>CP136062.1:36697225-37996662 GCA_032622095.1 Siphonodentalium dalli
AGTGGGGTTACATTTTACATGCACAACAGTATTGTGAATTGCAAAAGACAGATACTTAAGTTTCACAACATTATAAACCGCCCAGTTAACTCACAAGAGTCAACCACTGGTGACTATGATTACGAGACATCCAATTCTGTAGAAATTAGTCAGAGTTATGACGTCACAGATCAGTCATGACTCATGAGTCAGTAACAAGTTTGATGGCTACAACGTACAAGTACCAGTGCAAAGGACGATGGATCATATTCTTCAATTTTCATCGAAACGTGATTTGAGAACCATTTCGCAATGACATGTCGCCCAGTTACGGAGTCTGCTATTCTTTTGATCGAAACGCCTGTGATGCTGTGATATTGTTCTGATATATTTATGGAATGGTGGATAATCTCGGAGATACGGATACAATTCTGGGACACACGTTATAACTGAATCAATCGCAAGCTTTTAGTAACGTGCTACAGCTATGCTCTAATTAATCATCCCCCTTTAACAAGGTTGTAGGGTGGTAATGACACCGGTTGTACCATACCGCCGTACAACAAGTGGTTGATATGTGGCAACCGCAGATAATCTTTATACAGTCTTATTAATAATATTTTGCGACCACTGTACTCCGCACTAATTTTTCACATGGACACATTGTAAACACCCAGTCCAGCTTTTCATCAGCGCCATGCACCATATTAACTATGCACAAAACAATATTTCAATTAATAATTTGTTCACGGTTTAATTAACATTCGAAGTTGGTCACTGACCGACATTCGCAACTACTGGTAATATCGGTGGCCAATGTCGTTAAGGGGGGTCAATTAGAGCTTAGCTGTATACATACATGAACATGTAGACCATTCCAATGTCCAGATGCTTCATCTTCTTATCAAAACATGTCTGGCTACATGTGTGGTCATTATTCTGAGCGATTCGGCCATTTCCGCCTTGCTAGGAAATAACCTCATCCATAACTGGAAACCATATTAGCGAAATTCTACATTATATGGCTCTGGTGATGAGGCAATGACACTGAAACTATGGCTTTACCAAACTTTATCATATATTATATACATTAAACTCTCTTTGTGTTACATGTATCTTAGTATTTGTTCATTTACTGATACAGCGCATTGGAAGTGTACGATAAGCAAAACACTGAACACCGTGGCAATTTTTCTGTGAGAGTGATAATAATGCTGGTAACCCACTCAACATCTCCTTGTAGCGAGGACTTAATTAACCAAAGTAAATGGTCTCCCCATTTTTGAGTATTTTGCTTATCGCACACTATTTACAAAGGTTTGGGAGTTATCGCAAAGATTTGCTCCCCTGGCTGTGAATGACTGATCGGTCTATTTTAGCACGACCGGGCAATTATAGATTGCAGGGCCTGGAAACTACGTCATAAAACAAAGTTTTTCACCGAAAAATGGCGGCTGCTCGGTGCGACTCGAAGTGAGTATTTATCGTTTTTGCAAACTATGTTCATAAACCACTAAAAAAATCATTGCTTATGAGCTGTAAAACATTGTTTTCTAGCTCACAGTCATCTATACCGAGATATATATGTAACGGTTGTAAAGATTATCGCATTCAGGTGGTTTCCGTCACCAATTTTCGAGGCATGTTTCAGAGTTTTGAAATGGTAACGCCTACATTGACTTTTAAAACTGGAATTGTGACATAAATGGTAACGCCTACATATAGTCAACATTTGATTCCAAAATCGGAAATTTGGCTGAATTCTTTCTTTCACTTGCCGAATATCACAATTAGTTTTAGGACTATAGTGAGTAGTGTATGCCTTCACAGTTAATGGAACTTATGGAAGCGCAAGAGTATAATTCACCCCTCGCTATAAGATCCCCGAATATTGCCGATGCGAATCGGTATACATCGGCTCAAAAGTAGACTACTTCACTTGTGGCAGGCTAATTAATACGTTTTTCACGGAATAACTATCACAAGACAAATGAATAAAATAATAAGTAATTATATGACCTTTATATATCAATATTATTATAGGGAATAAGAAAAAGGGTCATTCTGGTTGATGCATCATATACATGTATAATTATAGGCTAAAATAAACCAAACTTTGATAAATGAATAAACGCAATATCGCCACTGCTTGAGTTGAACCAGGAAGAAGCTTTAAGTCGTATTATTAAATTTTTGTTTCAAGTTCAAATGTTTCTGAAATTAATAAAAGAAAAAACTGTTAAAGTGATGTGAAACACTCCGGTAAGGTGATCGAATAGAAGTGTAGAATAATCTTGTCCAAAGTAGTTATTTTTACAAATGTTATATCTAAATTGACAACACACACCGTCATTCTTATATACTAATTAAATGCAGTGACTGCCGATGGCGAAATCGTTTATTTCGACACGACTCAGTCTCATTTCGCTTACATTTGTCAATATATGCACATAAGATGTAGAATTTAAGGTAATAGAAAATAGTTTGACATATTATATATCAATACTATCGGATTCAGCATTCTATGATGCATGCATATATCGCAAGATGCCAGTGATGATAGCCGTCTGAAGTCGACAGAAGTCGCAATTTAACTTATACCGATTGTATAGATGGGAAACTACATAGTACATCCCTGCCAGTCATTTTCTGAGTCCTTCGTGTATTCTCGGCATAACGGAAAAGCCCAACACCAAAACAAAAACAAAACACGCGTGGTCTGGAATTCTTCGGGTTCACAACAAACGCTAAAACCAGCGGGTGACTATAACCGGGTTTTAGGAAAATTTCGGAAACGAAATACTCCGAATGATAACGTCTCAGCCGACTGAGCCGCCATATTTCGTCAGCCACGAACGTCGTGACTAAGCCGGCTTAGCTAGATAACCAGCTACGAAAATTGGTTGAGCCAGCCAGGGGGGGGGGTGGGGTCTGGAAAAAAATTACACAGCAAAAAGGTTTTTTTCCGACCAGAGGGACCCACCACCCCAAAAATTATTGTTTTCCTCCAAAACTTTGGGGACCCATCCCCTCTTTCTCATGTTTTTATAAAATTTCAGAGTTTTTTTTAGCCGTTTTTCAATAACTGTGTTAACTGTCTTACTAATTGCTAAACACAGCTCAGAAAAAAACGAAAAATAAACTGTATTTCCAGACGTTTCCTGGTGTTTTCAGTATCTAACAACAATAATAAAGCATTGTGTAGGTACACTATATGTCACAAATCGCCCTAGACCCCATTATAGCCTTAATAAATCGAGTGCGTTGTGTCTGACAGAGAACACTGACCAGTGTAAATAGTGGTAAACAGGTCAGGGGTTCCACAATTATTTGTAGATGACCAAAGAACTCTTTTAAGTCTTCTCCACCGGGGTGGGTGGGTGGGGTGGGGAGGGGAATTGTTTTTGGTTAGGTATACACATAGATATATGGTTATTATACCGCCCAATATTAGTCGTCGGGTATATAGCTGACGTCTCGATCCGTCCGTCTGTACAATCATTTTGCATTATAACTCAAGAGTCGGTTGTCATATTGTTATGCCCTATGGCATGGTGACGGACCAGAAATGGGGAACCGAATATGCATAATATCACGGGTTGTGACTATTAATGCCTACCAGAGTTATGGGCCCTGTTCGACTTCATGAAATTCAGTCCGTACAAAGCTTTTGCAATATAAGTTAAGTGTCGGTTGTCGAATTTTGATGTGGTTTGGTATGGTGATAGACCAGAATGAAGAATTGAATGTCATTTCTTAATGCATCTGAATGCATCACTTTATTTCAGTTCATCTATTTGTAAGTGATATAATCAGTATACAATTAGTATTTTAGTTTAGTCTTGTTGAGCAGTAAAGCTCCAAGATGAAGTTCGGAAATTCAATGAGAATAGCGTCACCTTAAGTTGGGATTGTCTGAGCAGTAAACAGTTAACGGTCATTCATCATGACCAATTCAGTTTTATTTGGATAATTGTTGCAAATTAACATTACTTGCAATCATTCAAGATGAGAAATAACCAGAAGGAATGAATTTGATTACATGCCAGGACAAGACAGTATTTCAGACATTAGAAATTTATGAGATACCCTTTTCAATTTCATGTTATGCAACAATCATGTTAATGATATATAGTCATCATTGAGTATTCACCATGTAGTATCCAATTTGTGATAGTTTTTATGTTTTATTACTTTTATTCAAGTAATACAACTGGGTAATATATTAATTGTGTTACTAAATATTTCTTCCGCTGATAATAAGTTTCCTGAACGTTATTACGGTGGTTCACTGTGAAGTGGTCCGGGATCCTGTGAAATCCAGAATGTTGCTAAATCTGAGGCTAAAGAGTCACTATAGCTGCTATAATAGCTATATAGAAAAAAATTACAAGCACGATTTTTTCCGCCTCTGGATCACCCACCCACCCCGGTCCTATATACGGATTTCTTTTTTAGACCCCCCCCCCCCTCTTAGACGACACAACAAGCCTCTTTTTGTTGTAATTTTTTCTTCTATTCAACTTTAAGTTAATTTTTTTCCTTGTATATATATCATTTTTGTATGCAAAAGTATTCAATAAACGGAATATCCAGTTTATATAAAATTTTGTAATATATAATGTTAAACATAACCAAACTAAATGAATATCCAGCCACAGGAACCATATATTATGTTCACAATTCACTATATAACCTGCTATAGTTAATATATATGTGACCAATTAGTTTTTGGGACTTGAGTACCTAAACATACTTTATGATTATTGACTGATGATGGGTCAGGGTGTTTGAAAATGTATTTATCCGTTACATATATCCCGATGTTTTGGTTTTGGATTGCGAATATAATTGATGCGTGACCAGATTAATTGTTTGACAACGAAGGTTCCTGGACCGAATAACACATTCAATTCATTATCAATAAACATGGGTAAACAATGTATTGTTAGTAATAGAATATAATTAAAGAAATCTTTATTGCATGATAATGTTTTAACCACAACTATCAGACGAAACTGGATTTATGAACAAATTAACATGGATTCAACCAACGGAAATAGACTGGAATAGCAAAGTAATACTACAATGAATATGGAATAAGAGAACGAATGACATGACATACACTTAATTAAACTACCGAATATACAACGAGAACATAAAAACAATGATTATCCCTGATTATGCCATGAATTTATGTTCGTCTTTATATATAGTATTATCAAATAGTATATTGGCATCTCTATAACAGCCATTTGTGTATTGTAACGCATTTAACAGAGTGTGTATATGTGAACACGATCGTTAATAGTTCATCTACCGGATTATACGGATGGTGACTCAATTGTTAGTGCAAACAGGCCAATATTATGTGAGCGTCAACGCGATGTGGGCGTTACCATTAATAGACAAATTCATAAAAATTCTTTGTGTCTTACGAAATTTACAAACAAACCACGGAGAAGTTATTTTTTTGTTATTGATTCAAATTTTAGCATTTATAATATCCCGAAACTCAATGTATACGGTTTTAAAATGAGTTTAGGGCGCGGAGAACATGAAATGTTGGCGTTAACACCTGCACGAAAATAGGAAATCGGACGCGATTTTGAATTGCGAACGCGAAATTCTCATTATAAGCAATTCTTTCCGATTTTCGGTTTCTGTATTTGTTGAGATTTGCAGGTCGCATAGCTCCTTTGCTTATAATACTACATCGAAATCGATTGTATTTATTTAAAAAACGATGTCGAAGTGGCGAGTCGAACTTTATTTACAGTTATTTTGATGTAGGGTTACCCTTCCGGTGACGTAGGTTCCAGGCCCTGCAGGGCCTGGAACCTACGTCATAAAACAAAGTTTTTCACCGAAAAATGGCGGCTGCTCGGTGCGACTCGAAGTGAGTATTTATCGTTTTTGCAAACTATGTTCATAAACCACTAAAAAAATCATTGCTTATGAGCTGTAAAACATTGTTTTCTAGCTCACAGTCATCTATACCGAGATATATATGTAACGGTTGTAAAGATTATCGCATTCAGGTGGTTTCCGTCACCAATTTTCGAGGCATGTTTCAGAGTTTTGAAATGGTAACGCCTACATTGACTTTTAAAACTGGAATTGTGACATAAATGGTAACGCCTACATATAGTCAACATTTGATTCCAAAATCGGAAATTTGGCTGAATTCTTTCTTTCACTTGCCGAATATCACAATTAGTTTTAGGACTATAGTGAGTAGTGTATGCCTTCACAGTTAATGGAACTTATGGAAGCGCAAGAGTATAATTCACCCCTCGCTATAAGATCCCCGAATATTGCCGATGCGAATCGGTATACATCGGCTCAAAAGTAGACTACTTCACTTGTGGCAGGCTAATTAATACGTTTTTCACGGAATAACTATCACAAGACAAATGAATAAAATAATAAGTAATTATATGACCTTTATATATCAATATTATTATAGGGAATAAGAAAAAGGGTCATTCTGGTTGATGCATCATATACATGTATAATTATAGGCTAAAATAAACCAAACTTTGATAAATGAATAAACGCAATATCGCCACTGCTTGAGTTGAACCAGGAAGAAGCTTTAAGTCGTATTATTAAATTTTTGTTTCAAGTTCAAATGTTTCTGAAATTAATAAAAGAAAAAACTGTTAAAGTGATGTGAAACACTCCGGTAAGGTGATCGAATAGAAGTGTAGAATAATCTTGTCCAAAGTAGTTATTTTTACAAATGTTATATCTAAATTGACAACACACACCGTCATTCTTATATACTAATTAAATGCAGTGACTGCCGATGGCGAAATCGTTTATTTCGACACGACTCAGTCTCATTTCGCTTACATTTGTCAATATATGCACATAAGATGTAGAATTTAAGGTAATAGAAAATAGTTTGACATATTATATATCAATACTATCGGATTCAGCATTCTATGATGCATGCATATATCGCAAGATGCCAGTGATGATAGCCGTCTGAAGTCGACAGAAGTCGCAATTTAACTTATACCGATTGTATAGATGGGAAACTACATAGTACATCCCTGCCAGTCATTTTCTGAGTCCTTCGTGTATTCTCGGCATAACGGAAAAGCCCAACACCAAAACAAAAACAAAACACGCGTGGTCTGGAATTCTTCGGGTTCACAACAAACGCTAAAACCAGCGGGTGACTATAACCGGGTTTTAGGAAAATTTCGGAAACGAAATACTCCGAATGATAACTTCTCAGCCGACTGAGCCGCCATATTTCGTCAGCCACGAACGTCGTGACTAAGCCGGCTTAGCTAGATAACCAGCTACGAAAATTGGTTGAGCCAGCCAGGGGGGGGGGGGTGGGGTCTGGAAAAAAATTACACAGCAAAAAGGTTTTTTTCCGACCAGAGGGACCCACCACCCCAAAAATTATTGTTTTCCTCCAAAACTTTGGGGACCCATCCCCTCTTTCTCATGTTTTTATCAAAATTTCAGAGTTTTTTTTAGCCGTTTTTCAATAACTGTGTTAACTGTCTTACTAATTGCTAAACACAGCTCAGAAAAAAACGAAAAATAAACTGTATTTCCAGACGTTTCCTGGTGTTTTCAGTATCTAACAACAATAATAAAGCATTGTGTAGGTACACTATATGTCACAAATCGCCCTAGACCCCATTATAGCCTTAATAAATCGAGTGCGTTGTGTCTGACAGAGAACACTGACCAGTGTAAATAGTGGTAAACAGGTCAGGGGTTCCACAATTATTTGTAGATGACCAAAGAACTCATTTAAGTCTTCTCCACCGGGGTGGGTGGGGTGGGGTGGGGAGGGGAATTGTTTTTGGTTAGGTATACACATAGATATATGGTTATTATACCGCCCAATATTAGTCGTCGGGTATATAGCTGACGTCTCGATCCGTCCGTCTGTACAATCATTTTGCATTATAACTCAAGAGTCGGTTGTCATATTGTTATGCCCTATGGCATGGTGACGGACCAGAAATGGGGAACGAATATGCATAATATCACGGGTTGTGACTATTAATGCCTACCAGAGTTATGGGCCCTGTTCGACTTCATGAAATTCAGTCCGTACAAAGCTTTTTCAATATAAGTTAAGTGTCGGTTGTCGAATTTTGATGTGGTTTGGTATGGTGATAGACCAGAATGAAGAATTGAATGTCATTTCTTAATGCATCTGAATGCATCACTTTATTTCAGTTCATCTATTTGTAAGTGATATAATCAGTATACAATTAGTATTTTAGTTTAGTCTTGTTGAGCAGTAAAGCTCCAAGATGAAGTTCGGAAATTCAATGAGAATAGCGTCACCTTAAGTTGGGATTGTCTGAGCAGTAAACAGTTAACGGTCATTCATCATGACCAATTCAGTTTTATTTGGATAATTGTTGCAAATTAACATTACTTGCAATCATTCAAGATGAGAAATAACCAGAAGGAATGAATTTGATTACATGCCAGGACAAGACAGTATTTCAGACATTAGAAATTTATGAGATACCCTTTTCAATTTCATGTTATGCAACAATCATGTTAATGATATATAGTCATCATTGAGTATTCACCATGTAGTATCCAATTTGTGATAGTTTTTATGTTTTATTACTTTTATTCAAGTAATACAACTGGGTAATATATTAATTGTGTTACTAAATATTTCTTCCGCTGATAATAAGTTTCCTGAACGCTATTACGGTGGTTCACTGTGAAGTGGTCCGGGATCCTGTGAAATCCAGAATGTTGCTAAATCTGAGGCTAAAGAGTCACTATAGCTGCTATAATAGCTATATAGAAAAAAATTACAAGCACGATTTTTTCCGCCTCTGGATCACCCACCCACCCCGGTCCTATATACGGATTTCTTTTTTAGACCCCCCCCCCCTCTTAGACGACACAACAAGCCTCTTTTTGTTGTAATTTTTTCTTCTATTCAACTTTAAGTTAATTTTTTTCCTTGTATATATATCATTTTTGTATGCAAAAGTATTCAATAAACGGAATATCCAGTTTAAATAAAATTTTGTAATATATAATGTTAAACATAACCAAACTAAATGAATATCCAGCCACAGGAACCATATATTATGTTCACAATTCACTATATAACCTGCTATAGTTAATATATATGTGACCAATTAGTTTTTGGGACTTGAGTACCTAAACATACTTTATGATTATTGACTGATGATGGGTCAGGGTGTTTGAAAATGTATTTATCCGTTACATATATCCCGATGTTTTGGTTTTGGATTGCGAATATAATTGATGCGTGACCAGATTAATTGTTTGACAACGAAGGTTCCTGGACCGAATAACACATTCAATTCATTATCAATAAACATGGGTAAACAATGTATTGTTAGTAATAGAATATAATTAAAGAAATCTTTATTGCATGATAATGTTTTAACCACAACTATCAGACGAAACTGGATTTATGAACAAATTAACATGGATTCAACCAACGGAAATAGACTGGAATAGCAAAGTAATACTACAATGAATATGGAATAAGAGAACGAATGACATGACATACACTTAATTAAACTACCGAATATACAACGAGAACATAAAAACAATGATTATCCCTGATTATGCCATGAATTTATGTTCGTCTTTATATATAGTATTATCAAATAGTATATTGGCATCTCTATAACAGCCATTTGTGTATTGTAACGCATTTAACAGAGTGTGTATATGTGAACACGATCGTTAATAGTTCATCTACCGGATTATACGGATGGTGACTCAATTGTTAGTGCAAACAGGCCAATATTATGTGAGCGTCAACGCGATGTGGGCGTTACCATTAATAGACAAATTCATAAAAATTCTTTGTGTCTTACGAAATTTACAAACAAACCACGGAGAAGTTATTTTTTTGTTATTGATTCAAATTTTAGCATTTATAATATCCCGAAACTCAATGTATACGGTTTTAAAATGAGTTTAGGGCGCGGAGAACATGAAATGTTGGCGTTAACACCTGCACGAAAATAGGAAATCGGACGCGATTTTGAATTGCGAACGCGAAATTCTCATTATAAGCAATTCTTTCCGATTTTCGGTTTCTGTATTTGTTGAGATTTGCAGGTCGCATAGCTCCTTTGCTTATAATACTACATCGAAATCGATTGTATTTATTTAAAAAACGATGTCGAAGTGGCGAGTCGAACTTTATTTACAGTTATTTTGATGTAGGGTTACCCTTCCGGTGACGTAGGTTCCAGGCCCTGCAGGGCCTGGAACCTACGTCATAAAACAAAGTTTTTCACCGAAAAATGGCGGCTGCTCGGTGCGACTCGAAGTGAGTATTTATCGTTTTTGCAAACTATGTTCATAAACCACTAAAAAAATCATTGCTTATGAGCTGTAAAACATTGTTTTCTAGCTCACAGTCATCTATACCGAGATATATATGTAACGGTTGTAAAGATTATCGCATTCAGGTGGTTTCCGTCACCAATTTTCGAGGCATGTTTCAGAGTTTTGAAATGGTAACGCCTACATTGACTTTTAAAACTGGAATTGTGACATAAATGGTAACGCCTACATATAGTCAACATTTGATTCCAAAATCGGAAATTTGGCTGAATTCTTTCTTTCACTTGCCGAATATCACAATTAGTTTTAGGACTATAGTGAGTAGTGTATGCCTTCACAGTTAATGGAACTTATGGAAGCGCAAGAGTATAATTCACCCCTCGCTATAAGATCCCCGAATATTGCCGATGCGAATCGGTATACATCGGCTCAAAAGTAGACTACTTCACTTGTGGCAGGCTAATTAATACGTTTTTCACGGAATAACTATCACAAGACAAATGAATAAAATAATAAGTAATTATATGACCTTTATATATCAATATTATTATAGGGAATAAGAAAAAGGGTCATTCTGGTTGATGCATCATATACATGTATAATTATAGGCTAAAATAAACCAAACTTTGATAAATGAATAAACGCAATATCGCCACTGCTTGAGTTGAACCAGGAAGAAGCTTTAAGTCGTATTATTAAATTTTTGTTTCAAGTTCAAATGTTTCTGAAATTAATAAAAGAAAAAACTGTTAAAGTGATGTGAAACACTCCGGTAAGGTGATCGAATAGAAGTGTAGAATAATCTTGTCCAAAGTAGTTATTTTTACAAATGTTATATCTAAATTGACAACACACACCGTCATTCTTATATACTAATTAAATGCAGTGACTGCCGATGGCGAAATCGTTTATTTCGACACGACTCAGTCTCATTTCGCTTACATTTATCAATATATGCACATAAGATGTAGAATTTAAGGTAATAGAAAATAGTTTGACATATTATATATCAATACTATCGGATTCAGCATTCTATGATGCATGCATATATCGCAAGATGCCAGTGATGATAGCCGTCTGAAGTCGACAGAAGTCGCAATTTAACTTATACCGATTGTATAGATGGGAAACTACATAGTACATCCCTGCCAGTCATTTTCTGAGTCCTTCGTGTATTCTCGGCATAACGGAAAAGCCCAACACCAAAACAAAAACAAAACACGCGTGGTCTGGAATTCTTCGGGTTCACAACAAACGCTAAAACCAGCGGGTGACTATAACCGGGTTTTAGGAAAATTTCGGAAACGAAATACTCCGAATGATAACGTCTCAGCCGACTGAGCCGCCATATTTCGTCAGCCACGAACGTCGTGACTAAGCCGGCTTAGCTAGATAACCAGCTACGAAAATTGGTTGAGCCAGCCAGGGGGGGGTGGGGTCTGGAAAAAAATTACACAGCAAAAAGGTTTTTTTCCGACCAGAGGGACCCACCACCCCAAAAATTATTGTTTTCCTCCAAAACTTTGGGGACCCATCCCCTCTTTCTCATGTTTTTATCAAAATTTCAGAGTTTTTTTTAGCCGTTTTTCAATAACTGTGTTAACTGTCTTACTAATTGCTAAACACAGCTCAGAAAAAAACGAAAAATAAACTGTATTTCCAGACGTTTCCTGGTGTTTTCAGTATCTAACAACAATAATAAAGCATTGTGTAGGTACACTATATGTCACAAATCGCCCTAGACCCCATTATAGCCTTAATAAATCGAGTGCGTTGTGTCTGACAGAGAACACTGACCAGTGTAAATAGTGGTAAACAGGTCAGGGGTTCCACAATTATTTGTAGATGACCAAAGAACTCTTTTAAGTCTTCTCCACCGGGGTGGGTGGGGTGGGGTGGGGAGGGGAATTGTTTTTGGTTAGGTATACACATAGATATATGGTTATTATACCGCCCAATATTAGTCGTCGGGTATATAGCTGACGTCTCGATCCGTCCGTCTGTACAATCATTTTGCATTATAACTCAAGAGTCGGTTGTCATATTGTTATGCCCTATGGCATGGTGACGGACCAGAAATGGGGAACCGAATATGCATAATATCACGGGTTGTGACTATTAATGCCTACCAGAGTTATGGGCCCTGTTCGACTTCATGAAATTCAGTCCGTACAAAGCTTTTGCAATATAAGTTAAGTGTCGGTTGTCGAATTTTGATGTGGTTTGGTATGGTGATAGACCAGAATGAAGAATTGAATGTCATTTCTTAATGCATCTGAATGCATCACTTTATTTCAGTTCATCTATTTGTAAGTGATATAATCAGTATACAATTAGTATTTTAGTTTAGTCTTGTTGAGCAGTAAAGCTCCAAGATGAAGTTCGGAAATTCAATGAGAATAGCGTCACCTTAAGTTGGGATTGTCTGAGCAGTAAACAGTTAACGGTCATTCATCATGACCAATTCAGTTTTATTTGGATAATTGTTGCAAATTAACATTACTTGCAATCATTCAAGATGAGAAATAACCAGAAGGAATGAATTTGATTACATGCCAGGACAAGACAGTATTTCAGACATTAGAAATTTATGAGATACCCTTTTCAATTTCATGTTATGCAACAATCATGTTAATGATATATAGTCATCATTGAGTATTCACCATGTAGTATCCAATTTGTGATAGTTTTTATGTTTTATTACTTTTATTCAAGTAATACAACTGGGTAATATATTAATTGTGTTACTAAATATTTCTTCCGCTGATAATAAGTTTCCTGAACGCTATTACGGTGGTTCACTGTGAAGTGGTCCGGGATCCTGTGAAATCCAGAATGTTGCTAAATCTGAGGCTAAAGAGTCACTATAGCTGCTATAATAGCTATATAGAAAAAAATTACAAGCACGATTTTTTCCGCCTCTGGATCACCCACCCACCCCGGTCCTATATACGGATTTCTTTTTTAGACCCCCCCCCCTCTTAGACGACACAACAAGCCTCTTTTTGTTGTAATTTTTTCTTCTATTCAACTTTAAGTTAATTTTTTTCCTTGTATATATATCATTTTTGTATGCAAAAGTATTCAATAAACGGAATATCCAGTTTAAATAAAATTTTGTAATATATAATGTTAAACATAACCAAACTAAATGAATATCCAGCCACAGGAACCATATATTATGTTCACAATTCACTATATAACCTGCTATAGTTAATATATATGTGACCAATTAGTTTTTGGGACTTGAGTACCTAAACATACTTTATGATTATTGACTGATGATGGGTCAGGGTGTTTGAAAATGTATTTATCCGTTACATATATCCCGATGTTTTGGTTTTGGATTGCGAATATAATTGATGCGTGACCAGATTAATTGTTTGACAACGAAGGTTCCTGGACCGAATAACACATTCAATTCATTATCAATAAACATGGGTAAACAATGTATTGTTAGTAATAGAATATAATTAAAGAAATCTTTATTGCATGATAATGTTTTAACCACAACTATCAGACGAAACTGGATTTATGAACAAATTAACATGGATTCAACCAACGGAAATAGACTGGAATAGCAAAGTAATACTACAATGAATATGGAATAAGAGAACGAATGACATGACATACACTTAATTAAACTACCGAATATACAACGAGAACATAAAAACAATGATTATCCCTGATTATGCCATGAATTTATGTTCGTCTTTATATATAGTATTATCAAATAGTATATTGGCATCTCTATAACAGCCATTTGTGTATTGTAACGCATTTAACAGAGTGTGTATATGTGAACACGATCGTTAATAGTTCATCTACCGGATTATACGGATGGTGACTCAATTGTTAGTGCAAACAGGCCAATATTATGTGAGCGTCAACGCGATGTGGGCGTTACCATTAATAGACAAATTCATAAATATTCTTTGTGTCTTACGAAATTTACAAACAAACCACGGAGAAGTTATTTTTTTGTTATTGATTCAAATTTTAGCATTTATAATATCCCGAAACTCAATGTATACGGTTTTAAAATGAGTTTAGGGCGCGGAGAACATGAAATGTTGGCGTTAACACCTGCACGAAAATAGGAAATCGGACGCGATTTTGAATTGCGAACGCGAAATTCTCATTATAAGCAATTCTTTCCGATTTTCGGTTTCTGTATTTGTTGAGATTTGCAGGTCGCATAGCTCCTTTGCTTATAATACTACATCGAAATCGATTGTATTTATTTAAAAAACGATGTCGAAGTGGCGAGTCGAACTTTATTTACAGTTATTTTGATGTAGGGTTACCCTTCCGGTGACGTAGGTTCCAGGCCCTGGATTGATAGGTTGTTCACTCAGACCTGTTTAAGATGTCTGATTTATGTCACAGAAGCCCATTATCGGCAAAAAACATCTTTGCGATAAATCGCAAAATATAATCGCCCAGTACGTAGTCTGAGAGTTATCGTAAAGATGTTTGAGATTCATCATAAAGGTTTGTGTGTTATCGCGAAGGTGTTTTTGTGATTTATCGCGAAGGTTTGCTCCCTCATCACTCATGCATCTGGCTGTGAATGACTGATCGGTCTATTTTAGTCCGACCGGGCATTGATTGATAGGTTGTTCACTCAGACCTGTTTAAGGTGTCTGATTTATAATAATCACAGAAGCCCGTTAGTGCAAAAAAACCTTTGCGACAAATCTCAAACATCTTTGCGATAAATCAAAAAAAATTGTCACACAGTACGTACTCTGAGATTTATCGTAAAGATGTTTGAGATTTATCGTAATGGTTTACGTGTTATCGCATAGGTGTTTGTGATTTTTCGCAAAGTTTTGCTCCTCTCACCATTCATGCATCTGGCTGTAAATGACTGATCGGTCTATTTTAGCCCGATCGTTCAATTATAAATTGATAGGTTGTTCACTGAGACCTGTCCAAGATGGCTGATTTATAATGTTTACACACAAATTAAGAAATTTTTAGCACCAAAAAAGTTTGCCACAAATCTCAAACATGTTTGCGATAAATCGCAAAATATAATCACCCAGTACGCAGTCTGAGAGTCATCGTAAAGATGTTTGAGATTTATTGTAAAGGTTTGCGAGTTATCGCAAAGGTGTTTGTAATCTTTCGCAAAGTTGTTTTGTGATTTTTCGCAAAGGTTTGCTCGCCTTATCCCACATGCATGCTGGCTGTCAAAGAATGGTCGGTCTATTTTAGCCCAACCATGCTATTATAGATCGATTGGTGCTTTACCCAGACCTGTTGAAGATGTCGGATTATATTTATATTTATATGTATATGTATACGGTCCATTAATGCCAATGCATGGAAATATATTTGCGATAAATCACAAACCATTGCGATTAATCGCAAACCGTTTGTAATCAATCGAAAACCTTTACACTAAATCGCATTTATTTATTGTAAAGTAGTTAGCAATTCGCAAAAGTTTGCGATTTATCGCAAGGTAGTTTTTTATTTATCGGGCTATTCTAGATCGATTGGTCTGTCATCCAGACCAGTTTCAAGATGTTTGATTTATGTTTACTTTAATATTATTGCACACAAATTAAGAAATTATTTTTGAACATTCAGACCAATTTTACTCCACATGCAGGGAACAGGGAATCCTGAAATCGATATCTTAAAGGATTTATTCGCTCTAGAAACTACAAAACGCAATCGGAAAGCCCTCCCTGTTGTGATTAAAATGATCCAAGTCCCATTCCGATCGCATAATAAATAACCCGTAAAATAAATAAATAATACCAGCACCGGTATTCGGAGATTTCCGTGACTAAACTACGAGTGACGTACTTGTGGGGAGCGAATTAAAAACGCAGATTCGGAGCCGGAGTTTATTATGCAGACTACGAGGACGTAATCGTAAGTCAGTCGATACTAAAATGCGCAGTCGTATGTGCGCGTGTGGTGTATAGATTACGTTACGCTTTGGTCGTTTATCTGGAATAGAAGACAATAGCTATGTGAATAAAGTAATTAATAGCCCCTAGAATGATTGTTGTTTTTGTAGCCATTAATAATTAACATGCCGGCACATGTCTGTTTTGGTAAATAGATGGCAGTAATAGTGCTTTGATTGTCTCGCGTATTCACTCGGTGATTTGTAATCACTCAGTAACTATTCATCAGTGTCAGTCGCGAACTTGTTTGCACTCTATATGCCACAAAGTGAATAGCAAGAATTCGAACATTATCACTCTGATCATACATATATAAGAAGCGCCCAAATTTATATAAACACTGGGCTGAATAAAGTTAACTCTATTTATGCGCCTTTGTTTTGTGTTTGTTTGTTGTTTTACTTTCGATATAAATATCCCGAGTATCTGTCATCTCCACATATTCCAAGATGGCTAGTAGATGTAGTGTGTTCAGTTGTGGGCGGGCTAGCGATCCATTATTTAGTACCTCCAAAAAGACAACACAGTGCGTAATTTAGAACGCTCTTTATTGTCTACCGCTTTTGGGAGACGGAAGCATGGACGCTCTTTATATTTAATTGTCACAATACCACATACAAATCACCCATGACATTGAAATAGAGCACGTTCATAATTGAGAACGCTCTTTATTGTCTACACCGCGATGAAAACATGGACGCTCTTTATTAGAGGCAATCATTGGAGTTTTGCTATGCTAACAATTCAAAAAAATCCTCTCTAGAAAGTCAATATGTGCCATCAAAACGTAAAATAAAACAAAGAACAAACTGAAAAACAATGCCAGGCTAGCCTTCAATTAAAAAAAATATCGTTATGCCAAACTGCAGCCTAACTAATAATTATTGTAGTTTCAACTGTCTGTTGTGTATTCGAGTGAATTATTTTGTTTACTCACTTATCGATCTTGACTGGAAGGATTTTAGCAAGCTGTTCACAGTCGTGCACTTCTCCACACAAAATGTTTCGTGTGAATAAACAGACAGGAACATTATTATGACGAATTCAAACCATCATGATACATGTACTAGTACAATAACTACCACCTTTTTAATCACACCCATTTGTAATTAACTGTACGCATATAGCGCACAACGGGGTGACACTAATGTGTAAACTAGCTGCCGAAATTGGTACCATACAACGAAGAATGAAGTACTGGTATATGGCCTAACTTGTGTTCTTTCAGAAACAGTTAAATTAGTTTTGCACGAAATTCCGCTCGCTCATTGCATTTCTGCATAAATTAATCTCATTTCAAATAACTTTTATCGCATCAATCGCTTACAAGTTGTGGTTGATGTATGAAATTGCTATTCTGCATTCTATACATTGAATACTAACATGTATGATGCACCATGGTTACTTGTTACTATTGTCACCCATGACATCGTCAAAAATAATGGACTTTTCTCTCAAAAACTTGACATAAATATTGGCAAAAATTCACTTTTCAGATTTGGACCATTTTTTCAGGTAAAATATAACTATCTTTGGATTGAAAGGTGTTTATTGTTTTGGTCTATCTTAAATGTGTCACACTACGGTGTTTATAGACTAAATTGCTCAAGATGGCTTCCAAAATGGCAACCAAATTGGTAGAATGTTAATTTTTTACATATATCCCGAACATTCTCTGCATTATCCGAAAAGGTAGCATATTGTGACTCACTTGGTTATTATACATGTTAGTTAATTAACTGACAACTACATGTTCTATTCTGGTTGTTTGGTTGTCTGGTTGTTCCGTATGGGGCATGACAAATTAATTTTAAAGTATGCAATTTTGCCGAGAACCTCTTTTGTGATTTTGGCCACATTTATTGAAAGGAAATGGGCAGAACTTTGATACAGAACTGAGATGGACCATAATCTTTGACTATTCTGGTCCATTATGATAAAAATAAATATCAACAGGATACAGTGTGGATGCCAAGATCATAGCCAGGGAGTTACTCTATGAGCATATGTGAGGTGAATATGTATACAGAGAGTTATTGTATGTCATGACTGATGTGAGTAGGTATACAATGAGTGACTATATGGTTATGAGTGGGTTGTAAGATGCACCTAGGTATACAGGGAGAGGTCATGGTCAGGTGTGAGGTCAATCGGTATGCATGGAGTGACTATGGTGTATGATTGTGTATATTCAGTACGGGTGCAACCGGTGTACCTGCATGGCCATTGGTGTGGTGTATGTATATAGCTACATGGTCATCTATGTGTTGATTATGTATATATGGATTGACTGTAAGGTCATGGGTGGTATGTGCATGTGTTGTCTGTATGATCATGGATGGGGTGTGTGGATAAATAGGGATTGATTTTGTGGTTACGGGTAATGTGTACAGGTATACATGGAATGACTGTACGGTCATGATTGAATATGAATACATGGAGTAAGCTGGTTGGACATTATCGAGGGTGTGGGTATATAGGGAGTGTCCGTGTGGTAATGGTGGGATGTATATTTATATATCTCGTGGATGTATTATCATTTGTGGGTGTATAAGGCTTTGCTGTATTATCATGGATGGCGTGTATGCTTATGCAGTGAATTGCTGAATTGTCATGTGTGAGGTGTATATGCAAGTATGGAGTGTTTGAGTGGTCGTGTGTGCGGGTTTTTTGTATATCTGGAAGGGCTGAATGGCCATTAGTGAGGTTTACATGTATACCTGGAGTGAATCTATAGTCTAGGGTGGGCCGCATATGTATATCGAGTGGTTATATGACTATGTGTGTCGAATAGGTATACAAGTAGTGACTGTATGGTTAATGGTGAGATGAGTACATGTAGGTAGGTATACAAGTAGTGACTGTATGTTCACACATGTAATGAACATCTATACAGGGGGTGACTAAATGGTCATGTGTCAGGCCTATGAGTATACATGGTGTTCCTGTTTGGTGACTCGTGGCGGTATGGTCATGTGTAGGTTATACCAGTATACACACGTGTTGCTTTATTGTCATGGGCGAGGTATATGAGTATATAGCGAGTGGCTATATGGCCACGGATGAGGTGCATATGCATACTTGGAGTGATTATACTGACATGGATGGGGTGTATTAGTATATCTTGAGTGGCTATTCGTCTATGGTTTGACAAATAGGGATACAGGGAGTGACATGGCCAATGTTGAGGTGAATATGTATACAAGGATTGACCATGATAATGTATGAATGTTTTGAATATGTACACACGGGGTGACTATATGGTCATAGGTCAGGTGAAGGAGTATACCAGGTGAGATGGGTGAGGGTATGTGTATGAAGCGAGTGGCTATATGGCCATTGGTGAGGTGCATATGTATACCGGAATGACTTTATGGTCATTGTCGTGGTGTTGACGTAGCTATTGATTGTCTATTTGACCATGCGTTTGGAGAATATGTATACATGGGGTGACCTTATGGCCAATGGTGAGGTGAAAGGGTATACAATGAGTGACTATATGGTTATGGGTCATGTTTAGGAGTATACCGGGTGTGCCTGCATTGTGACGCATGGCTGTGTGGTCATCCGTGGGCATGTGTCAGGTGTACATGTATACAGTGGGTCACTATATTGTTATGTATGTGGTGTTTATGTATATACGTAATGACTGTGTGCTAATGGGTGGCTATCGCTTTCCACGCTTAACGCCCCTCATCTACATAAACATCATCAAGATGGAGAACTCTCTGACATTACCTCTCTATTGATTAACATACCCTTGATTTATTGTGGAAAGCGATAGCCACCCAAGATACACATGTACAACCCATCCATTACCCAAGTCACTCCATATGTACATAAACACCACACAAATGACAACATAGTAACCCACTTTATATACGTACACCTGATCATGCAGCCATACTTGGTTATACCCGTACATACCACAAATGACGATACAGCCACGAGTCACCATGCACGAACACCAGGTATACACCTACACCGACACATGACCGAAAAGTCACTCTATGTATACATATTCACTACATTCACGATCATACAGTCACTCATTGTATACATATTCACCTCACCATGGACCATACAGCCACTACATGTACACCTATTCGCCATACACATGACCATAGAGTCAATTCAGGTATACATATGCACAATACCAACGGTGAGCCCTTCCAGATATACCAATACCCGCACATACGACCACTCATAAGTTCCATACCTGCCACTCATAAGTTATATACACGCCATCCATGATCATGCATCTACTCCCCATACACTACCAATGATAACACATCCACAACATATATAAATATATGTCCCACCGTCACCAACAGTGGACTCACTATATACCCACACATAATTCATGACCATACAATAACTCCATGTATACCTATTATCCTCATCTATGATCACAGAGTAACTCCCTGGCTGCCATCTTGGCTTCCACCCTGTATCCAGTTGATAAATTTGTATCATAGTGGGCCTGAATACCCACATATCATGATGGTTCATCTCAGTTCCGTCTCAAAGTTCTGCTCATTTCCTTTCAATAATATGGCCAGAATCACAAAAGAGGTTCTCCGCAAAATTCCATACTGCAACTTTAAAATGAATTTGTCATGCCCCATAGGGAACTGGGACAAATATAATAGAACGTATTTGTCAGTTAATTAACTAATAAGTAAAATAACCAAGTGAGTCACAATTTACTATCTTTTTCGGATAACGCAGAGAATAATGTTCGGGATATGTTAACTTTTAACTTTTTACAAATTTGGTTGCCATTTTGGAAGCCATCTTCAGCATTTTAGTCATTAAACACAACAGTGTGACACACTTAAGATCGACCAAAACAATAAACACCTTTGATACCAAAGATAGTTGCATTTTACTTGAACAAATGGTCGAACCCTGAAACGTGAATTTTTGCCGATATTTATGTCAAGTTTGTGAGAGGAAAATCCCATATTTCTGGTGATGTCAATGGTGACAATAGTAAAAATGATCCATGGTGCATCAGACATGTTAGCATGCAATGTATATAATACAGATTAGTCAATTGTATACATCAACCACAACTTGTAAGCGATTGCAGGACACCCTGGGGCAATATTTACCATTTTCAATATTTTGGCGGCCATTTTCGCAGCCATTTTGAGCCAAGGTAAGATTTTTGGTTCCAGAGAGTTGGAATATTCATAGATAATGATATGCCTCACTTACAATACAATGTTCTTTTCATTTCTTGTTGAAATATGACTAGAATCCCAATTGTGATTTTTTGTAAAATTTTGTACCGTGTTCTGTAAAATCGAATTTTTGAGGGATCAGAAGGAGCTAGGACACCATTAGTTGCACATTTAATTGCTCCAATGATCAGTTAATATACAAAACACTAAATAAAGTAATATTACTCAACCAGTTCCAAACAGCATGAATTGATCTAGAAGATATTTGTGAAAAAATGTCATATTTTCAACTTTCGGCGCCATTTTGGAGGCCATATTAGATGGTGAGTTTCAATTTTGGCCCAAAAAAGTGTCATTATGTCTTAGCTTCACGAAAATATATACATTTGTATACATTTTACAAGATTTTCCCGCTATAATTTGCATAAAACTGACATAGGGTCTGGTCTGAAAAACGGCGGCCATGATGGCGCCATCTTGTCTGGAGTCTAAAAGGTCACTTTTTTTTCTTGATAACATTACTTAAACGTTGAAGGACATAATAAGGAACAAAATAAATGGGTTGAAGTTAAGTCCCAGGGGGGTGCAAGGGTACCCCTATTAGCTCCCGGACTACAACAAAAAATGGAAAATTTAAGCATTTTAATGACAATATTTTTATGTCACAATCGTAAGGCTGTATTTTTTACTCTTTTTTACAATTCGTTCCACTCTTTTTACAATGTGCTACTGCACCAAAAAAGGACTGTACAATTAAGAACTTGCCATGATTGAACTAACAAATTAAGACTATTGTCGTTGTGTATGTTACAAGAATATTGGCGCATGATTGGTATGATATATATACATAAAATTGCATGTTTGTATTCCGGTTGTCAGTTTATCGGACGATTGTAATGGCGTAACTAAAAGCTTGGCATCGGGGACGTGGCTAGAATATCTAGCATTTAGACGGACCTCAATCTTTGCAAGAGAAATTTCCACCTGACACCGCCGACGGTTGGAAAATGTCCAACTGATGGCAAAAGTCGTTAGATCATGTCACGAATCTCTACTCTTTTCTACACGCGACACGTAGCCAGAGTAGAGATTCATGACAATGGTTCAGTGAGGGACCCAGACATAAGCTATCCAACTGTTGGAAATTTCCAGCCTATATAAGGTTTGAATATTTCCAACTGATGGCAATTTCATTAAAACAAATTGATCAAAAGTAGGATATATGCAAATGTTGTTTTAAAAACACCAAATTCCCCATTATAAATTGTTGGAAAATAAAACTACAAGAACAATTTCAACCTATTTTTGGTGTGAAATTTCCAACAACTGTTGCGTCAGACATGCATTTCCAACTATTGAACATTTTTACCAGAGTCAGACCCCATCGCCAAGTCCCTGCTTGGCCTATCAAATGTCCTTCCGATATTACAGGAGTGTCAACTTTTCCACCAGTAATACACATGTTCTGTTAGACATACACATTCAAGTGTAACGTAAGGCGCTTTCCAAACATACACAATATTTTCCTATGCCATGATACGATTTGTTGCACAGAAGAAAGAAATCTGCTTCAGCTTCATGGAGTGAATTCCTTAGTGACCACAGATTCAAGAATCACTATACGGTGTACAAATGGCTTCTTCCCCAAAGACATCCATTGCACTCTTGAAAAACTCATATAGTTTGGAAATAATGTGTTTTCTGCCATTTTTAGTTTCCCCAACACTTCATTCTAGTATTATAAGATGCAAATTCTTGAAAAGCGTTGGTCCTTGCTGTAGATATTGTCTTTCCGTCATGAGAGCTCACAGGGTCACACAGAAGATATCGGCTTAACAGTTCCATTTAATCACTGCATGTGAATGTGAATTTTACACCTGTTCAAGGAAGTTGTCTGACACCATTTGCTAATTTATTCAGAAACCAGCACATGGCAGTTCTCATATCACAGAATTGAACTTCTGATAGATAGTGCATGTGATGAACAGGATGTAGATCTGAAGTATCCTTGAAACATAGAACAAAACACTGTAATACGCATACATGTACATGTAGATGTAACATAAAGCCTCGCAGACCTGATAAATGAAATCACCTACAACTTTTTTAGTTTGAACAGTAATTTTCTCTGTGCATGAGCACAAAATTATTACAGTACTTGTGATGAGATCGCCGGTTTAAGGAACACAGAGAGCGATTAGTGAGACTTATAACAAAAATATAAGTCCTGATATATATTCATCCATGTTCAGAAATGTATAATTCTTTCACTCAAATGGCATTATTCTCAAACAAAAAGCAATGTTTTATTTCACTTTATATACATTCATTTATTTATTTATTCCCTCATATCTGCTCTAATATGATTATCTTTGGCTTCGGGGTAAAAAGATTTGATTTTGAAACCCACCCGTCAAAGCTCAGAGTGATCAGATATCAATGTTTGTAATCATTTATTTTTCACCACCGGTACTTTTTATTGGACTGGTAAAAAGTAAACGAGAAGAAGTTCTCGCACCAAATTGCAGATGAAGATGGATAACATGGATAACTCTAAAGTCAAGTGGCTTTTGTCTTATTTGTGCGTTAGATATTTGAAAATCCGGTCAAATTTTGTTGACCAAATTTGGTTAAATAAAAGTTTTTGGGAATTTTATACTATAGTTGACTGTGGTTATCATCATTTTTGAGCAATTAGGGGGGAGGACAAGTGAACAATTTTTAACGGGGATTTCCATACAAATCTTCAGAGTAAAGTTACATAGTTCACAGGTTTTGGTAATTTTATATACCTGTTTCATGAGAATGCTATGACCATTCTATTAAATAAAAGAATAGGTGTCTAACTAAAATCAGGAATTTCCAGTGAGGAATTTGGAATTTCTTTCGTAGTGATACTATTTACCCTATCGACGTTAATTAACCGTTGCGCGTTCATACAGATATAATTAACACTAGCTTTACTTACAGTGTTCGTCTTAATAAAGATTCTTCCAAATATCAGAAAGGAAGAACAGATTTTTGCAAGCATTTACGATAACACTTATGTAGGTTGAATACGCGCGTGACACCAGATCTTAGTTCCCCTCAGTTCCCGTTAATTTGACCTCAACATAAATGGAACATACTAAAAGTTGTACTCCCGAGTCCGAAACCTGTAAAATGTGTAGTTGATAATTTCACTTTCGTTGATTGTCCTTACTATAATGCCAATAATGTTGATTTCTTTTTTTGTTTGTGAAAAGCTATGTCAATTACTACTAAAATAAAAGTAAAAAATAGTTTGTAAGTCTTATATTTATGTGATCCTTTTCAGGTCCTCTTAGGGTTTATAAGAGTTATCTATCATGGCAACGGGCTAACCTACAAGATAACCAACTGCCCCATTATGCGCAAATTTGTTTTAACTGTATATATAGTTACTCTTGCAGAAGTTGCAGTTATATCTCGTCGTTGATATTTGTAATGTTTATAAGTATGCAAAAATAATGGGAACTACTAAATAAAACGCACACTGAAAGGCGCAGACGGTCGTCTGATATGTCGGCGCGTTTCCAGGATAAATAACTCTAGAAAAACTTTCAAAGACCAAGCTTTTCGCCTAACTTCTATTATCAGTTACAATGAAAATACAAATAAAAAAGATAAATGAGCCAAAATTACTGAAACATTTATATGGCTATGTTATAGATCCCAAACAAATATGACAAATTGAAATATATCAGTTCGTGGTAAGTTGTGCATAAAAATATATTTTTATAAGTACGTTCACGTACGAAGATTTAAAGAATTCAAGGTCAAGGTAAACAGCTCCATGCAAATTGGATTGTGAGAACTGGGTAATCGAACAGCCCAGGTATAGGCTCTGTGTAGCTAGTTCCCCAATCGAATACAAGTTAAGTAATGGCGACATATGTAACAGACGCACGTTTTTAACAAATTTACTTCTTCAAAATACACATTTCAAGGAACGATTGGTGTTCAAAGAAGGAAGTAATATATATCTTGATGTTGTGAACTATATATAAAGCGTGTGTGGTACATAAATTGCACAAGTGTGTACAAATAAATAATGTTTTTAAATTTCGTGATTTCTGCTACATAATTACTTTATTCAATAGAATGGTCATAGCATTTTCATGAAAAAGGCATCTAAAACTACCAAAACCTGTGCATAGATCGCATACTTCTGAGTGTGACTTGAACCACTTGATGTCGTTTTGGAAACAACAGGTATTTATCTTGACGGTCCGCTTGTAACTTGTTCCATTATAATGCTGGTGTATTTATTTTTGAATTTTATATTGATTTTTGTTTTTTAATAATCTAATTTACCAAGCGGAACCGCCAGATAAATACCTGTTGTTTTAATTACAACACCAAATCACTCAGAAGTATATGCAACTCTGTAACTTCTGCTCAAGAGATTTGCATGGATATCCCCTTTCAAAATGGTTAACTTGACCCCCTCCTTAATCGATTCTGACTGAAGAACCTTTAAATACAATTGAAACTTCCACGTCGTCGCCCACTGTTTTGAGTTTTTTTAATAAAACCTGGCAAGGTTGGTAGATAAGACGGCGATTGGCGGTACATTCTAACAAACTTTAGTCAAAGATTTACTCAACGGGAATTCGTGTGAGATTGATAAATCTGATTTAGAACTAGAAACTACAACGCTGAAACTTGTATATATCTCTATACTGAACACAACAACATAACTGGTTCTCAGAATTAGATGATACTTTCTGTACTCTAAATGTTCTGAATGTTCTACTCAAGGCTTGTCACATTGAACAGGTAGAATTTATGCCTCAATACTTGTCACGCATATCCATGACATATTTCATGTACCTGAAATAGGTATGGGCGCCCAAATTTGCAAGTCCAAATTAACACTTTAACAAAAGATAAATTGAAATTTCATTATTTATACCGGTTGTTGATCAATATCCATGGGAATGTATACACTTAGGCTAAGTGTATATATAAATTGCCATGGATAATGATCAACAACTGGTATAATTATGAAATTTCATAGTTTTAGTTTTCTTATCCACGACTCAGGGTTCATTTTGTAACCAGCAGGAACAACACTTATGTGCTATTGAGAAATATTAATTTTTAATACCCCATAATCTATTGGCACATCATTGGCACAAAAACAGGTGTCCCTAAAATATTCCCTGATAGTAGAATTATAACATGTCTTTGATGAGAGGAGAGATTCATTGATTTCATTTTGCAAAATTAGTTTTATAATATTTAAGTTTATATATAAACAAGTATTGCTCAAAGCCTGCAATACGCATGAATGGTACTATTTTTCGAGTCCTCAAAATTGGCTATGGAAATAAGCAATGCCGTGGGAAATGCCATTGGCAAAATGTTAAATCTAACATGCCACAGCATTAAATTAGCTGGAACATTTTTCCTAATTTCAAGGGCTGATTTGTAGTGCGCTAATTTAAAACTGATAGAATAATAGTACAATTTAAAGAATTCGGCACAAACTGGAGGAAAATAAAGTGGTTTATCACATAACCCACACAACCAACTCCATTATTATTGGTAAGACACACGTGTTATATTAGCGCGTGCGATGACATCACGCCATTATTTAAATGAATTGCGATTGTTGTATTCGATGAATATTTCGCGTTTATTTGATCATGTGATAAAAAGTATCTCAAACTCGTTCTATTTTATACGTAATTTATCAACCTCGTCCATTAAATTCTAGTTGAACTCGGTTGATAAATTTCGTATAAAATAGAAACTCATGTGAGATCATCTATTTGTATACTAATCAATACATGTACATATGTAACATACTCTCAGGTGCCAATAATTATGATTGCCTGATAATCGTGATTGCAGGGATTTGAAATAAATTTGATAAATGGAAATTTCGCTCTATGTCTCAATGCCAAATAATAGTTATTGTTGGGAATTCCCAAAATTAATAACGAGAGTACGAAGTAACTTCAAGTTTATAAAGTTAGCTGCCTGTCGATGGTTATTGATGTCATTTTAGATTTACTTAATTTGAATGCATGTAAATGCCACCGAGACAAAATGCCATGCAGTATAGGCCAGTTTAAATTGTGCTTAGAGAACAAATCTATATTCAGCATCGATAAAGAACTGCAGATGCAGCTGCATGTACCAGTCTTGACCAGTATGCTCCAAATGCACAAATTCAATTACGCGAAATAGCCAAATTTAAAACTGAGTTAAATTTAATAATGCGTTGATTTAAATATGAGCAAGGAATTATATAATAGTTGAAATCCAACTTCCAAGACAAAACTTAGTATTTCCCTTAAAGGCTCAAGTATTGTCATGTTGAACTTGAGGCTGTAACGTTGCCATCACCCTAGTGGTCATGGTGGAACCTGGCGATGACCAAGATTGAATCGTATGTGGAGAAATCGGGCCCGACAGTCATGGATTGTTTCTTCACACGGTTGCAATGCCATCGCAGATGAGGATATCGTGAGTTGTTCTTAAGCCATGGTTAACCTCCTGATTGCTCCTGTGCGATATTTCACGTGACTGCAATTCCGTCCAAAGTAGAGGTTACAACGGATACGTTAGGATTTCGCATCTGAAATCAAACAGCACTTGATATTACTTACGGAAATCTTTCCACTCGCGATTGCATAGTAGATATCTGAACGTTCCCTAAGTTCTATGCCACACCATTGAATTTTCTATTGGACATTTTCCTAATTTTGAGTGCTGCAAATTTTGTCGATCATTTTACCAAAATGTTTACTTAAGTCTCAACTGGTAATAAACTGTACTGAAGACTAGTGTATTATAATTTATTCCATACTTCCACAAACGGATTATCACCATGAAATCCAATTTATCATCATCGTCGCCGGTGTGTTTTCTACGGTGGCTAGTTTAGGACATGGTAAAAAAAAGCTCGCACAGTCGAACGTGCGAGCTCTTAGGTTCGAACGTGCGAGCTCTGACGTTCGAACGCGCGAGCCTTTACGTTTGAACGTGCGATCCCTTGTGTTCGAACGAACGAGCTCTTACGTTCAAACGTGCGAACTCTTGTGTGTGAACGTGCAAGCCTTTGCGTTCGAACGTGCGAACCGTTGCGTTCGAAAGTGCGAACTCTTACATGAGCCCGCACGTTCGAACGTAAGAGTTCGTACGTTCGAATGTAAGGGCTCGCACGTGTGAACGCAATAGCTTGCACATTCGAACGCAAGAGCTCCTACGTTCGAACGTGCGAGCTCTTGCGTTCGAAAGTAACGTTTGTTTACCATGTCCTAAACCAGCCATCGTAGTTTTCTAGCACTGAATATCATTAGTAAAGTTAACAACTTTCTCGACAATCAGTTTCCGGTTTGTCGATAAAACTTTTGGTCGCTGTTACAAACACCGACACAAAGCTGTGTTTATAAATTAATCATGGGTTGGAATCGCTTACTTTTGTGCAATATGTTTAGAGATTATCCAGGAACCCTAATCTATAACTCCCCTGGATAATACCTAAGCAAGAGCCCTAATAGTCAGTGGTTCCAATGTAGTGCACGGAACACAGATAGTGAGAAACTAGAATCAAGAATGCGATAGATGTTCAAGTTCAAGCTTGAATTTCGAAGTTTGCTGTTGGCGTGTTGCTGTTGTTAAATTAATGTTATATAGACTTTGAAGTTTGAGCCCGAGAAAGAGAGACTCATTATGGGTTAGGGTCAGTACTCTCTGACATGCTCACTCAATCACTCAATGCAGCCTGCATGCCAGGGTAGGAGTCAGTCTCAACTCTCGGCCTCACTCCGACTCAAGAGAGTGACACTGACAGTCTGCCATAGTTACAGTAATTAAGTATAATATTAATAACGCCTATCTCGCCTGAAATTGTTGACATTCGCGGAAAAACAAGCCCGACTATACTATCTCCGGCGATGCTGATCACTCACCTTGTATAATACTGTATGTAGGCAGGTTTGTATCGCACATCTCGTGTGTGCTAATTGGTAATTCGTGGAAATAATAATCTAAGGTGGCGATTTTCAGTTGTTTGAATAAAATTTTGCCTAACAACCGTATATGAGCAACGTTAATTATGTTTGGTTAAGATAAACGCGATCATCCAATCGCTACATACACGATGGGGAATCACGTGGTTTCGAAAATGGCAGAGGCGATAGAAAACACATCGAGAAATGAAGAAAAAGGTAATAAATTAGGATATGACAGATTACATCGTATTTTAGCAGCTACGAGCATATGCTACACTATTTTTCAAACTCACATTTGTTTGCTCAAACATTCTGACAAAAATTAGTCAGTCGAAGGATTTTCCGCGATGTGTTTACTGGTATATTCCACGAACATTTTCTATTTTCATGCCTTTTCTCTGCTTGGACCAAAACTATTGTTACTTATGTTATGTTTATTGAAAGAAAGCACCCTTAGTGGCAATATATTGAACCCTGCTTTTAAAAAATATATTTTGCCTTGTGAATCGTAGGATACTAGAGGATACCAAACGAGCCAACCGACTTACATCGGGTCACATTCGGGATTCGTCTTTCACCGCTAGGGGAAAGTACTTTAACTCTAATTCCCTCCGGTCAAACGATTTAAAGAATATTTCTCTGGGGGGGCGCGTTGTTAGCAAACATTATGTTCATTAATATTGTTGTCCAGGGTGATTTTGCAGCTTTCACTTCAATATACCAATAACACGGGAAGGCTCGTGCAATAATTATAACTATTCAATTGTTATGTTTATATATTTGAAACAATCTTAGAGAAATATAATCTTATTTATTGCGATCGTCATCGCGCTCGTGTATTGCGCGTTACGTTGATATGCACTAATAGGAAATATTATTTAGTGTCGATTTGTTTTTGCTCCTTCAAAAATTGTCCGATGATTACTCTCCTTTGACAACTGGGGTATTTCCGTAAACCGGGTTTAACCCTTTACCCAACAGAAGGGCCCTGTGCCAATGCATTCTCTTATATATGCGAGTCGACCATAGGTCGCCTCGCATATATAAGAGAATGCATTGGCTTAACACATTAATAATTATAAAATTGTTAAAGAATGTAAGAAAAAATGGTAAAAAGTGTTAAAAAAAGATTTTTTTTAGGCCAATTCATTCTCTTATATATGCGAGGCGACCTATGGTCGACTCGCATATATAAGAGAATGCATTGGCACAGGGCATAACTATAACTATCACAATGTGGTCAATGAGCCGGTTCCAATGATATCCATATTTGTATGGTTCTATTGAGACAGACCGAAGATATTTTAGGCTGTTGAAGCTTTATTTGGCCGGTTTTGGCCGGTTTGTTGGGTAAAGGGTTAAATTAGAGTTGACGAATCCGGCCTCTCCACACGTATGCATATGTCGGTTATGTTGCAACATTGTCAGACGATATATGGTCATGTACAGTTCAACGCTGAAGAAATTATTGAAGTCGCGAAACCGTTTTCAACGTGAATGAATTAAATTTATTTATACTGCGTTGTTTTCTACAACATGTTGCAGACAACTACACGAGTTACCTATGCATCTATTTGGACCTAGAAAGTCTGGAAAAAACTTGCCGAAGTTATAGCAATTTTCTGTTTCGTTCAAGTTTTGATAATTTGAAATGGAAAATCCGATAGAGATAAAAAGATATTGGTACAGTAAAATACCCCAAATTCTTGAAAAAAATGTACAACATGAATTTTATCCCCAAATGGTTATCAGTTGTAATCTATTTAATGATATATCGATATGACAATTTCCACATATTTATGCAGTATGGTACCACACTACGCCCAAGATTGTTTTACTTCCTTGGGTGAGTTTATTGGGCCCCAGGTGCGTGATTGCAAAAGACAGGTTTATACCAGTTTCATATACGCCCATGCAATATGGTCCATGAAATGACTAGGAATATCGCCATATCAGTCTAAATTATGTTTGCTCATTCCTGCATTAACATTGTTCTGTGCACACAGGTTAAACTTCGAGCTTCGATTCCCATCCGACATTGCGCGTATCATTCCATCGTGAAGGGGAACAACAACCAATAATTTCTCACAAATAATACATGGTATAAGATAAATAAAAGACATATATAGAAAGACCCACCCGGCGCGATCGTTCTTAGATGTTCCTGAGATTCCTTTGTTTCTGACATTGTGGGAACACAATGGCGGTGGAAAGGATGGTTTATCTGTTATGCTCTCAGAACTTAGAACTCTTGCATTTCGTCACATAATTCGCAAACAAGATAAGTTGTCAATTGAACCACACATAAATACAACGTTTCTAACACAACTATGTGGACCGAAAATGAGCTATATCTTATTTTTTGATGTCACCAATTATTACGCCATCTCAGAGTGTATATTGGCAAGCATATCTGGCACTGTCTTAGTGGGTGATGGACTAAATGTGTTTAAAACGTACTCGGTATTTGTGTATTTTGGATGAGTAAATTTGATTAAAAACGTACTCGGTATTTGTGTGCTTGTTTAGGGATTAAGGAAAGGGCCTTTCGGCCCTTTCGACAATCCCGGGGCCAGCCACCCCAAACCACTCTCCTAAAAAAAAAATAGAAAAAAAGGTGTTTGTTTTAAAAATACGACACTGATATTTTGAAGCGATGAGGCCATTTAGGTCGAACCGTATATCGATGTCCTTATTGCATCAATGTTGTAATCGGAAAATAGTTTTGTGTGTCTTTCAAATGTCGGTATTCCACAATCAGGGGGATTGCTATCGGAATTATGTACTTTGAATTACAAGTTCATTCGTAGCCGTGGTTTACCTATTGAGAAAATATGAAAATCTAAGATTTGCATTGGAGTAGCCTAACATATAAAATGCGCGCTCATTGGGAAAACGCAATCACTCTGGCAAGATGGGAGACAATACTGTTATCGAAATCCGTGATGTATGCAAACGTTATTATATCGCGTTTAAATTAGCATAATATTACATATCACACACATGCATCTGGTAATCGGTAAACATCCTATGTTCATGAATTGGCATGGAATACATTATTATGAACAAGGCAAAAGATACGTTCAGGTTATCGCCTTATTGTTTAATACGAGAACTTGATGCGCGATCGTCAATGGGTGGGCGACTGTGATTATATTGTGAAGGTCGACCTGGTAGATTTTTCATGACGATAGCAAGGAGATGTCACATAAACTCTCTTCCATACTAGCTGTCATTCAGTATCGTTATTGGGGCACTGATCGTCATGATGCTAGCGCCTCTTATCGTCTGATGAAATGAACAAAATGAAAATGAAACGTTCAACGAAGAAGCGTCTCACCGCGAGGAACATTCTGAAATTCGCGGTGGCGATGAAGAGGGCAATCTTAAAGGGGTACTGTACCCCAATTTCAATAAATTCCCGGTAACAATAGCGATCTAATATCAATATTATATTTTAAAATAACTAATTTGAGTCGACGATGTCTACTGAAAACGTTCCGGTTAACAGGCTATCATAAAAGTCAAATTGAATTATTCCATATAAATTAATTTATGGCTGGAGTCATAAAATGGAGAATTATGTCATTACGAGTTACCGTTCTTGAAATCTCATCTGTGGCGTGTCTTTTATCGACAGCCGTTCGCGAAAATTATTGAGTTGCGAACAAAACATGTTACACTGCAAAAGGAAGGGCCGCTATAACCGATTCGGAAAAAAGAGAAGAAACAAGAGTCATAAAGCGTCATAAAGCGTCAAGTATTTTTATAGGGAGTGAGATTGTCCGATGGAAGAGATTGAGGGCATCAATTGAAGCTGTGAACAATGAACTTCCGGTTCTTCCTGCGACCTGCGTCTTCTCCGGTGAAGGTCAAAAACATGGCGCGTAGTTTCAAATCGTAATATTTTTATTTCAAGATCAATATTTTCTTCGCTAAATTAGGTTTATACGAAACTCATATAACACGAACACAATCTAACTTGAAAGTTATGTCAATGGGAGTAAATAAATAAATCGCCTATCTCTGTGTACAGTACCCCTTTAAATAATGTAGTGAATATTCTTGGGATTTTCGTACGGACCTTCTTCACTGCTAGTCTCTTTGGGGTAGCAACTGCCAACAATTTACCCACAATCATACACGGCGATTCCACGGCGATTTGTTGAAGAGATTACCACCACAAAAGTGTCTAACATTCTACGATGCAAAAACATTGGCAACAAAAACTCAGCATCTGATATTGTGAGATTTAACATTGACACACGTGCGTGCACGTTATTAAGAAATGCAAGTTGTGGTGAGGATGTGAGTCACTCTAGTAAAAAGGATAAATTCATTGTGGTGAGTTGTAAAATGTGTGTTTAAAATATGTGATGGTTGTAGAAACATATCTCACCCTTCCGACTTCATTTCCATTGTCCTTCAGTTCGTACGTTTTGCATTCACTGCCGAATTGGTTCTCTTGTTTTAAAAACAAAACAAAACAAGAAAAAGAGCGCTCGTAGAAATTTACGAGTCTCCATAGAAATCATTGTATTTATTTAAAACAAGAGAACATTTGTACATATCTTGTCGAAAATAGTGCTCACAGCTTGTCATACTTTCTTGACACCTTTTCTATAGCTATGAATCTTCTCTTAAGAGTTTCGAAAAGTGCATTTTTTATTTCAAGAAAACAGTGAGATATTTCGGAGTATGCCCAGAAAACGTTTTCTTTTATCAAGTATTTTTCTTAACTATTATAAAATTATTCTCGCACATTGAAACACATTATTCTAACATTTCCTTGAGGCGATTTCTCCATCTAGATATGAATGTCAATAACGCTTTATTTGAACGTAAATGGAGTAGAAAACAGTCGTATATCATGGTATCCATTTACAGATATGTCTGTTTCGGGCGTATTTGATGCACCCCCTCATACGAAACACGCCCATATTGGCACTATTTAATCTGACTTTTCTCATCGACACGACTCTTTATAATGTGGTTTCACTGCGCCCCGCGCCATTCAAAGGAATAACGGGTATACGCTCATTATGGACTCATATTGAGCGTAATTCAGATTCAAATAACGCTAATACGGGCGTATTTTGGTTTTTGAAAAACGTTCAGTATGAATCTGTTTGCATGAGGATATGTTGCTCAGCCAGCATCTTACCATGAATTAAAAATAATTTGCAATGGATTGACAATATACAACCACATCGTTTAACCCTTTGAGTGCCACGGGCCGATCTCATCGGCCCTAATTTACGGTGTGTAAAATCGGCCCTAAAAAAATAAAAATAATTTTTTTTTTTTTTTTTTTTTTTTAGAACTTTTTTTTTTTGGGTTGAATTTTTGTTGGGTATGCTTAAGCATGTTATAGCGAATTTAAAAACAAACTGGATAACACCTTAGGGGCATGTTATAACACAAAACTATCACCAAGTATTCATAGTAATAATTTTGATGCCCATAAAAAACATAAGATTCCCTGGCACTAAACCTACTAAATAAGTCTGTTAAAGAATATAAGAAAAAATTATTAAAATTGTAAAACATTGTAAAAAATAATAACAAAAGATGAATTTTTTTTAGGCCAATGCATTCTCTTATATATGCGAGACGACCTATGGTCGATTCGCATAATTATAAGACAATGCATTGGCACAGGGTATATGGGTTGATACAAAAATCGGACCTGGCACTGAAAGGGTTAAGTGGTCTTGCTAATGCGTTATGCATTTTTGGGATCAGACTGAATTGCTATGATGCTGATAGATGAGATATTCCTTTACGTTATTTAAAGCTATAATTTTCGTGGTGTTGGGATATGCTCTTCATAATATATCACGCGTTAGCGCGGAACAATAGTGAAACTGTGCATTGGTGACTAATAACAATCAGTATAATAGCCAGTTTGTTGAATAAATAATAATAATAATAATAATAATAAGGTTTATAGTCACGACTCCACAAATGTGCTCTCGGACTTAACAATATACACATAAAACATATACAACACAATACAGATATACAACATAAACTGCGGCTATTTCTTAACTTTACGCAATGTGGGCCGAGGACCAAATGCCACTTCAAACAGGTGGGTTTTAAGTGCGGATTTGAACTCATTTATGGTTTGTGGAATCCTTAAGTGATCAGGAAGTAGATTCCACAGCTTTGGGCCAGCCACAGAAAAAGCGCGATCGCCGCATGTAACCAGATCCCCAGGTTTATAGACAAGTTGATTTGCCTTGGCGGACCTGAGGGGTCTGACGGGTTTATAGCGCTGAATGAGATCCGACAAGTACGATGGTGCCAGATTATTTAAACACTTATAAGTGAAAAGCAAGACCTTAAAATGGGTCCTCTGTTCAACGGGAAGCCAATGTAATTTAGCTAAAATTGGAGTGATGTTATCAAATTTCTTTGTTTTGGTAACAATTCTAGCAGCACAGTTTTGTACAAGCTGAAGTTTCCGAATAAGGTATGTGTTGCAACCAAATAAAAGTGAGTTACAGTAGTCTATACGGCTTGTGATAAATGCATGTATGAGTTGTTTGGCGGTCTCTTCGTCGACCACATTTCGCACCCTGCTGATATTTCTCAGGTGACAATATGCCAATCTTCAAACTTGCATTACATGCGCCTCCGCAGATAGATTGTCATCCATCATATACCCCAGGTTGCGGACCATAGTCGACTTAGAGACTGCACTATCTCCAAGCACAATATCGTGGGTAGTTGCTTTCTGCAACTGATGCGGTAACCCGATATATATCAGTTCAGTTTTGTCAGGATTCAACTTAAGGAAATTATCAGTCATCCATATTTTAATATCGGATACACAGTGCTCTAGGGATATCAAGGTATTGCCGCTATACAAGTCAATTAAATATTTAAAATGAATTTGCAGAAATTCTCACATGATTTGATCAACCCTGCAATATTTCGTGTTTCGAGATCAAGATTTATGCCTATGTATGAACATTTTCGATCATTATGTGTATAAATTGTAAAATTCTACAGCGTAATTGTGAATAGCTAAAACCATTGTGAATGCGTGTATTGTGTCAATTAATATTAATGTTACTACTATCTGACAGGTGGGAATATCATTCAATAGTCTTGTTATAAAAAAGGTCTGAATCTTCTATTCATTTTACTCAGTCTTCTTACTCACGATTCGATCACAGCCTGTTCTCCTATTAATAAACTCATACTGAACTTCTTTAAAAAACACAAATAAGCCCATATGGGCATTATTTGAATCTGAATTACACTCTATAGGTGACTAAACTAAAACAGCCCTATGTGTGACTATTTCAATGTTAAAAAGCATGTATTGTGCTTGTGATTATTATGAGAACAGGCTGGAAAATAATAGGAATAAACCAATTAAGGACGTACAAGTTGTACGCTCTTTTTATGTGTTTTCACTGTGCCCGCGCCCTAAAACGACGTAACGGGTATAAGTCCAATATGGGCTTATTTCAGAATCAGTTACGTGATTAATATGAACCTATGTGAATATTTAGGTCCTGTGTGAACCTATTTGCACGAGGGTATGTTGAATATGCATATATTCACATTGCTTATTCATATCAGTTCTGCGGTGGGAGCGATGAGATGTATTGTATATCAGCTCATGATAATAAACTCATATTGAACTTATTTCAAAAATACAAATAAGCCGATATCGGCATTATCTGAATATGTATTACGCTCTATAAGAACCTAAATATAATTACCAGATGTACGCTCGTTATAATGTGTTTTCACTGTGGCCCGCGCCATAAAACGGAATAGCGGGTATAAGTCCACTAGCTTATATCAAAAGCAAATAAGTCCAATATGAACCTATGTGAATATTTAGGTCCAATATTAGCATATTTGCACGAGGATATATCGGGTATATAACTAAATTATTCGGAAAAACACATTTTAATATTTGGAAATCTATTGCATGTTTTTGACCATTATTAGTTGGAAATTTAACACCACCGATATATTGAAACTGTTCTCATAGTTTGCTTGAAGTAGCAGCTGGAAATGTCGATCGCAAAATGTCGAGGGAGTTTCATCTGTTTCAATGGTGGGTGACACACTTGAACATTCTGAGAAAGGAAGTGAATATGGCGATTTTAACAGAGATGGAGACGAAAAACCTCCAGGATACAAGGTCCGATGGGTGGGTGGAACCTGAGCGCCGATAGCAGATTTTCCTTTCCAATGCCATGTAATTTTTTTCTCCAAATCCATTTCTGAAGATAAAATAATGACTACTAAAATTATTTTAAATGTGCAAGCTTATAAACTGGACCAATCCAGAGCACTAAACAAAAGAAGGGGCTCCTAGTTTCAACGTTTATAACACGATATCATGGGGTGGGTCCCACTTCTTACGAGGAAAAAGTTGCACTGAAAACATAAAAGATATACCATCAGTCCTCGTTGTTTTTGGCATTCAAGTATCGCCAACGTCAGCTCATTTAATTTGTATGGTGCTTTAAATGGTATGAATATTAAAAGATAAACATATTTCTTATTTTATTGTATAATGTTCATCATTGGGTAGGTGGGACTTGCATTACTGGGACTTACCGGTATAATGATAAGCTGAGTCATCGAACATAACATGCTAATTATTACAAACAAGTATTCATTGTTGAGATGATAACATTTTAGTTCTGTATTACTGTTTCTGGCACATGGTCTTGTGATGCGCTCCACCCACTCCCCCTGCAAACACACACTGAAATTATGCACCATCCATATGTACGTGGCTGCTCTTCACATCATGGTAGTATACATGTGTCTCATGTAAACTTCAATGACGCAATGAAGGAACGTATATGTACGACGTAAAAGGGTAGTGCTGTTGACGAAGCAGACTGCCGATGGAACAGTATGTAATTAGTACAGACTGTGCAACTATTTAGTCATCTAGCCGGGGCTAGTCACAACGTGAGAAAATACGTGCATACATTGCGGGTAACCTATGGGTATGGATGCTGAATCTTGTTTGACAAGTTTAGTCAATGGGTGTTTTGTGATTTTCTTAGATTTCTGGTGCTTTTCATAAGCTTACCTGATTGTCATTTCATCCTGATGGTTATTTAAAACATTTCACACCCTCTGTCTGTCTTATCGTGCTATTTGCACCGTTTCTCGTCAAACTTTGGTGGTCGGTCCCCAATTGTCCTTGGAAACTGTTCAACCTTGTGCCATGGAGTTTATTCCTGCTAACAGGCGGTCTGGTGTATCGTGAATAATTCAGTTATAGATCAAGTCACATACTTGTTCTACTTTTGGTCAAAAGTCAAAGGTTTGGACTGAATAGACAGTTGCTATATTTCGAATCTTGATCATAAAGCTTGAAAGCTTGAGATACCAGCTGGAAAAAATCAACGAATAGGGGGTGTAGATATGTGATTCATCCAAGTTAGTACTTAGTAACTGCATATTCTTTTCCTTGCTCAGACCGCACCATTAAATGTGTTCTAACTAATACAGGGGCGTGCTGAGAGCTTTCAACTTGGGATTTTAAAATACCTCCCCCATAACACGAAACAGATAAAGGTAGTATATGGTGCGCTTTAATGGAAGATACTGTCTGCGGAGCTATCGATCGGGGTTGTTTAGTTCATGTGTTGAAATCATCTCCAATGTGGTTCTACGCTCATTATATCATGCAGTTTTATTCGACCGTTATTTTAGTTTGCTGTGGGGTTGTACCGGCACTACGTGTATATCGGTATTTTGTATAGTACATGCAAGTGTATGCCGACGATGAATGAAACTTATATGGTACAAACAATTGAGATTCTAATTCTGGTAACCCACTGGTGGTGAGACTGTGGTGTTGGGTGGGTTCAGACACTGAATAATATTACTGATTGAATAACGATATTGCTACTGTTGGTTATGAGCAGACAACACATGACCTGCAACTGGTTTACTGAGCATGCTTATCTGGACAGTTGGATGTTTTTGTTATTATACCCCCCCCCCCCCCGCAACGAAGTTAGATGGGGGGTATACTGGAGACAGCTTGTCCGTCCGTCGTCCGTCCGTCGTCCGTCCGTCGTACCGTCCGTTCGTCCGTGGACACAAATTTGTCCGGAGTTTTTCTCAATCGTTTTTTTTTATTTTCGTGAAACTTGGCACAGACATCAACCACAATGGGAACCTGTACACCTGCGATTATGACGTCTGTCGGACTTTTTTTGTGGAGTTATCCCCCCTTTTTCGACTTAGAAAATGTTCGCAACATGTATAATTTTGTCCGAGCTTTTATTTCTATAATTTTCGGTCAATAGGTTTAAGATTAGGGTCAATTTTTTTTAACTTGGCACAGATATTTAGTACCATGGGGACCTGTGCACCTGCTATTATGACGTCTGTCCGACTCTTTTTGGTGGAGTTATCCCCCTTTTTCGACTTAGAACATTTTTGCAACATGCATAATTTGTTCGAGCTTTTATTTCTATAATTTTCGGTCAATAGGTTTAAGATTAGGGTTAGGGTTGTGCATCTGCAATAGGAACTGTTATTTTATTATTTTATCTAAATGTTTACTGACATGTGAAACATCATAGTATTTTTAAAACGGGGGTATCCTTAGTTCCATTGGGACAGTCACACCTCTAGTTGTTATAGGTGTTCTGAGAGTGATGTTTGCATGCGCTGTGTTATACACAGAGAAGCAGACACAACTGTGTTTTCAAATTATACAAAACTGACCCTGCCAACAGTCAGCCCATCAATTATAACTGTGATGCTTTATGCTTTATTGATAACTCAATCGTACTATTGTGCACAAAATATAGAGTTATATGACATATTTACAGTGTATGTACATAGTGACATTTGGCTATCGAATTCGGGGTTCTTTGTTTGTGTAATCATCATCATCATCATCGTCGTCATCGTCATCATCATCATCATCGTCGTCGTCGTCGTCATCATGATGTTCACTGTCCTACATCGTCGTCATCGTCCTCATCCTCGTCATCTTCGTCGCCTCATCATCATCATCATCGTCGTCATCATCATCACCACCATGCATTATCATCCTCAATTTTGTCGTCAACATCATCATCGTTATTGCTATTTATCTGTCGGCCCAACATTTCATCTTCGTCACCCTCATCGTCGTGATTACCAGCAACTCCAACATCATTGTCGTCCTCGTCGTCTTTATCGTATTCGTCATCATTGAACTTATAATATCATCTTAATCGTCGCCTCTACTCCCCTGGATATATTGGATTATCATTAGTCTGGCAGCCGTAGGGGGAAAAAGTAAACCTATGGAAATTGCTATGCATTTCCCTCATATTAAGTGCATTATCAGGCACAATAAGAAGTTTTAAATTAATAACATTTGCATATTTATTTGAGCCAAACTGATTAGTGAGTACAGACGGATTAGTGAGTACAACGCACGTATATAATTCTTATTTATTAAATTCTTATGCGCAATTTCCATTGAAATTAAGTCAATTCTCGTGACGTCATCGACGCTTACTGGTCTAGACTGAATTTTCGATGGTTGATCTTTCTCCACATCGGGACTTTCATGCATTAATTATGGGTATTTTAATCATATTTGGCGAACCAAAAATGTTATGCAGAGGTGTAATAAACAGAGTAATAAATTAGTTCCGATGATTTCGTTAAATAATTCACTCGACTGACTCGAGGCGAGCGACGTTTAGGTAAGAAACGAGTGTGCGTTACAACCTAATTCTCGGAACCAATTGATTACTCTCTATACAAGAATGACCATACGTCGTGTTAATTCGGGTATATCTTTTACCAAAATAACTACTTCGTTGTGTACTCAGCCTGTTCTCCTGAAAATAGTTTCTTATTTGAATCTATATGAAAGTAAATGAGGCACATATTTCGTATATGAGCGCATTCATATTCCAAAAACGTCCGTATCGGGCGTATTTGATGCACCCACCTCATGAGAAACACGCCCATGTTGGCATTGTTTACTTTTTCATCGACTCGACTTACCATATTCACGCTCTTTGTTATGTGGTTTAACTGCGGCCCGCGCTATTCAACGGTATAACGGATATACCCTGATTGTTAAATTATTTCAGAATCGACTTGTTTCGTACCCTATTTCAAATAACGCCAATATATTGGCGTATATGGGTTTTGAAATACGTTCAATGTGAACGTATTTTCATGAGGATATGTTGGTGTATTCCCAATCGATAACCGATCAGTGGAGTGTTCCATATCACTTTATTTAAGGCTGCGAGATGAATTGCTATCACCGGTCACGTTATGCATGTTTGTGGGATAACAGCAGGCTATTAATCATTTTCTGGAGATCACAAATGACCTTATCCTAATAGTATTTGAACACCCATCTCAGACTATGCATGTAACATTGCAAGTTATCCGCCCACATTGTGTTCAACATTTCCAACAAACGGAGATTTCATTTGTGGAAACGATCGCTTTTAAAAGAAGGTCCAGGTTTTCATGATATTTCAATTGTTCAATCATTATTGAGTGTATAGTTTGTATTTTAGACCACACATGGAGTATTTTCCTACTTTCAGTCAATTTTTAGATTACAACCTGTTACGACTGGCATAATTTGGGATTAATAATTGTCATTGTTTGACAGCTAAAAGAAAGAACTACATTCTGCTCAAAAGACGAAGTGATGTTGCCCACTGACTTGGCGGACGATGGACACCATTGTAAGGGAGTAGTCGGTGAGTTTACCCGTCATATGAGTTACACCCATACACCTCATAAAGACAAACCCCCTTCATATTTCGAGAGATTTCCTTCAAATATATACGGGGTTCATATGTGTAATACAACTTTTATTGCCAACTTTTGCGAACTTTTTTCTATCGAGAAACTAATACACTCGGCGAATGGTGGGCATGTGTGTTGTATTGCGCTTTGATTAATACCGATTATAATAATAAATAATAATATTTATATAGCGCCTATCCCCCGCAAGGGGCCCTAAGCGCTTTACACATTATATAAATACACAAGAAATGCACATGAAAAATAATCAATAGATATGTGGAATTATATATAATCAGATTTTGTTAGTTTTCTTTGTGTCGGGGTAGCGTCGTCGGAATATGTGAGTTAAGGGAAGACAAATCGCATACCAATCAGTTTTCAGTTGGCCTGTGCATAATAGACATACCCCACCGCACTGCGATGGTAAGTAACATCATGTGTTACACCCAGTTTGCCATGTCGTGCGCTTGTGATATGCGTGTTGGAGTCTCTTTTTTTGTACTATAGGGCGGTCGTATCACAAGAGTCAACGACCTACGGGTACGGCTTAGCTCATGGTCCACTATGGTATCGCATTGATTTAAGACCGGTGGTTGAGTTTACCCGGCTTATTTAATCAGGCTAGCCACACGCCTCTCCCCATTGTTGCAGATTACTTGTATGTTATCTGCATGTTTGAAGTATTGTTTTCTGTTTGTCTTGTACTATGTTCATGTCGGGACATGTCTCGTTCATCTGGATGATTGTCAAATATTTAAAGCTAGTACTGTTCACGTCTGCCTTCTGTCTGTGTTACTGATCGCCACAACGTATTGCTGGACAACTCAAATTTCTCAAGCAAATCAGAACTGATCCAATAAGTGTCTTTATCCTGGTTGAATGTTTAAGGAAAGTTCAATATGACGCTCTTCTGCAGTAAACACGCTTCGATAGTTTTTGACTACCTGATTATGTTCTTAGTCGTGATATTGCATATTGGCTGAAATCACTAAATCAACCCAAAACAGGCCAAACATGCGATACAGATCACTTGTGAACTATATATTCCCGTTGAGCACAAATTCGCAATTAATATACCCGACCATGTGGTTAAACCAATTGTTCATGATTAGTTGGTATATTATTTCAATATGTCGAGTCACCAGCCTTGTCACGCACTTGCGACTTTCATGTTTGGGAGTACTTACTTTGCATGGTGCAAATTATGTTTTGTATTGTAACTGGAAGTCTGGAACCCTGGAACTCATTACTCCATTGTTTAACATTATTATTCCGTTTAAAATCGACCGTGTAGGTTTTGAGAAAGCTTTCGTTAAAATAGTCAGTTGTATTGTCTTAAAGATGCATAATCTAATTTAACGCCCCTAAATTACTATGTCTTCGCCTTCAGGGGTAACAAACATTATATTTGAGTCTATAAACCACCCATAAAAGCCCAGAGTGATCAGATATCGAGTCTTGAAATCTGTTATTTTTTTACCACCTCGAATATTTGGTGGCCTGGCATATATTCGATGAATGCCGACCTGCATACTGTCGATACCAATAGTTGCAATAGTTTGATCACCACCTAATTGCATGTGACATTTATATTTTGCCCTTTGGCATACATTCTATCATTGCGTGCCGTTCAACTCGCAACATTTAACCTGCAAGGTGCCCTAATTGCTAAAGTGCACCTAACCTTTAATCAAATATATGTAGAGTAATCACCCCTACTCCTTCTTATTCAAGTGACATGATAGTACACACTAAACATATCCATCTTACCTATGGGGGAGACAGAATATAATCGAACTATAGTGATCCCAACCAAATTGCCAAGGTCATACTCGGAGAGGCCGCGACCTATGAGTTATGCAAGTCTAACCACAAAGGAAGGAGTCTTAGGTAATAATTCCCAGTTCACCCATGGGTCAGTACAGACAAAGAGATGCACTAATGACGGCTACCAGTCATTAGCGATATATAAACCAGACATTAATCTACTCTTCAATTAGTTTCGGCTCTTCAGACTAATTGGCAGGCATCAACATCAGGTCGCTAATTAATAAGCGACGCTTTCGGTCGTTCTATGACATCTATGATTGATTCACAATTATGTATCATTTACCATCACAAGCTGTTGACTATACATTGATATTAGATGTGAATAAATGATATACAAGAACTGACTTCATTCTTCCACATAGATGAAATGGTACCGTTAAGCAGTTCTGCGTCTCACTACGACACAACGAAGTCCTAACGATCACAGCCAAACAAAGAAGAGAAGCATGTATAAAATACTACAGAAGATTGCAGCCAAAACAAAGAAAAACTTTATAAATTGCTAAAGAAGATCGCAGCCAAGACAAAGAAAACTTTATAAATTGCTAAAGAAGATCGCAGCCAAGACAAAGAGAAACTTTATAAATTGCGTATGAAGATCGCAGCCAAAAGAAGATAACATAGACGAAAAAGAAGAAGAAAAGATGACATAAACATTTCCAGCATAATCCAAAGACAAGAACAAAATAGACAATTTGCACTCGACAGTTGTGACAGTCAGTTATTCATTGGATTCGGTGAGTCAAACTTTTTCATTTTTGCCAGATGTGCGTTTTCACACCTTGTTAGAGGCTTGATTATTAACACCCAATTCCACTCTAAAATTTTCGCGTGGTATGGCCCTTGCCCCCAAACAATTTTCAAATCAAACACATTTAATTAACTTTCATGGAACCACCGCCACCCGAATCCGTAGAATATTCTAATCAAGATAGTATTTAATCGAACTTTCAATATGGAACGAGAATGCCACCTACACGCGGCCAGTAATTCAAACATGCAAGACAAAAATATACCAAATCCCTCATTTCAAATGCCGAGCGCACAAGACACACAGAATACCCTCATATCTCAATTAACGCGAGAAATAGGTCAATTTAACATGACAATGCGTGAAACTTCTGCCGCCACCCATTCACAGGCCACAGTATCTGCCATTATAGGCATGAACGCAATGGTTACATCATTTGATGGCAAACCATCAGAATTTTCAAATTGGATGCACGAAATTGAGAAATATTCCTCGACACTTGGGGCAGAGGACGAAACAATAATTAAAATAGCGGCCCAGACAAGTCGTTCATCTGTTTCCGAATTCGTGCAACGATACATCAATGACAATACGGTTAACGGCACACTAACTCTCACATGGCCTGATTTGAAAGCGCAGTTGCGATCCCGTTTCAGCGCGATAAGTGACGCACCACAGGCTCTGGCCATGTTGCGAACATTATAACAAACACACCAAGCAACACTACCTATGTTTGCAGAGAGAATTCGATCACTCGCAAACACTGCCTTTATTGATGAAATAAATACACAGGCGGTACAAACACAATTGGTAACATTTTTTGCGGATGGAATACGCGATGACCATATCAAATATACCTTAATTAAAGATGACCCAACGTCGCTCGACCGTGCCACAGAGATCGCAATGAAACAAATGAACATTAAACAGAGGTTCAAACTTCGCTATGGTGATAGAACATCGAGGTCAAATGAACAACACCAAATACACGACTCCTTCCCACAACCCATGGAGGTTGACCATTTTCGGCGACGTCCCATACTATGGAGACCGCGCAATAATATATCTAATAGCTATGCAACTAACAAACCAATGCACCGCGCAAATCATCAGCAAAACCCCCCATTCAGAATGCCATCCAATTTTCAGAATACTAACTTTAATAAACAAAGCAATTACATCCGCCAGGATCGAGTAAACAATATAGACTACAACTCAAACCGGCCAAACTTCTCAAATAAAATGAAACGCCAGTTTTGCACACTATGTAGGATGAACAACCACGATATACGAAATTGCCGAAGACGCATAGCCAATAACAAACATTATTTAAACATGTAAGAATGTCTTTGAAGAAGCCGAAAGGACATTCTAAAAATCATAATCATCATCATCATAATACATCATATCACAGCGCGAGATACCAAAACAAAGCCTTATTCAAGACACCCTCAAACGATAGGACCATAAATAAATGTGCACCTAATTACCAGAAGCTAAGCAATTCTGCAATTAAACCACCTGCCAATACCCTGACCGCCAGAACAGCACGTGTTGCTACAAACGAACACAGACTTCGTTCAGACCAGGGCAATAAATTGAAACCTAATACATCTTATCATGCTGATACGAGCATGAACAAACACGTGCATTCTCCAATTATAAATAGAAATTCCGCTGGTCACGTTATAACAGATATGAATAAACGATTACATAAGATCGGTCCCAAACAAAAGGACATTAATAGTGAAGTAAACACTAAAACTCGAAACCAACGACAAGCTAATCGAATTGCAACGGTTTACCAAAATAATAATAATAATGAGCCGAGTAAAAACTGTCAAAGTATAAATAACCAGTCTGAACAGATGCAATTGCATACATTACCTAAACTCAAATACCATGCAGAGATTGCACACGGACTGCAACAGCAAACGCCTTGTTCAACAATTATTAAAATTGGTAACCAACGCATTAGGGCATTACTTGACTCTGGGGCAAGTACAAGTTGCTTAAAATATGACGTATATCGCTCCCTTCCAAATAAGCCCCCGTTAATAAAAGAAAAAATAATTCTGACCTCAGCAATAGGCCAAAATATGCAAGTATACGGCAGTATACATTTGCCCTTCAAAATTGGATCAATGTCATTAGTACATAAATTCTTTATATTACCCAACCTAGCAAGATCAGCGATTTTTGGTCGCGATTTTTTAACAGACAAACATGTAAGACTCTATTTCGATTTGAATGAATTTAGAGTAGGCAACAAAACATTTCCCATGTTACATGATTTACATATAGCATCATTGCTACGTTCGCGGCAAGATATCAAATTACCACCCCATTCATGTGCATTGGTGAACACAAAAATAATTGGTACACCAGACATGTATGAGACACCATATCTTGGAGTAAGTCACGCCGATATCGGCATATTTAAGGATGAACCTAATGTGTCCATTATGGACGGGATAGTTTCTGCATCAAAACGAGATATACCGGTCATGATCATGAATAATTCAGACTCGTATATGTCTATATTTAAAGGTAATATAGTTGCGAAAACACATGGCCTCAGTTCAGACCAGATCTGTCAAACAAAGGCTAAGGTACCCACCACAAATAAAATGAATGATTCTCAAGAAGTATTTAGTATAGAAAATCAAACAAAAATATCTAAGGCCGGCCAGAAACCTTTCAAATTGGACGATATCTGTGCCCCCGACCACCACAAAATTGAACTACTTGAACTGGTCTCCCAATATCAAGATGTGTTTACAAACGATCCGAATAAGGTAGGATTTTGCGATAAAATAGTCATGCGTGTTGATACCAAACCCGATGCAGAACCTATCTTTTGGCGTGCGTATCCTACTCCATTACATAGACGCGAACACATGGAAAAAGCACTTCAAAAATTATTAGATGCTGGTATTATAAAGAAAACTACAAACGCGAGTTGGTCATTCCCTGCCTTATTGATCCGTAAGGGAATCGTAGATCCTAATGGAAATCAAAATTATAGACTATGTATAGACCTGAGAAAGCTAAATAAAATCACCGTCCCATTACGATGGTACCTCCCCTCTTTTACCGAAGTTTCCAGCCGCCTCCAAAAATCCAAAGTTTTTTCCACAATCGACATTAGCCAAGCTTATCATGTTATCGGTGTTATCAAAGAACATCAAGAAAAGTTAACTATGAACACAGATTTCGGATTGTTTTCTTTCACAAGGGCCCCATTTGGCTAATGCAACTCGAGCGCGACGTTTTTGACATTAATCCATAAAGCATTGGAAGGGTTAAGTTTTGTTGACCGCTTCGTCGACGATTTAATTTGTCACAGCGAAACGGAGGCCCTCCATAAACAGCACCTCAAAATAGTATTCGAACGACTCAGAGAGTATGGATTAGTAGCACGATTAACAAAGTCCCAATTTTATATGAAAGAAGTAAAAATTTTAGGGCATATCGTATCACAAAATGGAACCCGCCCAGATCCCGCCAAAGTTAAAGCCATACAAGATGTGCCAGCCCCAACATCAGTGAAAGAAGTCCGTAGAGTATTAGGGAACTATTGTAAAGATTTCTCCGACACTGCTGCATCATTAATTAAATTAACTGCTCGTTACGCAAAATTTGCATGGTCCGAAGAATGTCAAAATGCTTTTGATACACTAAAACAAAATTTGCTTAAAGTACCTACTCTGGCCTACCCTGATAGGAACAGGAAAATGATCTTATATTGCGATGCATCAATGCATTCAGTGGGGGGATCATTAGTCCAGCCATACCCAGAAAACAAATTAGAAACTGATATCAAAACCCCGGAATTTCCAATTTGCTTTGTTAGCAAAAAGTTGAATCACTCTCAACGAAATTACAGTGCTACAGAGCGCGAAGCACTCGCCATATATGTATGTCTAAAGAAACTCAATTTCTATCTAGAAGGATCGGACGTAGAAATACGAACAGATCATTTACCCCTAGTTTCTATGTTTCAAAATACTCAGATGGCTAATAAACGTATTCAAAAATGGTTTATTGAAATTTCCGCATACAATCCAAAACTTACCTATATACAAGGGTCTGAAAATATCGCCGCTGACTTTTGTTCCCGGGTGGACCCGACAAACCAACAGAGTATGTCAGAGTGTTCAGTGGAGAGCGAAGAGAAAACGCCATATGACATAGCGATCAATGACGGATCACTAAACATATTAGATTCACAGAAAATAAAAAATTACGTCAAGACAATAGGTAAACAAAAAGTCCATACGTTGCCCGACACTATATTAATTTCCGAAAATGAACAACTAAATGTACCTACCAATATCGATGAAATGCAAAAAGAGGACCATATTATATCAGACATAATTCGCAAATTAAAATCCGATAAACCACCCGAAAAGATAACAAAGCAATATATATTGAAAGACGGAATTCTATACTATATGTCTGTATTTAATGAGCAAGCATCGGAACGCATTTATGTCCCGGAAAAGCTGACTAAGCAGATAATTTCTGAATATCATATTGTCGGTCATTATGGATCCCAACGAATGTACCATACCATACGTTTGCGATATTATTGGCCACGAATGTTCCCAATGATAGTCAGTTTCGCCAACAATTGCCACATTTGTAAACAAAGAAATCAAAACACTGCCCGTATTCCAAATCAAATGACGGACATACCGAGCTGACCAGGGGAAATGATCGCGATAGATTTAATGGGAAAATTTAACCCACCCACAGCCAGCGGCAATTCCTACATGTTAACGGTCATAGATTTATTCAGTTTACACAAAATGGCATATGCGCTTCCCACAAAACACGCAGAAGTGGTCGCTGAACGACTTATGACTCAGTATTTCACCATATTTGGTTATCCCGCTTGCCTGGTATCAGATAATGGCAGTGACGTATGCAGTGAGGTATTCAAAATAATATCTAACTACTATGTTATTCAGCATCGCAAGACCTCGTTCTATGCGCCTTTCAGCAACGGATCAAGCGAACGATCTCATCGCGACTACAATGGAATATTAGCCAAATTAACTGAAGGAAATCCAACATCATGGGACCTATTTCTCAATTTCGCATCAGAAGCCATGAATTTTTATGTCTCAGCAACGACTCAATTTTCTCCATATATTTTAACTTTCTGCAGACACCCCCAAATAAATATTGACAAGATACTGACACCGCGACAGAAATACACGGGTGAATACCTCATTCAACAGTTACTAGAGAAGCAGCACTTCGTTTTCAATTAGTTAAACAAAATATGAAACAAGTCAAGACGAAACGAAACGAAAACAGTAAAGGTAAAATACCGGAATTTCCCATAGGTTCCCAGGTCTATGTTAAGAATCACAGACAAACCCATAAACTAGGTATGAAATATGATCCATTTTGGGTGATAATTAAACAAACAGGACCAGTTTCATATGTGATTCGTAATCAAATTACAGGCAGTTTATCTAAAAGTCATGCCAAACATTTAAAATTAGCGACGACTAAATGGCATACACCACAATTACAAGAGAACCAGAAAGTTCGGAAAAGCAGATTTGTATTCCCACATAATTCATCAACACAAAGCTCAGATGCTGATATATCGAGTAATAGTAACAATTCGGACACCGAAAATGAGAACCATGAGACAGCCCCCTTAAAACAGTTAATACGACAAAACCGCGTCATCCGGGACGGATCGGATTCAAATGAACCAGTGCCCCTACCAGAGATGGCACATAAGTTAGTAGCATCAAAACGCGAACATGAAAAACAATCATTTTCATCAACCGAACCATATAACCCTTATGAAATGCTAACTCAAAACGATGAAGCAAGAATGTACAATGCTAGTTCATCAACCGAGCCATACAATCCGTATGACATGTCAACCCAACAATTAGTACAACAAAACAAGCGTAAAAGCTAGTCCAGTTGCGATACATATAACATGTCAACCGAAAATTATGATCCTTTCGATATAACCACTCAAACCGACAAAAATAGCACAGACGAACAGAGCATGTCGATATAGGAAAATTAAATATTTACACAACTACCATACTTAGATAACATATATAATCATAAAATCAACTAACCTCATAAACTCAACTCTATATCCAAAAGCACGAAACGAAAACAGTTCACACATGTATAAACTTTAACTGAATAAAACTCAACAACTTAACTCCAGGAAACAAACTGACAAAGTAAAAATTACCAAGTTCTAACAAAGACGACCAGATCTATACCGCGCGAAATACAAGGAATATTATTGGACTATCTCGACCTATCATAAATAAATAGCACCCTGTCGTAAAAAGACACAATACAAAGAGAGAATTGTCATCGCGCAAAACCAGGACTGTCAGACCATGTGCAGTGCATGTAACACGATATGGCAATCACACACGCACCAAGTGGTGACATATTTCTTTTCACCAACCCGCCCAGATGCACAAAATCGAGGCTTAATTAATCAAAGAAACCGATCTGAACTATACAAAGTGGGTTGGCCAATAAAACAGACATCTAACGCCGAACCATGTACCGGTATATATCACGCACATGGCCCCCCTCACAGCAAGGCAATATTTCATCTCCAGCAAGTTATAACCTGGCAGCCAACACGCTTTATTATTGCCTCAATCAACAATTCGGGAGACGCGAATAACTTCGGCCTCTTCAAATTTCAGGCGAATCGCATGCATTAATTTAAATGCTAAATCAAAGCAAGAAACATGAAGCATTTCCACTCATACAAGTTTAGATGCCAAGTTCATAATTTGTCAGACAGTTTTGCCTCATTAGCACTCAGATAATAGCATGTGTCACGGCGGACACAGAGACTAATTAAATTATTCACGCCCCATCTTCGGAATAATTATCACAGACACCGAATAAGCAATTACGTCATAATGAATCGTGTTAATCACCCCAACGGTAAACCCATAATTTGATATCATACACTTAATCACGCGTAGTTACCACCCTGTGTTCAATCCAATGCAATAGCGACGATTCATGTGCAAAAACATCGCTAATCTGGCCGGGTAAAAAGTGGATCATTAAATGGATCCCGTACAGAAGTGCAGTCAAAGTCTGATCAACTTTGATTCCACATAGATCAAATGAACAAGTATAGAGGCCAGGAAACGCATCTCAACACATACGCATAACTACTCTTCATATAAACATATCATGATCCATCATACTCCCAAAGATAGCTTTACCGGTTCAAGTTATCCAAATAATCACAATTATATACCGCTTGTAAAATATCAACACAAAGCTCAGATGCTGATATATCGAGTAATAGTAACAATTCGGACACCGAAAATGAGAACCATGAGACAGCCCCCTTAACACAGTTAATACGACAAAACCGCGTCATCCGGGACGGATCGGATTCAAATGAACCAGTGCCCCTACCAGAGATGGCACATAAGTTAGTAGCATCAAAACGCGAACATGAAAAACAATCATTTTCATCAACCGAACCATATAACCCTTATGAAATGCTAACTCAAAACGATGAAGCAAGAATGTACAATGCTAGTTCATCAACCGAGCCATACAATCCGTATGACATGTCAACCCAACAATTAGTACAACAAAACAAGCGTAAAAGCTAGTCCAGTTGCGATACATATAACATGTCAACCGAAAATTATGATCCTTTCGATATAACCACTCAAACCGACAAAAATAGCACAGACGAACAGAGCATGTCGATATAGGAAAATTAAATATTTACACAACTACCATACTTAGATAACATACATAATCATAAAATCAACTAACCTCATAAACTCAACTCTATATCCAAAAGCACGAAACGAAAACAGTTCACACATGTATAAACTTTAACTGAATAAAACTCAACAACTTAACTCCAGGAAACAAACTGACAAAGTAAAAATTACCAAGTTCTAACAAAGACGACCAGATCTATACCGCGCGAAATGCAAGGAATATTATTGGACTATCTCGACCTATCATAAATAAATAGCACCCTGTCGTAAAAAGACACAATACAAAGAGAGAATTGTCATCGCGCAAAACCAGGACTGTCAGACCATGTGCAGTGCATGTAACACGATATGGCAATCACACACGCACCAAGTGGTGACATATTTCTTTTCACCAACCCGCCCAGATGCACAAAATCGAGGCTTAATTAATCAAAGAAACCGATCTGAACTATACAAAGTGGGTTGGCCAATAAAACAGACATCTAACACCGAACCATGTACCCGTATATATCACGCACATGGCCCCCCTCACAGCAAGGCAATATTTCATCTCCAGCAAGTTATAACCTGGCAGCCAACACGCTTTATTATCGCCTCAATCAACAATTCGGGAGACGCGAATAACTTCGGCCTCTTCAAATTTCAGGCGAATCGCATGCATTAATTTAAATGCTAAATCAAAGCAAGAAACATGAAGCATTTCCACTCATACAAGTTTAGATGCCAAGTTCATAATTTGTCAGACAGTTTTGCCTCATTAGCACTCAGATAATAGCATGTGTCACGGCGGACACAGAGACTAATTAAATTATTCACGCCCCATCTTCGGAATAATTATCACAGACACCGAATAAGCAATTACGTCATAATGAATCGTGTTAATCACCCCAACGGTAAACCCATAATTTGATATCATACACTTAATCACGCGTAGTTACCACCCTGTGTTCAATCCAATGCAATAGCGACGATTCATGCGCAAAAACATCGCTAATCTGGCCGGGTAAAAAGTGGATCATTAAATGGATCCCGTACAGAAGTGCAGTCAAAGTCTGATCAACTTTGATTCCACATAGATCAAATGAACAAGTATAGAGGCCAGGAAACGCATCTCAACACATACGCATAACTACTCTTCATATAAACATATCATGATTCATCATACTCCCAAAGATAGCTTTACCGGTTCAAGTTATCCAAATAATCACAATTATATACCGCTTGTAAAATATCTTAATCTCAAGTGTCAAAATCGCCCCACGCTACATCGACAAATACAATTGTCACATGGCGAGGTATGACAATAACATAGGCTGAAATGATGGCCTACATTAAGGGACAAGCGCATATATCTCAGTATATAACTTTAATTGTGATGTAGCAATGCCAAGCATCAATGATGACCGAATCAATCGATATTTTAACCGTACGCGCGCGATGTAAAACTTCAAACCCAAGTACCCAGTTGATATCGTACTCCAGTATAAATCATACGACATTATGTGAAAACAAATTTATTTCTATCTCAACCACAAATAAATATCACATGAATGCAAATGGCAGCCCATGTTTGAAGCAATCGCTCAAGTCCCAATATTTGTATATACAAAGCACGACTAACAACAGAGCCTACACCCCTCCCTCAATATTTAAACCAATTGAGTCCCACCCGAATCATTTTAATCATGTAACAGTTCTCCCGATTTTTTTTATTATCATACAATTTTAATCATTATTTTCCAACCCCATTTCCAAGTCATTACAACCGAATGCCTCCAAAAATACAAGCTTTGCAAACGCACATCTTATCGCAATAATGAAACAGTTTGTCCACAAGCCAGGAGCTGGAAGTGGACATTAGCGCTCGCCAATCGAGCACATCCATGAACTCTTGAACGAAGTATCGTTCACCCACTGATTGTTCAACATAATTATTATTGCATTACATGTATTCTAATGTCATTTATATTGATACCCTTTATATTATCACACTTATGTTACCTCATCATGCCAACCCTCTTCATAATGCAAATGGCTTCAACATATACATAGATATATATATTCAATTTATACAATTTTTTTATGACGACAACACGCCGTAACTTATATGCACAGGCAACCCTTGAATCAACTCTACTCATTGTCCAAGCATACCGAAGTACCAAACCCCTAGATTTTAACACTAGTAGTCAAAATCTGAAAATAAGGGGGACCCTATGTAGAGTAATCACCCCTACCCCTTCTTATTCAAGTGACGTGATAGTACACACTAAACATATCCATCTTACCTATGGGGGAGACAGAATATAATCGAACTATAGTGACCCCAACCAAATTGCCAAGGTCATACTCGGAGAGGCCGCGACCTATGAGTTATGCAAGTCTAACCACAAAGGAAGGAGTCTTAGGTAATAATTCCCAGTTCACCCATGGGTCAGTACAGACAAAGAGATGCACTAATGACGGCTACCAGTCATTAGCGATATATAAACCAGACATTAATCTACTCTTCAATTAGTTTTGGCTCTTCAGACTAATTGGCAGGCATCAACATCAGGTCGCTAATTAATAAGCGACGCTTTCGGTCGTTCTATGACATCTATGATTGATTCACAATTATGTATCATTTACCATCACAAGCTGTTGACTATACATTGATATTAGATGTGAATAAATGATATACAAGAACTGACTTCATTCTTCCACATATCCCGTGTTGTTCGCTTACGATAGTTTTTTTCCTTTACATCATTTATAAATATAGCACTGGGATTTTCCCGAGCCTACAGTTAGAGCCTAGTTGCTGAAGTGCACCTAACCTATAATCAAATATCCCGTGTTGTTCGCTTATAATAGTTTTTTTCCATTACATCATTTATAAATATAGCACTGGGTTTTTCCCGAGCTTACAGTTAGAGCCGAAACTCAGAGCTGACCATAGCCTACTGACCTGACCTTGACCTAACATTGACCTGACATTGGACCTGACCTTGACCTGACATTGACCTGACATTGACCTACAGTTAGAGCCAAAACTAGTTGCAGGGAAATAGCCGATCATAATGGCCGATCATGGGGTCGTCATGAGTAATATACACTACTACTTATGTTCTATTGTATTAATTTAGAGACAATTGGCGATAAATTGAAGCATAACATTATATTCCATTGTAAGCCACACCTACAGTAAGTATTTGCTTTTGTCGTGATCAGCGGACAAACTAGATTGATACTTACACGGAGCACTTACATACCGACGTGTAACATAATTATGTTAATAGTATGAACTACTTTCTCACACAAACAATATATAACATATTTATCATATCTAGGATAATATCAACAAACGTAATTTGTTAGTTAGTTGTTATGCTTTACAAGTGACAATTTCTTCTTTTTTCTTCTTTGTCTTTCCATTGAGATATTATACCACCCGCTATAAAACTTAATCATATGTGTGTGGTACATACATTTCGCCATTAACAAAACATCACGTGTATAGCTGTATGTACCTAACATTTCACGAAGGCATCACAAAAGAGATGCGAGATCATACAGTTTTATTGGGAATCTGATACGCTACTTCGAGTGTTTGGGAAACAAAGTCACCCGGGCACCGAGCGTGTATAACTTTAGTCTGGCTGCACACAATCGATGCTGCAGAGCAAACCTGGCAATGTCGACTAAATACAAACTCTTTTCAACGCTGAATGTATTGGTATTTACAACACTGTATTTTTAATTCTGAAGTGATTATCTGTTCAACTGTTACTTTTGTTTAATAAACACTATATATGCGTTGGGGTTCAAGACACAGATTATTCAGTTACAATATGTTCTTTCACTTCCACTTCAAACAATTGTGGTGGTCTAGAAACTGATTTTGTAAAGATACTCTCTTCAACTGTTCCTTCTAGTAGTATTGGTTCTAGAAACGGTTCGATTGTGGAGTACCATATTTTCTTCCGCGGTCGCTTGGTGGCGACGATATGTAAGCTCTTGCTGACCGGCTTTCTATTCTGCGTTCTTATCTGGGCGTCCCTTGTATACACTCGACCGCATTCCATATTTGGAAATTTCCGTCAGTGATATCCTTGATTTTCTGTTAGCTATGGCCATTGTAGCATACGTTGGTGTCGACGTATGTCTTGACATAAAGTCATAAACTCATTTTCGTTATAATGACAATGTTATTTCCATCGTTCATAGACCACATGCGTGTATTTTGCACTAATACGTGCCGCAAATCCATTCAATTGTTGCATATATTATTTTGTGTATAAAAGTAGATGGTCCCATAAATGGCCGGATTAAGTGTACATCACCCCTTTAAACATCAGCTCTGTCCAAACATCAACCAAAGCTTAACTTCTGACAATGAATCCATTATTTTGACAATGTAGATATCATTAACTATTTTTAATGAGTTCACATTGGTGTAATTAGTTTTGCGTAATTACTTCAAATTGTATGTCCCTATGCGCGACTTGAAAATTATTATTTATGTTATAATCATGTTTTTCATTCAGCGTGTCCGTCTGGGTATGACCCGACCTACTGTACCAAACTCTACAGCAACAAAGTGCTCTGGGACGACGCCATATTACAGTGCTGTGCCGAAGGTGGCCACTTGGTAGAGATTACGAATCAAATCATGTACAGTTACATCAAGAATCGGCATATAACTGCTGATGTTGCCGGTACGTATACTACATGTTCGCAACAGTCCGCGCTCGATATGATCCATATCCGATTCGACACCAAATTAGTAACATGTATCCACAAAGTTACATATAAGAACATAGACAAACATATCGAAGCGATATTGTGATCAGCGGAGAAAGGAACATGATACATTGCCACATCAAACATGGGTAAAACATCACAAATAACATAAAGAATTTGGTTACGATCATGTATTGTGCTCTAGTTGCCGATTACAAAGACATTTCAGACAAAGACAAGTTGAACATTTGCAATTAGGAGAATCCCGTAAAGAAAAGTTATCCCACTTTTTCAAGTTCGGTAACTCTAAACATAATCAATACTCCATATGTGGATGTACGTGGTGTTATATTCTTCTCGGAGTTTTCTCGGCGGTAATTGCAAGATTGGTTTACAATTGTACATCACATATTTTTTTGTCAAAATCTGTCACTTTTTGTTATTGTTACTGGCCTCCGGATATAGTCGAACTATCCCGATGGCTGAGATCCCAGATACAGGAGGGATAACTCTGAATGCACACAAAGCAACACAATTACTTTTACCTAAATATTTTAAACGTATACATGATCATCTTACCAATACAATCTAGGTTTTAAATATTTATTTTAACTTGTAAAATGTGAAAAAAGCGGGATATCCCGAACAGAACGGGAAAGAGCACAGCGTTAGAATAACGTTGAGTTAGTCTTTGGGAAAATCAGTCCGAATTTGCTGACAAAGACCACGACATACCAAAACAATTTTAGAGTAGGGTTCATAAAAACTGTGTTCTCGCGAGGTATTTGAGTTTGATGTTGCAGTGTAACTGCCATTCACATAGGTCCGAATCGGCATCTCTGGTTTAGACTAGGTTTTATTCTAAACCAGGTTTAACTCCAGTTTAAACTAGGTTTAAGTAGGGTTTAAACTTGGTTTTACAGTAGTTAAACCAGGTTTATGGGAGTAAAACTGGGTTTTAGTGTACTTAAACCAAGTTTTGTGATAAACTCAGTTTAAGTTGAAACTAGGTTTTATTAACGTGATAAAGTTATGGTAATATTACTAATTGTTTGTGGTGAATTGGCTATATAATCATCAGTATAAGCTTAGGTATATATGATTTATACGTACCATACGTCTCGCCTCGAACATACACCTTTAAATATACTTTGAAAAAAATTCAAAGTTAAACCACCCTACCCCAGGTTTGACTAAAACCTAGTTTTTTGGGTTTATTTATTCGGCCGATATTTTTCGCCCAATATTGATGTTGTTCTTCGTGAATATGGGAGTGTTTCTGTTGAATTGGGGGAGGCGTTTATGCTCGGGTAGTTTTGCCACTCAATATTCCTGTGCAGTTTTCTGTACTTATGAGAACACTTCTGACAAATAGGCCAGTGTGATGGATGCTTTCTTGCAATATAGGTTTTACGATTCGCTCGTTCGGAGGTCGCTTTGGCGCCAAAGAGCATGGAGGGATCGGACTGATCCATTTGACACATTCGACGACGTTGATTTTAAACGACGTTATCGATTCACCAAGGAGTCAACTCGAGAAATTATTCGCTTGGTAGAAAATGACCTGCAGAGTAGCTATGGAAGACCGACTGATATGCCGCCATTTCTACAGGTGCTACTTGCGCTGCGTTTTTTTGCGACGGGGAGCTTCCAAATGGTTGTTGGAGATTTATGCAACGTCAGCCAGTCAACAACTTGTGAATCAGTTCACAAAGTTTCGAGGGCTCTAGCCAGTAGACGGGAAGAGTACATAAAAACGCCTTTACCAGAAGAATTCCCGGAAATTGTGAAAGGATTTTACGATATGTTCGGATTTCCACATGTCATCGGAGCTGTTGACTGCACTCACGTGCGAATTTGCGGTCCCGGGGGCGATGAAGCAGCACGGTTTATCAACAGAAAGGGTTATACATCTATCAACGTGCAGTGCATATGTGATTCTCAACTTAAAATATGGAACATTGTCGCTCGGTGGCCAGGCAGCACGCACGATGCAAGAATATTTGACAACAGCGTGGTATGTCGAGAAATGGAGGATTTAACTTGTCAGGCATTTTTGATTGGGGATCATGGGTACGCCTGCATGCCATTTCTAATGACACCTCACCGTGACCCAACGACTCAAGCTGAGCGTGCTTTCAATATTTCTTTATCCAGGACGAGGACAGTTATTGAACGGACATTTGGGTCAATGAAACGCAGGTTTCCGTGTCTCAAGTTCATGCAAACAAAGGTTGAAAATACGCTGCCGATTATAGTTGCTGTTGCTGTCTTGCACAACCTGGCGATACAGTTATCAGATACACTTCCCGACGAAGACGATGAACACGAAGATGTTGACGAAGATACTGACGACGCCTCATTCGTTCGATTGGATCTACCGGACAACGCTGATGGGGCTGGTGTTAGGGAGGCAGTTGTAGAGAATTATTTCTCTAATTGAATTAACACACAAATACATGTACCATATGATCATTTATTTAATAAAATATGATTGTAATCATTATGACCTCAATGTGCGAATCTGTTCTGTCAAGAACCTTTCACGCAGCTTTTCGTTGGCTATTTCCAGTTTTAGCTTCTTGCATTCCAATGCGTGCTTCTCCTTTGCCAGCTCCAACAGACATTTTTCCATTGGCGATAGTCTTTTTTCCATTGCCCTCTTCTTACGATTGGCACGTTGGCGTTGTGTGTCGGATATCTCCGCACCATCTGATCCTTCCCCCATTTCAACCAGATCTTCAACATCGCTGAAAAAAGTCAAGAATATGACATGAAATAAAGCGTTTATATAATCGACGACATAACGACAAATGGACACAATGTCGGTAAATGTCGGTAAATGCGCAAACATATAAAAGTATGTAAAAACAACACCACTGAAAAGAGTCAAACCATCAACATGGAGAAATATATCCAGTGTACACAAAACTGTTACAGTAATAAATTCAAAAATTGTAGTCTGAATGTGACTTTCAAATACTTTGCAATGGTTTGGCATTTTCTAATGTTTACCGTCAAGGATTGATTAAACTCTGGTCTCATATTGGACTTTTTTTTTACTGTAACAGTAATGTTTACAGAACAATGATTTTGACATATGTTATCTCATTACTGGAGTGCTATTAATAATAGAAGTAAGAATAAATTCTATAAAGTTCTTCGTGCAAGTACCTGTAAGTTGTAGATGTTAGTTGATGTATAGACTTGTATGTTAATTCGCATAAGACGACTTTGAAGATTTTGTGTCCCTTTAACCATTCCACTTCGGGAGCTGTGCTTGTGCAGCGTTACATATACTGTGCCAGTGATTCTCTTACATATGCGAGTCTCCCAAATGGAACCTCGCATATATAACATAATGTGCTGGCTTACATGATCAATGTTAATAGTGTTAGGCTAATGCGTTCTCTTATATATGCGATGTTCCCTGTGCATGGAAAACTCGCATATATAAGAGAATGCATTCGCGCAGGGTTTTCGAATTTTTTTTTAGAAAGCTCTAATCATGGAAAGATTAAAAATACACGGTCCGATTTTATATCACATTGTTCAAACTTTCATAAGGTCAATTTGAGCTTAACAGCCAAATGTAACAAGAACAATACTTGAAATTGACGTAATTTGTGTTACGGAAAACGAGTAGAAATGGCACAAATTCAAAAAATGGTAGATCATACTCTTTTGAAAGTCGAAACTTGTCCATCAAATTAGTGGGCGTAGCATTTTGCTCTAATCTCATATATATTTTGAAGACCTCTGTCTGTTTGTTTGTCTGTATGTTTGTCTGTATGTTTGTCTGTCATTGATACAAATCTACGATTCTCGACCGATCGGGACGAAACTTGGTACGTGTGTGTAGTTTGACCAGGCGGGGGACGTTGTCGTATTGGCGAGCCCGTGCGGCGCCCGCTTCGCGCATGCGCAGACGAGATCTCGGAAACGGGTGGAGCTATCGACTTGAAATTTGGTTTTTGAATAGCCCGGACAACGTCGGGCTCATCGGCTAGTTAGATATATAGTATATGATATAGAAAGCGTTACAAGTGGTTTTATGGTTTTAAATCGGACAGGCCATATTTAAAGAGACCATGTCCGATTTGACACAATAGAACCACCAGCTGTTGGTATTAATATACCATTTAATAATCAGATTGAACACATGAGTTCATAAATAGGAGGTTTTGATGGTTTAATATTGACTTTCAAAAAAGGAATTGTTTTTTATTTTTATTAGCCTAGCAAAAATTCCAACGATCTCAACTAACAAAGAGCTCATGCCGCCGAAAGCGGTATATGATAACGAGCGTTCTCAATTATGATATTTATGGTAGTTTTCAAATATTACTTATGGATATTTTTGTGGATTTTCCCGATGCCTCTGTATCATGCGAATGTGGTGGTTTCAAGTTATTTTAATATATGTTTTGTCCCCAAAGCGAAAAATTGGCGTAGAAAGTTCTGAATTATTGGGCATCAAATCGGATGGCATCTTTAAATGTTGACGTGGTACAGCGAGGAGTCGACAACACTACTTCGGTTATTGACCGCTATTAGTCAACTTATTATCTTGCCCGGAAAGCTATTGGAAGTATGCACATGTTTATTCAACTTATAAACTGGGATAGTTAACAAATTATCCCGATTGGCTACTTTTATTGATTTGGTGTATAAACTTAACCGACTCAATTACACCAGTAATAATAAATACTGTGCTAAGTAATCGACAAACGGGTACGGTACCTCCATTAATCAAGTAGACTGTAGCAGTATATACATATCTATATACATGTATAGAAGGTCTCCGTCAGCGTGCCCAAATTAAAATTTCCAACTGCAGCCCCTTGAAACGAACCGAATTCCCGGTCTAAACCACTTTACTCCTTGGTTTAGATCCAACTTGCACCTCTATTTTTCAAGGGTTTCAATCGTTGCAAATTTTCAAACTTTCGCCAGCATATATATGGTTGGCATTTTTTTTTTTTTACAAATGATGGACATTTCAGTCCAAACATAAGTACGAAACTATTATACTATTGATAACACAAAATACAATTCACACACAATACTGACTTATGGAGAATGAATACATCAGGACGATTTTAACCGATATTCGGTCTGATATTCTCAACTGCTTTATGTCAATCATAGTTTTGATAACCGTTCAACATCCTGAACAAAGTTTGGGGTCAGACCTAGTTCCTGTTGCCTCGCCACTGGGCTACGTTGAATGTTCTAGTTATTGCCTATACCATCAATGTAAGCAAGATGAGTAGGCGTGTTCAGTTTGAACCGATCGATTTTTGCACCGTGCATCACATACATGCCAAAATAATGCAAGGTACATATCATAGATGGGAATGAAACTAAATTGAGCTGTAAGCTCAATCTAAAGGGGGCCTATTTGAGCTAGTTGCGATATAAAACTATACAGGGTATGGATATTAGGTTAAGCCGAATACATTTGGAGAGCGGGCTAGAGCTTAGATGATAGAAGTTAGCTATTGTTAAAAAGATGTGTCTGATTAAATGAGTGGTGAACTCGGACGCCCCTGTCAATATGTTATGTTTACTAACAAATCCCAAACAATGAATGTGGTAAATTGTATTTGTACCCGTCTGTTGGACTGAAATTAGTAAAATATTCGACCCTGACTACAGAAAATATTAGCTGATCTCAGCTTATTTGCTCAATCTAAAATCCCCCAAAATGTTGCTGAAATTTCTTGAGATGTTACTTTTAAGTGTAATTAGATATCACGAATCTCTAATATGGTCACATACTGGTTCTGTTCTGACATATCAGTTGATATCATTGGAGAAAGTTCAGGTAATCCATTTCTAAGATAATATATGTTCCTTAATAATGCAGTACACAGTAACTGTATGTGAAGGTCAAAGATCGAAATATCATGATTGGATATGACTTTGTTCAGACGATGTTCATTTTGATATCTTACAATCGTGGAATTTCTACCGGGAAATAACTCAATTTTTCTTGCGATAACGACTCACAAAAGTCACACAGATCATACAATATCGAGCTGCGTGGGACTTCGACATAGTATATAGATTCAGTTTAATTATGGGGACAGTGTTTAACCACTCCTCCGACTTTGGTCAACTGTTCAGATGTTGTAAAATGTAAATATGCTGACACCAGATTAGTTGGCAATTTGACTTCGCTTATATAGATTGAAATTGTTCTCTTTGTTTGTTTTGTTTACCACAATTTGGGTATCTACCAGCGGCCACCCCCCCCCCCCCCCGTTTTGGAAGGACTGTTTTCAAATTATGAGACAGGGACCACCCCTCCTAATTAGCAGTTATATGGATTCCCTGTATACCTATATATAACAACAGCTCAAAAATATCAACAACGAAACTGAGCTCACAGGCAATAATCCAGACAAAATTCTTGAATTAAAAAAATATATATAAATTGCAAACTATACATTTGAAGGGGAATATCAGCATTGTTTGTTCACTGTTCACTGAACACGTCAGAGCATCAAACGGTTTTGCAGAGATGTAATATGATCTCTACGTGCGTAGCCAGAGTACATATCTATGACATGAAATAATGATTACCCAGCAATTGTCAAACATCCCCAAATGTCGCGACACAATATCGTTGAGTGGCTTTCACAATAATTCCCATTTCAGCAACTCAGCTATTCAGCACGAAACAATCGTGCTGTTTACTGTTGCATGATTATTTTGTCGGTCCGTCTGAGTCAATTTTATGTAAATGGTGTGTGAATCCATGCTGGAGATCTTTACTTAATGCAATGGGTGGAATGTTATAAAAGGGGCCATGCGTGTTGACGGCTCAATGCGTCTCAAAATACCATGGATGTGGTTTTTGCAATTGTGGAATTTGTTTACCACGTTCGTGCGTTAGATTATACCATTAATTTCTACTATGGTTATGCCCGTGGATCACGTTCCACTAGATCATGCCATGAATCTCTACTCTTAGCTTCGCACACATATGTCATATTGCACCAGTAAAAACCTTGGAACTTTTATACAGTTGAAAAAAGGCGGTGGATATATTTTTTAGTTATTGTCTTTTCCTCAATAATATACTTCACGGTTTGTGAATGTCCCAACTTAAAGTTCACGATTTAAATGAATTAGTGAGCGATTTTCCTTTGCGTCGCTTACAATTATAGAAAATTTCCTGGGTAATTAATTCAATGTTTGTTTGTGATATCGGCTCGCAAAAGTCACATACAAGCATGCCATAATAATTATGGAGTTGGAACATTCACCGACAGTGAAGTACATTATTAAGGAAAAGATAATAACAAATAAATATATTCCCTGCATTATTTTTTCAACTTTATAAGGTTCCCTGTCAAAACCTCAAACCGATCCGAGGTGTTGTATTAGTAGAATATGATCTCTACGGACGTTAGGCTTAGTAGAGATTCATGGCATGATATAAAATTCCACCCGTTCAACACATGGGAACGTGTTGTTATTCTAACCGGGAACATTACAACGTTGACCACACAACGGGCGGAGGTGTAAATTGGCCCGAGGGGCGTCACGGGATAGGGGCCGTTGACCCTGTTACCCAGACGACATCACCAGGCACTAATAAATAATTTCAATTATACAATTAAGCATAATTATACCCGGAATCGTTGGACCCTGGTCGCTGGGAAGTGGTATTCAGGGTTAAATTGGCACGATGTGTACTATTTGTTAGGTGCCGTTGACCTTAAAGGGGAACTTAAGTTTTATTATCATATATGAGCAACAACGAGCGTTTCTTATCAGCTTAAGACGATGTGTATGACAATTGTACAAATGTGTCACCTGTCCAGGGGAATATCGTGAAATATGCGTCTGTGTCTTTAAAAGAGAACTAATGAATTATATTAACATATATAGATGATCAATCATTGAAGAGCGTTCATGCGGAACAAATGCTCACACAAGTAATTTGACACCTGTGGTATCATGGGATAACTGCCGTTGACATTAAATGACTTAGCGATGCCCATATAATTAACAGTAAAGAGCATTTATTATCAACTTAAAAGATATAGCTAAATTTCTCCGGAGAGTGTCATGCAATAGGTGGTGATTACCTCAGGTAAATAAGAATTAATTTAAATGACTTCAAGGGACACTAATAATATAATAAACAATATTCGACGTTTGGTCTAAATTAAGACAATTGATAAGATACTGGCTTTTAAGATACTGGTTAAAAAAAACCATCAGAACAAGTTCTATGTTTGGTGTGACCTTTCTAACTAAAGTTGTCTCAGGCATAAACTTTCCAAATAGCCCAGATTGGAGGGACGAGCCACGCCAGCCACCCCTGTTGTACGTCCCTGGACATAACATATGCTGATCGATAGCGGGATAAAATGTGTAAGCACATACCGACATAAGCGACCATCTGACCAATACATCTAATTTGTTTTGTTGGTTTTTGTTTGTATTGCAGTACATATGCTATATTGTTTATATTATATCCTGCATGTTCTTTAAAAATTAAGAACTACAATTTGTAAACTAAGAATCAAATAGCAAGATAAAAATTAAACTATTGAATTCTATTTATTACACGCTTGCTCTTAGAAGTACATTGTTATTGCTCTTCCATATTTACAAATCCGTATGGAACGTAGGTCCCATACGCATCTCGTTGACGTAAAATGACGTAAATGACGTTGGCCTCAACCATGAAACTGGAACTATTTCAATAAAAGAATCACCACACATGACAAGCACGCCCTGCATGAGCCTAAATAAACCTAATCCTGCATGTTTAATGCACGGATTCTAGGATGCGAAGCGTGTAATAAACACAGAACGACACGATATGTAAATGGGTTTGCCGATACGGCACTCGTGCTGTCGCGGAAGGATAGAACTCGAGGCGCAACTGTATGCTCCATATTGGCTATATTTACAGAGAACATAAAATACTAGTGGGGCATTTCTCTCAGTTTAACCCAGGGCCATAACTCTGGCAAACGGCCATAATGCCATATGGCCCATAACCCTGAAAAACGTGCGGACAAAACAAACCCCGGGTCATATCTCTGGCAAAGGGCCATAACTCTGGAAAAGGTGCAGACAAAACCTGTACGACGGGGGTATATCCACTGCATGTACACATCGTGTCGTTCTGTGTTTATTACACGCTTCGCGTCCTAGAATCCGTGCATTAAAATTACAGGATTACATTTATTTAGGCTCACACAGGGCGTGTTTGTCATGTGTGATGATTCTTTTATTTAAATAGTTCCAGTTCCATGGTTGAGCGAACGTCATGTCAACGAGATGCGTATGGAACGTTTGTAAATTTGGAAAAGCAATAACGCTGTACTTCTAGGGACAAGTGTGTAATAAATAAAATACTAGTGGGGCATTTCTCTCACTTTAACCCAGGGGGTATCCACTACATACCCATGAATCTTCAATTCACAAATTTCGAAGTCAAACAAGGGTCGTAATTCTGGTAAAAATTAATGGACGAAAACAGTAGTATGTCGGTATCCTTTCCACCAACAGGTGCTATAGCCATCTCACAGGACAATCAAATCCGATAATTAACATCCGAGTTACAAGCTGAACTGTTCCCTCGGACACAAATTTCCAAGTAAAAAAGGGCCGTGCTCTGGTAAAAACAACATAATGGGACGAACCCTTCGTATATGGATATCACTTCCGCCAAGCGTGAGAGGACAAAATCTGCACTATGTGGAAATCCGTCCCACAATACCGGCAAATCAACGGAAATCAAATTGGACTATCGATACTTGAGCCGTGTTGTAAAATTATTGCGACGTGCCGACGCCCGCCCCCCCCCCCCCGACAGACGGACGGCTAGACAGAGGTCTCGACTATATACCCCATAATCCTCCTTCGGAGGGTCCGGGCATAATATATAGCAAGATCAAAATACATAATATACAATGGAAATTGAATAATTGCATTAAGTGCTTTGTGGACCCAATTTTTTCAAAATTTCCCTACATTTTATAGAGTCCAAATAAAGGATTCTGTTCATGTATATTAGTAATAATAGAAACCATGCCCATTGATGCAACATTTTGAGAGTATACTACATGGTGGATTATATTAGAAATACAAAATGTGAACTTTATTGAAATTTATAAAAATAAAATTTACAGGCAATGGCCCAAGAAAAACAGAGTCCATATCTAAGAATCAAATATGGGAATATGTACAGAACACTGTGATGAATGATGTACTACAAATGTACTACAAAATAAATTTTATATTTCTTGAGTGTTCTTTGATAAAATTACCTTGAACCGGTTGTTGACAAATGATATATACTTGCTTACACATTGGCTATGTGGGTGGTAGCAGGCACGGGTTAAAAGCTGGCCATTGTAACTGCTCTGGACTCTGTTGACAATAGAATGCTAATCCTCAATCATACCCCTACCAGATCACCACACTAATTCTAGTAAGTAGGTCACCACCCACTCAGGGTAATCACTCATGTGGAAGTTGACAATGTTAAAAGCTATTCACACTAGACTGGACATCAGCCATGAAAGGTTGACCCATGAACTGCTGCCTCTCAGTCAACTATATTATGAAGATAGTATATCATTTGTCAACAACCGGTTCAAAGTAATTTTATCAAAGAACACTCAAGAAATATAATATTTTTTTGTAGTATATCATTTATCACAGTGTTCAGTACATATTCCCATATTTGATTCTTAGATATGGACTTTTCTTAGGCCATTGCCTGTAAAAAAAATAAATTTAAATCTCAATAAAGTTCACATTTTGTATTTCTAACATAATCCACCATGAAGTATACTCTCAAAATGTTGCATCAATGGGCATGGTTTCTATTATTACTAATATACATGAACAAAATCCTTTATTTGGACTCTATACAATTTTGGGAAAATTGGGTCAACAAAGCCCTTAAGGGGGAGGTCAAGTGACCAATATTAAATGGGGATTTCCATGCAAATCTTCCCAGCAAAAGTATCTATGAATCAGTTGGCTGGAAACTAAAACAGCCATATCACTAAACAGACATAACATTAAATTGGCGGCTGGGCTTGGTAAGTAGGCAATGTTTTGCTATAAATTTATTTTTGAGAATTATGTTATGGAATTACAACACTTGACCTAGTTTTGAAAAACCGATACAAAATTCCAAAATAAATACACCAACATTCTAATGGAACAAATTTTAGCCGACCTGACAGGTAAATGTGTGTTGTTTTCAATACCGCACAAAGTCACACTCAGAAATATTTGCAATTCTGTAAATTTGCTGCGGATATTTGCATGGAAATGCCCAATCAAAATTAGTTACGTGACGTTATCCTTCGCACGATTTGCAAACATCCTGCCAAATGGTAAGATATTTAAACAAAGAATTTATCTGGATCTATCAGGCGAAAAATTGTGAAGTTCTTCATCATATAATCTTACCAACGATTACGAACAACAAAACATTTGAATTTTATACAATTAAGAAGTTGAAAATGATATTTTCTTGTTATTCTCTTTCAGTATCAAGAACGGCTATAATAATTAATAATTTATCGCAACACTCCAATCATCAAATAGCTTATTGCCCTGGCCCTATGTGAGGAAGCTCCATTTGTGCCATAATGTTGAGCTAGATTTTCATATTGCATAATATAGCATCATACCCAAATACTATAATGGAGATTAAATCAGTCACAAATATCCCAATGAAAACAAATGTTGATATGAAGTGTGGTCCACTCAAGCAGGGGCCAATCAACTGGAATTAGACCACAGTGTTATGAGATATGGTCGTTAGCTATATTATGGTTATGAACCCACGACACATAACTCAGCTCATCCCAATTTTTCATTGATCAAAAGGCATGAGATGGAAATTCTCTAATATAGAAAAATATATATGGGTGGTTGCCTTTCTAAATGAAAATAATCATCACTACATTTCACAAATATGGAATAATTAAGTCTCCTCTCATTTTCTTCAGATATGATATCATTGACATATGAACTTCACTTTTGAAGAAAAAAATATTTTACAGAGGTTTTTGTGAACTGAAAACAGTGAAATTTATACGTTTTTATATACTAAATGTAAAGTAAATGGTACATATAGTACCCAAAATGGGTAGATTGTTCTTAAATAGTGGGGTACATATATTTCTTGTATCAAATTTGGCAAATAAATTCCTAACAAATTTTGAGAAATTACATTTGGAAATACCAGAACATTTTTCGCAAAACGTGCGTCTGACCCTTAATTGTTGGAAAATTGCTATTTTCAGGAATTACTAATTATTGTAGTTACCTTTCCAATGTTTCGATTCCTGCAGTCGAATCGATATCGAAGTCTGCGGCACTAGGGTCAGGTTCATCAAATAGATCTGGTGAGCCGTCAGGGGATGCAGCATTCACGTCGTTTGCCGGAGAGCCAGCGTCTTCGTGATCTGCATTAGTGTTTTCGGTGTCGCAGTCGAAGTCGTTCGTCAGGATCTCGGCGAATTCTCCCGGAAAGATGTCCCTGACAGCCTGGGAAATGGCATCCGGCTCCTGTTCTGTATCTGTATTATGTCGTTGTTTCCTTTTAGCGCTGTCAAAGTCTTTCTTGGCTGTGATCTTCATACGCTTCCAAACACCTTTCAGCTGTTGGAGGGTTCTTTTCACTGTCGTCCCTCTGTTGAAATCCGCCAAAATTAGCTTCCAGGTTGCAGTTTTCGAATAGTTCATATTAGTGCCAAGTTGCTTGTTTTCAATAACTTCGATATATGGCTTCATTATATCTATCATGCGCTTTTTGCCGTCCAAGGTAAAATTTTCACGAGCCTTGCTCTGAGCCATGATGTTAGATTATGAATAACCGCTATACAGAAGTCCGTGAATTCGTCGTGATTACACACCACGCACGGGTGATTCGCCCGATTAGGAGATGAGATGGCGACAACCGGGCGCGTCACACAAAAATGCATTGACAAGTGTCCATAACAGACAGACAGGCCACGCCTACTACGCTTGCAATTGAACTATTGTGGCCCACATGGAACGCAATCGACCAAATCTATGTCGTCCCAGCGATGGAGATAAACTTGGTTTTACTACTAAACCCAGTTTAAACTGGTAGTTTAAACTAGGTCTAAACTGGAGATGCCGATTCGGACCATAGAGTCCGAACAGTTAGTATTTTCGTGATAATAATTAATTTGGTTTAATTAAAAGTGTATTCTTTAAATAGTTTCATAAACATTTGAATTTTAAACCAAAATTAAATACTAGCCTACAACGTATAGACTAGAGTCCAGGACCTGGTTCAACCGAAGCAGTGACGATATACAGCGCTTTTTTATTTATCGGACGTTGACTTATTTGAACCTATATATATTATGCAGAAACTAGAATCATCGTGTTTTTATTCAAATAAAATTAATATTGATAAACAAATATATAAATTCTGGATATTAATATTTTTTTCATTTATATATTGTGACAGTTATTCCATGAAAAAACTTATTTCCACAAGCATTCTACTTTGCCAAGGTATTGCTTCCATCTAGAGGTCACCCCGATTGTCCATGTGAAGTTTGGTGATGGTCGGATGAGGGAGTTGGCCTCTTATATACGCCCAATTATTTTGTAAAATCCAAGATGGTGTTGGTGGCTTTTCGGTGAAATACGAAACATTTTTATGACTCCCATCTAGTGGTCACCGAGATCATGCCATGAATCTCCACTCTGGCCAACACTCGTAGAGATCATATTCCACCAGTACAAAACCTGGGAACGTTTTGAAGGTTTGACAGGGAATCTTATAAAAAATAACACTGGGAATAAATTTCTTAGTTATTACCTGTTCATTAATAATGTAATTCACTATAGCTGTAGGTGAAGGTCTCAACTCGAAATTGCATGTTTTCTGTGACTTTTGAAAGCCTATTTCGCAATAAACATTGAGTTAATTACCCAGGGAAAATAAACAAAGCAAAGCAAAATCGCTCACAAAGTCACTTAAATCCTGGTGTAGTGTATTATTAAGGAATAGATAATAGGCCTAATTAAGAAATATATCCCCCCCGCGTTATTTGTTCGACTTTATGAGATTCCCTATCAAACCAAAGGTATGTGAGTTACGCCACATCATCAAAGTCGAATACCTCACACAGTTTTTTTATGAACTATACTCTAAATAGTTTTGGTATATGTCGTTGTGTTCGTCAGTAAATTCTGACTGATTTTCCCCATAGACCACCCAAGTCACGCAACGGTATTCAATAGTCCAGTGCATTTATGGTTTTACCCAGAACTAATTGCAACATAATGTGTTTGTGCGTGAATAGGTACACAAACCCACAAACAACATACAGAATATCAGCAAACATTGGAAAAAGGGAAATTGGTGAATTTCGTGAAATCTAATTTGGTCGAATCATCAATTTATGGATTTTCATGAATGTATATAAAATATCGTGCCTATTTTGTCGACATTTCCTTAATCCAGAACTGGAAACCATTCCCAGATTCATTGAGTACTTTTCGAGTTGTGTGCCTTCAAAAACGCGAGTTTACCTGATTTCGGAGCCTTAATTTTGCAGAATGAGCCAAATGCCTTATTTTATGGTAAATTATTTTTAAAACTAGAGCAAAATTAATGACCTTTTCACTGTTTTAGTAATTTCCTCACTAGATAAAACACAAAATATGATTAATATGTGCATCTATGATTAAGGAGAATAAATTATTATCAAACAAAATGTGTGTTTCATTGTATGGACTTAGCCAAATTTGCCTTGGCACAGAACTCGTGTAATGAAATGCCATATTTGAGGTCATGTAACTCAATAAATTGATAACCACATGCTCTGCTTTTGAGAATAATAGATTGAACAAACTGTAAAGGAATTTCCAAATACATTGGTGAAGAAAATTAAATTATGGCCCCATTAACTCTTAGTCTAGCCTCTTTTCCGAAAATGCTACTGTAGGGGCTTTTTGTCAACTTTTAAAGATTTTTGTGTATATTCAGAAAAATGAACGAAAGTTTGTTGTGTAAAATTAATTGGTCTGTCGTTTTAAATAATTGTTTTTGTTGAGAAAATAGCGTTTTAATGGTCATACCAAGGATTTCCACTGGATTTCACTCATCATTCTGGAAACTTTCTCCCAATTTGAATGGCAGAAAAATGGGGTAGGGGAAAGCATATCAACAAAAACTTCAACATTATGCATCTTGAAGCATAAAACTTTATATTAACAGTTTATGCATACATTGTTCTTTCATATATATAATTGAACATTTACTTTGTTTATGTTCATTGACAGAGCTATAATATTTATTTTCGTTATTTGGCAGTGAAATGTCAAATTGGCATTTTGGGATTGTTTTTATAGAACATGGCCATAACATTCTAAATCAACATCCAATAACGTATTAAGCAGTTTTATAATGCAACATGAATGTATACAAACTGGCAGAAACAACATTGTGTCTGAAATGGTTGTAATTTTGTGATAATATTGCATTTTATGATTGTTCCTACCCCTGTACCATCGTTAAAATGTGGAGTCAGTTCCTGAAAAATTAAAGAAATCAAGTGACATACGATGGCATAACCAATGTAAGGCTAATGTTTAACACTAACGTGTTGTGGGAGGAAAGTTCAAATAATATTACTCATTAGAACACCAATTGTTTTTGTATTTATGCCCCAAAACCTTTTAGAAAGGACAAAATGTCTCAAAATGCCATTTGTGGAAACAATTTCAGACTTAAGTATTCAAAGGGCCATAAGTTGATTTTCATAAACAATGTTCTGTTAATACCTTTAAAATTTGTTCAATCTAGAATACTTAAAATGTTGTAAGAAAAGCATGGCATATGGATATCAAATTATTGAGTTACATGACCTCAAATATTGCATTTCATAACACAAGTTCTGTGTCAGAGGCAAAATTGGCTGCCCATACAATGGAACACACATTTTGTTTGAGAATAAATTCTTCTTCTTAATAATAGATGCACATATTTATCATTTTGTTTTGTGTTTAATCTAGTGAGGAAATTACTAAAACACTGAACAGGCCCTTCAGTTTCTCTATTTTTTTTTTATAATTAACCATAAATAAGGCACTTTGGCTCATTCTGCGAAATTGGGTGCCTGAAAATGGGCCGAATTCAGGTAAACTCACCTCTTTGAATAAATAACGAATCTGGGATTCGTTTTCAGTTCTGGGTTCAGGAAATTGAGGTCGACACAATAGACATGCTATTTGTAGGATTTGTGAATTTGATTGTTTTTATGTACATCCATGAAAATCCATAAATTGATGATTTGACCACATTTCGCCAAATTTATTTCACAAAATTCCCCATTTCCCTTTTTCAATTTTTTGTATGTTGTTTATGGAGGGTTTATGTACTTATTCCAGCAAAAAAAATTATGTTGCAATTAGTTCCTGATTTGGCATTTTTCTCATAAATGCACTGATTTATCTAACGAAAACTAACGTTATCTTCTGTTTTGTTATGTTCAGGATATCCCTCTTTTTACACATTGATACAAGTTGAAATCATTATTTGAAACCTAGGTTTTATTGGTAAGATGATCATATATACATTCAAAATATATAAGTAAAAGTTATGTTGCGTTGTGTGAAATTAGAGTTATCTCTCCTGTAACTGGGATTTAGCCAGTGGAGATTTACCTATTCCTATCGAGTACCGGGGAATCTTAGCGAGGGAAAAACGGTAAAAATCACAAAATGTGATCTATATAGACAAAAATGTAATGTACAATCGTAAACAAATCTTCAATTACCGCCAAGCAAAAAGTATATGGCGCCACATCCACCGTGGAGTATTTATTATGTTTAGAGTTACCGGACTTGGAACAGTGGGATAACTTTTCTTTACGGGATTCTCCTTATTGCTTAACTTTACCTGCGAGGCGGAGAGCAAGGTTGTAATTCTTCCCTCGCTAAGATTCCCAGATGATTTTCGAACATTTCTCGGTGCTAATATCCCCCGAAGATTCCCGAACATCACTATCGAACCGGCGACGGAGATTCTCGAAGAATGTTCTTGGTGCCGTTTCATTCAAAAATTCTGTATTTAAATTTGTGTAATTGTGCGATATTAATTATTTCAACTTGAACTGTCTTTTCGATGCTTATACGGTATTCAATTAAAAGAAACTAATTTAAGTCACGAAAATACAAACAAGCAAGGTTGTGACTCTTAAAGTCGCCGTCGCGAAAATTCTCAATATATGTTCATTTATTCATATTTGTATTAAGTTATGCACACTTATTTAGGAAAACCATCCCCCGCTGTCTGAAAAATACGAGTGTTTACGACTGTGGGTGGCTGGATGATAGCCTGATGCCTCACTTCATTATCTATTTTGACGGAAACAGTTATTTGCGAGAAAGCATGTGACGTCATTAAGGACCCTGGGAATAAGTGATATCACTTACTCGCGGCGAATCCGCCATTTGGTCTCCGGAGGTCAAAGTTAACAAGTAGCATCTATGTTTAGCGTATGACTCCAGTCTGGGAATTCCCAAAATAAAATGGCAACAGGTCGTTACCGAATCGCAGGTGCGAGAACTTCATAAAACTAATTAAACACTCACCCTGGATACATACAATACGTAGGTTTCGCACAGTAGATGGATTGGATGTATCACGTATCTTTTTGGGTTATTTTTTTAACGCAAGAACTCGCTATTTAACAGTAACTTATGGGAAGTTCGCTGACAAAAAAGGCGTCTGAATGTCTGCATCGTCACCAGATCCTAACTCTATAGATGACATGGCCACAAAACAATTCTTAAACACTAAGTTGTACTCAGAATAAATGAAATTAAGCCATAAAATGTTGATAAAAAATTCTCGCACTCAGCTGTCGAATGTTTACAAATGGATGCTACTTCTCAACTTTGACCTTTTACCGGCTTTTACCGGTGGGTTGGATAAAAAGCTAGGAATCGGACCATATGGAACCATCGGCCATCTTGAAAATCGCGAAACAGTAAAAAGGCTTATTCCCTCAATATGGCGGACAGCACAATCTTTTGCGATCTGATTGTTCCTCGTCTGATTCGTCAGCAGAAGACACTTTAAATTTGACAACGGGAGCGTACATGCACGAGCCGGAATTACCACACAATCACCATGGTGTGAGACCACCAAACGATCCAGACCTTGGATGGCGAAGAGATGAAAATCACTGAGCGTCTATTAAAAATATCGCGGTCACTGGCAAAACATGTGAAAATAAAATTGATGTAAATACTAGCGAATACCCCCTTTATTCGAACGGACATGTGTAATAATCATAACGCATACTCAAAACATCGAAATATGAAATATAATTCAAGGAAAAGTTGTGTGTCTGCCGAAATGTTAGTCTAAAAATATACTAGTAGTATTTTTTTTACTAAAAATGTCAATTTTGTGATGTATTGAAATTCTGGACTCGACCAGTGCCAGTCCATGGCTGCTCACGGATTGACATTGGATTCAGCTATTAGTATCAGTACTATCACAATCAGTGACAGTGTTTGCACTGGCTAAAAAAATAAATAATAATTTGCCAAAAATTAGCTAACCCTTGATTTGTGACATTGTCCAAGAAAAAAATTGTCTTGAATATTCAACATGTTAATTGTTATCTCGACACATCTTGAGATCCTGACATGCTCATCTCAAGATCTGAACATATTACAGTAATTACTAGTATCTCGCAATATTATTTTGATATCTCATCATAATTTCTTGAGATCTTGCCATATGATCTCAAGAAAATATGTTAATATCTCAAGATTCTTTTCTCGAGAGAGTTGGGATAATATCTCGGTGGAGATATTTTATATAACAGTATATGGTACATTGTATATCATTTTGAAGACAGATTCATTGTGGTCCAAGTGAGATGATTAATCATATCCATGGGTTCACGTGACTGCCGGGGTTCTATACATGTACATCTAGTATGTCTTTTGAATGAAAATCTGTTACAGCATCAACCCAACTATTTTCCCAAGCTGTTGTGGACTGAGAAGACTTGATCTATACATGCCAATGTATGCTATTTCTGAATATATAGTCATGAAACGGAAAGAAATTAACTTTCCAAGAAAAAGTTGTTTGAGTCAGTATTTGGGGCGGGAGAAAGATACCCGGGCTTTATTGTCGCCCCCACTCCCCAACCGAGAAGCTACTTATGACAAAAATGAACATGTTATTTTATTGCTTATATTGCTTCATATTGTCATGAAATGGCGAGAGATACTCAGGCCTCGGTGTTTTCCCCCTCCCACCCAAACCATGACTCAATGAACTTTTTCTCGATTAAATTTAATTTCTCGCCATTTCATGACTATATAAAGCGCTATACATGTAAGTGATCAATCATAAGATATTTTTTCTCATATGTAGCTGCTGGATCTTTTTGGGGGGGTGGTATATTCAGGCCTGTGTAATTTCTCCCCACCCCAAATCCTGACTCAATAACATTTTTAATGGATATATAGGGCAATATAAGCGATTAAATAATTAGTTTAGTTTTGTCATATGTAGATGCTGGGTGTGGGGGATACTCAGACCTGGGTATCTAATTCCCCCCTCTCCTCCCAAACCCTGACTCAAACAACTTTTTCTTGTAACATGTTAATTTATCGCCCTTTAATGACTATAGCATCAAAATAAATATAAAGCAATGAATTAATACATGTACATTTATATTTTGTCATATGTTGAATTCTCGGTGGGTGTGAGCATTTGACAGATTGAAAATAGTAAAAAGGGGGATGCACTGGGAGAGATATCATGTGCACGTGGTCAGGTAAACAAACCATACATGTATTAAGTCGTGAATCCTTAAAACAAGGTATTAACAGACCTGGATAACGAAATAGATACCTGGTAAACAATTCAGCAGGTATAACTCCTGATAACAAATTTGTGCGAAACTTGTCCAAGATACATGTATCCATGAGAACAAGTGGACGGACAGACGCATGTCCACTGTCATTCATCAGAATATACAGCAATGCCCTAAACATTCAACCCCTTAACCACAGCAGAACTGTGGGTAACTTTTCAGTCCGAAATATTGCTTGTTGCCATTCATGAGAGCTTTCCGGTGAATTTCAACAAGCCATATTTCCGACTGAATCGTGAAAAATTACCTATAATTCTGATGTGGTTAAGGGGTCGATTATTTAGGGCATTACTGTATGTCGAGTTTGTTACACATTTGTCAAAGTTTGCATGAATAAAATTGAGCAATGGAATGTTAACTCTGAGTTGTTCCATAATACATGTATTTCCCTTGTCATTTCAGGTGTTCATTCGCCTATGTACAGTAATGGAGACTACCTGTGAGTGCAGATGTTGCCACGAGATTGAAAAAGTTGAGGCCAAGCTGAATGAAGTGACAAAAGCGTTTTCAGAGGAAGAAGGACACTTCAAGTGTATCACTGAGACTGTCCCATTCAGGAGTGTGTGCCTGGACCCATTGGTACTTGAAATTGCATGGTTAGGATACCAGCAACAGCATAGTCATCCGTTTACTGGACCTCTGCACAACAAATACAGGCATATAGCATAAAGACAGTTTATTCGGTGGTGCTATGGCTAGTTTTGGCTACCTTGGTTTGCATAACCGCAGACCTCTTCCATTGTGTGTTGTGAATGGCATATGTATGCTTTCCCAAATGATGGTGGAAATTACAGGGGCTTTCGTTTGCCCGAGCTGGAGAAATGAATGAATAAATGAATGAAATCTTAATAGATTATTGTTACAATGTATCTCCCTAATCTTCATCTCCCATAAAATTCATCGACAAAATATCAAAGTGTTATATAACAAAATGGCAAATTTTCAAGTAAGTTGCGCTCAGAAATGGGTTAACTCTTCCTGTGAGTAGAATCTCTCAGGTTATGCTCCATTTGCTACATGTCACATCTTTGTATCTCACATAGTACTAATATAATTTTTATGAAATGTATCAAAGATGGGACACATGGCGAATGGAACATGACCGGAGAGTTTCTACTCACAAAATTAACACATTACTGAGCGCCACTCACTTGAAAGTTTGCTTTTTTCAGATTTAGATTTTTTTTCTGGAGAATGAACACACAAAATAGTAAGTTATCCCCAGACAGAAATCACTCTATCTCCCATGGTAATAATCTAATTGTTATGAAATTTATCAAAGTGATTTATGTCAGGGGATAATTACTTTTTTATGTGTTCGTTCTCCAGAAAAATGGTTTTATCGCTTATTTTGCTTTATATAGTCATGAAACGAAGATGTCCAGACCAGGATATAGCTCCCCCCCCCCAACCAGCGCCTACTTGAGAAAAATCATGGTTTTATTGCTTATTTTGCTTTAAATAGTCATGAAACAGCGAGAAATTAACTTCTTCCGATAAAAAGTTGTTTGAGTCGGGGTTTGGGTGGGGGTAAGATGTCCAGGCTAGGAAGGGAAGAAAGAAGTCCAGGACCTACATGACAAAAAATCATCTTGGGGTTTTATTGATTATTTTGCTTTATAGTGATGAAATAGCAAGAAATAGACTTCTCCTGAGAAGGTGATGTATGGAACTAATCTGCATAAAATGACAAAATAATGACTATTGTTCACTATTTTTAAAGCAAACGCTTATTCTGGTCGTTATCGTTGTCACATTTTTGTATATTATAATGAAAACAGAATGAGTCGGAGGAAAATTGGAAAAAAACTTGAACCCCATACAATGCTGAGGATGCGGTCCATTTTGGGAGGGGCTGGTGTGTTTACCCTAAACAAAGATATTATATTATTTAGTGTAATAACACTCCAGTATTTACTTTTTCAACTCAATGAATGGAAGAAGCCATAGTATACTGTATAGATCTGTATTTCAATATTTGATCATATTAAAATCATTTTCACAAAGATGATACATGCAGATAAGTAGACAGCATAGCCGCCCAAGAAGCCCTTCTGATAGTTCAGCCATAAACGTAATTCGTACTCTTCTTGTGGAACTTGAAAGCAGAAATCTGCGAAAGCGGTCACGTATCCCATGTATTTCATATCAACAATAGGTTGAAAGTTAATAAATTTCGAAGTTCCCGTGGACGGTGGACCTACATGTAGATCACGCCACGAATACCTACGCCAGCGGCACGGGAGTAGAGATTCATGGCGTGATCTGTGTGGACCTATTATGACAGTCACAGTGACACACGAAATTCGTCCAAATATGTACGCATTTACTTCGGAGCTGTTGGCTACGCGAATAAATTCCTGTCGTATTATTCAATATTTTATTACACATATTAACCCATTCCGAATTCACGATTTCCAACGAAAACGAAACATGTTTCAATGTAAAATAAAAGGTCCTCTATGACGTCACGGGTCAAAAATAAAATACACCTCATCTGTTGTTTTCGTTTCGAGCTGTGAACATGACAAGGGGGTTTCCTGGAATCTGAATCGATAGCGGTTAATCTCGGGGCGATTCATTTCGTTCTCAGAACGACTATGTGGGTCTAATAAGCGGGGGAATGGGTAAAATATGAACTTCGCGACGGCGACTTTAAGACTCGGAACCGCAGTTACACCACATCGTCAAAATCAAATACCTCACACAGTTTTTATGAACCCTACTCTAAAATAGTTTTGGTATGTCGTGGTGTTCGTCAGTAAACTGACTGATTTCCCCCAGAGACCAACGCAACGTTATTATGTCGTTGTGTTTTTTTCTGTTGTGTTGAGATTATCCCCTTTTTTGACATTTATGCATGTTAAAATACATATTTAAAACCTAGTTTGTATTGGCAAGATGATCCTATATGGTTAAAATATGTCGGTAAAAGTCGTTGCGTTGTGTGCATTTAGAGTTATTCCTCCTGTAACTGGGATCTTAGCAGTGGAGAATTACCGATTCCAAACGAGTACCGTAAAATTAGGAGGCCCACGATCGTGTCGTGGACGACACTATCGATAATAGGGAATGTCAAGCAACCAATCACAAGCGTGGATAAGGCTTAGATAGTCACGTGAGATAAAATATTACTCAAATATGGGCACTTCTCCATTCCCAACATAATTTCGTGTTATTTGACATAATTATAATACTGTGTATATCAGGTGCACATATGAGAAACTAACATTAACTATAGCGTTTCTATATAAATTGGAATCGGTTCAAACTTAACACTTTACGAATATACTGCATACACATTCTTTGTATCAGTGAGTCTTGATTTGAGTGAAGATTCGAGACAAAAAGTTACAACTGAACCGGCTGAGCTTTGTGAGCTTTAACACCGCAGCTGATTTTATTGCGAGTTTGTGACGATTCCGTGATGGAATATTTTTGGTTCAGTTTGATTGGTGAACACAATTGTCAACGTTAAAAATTCAACCGTTAAGACTTTGAGGCAGAATTCGATACAATTTAAAAATATTCTGTATGTATGTATTAGCCCATGCGCAACGTGATATCTCTGACAATTGGGGGGATCTCGGTGGCTCAGTCGGTAAATGGCTCTGCTCCAGTCCAACTTCAATTTGCAGTGCATTCCATATCGCTATATGGTGGAGTTGCCGGTTACTCGCCGGTGGTCGGTGGTTTCGCCGGGTACAATGGGTCATTCTTCCAGCCAATGAAATCACAGCTAGATTTACCTTAGTGCACGGACTTTACATCCATCAATAAAACTGGCAATGTCGTGATATAGCCCCGGCTGCTAACAATGACGTCAAACACCAATAAATAGATAATCAAGAACCGACAATTGCAATGCGTGTTCTATAAACACACACTATGACGGAGCAGGCAAAGCGACCAGAAACTATAACATTGGCGATGTTTTGATTGCCGACTGTAAGTTAATCATCTTGGCTCTCCATTCAGTTTTAAAAATTCCAGTAACAATTTTGTTATATTCGCAACAGAACGAATCTAATCGACGAATAATTTATTCTCATTAACGCTGGTTTCTACGCAGGGTGCATGTATCCCATATTAATTATGTCGAAAGTTAAGAGTAATTTTCAAAGGGTACTACTCATGAATAATGTTAAAGAAAGCCAAAACACTCACATTGTGTACAAGTGAAACAATGATAAAAGTATGTAAAACATCACCAATAAGAACAACATGGAGAAATAGATAAACTGTGTTCTTATATACAATAGACACCTTTCGCATGCAGAACGACATATAATTATTACGAATAGGGAACTACGTCACTAGAATTTGTGTTCTTTCTATTCGTTGTAGTTCTTCCATATCCATTGCTATGATTGCGGTTTTGGATTTTCTACAAAACACAAATACACCGTATAGTAATAAGTTCGCGATCGTTTCTCAGCTACTCGATGTGGGAGATGACTCTGCTATTATGTCCTTAAATTGTGATCGTCATGTGACCTTATCCTTTTAATCTATTAGTGACAATCAAATCATTCGTCGCCGTGAGAATCTTACGAAACACATACAAAGCGCTAAGCTATGACCTGATAAGAGCACAATTAAGTACAAAATAATCACGGCACTAATACCCGAAACTCAATCACTGCGAATGGAAAGCACGATTGCCTCACAAACGGACCAGTAGTCGTTATCTCTGCTAAAATGTTTTTGGACCATCCAAACAAATTACGATTACATATAGTTATTCGTAATAATTATTTGTGTTCGTTCATTATGCGAAAGGTATATATTATTGATACTTCACGAGTGCCGAAATTTCGAGTGTTGAAACCATTGTTATCTAAACAAAACTGCTACAGTAATTTGTCAACAAATATATTTGATCGCGTATTAATTTTCAAAATTTTTAGTCTCAATATGAATATGGTCTGCATTTATTCACACTTGGTGCAAAATTTTGACTCTCGCGACGCTATACACATGCACATATGAACATATAATAACGCGTGTCCCAAAATACACGTCAGTCTGATTAACCCGGAATTTTTAACTAATCATTCAGGAGATTAACGTACTATGTTGAGTTGGATATCCGCGGATTCGAACATGAAAACATTTTGTGAACGAGCCGGTTATCGTCGATTATTCAAGACAACAGACTGGGTCCCAACGCATATCTCCATTGTAATTCAATCCATCCAAAATGTTTAAAGAAACTGAACGAACAGTCCTTATATTTTACATGCTTTGAAGTAGATATCCTTTATCATATTGTCCTATTTCTGTGATCAAATATATGGGTATGTTCCATGTGGTTGCTCGTAACAGTACCAGAACAACTTCCGGTTACACTGGTGTCAATATGGTTCGGAGTGACATCTAGCGGATGCGGGAGGAATATATAGGAGAGAATAAAATAGACACTGGGCCCTGATTGGTCAATAGCCTTGTGTGCTTTTTGCATAACACAATCATCACACCTCTTCCCTATGATTTCCCATAGGTAAAATAGCCATTGGCACAGGAATTAACCCTTTGTAGTGAAGTTTGAATGTGTTGGTGTGGTCTAAAATATGACAGTATTTTTAGTGCGTTTCTGACACTAGTCACGAAAACACAAGATTTAAAGGCGAATTCCCTGCTAGACGGACATGATTTTTTTGCGTAAAAAGTTTCCCCAAATGTCAATTTTTCAGATTTAAAGAAAAGTTTGAACCCACGATTTATATTGCCAACAGTATACGCTAAACCGTTAGCACTGAGGCCTATGGAAAACATTTACACCAGTGTAACCGTCCTGTTAACCGTGTCTATACAAAACAATTGTCCGGGGGACTCGATTAAGCCACTCCATTCAAAATGTGTCCTCCGATCAGTGACCGATGATGGTCAATCGAAAACTAGTTAGCAGCTCTCGTCCGATCAGAATGTGTTTCAGAGACAACTATTCAAAACAATTGATATGATATATCTGAATTGTATTTAAATGTGTGACACACGGCTATTACAGATGTATGGATCGATGGCATCCGGTGTGGTACTAAGTTTGACTTCTGCAACAGGAATGGTGTCCCGCTGCCCTGGATTGAGTGGGCGACTAGTAATGATCAGCCTAGCGGTCCTGCAGACCAATTGCATATGAAATTAGGTAAAAACAGCGGCTGGATGTTTCACGACGTCAACATCAAGAGACCTAATATGTTCATCTGCCAGGTATCATAGATGGTCTACGTGATCGTCGAATATATCCTGTTAGTGACAAGAAGCAATTTAATCTGTGCAACAGAAAAAAAGGTTTTCGACCAGACTTTACCCTGATGTGGTGACAAATTAAGAAATATTGAAGAATATAAATCTGAGAGTAATTCCCCTCTTTTAAAGAGCGTTTCGTGATTATATAATTTATTAAATGTCGCAATTAACCTTACCATGAAATATGCGATTCAAAATTAGGCGTGCACAGTAAGTATTATTCTGCGAGATATATGCCAACTTTTTAGGGTAAATATAGAACTCCCGTCCAAGATGGCCGTCAAAATGGCAGCCGGAAATGGAAAATTTGACTTTTTTTACATATATCTTCTATATCAGTGTGGAAGTTTTGGAACTGGTTGAATTGTGACTTTCTTTGTGTATTATTCATATTAACTAATCACCGGAGCAATACAATATGCCAACAGTGTGTACCCACCCCTTCCGAGGCCTCAAACATTTGATTTTACAGAACTCGGTATGAAATCATCGTTAGGATTCTAGTCATGTTGAAATCAAATGGACATAACTGTGCGCAATAAGTGAGGCATACCATTACTTATGATTATTTCAACTCAATGGAACCAAAATTGTCACTTGGACTGCCAAAATGGCGACCAATACGGGGTAAATGGTAAATATTGGCCCACCATGCCTTGTAATCACTTACAAGTGGTAGTCGATGAATAAAATTGACTATTATGTCTAATATACATTAAATTCTAAAATTTCTGATGCATATTGATTTAGTGTTACTATTGTAGCCACTGACATTACCAGAACTATCTGTCAGATGATTGAAGATGGCGGTATGACAAACAGCCAAGTATTTGTGGTACACAATAGCTACTCATGCCAATGTCACTCAAATGATTAAAATAAACAAAATCCATAAGCTCAGTTGGCTGTCAGATTGTAACAAATCCGAAAGAGAAGCTCATTAGACAAACAACTGGTCTGAGCTTATAATATATGAATTAGCTATGAAAAACCATTACACTTATTTACTAAAACCCAAACAGTAAAAATGTGTAAAATCAATGAACAGATTTCAATAATTTCGCGTAATCCCTTGCCATTTTAACTTTTAGTGGTTTCATAAAATCACTGACACTTTCCGTAATTACATGTATTCACTGGGCCAGTTTAGTGAGTTCACGTAGTCCCTAAGGATTCCACGTAATCACTTATTTCCCTGATTTAGTGTATCATATATAGAGTGACTGTATGGTCATGTTTACGTGCGTACCTTGGTGACTATTGCCATGGATGTATATGTATACATATGTTGGCTCTATGATCATGTGTGGGTGTATGACTAAATATGGGGTGGCTCTATGTGTAATGTATATAGGTGTACATGGAATGACTGTACGGTCATTACTGTTGACGTGTATATACATACCTGGAGTACAGATGGATGGTCATTGGCGGTGTGGGTATATATGAAGTGTTCCGTGTGGTCACGTTTGTACTTGTGATGTTTCATATCGGTTGGGTCAACATTCAAAGTTGGACAACCACATAAAAGACAACATATAAATACGTCCCTGTGTATAGATAGCCTACGCGTTGGAAATCGCTTATATATGATGTTGATAATGGTGGTTCCGATTGTTAAAAAGCTCGATAAATACGTACATTAGCTTATTCTCACATAACAGACAGAAAGATCAGTTCGTGGCAATAATGAAGAGCGTTTATTTGACTGTTCTGCCTTAAAAATTGAAGAGACGCAAAAGTGGAATGGTTATGACACCGTTCTCATACTATTTTAAGCCTGTAGTTTGAGCAATGTTATTGTAAATATGATCCAGTATTTAAAAAACTCTCTTTGCAAGACATTTTCAACATTTTCATGGCCCTCAATAGCTTAATTCAAGGCAGTTGATTGCATGTCAGGAGAACATCGTACAATGTAAGTCAAACCAATCAATGGTCTATACATGAGGCTGATGAGAGCCACGAGGCCGCACATTTTAATTCGCATATTTAGATTGGTATATCGTTATTTATAGACTTAATTTATCCCTGCTTCCAAAATCTATTGATGTTTAGTTTTAAATGACACACGTCCGTTTAATTTACCCTCCACGAAGATATCCATATGTGAATCCAAAGTGTGGTGTACCGATTGAGCGTAGTCGTGAGGAGAGATCAACAACCGCAAAAATTTCAAGTAGATAATTCCATGTGAGGGTCGCGACGTTGGTAGAGCTTGGTATATTCATTGTGCTGCAAACGTGATATTATGCATATTCGTTAGCCATTTCTGGTCCGTCACCATGCCATAGGGCATCAAAATATGAAAACCGACTCTTGAGTTATAATGCAAAATGTTTGTACGGACGGACGCACGGACGGCTCGAGACGTCAACTATATACCCGCCGACTAATATCGGGGGTGGGGGTATAATAACCATATATCTATGTGTATACTTAACCAAAAACAATTCCCCTCCCCACCCCACCCCGGTGGATAAGACTAAAGAGTTCTTTGGTCGTGCACAAATAATTGTGGAACCCCTGACCTGTTTACCACTATTTACACTGGCCAGTGTTCTCTGTCAGACACAACACACTCGACTTATTAAGGCTATAATGGGGTCTATGGCGGTTTGTGACATATAGTGTACCTACTCAATGCTTTATTATTGTTGTTAGATACTGAAAACACCAGGAAATACCTGGAAATACAGTTTATTTTTCGTTTTGCTGATCTGTGTTTACCAATTAAGCATGTTATTGCTTGAGTCTTAATGGTACACAGCAAAAGTTTGCACAAAAAAGGTTAGTGGAATGGGATTGAAAGGCAGTTAACACAGTTATTGAAGAACGGCTAAAAAAGAAATCTGACATTTTGATAAAAACATGAGAAATAGGGGTGGGTCCCCAAACTTTTGGAGGAAAAAATATGCACAAATGGAGTGGTGGGTCCCTCGGGGTCGGAAAAAACTTTTTGGGCCCAATATGTGCAATTTGTTCCAGACCCCCTTGGTTCATGTGTGCATTTGTTGCATAACATGCGTCTAAGCCTTTAAAATCCGACTGGAAGTCCGCAGAAAGCGTGTGAGGTTGTGGGTGTGTTTGATAAATATACATTCTTCATTGTGTGAATATAAATATATATTATTTTTGCAAAGTTCTTTAAATGACTTCAGGCCATGTGTTGTGTGTAAGTTCAGAAAACGTGTGAGAGAATGGAAAGCGTGCATTTGATAAATATATTCTTCATTGTGTTATTATAAATATATATTATTATACACTTCGGGGCATGTGTTGTGTGTCAGTTCAGAGTTATATTTTAAGCACGTGAGCGAATGGAAGGGGTGTGTTCGATAAATTGATGTTCCTATGTTACATGTAATTATGTTATTCTACACTGATATTCAAAAATAAAAAAATTTAAATAAAGGTTTGTGTCCACGTCGAGAAATTTGTAGTCCCGAGTTGTTTATCCATGTTGGATAGGACGTGTCTACGTGGTGTTTGTGGTCTTTACCCACACTTTGGTCAATATTAAAAATAGGCTGCGCTTTCCTTATTCCAACCAAAATGTTTTCGTAGCAATATTAAGGTATCTTACTACATTCAGTCCAGTTTTAATACTGGAGTAATCATCTGTAGAATATTTATGTTGGAAATTTACAACAAGCTGTATTATTTGAAGTATTCGTTGGGCAAACTTAACTTAAAGGGGTACTGTACCCCAATATCAATAAATTCCCGGTGACAATAGCTATCTAATATGAATATTATATTATAAAATAACTAATTTGAGTCGACGATGTCTACTGAAGACTTTCCGGTTAACAGGCTATCGTAAAAGTAAAATTGAATTATTTAATATAAATTAATTTATGGCTGGAGTCATAAATGGAGAATTATGCCATTACGAGTTACCGTTCTTGAAATCGCATCTGTTGCGTGTCTTTTATCGACGGCCGTTCGCGAAAATTATTGAGTTGCAAACAAAACATGTTACCTGCAAAAGGAAGGCCCGTTATAACCGATTCGGAAAAAAGGAGAAAGAAACAAGAGTCATAAAGCGTCAAGTATTTTTATAGGGAGTGAGATTGTTCGCTGGAAGAGATTGAAGGCATCAATCGAAGCTGTGAGCAATGAACTTCCGGTTCCTCCTGCGGTCTGCGTCTTCTCCGGTGAAGGTCAAAAACATGGCGCGTAGTTTGAAATCGTAATATTTTTGTTTCCAAGATCAATATTTTCTTCGCTAAATTAGGTTTATACGAAACTCATATAACACGAACACAATCTAACTTGAAAGTTATTTCAATGGGAGTAAATACAAAAATCGCCTATCTCTGTGTATAGTACCCTTTAATGGCTGCATATGGATTTTCAATACTTGATCTACAAGATGATTAACACCTTCGAGCCACGTCCCTGTTTTGATACCAACCGAGTGGTTCCTATGTGTATGGATCACCATATATATCACACTTTCGAACCCAAACGGAGCTGCTGGTAGAGCACGTAAACTATGCTCGTGAGTTTCACATTTATATAAATCACCGCTTGGCACAATTCATAATCTAGAGAGTCTGTCAATTGGAAATGCGGGATAAAGCCTACTCCAATAGTTCAGCACCAGACTCAAAATGACTGATATAATGAGGACTTTTACTGGCAAAGTCGAATGAAGATAGAGTTATCGTACATATATCAAACACAAATTCGCAAACAGAGCAGGTGTTGTATCTGACATAATGTTGTCTCTAGAGCCCGACAGTTACTGCAACCACATCTACCAGAAGGATAGCACTAGTGTCACAAGTGAGTTTAACCCTTTACCCAACAAACCGGCCAAAACCGGCCAAATAAAGCTTCAACAGCCTAAAATATCTTCGGTCTGTCTCAATAGAACCATACAAATATGGATATCATTGGAACCGGCTCCTTGACCGCATTGTGATAGTTACAGTTATGCCCTGTGCCAATGCATTCTCTTATATATGCGAGTCGACCATAGGTCGCCTCGCATATATAAGAGAATGCATTGGCCTAAAAAAAATCTTTTTTTACCATTTGTTCTTACATTCTTTAACAATTTTATAATATTTAATGTGTTAAGCCAATGCATTCTCTTATATATGCGAGGCGTCCTATGGTCGACTCGCATATATAAGAGAATGCATTGGCACAGGGCCGTTCTGTTGGGTAAAGGGTTAATAACCAGAATTGGAAATGAATTATTGTGCAAATTATGGTTATAGTTATGCCCTGTGCAACCACATGTACCAGAAGGATAGCACTAGTTACACCCCCAACACACAACTCATAAATAAATGTGCATAGTAATTTCACACAAACACATTAGTTCTTTGGTCCCATCCTCGAAACAGAACTATTAACTATTATAATGCGAACTCATATCCGGTTACAAACAAGTAATCATTAATTTTTACAATAGGGGTGACAGTGTAACAATAATTCCGGTGACGATGGATAAAGCCTCTTTGAACTTTAAATTGTCAATGTTCTCTTAAATCGTCACCCGATACACCGAAAATAAAAGCACAACTTTCGAAGTTTCTTTTAAAATCAGCAGCATAAAAATAATCATACTCATTCTACAACTTAGGAAACCCACCAGACTCGTTCTGCCCATTTATACAAAAATGACCGCCATAATAGACATACTAAGGTATAATTTTCTTTCACAGCTCATGACGTTTCCTTCGAAGGTAATCCAGCAGCGAAATCTCTGATCCCTCGACCCGTCCCCGTGCGTGCTAGTAATACTCAATTCCTCCTCTGTTTAGCATTCGCCTATTCCCTTCCCTTGATCTCTATAAGTCAACGTCCGCTCATATGCATTGTTTATTGCTTTGGAATCTACATTCAGAGCCATTTTACAAATGTGTGACACATGTGCATTGTTACAGAAGCGCGGTGTCATTTTTAAGATTGACACCACCGAACCCATGCAACATATCCATATAATAGACTAGTTTTTTCTCTAGTACAGCCATCGGAGTGGACGCGAAATAACATGAGAAGGATTGAAAACAGTAGGTCGTGTAGTTCAGAATCGTGCTTGATTTTATATATTGCCTACAACAGAACGTGTACTCGAACTACAACACGCCGCATACAGGACACGAATGCGTGCAGTAGGCTTAATATCCCTGAAATATCGACGATTTAGGGTCGATATGTTTCGCCAATTAAACTTATCTCTTATTGAAACTCGATGCAAGTTTGTATTGCCTACCATTAGACAAACGCTGTGCACTTGCATGATTAGTGTGGACATTATGTTATCAACGGACAACAAGTCGTAAGAGTTACAATGCCCGCAAATGATGATGACGATGATGATGACGACAGTGCAGGACATATTTCTGTTTTTGCCGAATGGCCATCCTGAAGAAAGAACAAAGACTGCGCACATGAGAGGTCTATAGAATACTAAGGTAAATCAGTAACCACGTCGCAGTGCAATTTGGGACCAACAACATAAATGTATTGATCATTTATGGGAGATAAACTCCCCGAATTGTTTAACCGTGTCTATACTAAATGGATTATTAATCATCTGGAGGGGTTTTAAGAAAAATAAGCAGACGACAGGTTATACAGAGTAGGCATAAATAGTCAAATAACTCAGATTAGTATAGTCGGAGAAGGCGAACAAAATGGTGAACCTAGAAGAAATTGGTAGAGAAGCGATTTTTATTTCCGAGTAAATTGTATATTGTTTGGAGATTTGTTAATCGAATGTGTCGCAAATGATCTTAAATTGTGCACAAGCATGTCCTGAATACGAAATTATGAAACATGGATAATTTAATTAAACCATATTAACCCTACCCCCAAAACATGAAATTTCAGGTAGAAAAAAATGGAAAAAATAAAATACTTGAAATACTATAAACTATAGCACTACCTATTTATTGATTGACTATGGGGTATTTGTAATACTTTTAAATCATTTTGGTAACATGTTTATAGAAAGTTAGTGGTTATTTTGTGAATATAACAGAGAAAACCCCTATAGTATATTTTATTGACCCAATAAAAAGCGAGCAATTGTAAACTCAGCTGCTGAACTTGATATCAATATTTTCAGAACCGAGTTTATGGCAGGTATGTGGTGGATATCTCCTGAATATTCCAAAATCCACCTAAATCCGGCTGGGAAATAATGAACCAGAGAACTGTGCAAGGGGATCACAATTAAGCCATCTCGTTTTGATTCGCCCATGCAATCACAATGAATGGCTGTTACACATGGAGTTAATAAAGAGCGTCAAATATGATCATCATGCGTCACATAGTATATTAATGCCCCGCCCAACACTGTATCACTGTGTACTGAACTATTCGTATCCAAATGCTCTTTATTAATTTGCCAGGCATCCGCCACCCACAAAGCATCGACACATTTTGTCACTTGTATGCAAGTCAAACTCTCGCTCACATCGCATAGCTACTTTGCAGAACTATTATCATATCGATACACGTGTATTAATATTTCTATATTAAATTGTTTTGTCAAACTTCGGCTCCTGCTGAAACCTAACGGTGTCAACGTACGCTAGAGACAAGTTGATAGTAATTCTCACTGGTGAGGCTATCTCGGTGAGGGTTTAATTCATTGTTTTATTAGAATCACATTTTCTATCATTTGAGTTTAATCATAGTTTATTTGAGCGTCATCTTAATAGGTGTATTAGTATTGATATGTCTGAGGAATTGGCATCAGGGGACACTAGTCATTTATCGGCTGACATATGTGTCATATGTAGTATTGGGTTTGATGAAGAGCAGTCAGTTGCTGTTTCGGAGAAAGGCATATTAAACCTCATTAGTTTCGGCGAGAAACGTGGTCGGCTAGACCTCGTGCGTTACTTAAATATTCGCATTAGTGCAAGTCCTATTGGAAATGTTTTGGTACATAGAAAATGCAGCCGTGATTTTACAGATTCTAAGAGAGGGTTGTGCACTGCTAGTGGCAATGTTGAGATGTCATCGACAAAAAAACTCAGATCTAGTCTGTTACCTTTCAAGTACAAAGATGACTGCTTGATATGTGGACAACATGCCCATTTCGATAAAAAAAACATCCTCTTAGAGCACAAGTTCGAAGTGTCACCACGTGACGTTATTAGAGTGTTGCGCGAAAATGGGGGATTCGTTGGCTCGTTCTTTCCAAACAAAACTTGATGGCTGTATTGATCTGGTTGCAACTGAAGCTGTTTACCATGACAGTTGTCTCACTCGTTCCATATCACAGTTCCAACGGATCGAAAGCCACAGTCCGGTCGGAAAATAGACTATGAAATGCAGCAATGGTTTCAAATGGTCTGTGAGTGGATTGAGTCAGAATCTGGTGCCGAATTATACACTCTCTATGAACTTCATAGTAAGCTGGTAGAATTCTCTGGTGGGTCCGAAGTATATTCCATAAAATGGCTAAAGGAGAAGTTACTTGACCACTATGGGACCTACATAGTTTTTGCTGAGGTGGATGGTCGAAGCACCGTTATTTGTTTCAGAAATATGTCCAGCTTCGCAGTCAATGATAAGTGGAACGCCGAGGAAAAAGATGACATTGGGGAAGAAGCCGAGAGGATAATAATGGCAGCTGCCAAGATTATCAGAGCTCAATTGAGTGAAATGGAGTACAACGTACATCCTTACCCCAGCATGGATGACATTTCTGATGTTGAGCGAGGTAAACGCTTGATTACAGCCCATCTGCTAACTCTGTTGAAATTATGGTTCCTTTAGAATTGAAGCAAATCAGTATTGGTCAGTCTATTACTCAAGCAGCACGACCACGATCAGTGATATCACCGATTTAATCGGCCTTGGTGTCGAGCTGGACCATATATTTGGGTTCAACTGGCTTGTTCCGTTACTATCGCGATTAGGCTTCTCGATTAATTACGATGAAGTTGAGTTGTACAGGCAGTCAGTAATCCAGAACGAAGATGACGACGATGTTCTTGCTTCATATTTCCCAGGGGCGTTCACACAGTGGGTTGCAGATAACGTTGACCATAATGTTGCAACACTAGATGGTCACGGGACATTTCATGGAATGGGAATCATTGTTGTATGTACTCCATGCGATGATTCCCCACTACAGCCAAGACAACATTTAGTCATAAGACAACAAAGATCCAAGGCCGATGATATTGTGAAAGGCAAAGGAGTGCCTATTCACCAATACATGAGTTGTCCCGAAAAGTGACTCTCAATAGTCACACACAAGCCTCTGCTCCAGCTAGAGTTCGTAACATACATTGCCCCCAGATGTCAATTTAGATTTGCTCTGGCATGCAGTGCGACCTTTCAGTAACTCGAGCAAACCTAGACCCAATTGGTCGGGTTATATGGAACGTATATTCTCCGAGTGCCCAAATGGCCCGTTCAATAAATCGGAAGTGTTGTTTTTGCCTATCATTGATATGAATCCGTCTGACGAGTCATGTATTTATTCGACATTGCTTTTCATACAGAATCAGGCTATCAAACAAAGCATTTCAACCCCGTCGTCTGCTATTAATATTGGTCCAACTATCAAGGATGCGGAATTGCGCTGTCAGTCAGACCCAAAGCCGAATTAAATTTCGTTGATATTTCACTCCGATCACAAACAAATAATTATCATAATATTAATAGCAGACGACTAAACAAAATTCCCGTTGTTTGGCGAGACTTTGAGATCCTGGGTGTCTTTTTGACAGTTTACGAGATCCTGGGTGTCTTTTTGCCAGAAACCATGCGACAATGACCTATTCAGCAACAGTATGGGGTGGAAATCCCAAGGGACACACTTAGTTCCAGTCATGACAGACCTAGAAGCTGCACCCGGTTCATTGCTAAAATGTGTCCGTTGCAAGTGCAAGCTAGTGAGTAGGAATCCTTGTGGGAATAACTCATCTTCATGTAGAAACAGTGGACTAATATACAGTTATCGCCCGAGATTGAGTGAGACACGGGGATTTGACTCCCGCTCGAGACCTGGAATGTCACCCGAGGGCCGCCAGGCCCGAGGGTGACATTCCAGATCGAGAGCGGCGACACATCCCCGTGTCTCACGAAAACAAGGGTGATAACTGTTTTGTTATCTGACAAAGGAGTACACACGAACCTCCTTAATAGCAGGCATAAATGCGCGCATAAATTCTTTAATCAAGATCGAAAAGTAAATTTTATGTTGGAATCATCGCTATTTAGAACATAAAACATTCATAATCTGGATCAATTAACAGACCCGTCATTTGCGCAGCTATTCTCCGGTCAGTTTGCTGGTTGCACTGTGGAAATCGGTTCACGGAAACAGGAGTAAAGCAATTTCGAAGTTGAGTTGCCATGCAGCGAAATGTTCGGTTTCGTTTCAAATGGCCGTGAAGACGCCGACAGACGTGTTCATTTCCAGATTGCTAAAATGTGAAACTAACACGTTGTAGTAGTGAAAAAAGAAATTGACATATGTCACAGATTGTTAAGCAACATACTGGTATTCTCTGAAGTCTGAGGAATGTATTGAAGAAAAGAAATAGTCAATCGATAAACAGTAAAGAGTGGCTATTTGAACTAGTACATAAACGTATTTGTAACGTATGTACATCATATGTGCGATTGCCTGCAGCACACACCAACTGCATAATAAGGTTTATCTATTTGTCCCACGGTCTTTATTATTGATATAAAAAGGTCCAATAGGTACATTACACATTATAACGGATTTGTGTCCGAGACAACACCGTGTATACATAGCGTGCTTTAATTGCAAATAAAAAACCCACAATTATGCAAATTAGCAAACACCATAGTTTGCGGGTGTTATGAAACAGTGGGGTTTATAAAAACAGTGTTCTTCGTAGTTCTATGTTTACTGGTAATAATGAGTGGTCAATAACTGAGACAATGTTACCCTCGAGGGTAATAATATACAGTTATCGCCCGCGATTGAGTGAGACACGGGGATTTGTCGCCCGCTCGAGACCTGGAATGTAACCCGAGGACCGCTAGGCCCGAGGGTGACATTCCAGGTCGGGAGCGGCGACAAATCCCCGTGTCTCACGAAAACAAGGGTGATAACTGTTTTGTTATCTGACAAAGGAGTACACACGATCCTTAATAGCAGGCATAAACGCGCGCATATATTCTTTAATCCATTTCGAAAAGTTAATTTTATGTTGGAATCATCGCTATTTAGAAAATAAAACATTCATAATCTGGATCAATTAACAGACCCGTCATTTGCGCAGCTATTCTCCGGTCATTTTGCTGGTGGCATGGTGGAAATCGGTTCACGGAAAGAGGAGTAAAGCAATTTCGAAGTTGAGTAACCATGCAGCGAAATTTTCGGTTTCGTTTCAAATGAGCGTGAAGACGCCGACAGACGTCTTAATTTCCAGAATTCTAAAATGTGAAACTAACACGTTGTAGTAGTGCAAACAAAAATTGACATATGTCACAGATCGTTACGCAACATACGGGTATTCTCTGAAGTCTGAGGAATGTATTGAAGAAAAGAAATAGTCAATTGATAAACAGCAAAGAGTGGCTATTTGATCTAGTACATAAACGTAGTTGTAACGTATGTACATCGTATGTGCTATTGTCTGCAGCACATACCAACTGTATATTAAGGTTTATCTATTTGTCCTACGGTCTTTATTATTGATATAAAAAGGTCCAATAGGAACATTACGCCTTATAACGGGTTTGTGTCTGTGATAACACCATTTATACATAGCGTGCTTTAATTGCAAATAAAAAACCCACAATTATGCAAATTAGCAAACACCATAGTTTGCGGGTGTTATGAAACAGTGGCGTTTATAAAAACAGTGTTTTTCGAAATTATCCGAGAGCTGTCAGAGAATCTCTGCGCGGTGAGTTCTTCGTAGTTCTATGTTTACTGGTAACAGCTGAGTGGTCAATAACTGAGACAATGTTACCATCGAGGGTAATATGGTGATTTATCGCCCGCCATGTGACGCACTCTCAGCCAATTAGAAGAGAGGGAAATGGGATGAAGGATAACAATGTGATTTACGCCCGCCATGTGACGCACTCTCAGCCAATCAGAAGAGATGAAAATGGGATGAAATGTGATGAAGGATAACAAATTGTGTTGTAGACTGTCGTGGTGATGGCTGTTCAAATTCAGAGGAAATTCTCATTGATGAAGGCGAGACTGAGTGCTGAAAGTGGAACACCAATATGACAAAACATTACTTTCTCTAAATTTTGGTCCCTATTATGACACCCATCTTGGATTATGAAGGTCACGTTGTAACATATATGTGTGTATGAACTGTTGTTCTTATTATCAAAATACAGCAGATATTATTCTATGAGTAATTACACCAGGTTCAATGGTCGAGTTGTTTTGCCTTTTCCGACTATATACATTGTATATATTATAATATCGGGGTTTCTCTGTCATATTCACAACATAACAAATACTTTTCTATAAACATGTCACTATAATGACTTAAAAGAATTACGCATACCTCGTAGTTAATCAATAAATAGTTATTGTTATATTTTAAGTATTTATTATATTTTCCATTTTTTTACCTGAAATTTTATTTTTTGGGGGTAGGGTTAATATTTTTCAGATATTCGTGCTCTGTTATTAATTAAAATATACTTATTTCATAATTTTGTATTCAGGACATGCATGTGCACATTTTAATACCATTTTCGACACATTCGATAATCAAATTTCCAAAAAATATGCAAATTACTCGGAGACACTTTTTTGCGCAAGTGAATGATAAATTCGTAAAAAAAAAACATTGGTACCGAAATGTTCGTCAATATTGGCTAATATATAAAGGGTAATATAGACTGGACGTAATACTAGTAACACTTATAGTTATCTGTCAATGTCATCTTGGTACCCACTGTTTTACAATTTATAGCTAATTTGAAAATCAACACAAAGGGGTCCATATTTCAAAGTGATGTAGAAAAAATTGCTTAAAGCGGATTTTAGCGGATTTTGGATATATTGTTCTGGAGATGTTCCCGCGTCCAATGACGTAAAATCAATTCTCTACCAATTTCTTTTAGGTCCAACCCTTCTCCGACTATACTAGATCTCGATCGCCGTATCAGCTTGGTGAATAGATAATGCAGATGATTCGGTATTTAGTGGGATCACCATTGGCAAACAAGACAATTCGAACCGAACACTGGCAAGTTTTCACAGCATTTTTTTTGCAGGCATTTTCTCATAGAAATACTCGTGGTGCCAGAATATGAACGACAACATGCATATAACATGTATATTTACCAAACCTTACGACATGTAAAGTCACATGTCGGTAGTTTCCCATGTAACGGTGGTACTAACATATTTCCTTAAAGTGAAACACTCAGGTTGGGTCAACTTGGGTGATCAAATAGAATAAACCTGTTCAAAGTAGTTATTTTTACGAATATTAATCCTAATTTACAGTACACACACGGTCATTATTATATATTAATTAAATGGAATGATTCTCGATGGCGAAATAATTTGCGTTAGTTTATCGTTGAATGCCGCGTCCTGATGACTCCCGAATCGAGATGTAAATATTTACAATTAAGCGTAGTTTAGACGATGGCATCTATGGTGTGATATGATCTTTGAGATTTTCGGTGATGCTAGTGGAATATTACATTCACACATTTGGCATAGCGCTTGAGTACTAACTTTTAAGTTTCTCGTACGCGAATTAGTCCATAATATGTCTGTAAAATACTTGTATGATTGATTCTTGTGAGATAATTGCATGCTGTTGACAGGCAAATTTCGATAGTATCGCTAGTAGTGGGACCAACTAGTTTTTACATCTCATGTAGTTATCTGTGGTACAGGTGAATTTTATTTGTTTGCAGTCGGTTTCTGGCACAGTGTAGCTCTCTATACTGAAATAGTTGTAAAAGAATGCCTGGACAGTGTACGAACCTACCCTAACTATGACCCAGTCCAAATGCTTCACTCACATCTGCTTGTACTAATGTCTTTCTCGAGCGGGTTGGTCCACTATATATCGACTGGTTACTGATACATAGCCATTCGTGGCAATAGTTTATGAATGTGCAAAAACTAATGAACGATGTGGGTTCAAATTGCAGTAAGCAATGCTTTTCAGAATTAGACCTTAAAATGTGACGGTGTGCCATTTAAGGTCGGTCTACGATAATGCGGATATACTAATTACTGCTTCTGTTTTTTGAATGGCACACACATGACCAGTCCCGGGCAGGGTCCGCGCTGGACCGAAATTTACTTTTGCCAAATAATTTGCCAAATTAAAATATTTTTTGTCAAATTATATTAGAATTTGCCAAATATTATCCCTGATAGTAGCATTTTCTGCAACCATAATTGAGTTTTATGTTTCGACACTCGCTGTTTGAAGGACGTTGATATCGATAGGAAAGCAGTTAGTTAATAACTATTCTCTCATTCATCTCTATTGTGGTCTATCATACAACACTAAACCAATCACCGAACAATAAAATGGTAGAAGAGTTGCTCCATCAGATGGGAACATCACAAGAGTAATAGTTTCCTAAAATGAATGGTATTCATTGACCGATAATTTATAACTTTATTGAGGAATTAAAAAGTGACCTGCCAACACTTTTGCCAAATGAAAATATGTTTTGCTAAATATGAATTATTTTTGCCATTGGCAAATTTGGCAGCTCGAACCCTGGTCCCGGGGGGGGGGGGCTATCCAGAGGACGGATTCGTTGACGAATACAATGAGCTCTGAAATAAGATAATGTCCACCTTAAAAGTCACCACTTCAATACACAAGCCCATGTGAAGATGGGAATAGAACCTACATTGATAACATCGCTAACTAAATTTTTACTCAACCATTACTCAACACCGGTGTAATTATAGCTCCAAGCAACTTTGATTATATTTTTAGTAAACAATTTCTACTCAACTGGTTGGGTAAACTTTCTAATCAACTTTGAAAGTTAAATTGATTAACTACCGACTGACTGTACATAACAGTTGCGAAAATATTGATTAACGCTGTCTGAAAAATGCAGCAATCATAAGTTTTCTTTGAGCACAATCCAATGTTAGTAATAATTTTTTACTGGTCTCGATGTTTTTATAGGTTGGATGGTCCTGACAGCGTGCTGACGTCACCGATGCCGTTAGACGCAGGTCTTCTGCGCGTACAATGTTTTTTTCAACCAATGAATACCGTTGAGAACAGAAAGTAATTATCTTACCTTACCCCATTCTGTGTCTGTCCCGGGTATTCATTTCAGTGAATTGTTGGCTTGGTACCTTTGTTCAGCTGTCAGAACTTTGTTTAATTGATTTCTCCGTTTTTTCCTCAGGCAGATACATGTGGAACAAACAGCTGGTATTAATCAAAACAACAATGAGTTTAGCAAGTTCACGATTAATAGTTGCCAGCGCTTGTCATAATAGCATGATAAATATAATCAGAGACGACGTAGCTGGGTTAGGTTAGAGGGCATGACCCCAAACGTTTAGTTCACCAAATACGGGTACCCCGTTGTTGTATCTGATATTGTTATAATATACTGTCAAATTTGAATATATATTCCGCCTACAATATGACTGACAAAAACCAGCCAAAGTGCACCAATTGAACCTTTTTTAAAAACATTCCATGGGGAACATAGCACAGGATCCCCTGGCGCACTCGCTTTAATTGTATTGGTGACACCAAGTCTGGATCACATTATTATTATGTTGCTATGTTGACATCAGAGACTTTTCTGTTTATTGTAAACCCAATGAATGTGTACCTGTACTGAACTACCGATGCGGTGCGTGTCCCACAATAATCTAGGTTTTAAGGATGTATTATTTCATCCTACATGTAAATACGATTTATATATTTTCTGTATGTGTTTTTTCTTGTACTCGTCCAGGTTGTGGTAAAAAGTGATATTGGACGAGACACGCAGTGTCGAGTCCAATATGACTTTTTCACCACAACCTGGACGAGTACAAGAAAAACTCATAATGTACACAACATGGTATAATGACATTTTTATTATCCATCTGTATGTTTTTTATCCAAATTTTGGGAATAAAAATTTTGTGGTTATTTCTGGTAATTGTCGGCTCTTAATTCACTATAAAAGCCTGTATTTGATCGCCAGAAAGCATGATTTGGAACAGTAAACACGGAAGTGAAAAACAACTCAATGCGGAAGTGAAACGTCTGCTAAATCTGCCAGTGCTGCGCACGCATCACAATTTCACCGATTCATTTAGTTAATTCGTGACTTCACAGAGTCCCGATAAAAAAAAATCATGAACAGATGAAGGTGTTGATCATTGTCAAGGAACCCAAGAGCTATGCGGGCATTCTTTAATGTATCATGATTTGTCTCATTCACATTATTGAGAACTTCATATGAGCTTGGATCCGTGACTTGTTGCGTGGAAGCCTGACACAGTAGCATTATCCCTGTTTTGGGACTGAACATGTAACACTGCTAGGTGTTGGTACCTGGAAGACAGCTATATGTGTTACACCGCGTCCATTCGTGTACCTCGCTTCCTTCTGTCCCAACATTTCGTTGTTGCATTTAATACTTGGGAACATTTTGGTAGAGCAATGTTTTGGCGAAAGCATCATTCTGACACTGTTTGAAGAATTCCGTGAGGGTTGTCCTCGATGCTCCACTTCCCGCTACATTATGAGCGCTGTATTTTGTATAGACACGTTGTCCATTTTTCAAACTGACAGTTGAGTGACAGTCGGTAAGTGTTCGTGTACTGGAAACTGGTAGATTCCTCAGGATACATCTTGGGATACGACATATCTTGCATGCTGGTAGTCTTGTATCTCATTGACAGCTCGTCTCTCTTCAGTATGTTGAAGTGTTTACATGGCTTGATCGCTTCCTTCGAGAACGTACTTAATTGAGTGAATGTTCATACATAGTTCAACATTCAAATGGGCCTTAATTTGTCGTAGCAGCCATGGATTGCATGGAACAATCCATTGCTTGTTGACGTCGATACTTCGGGTAGCCATCGTCACCCAATTTAGTCTGCCTGGTATGTTTTGAAATCTCTTGGTACAGCTGTCATATCTCAAGGAATATGTGGATTATTGCCACCATATGTACTATGGATCGTGTATTACAATACCAAGCTGTGATGCTCAGGGTCTCTCTGTGGACCAGGGATTGCATCGATATTTGCGGGATGGATTTTGTTATCTGGATGGAGCCACATGAGACAATGGGTGTGGTGGAGGCCCGCTTATGGTACTCAACTGAATACACCCGTGCTGAGAGAGTGCCAAATGCGGTGTTCTTCTTCGGCAGATCTCAACTTAAAGGCCGAATTCAGTATCTCCAGTCTTAAACGTCGAGTTTAAACCTGGATTAAACCTACATCGGGTCTAAGTGGGCGTTTGTGGTCGGTTAGTTGCGTATCTGCGTTGTCAATGAGTTACCAAATGATCGATCATGTGACTATGCTTCTGTTTGCATGTGACAATCATGTGATCGCACCAATCACGTGACTTCGCCTGCAACACAAACACAAACGTTTTAAAAATAAGATTAGCGGCCAAATATTAGACTATATGCGCATAATTGACATTATATATATATATATGTTATCGTTATACTACAACAAATTACTAATATTATTTCAGGATCATATTCCTTTAACTTTCAGTCTTCCAGTAAGAGTCCACAATGTACTGCTGAAACAACGTCATGATTTAAGCAAGTAGTTTGTTGTACCATTGCGATCGTGTAGTTGGTAAACATAGTACTGCAGCAATGTTATTTTATTTTGATCCCAATTGTCGAGTTCAGTTCTGGTGTCCATCCTTGAGTTCCATAGGGGAACAGGAGTGGGTACTGTAAGGGGTCGTATGCCCGGTGCAACTCAGACATCCTCAATAAATTATTATCACGTCGGTGCAGAACAATATCTCAGTTTTTGAGAGGATCATTTGGCATGATAATTGTTATCTCTGCTATCTCTGATTCAGGTTGAATCTTCCCTCAAGTTCTCCCGGTGGGCGCTTGTCACTGTTAACAACAATTTGCAGATCATTTAGCTGAGTGCTTTCAGGAAACTTATGTGTGTGTTAGAGTACACGAACAAAGGAGTTGTGTTCCTGCAAGGCAGTGGTAAGACATTGCAAGGTGTCATGCCGCACATTCGGTATCACTTCGTTTCTTAGTGACAGCTTGTTTTCCTGATAACTGATGAAGAAGAAATGCACGAATGGGCTTTCACCCGGCAATGGGTTGGTGCTTCCAATGAGTCGGAAGACATGGCCTTGTAACTTGAAAGTTGGGGTCCCTACCTAATTTAGTATTTGCCACGTGGTCATTCAGACTATGTTTGTAAGTGAACTCAGCTCCGCATACGTCGCATACTAATTTGAGATGGCACTGAATAACGACGTGACTCTTCTCTGACAAATCGGCGATTGGCGGTGGGTGATGAAAACTTGCACTTCTCACTCTGAAAAGGAATGATGTTTTGTGTGGGTTTCCACGGAGATTTTCCTTCAAATTTAGGATTTTTCGCACTGTCTGCACTTGAACTCCCTTCATTGGAGTGTCTCTGTTGGTGATTGATCGGTTTGTTCTTGTTGGCAAATGACTTGCCAGATATATCATGCATGCACATGGGCTTGGTGTGCTGATATCTCATCCGGTCTTGCGAAGGATTCTCTACACACTATACTATATACGCGCTACTATACTGAGTGCTTTCTAAGCTTATGCCGCAACATAGAGTGGTGCCATTGCTTGACGAAACAATAGTTTGGCTACATCTGATAAACCTGTACATGTAGATAGCTTGGGTGCTTTGGTTGGAGTTGATGTCGTGATCTTGGGTGACGTCTTCAATCGATCCGTCCAATGGCAGGTATTCTTGAGATGCCGTATCTGAAACAAGACGATAAACAGATCTACAAACAGGTACTTTGACAAACAAGAGTTATAAATTGGAAAACAGTCAAACGAAACTATCAGTATATTTCCCTGAACTAATATGATATTTTGCAATACAAATACGTCTTTAATTTGCCTCATGTTGTCGTATATTTGCGTGTTTCTCAATTCTTTTAAAATACCCTATCGTTCGATCGTCTGTTGATTGTGAAACAATGCGAAATGTTTAATATACTATAACATTAACCTCATGTGACATGATTAGTAACACTGATCGCTATTACTCGAGGCAAGTCCATTAAATTGATAGACCACCGTCAGACGGTACCCATTACCACATTTAAAAAGTATCATTTGGAAGTGCGGGCCCCTGCGAACGTTGCCGTTACCAAACTGTCGGCCTCGATTTTGCGATCCGGGGAGGCATTGGCCAGCAAATGATTAATCAATTCGATTCAGTCTCTATTGTGGAGTACAATGCGTGGATAATCGATGAAACATAACTGTGGAACATCGAGGTGTTTCGGTTTGTTCGTCCGATAGTGATAATGTTGTAAAAAGTTTCATTTTATCAGCCAATACGACCATTTGTTGCACAAAATAAAGTTGTTCAGCGGTAGTAATTGTATGAAATTCCCTGTATGAATAACTCACCTATTATATCTTATCTCGTTCTATATTTTCGCTGATGAAAATTCTGGATATCTTCTACTATCTCCTAAAAGCTACTGGTGTTGCTGTGGTCCCCTGCTAACGCGTTTAAATAGTACTACAACCTCGGTGACAGGGCCGGTTCACATGGGGTGATAATGGACGCATATCCGTTATTCCGTTTTTTTTTTGGCGCGGGTCACAGTGAAAACACATTTTAAAGAGCGTACACCTGATAAGTCGTGAGTTGGTTTATTTTTGTCATGGTCCGCATATAATGGACATATAATGAACACAGGTCCCTGGGAAAAATACCAGATATACCAATATATACCATATCAGCGACAAAGTCCGATTATGGGAAAAACACACCACCTATCACATTCCTCGTAGATTTTACAAGTTTTCTGTACGATATCTCGATTTTGCAATGTCTGGTATCTAAATTTTGGAATTTCAAGCGCAGCTCTTCTAAATAGTAATAATTTTCTTGGCGCGATGCCAAATATCCCGTAAAGCACGCGCCTATTGAGAGATAAGAAAATATCTTATGGATTTTTCAATGATATTATAGAGGTTTCACGAGATATAATGGTATATCTGGTATTTTCCCAAATGGATCTGTGATAATGAAGTCATGTTTGAGTCGATAACATGACTAAAATGCTCTCATTTTCAGTTCATTATAGACTCAAAGTTAGGCGATTCTAAGCAGATTATCGACCTAGAACAAATTATATTGTAGCAGATATTTTGCGCAGTTTCGGGATAGCAAGCTGAAATATCAACATGAAAGTGTTGTTTATTATTTATTTGTATTACTTTTATACAAATCAGCCCACATCAGTCAATAACAGTGGTAGTTCCTGAGATATATAGTTTATATAGGTGGGGATAGTACTTTTGAAACCCAGCCTGTTTTTTTTTCAGAACCATAAGCTAAATTTGAACCTATTTGGAGGTCGATTAGGTTTATTATGAATGTATTTCAAAGCCCAATATGGTACTATTTAAGCAATATTTTATATATGTTAATGTGTTTTCATTGTTGCCATTCAATGGAATAACGGGTATAAATTCACCATGGGCTTATTTTAATATTAAATAAGTCAAATGTGAATCTGCGAATACATAGATTCAATAATACCTATTTGCACGAGAATATGTTCAGAACCCAGCTTCGAAATATGTTTTTTTTTTCGATTTAGCAAACTCCATGTATCCTTTTCAATACCGACTATATCTGCGTCTAGCATCTTTTAATCCTTTACCCAACAAACCGGCCAAAACCGGCCAAATAAAGCTTCAACAGCCTAAAATATCTTCGGTCTGTCTCAATAGAACCATACAAATATGGATATCATTGGAACCGGCTCCTTGACCACATTGTGATAGCTACAGTTAGCCCTGTGCCAATGCATTCTCTTATATATGCGAGTCGACCATAGGTCGCCTCGCATATATAAGAGAATGCATTGGCCTAAAAAAAAAAAATTTAACACTTTTTACCATTTTTTCTTACATTCTTTAACAATTTTATAATTTTTAATGTGTTAAGCCAATGCATTCTCTTATATATGCGAGGCGACCTATGGTCGACTCGCATATATAAGAGAATGCATTGGCACAGGGCCCTTCTGTTGGGTAAAGGGTTAACCACATATTTTGACCGGTATCTGATAACTTCATGGACAATATGTACACGTCTTTGGTAGTATACAGGGACGTCAATAAAGTTGGGGAGGGCTAAACGCCTTGAAATTTCCAACTGCTCCCGCGCCCATCGAATGCCATGGACATTACAGTACCTTTCTAACTGGTACTGGTACCTAAAGCTTGTATACTGTTTAAAATGTCCTAGCTGACACCCTCTAAGGTATGAACATTACCAACGAATGGTCATTTTATTCCGAAGGTTTGACAATTTCCAACTGTCGAGCATTTTGACCAAAGTTGGGGTGAGACACCCCACCCGCATGTCACCACGACCATGGTCTTATGTGAAGTGTCGCTGCTTTCGATGAGAGAAATTCACATTGGCGAAGAGATGTTTTCTGCCGACCCGATTGGTCGATCGCTGAAGTGGTTGTCACGTAGCTGTTCGCTGCATTCAGTATAAAGGCATATGTGCAGCTTAGTGAATGACACCTGCCACCTGTGCGATCGGGTAGTCACAAAGAATCTTAGTTTTCTTACACGGTTGCTCGTCGACGAAGCAATTTGAAGGACAATTTAACATACCGGCGTGTACAATTGTGAACCGTCCGGTGGTAAGTGTAATCACAGCGGAAAGAACATTTAGCAGCCTCAAGATCGCGGGTAAAATGACACTATTGCAGCACGCAATGGAGACCACAGGACGTTACTTTGCTCTCTTTCTCCTTGCTATTGTGTTTAGGATCGTAACTGGAATCAATTTACCGGAAATCATCACTACCGAATTTATAACGGAGCCCGTTGAAGAGATTACCGAAATGAAAGCCTCAAACATTTTACGATGTGAAAACCTCGGCAACAAACAATCTGCATGTGATTTCGTTGGATACAATGTTGAGACACGCATTTGCACTTTATTCAGAAATTCAACTAGTGGTGTCAAGTTGATTGTGTCCAGCCGAAAGTATAAAGTCATAATGGTGAGTTTTGCTAATTGTATACTATAAATCACTGCACATTCACTTGAAATAATTAAAAGAAATTATGCCTCGAGTTCCATTTCTCTATGACATGATATGATATCAATTTTAATTAGTTGAATCATCGACAGGCTATGGGATGAAATTCATACTCCTAAGAGTGATTATCGAAGTTTGTAACCAAGTACATGTACAGGTAGTGTGATTAAATTGTATATTCTAAACTTTGAAAATTGATATAATCAATACACTGAGGTACATGTTCAAGCTCTTGTTTTACATGTTTGGCGAATCAAAAGTGAGGATATTTGTTTAACGAATAAATTGACATCATTGCATTTTCTAATAGTTGAATAACTTATAATGATCTTTATTTCAAAACGACTATTCAGATATTCAACATTTCTCTCCAGATAAAGAACAGACCTTTGTTCTGCTCACAAGACGAATTGATGCTGACCAGTGACTTGGTGGATGAAGGACACTTACACAACTGTAAGAGAGTAGTCGGTGAGTATTTTATTAAAATAACATAATTCTTAGCGGCCAAACTACATGTATAGAGCATGAATACAGAGTAGTCGGTGAGTATCTTATTAAAATAACATTATTCTTAGCGGCATAACTACATGTTTAGAGCATGAATAGAGTGTAGTCGGTGAGTATCTTAATAAAATAAAATAATTCTTAGCGGCATAACTGCATGTACAGAACATGAATGGAAATTGAAATACTGTTGTTTCCACAGTGCATTTGTGTTACAGCTTTTCTCCTAAATCTGCATATCAGATTGGACATACATATTCACATAGATTCATAATTATTATGAAATAAGGCCATGTTGAGCGTACACCCGTTATCCCGTTGAATGGCGCGGGCCGCGGTGAAAACACATTATAAAAAGCGTGAATCTGGTAAGTCGTGTCGATGAAAAAAGATAGATTAAATAATGCCAATATTGGCTTATTACATTTCGTATGGAAATAGTCTCATATTGGACTGTTTTTAAACCCGCGTACATAGAGCGTACATTGAGGTTAAATAATGCCAATATGATGTTGTTTCGCTCTTAAACCCGTTATATGCTTATTTTCACAAGAACCGGCTACCTAAATGCATTTATAGGAACTTGTTTTACATTTCGGTTGCCTGAACATGCATTCACACAAGTATGTTCTGTGCTACTGGTAGTACAAACCGGTATTCAGATGCGGAGACATATGTGTTGTTAATTGTTTGCTGCTGCTCTTCTTCTTATTGTGTTGTTGTTCTTCTTCTTCTTCTTCTTCGTCTTCTTGTTATTGTTGTTATAGCGTTGGTGTAATCAAGTTTCGTTTTGTACACGTGCTTTCTAGCTACACTCTATCGACCTATTTCCGCCATGTCCCAACTAATTTTTCTCTCTCATTTCTTAAATTCCGAATTCCCATTGTCCAAGCCCAAACCTCACCTCGTCGATTCTGATTGGACAGTTCCTCGCCTCACCTCATCGATTCTGATTGGACAGGTCCAAGCCTATCTTCATTAATTCTGATTCGACAGGTCCTATCCTCACCTGATCGATTATGATTGGACAGTTCATAACCTCACCTTATCAATTATGATTGGTCGGGTCCTAGCATCACCTTATCAATTCTGATTGGACAGTTCGTAGCATCACATTAGCAATTTTGAATGTACGGGTCCTAGCCCTCATCTTATCAAATCAATTCTGAATGGAAAGCTCATAGCCTCACCTCATCAATTCTGATCATGAGCCATCACGATTAATCGCGTTCACGGATCGAGAGATATCATCACAATAACAAACATGGTGCCGATTTAACATGACACTGTTTTATTATGGCACTTGTTTTAGCATGTTATTAAGTATTGTTCTGTGAAATATGTTGTTTTATACCTCATGTATCGAATTCACAAAACGATTATATCCATATCTAACTATTATAGTTGAATATTACTATAAATTCAGGATGTGGCTGACTCTGCAATCTCTTTCCATATTTACTACATTTATCTAACATTTATTCCGTGGCTGATTAGATGACAAATATAAGCACCCGCGCTTGCTGTCAAATACTCTTCAATCTATTTACTTTACTGTTTACATGATTGTATCATGCCAATTATCATGTTTGTAAAATAATAGTATTGAGGGTTGAATAAATATTGTTTAAATAAAATAAAGGACATATGTTCTCTCCAAATACCCGAATGAGCTCAGTCCGTTTGTCATCATGGACCTCGAACGGGGTTTCAGGGTACTTCGTGGAAAAATCTTAAGACCAAACTACAAATTCATTCATTAGAACACAGTCTCTCAAAGCGTGGGTGTATTATATGTAGACCCCTGCGAATCTGGAGATGAGAGTCGAATACAATCTCGAATCGAATCAGGGAGGAGATTTGCGATTCAAATTTCGAATCGAATATAGATATATGCATTGGAAAAAATCAATGTATGGCAGTTGCACAATTGAAAATAACGTTCATAATTATATATCATAAACATCATAATAACACAAGATAAATAGTCCATTTCTAATAAAGATCAGTGCGTCTTTGCATTTATCAACTACTGAGCTGTTTTCTGAGAGTGAAGAATAACCGGATCATGTTTGCACACAAAAGAAGTTAGTTTCCCATGATTGTTTTTCGTGATGACAAATTTGAGATGCTTTCATATTTCAAAAATCAGAGTTCCTTTTAACATGATATATGTACATGAGGCAAGCTTGAGTATGAAAATACCACTTTCAGTTGACCTGGTAATAAAATACCTGTTGTGTGAAGCTAGGAAATTTAGTTCCATGGGATAAATTCAGATAATTTCAGCAGTGTTACAATTTGTACTGGGGAAATAGTGTGCAATTACAAGGGCGTCCGATATGGTGGCTGTTGGATCGTGTCACAACGTATAAGACCCAATGGTGAATGAAGATTCAGTCGCAAAAAAAAACATTTCATCTTAAAATTATAAAGGATGGTACAGTTTGTGTTTCGAAAATCGTGTAAGAAGGCAAATACATATTTTTTACAGAATGCCCAGATGATTAATCTCGGATTAACCATAATTGTTCTTATTCGTAAATTGTTTTTAGTATATCCAATAACGCCATACATTTGCGTGATCGGATGAGAAATGCCTTGTATAATAATGTTACATCGTTGGAGGTATATGGTACAAATCAGTGCAACAAGACAAAACAGCGACAACAGAAAACGGCAATCAGAATTATATCCACTAAATCATATAGAACTCATACAGAACGCATTTCTCTGTGTGAAAATATTTTGAAATTCCACGACTTATATTAACTACAAGCAGCAAGGTTTATTTATGACTGGAAAGAGGAAATATTATTGACATAAAGTAATATCTCGCGACACTCGTCACAACTTAAGTGCAACAATTCATTTTGTCGAGATTGTACAGATACGTCAATTGCACGACATGAGCCCCACCATTAATATATATATACTTGCTATGGTATGTTCACCTTACATTTTGGCTGGAAGATATGCAAAATTAGTCTTTACAATCAGATGAGTACTAACAAAATTGAAAGCAACCTTCAAAGGCTCTTGTTCTGGTCCTTTCTAAAGACATCACACTTCAGCCAGACTCTGCACCTATGATAAAGTAATATTAAGTTCAGGGCATGGAACAACCGTCGTGTGTGCACATAATGTAATTAAATTGGATACACCATTCCACTATTTAAAAATATTATTCCATTTCACGTTGTGGTTTTATGACTTGAATTACAGTTATATATTGGATCAACATGAAGACTGCCCATTTGGCCATGACGGTCCTGTACACTATACCTTATATGCTCACTTTTGAATATTGTATTGTTACCATATGTTCAACCCGGCCGTTGAGAAAAACCTTTTTATAACTGTAGTTTGAACACATTAAGTCAATTATTCAAAAATCTAGAAAAACAGGAACATTGATGATGATTTATCTTAGCATCAACATCTTATTGTATAAATGTTGATTGTGTAATATGACTATAATTTCTATGTATTCCATAACATGTTTGCAATAAAAAAAATTTAAAACTTTAACTTGGTTGTCCTTCAGCAATTTCTTGAAATCCCTGCCTTAAATAAGTAATTACGCGAAATCGCTGAATTTTCTAGTAATTTCATTAAATCCCTATTCAGATCAGGGATTTCACGAATTTACTAAACGATTCAGGGATTTCGCGTAATTACTAATTTCACTGATTTACTGTAACATATATATATATTGTACAAATAAATACAACTACAACCACTTAAAATGGCATACGTCCATAGATGCAACGAAAACGACGTTAAATTGCATACTAACAGGGAAATTTGCGGGGGAATTTCAACTTCAACATTATTAATCAGAATTTAATGCGATTTTCATTATATGTGAAAAATCGGATCGCGCAAGTCAAGTTCGAATTTTGTTATGGTCCATTGATATTTTGAAGGATATGCCCTTAGACTTAGAGATGGCAGTTTTTGGATTGTCCAGGTTATAACGTGATCAATATTTTTTTTGTATTGAAATCAGGAAACAATGAGTAATATTGCAAATAGTGTAAATGTAATATTTATATTGTACTTGTTTCATCTTGGAAAGAAGAAATTTTAGGTTTAGGATAGAGATAGAGAGAGGATGGAAATGGGTGAAAGCCAAAAGAAAGGAAATAGTCAGATGATAGTGGATCAGTTGTATTTTGGAAATTTAACAGTTGTATTTATTATGTCGCAGTGTATTTAAATTACGTTTTTTTGTTGTTGTGAAATGTCACTTAATTTGCTGGAGTCATATCGTATTCACACCCGACGAATTGTTTCAAATGATCAAATTTCTGTTGGTATATATGTTGTACGTTCTAATCAATATTAGTGTATATATCAGTTATGGGGGCACTGACTCAGTATGAGAGTTCATTGCTTCATATATGTGCTTAATTCAGTGAACGTGGATAAATTCTCATTTCTTATCGAAATGGCATATTCGCATATACGCAACGTGTCCATGTGCAGATGACCTGCCTATGTCGAGTACTAAAAGCAGATTATTTGTTGTGGTAGAAGTAAGTTAACTGCATGTCATTATTTTATTGAGCAGGATGGGAATCATTCTCTGCGATTATGGTAGCGGAATAAAAGACAAAATTAACTAGCTTCACTATGGTGGTTATATGTGAAAAATGTTCGAGATTAATATATGTGCATACATGACCCGTCGGTGTAAAGTTCTATTAGTTCGTGACGTCAACTAAATTGTTCATACTAGACCAGCGGTTGCGGAAATCCTGGTATCTACATGTGCTGAAATGAGCTACTTTATCGATACTATAGTACTAGTACTAGTTTTAGTTCTGTTTGAATCTCTTTCAGTGTGGATAACTTACATCTCATCTTTCCTCTGTAAATGTTGTATTTTATGAAGATTATTATAAAACTTATAGGCCCGATTCGTAATCTCAGGTTTAAACATGTTCTACGTAATCCTCTAGGATTAAACCGCCGTGAGTCAGCAAAATCCGTGGTTTAAACCCGCGACCGCAGGTCTAAGTAACACATTCGTCATCTCTGGTTTAAACCTGGTCCAGTCAGACCAGTGGTTTAGCAGTAGTGTCTCTGTATCGTCGAGATAATTAATCGTACTTTCCTAATGCGGACCGCCACGTTTTATGTATAGGATAATGGCTGAAAACTGTACATTATTTCAAGGAATAGACCGATCGAGGCCGCAGGCCAAGATCGTTCTATTCGCTGAAATAATGTACAGTTTGAAGCTATTATCTGACTTAATACATGGCCGAGTCCATTGGTTGGATGCGTCACCTCTTATCAGAATCGATTAACCCGAAATTGGGTCAAGACACATGCGTTGGACCATGTGTTCGACCTTATCCACTCGCTCATTGACTGCACGGATGTCGTGACACCCTGACCCATTGTCAACGTAATGGACAGGCAGTACCCCATTGCGTGGGAGATCGTTGAATGAACATGACATATACCGGCAATGAGCTACTTCTGCGATAGATTTACGAATATCATCGGGAGTTTGCCCTTACATTTCGGTATTTGTATTCAATTATTCGGCATATTTCAAATTTTGCGGACAATTATACATTGATTGGCAGAATTGGTGCGAGCGGTTTGGATAATCGGAGATTTGGCGATCTTGTAGTTTGAGATCGCGGGTAATACTGACGATCGAAGGACTACATTTACATGTAATTTACTATATTAGTTTTGGTTTTACCTTGAGGGGTGCTACTACATGCCACCCGGGAACGTAATTAGATTCGAGAAATTTTAACAGTTGAAAATTCAATGCCTATTCGTGAAACGACATGCCTGGAATTTAAATTTATACCCCAAGCTCACATCAACCCGAGTGACGAGGCTCTATATATAGGTCTATCCATGTCTGTCATGTTCTAGCAATCAATAAGAGCGATATTATACTTGAAGCCGGTTGTCTATAGATAGCTCCGTGAATACATATAAAATGAAATCGCACACAGTAAATAACCGTTCATTAATTGGATACTGAGCATCCGTTATTAAAATAATGGATCGTTGTTTGTAAAATAATGTACGATCTCGACAATAAGGATGGAGCTGTAAATTATCTCGAGTGAAGGCGTGTCTACGTGGCGGCTGCCGACTGGTGTTATCATGTCACAGTTGATTAATTCGCATGCAAGCTTTGCTCAGATATGGACATGTTCCTTCAATATGATTTTTACAACTATCTTGTGTTTTTTTTTTGCTTGTGGCAATCACACATACTGGTGTTTTTTACGAATTCATTTGAATGGTTCAGCGTTTTAATTTTGACACCAAAACGATGCTACTGCAATACCAGATGCAATACACATAGTTTGCAATCCTATACTTATATTGCTATATGAGTCAAATTTTATAACTTATTTTGATGTAGATCATGCCACCAAGCTCTACTCTGGCTCCGCCCATAAATTCCCATAATATTCCACCAGTTCAAAACCTGGGAACTATTTGATTTTCTACATGACGGAAAATTTATTACATTGAAAAAAGGCAACGCATGTAATATATTTCTTTATTAAAAGCTGTGCCTCTGTTTGGTTGCCCACTTCAAATAGTTCAGATGCCGCTTCTGGCGCTCACCCATAAGTAAATTGCTTTTACTTGACTGACCTCTTGGTTCAAGATTGACTCGATTATGGAGTCTTTATTTAACATCCCCTTCGTAGGACAGGAGCCTGCGTCGCATTTGCGCACATTTTGATCATTTGGACAATTAATTTTTTTTTTAATTTGATTAAATTTAAAACAAACACATAGTAATATACATTTTAAATATTGTCTCTTGTTAGATACAAATCCTTACTCAATTTAACAACACAATTTCTTAAATTTGTATTATTTTTAAAACAGTTTTAGAACAGTTGCGAACAGACACACGGACATACAGATATACAGCTCCTATACCCTTTAATATATACATATATACATGTAAATACACCAAGTTTTGTCTTTGCGGGTAAAGCATCTTGCAGAAAATCTCACAAACAAAGTGATAAACACCGCGTGAAAAACTCGTGTTGAGAGACATGCCCTTAGTCAGATTAATTTAAACCCACAAAGAGATCGGATTAATGGTCCATGGGCGATACTTATTTCTCAATGAATAAATATTTTCAATTCTGAGCTACTTAGGACAGTGTCTGTTTGTTGGGAATTAGCATTTGAGAGACAACGTAGTTGGAGTGGCATAATTGGATTTTCTAATGGTTAGTTATGTTGCCCAAATTGACATGAATCTAGAAATGATTTAATGTGGCGATTGTGTTGAATGTAATGAAATTTATTTTCAGTTCCGGTGTTTGTACTGATTCTTCGTAAGAAATAACGTGTCCATTCTGTGTGACGAGATCATTCCAAAATCACACACCTTTTCGCTCATAATCATAGCATTGTAGCCTCTTTCCTTTGTAATTTATGTAGGTGTTGTCTCGAATAACGTTGCTATATGCATCTTCTACAGTTTGCGGAACTAGTCGAGCACAATAGTCAGCCCATGATTCGATTACTTCTGACCAAAATTTATTTTTAATAGTCTTTGCATATTTTCTTCAGATGGCAGGACAGTTTAAGTACCATTTATTTGGTAGGGAGTTATTTTCTTAATTTAGTATAAGTGAAAAATATATTTATTCATCCAGGCTATTTTCATTGTTTACATGAAGGATGCAATATCAACCATTTTGCAACCGCCTGTGGAGTATGATTGTTTTAATTGATTTTCGATATATTCGATCTGGTTTATTATATCCCCGCAACGAAGTTAGTGGGGTTTACTGGAATCAGCTTGTCCGTCCGTCCGCGCTCACATTGGCTGTTTGGGGGCTAAAATATTGGTCTAGACCGACTTATGGGCTTATTTTGGTTTATGGGCTAGTAGCCCTTAGGTTTTTTAAAATGATGCTAGAAACCAATATAAGGGACTAAATTCTTAAACAAACGATGTTATGAAATAGCCCCCAATAAAGTACCCAACCCCCTAACAACCACCTAAACTTATAACCAAAATAGCCCATAAGTCGGTCTAGACCAATATTTTAGCCCACAAACAGCCAATGTGAGCGCGTGTCCAATACCCCCCAATCCTAGTACCTCTTAAACACTTAATGTTGGTCTGTCCGTCCGTCCGTCCGTCCGTCCGTCCGTCCGTGGACACAAATTTGTCCGGAGTTTTTCTCAGTCGTTTTTGATAAATTTCCGTGAAACTTGGCACAGACATCAACCACCATGGGAACCTGTGCACCTGCGATTATGACGTCTGTCTGACATTTTTTGGTGGAGTTATCCCCCTTTTTCGACTTAGATTTTTTTTTGCAACATGCATAATTTTGTCCGAGTTTTTAATCCTACATTTTTAGGTCTATGTTTTTTAATCTTGGCACTGATATTTAGTACCATGGAAACCTGTGCACCTGCGATTATGATGTATGTCCGATTTTCTTTTTGTGGAGTTATTCCCCTTTTTCGACTTAGAACATTTTCTCAAAATGCATTATGTTGGACGAGCGTTTATTCCTACATTTTTCGGTCAGTAGGTTTAAGATTAGGGTTAGGGTTGTGCACCTGCAATGGGAACGGCAATTTTATTTCACTAATTGTTTACTGACATGTGAAACATCTTAGTATTTTGAAAACACGGGGGTGTACTTAGTCCCATTGGGACAGCCACACCTCTAGTTTTTCCAAATAAACGTGTGTATTTTGGTGGCTATATCTTTAAAAATTTCGACTGATGGGTTCGGTATTGATTGGAATAGGAAAGACAGTTTTGATACCACTAAGGATTTAATCACAGCTATATCTGTGTTTTTTTTTCAAATCAAAATTAATCCCTAGTAACCGAAATGATGGTGGATTTCAGTTTATCTTCCAACTATCACCAATAACCTCAGTGCAGTCTTTTTTTTACTCATAATCCACACTGCGTGAGTTTTGATGTAGTTAATCTTTAGGCCTGATATATGATAGTATTTGTCCAGCAAATCAAATGTCTTGCCAAGTGACTGGGCGTCACCGTCCAAAATCACTGATGTATCGTCGGCATATTGACTTATTTTTATCTCTAAAACGCCGATGTGTAAACCTTTGATTGACTTGCAATTTCGTATGGTAATACTGAGAATTTCGGCACATAATAAAAATATATACGGCGAGATTGGGCCGCCTTGTCTGCATCCTCTCTAAAAGAAGGGGATATATTCCCGTTTATGTTCAGATAAGAGCTTATGTTTGTGTAAAGAGTCCGAATGTTGGTAATCAATTCAGGTCCGAAATTGAAGAGGCGCAATACTACTGACATGAAAGACAATGATACGGAATCGAAAGTTTTTTCAAAGCCAACTAGAAGTAGTAATCCATGTATATTATTGTTTTCGGTGTATCGCATGATGTCTGAAATAAGTCGTATGTTTTGGCCGGTAAATCGACCGGAGATGAAACCTTCTTGCTCCTGATGGATTAGAGAGCAATATTCGATCGAATTTCTTGATATTTGAAATGTATATTACATTTGAGAAGACACATGTTCAATTTTGACCATGGTCTGACTATTTTTTACAGAGTTATGACTCGTTTTCGACTTTGAATTCACATGTTTTGGCATTGAACAGTATTTCTTGACGCATGTTAATTCGAAAATATTCATGGATCGATGTTTTTATGGAGATGTATTTTTGGAAATAATTATTTGTTTCCGACTGATAACTGTTTAAGATAATTACTCGATATTTGGCTAAATGGTTTACATTTCATAAACAGAAGTCAAGTTCGAATATGGGCACGGTCCAATGATTTTGATGGAGTGATATGTCTTAGACTTAGAAATGATAATTGTTGTCTAATAGATAACTTGAGCAAATTGATAGTTGGTGTGTTGTTCACATTTGAGAGCACGCAGGCCATCATTGTCAATTTTTGTTTTGGCAGACTATGACTTATGCTTGAAACAAGCCAGCGCCCAAAAAAGCTTCATCTATTCCAGGTTCCTTTTATTCACATAAATGGTATACCCAAATGGGCAGTACACATCGTCCTTGATATAACTCATGGATTGTACGCAGTCACTCCTATTCAAGTTGGCAGAATATTAGCCGTGTGTTTGTAGATTATCGACGTTACAAGTTATGGTTTTTTTAATTGTACAATCGACGTGGTTGGAATTATGGGTAATAGTATATTATTGTCACATGCTTCTAGATTGGGCAAAGGCTGAGTGCTCACTCACAACGTTTAATCACTAAATAGACACACAGTAATTATGTCACCAAAAAGTAGTCAAACACTTGGTATGGTTCTCCGTTGGCCATTTCATTATGTATCAAATTTTGTGCTGCAACCCATGCACACATAGCTCAGCAGGTGCCACTTTGTCACCTTCAAACAACACCATTAGCTTCTTGGTATCATGCGGATGCCTAATAAAACTTTAAAGGAAATTTGTGGGACAGCACCGTTTTTATAAATCTTCCCTCGTTCACCATCCATAACCGATCTGCCAACTTTCAACAACTCAAAAGCTGGTGACATCCCCTGACCAAAATCCATGTCTCTTGAAACATTAAATCACACCATTAATTCATATTTTCGTGGAGATTGTTATATCTATTAAATCTGGAAGAATTCGGCGACAAATATGTTATCAATTTTGCCGTCGTTCCCTTCCTATCACTGGCCCATACGGTGCCACTTGGTCATCTTAATTAACACTATTTGTATGCGACATATTTGTTTTCATTTGTTGCCCTTCCGCCACCCTGACTCGCATGGTGCGTATTTGAGTTTTCTTTAGACCACACCATTAGATTCCACGTATACTGGAGATGACTATATAGTAAACATTTACATGCATATAAGTTTGGGGAAAACCGGCGACAAACAATATTTTTAATTGGTGTGCCCATCCCGTCCCCCATTCCTGACTCGAACAGCACCTATTTGGCGTCTTTAAATCACTTGATTAGATACATCATATCATGGAGGTAATTATATACAACTTGTATGTAAATGGGCAGCAAAAAATGTCGTTTGTTATTGGTGCCCTCTCCCCCAGACTCGAACTTTGGCATGTGTAAACCACACAATTAGATACACCATATCATGGTGTGATTATATATACATTTGGTGGAAATCGGCGACATATCAATTTCATAGATATTTTTCTACCCCGACTCCGACAACTTAGAAGTTTGTAACCTGCACCATTATATATCGACCTCGTAAAAAGTACTCATGAGCTCTCCGGACAGTCCCTAGTTAAATTTATATAACAGACAAACAGATGGTTAGATAGATAGACATACAGACATTCGCAAATATACACGTAGATAGGCTTGTGCCATCTACAAAACTCGCTTTGTGTTCGTAGCTTGATGTTCGACACAATTCGATGTTCGAAGCCAGATATATAATTCAAACATAAAAAAACGCGTATATCATATAGAGCAACTGCTTGCTCGTGTCACTCTCCGGGAACTGAATATGTCTAATATAGTAATGTGTAATGTGATTATAGCCATGTATACTGTCTCGGTAAGTTTTTTATATGACTATTTAGTTCCGTTGTGTTTGACAATTTCCTTGCTTCGGTGCACTATATCTCCTTTTTAAATTATGACGTTTGTCGAAATGACGTCATATGACGTCGCACACAAATCCAAGCTCTGCCAGCGAACCAGTCTCTGTCGGAGCGCGAAGCATAGCAAAGGGACGCAACTGTATGGAGATTGACACAAACCCACACTTTGCTTTGCTATTGTATAGACGAAACCATGCGTTCTGCCATAACATTGGAAAAGGGCGCAAAATTAATTAGTCATCAGGTTGAGTATGAATATAAGTAAGGGTGTTGATTTTATCGTGGAAGTGCATGGTTGTAGATCGAACGTTCAATCATCGTTGGAAATGGGAGCTATTTTAAATATTAACGTTGTGACCCGAATACCCTCGAACTGAATACTTGGTAGGCGTCCAGAGGACCAGAATATTTCGTACTGAACTATTGGCATTAATCCACGTAGGCAATACTTGCAAGTATAGCCACATGTCGCACACGAACTACCCGTGCAGTTTATAAGGAAAATGAAAATTAATTATTCATAATGTTCGTCATCAAGAGTCTGAAAGTGTTGGTGTGTGAGGCGTCCATTCATATTGGATTTCCACCCATCTACTGGGCTCGCCGTATCAATTATGCCGTTGCTATCAGCTGACGAATCCGCCTTAGAGCAAACTGGCTACGCCCATGCGTGCATACATGCTGAAGCGGGGGATACATTTCTTAGTGCAATATATAAAGCGTCGTTGTGTATTTATAACCCTTTCCCCTTCCCCATGGGTCTCCAATCAATGCATGTGTCCCATGAATTCGATGCAACAAACCAACTCCGGGAATGTCGCTTGGACACATACTCTCATCAACTGTCCAAAATAATGGAGCTGGTGCTCCAGAAACTGTCTTTGTATTTTATGATGGTACTGTCTTCATGTTTTAACTCTATTCGTGTTGTGTTGAATCGATGCAACAATCTTCGTAAATGCCGCCTGAACACTTACTCTCACCAACAATTTACTGTCTCATCAACTGTCCACCATAATGGTGTTGGTGCTCTAGAAACTGTATTTGCATTTTGTGATTGTACTCTCTTCCTGTTTTCACTCTAGTTGTTTGGTGTGGAATCGATGCAACAAACGTCGTAAATGCCGCCTGAATATTTACTCTCATCAACTGTCTCGTCAAATGTCCACTATAATGATGCTGGTGCTCTAGAAACTGTCTTGTTATTTAGCTACTCACTTCGTGTGGCGTATTGTATTTTGGAAGCTGTCTTTTTCATTCTGCCGTGTATTATATTGTACTCAACTCAGGTGTCGCTGCAAGGAATTGCCTTTTATATTCCGTGAATATATTATCATTGAATACGCTTGTGCTCTTGAAACTGTTTTTGTTCTTCAGTCCCATGCAACTATGTTGGACGTCTCTTGTATATTCTCGACCCCAATCGATACACGACAATATATTGTATTCACCAGTGTTACCATTCCTTGATGGTGTAATCGGGTGCCAAAACTCAGCTTACAACATAATACAATTTCCAATGAACATCCCTATTGTCTTTGTTCCATTAAATTAACCCTTTCACAACGAGCGCTGCATTAAAGATCAAGTGCCAGTGCATTATCTTATATATACGAGTATCCGATAGGGCGTCTCGCATATATAACATACTGAACTGTCTTACGGTCAAGGTAAATATTGCTAGGCAAATGTAGTCTCTTATATATACGAGGCTCCCTATGGGCGACTCGCATATATAAGAGAATGCATCGACACAAGGCTTTTCGAAAAAAAATAGGAAACTCCAGTCATTGAATGGTTAACCCTTTACCCAACAAACCGGCCAAAACCGGCACATAAAGCTTCAACAGCCTAAATTATCTTGGGTCTGTCTCAATAGAACCATACAAATATGGATATCATTGGAACCGGCTCATTGACCACATTGTGATGGTTACAGTTATGCCCTGTGCCAATGCATTCTCTTATATATGCGAGTCGACCATAGGTCGCCTCGCATATATAAGAGAATGCATTGGCCTAAAAAAACTTTTTATCATTTTTTCTTACATTCTTTAACAATTTTATAATTTTTAATGTGTTAAGCCAATGCATTCTCTTATATATGCGAGGCGACCTATGGTCGACTCGCATATATAAGATAATGCATTGGCACAGGGCCGTTCTGTTGGGTAAATGGTTAAGGACTGCACTCAAATTATAGAGCAGGGAGTAGTAGCATGCTTTGAAAACTGGTGATAGAAAATCACATGTCAATTAAGAGAATGTATTTTCATATAACACTTGTTGGTCACAACGTGTTATTTTATGCATATGAAACAAAATAAAAACAACAGGATCCGTCAAATTTGGCCCGGAATTCTGAATACATCTTTATTGTTTCCAAACATCGCTTGACATTGATATCCTGTATTATACTTGCCGAGAACGCTTTTCCAAAAAATTCCCCTCTTAATATGATTGACATTTTAATTTTATTGTTATATAATATGCTTGATGTTGTTTTCGTATAGAATATATTCTTACCGGTGATACACTAGCTTAACAATTAAGTAGTTTTCTGTGTAGGTCTGTCTAAACTTTCTACCTCCTGACATAGCTCAGGTGTGGAAACCCCTTAACGGATCTGCGGACTCCATGGCCAATTGCTTTAAGTATACTAGTGCGGCGGCCAAATCGTAAAAGAGCTCTAGTTTTCGAGATGCCCCTACCCACGGTAGAACAATTTGAAACAAACTTTTTTCAAAGAAGAAATATATATTGTTCACGAAAATTATAGTGAAAAATAACGGAATCGGTGGTGGCTATTGTCAAATGGACTATGAACGATACCCATTAGTGACCTTTTCCAGAAATTAACGATTTTGGTAAAGCGAGCTCTGCGGCTAAGTCCTAACCTATTTGCCAACATTGTCAGTATCAAAATTACTACATCATAACATATATCTACCTTATATGAAAAAAGGGTTGGTTAATTTGGATTTTCCGGCAATTTGGAACCGAAACAGTTATTTTTTGCTGAAAAATCGCTCTTTTTTAACAAAATATTTTGTTTCAAACATTATCTTTGAAATGGATATTGCAATAATGCCCAAATAGTTAATCCATATGGTGTAGTAGTTATCTGACAAGCATATGGGGGAAAAAGCAAAAAGCAATTTTGAACGGATTGTAAGATACTGGATTTTAACTACCCCTCCCCCAAACACGTTTTTTGCTCGAAAAATTTCATATTTTTGATAACAACTTCACCAAATTTCCCAATTTATTTTAATGGGAGCCCACATTACTCGTTTGCTGAATATTGGGCACGATAGTTTTGTAAAGTGATTATAGACGTGTTCAGGCTTCCAGACCCACAGTTACAACAACCACAACTGCACATTTGATTGATAACATATATATATAAACATGCATCGACGTCGACTTTGAAATATGACACACAATGTACACATATAGTCTCACAAATATAAACAAAATCACCTTTGTTGCCAAAGTGATTGTTAGTGTCCCTCTGAATAATAAGAAATATAGAAAATAAATAGTATGTTCAGATGAATTTCTCTCAGTTGTATATACCAGTATATCTAAATAAAACGCAAGAGAGTGTGATGTGTAGCTGGGAGAATGTTGTCATTATTCAGTTTGTGGAATGTTCAAAACTTAAAAATAGGGTGGGTAGTCTCCAAAACAATTGAACAATTGTCTATCTTATTTGCCGTTCGCTTTGTGTAAGGTGACGCAGGCTTTTGGGAACGGTACTATCCATAATAATAATATACTTACTGACCGAATAGCCTTTCTCCACACCCTCTGTTAAAACGCATAGCATGTAATTTTAGTTCGTGATATGGTCAATATACTTCAAATAGGGTCCCAAAACCAGTGACAATTCGCCTTTCGAATTTGCCAGCCGATTATTACAAAGTATCATTGACTCCCAGGATTCAGAAACCAACCCATCCAAATACATTGTTTACTTCCTAATAGAACTGTCCTATGTCCACACTATCAGTTAAAACGGACAGCATATACCTTCAGTTTGTGGTGTTTTCGTGACTTCAAATAGCGTCGGTTGTCACAGCAACAGTGCTTTTGTCAGCCGCTTTTTGTAAAGTGTCTCAGGCTGTCAGAAAACATCATATGCAGCCTTATATATATATCGTATAGTGCCTGGTAGAATAGCCATTCGGCCACAACCTCTGTTGATGTTGAGAGCATACATGATGTGTTCCAGACTTCAAATAGGGCATATGGATATATACAAAATCGCCTTTGTTATTTGTCAACCGCTTGTTGTGAAGTGCCACATGGTGCATGCTTTCGCGAACCAACACATCCATGTTTTGTATATCCTGATAAAAACTAACCGTTGGTCACACCTTCAGTTAATATTGATAGTATAATTTCACCGTGTGGTGTCTTCAAGACTTCAAATAGGGTAGGGGGTCCTTAAAACAGTCACTTTTCGTAAAGTGCTCATGCTTTCTGGACCCAATCCATCTATAGAAATTGTGTACTTCCTTGTGCAACTACACTCAGTTAATACTGAGAGGATATTGTTCCAGTTCGTGGTGTATTCTAATATTGAAATTGGGTAGGGGATCCTAAACAGTGAAAATCGCATTTTTATTTGCCAGCCACTTTTGTAAAGTGTCCCTAGCTGTCGGGCACTAACACATCAATAACAATTGTATATATTCCTGAAAGGATAGCCATTTGTCCACACCATCGTTTGACATTGCGTCGTGTGGAAACCAAAAGGTTCTATCTCACATTGACCAATTTTGTGGGAAATCGACGATGAAGGTATAGCACCATCGTTACCCCACTAAATGAAGGTTGTCGGTCATGATGTCGGTCGGTAGATATTAGCAAATCCTCCATTCAGTTGAAGTTTTACTTGCGATCATACCTTGATATTTGAATAATAAGGAAAAATGTGTTTGGAGATAGAACTTTTTGCTACAAAAATGCAGATTTGTGTCAGGACCAGAGTGCACTTGGACATAGGACATTTTGGTCCATATAACTTCTCAAATTTGATTAATACCAGGATGCACTTATCCCAGTCATGGGATGGAAAACATGACAAAAAAATCCCCATGTGGAACAGTTTTGTTTCTGAAGGTGTAAAAGGACAGAACTAACAGCACTTCGCTGATTTTAAGTCACGAGTTTAAGGGAAAATGTACCTAACTTTCTGGGGCAATCTACTACTATACTCAACAGAAAATATCAAATAAAATAATTACTATGAGTCAAGATTGACTTATAGATACACTCACATACACACAAAACGACATATAACAACCTTATAGTATAAGAACAGTGCTTGAGCTTGAGCCATTTACTCATGTTTACTATAATTACCATGTTATTTTACATCGTTCATAGAGTACATTAGTGTATTTGCACTGATCCCTGACTCAAATTCATTTATTTGTTGCATATTGTCTGTTTAATAGATTAGGGTCGACCCTATAAATAACTGGAATTAATTATGTAGTCTCCACTTAAACTGTGAGTGAGCATACTGCAGAACTAATTATAACCAAATACCGTTGCCCACCCAACGCCCCGAAAAACCCGCCACATTCAGATAATGGGTCAAAATCCGTTCGTCATTGATAATCCCGAAATCGTCCACTTGGGTTACACTGTAAATGGACTCGATGATGATCCACCTGTCGGTAAAATGAAAACACTAAACATATTTATAATTTTTATTCTTGAGAAACCCATAATAAATCTGAATGCAAACTTAACTTAAATACCCTGCCATTGTTCTGAAACAATGGCTGCGGACACACGTACCACAGTAGCGATGGCACAGTAGGTGTGACCGCTGAGTTTACGCACAATGAGTAGTCGACTGGACCAATTAACCCATTGCGTTTCACCAAGGTTGATCTCTACTCATTACGTTTTGCTAAAATGTATTCGCTACGATATATATAATTGCACGATAGATCGTCCATAATTGTGTTTGACCGTGGCCTGGTGGCAATTCCTCATTGATTCATATCATGCATGTGGTACGTTTTTATATGATCTCAATGCATGCATGTTTATCTACTTATATTAGTGTCATGGGTATTAAGACATTTCCCCAATTGCGTGTTAAGATAGATCCCAATTGCGTTTTTTATTTTGCGACGTTTAGTTCTACGCATAAGGTTTGACTCACTTACATTTGCTGATAAATTACACGGGCAATTTGTTCTTAGTAAGAACAATCATGGCTGTTGACAGAAATGGGTTATTCATTAAGTTATCAAGTGTACTTGTGTATTAGCGTGCAAAATATAACACTGCGTGCTGAGTAAAGATCAACATCGACAAGACATTCAGCCAGATACATCCTTGAGAGATCGACCGTCGCTGGTAGAGCTTGGTAGACTCATTATGCGAATTTGCAGAGGGCGACATGGCCTGCTATGGCATATTAATTATGACGACCAATTGTCACCAAACTCCACCATAATAAATTGTCACACCTACTATGCCATCGCTACTGTGATACGTGTGTCCGTGGCCAATGTTTCCGTTTAATTCGTTAATTATCACGTCAATTAAATTGTATACTATCGATAGGAGTGTTAACAACGCTGGTTCCCCGTTCACGCATTCGGCAATAAAGGCTACTGCATGATATTGAACTTCTATTCTATTCAAACGAGAAGTATAGAAAGCGTCTAAACAAGGAATACCCCTACTCAGAGTCCGCCAGGGCTCATTATAATGGAGTTTATGACAATCATGGTATTTGACCAAACTGAGATAGACGTCCCACTTACAGTGAGCGGCCGAATATAGCACTATAAAGTATGCCATGCTGAGAATTTTGTGAAAATCAGTGGTGGGTATTCCAGGCGGAAAACATGCCTTGATTTTTGTTTCATAACGAATATAAAGTAGTATAAATCAAATTTTAAGAAATTATAGCGAAATCTGTGTGCGATTGCTTGGAACAGTTTGAAAAGCTTCAACTGCAAGTTATAATCTTAAAAACGAAACAAAAAAGGAACTTTTAACGACGCCATTCAATTACAAACAGAACTTAAAATAAAAGTTTGTACATGTATGTTTTGTGCGAACATCAGCCTAACGGTAATTGGCATATCATAATTATGTCAGCATAATGTCGAGAATGTATATTATATATGCACGAGTAATGGAAAGAGGTCACGGAATATGAGATTTATGACTAAAGACACAGGTGTAGAATATCACCCGAATTCCATTTGAAAAAGAAAATCTCACTAATCGATTATATTTTCCCGCCACACGTATATGGACTGTTATATCTTTCGATTATATGTCTTGTCACAGGGTCGCGGCCATATTGGATCCATCCATTCCCGTTCCGTTGATCTAATGATATACAGGTCAAAGTTCTAGAATAGCATTTCATATATAGTATTCATGAATATTCAAAAGCTCCATATATGGAATGCTACTCCAGAATGTTTACATGTAGTAATAAATCCACGGAACATGTAGTCATGTCTAAGTTCCTTTTGAAGAACAACATTTAATTTTTTGAAATTACGCCAAAACTTGTATAGAGGACAAAAATAATTGAGCAACAAAACTATATCATCTGAAGTATCACTGGCGCTCTTATAGAATATATTTTAACTTTATTTGATGTCTATAGTGTATCAGGGTCAAACTATATAGTTGATCTGTTTGTTGGTCTCGCAAAACTTAATATAGTGTCTGTGAATCGGTAGATTTTTATTGCTGAACACGACATAAACGCTTTCTATCCGAACAAAAGTCCGCACATGAATGAACCATAATAATTCTTCCTATTGCGATACCGATTTCAGAAAAGAGTCTTGTAAAAATGCATTTAAAAACTGTTGTGGAATTGGATATATATAGGCTATATAAATCGCGACCTGAGTTCCAAGTTGTCCGATGTGCATTTTTTATGTTTTCAAGATAATCGATTTTTAAAGTTTGGAAAGCAAATGCTAACACACCAGAAGGAATTCAAAGGTCACGCTTCTACCTGCATGTATATAAATATATATTCTTTCGCGCAGTGTTACTGCAACTGTTGCCGAGTTGACGGTATTTCGTCTATTTATAAGATTGTGACTGTGGGGTAGGAATTTTCGCACTTGGAACAATGTGGAACCAAACTGACGCATGACGTTTTTTTGAAACATTTGTGCTTTTAAAGTATTTTTCAGGGATAAACTGTTATAAGTGACGCATAGAACATATTGTAACTGAATATATATACATTATTGAGATAAATGACACTCAGACATATATTATGGTCATATTGTCCCAGATACACATATTTTTCAATCAGTATTCACTGGGAACACTTGGATTATTTTTACTTCATTACTGAGGCTGGCTTTAATACACCCATTCACAAACAAGCGGCCATATGGCGACAGGGTCCACATGGTCCGGTTCCGCAGTTTCCGAGATTAATCAGCCCCGGTTCCGTGGATTTAGTGCTACAGCTATCGGTGAAACTTCTGGGGTACCATTTCATGAATATACGGAGATTTTGAATATTCATGACTTCCATATATATGAATATGCTACATATGCTACTCCAGAAATTGAAATGTAGCACTAAAACAACTAAAATGGACGGGAGTTATAGTGACAGGGCGTATTACATTGATATCGACCCAAAGCAGTACATCCTTCGATCTGAAGACAGTGGTCGAAATTTGTATTCCAACTAAGTAAAATTGCAACTGAAGTTATATAGAATGCGCGACTCTCGAACAGTCGAACATTCCTGTAAACTGTATCCCAGGCAGTACTGTTAGAACGACGAGGAGCACGCAACGTGTGGCCGCTATAGGTCGCCACCCCTCATTGACGTTTTACGAGACGAATTACTCCGATGAACATGTATTCAAACAACACTACATGTATGCATGTTTACACCTAATCCGATATTGACAACACGGGGCTGTCAACCGTGATGAAACACATAATGATCATATACCTAGTCAAATATTTACAATATATAATCAAAGATCCCGCTAATGTCATAAATAGATGGACAGATCAGAGAGTAGACAATAATTATATGGATACTATTTTGAGTGTTGCATTGTGGGTGAAAAAATACACAACCAACGATCGATAATTGGCTGGAGGCACGCATGAATTTACTATGGGAGATATAGAGTGGGTCTATAAAACTTATTCATTGTTGTGTACACGTATTTCCTAGCGATATTTTAGACAATATAACGGGGACAGATCCTCTACAAGACTATCACAAAACTTTTTGAAATCCCTCCCCCACATTTATTTGATCGAGAAAATTGCAGAAAATTACGCAAATTACAAGATGTTGGTGGTCTATTAATAACTCCGATAAAAATGGTTCTATTTGGGAACTTTTCAAGAGAGAAAATACCGCTAAAAGAATATCGTCGCAAAAACGATTGCCATATACGTTGACATTAATAAACCCACAGACATGGGCGTAGCCAGTTTTTTCCTAAGGCGGGTTCGTCAGCAGACTGCAACGCCATAATTGATGCGGGAGTGCATTGGATGGGGCGATAACAGCACAACACCTCGCATGACCTGCATGCTGACGGACTTTCTTGTCTTTTTCTTTTGAACTGTGTATATGTTACATGTATATCTCTGTGAGCTCTTCATTAATGGAGGAAATAAAGAAATATATATATATATATACAATGCAAGTATTGTCTAAGTAGATTAGCGCCATTAGCTCAGTACGAACATTTCTGGACGCCTGCTGATTATTCAGTTCGAGAACCAAACAAAATATTTAAAATAGCGGGATTCCCTACTAAGTGTAAGCGTCATAAAAGTAGGCTCCAACTGTATCGAACTGGGATAACATTGTGTCCATTAATTCAGTTCGAAAGATTCTGGACCCTGCCGATTCTTTAGTTCGAGAAACAAACATAATATTTAAATTAGCGCGACCCCTACTAAGCGCAAACGTCATAAGAGTGGACCCCAACTGGTGAAAATTAGTTTATTTTTATCCAACAGTTCAGCACGAAAGGTTCTGGACGGCTACCGATTCTTCAGCGCGATTCCCTACTAAGCGGAAGCGTCATAAGAGTAGACTCCAACGGTTTCGAACTTGGATGTTTTGTCTCTTCTGCAAATCGAAAATGTGTCACTAGAACGGGCAGGGTTCATTATTCCGAATGTTCGCTATTCCGAAGGTTCATTTTTCCGAATGTTCGCTATTCCGAATGTTCGCTATTCCGAAGGTTTTCTTTTCTGGGTGTATATAATCAGAAATGAATCAAAATTTGCACCCCCCCCCCCCCCACAAAAACCAAACGAGGAATGAAAAATAATGCTACGCTAGTTTCAAATATAGTACATTTATACACCCCATGCTAATTCTCAAATTGTCCCAGGTGTCGGTTATTAATAGCAAGAATACAGTATCAGTTTATCGTTTATTATGGAAAGTTGAAAACACGATGACTGCATGCATGACTGAAATAAACTACAAGTCAGAGAAACAGTCTGTCCGAACTGGCAATCTGTATTTGAAAGAAACATCAACATTAAATGCCCACTTAGTTTTCGAACCCCCAGAGCAGATATATAAACTAATAGCAGGGTTAACAGGCGTTGCCCAGGTTACAGTGGTGTGAAACCCTCTGCATGATGTGGATATTTGTTGCTCAAAGTGTTATACGTATTCTCATAAGTTCTATATCAAATAGCACAAGAAAACTAAGATGCATGCATCAGGTCACCCATGAACTATTTAGCAATAGAATAATTCAGTTCGGTTGCGGTTTCACAACGTTACAACTGACATACGATTACACAAGACACACCTTGAATGTGGAACTGTGTAAGAGTGAATATTAATGTTCTAAATCCCATGTTTCAACTTTAGTTGTGATTGTGGGGGGGTCGTACTTTATTAACACGCAAGTAGTGTAATTAAGTACGGGTAATTAGAAGTAACAAATCGTTTAGTTTCTATCGTATGGACTGAAAGGGGTGAGCAGATTGTTGGTGATGAATGTTCTCGTTAGCTGTCAATATAATATGCATATTTGCCCCGTTACGTTTATACACTGTAGCATTGGCGGGCCAAAGTGTGTTGACATTTAATTGTTAAAATTTGGTTCATTAATAACAGATCAGCGGGGATTTGTCGTGAAAACGTACACGTATACGTGAAAATATGCTACGGTTAAATTAATGGTTGTTCTATTACACCACCGTGTAATACTCGGTTTAAATAGGTATATTATATAGGGACGTGTGCTCAATTTTGGTGTGGACCGATGATCGAAAAAACAAAATCAGAGGTAAATGTCGCAGGCCGGAGGGCCATTTTTTTGTGACGTGTAGATTAGATATGCAATTTGGAGATTATTGGATGAGGGATGTTATATTAATTATAATAAAGGGACGAGAGGGTTTAGTTGTCGAAAATATTTGTTCCAAACACCGTAACAGATAAATATTAAAACGCATACATTTTGGTTCAAATATACGATCACTATCCCTTAAACATCATGCTTACATAAAGACCTACTAAATTTTATCTAAACAAATGGTATAAACGCTCTTTATTATTTCCAAATAAGGAATTGAGCAACAAAGAACGCTCTTTATGTTTACCATCATAATATAAAGAAACACCAGGAAAGTAACTTTTTATGCTTTGTTTACATAACAGTCGGCAAATTTACGACTATAACATAATGTTTATGAGATATTTCTCATTTGTATATTAACAAAGTCTGTCTATATTTGAATATTATTTCGTTTGTAGCGGTTTTTGACAGGTGGAAATATGTTCACATGATACCCACCAAAGGCTTTCATACCTTTAAGGTATACTATACAACTGTTTTTCTTTTCAATAGCAGAATACAGAATGCTATTAAGAAGTGACACAAAACACAGAACATTTGTTTTAATTATAAGTATTAAGCAGTGAGAGATATGTGAGTCGAGGAAACCAGTAACGAAAGGCAATATTAACATGATTTCTGTCAGAGAATAATTGTTTACGTTCCAATGAATATGTACTGGAAACAAACTGCTCTGTACCAGACTTTCATAAACACAAATTATGTATTAATGATCATTAATGGTCTAACGACATATTTCGTTCTTTAATGTCTCAAATGAAAGTGTCAATGACACTGTAGCTCAACTTTGAGAAGAAGTTAAATTTGTGTGATGAGCAATGAATGGAAAGATTTAGAATTGAATTTGGAAATCCAAGATGGCCGCTGGCAGCCATGATTTTTTGTCGGAATGTCCCCAAAATGACTCATTCTCATCTACATTCCAATTTCAACAGCCATGAAAAATTTCATGATGATCAGACTAAAGGTACGACCTGTAGCCCGTGCTAAAGGATTTAGTCATACAAAGAATAAAATCCAAGATGGCTGCTGGCGGCCATGTTTTTTGGCCGAATGACCCAATAATGACTCGTTCCCATCTACATGTCATTATTAACATTCTTGACAAATTTTATGATGATCAGACTAAAAGTACGACCTGTAGCCTGTGATAAAGAATTTAGTCATACAAAGAGTAAAATCCAAGATGGCTGCTGGCGGCCATGTTTTTGGGTCAAATGATCCCAAAACGACTCGTTCCCATCTACATGTCAATATTATCATCCATGACAAATTTCATGATGATCAGACGAACAGTACGACCTGTGGACCGTGCTAATGGATTAAATTTTGAAATCCAAGATGGCCACTGGCGGCCATGTTTTTTGTCTGAATGACCCCAAAATGACTCGTTCCCATCTACATTCCAATTTCAACAGCCATGACAAATTTTATGATGATCAGACTAGAGGTACGACCTGTATCCTGTGCTAAAGGATTTAGTCATACAAAGAGTAAAATCCAAGATGGCTGCTGGCGGCCATGTTTATTGACCGAATAACCCCAAAATGACTCGTTCCCATCTACATGTCATTATTAACATTTTTAACAAATGTTATGATGATCAGACTAAAAGTACGACCTGTAGCCCGTGCTAAAGAATTTAGTCATACAAAGAGTAAAATCCAAGATGGCTGCTGGTGGCCATGTTTTTGGGTCGAATTACCCCAAAATTGCTCGTTCCCATCTACATGTCATTGTTAATATCCATGACAAATTTTATGTTGATCAGGCTGAAGGTACGACCGGCAGCCCGTGCTAAAGAATTTAGTCATACAAAGAGTAAAATCCAAGATGGCTGCTGGCGGCCATGTTTTTTGGCCGAATAACCAATCTACATGTCATCTACATGTCAATATTATCATCCATGACAAATTTCATGATGATCAGACAAACAGTACGACCTGTGGCCCGTGCTAATGGATTAAATTTTTAAATCCAAGATGGCCACTGGCGGCCATGTTTTTTGTCCGAATGACCCCAAAATGACTCGTTCCCATCTAAATTCCAATTTCAACAGCCATGACAAATTTTATGATGATCAGACTAAAGGTACGACCCGTAGCCCGTGCTAAAGATTTAGTCATACAAGGAGTAAAATCCAAAATGGCTGCTGGCGGCCATGTTTTTTGGCCGAATGACCCCAAAATGACTCGTTCCCATCTACATGTCATTATTAACATTCTTGACAAATTTCATGATGATCAGACAAACAGTACGACCTGCAGCCCGTGCTAATGGATTGAATTTTGAAATCCAAGATGGCCACTGGCGGCCATGTTTTTTTTCCCGAATGATCCCAAAATTAATTATTCTGGTCTAAATGTTGATGTCAACAGCTATGACAAATTTCATAATGATCCGACCAAAGGTACGACCTGTAGCCTGCATTGTTGACGCCTTACGTACACACATACACACGCACACACGGACGACACAGCCATGGCAATAGCTCAAACTTTACAAAGTAAAGTTGAGCTAAAAATAGGGGTGGGGATGTTTGGATCTCTAGTTTAACGACATTTTTCGGTCTTTGCAATTTAACGACACTTTCGGTCTTTAACAGTTTAATGGGGGCCCCCGGTGGTCCAGTCGGTAGAGTGCCAGGTGATTTACGTCGTCCCAGGCCGTCCAGCGCTGACGAAGCTGGTTCGAACCCCACCATAGGGAGGGTGACCGGAATCGTGTATCTGGGCAAGTTTGTCAATTGATTTCCGGGGGTCGGTGGTTTCTACACGCAGTGGAACAACTTCCCGGTGAAATTGAGCCTCTGCGTGGTCTTTCCTCTACCCGTAAAATTGACAACGTCGTGTGTGGCCTAGCGGCTAGAATGACGATAAACCCTAATAAACAACAGCAACAACAATTAATAGTTTAATGACATTTTTTGGTCTTTATAATATCTCAAGATATAGGGGGTATTTGGATCTCTAGTTTAACGACATTTTTCGGTCTTTATAGTTTAACGACATTTTTCGGTCTTTAATATCTCAAGATAGAGGGGCCCTTAGGGGGTATTTGGATCTCTAGTTTAACGACATTTTTCGGTCTTTATAGTTTAACGACATTTTTCGGTCTTTAATATCTCAAGATAGAGGGGCCCTTAGGGGGTATTTGGATCTCTAGTTTAACGACATTTTTCTGTCTTTGATAGCAAAATGGAAGAAGTACATATTTGGAAGATGTGTGGCCCTAAAAAGGAAAGTTGTTTGGTGGTCTTGAAATGCAGTTTTTCTTAACAGTCTTCCTTGATTAAAGTGATGTGAAACACTCCGGCAGACACCGGGCAGAGTGATCAAATAAATAGAAATTAAGAATAATCTTTCTCAAAGTAGTTATTTGTTACGAATATTAATCCAAATGGATGTTACACAACGTCATTCTTATATATTAGTTAAATGCAATGACTCTTGATGGCAAAATGATTTTTGTTTAATTACAGCCGATAGTTGCGCCCCGAATCGAGATGTAAATATTTACAATTTGGAGTAGTTCAGACGATGTTCTATATGAAGTGGTGTGGTAGATCTTTTTGGAAATTTTCAGTGATGTTAGTAGAATGATAACATTCCCCACGTTGGAAAAGTGCCTGAGCACTAACTTATCAATTTCTCGCTCTCGAAAAAGTCCATAATATGTCTTTAAACATATATATAAATCTCCGAAAACAAAATTCTAAAGCATTAAACGATTTGCTATATTTCCAGGGCATATATTTCATCTGATTTTGCGAGAATCCATATATACTTTTTCACGAGAATCCAGGGTAATTTGCGAGAATCTAGATTTGGATTCTCGCCGAAATATAAGCCCAGATTTCACTCTGAAGTGTGCCTAAATGGCATAAATTGTACCGTGGTTCCCATGTTCGCTATAAACTAGCTTGAAATTGGCAAACCAATGATTTTTTTGTCTTCAGAAAATTTACATTTTTATGACTCGCGACATAATTGTCATCAATAAAAACAAATTTGATTCATCGTGGAAGTTAGTCGGTGACTATAAATAATGTCACCATTCAACTGAATGTTGTTGAATTCTATTGAGATGTGGAGCAGACAATATATTGGGAGGCTCCATAGCATGAGGCCCCCACCCCCTTTTTCGTACGCCGTATTCCATGCCCTGTTATGAGGTACGCCGTATTCCGGCCCCTCTGTTAGGAGGTATTCGGTATTCCAAAAATACCGGTATTCGTACGCCGACTTTCCAAAAAATGAAGTTTTCATATATTTTTATGTATTCCATATGGCTGTTAACTGGTATTCCGTATTCCAACTTCTGTGTTAAGTGGTATTCCGTATTCCATGGGGGTGGGATGGGGGCCTCTAGCATCCGCTCCTCAATCCTTACCAGATGTCAGTAGAAGTTTCCCATTTCATTATTCCAGTTCTTTAGCAATCTTAATCATTATATGTAATGCCCTGACCATGCTTAATACTAGCTTGAAATTGGCGAAACAATGAATTTTTTTTTCGTCAGAAAATTTACATTTTTATGACTCGCGACATAATTGTCACCAATAAAAACAAATTTGATTCATCGTGGAAGTTAGTCGGTGACTATAAATAATGTCACCATTCAACTGAATGTTGTTGAGCATATTTCAACCAATTTTGGAAGTTTAAATGAATATTTTATTCACACTCAAAGTAAAATTGACAAATTTCAGGATTTTAGCCTGCTTCGTTGGGACCAAATATTTGTTGTGCACACTGAAGGAACGTCTACTCGATAGGCCAGATTATGCCCTGACCATGCTATAAAGTATTAAACTAGCTTGAAATTGGCAAAACTATGAATTTTTTTGGTTGAACAAATTTACATGGGAATCTCCATAGAAAACGGTTATATTTCGATAAAAACGAAAGTAATGCGAAATGAAAGTCGGCACTGGCCAGAATTGTGCAGAATAACATATGAGTCAAGTTATATGTGAATATTTGACCTCATTCGATTAAATAGTCTCGTATTTAAGGAATCAATCGCGCTCGGACATGTGGAAATTTTGTTCGTCGCACTGGGCGGTACACCACAATCGGAATTGTGAAATGTAAACACCCATTACCTTTTGTGAGAATAACACAAGCGCAGACTTGATCAAAGTAATGCAATACACAACAACAAATAGGATAAAACGGATATAAACACGGTATAAGTGAGAATAAACGTGGAAACAGTTGACAATATTTTCTTCGGTTATTGCAACGGAAGCTAATAGATTTATGGTCACTAAAAAGTGTACTCCGGCCCCGGCTCGACTCGGAGAAAATGTGTGAAATACCAAGCAATAATCGTAACATAAAAGTCAGAAATATTTTCATGATCGAACTGCGGACCTGATAATTATCGAAATATGTAGTCGAAATAATTTTTAATTAGTTAATCACATGATTTAGACATCAACACACTCTTAAAAGACGCAATACACCGCCATCTAATGTCGTTATTTAACTGGGCCGGTGTGTGTTGTTATCAATCGTTCATTGCTTCGTTTTTAGGAAGACCATTGTTTCTGTTTTGCGCATGCGCAAGTCACTTTCCATATTTGGAATTTCCATATATGGGATTTGTGTTATAACCTCAATACCGATCGATACCGATCAAGCTACAACAGATAACCACGCAATTATCTTAGCATAAAAATAAGATATATTGTAATTTATGCAACTACGACCCTGGTAACCCTGATAACTAATAAAATATACAGGCCAATTCATTTTAAGATCGTTATTTCACTTTGCGTTGGGCATAAATACACTCTTAAACTCACATAAACGACCCATTGGCGTTAAATTAAATATACTCGGTATTTATTATATTAGTTTTTTATTGCTCAGTATAGAGTTAGACCCTTGACACCTGTCAATATATTTGGGCTGAGTTCATATGATGCGGTATTATTCCTCGAAATAAACAACAAATCCGTCGTTACTTCGAAATGTCGTTTGGGCTAACATTTACACAAATCCTCCGTGTGTTCTCCTCAATTGACACACAGGTTCTCAGTCGACACACAGGTTATCCCAGAAACAGGTGTGAAATAAACACCCAAGGTTTGGGTGAAATAACATAACACGATATAAGTAGTGGATCACCTTGTCGATTGTCATTTTGTTTATCGCGATTAATCCGTTTCACCAATAATGAAGTATTTATTTATTACAACTGCGTATACTTCAGACGTTATAATATGATACATGAACATCATAAACACATTAGTTCGCAAAAATAAAAGACGAAAATTGGGTTTTACATATAGAGATGTATCAATCAATCTAGTGGGTTGGACTAAGACACCTGGCTAACATTTCCATGAAGATACAGATGTTTCAAAGAAATTTACAGGTGCTCCTCTGTTCATGGTGCTATATATTGGCTAAATATTCTCAGTTTAAAAGAAATGTTGCTGCGCATGTATATCAGCTGCATGTGCCAGACACAGAGCGAGATTTGGAGTTGTTTATGTCAGTCGTTGGAGTCAAATGTCAGTATTGCAGGATCCTGAAAAGTCATGTGCTACTGACTGCGTTTTCTTTTATGTCAGAAGAAAATATATATACCACTATTTTTGAACAGGCCTTCGATACATGTCCATATCTCTTGACAAATTGTAACTTTTTTGTGGAAACTGTATTGAATGGAACAGACTCAATTGTGTTATAATATATATGCAATCCTCTTACGGTTCGAGGTCTCTCAGTTTGCAAGAATATATGTATCTCTTAAATAGAATGATAAATATACGTTTAATGCTTATTCTATATATCTCTTTTTGCTATCTCATTATGTGAATGCCCTGATTGCCATCCTCATCTAAATATGACAGTTGAGAAGATAAAATTGTTCAAGTGACTTAATTGGGTCATCATTTGTCGAGATTGTGAAATGTGAACGCCCAAAACTCCTTAAAATGATATGGAGATGGCCTGTGTGACTATATATAAACTTATATAGGTGGATATCGGCGAATAGCAATCTTATCAATGATAGTGCATATCCTCTCGCCATCCGTGACCCAAACCACACCAAATGTGATTTAAATCATCGTATCGTTAGAGAAGAACGTGTATGAATTTGGTGGAAATTAGTGCTAAATATTTTGTATCCGCTTTGGTGCAACTGCCATCCTCATGCATGACTTTAACGGTGCCACTTTTGACATATTTAAACAACTTCTTTAAATCACACGATATCATAGAAAAGTTATAATATATAAATTTGCTGGAAATCTGCGCTAAAATAGCTGATGCCCCCTGCAACGCTGACTCGCGCCATATCGCGGAGGTGAATATGTATGCGTTTGGTGGAAATCGGCGATAGAACTATTTCACCATATTTTTTTAATTTTGATGACCTCCCCGTTTTCTTCCCCTGACACCAACAGCGTTACTTTAGAAAATTGTAACCTGCACCATTATCTTCCTCGTAAAAAGTTACCCCTCTTAGAACGTCTTGGTGCCATCTCGATTGTACCCCGTGAAGTTATATATAGAACTCATACAGACAGAAAGACAGACAGCACGATTTGATTTCTCGTATCATTTGAGAAGAACGTGTCTGAATTTGATGGTAATTGGTACTAAAAATATTTTTTATCAGTTTTGGATGACCCTCCCGTCCAGTTCGGACTCAAATGGCGCCACTTTTGTCACCGTTAAACCACACACTTAGACTCATTAGAGATTAGAGATGCATATATATAAAATTGGTGAATATTGGCGAGTATACAAATTCGTATCAAATTTAAGGTCCCAATATCTCTCACCGAGAGGGCACCAATTTGGTGTATCTAAACAACACGATAAGATTCTTCGTATCACGGAGAAGAATATGTATCAATCTGGTGGAAATCGGCGCTAAAGATATTGTTATAATTGTTTTGTTCCCTCTCACCTCTATACACCACTGACTCGAATGGCCCCACTTGTGACATCCTTGAACCACACAATTACACTCGTGATATCATGGAGATGATTATTTAAAAGTTTTGTGCTAATCGGCGACTAAACAAATTTTGATCAAATTTGGTGTCCACCCCTCCCCTCCCCATTTGTCACCCAAACAGCACCAATATGGCGCCTTTAAATCACACGATTAGATTCCTCGTATCATGGATAAGAACGTGCATCAATTTGGCGGAAATTGGCGCTAAAAATATTGTGTATCAATGTTGATGCCCCTCTCCCTTTCAGTGCACTCCTGACTCGAATGAGGCCACATTTGACATATTTAAGTCATACAATTAGACTCCTCATACCATGGGAATGATTTTGTATAAATGTGATGGCAATCGGCGACTAAACCCATTCTTACCAAATTTAGTGCCCACCCCCCCCCCCCCAATCTCTCATCCAAACGACAACAATTTGGCGTTGTTAAATCGCACAGTTAGATTCCCTGTATCATGAAGAAGAATATATATCAATCGGCGCTAAAATTAGATTTATCAATTTTTGTGCCCCTCTCCCCTGACTCGAACGACGCCACTTTCGACATATTTAAACCACACCATTAGATTCTTCATATCTGCCCCTGACAACAACGGCGTCACTTTAGAAAATTCTAACCCCACCATTATCTTTCTCGTAAAAAGTTACCCCTAGCAGACCCCTTTGGTATCATCTAGATGGTCCCCTGTGAATTTATATAGAACACAGACAGACAGAAAGACAGACATACGTTCGCAAATATAGATATAGATATGCCATAGTATATACCATATGAAATAGGAAACTCTCTAACAATGTATTATCAAGTTATCCGGTGCAATAAAATGTGAACATGTTGTCTGTGTTGAGTTGCCGATGTGTTCTTGTGCTTAAGTTTCATCTGGTTTTGTTGCGCAACGTGTATTATTTTCAATGGAGCAGGAGGGCGGAGAAAAACATTTTCCGACACGTAGGCTGGGGGGGGGTGGTGGGTGTCAAAATAAGCCCAACGCAATTTTTTCCGCGACAAAATTATTATTTTTCCTTCACACCTTTTATTGGATTTTTACTAGTTTGTACTGGTTTGTAACACTAAGAAATCAATAATAAGGAACTGCAGCAACACTAAACACACCAGGGCCATTGGATGTTGGTTTGTGCATCATTAGGACAAGGGAAAGTATTCTTAATGCAGCTGAATCGCCCATGCAGTATTCTATGTAATTAACATCAATTAAGGATAACTTTAAAGAAATAAATTTAATGCCAAATCTGGTCAAAAATTGACATTAAACACTGATGTATACACTGATGTATAAAGAAAAAAACATGTAACATACCTAGACTTGTGAGTGGATAACACAATTATCTCATATGTGACAAAAGAGATAGCAAATGGTAATAATTCACAATCTCATATATGAGTTAATACAGGTTTCTACTAAAAGTGTAGGTTTGTTTTTTATTATATGCTTTACTCTCACATGCTACACTTGAGCAGTCCAATAGAAATAATGCCTTTTCTGAACTCATACAAGATTCCTGAATTCATACAAGATAAACAGTGAACGTTATAAAATTCCTAACCAATCCTGACCAATCTGAATCAATTGGAATCAATCATACATTAACTGTCTTTGATTTCCAATTGGTGCTCCTGGGTGCTCTAGTGTATTGCTATATGTGCGATAAACATGCTTTAGTAATGTCTAATGACTGGGTGGCACGTACCATATAATAATTTAACCTATCTGATATAATACAATTACCTATCTGGTGTAAACAAATATCACCTATCTGGTGTAAAACAAAATCACCTATCTGGTGTAGAGCAATATCACCTACCTGGTGTATAGACATAATATTTTTTTTAATTTCCATAAAAGAGTAACAAAACACAAAAACTAATAAGGTCTCTAAAAAGGACTACCACACATATTTGGCACTAAAACAGTGACTATTAATTATGATTAACCACGCGCTCTGTGTCAGTGACCGGTTACCCACTCAGGCTTAGCTGCTATTCACAATAACAATAATGCTGCTTTGTAATAGGTTTTGTGACAAGAAGGAAATTGAATGTAATCTGGACACAATACAATGACTTCAGTTTAGCAATAAAATAGTTGATGGTATATAAATAATAGAACGTCAGATTGTCTATAAATGTTCGATATAATATAATGATTAGAGCATATCTTGTCGTTGACTATGCGAATGTAGTGGCCAGTGGGAATGGTGTAGTTCACTCGCCTACGGCTCGTGAACTACACCCTTTCCTCGCATACGACTCATGAACTACACCCTTCCCGCTGGCCACTACATTCGCGTAGTCAACTCCAAGCCATGCTCTATTCATATACTAAGCTTTAAAATAAATTGACTGCAGAGCTGTGGAAATATTATATTTAACAAAAACGATTAATGATCACATATCTTGCGAGGCCGTCAAAAACTGCAGTGTGGTCTACTGGGTCAGAGTCTGTCTGACCGAACTGCCATGTTATCTGCAACATTTACATCTGTAAGTGTTTGACTCATGTTTCAAGGGACAAAATCCACTGCAGTCAAGACTAAACTGCTAGAGACCAGTCCTGTTGTTCATTACTAGATTCACTGAATCTCAATGTAGGAGATTTGGTCCTGGATTTCTCTGTATGTTTGTGTTTTGCGTTCCACAAGGGGGTGGGTGTCAAAACATGGCTGGAAAAAACTCTATGAGATGGAAAAAAAATTGGGGTCGGGGGTGGGTGGGTCCAAAAAGTGGTCATTGGCATACGTGTCTGGAATTTTTTTATCGACCCCCCCCCCCCCCCTGAATGGAGGGGAAATAACTCTATATTTTAAAGATAGAGTTATCTATGGGCATCTTCTGAGACACAGACGTTTGAAATGGTGATAAATTATATAGTATTTTAATCATATTTTATGGCACATATTGTTATAAAAACCGTATACAAAGGCACTATAAAAACATAATCGGTTACTCGAAAATTAGGTGGGCCTTTAAAGTCAATACAAAAACTCAATTGCAGTTAGGTTCATCTCATACCATTCTATTCAGCGATATTCTGCCACGCAGTATGAATTCATTAAGCGTTATAGATCCACTGTTATAATCCGCCTGTAGCTGGCGTATTCTTGCCTCTAAGATTATTGAGATATAACGTCGCACGTAATGTCATTAAATCGTATGAAAACAGCAATTGTGTGGACAGCGTGGCGTGAAGATGTATTGAGAAATAACGTCATACGTAATGACATAAATCTCAAGGAAACCCAGGGGGCGTAAAAAAGTTGCGAGACGTGGGGGTCTTTTTTTTACATTTCCATTTTTTTACACCCACCCACCCTTTCTTGCATTTTTTTTTCATAAAATTTTAGACACCCTCCCCAAGACATCAAAGCTTTATGTTGGTCCCGTCTGTAAAAACGACCAACCGCTCTATATTGGTCCCTTCTTTGAAAGACCAAATTAAATGTTACTTCCTGTTAACAAACATGTGCAAAATTGAACTCTAAGCAATCAACATAGGTAGAATATTATGTGATTATATTGGTAAATTTATAACCCAGCCTATTCGTCTGTGTGAGTACATCTGGTGAGTAGATGAAAAATATGTTGAATCCCCTGGAATGACAACAAAAAATAACTAGGGCCAGTGTTAGGGCCTACAGTAGAATAAAAAATTACACAAACTTAAATTTATCTTTTTTTCAGACATCAACCAGCATCAACTAGTAGGCCTAGAGCCTATAGTAATACCAAAAAGGAAAATGTGCATATGAACCAGTGTACGAATTAACTTTTATGTATGCCTGCATGACCACCGACTCGACCTCGCATTACGACTTAGAACTAGGCCTAAAATAATGCTTAACCCTTTGAGTTTGAACGTTGATAGTCAATTTAGTGCCAAATCCATATACACGTATGTATATTACTGAGATTCATTTGGACAATCAGAGCTGAACTTCGGTCAAGTACTGGATGGAGTTCATGTGCAATAAGAAATTCACACACATTCTGTACATGACCTTTATGTGTGCCTTCAAACTAGACCACCATGCATGCACATCATCTTATAAATATACACTAATTAAGTAAATTAATTTTTTCTTCTTTGATAATTTTCAAATTAGACATTAAGTGTCATTTACATACTAGTATATGCAGGTAATTATGGGATATAATAATTACAATGTGAACAAAACTGTAATGTGTCCTGGCCCCTCTTCACATCTATTTAAATAATATTTTTATACTTTCAGAAGACTATCCAAGGAAGGTTATATTTTTGTTTCTTTCAATAAATGTTCTTAAAACTTTATTTCATGTCTACTTATTTACTTATTGGTGGTTGTCAACAACACTGAAACAAATAATTTGACAATTCAAATAATTATTTGACAAAAGAATATTTAAAAATCAATTTAGTATACAAACACTGATACAAATATTTAGTTCATACATTACACTCATGCATCAACTAACTGTATGAGTAAAGAGACTGTCATGAAGTATAAGAATTATTGTAATATTCTGTCATGAGTTGTTAGCGGATATTGTCAGACTGCATTAAGTTCACCCTACCCTAGAGCTATCTGAAGTATTTTTTTATTGATCTACACCGTGAACTAGACAATTTTCAATATAAAAACTGGCAAGCAAGCTGAAATAGACACAATAAAAACAAATTGCGCGCAAAAAAAATCAACTTATGGGGGCAATTATAACAATATTGAATGTATTAGTGCTTCTCATATTGCAACAAGCCACAACATATCAACAAATATGTTTAAAACAGTTGAAAATATGTCAATGAAAAAAAAATGCAAAAAAGGTGGTCAAAAACTGTTTCCGGCCTCAGGTACCCACCCACCCCCCCCCCCCCCACCTCATGTCTCGTAAAAAAAATTCGGCCCCCCTGGGAAACCAGCGAAAACAAAACAAAAATCACATTTACTATTTTTGTTTTAAGTTATTTCCTTCATAAATAGAGTTTTCGTGATAAGGAACCCTCTCAATACTTTAGAATATAGAATTAACCTTTAAAATAACAAAAAACTTCGGAATAGAGAACCTTCGGAATAGCGAACCTTCGGAATAGAGACATGTCCCCCACTAGAACACACTGGTCCAGTGATTCGCAGCCCGCCGGTGGTTTATTGTGAGATTTCACACAACAGAGGCTTGGCAGATTTGAGCGACGTTAAAGGTCGCTCGTACTGTGTCGACTTCACACATTCATGCGTTAAACCAGTACCACTCAGATTGCCATACTGGTGAGTATCAGATCTCGTTCTGATCAAACTAGAGCAGCGCATGTACATTAATATAATGGTTGCAGCCGATTCATTGGTTGGCTTGTACAACATGACTGGGACAATAGTGTAATGTTTAAAAGCTTCTTAGAACAAGGGTAAGCGCCATAAACAGCCATTATTATTTGCTACCTTTTTCGAATATGGCAGATATTAATGTAATTTTGGTAACACTCAATGTCATTTATTTTTGGAGAACGTACATATTGTAGACAGTGTATGGTCGGACAGGACAATAGAGCATTGTCCTTCCCAGGGCGGGTTCGTCCGAACCCATCGAACCCTAACCAGTTACGCCCATGCTCACAGAAACCAAATATGTTGATAGTAAATTCGCTCTTCACATATTTTGCTTCGTTATGACATTGAACAAACAGGACAGGGAACATACCTCTCTGTTAATACTTGTTCCTCAACAATCTACTTCACAGTAGGGTGGTCCCAGTTCGAGATTGCATTTTTTGTGACAGTTGTGAGCTGAATACTCCATTCTCGCTTAAGATTTGAAATGATGTAGTTTTAACTATGGCTTATTGAGTAATCACTTTAAAACGTCACATCTCTGTCGTTGTGGCAAAACAGAAACAGCACACAATTACTTAGGGTCCTAGGACTGTTCTCGAAAAAATAGAAAATTCGCCTTTCATATTTGCCATGCAGCCGCGTTGTTTATAGTGCCATACTATTTCTGGAACCAACCCATCCATAAACATTGTGTATTTCCTTTTATCACATAATTTGGCCATAAAAGCAGTTTCATAATTATCGGTAATAGACACGTTTAATATCAGCGCGTGCGATGGCGTCACGGCGTTCTTCAAATAACTTGCGATCGCTGTAGTTTATGATTGTTGTTTTCGATGAATATTTCGCGTTGCTTCGGGTTTATTTGATCATATGATAAAAGGTATCTCACACTCGTCCTATTTTATACGTAATTTATCAACCTCGTCCTCTAAATTCTATTTGAGCCTCGGTAAACCTCGGCTCAAATCGAATTTAGTGAACTCGGTTGATAAATTCCGTATAAATTAGAAACTCATGTGAGATCCTCTATATATAACTATCCTTTGTACAAACCCTCAGTTAATATTGAACTCATATTCTTCCAGTTCGTGATGTGTTCAAGACTTATCATAGTGTAGGGGGGCCTCAAACCATAGAACATATATGTACTAACGCTTGCCACCTTGATCAGAATAGTTTATGAGATATACAATACATTATCCGTTCTTTCTATATTTTTGTCGATTTAGAGGAACTCTAATAATCACTATGGCAGCAACAATGATTTTGTTTTGGATATGTCATTTAGAACAAAGTCGCAATATATTAATATAAAATTACATGTTATAAACAACATGTGTTGTTGTTGTAACTGGTGGTTTGGAAGCCTGGTGACACCTTTAACCACGCTTGCTGTGTCTACGGATCCGGTTTTCATCATATGAATCATGATTTGGTCCCCATTAGAATCATCTAGAAATGTTTGTGTTGTCGCTATCACAAATAAAACGTGTTAGGGGGAGCGGTTGCTGTGAAAATCCAATCATTGGCAAACCGTTCACAATTTCTGTCAAATTTGTTCTACATGTGATGTCCAGATAACTACTGAGCCATATTAATTATATAGTTGGTCATGTGTTGTTTATAACAAATATTTTAATATTATACAATCGACGTTAATCCATGCATAATTACATGTTATCAATAAAATATGTTGTTGTTGTTGTAACAATAGTTTACCGTTGTTAACAAAATTATGTAATTTTCGACAAAAACGTGTTTGGGGAGGGGTAGCTAAAATCCAGTATCTCACAAACCGTTCAAAACCTAAATTAACCAACCAGTTCCACTTTGTCCTATGTGACGTAACGTGTAGTTATTCGGACCTCATTTATTCCACGTGACACAAATGACGTAGAATCAACGGGTGGAACAAATTGGAACTAAATTAATATGGCAAAAACATTCAGTTCTTTGAACGCGTGTCATATAATTCGGTTCCATATTGTCCCAAGTGAGTAAATTTCGATTTTTCAACACATGGAACAACCTGTAACTGAATTATGGGCAAAAAGTGCGTAAGGACAAAATAGAAACATCAATTATAACTGCGTTGGATAAATGAGACCTATTGGAATTTAATTCATACTACTTTCGAGCACAACGGACAAACAGGAATCGTATTTTACTCTTCGTAGAATCAAGTTACAGCACCAGGTTTGAGCGCATCGGGTAGAGCTTGAAATTTCGGTCCTAGTGAGTATAGAACGGACGATTCGTGCCAGTATGTCACATCGGACAAGTTGGAACTCAGGTCGCGAAATATGAAGACGATTGTACCCGCATTCAGGGCCTGTAATTCATGTAATTGTTTTGGATTGCTGCGGCCGTATAGTCATACATACCTGTATTTAAAGTATGAATCAATAATCCTTGTCACTGAGTCGCGGCCATATTGGATCCATCCAGCCCTGTTCAGTTTTAGTGCTACATGTCAAAGTTCTGGAGTATTATTCCATATTATGGAGCTGTTTAATACTCATGAATTCCATATATGAAATGTTACTCCAGAACTTTGACCTGTAGCACTAAAAATTGAACGGGGCTGAATGAATCCAATATGGCCGCGACTCAGTTACAAGGCGCATTTCATGCCAGCGATGTTTCTCGGCTGTCAAATAATATTTTACTCAACACACCAGACTAGACGTGTTGGCACACCTCTATAACATATGAGTGAGATACTGACATTTCCAGACGCACAAAGATTAATAACTCAAGAAGGGAAAACCTGAACAAAACAATTGGTCACTCCATTCGATGTTCTCATAGTGGTAAACATCCGTTCCAAATGTCATTAAGATTCGACAACGTATGGTTGTAATATCTGATTGGACGGACAAAAACTAAAATTTCCGGAAAAAACAAAGATGCATAACTCCATAAATCAATAATAACACGATAGAACATTATATTGAATCAATTTGAAAGTTCATAAAACATTTCATTAAGATACGACGGTCTGTGGTGGATATATATGCTTGGACGGGCGGTAGATGGACGGACGGACGCATGTATTCCAGTACACTTATCAACCATTCACCTATAATTGCCACCACGCCCCTTGGACGGACCCCACTTCAAGAAGTTCACCCATCGATGTATTAAAACAATAATATAGTGTTTCCTCTATGTGAAGTTATCCCCAGTGGCTGACAACATGGAACACACAATCAAATTGTCAACAAAGTAACGAAACACGTCATAATAAGTTTTAAAATATGTTTTTTATCATTATTACACACTGCGAACTATCAATAGTTTATTCTGCAATAAGGTTCTATCTCCAGGTAGGACGGAAAGGGTGATTTCGTGCAGCGAATTCGTTAGTTCCAGAACGTTCTATCTCCATTTCAATAGAAAACGCGTTTATTCGGCGACATTTTGTCAATAATGGAAATGATTTTGTTGATAGACTCATTTAATGAAGATATAGATAACCTACTGACAGACATGCTAACAATATTGAACAATAATACGTGACAAATTTGAGTATTACCTCCAAGTACCTTCTCTTGTGACTTGAGCGGCAGCCATTGGTGGAAATTTGGTCACGTGATAAGTTGTCACATCCTCATTAGATCAGGAGAGAAAACCCTCTGGTCCTCACGGAATCATTAATTTTGGAGATAGAACTTTTTTTCAGTGTTTTTTACATTGAATATGCCCATGGTGGGCAAGCTGTGGCTGACTAAATCGATCGAAAATCCGAGTCCGGTTATAATGATACCAATATCTCATTTTCGCGCCAAAATGGACATATAACCTTTTGGTTTCTACGCGACGTTGGGGTCACATCCATTCAGTTCGTGATGGGTTCAACAGTTTACATGTGGTAGGTGTGGGGTCCATCAAAACAGTCAAAATTAGGAGCACATCCATTCAGTTCGTGATGGGTTCAACAGTTTACATGTGATAGGTGTGGGGTCCATCAAAACAGTCAAAATTCTCCTGTATCGTTTGTCATCTGCTTTTTGTATGGTGCCAACCAACATGTCATTAACCCTTTACCCAACAGAACGGTCCTGTGCCAATGCATTCTCTTATATATGCGAGTCGACCATAGGTCGCCTCGCATATATAAGAGAATGCATTGGCTTAACACATATTAAAGAAAAAATGGTAAAAAGTGTTAAAAAAAAGTTTTTGTTAGGCCAATGCATTCTCTTATATATGCGAGGCGACCTATGGTCGACTCGCATATATAAGAGAATGCATTGGCACAGGGCATAACTGTAACTATCACAATGTGCTCAATGAGCCGGTTCCAATGATACCCATATTTCCATGGTTTTATTGAGACAGACCGAAGATAATTTAGGCTGTTAGGGCGTTTCTGGGCGTTCTGTTGGGTAAAGGGTTAAACATGGCATCATTCTTATATACAGCCATTAGTCCGCAATCTCTGGTGGTAATGATAGCATATCCCTTCAGCTATTGGTGCGTCCAAGACTTCAAATAGGGATTGGGGTCCCATAAGACATGCAGTGATCATTTAACTTTTTCGTCTGCCAGCTGCTTGTTGTAGAGTGTCATAGGCTTTCGGGAACCATCCTGTCCATAACAGATTAACAGATGTTTATGTCCTGATAATACTACCATTTTTCCGCACACTCAGTTACAATTGGGATCATATCATTTCAGTTCGTGACGTGGCTAAGGTAGTGGGATAATGTTCAATTGGGACAGTTGGGGTCCTCAAAAAATAGAACATTCGCATTTCGTATTTGCCAGCCGCTTGTAAATTACTCGAGGTTTCGGAGGATCCAAAACGACTCCTATCATTTGATAATTTCCTGATAGCATTAACTTGCATACACGCACTCAGCGAATTTTGAGAGTATATAACTTTAGTTGATGGTGAGTTCAAATTAGTTAATGGGTCCCCCAAAACAGTGATAATTCGCCTGTATCGCTTGCCAGCCGCTTTTTGTATAGTGTCCCAGACATTCTGGAACCAACCCATCATTAAAATATGTGCATTTGCTGATATAACTACCACGTGTCTACACCCTCAGTTAATATGGGGAGAACATCCTTTCAGTTCGAGGTGTGTTTAAGACTTTGAATGGGATAGGGTGCCTCAAAACAAAGAAAATTCAACTTTAAGTTTTTGACAGTCGCCTTTTTTAAAGTACCCTGGGATTTCGGGAACCAAACAATCCATATACATTGCATATTCCCTGAGAGCACTACCTATCGTTCAAACTCTCAGTTAATATTAAGAGAATGCAGCTTCAGTGTATGTTGTGATCAAGCAATTAATTTGGTTAAGGTGTCCCACAAAACAACATATATTCGCCTTTGCATACAATTTGCCACCCGCTTTTTGTAAGGTGCCAAAGGCTTTCGGAAACTATAATCCATACATACATACATACACATTGTGTGTGTACTGATACTACTACCATAGCTTTACCCACATCATCATTCAATATTGACAGCAATCCTTTCAGTAACTCTTAAAATTCAATTGGGTAGGGGTTCCTCACAACATAGCAAATTCGTCTTTCTTATTTATCATCCGCTTTGTGTAAAGCGACACATGCTTTCGGGAAACAAGCCACCCGTATAAATTAGGTATTCCCTGGTCGAACTACCTTCTGTTCACTCTCGGTTAACCCAACAGAAGGGCCCTGTGCCAATACATTCTCTTATATATGCGAGTCGACCATAGGTCGCCTCGCATATATAAGAGAATGCATTGGCTTAACACATTAAAAATTATAAAATTGTTAAAGAATGTAAGAAAAAATGGTCAAAAGTGTTAAAAAAAGATTTTTTTTAGGCCAATGCATTCTCTTATATATGCGAGGCGACCTATGGTCGACTCGCATATATAAGAGAATGCATTGGCACAGGGCTAACTGTAACTATCACAATGTGGTCAAGGAGCCGGTTCCAATGATATCCATATTTGTATGGTTCTATTGAGACAGACCGAAGATATTTTAGGCTGTTGAAGCTTTATTTGGGCGTTTTTGGCCGGTTTGTTGGGTAAAGGGTTAATGTAGAGAACATATTGATTCAGTATTCAAGATTTTAAATCGGGTAGAGTGTTTTCGAAAAATAAAAAAATCACATTTTCTATTTGCCATTCATCCGAGTTTTGTAAAGTGCCATAATATCTCGAGAACCAACCAATCCATAAACATTGTGTGATTCCTTATAGAGCACTATTGTATTTTTTTGTCCACAACTTCGGTTAATATAATATTGATGCTATATTTTCAGTTCGTGTTGTGCTCAATACTTCTAATAGTGTAGGGGACCTTAAAAATTAGAACGTGTTTGAGCTAACGCTTGCCACCTTGGTTAGAATAGTTTATGAGATATAAAACAAAATATCCGTTTTTCTATATTTTGGTTGATTTAGATAACTATGGCGGAAACAATGATTTTGTTCTGTATATGTTATTCTGTGTTATATGTCGTGTATAACAAATACTTCAGTTCTACAAAGTCGCTATATAATTTATAAAAAAAATTGAATGCTTCTTATAAATCAAATGTGTTCTTGTAATTGGGGATTTGGAAGCCTGTGGATATCTTTAGCCACGCTCGCGGTGTCTACGGGTCCGTTTTTCATCACATTAATCACAATTTGGTCCCATTATAATAATTAAAAAAAAGTGTGTGTTATCATAAAAAATTTCGACCAAAACGTGTTCGGGCGAGCGGTAGCAAATAACCAATATCCCGCAAACCGTTCAAACTTTCTGTTAAATTCTTCATACCTGCTATGTCCAGATAACTACTGAGCCATATGCATGATTTATCACGTGTTGTTTATAACAAATATTTTTGTACTACAAAATCGATGTTAATGCTTGCGAAGTATCAATAAAATGTTGTTGTAGTTGTAGCTGGGGTGGTCTGGAAGGTTGAACACATTTGCAATCAAGTAAACGGTATCTCTGGACCAACCTTTCAGTACACAATTCATATTGGGTCCCGTTAAGATCAATTAGAAAATGTTGTAAAATCGTTCTAAAAATATGCAACGTTTTCAACCAAAAAACGTGTTTGGGGAGGGGTAGCTATAATCTAGTATCTCGCAAACCGTTCGAAATAACTGTCAAATTCTTTTTACATATGCTTACGAGATAACTACTACACAACATGGATTAAATATTTCGACATTCTCGCCATATCCGTTTGAATGATAATGTTTGAAAAACAATATTTTTGTGAAAAAGGGCGATTTTTCAGCAAAAAATAAATGTTTCGGTTCCAAATGGCAGGAAAATCCAAATTAACCAACATTGTATCCTACCAAGTAGAGATATGGTATGACGTAGTAATTTTAACACCAACAATGTTGGCAAATAAGTTAGAGTTAGCCTCGGGGATCGCATTACCAAAATCGTTAATTTCTAGAAAAAGTCATTGGTGGGTATCGTTCATCGGCGATTTGACAATAGCCACCACCGATTCCGTTATATTTTACTATCATTCTCGTGAACAATATATATTTCTCCTTTAAACATATTGGTTTCATCTTGTTCTTCCGTGGGTAGAGCTACCCGACCACTTTTGGCTTTTGGCCGCTGCACTATACGGTGAGTCAGATACCTACCCACCAGTCTAAGGGAGTTAAAACGAAACTTCATCTCCCTTTTACGTCGTAGGTCTCACCATCATGAGTCAGACATTCATGAATTTCATGACTGGTCAAGTTCTTTCCAAACTCATATCATGCATACAGTACGTGAAGAGTTTGTGATAACCAAGACACTCAACTCCGCGTGGAGCCCACTGTGGATCACCAAGTTGCACTGTAATTTGTGGTGCGGTGATCCACCATGTGTGGAGCGGATTAATATGAATCACCAGTAACCCTGGCAACTGACCGCGAACCACAGAGAATCACAACGAACCACTCAGAATCACTGCCGACCAATGAGAATCACCGCGAACTACTGAGAATCACAGCGAACCACGTAGAATCACTGCGAACCAATCAGAATCACCGCGAACCACAGAGAATCACAGCGAACTACTTAGAATCACTGCGAACCAATGAGAATCACCGCGAACTACTGAGAATCACCGAGAGTCACCGCGAACCACCGAGAGTCACCGCGTACTACTGAGAATCACCGCGAACCACCGAGAGTCACAGCGAACCACTTAGAATCACTGCGAACCAATGAGAACAACTACTGTATTTGATAAAAATATTGTGTTTACTTTTCAAACTTTTATTGACCGCGAAAATGACAATTTCTGGAAATATATAAATAAATACAATGATATTCCCGTTACATAAATACAATGATATTCCCGTTACATAAATACAATGATATTCCCGTTACATAAATACAATGATATTCCCGTTACATAGATACAATGATATTCCCGTTACATAAATACAATGATATTCCCGTTACATAAATACAATGATATTCCCGTTGCATATATTGAAGGTTCGCGGTGATTACTGGTGATCCGTGTATGTTGTGTCGCGGTGTTTCTCTGTAATCCCCGCCATTCAGGCTTTAAAGTGCAGGTAGTAATAATTAAGACCACACGATATATGTTTATTAACCACGCTTAATCTGGTCAATATAGTCTAGAGTGTTCAAAGAAATAACACCCCAACGAAGCGGTTGCTAATTTTGCTCCCGACGTCAATCAGAGCGTAAGCCCTCCTCTTTGCTAAGAATAGTCGGCCTCTTTCGGAGAACGTCGGAAATGACGTCACAAGTTGAAGACGTATTTCCCCCAGTGCGCGAATGTAAACAACGAATGTTTTAAAAGACATGTTTCAATAAAACACTCATATCACGTTTTCGAGTACTTTGCGTGTAATTTGGAGCCAGAATATGATTAAAGTTTTCTACGTGCTGTACAAGCAGTGCTTTTCTTGTGAGTAGCAGCTATTGCATTCGTCAGATCGCAACCAAATGACGAAATACTGACATCAATGTGGGAAAAATGTGTTAGTTTATTCCACAGGCCTTCTAATTTCTAAACAGTGATAATTGAGTGATAAATATTTTTGAATTAATTAGTCCACTTACCGTAATATAGAGAATAGATGTATTAAATTTTTTATTTATTAAGATCTCAGTCACTGTTTAGAAGGCCTGTACACGTGGTTTCTTCATAAATAAAACAAATCAAACTTCGAACAACTGTACAGGCCTATTCACAGTACTGGAAGTTTGCTTTTGGTGTGTTCTGTTGCTCACAAAAGCATCGTGAGTGAGTTTTTACTTGATTGCAATTTGAATTTAAATCCAGGTGTTGTCACAAAATTATATTAAAAATGAAATGAAATACAATATATAGTGTTCTTAAATCACCCAATTGTGCAACTTCAAGCGCATGACTACATGAGTTGGATCTTCAACAGTGACCCGTCCATAGACCTGCCCCTATTTCTAGCATACCCTCTAATATTTCACCCTATGCATCTTCTTAGTAGGGTATGGGTGAAGGGGTACCGGTATATCATAGAGTGGGCCGCAGATTTGACAGGTTGGGGGGTCTCTGAAGAGGATCCAAGGATTGCGGCCAAGGTTGCCTCGGACTAATTAATCGCAGTATACCCGCTCCATTTAACTGATATCCAGGATCCAGCAAATAGCCTGCATTAATTGTAAGCAGCTTTATACCACAACATTCTTCAAACTTTAGATAGTGTTTGGCTCAAATTACAAATATAATGTTGTCGATGTAATTTACCCTTATTGCTCTTGGTTTAATATTGAAGATAGGTATAATTCTTTGTCAACTATATCAATTGCCATGGCATGTAGTGAATATTTTCTTAACTGGTATGCATGATTTCACCCCTCTCTCTCTCTTAAAATTAAGTTTCTACATGTAGTAACTTGTGTTTGGGATTCGGGGTGGAGGGGCAGTAGTGGTGGGTATATGTTAAAATGATTGTATTCTCAGTTTTTGAATTCATTTCCCTGAAATTATAAGAAGTTTATGTCCTCAGGTAAATAAATATTTCAAAAATAAAATGGCACAGCACTTAATCTGCCAAACATTGGTATTTACATGTATATCAAATTCACGGGGCAATAATTAAGTTAAACATGTAGTGAGGCATCCACGGCTAAGCACTGTAAGTGCATGTAGCCATTTTCCTGTTTCACCCTCTCTGCATGCTGGTCACTAAAATAAGACTCATTTAAATTCAAAAACCTTTGTATGACTATATTGTGGCAAATATGATTCAGTGTGTGATATATTGTGGCAAATATGATTCAGTGGGTGACTGTTCTTCATTTCAAGATCTCTCGCTCTCTATATATGTATATATATATATATCAAGGAACTTCTAGCTCAATCTCATCAGCTATTTATCACGGTCATGCAACTACTATTCAGCATTCTGTGTTAGAATATATGTACCGTGGTTCTGTCTCCAGTTTCCAAACATTAAGACCACCTGCAATTAACAGATTCGAACATCTTACAATGGGGATGGGGCATCAGTGCTAAATTGAGTACTGGTCAGTACATACACCACATACCAATACATTAGTTGTATAGCCTAAAATGTTGGGAGCATCAGGTATCTAATGTTAATTGATTTGTCCCTATCTCACGGCCAAAGTCAAAATTATTTGTGGTTAAGGTTTTCCATACCTACCCTAATACCCCCCCCCCCCCCCACTCTAAAGTTTTGTCATGCTTTTCAAGAAATTTGTTCTCAATTTTGTATATAAAAAACAAAACATAAATTTCAGTGCCTCAATCTGAATGGGATTTTCTCTGTCAAAGCATTGTGCTTATCACAGTTTATACCAAGGAAATCAAAATTAGGCTGATCTAAATATTTTAGAAGACACGAAAAGCCATATGAAAATGTCAAAGTATAATAACAAAATAATTAGAAAATACCCACAGACCGTAAATTTTACATTTTGTCATGTAACACTGAATATGTTTCAGACTTAATAGTATCTGAAGTGAAACAGTGATGTGAGTTAATTGTGTTGCCTTTTGTGGGGCAAAGAAACTCCTGAATTTAAACTAAACAAAACAAAAAGAAATGGAAAATCCATTGTCTACCACTTACCTCTACAGGTATTCATTTCTCAAAGTTCTCGTGAAGCTGTCAGTGAGACATAGATATAACTGCATGAGTGTCTGGATTTTGACGGAATTATCGCACGAGATTTGTTGGCGGAGCGATACCTCGAGTGCTGAACGCGCAACAGGTCATAACTGCAGCCCCATAATTACATCGACGCGTCATCGGTTTCGGAAAGAAGAACGCGTAATGTTTTGGGCGCATTTGGACTCGCGTAGGATTGACTTAATAACTCATCATGTTTCAATATAAAGAGCCTCGTTGTTCCTGTTAACTTTGCCAAGGGCGCTATGGGATATTTTGGGCTGGTTTTGTCACGATACACTTTTCGATTTAAATACATTTACAAAAGTGGCTTTTTCGCTAAATGTATATAAATATAAGGCTTAACTGTCATGTGGAAAACAGTCCACATGACAGTTAATCCTTATACTAATCTGAATTATTGTAAAACGTGCGTATATTTCCCATATTTACAGAGAGATGAAATGCGCTCGAATATTTGTGATCTTATTGAGAACTTATAATTGACTGGTCAATCATTGCAGTTAAATTCAATTCAATTCAATTTATTGTATAACTCATCGTCGTGTATTGACATAATTGAGAGTAATATAATAAATACAATTAAAATATTATAAATTATTGCATTGCACGTGCTTGGTGTACATTTAAGTATAGTGTTTTTGACCAAATATATATACACGTGTATATAATAATTATATGCGTACATAATATGTGTATATAGTCATTTCAATTTGTTTGTTAATTTTAAATGGGTGGGGGTAGGATAAAGAAACAAATAATAATGATGAATTATGATCCGCGGGATATGGACGTTATATTTTGGACTTTTTTAATATACAAAGCGAGGTTTACCAGTGTTCGTCTATTGGCACAATTAAACAATTCGGCTAGTTTAAATATGTTCGGTCTTCTGTAGTAATAGGGTTTCAAATAATTAAATATCAGATCAATCAGGCATGGGCATACTAGAATAACATGCAATTCATCCCCTAAAGCATCTTTACATAGAGTACACACTCGTTCGTTGTATGGGGTATCTGTCCATGAGCCATTTCGACTGGCAGTCGGTGGTTTCTGGTACTAAATCTTATAAGAAGGAGCACAACTGTATTAATAAGAGTTTGCGATGCCCGTCCGCGGGATCGGTTACGGGTAAATCGGTGAACTTCGGTCACGATCACTTGCGTACTTTCAATGCAGCACATACAACTATAGTGAGTTAGAACGGGTAGATGTGTCCCATTGATCGGTGATCTTTCACTAAGGTTTTCTCACGATAAGTACATGAATTCTATGAAATAGCTGTCAGCTACGCATTACCCTATTTATTGCAAGAAACATCTGCAAATCGCATCGATAAAGTTGTCATTTATAAGACATATAAGTTTTATGTTCAAACTCTCGAGGCGTTTTATAGCACTTATCTAACTACGGAAACCCAATCGTTTCACTGAAAACTGTGTTTTCTCCAGTAATGACAGCGGATACTCATTTCTTCGCCGCGTCCGGTTAATAATGTAGGATAATGGATCCTACACTATTTTACACCGATCCATTATTTTAATAACGGATGCTCAACATCGAACTTAATGGAAGGTTATTTCACTATGAACGATTCCATTTTATATGACTTGTATGGAGCTACCAAAAATATATCCATATATATATATATATATATCTATACTAGACGAGGTTGGCACGGGTTCTAATCCCGACATGGGCGAAAATCAGGACTGCTTTTCAAGCTTGTCTGTGTTGAGGGATTTCTCAATGTGCCATTCCGATCGATACCTGACCATTTCGATAATCTTTTCACTGAAGCAAGCACATTTGAAAAATGAACTCCCATACTGAGTCCGTAATTTCTCCATAAAGCTCATATACAATGATTTTCAAGTATAACGGTGCTCTGACTGACAACTGGAAGTATATTAGAAGGGATATTCATATATAGCCTCTTCACTCACGGTGTTGGTGTCTAACTTTGAATTCCAGGCAATGAATTTTAACACTGTTAAAATTTGCACTCGATTTGTTGGCGGAACGCAATACCTCTCGTGCGAGACTGCGTCCCGCACTCGAGGTATCGCTCCGCCAACAAATCTCGTGCGATAATTCCGTCAAAATCCAGACACTCATGCGGTTCTATTTTTATTACATATCTCCGTATCATAGTAAGTTGACTCATAGTCGTACATCTCCAGTACAGAAAATGTTAATTTAATTGAGTTTTAACACTGAATGAAATAGTTCCGTCGACAGATTGCACTAGTGCGATTCTGAGAATTATCACACCCTGGAAACTTATGCGATCATGCGAATTACTTTGATAGATATGTAATAAATAATTATCCGTGTATATGTAGTCGTACTCTCGCGATCGAAATAAACGTACCGTGCCTATACGCTTATTTATTTCCAAGAAAAGTACGGTGCTTATATTTGGGATCCTTACGATTTTTAGCCGGGAAATTAATAAACGTAAGTCACTAGCAAAAACCGAAGCAAAATGTGTATATTTTAAACAGAATTCGCCGACGAATTATAATAGCGCTGGGCTTCCCACATCTAACAATGATTAAATATACTGAAGTTTTTTTGAGAAATTGAAAATGAAAGTACAATCAGCCAACAGAGTGCATGCATGGGCCTACATTATATGACCCCGCTGCCATCTGGACTGGTAACATGCATGGACGCGTCCGAACTTTTGGGCGAATAGTTGGCTATTTACTTGAGTGATCGATTCCATTTTTAACCAACGAGGGGTAGGCCTAGGCCTATATTCATATGATATCGCATATGGTTATCATTGCGAACTTGAACAGGTCTAACAAATACACGTGTTCCGTACATTGGGGGCACATAGGGTGCTAATTAGTTTGAAGCGTATTTTGTTCTTTATAAATATTTAAATAAAAATGAATCGCTTTGGGTTGGCCGAATGTGCATTTATCAATAATGCTGCGGCAATGCTGGGTAGAAATAATATATTGATTGATCGTGATCCTCGCCAGCCGACCTTGTAAATTCCATGCGCGGACTTTTCAAATCTACGTATTTTGATCAGTAGCTGGGTTTTTTTTTAAATCACATGGCTCACAATAAAAATGTAAAAAATGTTTTCCGCGATAGGCATAAAAAAGTACTCATTGAAACAAAAACAAAAATTAGCAGATAAATATGAAGAAAATAAATATGAAAATGAATTGGCTGAAGCGAAATTTTTACGGAATAAAACAAAATTGTGAAGCCCCCATGCTTCAGAGGAATATATCGCAAAAATCAACGAAAAACGCCAAATCTAGTGATGCCAACTTGATGATAAAAGCTGCTCGAGTAGGCAGGCGGTCCCATGAGAAATTAGTTAAACAACAGAGGGACGGTGATTGTTCATAAAGCCCCACAAACAGTACAAATAATGTTCAGAAATTGTACTTATAGGGCCTACTACATAGGGCTAATATTTATAATGGCCAACAAATGTGGACTAAATCACGAAAAAGTACCGTGCCCAATATTCTACAGTGGTTGAGGTATCAATTAGTTATGGTATCAATTTATTTCTCTGAAAGATGTGGGCAACTGGGTATATCAGTCTATTAGAAACACACACAATCACCCTGTACTATTAATATCGCGCCCCGTACTCTTATTTATGTGGACCCCCCCCCCCCCCCCCCTGTACTTTTATTTCACCCCGGCTATTATTTGGATCCCGATCGAGAGTAGTGCTACAATCTCTCTGCACCGTCCAAATTATTTCTAGAATGTTACATTGTTGCCGGAATTTGGTGGATCTGTGACATTTGATCAACAATTATGACAGTTCAAACTCTGATCGGTGAATTGTCGATATGTACGGTAGAAAGTCTATCGTAAATCCGAAATCACAATGTCGCACAAAAACAAAAATAGAACAGCTTAACAATTTTAATCAACGTTACACTAACAATGCAGTCTTCAACTTGTGACGTCACAAGTGCGGAACGTCGCTTTTCATGATTTCGCCGATTCAAAAATAGTTTTCCGTGACGTCGTCTTTGATGACGCGCTGTATCAAAACAGAGCCAGCGTTTTGCAGAAGCGACTTTTACTCTGCAGTGGGTCACTATTTGGAGTTGAATTACATAAATGCGCGCATATAACCGAAATAGTCGCGACCTACACTTTAAGTGTTACATGAGTCGATCCCCCAAAACAACGTGGCCACGGCGTTACGTGTTTTAATTATCGCACACTCTTTACCTAATGTGTGCCATGAGACTGGTAGTTATTTATTACATTTATACTCAAACCAGGGTTCACCCTAACCACGACGACGACCACAACGAAGACTACAACTGTCACCACATCCACCACAACAACGACCACGACGACGACTACAACTGTCACCACAACGACGACTACAACCATCACCACGTCCACCACTACAACGACCACGATGACGACTACAATTGTCACCAAGACAACTACCACGACGACAACGATGGTGACCACAAATATGTGTCCCACTGTGCCAGGTAAGACTTACGTAATTTGGAATACAATGATTCGTAAACATAGCATGATACTGGTAGAACGAAACGACGATCTTAAGAATGTGTACCGCTATTGTAATACTAATGTAATACGATTTGCCTAAAAAATACGCGCAATACTCGTCCTGATTGGTCAGTAGTCTGTGTTACCATGGATATGTCGATTTCGCTTTTGGTACAATTCCATATTGTGCCACAAAACTGATACAATCAATGCATTAATATCGCTGTTGCAAACGCGTTGTGAGTTAGTTAAAGACGTGTTAGGATAATCGTTTGGGGTGTAACAAAAATAAGCCGTAAAACTGATATACTTATCCGCTGCTTCACAATGAAAGCATCTGTAATGATACAATCAGTTTTAGGTTACAATCAATGTCGAACGTTCAGATGGGGAATTATAGACCACAAAAAGCTGAATTATTATAATGGGTTTCTGAAACCAAAAGCTCCAAATATGTTGCTATACATACAATATCATGGACATATCACTATTTGCGGAATTAATGGCGTTGTTTTTAGAATTTCTGTTCCGCTATACTTTAAACTACTCCCTGAGATTATGATGCTACTATTAACTTATAGGAAATTCCATGTAAATTTTGTATTAATTATAACGTATCTATACCCCTATCACTGAACTGGTCAGCACCACTTCGGAAAATATAAACTATACCATTATACTCTAACATCATACACGTGGATTTCTATGCATGTATCTTCCTCTGGATGAAATCGAATATCATAAAGTCCTATCAATAATCAGATAATATGCAAGGCATATAGAACGACCCCAATGTGATGTTAACGGGAAAAGCCCATTACAACGGATCGTGTATTCGTGGTGGACCTATTTAGACGCAAAGTATGGTAATAATATGAATCGTGCGTGACACATAGTGGAGCAACCAAACATGATGTCCCTCAAATTTGCCTTTTTTCGGCGACATAACGACATAAGAATAATTTATGTAACATCACGCAGTGGTCACAACGGAGACGACATGTCAAATTGATAAGACGTGTCGTGGATTATAAAATCTTGTCTGGATTATCGTCATGACTTCTTCATTTTTTTTTCATTTTCATTAAGATGACCAACGAAATTGGTCTCAATGAAATAAATAGACTTAAATCACGTGTGAATTCTTCGTAAGTTGTGAAGTAGTTACTTTAATTTTTATCGCGATGCTTCATTTCCAATTCCGCGTTTTTTGCAATCTCCACACGGTTGCTAACCGAAAGTCACGTGACAATTTATCCAAAATATATACCCTCGATCTTGAAAAATCACTGATGGATAGAAACAATTATATGACGTCATTCACCTGCCTTAGGTATAAGCACCCTTGGTGGTTGCTAATATGTGCCCATGATATACTAATCCATTGAATGATATATCGGCAATAATAACTCATGCCACCATCAGACAGATGGTCCAACCGATGAGTAGAAGAAACCTGAATAGAAAGCAGAATTAATACGGTATCGGTATGCCTTGTATGAAGGTCTCTTGTTATAGTAATTGAAGCGTGTTTGCGTAGATATATTTAGCCTAGTTACGTAAATTCGTTTATCTTGATACAATACAGTCTTGTCTGGATTCTGGCCCACAAAGCTAATCACGATAGCTCCATGCAGAGTTCAGTCCCCAAAGCAGGACTTACCGCTGTCCGCAATTGCACGTAATGTGAAGAAATGTCACATTTATTTATTTGAGACTTTTGTAGGTTACAACTCATTCTGCATTATTCTGAGAAACTTAACTGTCCACATTCATATTCAATTGTCAAGACCAAGCCAGAATTAATTGTTACTGACAAAACACTTCAATAAAAAAAGTTCGATTTAATTAAGAAAATAGTTAAAATACACATGCCGTCAGCGTTCAGACATAGCGTAGCGAGGGGACTGAACTCTGTTTTGCAGCTTGACACGAGACGTGTCATGACGTCTTAACTGGTTTTTCCATAAGCGATATAATTATTGGGCTTATTAAAATTTAAATATAATTAAAATAGCTGCATATAAATAATTAAATTTTTCATTATCACATAGGAGTTCGCAGGAAACTGTGAACTATCAACCAGGATATGACGTTAATTTTTCTCGAAAAAAGCGGTCTTGGTCCCAAATATCAACGACACGGTATATTGTAAATTATTTGTGACGTCACCCGTTCGCACATTCGTTATACATACACGTTATTACTGCCAAATTCCTGATCCCACTCGTGACATGGAGAGTGCCACTTTTGAAAATTATAAACGCCAAAATTATGGTGACACCAGGGGGGGGGGTCGGAAAAAAATTTCAGGCACGTATGGCATTTTTTCCATTTCGATCATTTTTTGTACCCACCCCCACCGCCAATTTTTTTTCCGTTTTCGGCAGTTTTTTCAGACCATTTTTTGACACCCACCCCCCCCCCTTTTAACACTAAAACAGAGATTTGCGGGGGGAAATTCACTGTAAACAGCTGTATATGAATTTCTGTGCATACTATTTATCATGGATGTTAACATGGACATGTAAATAGGAATGAGTAATTTTGAGGTCATTCGGCCAAAAAAACATGGCTGCCAGCGGCCATCTTGGATTTCAAAATTTGCAACAAAATACAACACGATAACTGCCTGCAGTCAGTTTACCAGTTAGAATTACATTATTTCTCTCATTCAAACTGATTCAAAGTGGTTTTGAAGCCCAACTCATTGCCAAAACACTAAAAACAAGCAGGAATTTTTTTTTTTAGTTGCGGAAAAAATTGCTTGTTGGTGGCTTTGACCACCCACCCACCCCGGCATACGTGCCGGAAGAAATTTCCGCCCCCCCCCCCACCTGGTGACACGTGGATTTCTTTAGCAGACAGGCACAGATAGACATGCATATCACTTCTAAACTTACATGCATAAAATGGGTATGGGTTTATAACTTTGGAAGAAATGTGCGAAATAATAGTTATATGCAAGTTGGTGGTCACCCACAGCCGACATCACCGATTTTGACGGTACTACTTTTGAAATGTATAATTACAACATCAGCATGCACCTGTATAATGGAGATGACTACATACACCTTTGGTGGAAATCGTCAATTAATTCTGTTTTATCGATTTGTGTGCCCCTCGCCCATCCCCCATTCGGAATATTGGAGTTACAACAGTAGACTCATCGTATATAACGGAGGTTCATATATTTCAGTACAAATTGCTTTTGTCAAGTTTTGCACCATCACCAAACGAACATCCTTGGCCCGGGTGGCGACACTTCAGAAATTTGAACTACTTAGAATCCGGGAGATATCTACACTGTATAAGTTCGGTGGAATTCGGCTACAAAAAGTTTTTATCAATATTAGCGCCCCTCCACAACCCCATCCCTAAAATAGACAGTGCCACTTTGGTATCTTTAAACAACATTATAATCAGCATACAGCATTAGCAAGATCTTCCCAATAAACAGTTGCACCCGTCATACATCTTTGTGCACACTGGATGGTCTCGCATTAAATTTTATAGTGGCAGACAGACAGGCAATTGCAAATATATAGGCGGCGGTACTCGGTTGGCTCACTACCTTGTGTTTATAGCTTCCTGTTTGCCGTAAATTGTTATGTTCCTGCATGGAGATTTTTTATATATAATACATCTTGAAAATGGATATTTATGTTATGAGTATGCTTCTTTTTCATTCAGCGTGTCCATCTGGATATGAACCGACCTACTGTACCAAACTCTACTCGGTCCTAAAATACAGGGACGACGCCATAGCACAGTGTTGTGCGGACGGTGGCCATTTGGTACAGATTATGAACCTAACCATGTACACCTACATAAAAGCTTATCACCTCCCATCAGAAAACGGTACGTACAGCTGCAGTCAGCGTTGTGTATGCCCATATTAATCCGATTCGACACTATTATTAAAATTTTCCGCCTACCAATCAAGTATATCAAATAAACAATACATATACCGGTCGTTGCTATTGTCATGTACATGCACACAACTTGAAAAGAGAGTCCAAAGAATATGATGTGAATGACTATAAAAGAATAATTCGCGAGGACATTAAACAGAGGACTGTCGTTAAGAAAAGCTGGAGGAAAAATGAATGATATGAAATATAAATAAGTTAAAATAACAATGTTATAGCGAGTAATCAATTAGTTCCGAGAATTACGTTAAATAATTCACGAGAGGCGAGACACGTCGGTAAAAAACGAGTGGGCGTTAGCGCTCGAGTTTCTTAATCAAACGTCGCTCGCCTGGAGTGAATTATTGAACGTAATTCTCGGTACTAATTAATTACTCTATTTATTACACTTCTGCGTCAATTATGTTCGCCAAAAGTGATTAAAACACACATAATTAAATGAATGTCCCGATGTGAAGAAAGATCAACCATCGAAATTTCAGTCTAGATCAGTAAGTGACCTGACGTCAATGACGTCTCGGGAAATGACATAATTCACCATTGACATCACGATTTTTAATTAAGAGCGTTGTCAATGGAAATCGCGCATAGGAGTGTAACAACTTTAATGGCACGATACTACAATAGGAGAGCTATTATGTAATTATACGTGGGTTGAATTGTTTCACTGTTATATTGTTAGTTCTTTCATGTATTAGTTTTGTATTCTAACCAAAAATCTCCCTGGAAACTAACTCAGTGAAACGTCAGGAATTAATAATTATATAACTACAGATCTTATTCTGCTAGTTTTCTATTTTGTTTGGTTATATTCCATATTCTCTTTATTCCCCGAGTCTGGTGGCTGTAAAATCGTCTTTATCTATTCACACTTGATGCGACATGCATGTACCTTCTTTACAGATGTATGGATCGACGGCACCCGGTGTGGTGGAATAAGTGATTACTGTAACATGAATGGTGAACCACTGTCCTGGATAGAGTGGGCGTCAGGTGAGCCTGATGGCAACACAGATGAGATATATATGCGGTTAGCTGAATTCACTGGGTGGAAGTTCCACGATGAGTTCAGCTGGGAGAGAAATATGTTCATCTGCCAAGTGTCATAGCTGTGTCCATTGTTATGAATGTCGCCACACATCCGTGAGAAGACGCCACTTTTACCGCACAATAAACAAATATACTTGATGTCGACATTAAGAATAATTATAAATATCATTGTGCATTATGATCCATGCAAACCCTCAATATGTGAATTAATTGACCAAACGTTTCAATTCCCCACACGGGAAACTACAGGAACGTGTGACGACGTCAGCAGCAGAGCGATGGCAAGGTTTATACTCCGGGAACAAGTCAACGGTTGGCCCGCTTAAAGTATTTCGCCTTTTTTACCGAACCGAGTTATCGATCCTAACATTTCCGTGCTAATGATGTTGTGTCGAGCCAAATTCTATCGTGATTTTGATTATATTCACCTGATAAAAGTTGTTTTTCTGGATAAACCTCCAAAGGAGTGTATGGTAAGTGTGCTTTTCGATATTCGATAGTTTTGCATACGTAGTTATTCATGTCCGAAGCGTATTCGTTTTGATGAGATTTCGAGTGCAAAAGGGGAGGTGGGAGGATTCTTTGAACATGTTGTTTCCCAACTTTTCCTATTATTATTACGTCTGGGGCTACTATTTATGTATAATGTCCAGCAACTGTGCTCCCACCTCCCCTTTTGCACTCGGAATCTGATCAAAACGAATCCGCTTCGGACATGAATAACTACGTATGCAAAACTATCGAATATCGAAAAGCACACTTACCATACACTCCTTTGGAGGTTTATCAACAAAAAAAACTTTTATCAGCTGAATATAATCAAAATATCACGATAAAATTTGGCTCGACACAACTTCATTAGCACGGAAATGTTAGGATCGATAAATCTTTCGAAAATCCGGTTCGGTCAAAAAGGCGAAGCACTTTAAGCGAGCCAACCGTTGATTTGTCCCCGGATTATAAACATTGCCATCACTCTGCTGCTGACGTCGTTATTATATGGTGGGAGCACGTCACAAGGTGGTGGCGTCGTAGTGTTTAACATTTGAGCCAGGGACGAGTCTGGACTAACCGTTGTTCTATCTAGAAATTTAAGATAACTTTTGCAATATATATTCTTTTATGTATTGATGATCAACTATTTTCAAAAGTCAATGTAATCGGATATCTACTTTACTAAATATGGGTGAGTGTGTGGGCCAACCGTGCACTTAAAAGCTGAATGTAGAATGAGCACTAAAATCTTCGTTGGCTTTCCAGCACACATGAGAACAGTCGAGAAACCCGTGCTGAATCTGTTCACTAGAAGTTAACGCTTTTCGCGCGTGAACTACATGTATTGTCGCCAATCACACAGTTAGCAGGGATTTCACTATAGAAGCGAAACCATATACGTCTCCAGCACAACTGAAATATGTTAGCAGATGCATTGATCGTGGCATTAAACCAAGAGCAATTTAGAATTCTGACAGTTGCTAAAGATGGACACAACCTGATAATCGCTGGCCAATGTGGTATGAATTTCGGTCATAATCGTGGAATGAAAAACGAAAAAAAATCCATAAAATATAATATAGAAGTTTGGGGATAGTATTTATAGTTTGTTCGTGTATTGACGGACACGGCGAAAATGATTAAGGGGGAGGTCAAGTGAACAATTTTTAATGGGGATGTCCATGCAAATCTGCGGAGCAAAAGTTAGAGTTGCAATAGCTTATGAGTGTGACTTGATGTGGTTTTGAAAACGGGTATTTATCTGGTGGTAAATTATAAAATTTTGCAATAAATGTATTTTTGAGAATTTTTTTCTGGATTTACATCACAACCGTGCAGTATCTCAACCGTTCCGATATGGAGAAACTTGCAAAAGAAATCTGCTTAATTGAGCGAAATGAATAAAAAAAATGGCATTGGTATATCACAGAGGCCGTTTTTAAAATGTTGACTAAACTCTTTAAAACACTTTTTCAAATATGTCCGTTGTTTCGTCAAAAACACTTCTTCAAATATCTCCGTTATTTCGTTTATAAAATAATTTCCTATTTCTATATTTCGCTCTATTTCGCTCTATTTTCCTATTTCGCTTTTCCGCTCTATTTCGCTGTATTTTCCTATTTCGCTTTTTCGTTTTTCATATTTCGATAATTCGCTATATTTGACATATTATGGGATATGGGATTATATGATATCCAACATTCTGATATCCAACATCTAATGTGCTCGCGATTAGATGCCACTAGCCATCTAATCGTGAACCCCGATAACATATAGTTTGCTGTATAATCCTTGGCGTATTGGTTGGTTTTGCATACGTAGTTACTAGTTATTCATGACCGAAGCGGAATCGTTTTGATGACATTTCGAGTGCAAAGGGTGAGGTGGGAGGGTACTTCGAACATATTGTTTCCGAACTTTTCCTATTAGTATTTAGTCTAGGGTTAATATATATATATAATGGTCGACAACTGTGGTACTAGTCCATTATCTGCTTATTTCATAAGCAAATAATCCAATATGAACATATTTGCACATTATAGGTCGATTATATGGGGTTTCTTCCGTCGGATAAATTAATGACTTAATTTTCAACACATCCTCGTGCAAATAGGTTCGTAATTGACATATAATATTTACATATGTTCACATTCGATTATTTGATTCTGAAATAACCCCATAGTGGACTTACACCAGTTATTCTTTTTTATGTTTGCTGCGGGCCACAGTGAAAATACATTTTAAAGAATCTACATTTGGTAAGTCGTGAGTTGGTATATTCATGTTATTTCCCGCCCATAAAGAACTTTTAACAAATCAATATGAGTCGATATTGGCACAAAACTGACCCTCATTTCAGTTCGTTATGGATCCAAATGAGGCGATTCCATGCCCATTAATAGTGCATTATCGACCTTAAAAATCCTAGGATAAATCCATAACGTGATCATTTTAACGAGAACAGGCTAGAATTATAGAGACTTCCCAATTTCTACACGAAAAAAAAACTAAATAGTAAACATTCATTGTGTAGAATCTGTCCATACGCTACGAAAAGTGTACAGTTGCAGATGGATAAGGATACGACTGAGACCATACTCTATTTAAGAGTACATTTATAAGATATCTACACTTTTTTGGAGTAAATTGTTTATAGCGACCACGTGTCGATGTCACGTCATTTGTTAATGCCATTTGGCACATAAGAGTAAAATTAGTATATAAATATTGCACGGCTTGGATGTGACGATGCCAAAATAGTGGTCCGAGGGGAGGAATAGTACCCGAGCCGGAGACTACTATTTTGGCATAGTCACGGACAAGCCGTGCAATATTTATTATATTTTATCGAACGTTCTTCATTCTGTCGACATATTTGAATCGTATAACGGAAACAACAAGTTTATGGCTTCATTATTTTTCAATGAGAAGTGGAATTTCATTGATAATATTAATAGCCATCGTACGGATTTGGAATAGTTTACATCATGTGATTATCAGAAATCAATGTTGTGATTCTTCTGTAATATTAATTAACCCTTTACCCAACAAACCGGCCAAAACCGGCCAAATAAAGCTTCAACAGCATAAAATATCTTCGGTCTGTCTCAATAGAACCATACAAATATGGATATCATTGGAGCCGGCTCCTTGACCACATTGTGATAGTTACAGTTATGCCCTGTGCCAATGCATTCTCTTATATATGCGAGTCGACCATAGGTCGCCTCGCATATATAAGAGAATGCATTGGCCAAAACAAAATCTTTTTTTAACACTTTTTACCATTTTTTCTTACATTCTTTAACAATTTTATAATTTTTAATGTGTTAAGCCAATGCATTCTCTTATATATGCGAGGCGACCTATGGTCGACTCGCATATATAAGAGAATGCATTGGCACAGGACCGTTCTGTTGGGTAAAGGGTTAATGAATTATTGTCATCCATGCAGGAACGTAGCTGGTTGACGCCATTTCTAGGATGAGTTTTTATTAGATTGTAAAATTCCCTAACCCTAATACATATGGATAATGGAGGGATTGTGTGGTTTCGTGTATAATTACAAGAAGGATATACCCAAAACTTACCTCCATATATACCGGTACGTAGAGTGTGACCCCCCCCCCCCTGTCATGACTTTTCCATCAAAGATAATCCAGCAGCCAACTCGCTGACCCCTCCCCTGTTATCGCCTCCTTCCTGTTTAGCATTCGCCTATTCTCTGTCCAATTCATCTCTCTTTGTCAAAGTCCGATCATGTGCATTGTTTACAGCTTTGGAATCTACTTTCAGAGCCATTTTATAAAAGTGTGACACGCGTATATTGTAGCATCTTCACACCTTTTTCAAAATTTTGCAAAATCTGGGAAATTTTGATATAAAGTGGGAGTATATTGATCCTAAAGCGTAACCAAATTGTGAAAAAATGAAAATTATGTGACGTGATTTTTTTCTGAATTTTAAAAAAATTGACGTCAAAATTTTTTTTCTGCCAAAATGTTTAAGTCCATTCAAAGACATACTCAAGGCAACAAATTGTTTGATACTTGTCATCGAGCTATTATTGGGCAAACAGAGACATTAAACTGCCACTAAACAATTGTTATCCAGAAATCACAAAGCCTGTATCACCTGAAAACTAAACTGCATGTGCAGGGTTCATTGCCAACTAACCTGATTATCCTAAGTTGAACGAACCTGCCCCAAAACTTGATCTGGGTTATCTGGAGCCTGTATACACTGTATTGTATGGTACCACTTAACAAACTTACAAACATGTGGGGGGGATTCCGAGGGAGAATTAACACAAATCTGCAGAGAGCAGCAATGTTCTGAAATTGATATTGTTTTAAAAATAATGCCATTTGCATAATATACACTGCATTTTTGTGACTTGTTGGTCTGTCTTATCTTCTGTGTGTTGCGATAAGCTATATAAATGTACTGTACACACATGCCATTTTAATACAATATATGTTTATATGTTGAATTTAATTTGTTATTTCATCAATTTGAAATAAAAATAAGCACAGTTTATTATGAACCTGTCTCATGTTAATACTTTCCCAGTAAAGGTATCGGTACTACTTTGTACATGTAGTAGTAAATTTTCCAACCTTTGGGCTTGTGTCCTGGTTGGTCCCTTGTGGTCAGTCAAAAACTGTTAATTTAAGAACACAATATTTTCCTACATTTGGTTAAAATTGTGGCTGAAATGGTCATCAGTTCGAAAATTTCCAAAGTAACAGGGGTATGAGGTTTGAAATGTTCCAACGCTGTAGGAAGGCTTGAGGCCAGTCTACAGATTCTAGGATTTAGGGATTTTCTTGATCAGATTTCAAAATTGTCTCACACCGGGCCGAATCAATGGTCTATTCAGAATGTCCTGATTTCAATCCTAGGCCCTGTGAATATGTCTGGAGCCGGACCACCATATGGTTAGGATTTATCCAATTTTCAGGTTCTGATCTATGAAATTTGTCATACCGGGTATATAGAAACATGCTTCTGTTTCTCCATCTGACTAACCACAAGATAAGAAACATAATAATCAGTTGGGGAGGGGGTTTGAATGGAATTTCGGAAAACTTGTGTTTAGTCTGATTCAAGGGAGCTGCAATTGGAATTCACAATGTGGACACCCCTCTAGCCACGTCCCTGATTAGTACAGTATCAAGAAGAAAAAAGTATATGGTCCCTAAATGAAGGGGAGACTTGGAAGTTGCAAACCTGTATGAAACCCACAATTTTATAAACATGTGAATTGTCCGATAGTACAGAAGATATCGGTTGATATATAATTATGTTCCCAGTTATTGCTATAACGTATTGTACAGATAAACACAGCACATCGAGATATAACTAATAGAATAGATACAATCATAATTATCAAGATCATATTCTAAATTGGATGTGACATGTACTACCATCTTATATGTTGGAAGTATCAGACCACGATCGTTCCACCATACCGATGGCATGATACACGTCACATGGTAGGTGTATCATATACATCATACCTTATTAGGCTGCATGATATTATACACCATACGTTGTAATAACTACTACGAAAAAACGACTCTCTCTCCATCAGCCGATCAGACTAGACCTCTTTTACCGATGCTCCTGCTGTGTTTATCACTATGACTTATACACATATAAAGTTATCAAAAGCTACGGACAGTTATTGTTATCAATGTTCCCGACACGGCCAATTCAACATCTAAACCCTAGACACCGGGACAATGGTGCCGTAGCAGTACCCGGCAAAGAGAATATATTTGCAGATTATTTATCACGACCGGAAAAGTTACAAACTGGTATGTCAGAGGTACCAGATCAGTCCGACGTAACCGGCCCTGAACGAGAAGTACCAATGGATGTGGAAATAATTGACACATCTAAATTAAACACAAAACAATATGCAAATTGTCGCATAGACAAAATTCTACCTGAGAAGCAATTCAGTTAGAGGGGTTTGACATACAACTTGAACAAGAACGCGATAACGAAGCAATAGAGATTGTTCAAAAATTAAATTCCACCAAACCACCACGACAAATAGCAGATAAATATATAGTAATTAAAGATGTGCTATATTTCATCAGTAATCATGATGATGATCCAGATATACGCTTATTTATTCCCGCAAATATTCGACAAGCTGTACTCAAACAATACCATGACTTAGCAGGGCATTTTTCCACAGTTAAGACTTTTGCAACAGCAAAACTTAAATATTATTGGCCAAATATGTATAGAGATATACATAATTATTGTCAAGCTTGCATGATTTGTAAAATGAGGAATTTATCACAACAAAAGGCCCCAATACAAGAGATGGACCGCCCGCCATTTCCGTTTGCGACAATAAGCACTGACATACAAGGACCGTTTGAAACAACAATGTCCAATAACAAATATATTTTAACTTTTATTTGTTGTCTGACTAAATATGTCGAGGCATTTGCGATTCCCGACAAACGAGCCGAAACGGTGATAATGATATTTTTAGATGAGGTCATTAGCAGACATGCTTGCTGTCTCAATTTGGTAAGTGATAACGGCACGGAGTTCAAAAATAAAAAAATGGATCAGGTGTGGAAAGAACTAAACATCCACCATATTTTTTCAAGTCCCTATCATCCGAATAGCCAGGGATGTGTCGAGCGATCGCACGCCGTACTAAATTCTGTTATATCAAAATTGGTATTACAAAACACACACACTTGGGACATGTATTTGTCACAAGCATTATTTGCAATGCGTGTTCACGTAAATGATACAACACAATTCAGTCCATTTTATTTATTATATCATAGGGAACCCACTTTAAGTCTTGATAATATTCTAAAACCCAGATTGAAATATGTAGGGGAGGACTTTACATCTATCGCTTTACAGGAACAGCATAGAAACTTTCGTTTAGTTCTATCGCGTTTAAGATCTCAAATCAGAACACAGAGAAAGAATGAAAAAAGGACAGAGGTTTCATTTGAAATAGGCGATCCAGTTTATTACAAATCGGGGCGAAAAACGGGTAAACTGAGTTTATCATGGCAAAGTCATTGGAATATAATTGAAAAACGTAGTAATGTATCATTCTTAATTAAAGATCAATTAAGTGCTCGAACAGTCCGCTGTCATGCCGACAATATTCGTAAAGCCGACACTGCATGGAAAATTCCTCCCAAAGATACAATATGTCAATTGCGAAGACAGCGATTTGTTGTAAATAGTTCTAACGAAGACCCAGAACAACCTGCGTCATCAGAATGGTCATCTAGTGACGAAATTCCACTTGCGCAATTAATGAAACGCAAACAACTAAGAAGGAAAAATTCTTCGAGTGACGATGACATACCGAGATTGGAGTGGGCAGATAGATTGCGCGCAAATGAGCAAAACAATAATAATTCAGATGCTTTTGCGGCCGAAACTGAAGAAATTGAAAATGTTGCCTCTGATAACATAAACCCATATGTACAAACAACTGTTTCTGACATGGATATCGATTTAAATTCGGGTTCATATGATGCATCTACACAAGCAGGCGTGAATGATATCATTCGTGTTATAAGCACACGGGAAACAAAATAGACAATTTGTCCGACAGAATTAATATCAGGATTCCATTAAAGTCATACTTACCAGTATAAATGTGCAACAGTTATGCACCCGTAAATCATTATATATTGTAGTCCTGATGGAATAACAAACAATGTATAACAAAATCCTGAATGTTCACTTTCCGTATAACAAAGGAATAGAAATGATAAACAATTGAACTAATTAACACAAACATGATTTAAATCATAATCTTAATATTCATAGTCTACGCGTGTATAACATAAATATATCCAACATTGTGCCACTGCACGCTTAAATTAGTGCCGACAACACATGCAAACCTTTCTGTATACAAAGCATGAGGTTTACTTGATTTATGTACCTGGACAACGGGTCCAGGAATATCGTGTAAAGCTATTGAGATGATAAATTTGCACATACAATTGAACTGACCAGCATGAGTATTGCATAGACTCCATAACTCAGCTGACATGCGTGTTATGTAGGTTATTGTATGGGTAAGCACCGTGATGAGTTGCCAATTGCCTATAAATACAGTACAACGTTCAATCGTAATACTAATAAAAAATAGATTATCATTAATCGTCTTTGACCATGCATCCTTAGCATACAATTTGTGGACCCACAAAGCATTACCCAGATGGATTGAATATAGGTATAGCGGAATTTCGAGTGGTATGCGCAACCCTCGGATTCCTGGGTTGACTTGCGATATGCAGGGATATATACACCCTGGTGTTGGTAATGGAATGCTAAGCGTTATTAAATAAGAATGGTCGTTCGATGGATTATACCAAGCACAAGTATAATACTATTTTATTCACTCTGTAAACCGCATATTGAGTTTAGTTTACAATGATAAATATGACAATATAATATAATATGATATAGATAGCCGAGAAGTACATGTATGTGGTATTTCATTACCACGTGATTGTTCATAAATAGCTGTGAATAGTTTAACGAAGTCGCAATCATACATTGATTGGTTCTAATTCTACTGGAATGGTGAATGCTAATTCACCCGATTTTAACATTAATTTCACAACAAAGAGTTACACGATTGTTTTATTATACATATCGTCGCGGCAGGCATGTTTGGTTATCGCACAGCAATTGTTTTCAGCGACAATTACATTTTTTATGAAATTTTATGGCATGATATACATATATCTAGCGGTTCCCTTTAATGTCATGATTCAAGACATATTTTTTAATTCCTACGATCACCTTTTATTGATCATAAACCCAATTCCCTTAATGTCCATATCCCTCATTTATTGCATGACCATTTTTTTTTACATTTTATGGAAATGCTCTACGAACAGGTTCAAAATTTATGAAAATGCAAATTGCATTGGCGAGTCACTGATTTTGTTTCATGATTCGTACTTTGGACATATTTTCGTTTCAAGATGCTTATTAGCTATTGTGGGTTTATTGTGTTCTTTTTACAAACACATTATTTAGACTTCGTGTCATTTATGTCGAACTAATGGGTTCGCCAAACACGATCAATGGTTGGTACTGTAAGTCAGGCTAATGACGTCACACGCGATGGACCATCCAATATACACCGTGCTGACATACCAGACACGCAGACCGGACCAGACATTGGTGTTTCAACCACATCTAGCGACACCGCTGCTGACCTTCGAACGTTCATGACACTGTCCTCACAAGATTATCGGACATAGCTATTCCACCGACTGTCCAAAATAAACACTCGTTGCTGCATTTCCTCGTTCGGCGTCTTGTATACAGTCGTTGTTTCAACGCTGACGCCGCCACAGTTCCTTAGATGATTAACTAAATGACGCATATGCTGCCAGATCGTTCATGAACATCGCTGATACGTTTGATATACATTGGCATAAAATAATTGACATTTGATCGCAACTGTACACTGCTGTTACATGTACACCGATCATTACACGTTACGTCATTGACTCCACGTCGCTTGCTGACTAAGACCAGAGATGTCACAGACGCTATCCTGTGAAGCTACATATACCTTCCCAACTGATGAGTATATCGGTTACTACACATTCTCACGCCGCACGGACAATAACATTTATCATCCTTAATTGTTGCTGTCAATTAACTGTATCCTGCATGTGTGATTATTCTCTACTTCACACACCAGTGTTCTACATGGTGTTGATTATCCGACCTTGGATACAATCGTTTGCCGATTATCTATTGGACACATATCTCATGTATACCCGCCAAGCCAGAACTTCTATAAGACATTCTTGGATAAATAAACTGTTCGCTGATAAACCAGTGCTCCAGTGACTTACTGTTCGATGCTAATCCAGTAACCTAGTGACATACTGTTTACCAGACTCGCCATGGATAAATAACTCTCGTTTCGTTTGCTGTTGAGTTTTTATGTATGAATATCCATGTGTTGATTTTTTTTTAGGTTCGCCACTCGCGATTATACTCATAGATCCAAATATCTTCTGTACCCTCGGATTTTATAAAAATTTTAGTTCCCAATACTATATATAGTTTTGGGAACTCTTAAAGGAGGGGACTCTGTCCGATAGTACAGAAGATATCAGTTGATATATAATTATGTTCCCAGTTATTGCTATAACGTATTGTACAGATAAACACAGCACATCGAGATATAACTAATAGAATAGATACAATCATAATTATCAAGATCATTCCGCTTCTGAGTTTCTTCAACATATTCAGACTACCTGACGTTATATTTCCATTATATGCTTTTAAAGAAATGTACCTAGGTAAGGTTTGGATACAATCACATGTACACATGACTAAGTGGGTCGGGACTATGGTATCACGAGTGTGCCCGCAATGTTGACTGCAACAAATTTTGTTCGGATAAATACAGCTCTGATCATAATCCAAGCGGTATAACTCTACAATGATTGTAACATTTCAAAGCATGTGACTACTGCGAGACAAACACGCCTGATCGTGTTCCATGCGGGATAACTCTTTGCTAACATCTCAATATATAAGTGTGGGATGGGACAGCCTGCATGGACCCACACAAAGTCTTGTGTACATGTGAAGTATTTTAATTTGCATAAATTATGGATTTTTATTTTCAAGTTGCTAATACCTTTTTTGGGCGATGGTTGAAAACTGCATTTACCATGCCCATCATGATTATGATTGGAAGGTCAATTATATTTAATGTCCACTCCCCAACCCTCCCCCTTCAATGCACGACTGATTTTTTATTTAAATTGATGGAAATTACTGATCGTTGTATATGTATATGCTGTATATTCGGATTCATATTAGTATATTCATTAATATTCGCATATGGTTAGTATTATGTCGATGAACTGTAGAGGCCTCGGTGACCCAAAGAAACGCAGAGATGTTTTTAACTACATAAGAGAGAAAAAATATGGGATATATTGTTTACAGGATGTCCATTTTACAACAGCAAATGAGCAAAGAATTAGGACAGAATGGGGATATGAGGTCGCTTTTAGTTCACATACAGGCTCGTCGAGAGGAGTTACAATTCTAATAAACAATAACTTTAGTTTCAAACTGTTAGATACGAAAACTGACCAGGAAGGTAACCTCCTTATAATTCGTGCAGAAGTTAATAACCAATTAATGACGCTAGTTAATATTTATGGTCCAAATACTGATGATCCCTCCTTTTATAAATCAATTAGAGAAAGTCTTGAGCAAATAACAGATGGCACCATAGTCATATGTGGGGATTTCAATTTAGTCCTGGACCCAGACCTCGACCTTTTAAATTATAAAGCTATAAATAATCCTAATGCACGTGATGAAGCACTTCACATGATAAAGAAGCTAGATTTAGTCGATATTTGGAGATACAATAACCCAAAGGAACGCAGATACACATGGCGTCGGACCAACCCATCCAAACACGCACGTTTGGACTTTTTCCTAATCTCTCGAGACCTGATACCAACAGTAGAAAACTGCGATACACACCCTGGATATAAAACAGATCACTCTGCGATATCGTTACAATTGAAATTTAATAATTTTGAAAGGGGTAGGGGCTTCTGGAAATTTAATAACTCATTACTAAAAAACAAAGATTATATAGAACTAGTAAAGGATACCATAAATAGAGTTGTTAAACAATACTTGAAAAGTGGATGGACGGGTAATGGTAATTTAAATATGAATAATGCTGAATTTAACATTGATGACCAATTATTTTTCGAAACTCTCTTGGTGGAAATAAGGGGCGCTTCCATACCTTTTTGCTCTCATTTATCTAAACTAAGAAAATGTAAAGAGACTAAATTAATTGAACAAATAACAAATCTAGAGAAAATTACAACGGAAAAAGAAAGTTTAGAAATGGAGAAGCTTAAACGTGAATTAGAAGCATTACGAGAAGAAAAACTAAATGGAATATTTGTTAGATCACGTGCTAGATGGATTGGTGACGGGGAGAAGCCAAGTAAATATTTCTTAAATTTAGAAAAACGAAATTTTACGTCTAAAACCATCCAAACATTACAGGCAGATAACGGAGACATGATATATGAACAACATGAAATCCTTCAAGAGACAAACCATTTCTATAAACGTCTTTATAAAAACCAAGATGCAGAAACACATTCCTTAAACATTGATAACTTAATAACTAACGTGTGTGATATAAATGACAAAGTTGAAATAAATAAATTAACGCTAGAGACTGGTCGATGTTTGGAAGGAGAAATTAGTTACAGCGAAGCGCTAAATTACTTGAAAAAAATGAAAAATAATAAATGCCGTGGAAACGATGGATATTCTGTAGAGTTTTTTAAATTCTTCTGGCGAGATGTTGGAACCTACCTGGTCAGATCACTTAACTACGGCATGAAAGTTGGAAAACTATCTGTTACACAGAGGCAGGGAATAGTAACACTCCTCCCCAAAGACAACAAACCACGACAATTTCTTAAAAACTGGAGACCAATATCCTTATTAAATGTGACATATAAAATTCTTACAGGAGTCCTATCTGAAAGATTAAAACATGTTTTACCATTTCTAATACATTCAGATCAAACCGGATTTATATCTGGACGGTATATTGGGGAGAATATTCGACTAGTGATGGACATGATGCTACATACAAAGCAAAATAAAATACCGGGACTCTTGCTATTGATAGATTTTGAAAAAGCATTTGATTCGATATCCTGGAAATTTATATACAGTGTACTAAAATACTTTAATTTTAGTCAACCATTTATCGATTATATAAAGACTTTATATTGTGATACTTCATCATGTATAAATTTAAATGGGCAAATATCAGACTTTTTCAACTTAGAGAGAGGATGTAGACAAGGCGATCCAATATCCCCATATATTTTTTTATTATGTGCCTAAATTCTTGGTATTATGGTACGATTCTCAAAAAACATAAATGGTATCAATGTTGGTAATAAGAATATAAGAATGTCGCAATATGCCGATGATACATCTCTTTTCCTCGATGGGTCACCAGAGTCTCTAGAAGCAGCTATGAAAGTACTTGATAACTATAAATATGTATCGGGTCTAAAAATTAACTATGACAAAACACACGCAGTGTGGATTGGTACAAAGGCAGACAGCACGGAACAGATATGTGACCGATGGAAATTAAACTGGAATCCAGAAACCTTTAAAATACTTGGTATAGAATTTCATCATGACACTAAACGTATGATTGACATAAATTTTACAAACGGGCTTATGCAATTAAAGAACATACTGGCAATGTGGAGTAAACGTAACCTAACTGTTCTCGGTAAAATAACTGTTGTCAAATCGCTAGCTATTTCAAAATTAGTACACCTGTTCCTTGCACTACCGAACCCCACAGATGAATATATAAAAAATTTAAATAAACTGCTCTTTGGTTTCATTTGGAACCAAGGTCCAGATAGAATAAGTAGAAAACTGCTCACTCAGAACTATGCTTCTGGTGGGTGTAAAATGATTGATATTAAGACTTTCATAAATTCTATGAAGATATCATGGGTTAAGCGAGCTATCACACAACGGGCTTCCTGGGTTACAGTTTTCGAACACTCTTGTAGTATATTTTGTAATAGTTGGTATCTAATGTCATCTACAATTTTAAAAAACCAATCTAAAACACTTGATAACAATTTCTGGAAAGATGTAGTAAATGCCTGGATTCTGTACTGTGACAAACTAGCACCGGTGAGTCAATGTGATCTCCTCACTACACCTTTAGTAGGATTCGAGGATACGGTAAAACTGGTGAAGCCACGATTGAAACTGTTCATGACTGATAAGCTTATATACATATTCGATTTTCAAGACAATTTAGGAAAGTACCTGTCACAGGAAGAATTTAACGCTCTACACAAAACAAACATCGACTTTCTAACTTTTAACGGAATTGTAAAATCAATCAAGAAAAGAGATAAATTTTTAAGTAAAAGCGACAGGGTTTTGCGCCCTCATATACCATTTCAATTAATAAATTTACTTGCTCCGAACAGTGCTAAATCCACGTATAAAACAATGTTACCAATTGAATCACCCCATAAACAAATAAGTAAATGGGAACGAAAGTTGAACCGAACATATAATGTCGAGTTCTGGACTGAAGTATATAGATGCCCATTTATTTACGTCACCGATACCAAACTTAAGTGGTTCCAATACCGAATAAATACACATATCATCGGTACAAAACAACTTTTGAAAAAAATGAAAATATCTGACGACGACTCATGTACCTTCTGAAATCTAATACTGAATCGATCATTCACATTTTCTGGGAATGTCCAAACATACAATATTTTTGGAATACGGTCGAAAATTGGGTATTTCATAATACGAGTACTAGATTACAACTCACACGTGAAACTGCAATATTTAGCAGCCGCCCTGGAAAATATACCAGTCCTTGGATAATATTCCTTCTTATCTTTGTTAGATATCACATTTATAGATCAAAGATGAATAACTCTATGCCAAACCTCACCGGACTTAAAAAAGAACTTAGTTTATATTTCCATTCTGAGCGTGTTTTTTATTATAATAAAGGTCAATACACTAAATTTAAACAAAGATGGTCTTATCTAGAAGAACTATTTTAATTTAATGTGTGACTGCACATGCCAACCCTAAAACCTGCGTAACGCACCAACACACCCTGACATTGGTTTTCGGCAAGCAATCAAATATATATGCTGCTGGTGTAACATAATTAATATTAGAGATCCAATTTTCTGATTCCAAATAACAGCAATATACAATACAAACTTGAACAATAACTTATAGTATACATCGTTATATATAGAATAGTGAATAAAACATTGGTCGTTTTTTCTTTTGCCCCCCCCCCCCTTCCCCACCCGGGTCCAAAATTATGGGGGAAAAATGACAAGTTAAATTATATTACACAATACAATATTCCTGAATTTCTATTGATACAAATCTACCATGTGTAATGTCAACGTTATGTTTTGTAAGACTATATATTTTGTCGCAATAAAAATATTTAAAAAAAAAAAAAATTATCAAGATCATATTCTAAATTGGATGTGACATGTACTACCATCTTATATGTTGGAAGTATCAGACCACGATCGTTCCACCATACCGATGGCATGATACACGTCACATGGTAGGTGTATCATATACATCATACCTTATTAGGATGCATGATATTATACACCATACGTTGTAATAACTACTGGCGTCGAGAGATACGAAAAAACGACTCTCTCTCCATCAGCCGATCAGACTAGACCTCTTTTGCCGATGCTCCTGCTGTGTTTATCACTATGACTTATACACATATAAAGTTATCAAAAGCTACGGACAGTTATTGTTATCAATGTTCCCGACACGGCCAATTCAACATCTAAACCCTAGACACCGGGACAGAATATCTGATCAGAAATTCACAGCACATCAACCTGACATCACCTCATCAGTCTTATTTTAATCTCATGATTCTTTGTTGCCATTTACAGCACAGTTCTCTATAATCACAGTTATTTACATGTATTATGTTTATCCACGTATTTATATATAACCAAGTAAAACATAGAATAACTGAAGCAGGTTGTTGTGACAGTTTGGGGCGGTTGTCCCTGGTTGGGTTGTCCTATTTATCTTGGTTATGATGATTAATTTATATCAAAGAAACAAAAAGGATGTTGATGGAAAATTTCTTCACATTGGTTTTGAATACCCACCAATATACTCTACTCGCATCGCTTAAATTTGAGCTACATGTACATCATCATTAATGTCACTTTCTTCATTGTTTATTGGCAACACAAAAAATTAAATATAAGTGAAAAAGTAAACACAATAATTTAAAATTAGTTTCTTAAATTCACACAAATACATGTACTATTATGAAGAGCATCCATTTACAGGCAGTAGTGGAAATAGTTGCAGAATGATATGTTTGAGATGTTGATTTGTCACCTACGACAACGGTAGCACAAAACAGAAAGTTTGACCCCCCCCCATTCACAGTCTGAGTCACAGGACCAAGGCAGGACATGGTACAGGGTGTGCTGATGAATCAAATGTGAAATCCAAAATACAATTCGGGGAAAATTATCACCCCAAGAATCCACATGAAGTTTGTTGACAATTAAATGAGAGATTTGTGGCATATAGGGTATGCCAACAGAAATCATTGATGCACGCAGACGAACAACAACCCATGACAACATATGACAATAGCTTAAACTTTATTTTGTTCAGTTGAGCTTGAAACGTGGTATAAAAATATGTGTGAGGAGATGTGGTCGGCTTCCGTCAGCCTTGCAACATACCACATTTGACCCCCTGTATCACTTCGGAGTCAGATGCGCAACACTTAGCAATGCCGTTCATCGAAAACTCCTTTGCAAAATGTATTATTGAACTGTGCTTTTTGCATTGATACAGATGATGAATGATGAGAGGCGATTCGTTCATTGTTTTTTTAATTGACAAAGTTAGCCAAATTAAAACTAAGAAAACAAACCTTAAAAATCCGGAAAATGAAAACAAAATTGGCATACATATCAAGCAAGTGCCTATTTTAATCTGTTACGTTAAATAATTAGCCCAAAATCATTTACAGTGAAGCAGTTTGATGTAGTTTAAATTTTAGACGAACGTCGAAAATAGGAAAAATTGGTACATGAAAAATAAAAAAATTCTGAATAACAAAATGTCAAGTCGAAATTAGCTGCTATCAAGTGTTATTGATACATGTTCCAAAACTTTAACGATATATATGTAGTTTATTCTTCTTCCTACCGTGTAAATCAAAGTCGTTTTATCTCGCAATGTTGCGTGTTTTAGTGAAAATGCAAATGGAGTTTTTTCCGTTTCGACAGATGCAAAACGCGGAAAAACGAAACGATCTGAACATGCTATATATTGTCACAGAAGCGCAGTGTCATTTTGAAGATTGAAACTTCCCCCGAAACCATACCTCCATATCCATACAATAGAACTTTTTTTTTCAAGTACAGCTGCCGGGCTTAAAATCTAACGAGAATCGGAATCATTATTCTTAGTTTTATTCTCGTAAAAGCAGCTAATTAATTCGCTGTAGAAATTTTGATTCTCGCAAAAGTTTATAGATTATAAGGCCTGCAATAAAAATTAAATTTAAAATTTTTTAACTTAAAGCGGCCTTACTGTGAGTGTACGCGAAATAACATGAGAAGGATTGTAAACGGTAGTTCACACTATTGCTTGATTTTATGTTTTCCTTTTTTTCTGGTAACAATCCATTCCTTTCCTCTGCTTAGCACTCGCCTATTCTCTTTACCTTCCTCTCTCTGTGTATTACACTTCTTACTAATTACTCACTTACCCCGGTAAAAACTAGATTCTCCCAGTCAGTTAAAAATGTACATTGGAATGATTTATTATTCATTTGGAGGGATTTTAATAAGATACATAAAAGTACAGAATGAGTCCTATTTATTGAGGGAAACGTTTCGGTATGTTCATGGTCGTTTGTTGAACTTATTATCTGAACGTATCATATGGGATAACTACTCATCAATTACGCTTTAGTATAGAAACTGAAACTGAAACTGCGCATGTTCTTCGGTGCGAATTCAAAGTGTTGAAGGATATAAAGAAAGTATGTCTGAATACAGGGACCTGAATAAGCCACACCCCCACGTGTTCACTATTCATCCCAAACCCAAACATGCAGATAATAAAACGAAAATGAAATGTTGGTTAAATATATTATTATCCATCCTCTTACTAACATTATTTCTATTGGGAAAAAGCAGTCACATGATAATCCGGGGAAAAGTCATACTGGACTGTCAATACGAAACTATACCTGACATCACAGGAGTCCCGAAACTGTTAGAAACTGTAACGTGACTCAAACAAATTGGATGTTCACTACTATGAGGAAAATTAATGGAGTGTTCAATTGTTGTTTTTTTCCTGTTTTCTGTTTGTTTATTTGGAAGTGTTGGATTTGTGTCCGTACCTCCACCACCAGTTGACAAATATCAATGAAATTTGGTATTGATGTTCACCACTATGATGGCCATCAATTGAGTGCTCAGTCGTTTTTTCGTTCTGGTGTTATTATCTTTTTTTGTTTGAAAATGTTGGGGTTTTTTCCCGTCCAAGCAAATATCTCAACCATACTTTCTCGGTTCGAATTTGTCACGGTGGGGGTATGCCAGCACCGTCGGTGCAATCTCTTGTTTGCAATTGATTTTGATTCAAAGTAGTTGCTGGGTTATTTTCAAACCAGCGGAATAAGATACATACCAATGAGCTATTAAAGCACAACCCTTATGTATATTACTTGATGTATTTAAGACTTAAGACATTCAACTTCCCGAGTTCCAAATCGCTCCTTTGACTCTAACACATGGAATTATCTCCTATTGATGTTGAACTACAGTGTCATTGACACTTTAATTTCTGTACAGTTTACTACCAAATAAATAATTTATTTCCCAGTTTGTCCAGTTATTTAAAAAAGGCACCTATCTTGGGACCATGGATCGTTATATTTCATATATAAAGGTATTCATGTATCGATATTTAACAACAATATATCGATCAAGTTCAAAAATAACTTCTTTATGATTATTTTTACCTTAGTTGACAGAACTCTTCCAGGCAAAAACAAAACGACCCTTGTTTTCTGAATTTTGTTGGAATATAAGGACTCCAGCAACTATCTTGTGGACCGCCACAGCTGGAACACTACAGCCCAACACCCCCATATTGCATTGACGTCGGTAACACCAAACTTGTTGGGATATCTTCAAACCAGTCGAAAAATTACTCATTAAAACATAACCCTTATAATATATCACTTAATTTATTTAATATTTGCCCATTATAAACTTTCCGAGTTTCCAATGACTCGATAGACAAAAAACACATCAAATTATACCCTCTACCTGAGCCACGGTGTCATTGGTACTTTCATTGTATAAAGATCGCTAGATAGTCGCCCAAACCAAATATATTTACCTCGCCACTCACCGGACATCGGATGTTTCATTATTCGGCCATCAACTGACGTACCATAAAATTGTCAAAATCAAGGCGGCGTAATTTTATAGCGAAAAGGCTATTTCCATAGGCCATTGGTGTTGAAACGAAGCTTAGCACCTATTGCATAACATAAGTCTATTCATTCGACCGAAGAGGCTGTTTGTCTGTACACCCAGTGACCGATTAACCAACCCATGCATGATAAAGTACCACGAAAAACGGAAAACTGCCTTCGACATCAATGTTTAGGATTTAGATTTATCGGGACATGACAATCGGCGGATTGGGGTGGAATGCGGAACATAATTTGAAATTGCGTGGGATGGCCGATATATCGAAGAATATTGCGTGTATATGGCTTGTGTTGGTGTCTAACGAAAGGCCGATTTTCGACCCTGCCAAATATATTAACCCCGCCACTGGCCGGACACCAGAAGTTGCATTATTCGGTCAACGACTGACCTACAATAAAATTGTCTAAATGAAGACTGCGGAACAGCTGTAGAATTGTATTTTTACAGCGATAAAGCAAACTTGGTATTAAAATGAAGTTTAGCATCTATTGCACAACATAAATGTATTCAATCGACTGAATTGTTTTTGTACATCTAGAGATCGATTAACCCACAAATGCCAAGGGGCCACGAAACATCGAAAAATGCGTTCGACATAAATGTTTAGAATTTAGATTTCTCGATGAATACGCTAGTAAACAACAAGGATTATACATCAAATACCGCAGTGGGAAAATACGCCGTCACTTCTATCTACCATACTGATGACTGTGGTATATGTCTATTGACGTGGCGAACTCTATATATATCGAACAAAGCTAAAAGATAACCTCGTTGTTTACAATAAGAATTACGATTTCCGCTCCAAAGCAGTTTTCTATTTGTCGTGGTATTTGTGCATGGGTGGGTTAATAGATGTACACATAAACAGCCGCTTCGCTTGAATGAATACATTTATGTTGTGCAATAGATGCTAATATGCTTCATTTTAATACCCCAAGTTTGCTTATGGGCATTGCATTCACACTGTAAAAAACGCAATTCTACAGCAGCATGACCCGCAATATTAATTCTGACAATTTAGGTTAGGTTATTGGCCGAATAAGGTGAGCGGCGGGGATCCATTTGGCGAGGGCAAATATCGTGCACTCTACATTTCCAATACTTTCATCCATCAGTTTTGACAGGCAATCCTCTAGTAAGGTAAATCAAAATGCTGTGACTAGCCAACCCAAATACAAAGCACTTGAAGTCACTCGACACATTTTGTTGATACACTATAGCAACATCTGGAAAATAAGATAATTCCATATATTATTTTCATTGCAGACAGAGGTGTACATCGAAAATTTAAACATGTCAGTCTAATATTTAATATTTAAGTTGAGACAAATATGTTGGGGATTGGTATTGGTGTCAAATAACAACAATATTTTAATTCCAAATCAATGGACATCGTTTCAAAATCAATGCATGTGATTTTAGATTTTATAACTAATATAACAAAACTAATAATTTATAAATAATAAAATAAATGTCTCGTTTCTTTTCGTTAGTCAAACTATCCAAACGATATTGTATATATATTTGGAAAAACATTAACATAAATCAATGTACTTTGAATAGCAAACAAATCGATATATGTCAAATAACAATCAATATTATGTTGTAGTGTGAATGAATATATAGAATACACATCAAGTTAAAGGCAATCAATGGGAAATAAATCTATCATATGTATAATAACCAATGAACAAACACAATGTGTAAAGATGTCGCGCAAATGTGTATAGATGTCACGCAAACGTGTATAGATGTCACGCAAATGTTTATAGATGTCACGCAAATGTTTATAGATGTCACGCAAATTTATATATACATCATGCATTTTCAATGTGACTTGTGCACTCTTTGTGCTCAATCCAATATGCCGATGGTCCATTTGTTATGCACACATTCCGTGCTCAAAACAGCTACTGCATCTTTTCACAGAAAGTTATGGACGACCATCTGAGCACATCTATGTGACCTGACAGATGAAGTGAAGAGGTCCATTTCTGCTTTCGTCATGGAATCTCCAGCCAGTGTATCCAGCTAACCGCATAAATATATCCCCTCCTCCATCTGGCTCATTTGACCCCCACAAAATCCAGGGCAGTGGGTCACCATTCCTCGTGCAGAAATCACTGGTACCACCACATCTGATACCGTCAATCCATACATCTGCATAATATATGTGTCAAATAGACTCAGAAAGCACACAAGTATTAGATCATGCCACGAGTCTGACACTGAATCCGCCAGTAGAGATCATACTCAGCCCTCGTCAAGTGGTCCTGCTAATATGCTAGGATGCTGGTGCATGGTCCTGCTGAATTTCTACGCGGGTAGGACAAACTGATGCGAAAAAGTACCGTTATATTATCTAAAGTTGTCATTTTCGCGGTGTTTGGCTAACCCGAGCGATTTGGGGGGAAAAGTGTGTGTGTGAAACATTCAAGAACATATATATTTTTTGAATCATATATTTATACCTGCGCTGGTGTTTCGAAAACGACGTGAATAACCATCTTGATTATAGTCGATTTTCAACAACTAATACAACCCGTATTACATATATTTCGCAATAAATGTGTTTTTTTATGTTTGATACGCATAATGGCTTTTCTTAGATATGTTTCGATTTTCGGAACACCGGGAAAAAGAAAATTAAAAAAAATAACGGTACTTTCTGTTAACATCACCAGTTTCCCCCAACAGCATTTTAGCAATTTGGAAGGACCCAACCGCATCACAGCACATTAGCAGGACCTCTTGATCTTGACCAGTTCAAGATACTCCACCAGTCCAAAATTTGGGAACTTTCTGTTCTGAAGGGGGACTTTATAACTTTGAATAGACGCAGATAACATATTTCTTTGTTACTACCTGTTCCTCAATAATCTATTTCGCAATAGGTGTGTTACCAGCTCTCGATAGCATGGTTTAAGCTACTTGTGTGAGCCGTTTTTGCAACAAACATTGAACTGATCCACGATTGTAAGCAAAGTAAATATTAGTCTGGTAGATAAAATGTTTGACATAGAAAAAATGGACTAAGTTGGTTTTTGTTCCATTTTTGAGAGGAATATGTCCTCTATAACATATACAAAATCCGCTTTGAGCAAATTGTTTTTACAGATATTTAACAAATTCCCATGTACCCGCCTTGGGGTGTAGGTTTTTGTACAATATCCCTCGTCGGCGACACCATGCAGAACGCCTTATTCCTCCATCCAATATATAGTAGTTTGTGTGAAATTAGAGCATGGTAAGAATAGAGTGACAAGGATAGAAAATGATGCAATCGTGGCCATGAACTCCAAGCCATGCTACGACGAAAGCAACATGTTGGGTAACCACATAGAAGTGACAATTTGCAAGTGGTAATTCACAAGTATGTATGTTGTTATATAACTTTAAAGGTACACATACCATTACAAACAGATCCCAAACTCAATGATTTACATCTTTAAATATCGGTTTGGCTGCAACACACGACGTAATGTTTCTCCACACAGCACGTGGTAGTCTCATTTGGAATGATGATTAATTATTGATTGCAACGCAGAAACTGAAGTGTACACCATTGCAGTGTAAATACACATATGTCGTAGTGCTGATTATACTGTAAAGAAACACTCATCTCTTCAATAGATTAGCACCATATCTCACCAGATCGAAGAGGTGGTACATTGTACATTTGATTTACGACTAATTTTCATGCTGCTACCAAAACGGTATTTTAGTAGACAATTTGTTCAAATTACTGCAGCCGGCATTTTACGATCGGAATGTATTGCAACCACACAAATACAATATTAGTTTTCCTCATCTTGTTTGAAAATATCTTACCATTGCCACCCACGTCTTGGTTTTGTGTGCAGAGATATGTGTAAACACGATGATGCTGTCACCGAAAACGTAATATGTTTCTCATACATGTATATGTGGCTTTATACGGGGGAGTCAGGTTTTAAATTTCCAACAAATTAGTATTGGTGTCAAATAACAACAATATTTTAATTCCAAATCAATGGACATCGTTTCAAAATCAATGCATGTGATTTTAGATTTTATAACTAATATAACAAAACTAATAATTTATAAATAATAAAATAAATGTCTCGTTTCTTTTCGTTAGTCAAACTATCCAAACGATATTGTATATATATTTGGAAAAACATTAACATAAATCAATGTACTTTGAATAGCAAACAAATCGATATATGTCAAATAACAATCAATATTATGTTGTAGTGTGAATGAATATATAGAATACACATCAAGTTAAAGGCAATCAATGGGAAATAAATCTATCATATGTATAATAACCAATGAACAAACACAATGTGTAAAGATGTCGCGCAAATGTGTATAGATGTCACGCAAACGTGTATAGATGTCACGCAAATGTTTATAGATGTCACGCAAATGTTTATAGATGTCACGCAAATTTATATATACATCATGCATTTTCAATGTGACTTGTGCACTCTTTGTGCTCAATCCAATATGCCGATGGTCCATTTGTTATGCACACATTCCGTGCTCAAAACAGCTACTGCATCTTTTCACAGAAAGTTATGGACGACCATCTGAGCACATCTATGTGACCTGACAGATGAAGTGAAGAGGTCCATTTCTGCTTTCGTCATGGAATCTCCAGCCAGTGTATCCAGCTAACCGCATAAATATATCCCCTCCTCCATCTGGCTCATTTGACCCCCACAAAATCCAGGGCAGTGGGTCACCATTCCTCGTGCAGAAATCACTGGTACCACCACATCTGATACCGTCAATCCATACATCTGCATAATATATGTGTCAAATAGACTCAGAAAGCACACAAGTATTAGATCATGCCACGAGTCTGACACTGAATCCGCCAGTAGAGATCATACTCAGCCCTCGTCAAGTGGTCCTGCTAATATGCTAGGATGCTGGTGCATGGTCCTGCTGAATTTCTACGCGGGTAGGACAAACTGATGCGAAAAAGTACCGTTATATTATCTAAAGTTGTCATTTTCGCGGTGTTTGGCTAACCCGAGCGATTTGGGGGGAAAAGTGTGTGTGTGAAACATTCAAGAACATATATATTTTTTGAATCATATATTTATACCTGCGCTGGTGTTTCGAAAACGACGTGAATAACCATCTTGATTATAGTCGATTTTCAACAACTAATACAACCCGTATTACATATATTTCGCAATAAATGTGTTTTTTTATGTTTGATACGCATAATGGCTTTTCTTAGATATGTTTCGATTTTCGGAACACCGGGAAAAAGAAAATTAAAAAAAATAACGGTACTTTCTGTTAACATCACCAGTTTCCCCCAACAGCATTTTAGCAATTTGGAAGGACCCAACCGCATCACAGCACATTAGCAGGACCTCTTGATCTTGACCAGTTCAAGATACTCCACCAGTCCAAAATTTGGGAACTTTCTGTTCTGAAGGGGGACTTTATAACTTTGAATAGACGCAGATAACATATTTCTTTGTTACTACCTGTTCCTCAATAATCTATTTCGCAATAGGTGTGTTACCAGCTCTCGATAGCATGGTTTAAGCTACTTGTGTGAGCCGTTTTTGCAACAAACATTGAACTGATCCACGATTGTAAGCAAAGTAAATATTAGTCTGGTAGATAAAATGTTTGACATAGAAAAAATGGACTAAGTTGGTTTTTGTTCCATTTTTGAGAGGAATATGTCCTCTATAACATATACAAAATCCGCTTTGAGCAAATTGTTTTTACAGATATTTAACAAATTCCCATGTACCCGCCTTGGGGTGTAGGTTTTTGTACAATATCCCTCGTCGGCGACACCATGCAGAACGCCTTATTCCTCCATCCAATATATAGTAGTTTGTGTGAAATTAGAGCATGGTAAGAATAGAGTGACAAGGATAGAAAATGATGCAATCGTGGCCATGAACTCCAAGCCATGCTACGACGAAAGCAACATGTTGGGTAACCACATAGAAGTGACAATTTGCAAGTGGTAATTCACAAGTATGTATGTTGTTATATAACTTTAAAGGTACACATACCATTACAAACAGATCCCAAACTCAATGATTTACATCTTTAAATATCGGTTTGGCTGCAACACACGACGTAATGTTTCTCCACACAGCACGTGGTAGTCTCATTTGGAATGATGATTAATTATTGATTGCAACGCAGAAACTGAAGTGTACACCATTGCAGTGTAAATACACATATGTCGTAGTGCTGATTATACTGTAAAGAAACACTCATCTCTTCAATAGATTAGCACCATATCTCACCAGATCGAAGAGGTGGTACATTGTACATTTGATTTACGACTAATTTTCATGCTGCTACCAAAACGGTATTTTAGTAGACAATTTGTTCAAATTACTGCAGCCGGCATTTTACGATCGGAATGTATTGCAACCACACAAATACAATATTAGTTTTCCTCATCTTGTTTGAAAATATCTTACCATTGCCACCCACGTCTTGGTTTTGTGTGCAGAGATATGTGTAAACACGATGATGCTGTCACCGAAAACGTAATATGTTTCTCATACATGTATATGTGGCTTTATACGGGGGAGTCAGGTTTTAAATTTCCAACAAATTGGGGATGAATTTATCTGAAGTTAGAGCACTAGATATTAGGAATTTGCAATTTTCAGGTTCAATTTTTTATCTCCCAGTTGGCCGAACCATGGTTGGCCCAGTGGATCCTGTTCTGTCCTGTGTCGGCGGAGAGTCCAAGACTAACTGTCAATTGAGAAATAGCCTACTGTAATGCACAGATAATACACACGTTGCATTTCATAATTCAAAGTCGTAAAAGGTATGTAACTCTGGTAATAATCGGCCGACAGTGCCCACGATTAATCTTCACACGTATTTTATGATTGTAAACATGTATAACAAATTTCATTCCATGCAGTTAACATTAACTAAAGTTAATCATCAGGAAATGAACACGCCCATGTCGTTATAATATCCACCAGGGTACCCCGAGTCACCACACCAAATTTGGCTGAACTCGGTCCAGGGGTCTGGGAGAAAAATCGCAGACAAACAGACATATAGACAACTCCTCTTTTCGTATATAGATTTCAACTGGACACATAATTGCTACCAAAGGCTGATAATTGATTCTCACGTCTTACAGGGCGGCATTTTCTTATATGTGCGGCGCATGTTAGGACAGTGGACACACCGGACGATAAATACGGCAGTGCACGCGTATTGGCTTCATATTTGACAAGTATAATTTGAGGATGGCATCCAAAACGGCAACTAAATTCGAAACTAATTATGGATATGTGGATTATAGAGGATGCTGATGAGTTCTGAACTTGAACCACACCTTTACCTAGCAATAGTATTTTCTACGAATAGTGCCACATATATGGGGTATATACGAGGTTTTTGTTTTTGGTCCAAAAATGTATATGATCATTCTGTTATCTTCCCGTGTGAATCCAGAGGTAGTTTAAACAGACAGCTTGGTCATGCTGAACAATCTTTCTGTTTAGGCATACAGGTAAGGTATATAACTCTTGCTCTCCAATTTTAATCGCTTTTGTTGTATTCTGATGGTCACAATAGATCGAAAAATACTCTTTATACTAATACGTGGATTTTACATGCCATATTTACAATACAGTTTCAATATGGTTAATTTACTAATTATACTGTTTATGGTAAAGTCTGAACGTAAAATAATTAAAGTTGCACATATTGTTTCGAATTTTGATTCTGCAAACCTGAAATATTTATTACACACCATCAACCACTTAACTGTTTTAATACGGGACATTTAAAGTTATTCTGAAGGAAACAAAATAGTCCACCATTATTGTAGTTAAAGAAAGCAAATTTTCGGTCAAAGATATGTCAAGGTAGAAATTAATATCACTGCTTCGTCTTGCTGCTAAGTTGAACGGTGCCTAAAAAAGTGTCCCAACACAATATGTGCTTTAAATATTTCCGAAGGTCACTGGTAAGAAAGTAGGCCAGGTCATGGCAAAGACCGCTCTTCCATGTCCTGGATCGAGAGCATGAGTAAGTTCGTGTACTGTATTTACTCTTTTGTTATTCTGTGTTCACAATAAAAAAAAAATTAAAACAAACAAAAAGAAACAAATTATTATTCCATGCGCATGATATTGCGATAACAGGGAAATATGTTCAAAGCTAAGTGAACGATTTCCAACTGATTGTAAGTTCAATCCAACACTTTGGCCGTAAGTAGTAAAGTATGCGCCTTTTGGTCCAAAAACAACAAATACCCCACCAAATACAGGTTGTTTTATGTTTTATGCCAATATGGCAAAGGTGGAGTCAGACCTGATAACTTAGGACAAGGTACGCAAACACAGCACCAACCCATCGAACAGGGAGATAAAACGCTGGGTCGAATGGTAACCGGAAGGCGTGAACCCACGGCTATCTACAAGTAAACAAAAATGGTTAGGATAGTAGAACGGTTGATTATTCATCGATTATGTACATGATTAAGGCATATACATGTATATATTAATGAGGTTAATCCATGAGGTTAAATGTTATCGTCTCCCATTGGGCGAATTGTTCACATAAATGTAGTTAAAGGTTATCGTAGTCCATTGGATTAGTATAGTTACACACACAATACTTAATTGCTATCGCAGTTCGGTGGTCGAGTAGTTATTTACACATGGAGTTAACGACTATCGTTATAAGTCGACAATATATAAAGAAGCACAATAAGTGCTATAGCAGATTAAACAACAGGTACATAACAACAAATTTCCCACTCACTACGGGATGGAAAATCAAACTATGAAAACAATTTCTACATATATTTTGGACTTAAATCTGATGTTGTGTCAGGTATGATATTTCACATTTCAAACTGTTTATTTTGTGTACCTAAGTTGATGAGGTGAGAGACCCTTCAACGCCTGTCGATATGTCTCTGTCGGTATACGTGAATATATATCCATTTACTTACCGAACGGTGCTGTTTGCAGTTGCATTACGAGATAGTTGTACATGCATTGATTTGCTATCTCGACCAAATGCCCACCATCTTGCGCACACTGTATAATTGCATCATCCCTCAAAACCTTTGTGGTTTGGTAGTGCTTTGTGCAGTAGGTCGGGTCGTATCCTGATGGACACCCTGCGAGCAAATCATTTAAGACATTTTACTATATTCTGTATATTAATATCACAGTACCATGACTGCATGCTTGCTGTCGGATCACAGTTTCCAAATGAATTTAACCCTTTACCCAACAGAACGGCCCTGTGCCAATGCATTTTCTTATATATGCGAGTCGACCATATATAAGAGAATGCATTGGCTTAACACATATTAAAAATGATAAAATTGTCAAAGAATGTAGAAAAATATTATAAAAAATGTTAAAAAATGTAAGAAAAAATTATAAAATTGTTAAAGAATGTAAGATAAAATGGTAAAAAGTGTTTAAAAAATAATTTATTTAGGCCAATGCATTCTCTTATATATGCGAGGCGACCTATGGTCGACTCGCATATATAAGAGAATGCATTGGCACAGGACATAACTGTAACCATCACAATGTGGTCAATGAACCGGTTCCAATGATATCGATATTTGTATGGTGTTATTGTCTACTTATTGAGACAGACCGAAGATATTTTAGGCTGTTGAATCTTTATTTGGGCGTTTTTGGCCGCTTTGTTCGGTAAAGGGTTAATAGGACGAATGATTTGTAAATTTAGAACATCAAACCACGGTCTGCCTGTGGAAATCGGTCGCTGGAATGGTAAAGATCTGAGGGAACGAACATGCCCGCTATGTACCGATAACAGACTAAGAGACGAATTACATTACCGCTATGAGTGTGAAGCACTTGAGCGGGAGAAAAAATGTCATTTTTCAGAAGATTATCTGAACAGACCAAGTTGCTCAATGTACAAGACCAGTGTCAAATATGGCGTCTGAAACTTTATACATTTTTAAGCAGTTCGACGAAAACCAGCCTGGTTGACATAAATACTGTCTGAGCTATTTATTTATTACGTATGAAACCTTGAATGAATGCATATAATATTATAATCGTAACTACATGATCACCAATTTCTCCATACACTTGTACATATTGTATATACTTGATACCGACGTTAGTATATATGTTATGTTAATCTCCATACGTATCTGGCATGGATATGCAAATACATAATCGCATTGCCATGCATATTCATGCGATCTACATATATCTGACATTAGTATATTACAAAATAATCTTTAAAACCAAAATATTCATGACAAGAATGACTGGTTAGTACGCTTTTCATGCCATGAACTTGTATTGTATTTGGCTGATATGATTTTACAACATAATTGGGGAGAGCGTGCATGCATCGTTCCACGTTACATAACTTGTGCACCCGATGCCCTGTTGTGTGCCTTCCATTTGAAGTATATACCTGCAGATTTCTTTTGAATACCGCAATATCTCACGAGTATCTGGAAAGAAATATCGAATTGTCTTTTGCAACCAGGTATTATATATTTTTCGTACCAAATAATGAGCTCATATATTACAACTGATAGCAAATACCAGACACCATTCGCATAATGCAACAGAAACTCATTATCTCCAGAAACAATGTACTTTCGGTCACGACAAATTGGTCGCGAAATTTAGTCCTTGGGCCATATCATGAGATATTTCTGGTATCCACTTAAAATATTATAGATATCCTCTCTTTAATTGTCTTCTAGATAAGAAGAAAACAGAACACATTTGCTTTGAATTGTTTACAAAATACTTTTGGGAGTTGGTGACTTTTTCCAAATATGACGGGTCTAAATCCTGAGCAAGGATCATTTGTATAAGACATATTTTATTGTCACAATGTGGTCACTTCACCTCATGTAATCTGAGTAAATAATCACCTTTTGTATGGAATATTAAAAGCAACATTTCAGAGCTGACGAAACGCACAATACGTATAGTTTAATATACTGATATTGAACTAATCCCAATGAAAAAGTCAAAGATACTAGCTTGCCCAGGGCTCTTATACTCATATACGACACACGTCCCGTCCCGGCTTATGCTCATTATCCCCAGTTGGAGCTGTCACTCCAATAGATTACCCTCACTGCGTCAACACAGTAACAGGTTTACCACCATTTATGGAGCAACGGGATACTTCCGACAAGCCAAATACTTATGGGGAAATAGCGTCTGGTACTTGATATATACCCGGGAACACACCGTCGGTATCGTGTTATAGCTGCAGGGATATGACGGGGTGCCTTATACAGCTAGTGTAGAAAAAACAACTGGTTGACCCACATTTCTGACCCTGATCAGCTGATAGGTAGCGAAGCGTTTTCAAGGGTAACATGAGTATGTCCGCAGTACAAAATAGTTCAACTTAAGTAAGGATTTCGTCCAATTTGACAGCAAGGGTGGGTGGCCCGTCACAAATACCCATTAGAAGCACCGCACACCGCACCCGGGATACAACCCCGAGGGAGTGAAACTGGTGTATGGACCATTATCAATAACGGTAAGAAACTCTGTCAATGTGACAGCATGGGTACGTGGCCCACTCCAAAACCCCTTAGAATACCAACCCCTCACCCCGTATCGCGGGAGGTACCAACCCGATGGGGTGAAAATGGAGTATGGATCATTTTCGAGAACGGTAAGGATTTCGGCCAAATTGACGGCATGGGTGGGTGCCTCGCACCAAATATCCCATAGAAAGAACACACCCTCACCCGTGCCACCGTGTATAAAAAAAACTTGATCTACATATGGTATGGATCATTTTCGAGAACTGTAAGGATTTCTGCCAATTTGTCGGCATGGGTGGTTGGCCCACCATATACTCAATAGAAACATCCCACATCAATCCCCACCCCAATTGCCACATATAATTATTTCACCAGTCACCTTCACACCCATAAGGTGTGCGAGGTTCTGATCTATCTGCATGTCAAACAACGCGCACGCTTTCTAAGATCATCAGGAGTGAAAGTATCTGGAAATAAGCAGAATTTTCTGTCTCTGTACACATCCTTTAATGGAATATGGAATTTGTAGATACGCTGTCTATCTTTAAAAAGATGGCACAATATCCGTAGTTCAATCAAACTTATATTAACAAGACACCACACACATGACGATGTTGTGATGTGCGCAAGTAGCTTGTGTAGGCATCGCCAACGAGCGCATTCTAGTTTTGTTCTGTTTGATGATCTGTCGGAATATTAGCCATGATCTATCAACAATTAGTGATAATAAAACCCTCAAAATAACGGTCCTTTTGGAATTAAAATAAGAGTCCATGCTAAATCAACTTGAGCCTGGTTATGCGCTTAACTTTCTATTATGACACGAATTAGTACAACGTCATGTTATGGAATACTGGTAGGGCCACTTCCTAATGGAGCTTCTGGCGCGCGCCGAAAACATGCGCCATTAGTATCGCGCCGAAAGCGCAAAAAGCGCCAAAATGTGCAATATTATCGCATCTTTTGGCGTGTCTGGTGGCGCTTCGTTGCGCGCCAAAATGTGCGATACTATTGCATGTTTTTGCGAACCGAAAGCGCCATTAGGAAGGTGTCTTAATAGTATTCCATATCTTTCGGTGGTGTACGTTAAGCGCGACCATTGTTCATTGTTTTGATCACATCACTTGTGCACATCATTTTAGGTTTATCCGCGCCAAATTCAAGAATGCCTTTAGTTCCATTATGGTCGCGGAGAGTTCGATATTTATATGCATGATTCATTAAAAGTTTACGTTTACGTCCGTTTTCGTGCGACTCGATGTTGGCTAATTTATAACGGCATTGCTAATTAATAGGTGGGATGATGTTTCTATGGAGTATTTGGGACGAACCACCCACCCATTCCGTCAAATTGACAGGAAAGTACATTTTTGCGAATAATGATTAGGGAACAAGTTCCAAAAGTCATGTTCGTAGAACAATGTGGATTTAAAAATGTCACGGCCCCTAAATGCTTATGAAGAGGCTCCTGGGGGAAATTATAAAATACCAATATAGACTATACATGTGTTACTGGTATAGTCTATATTGGCATTTTAGTTACCGCCCACAGGGGCCTGTGTGTGTTTAGGGGGATCAACCTTTTTGTCCAAATGATATTTACAAACGTGTAAGTGTTGTTGCCAGAATATTGGTCTTTGTTTGTTGCATATGCACATAAATATAGCATAATACATTCAAAATAGCCTAATTTGGTACAATTCTGGCACAAGTATGAAAAGTAATACAACTATCACCAATATTTGCACACTTTGTTGTTTGCACACTTTGTTGTTTGCATAATATTGATCAATGTTTGTTGCATATGCACATAAATATAGCATAATAATTCAAAATTTGGTACAATTCTGGCACAAGCATGAAAAATACTATTATTTTCCCCAATATTTGCTGTCAGAATTCCCAGAAATCTCAAACTTGCAAAACGATTTGGGTTCATATGGCAATTCAACCATACGATAATATTTCAATATACACTGAAATCAATTCGGGTCAATATCACCTATTTAGTTAGTAACAAGCATTAGAAGTCACTTCGACGAACCCACACCTTTCAGCAGATCACTGTGCCTAACCCTGGTCTTGGTCATAGTGACGAGGAATAACTCTAATTGCAACACTGCATTAAATTAATGAAGCTTAATCAATATTCAATGCTAAATGTTCAATGTCCATTGCATCGCAATTCTATTAGATCAAGAATTGAAAGAATGTGATGGGAGAATATAATAGCATAAACCAGAACTTTGCTGCCACAACAAAGGCTCCATTATTTCGATAAAAGGTATCTCGGAAAAAATGAACCAGTTAAGCAGACCTAGATGACGTATACCACGAACTATTGTTATACCTCTCAACAGGCCAGTATTGGATTCGGTGATTGAAAGCCTGTCCTGCTTTCAACTCGGTCTCTGATTCTAGATAATATATCTTATTATATTTTCATCAACTTTTTACTTCAAAATATAAATCTTATCCCCGCACTCAAAATGTTATCATACTATCAGCAGTATACAGGTTTTCTCATCTTGTGAGATGCAAGGAATATTTTCACCGCTAGCACATCATAAAAATAATCCTCTGCAATTACTCGAGGAGAGAACCTGTATACTTCTCAGAACAGTTAACTATAATTGTCTATATCTGGTTTTCTACCTTAGTCATTTTGACTAAGCTAAGTTAATCATACAAGGACAAACTTTGCACAGTATGTGCATGTATATATATACTCATGCACTGACATGCACCATGGATACCGACCAAATTTGATAAAATATTTTTGTCGGAGATTTCCGTCAAATTTATAAATAATAATCTTCAATATAAACGATGATTCATTAGTGTGGTTTAAATAGACGCCAAATTGGTGCCGTTTAAGTCAGGGCTTTGGCGGGAGGGATACATATGTTGATAACAAATAATTGATTTGCACCTGCAATTGATCCAGCTGGAGTCTAAACATGTCATACGGTTGCTTGCATACTTTAATTCCGATATTTATCACCAACAGCGTGCAATATATATAAGCACCTGGGATGAATTCGTGAACGTTTTGTCTGTATGTGTATGTAGCCTTAACGATAAGACTAGAGGCAGCTTCAGCCTCGTCATCACATATTCTTAATCATCTATATCGATTGGCAAGTGTCGCTTTTCACCGATCCAGCAGAAGGGGACGGTTGAATAAAGTACTCAACCCGAAAAATACAAAGGGCGTTTACTATCCAGGACATACATGTTCTGGGATATTGTATATCACTCTAATGAGAATGGTGCCCTTTTGTTGTCACTTGATTGTCGTCAGAGATGAAGAGGGTTCCAAAATTAGCCTTTGGTTTATTAAATAACTTTCTATTGAAATTAACTTTCTATAGGAAAGACCATAACGCTCATAGAAGCTCACCATGTCTACCTGGATAATGGATTTGTCTGGAGTAGACTAGAGCATCAAACCTTGCGACTTGCGAAACACAATGGCAATTAAAATTTCGAGAAGGATGTAGCTTTTACGTCTTTTGCAAAAAACTATTTAATATTGACCACTTTTACACACTAATTGGTTCATCGTTCTAATGTCGGAGCGAGGACTAACAACTCACGAAATCTAACTTATTTGACGAATATTGCACTGCATGGGCATTCATGCATGTACGTTTCAATGTCATGGCGTCAAATTAAAACATTACTGTAAAACGGATCTGACGGTAAGCTAATGTCTATATATATATTCTCGGTAGAGACTTGTATGGTTACCATTTCCAAAGGTTTATAATTATGATGACTAGCACACTTGCATAAATAATGCGTTCATGAGATTGTTTATCCATGATTGCCATGCAAAATTAGTAGACCCATCAATATGTGGTTCTACCTAAAAACAATTATGTCCAGACATTCGAAAGTGTGAAAAACACAATTGCGATATATGAGGAATCTATAAGGAGAACTCATATAATATCAGATGGGAGCAAGGTGACCATTATATAAATCAGAACCTGCCCTTTGTTTCAAGTAGCTGTGATGTTCATAGACATGTTCATTGGGGTGCGATTAATTTTTCAGAGATAAACTGCACTATGAAAAAACATTGTTCCATGAACTTTACCTATGTCAGGAGTTAAGTATCAATTTCAGTGTTTCTTGCCATAAGAAATGGAAGCGACGCCATGCATGCTAGCATACTGTGTCACTCTGCACGTTTACTCAATGATCGATTTAATAGAATATACAAAAGACGTATATATAGTAATCATAAAACTCTCTCCAAATTGGTCAGAAATCAAAAAGAGAAAGCAGCCAGATATAGAACTATTAGTTATTGTTGCCAAGGTCAAATTCAACTTTTTTTGAATTTGTACATAAACATTAAAGGCTGACAGTTACAACATCTCCCAAAATACCTTTGCTTTGACCTTGAATTGTTCATCTGTATAATTGGCTCGCTAGTTTTGTGGAATTTTGTCGCCGATTTCCAACTACTTATATGTGTTGTTTAAAGATACACATAATTAGTGTTGCTCGAGTGAGGGTGGGAGTATATATCATAATTACTAGCAGGGTTACCCGGCGTTGCCCAGGTTAAAATGATGTGATACCCTCTGTGGATATTTGGTGGGAATAGAGAATACTCTTGCTCTGAAAGTGGTACACGTATTCTCATAAATTGTATATCCAAATGGCATCACAAAACATGATTCTTACACATGGGATATAAGTAGTGGCTCACCTTGTCAGGTCGGAGCGATTATCATTTTGTTTATTGCGTTTAATCCGTCCCACCAATAAAGAAGTATTTATTTATTTCCAACTGTGTATACTTCAGACGTTATAGCATGAAACATGAACATCATAAACACATTAGTTCGAAAAAATAAAAGACGACAATTGTGTTTTACATACAGTTGTATCAATCAATTAATCAATCTAGTTTATCATATCTTCATGAAGATACAGATGTTTTAAAGATATGTCCATGTGCTCCTCTGTTCTGGTGCTATATACCGGCTAATCATTTTCAGTTTAAAAGATTTGATGTTATGCAAGCATAGCAGCTACATGTGCCCTACACAGCGAGATTTTGAGTTTTTTATGTTAGGCGATGAGTCTGTTCTAAAAAATGAAAGAAATCCTCTGTATCTGGCAGATATACCCTTGTCAGATGTCAATATTGGAGGATCCTGACAAGTCATGTGCTACGGACTGCGTTTTCCTTGATCTCAGAAGTAACCATATTTGACTGCACACTGTGACCACTATTTTTGAACAGGCCTGCTCTACATTTCCATATCTCTTGGCAATTGTAACTTTTTTGTGGAAACTATATTGAATGGGACACACTCAATCGTGTTACATATAATATATACATGAGCCATTATAATATGCAAGGTCCCTCAGTTTGAATAAATATATGTATCTCTTAAATAGATTAATATAAATATACTTTTCATGCTTTCTTCTATGTATCTGTATTGCTAGATCATTATAGGAATGGCCTGATTGCCATCCCCATATAAATATGACAGTTGAGAAGATATAATTGTTCAAGTGACTTAATTTGGTCACCATTTGTCGAGATTGTGAAATTGGAATGCCAAAAAATCCTTAGAATGACATGGAGATGGCCTGGTAGATGACTATATATAACTTTGTTGATTATCGGCGAATTGAACAATCTTATAAATGCTAGTGAATCTCCCCTCGCCACCCATGACCCAAACGAACCCAAATGTGATTTAATTCATCATGTCATTAGAGAAGAACGTGCATAAATTTGGTAGAATCAGTGATAAATATATTTATATCAACTTTGGTGGAACTCCCCTTATGCATGACTTGAACCGCGCCACTTTTGTCATATTTAAACCACGTCTACTAGACTCATGCATGCATTATATAATGGAGATGATTATATATAAGTTTGGTGGTAATCGGCAACTAAACAAATTCTTATCATAGTTATTACCCCCCCCCCCCATCTCTCACCCAAACGGCACAAATTTGGCGTCTTTAAATCACACGTTTATATTCCTCGTATCACGGAGAAGAAGAATATATCAATTTGGTCGAAATATGTGATAAAAATAGCCCTTCCCCCGACACCAACAACGCCACTTTAGAACATTTTAACCCGCACCATTATCTTATTCGTAAAACGTTACCCCTGTTAGACCGGCTTGGTGCCATCTCGATTGTACCCTTAAAGTTATATATAGAACACAGACAGATATTCGCAAATATTTGATTCAATGTATCATTTGAGAAGAACGTGTATGAGTTTGATGGCAATTGGCACTAAACATATTTTCATACGTTTTTGGTGACCCTCCCGTCCATATTTCGGACTCAAGCTGTGCCACCTTTGACATCATTAAACCACACACTTAGATTCATTATAGAGATGAATATATATACAATTTATAAAAATTGGCGAGTATACAAATTCGTATCAAATTTAGGGCCACCATTGCATATCTCTCACACAAAAGGCACCAATTTGGCGCAATTAAACCACACGATTAGATTATTCGTATCACGGAGAAGAATATGTATCACTCAGGTGGAAATCGGCGCTAAACATATCGTTTATCAATGTTTGTGTTCCTCTCACACTCTAGGCATCCCACTTTTGACATCTTTAAGCCACATTATTAGACTCCTTTTGTAAGTTTGGTGCTAATCCGCGACTAAATAATTTTTTATAAAATTTAGTGCCCACCCCATTCCACCCATCTCTCACTAAAGCAGCATCAATATAAAGTCTTTAAAATCGTACGATTAGATTCCTCATATCATGGATAAGAATGAGTATCAATTTGGTGGAAATTGGCGCTAAAAATATTGTGTATCAATTTTGGTGCCCCTCTCCCTTTCATTGCACCCCTGACTCGAATGACGCCACTATTGGCAGCTTTAAGCCACGCAATTAGACACCTCATACCATGGGGATGAATTTGTATAAGTTTCGTGGCAATCGGCGACTAAACCAATTCTTGTCAAATTTAGTACCCACCCTCCGCCCCTCAAATATCTCATCCCAATAACACCAATTTGGCGTCTTTAAATCACACAATAAGATTCCTTGTATCATGGAGAAGATCTCAGAAGAATGTGCATCAATCTGGTGGAATTCGGCGCTAACAGTATTTGTGATCAAATTTGGTGCCTCTCTCCCCTTCCGGGCATCACTGACGCGAACGGCGAGACTTTTGACATATTTAAACCACACCATTAGATTCCTCATATTATGGGGATGATTATATATAAGTTTGGTGGCAATCGGCGACAATTATTGTTCTGCCCCCTCCCGCCTTTTCTGCACCTGACAACAACGGCGTCACTTTAGAAAATTCTAACCTTCGCCATTATCTTTCTCGTAAAAAGTTACCCCTTGGTGGAAATTGGCGCTAAAAATATTGTGTATCAATTTTGGTGCCCCTCTCCCTTTCACTGCACCCCTGACTCGAATGACGCCACTTTTGACAGCTTTAAGTCACGCAATTAGACACCTCATACCATGGGGATGAATTTGTGGCAATCGGCAACTAAACCAATTCTTGTCAATTTAGTACCCACCCTCCGCCCCTCAAATATCTCATCACAACAACACCAATTTGGCGTCTTTAAATCATACAATAAGATTCCTTGTATCATGGAGAAGATCTCAGAAGAATGTGCATCAATCTGGTGGAATTCGGCGCTAAAATTATTTGTGATCAAATTTGGTGCCTCTCTCCCCTTCCGAGCATCCCTGACGCGAACGGTGAGACTTTTGACGTATTTTAAAACAAAACCATTAGATTCCTCGTATTGTGGGGATGATTATACACACAATAAGATTCCTTGTATCATGGAGAAGATCTCAGAAGAATGTGCATCAATCTGGTGGAATTCGGCGCTAAAATTATTTGTGATCAAATTTGGTGCCTCTCTCCGCTTCCGGGCATCCCTGACGCGTACGGCGAGACTTTTGACATATTTAAACCACACCATTAGATTCCTCATATTATGGGGATGATAATATATAAGTTTGGTGGCAATCGGCGACAATTATTGTTCTGCCCCTCCCCCTTTTCTGCCCCTGACAACAACGGCGTCACTTTAGAAAATTCTAACCCTCGCCATTATCTTTCTCGTAAAAAGTTACCCCTATTAGACCCTTTTTGTACCATCTAGGTGGTCCCCTGTGAATTTCTATAGAACACAGACAGACAGACAGAAAGACAGACAGACATTCGCAAATATAGATATAGATGGAGGCACGGACTCAGTGTGTGTTCATTGCTTCAATTGTGCTTTATTCAATGAACGTGAACAAATCTAATTTCTTATCTAAATGGTCATGTATCAATCGGAATAGCACATTGAAATCAAGATCAAAATCGGTTCAGATTTTCGCCCATGTCGGGGTTCGAACCCGTTCCAACCTTGTGTAGCCCAAGCTGTGATGATCTTATCCACAACTTACATGTAACTACATCGGCTACGGGGAAATCGTTTAACCCTTTACCCAACAAACCGGCCAAAACCGGCCAAGTAAAGCTTCAACAGCCTAAAATATCTTCGGTCTGTCTCAATATAACCATACAAATATGGATATCATTGAAACCGGCTCCTTGACCACATTGTGATAGTTACAGTTATGCCCTGTGCCAATGCATTCTCTTATATATGCGAGTCGACCATAGGTCGCCTCGCATATATAAGAGAATGCATTGGCCTAAAAAAAAACTTTTTTTAACACTTTTTACAATTTTTTCTTACATTCTTTAACAATTTTATAATTTTTAATGTGTTAAGCCAATGCATTCTCTTATATATGCGAGGCGACCTATGGTCGACTCGCATATATAAGAGAATGCATTGGCACAGGGCCCTTCTGTTGGGTAAAGGGTTAAATGGATGTCCTTTCACAGAGAATTGGGAAGCTTATCATTCTGTACATGGGTTCGAATTTTGACACAGAACGGATCGACGATTATATTGGAACAACACAATGCACTTCCTCCAAAAATTGTGCGTGTGATATAGGGAATCTAATGATATGGTTTAAAGATAAATATGTGACGCCATCCTTGTCGGGGATGGGGGTTGGAAGGAGCACAACATTGACATTTTTGTCATCGAATTCCTGCAAACGTATATATTGTCATCTCTTTGTACAATGCATCTATGATATGATTCAAATTTGGGATGGCGGTTTTGTGAGGAGTGTTTATCGTGGATTTCCAGCGAACTTATATAACAAAGTTTCCGTGATATAAGAAACATAATGGTGTAGTTTAAATTTAATGAAGCACCGTTTGGATTATGACTGTGGAGTAGGGGAAGGAGCACCAAACTTTGTAAAACAAAAATGTTGGTTTAAAGTCCCCAAATTGGTGGAGTCAGGAATGCGATGCTCATCGTGTGCCGAGAATAATATGCGGGTCATATGACAAATAAATTGCATATACTTGCAATATTGTTGGATAAGATTTTGACAAGCTGTTCAATCAGTGTCATGCTTTCGAAGTCTTGGAAATGCATCTGCTTATGGTTGATGTTCTCAAGACGTGGTGTGTGGTGAGCGCTGCATTCTAAAGAAAATTGCTTTTCGTCTTCTATAGCGCTGTCGTAACACAATATACATAGTCTATGCTCAATGCCATCGGTGGTTATGTGTGGCGTCCTTTTTAATAGCCAATGTATGATTACTTATTCGCAGTCTAGTAAAATTATCCTATTTTCTATTGATGTGTATGATATAAGTATCTGATCTATCCAAGTCCCAGGTTCGACACCATATATACAGAGGCGGCGACATAACAAACGGCACGGCATCGGAAAGATATCGCGGGAATTCGGCCATTTTCCAATAAGTTCGTTACTTCCCGTTGATGACGGACATGCCACATATATACCACGGGAACGCGGTCAATATGAATATTCGGACAGGTTCTATGCCTCCTATTTTTGACTAGTTTTGTCGGACATACCACAACTATGATTCTTCAGTCCAAGAGATCATTATTGTTTGATATAACCTGTGCATAGCCCTGGAAATTTGTGATATGCATAATTATAATGCTAAAATATCAGCCACGGAGATATAAACGTAGCTGTTATGACAACGCGATAATCTGTAATTTGTAATAATTCGTGCGCCCGCCGCGATCTCGAAGGAATCCAGTACCTCTCGCTGACAACGACACCTTCGATGGTTATAAAAACAAAATAACCTGGCCACGACTGTGTGTGGAATTTAAAGTTGCACGTGTTGTGCTTTGTAAGTGGACTCCATGGTGTAAGCTATTCGTGAGATTCAGGGTTCTCTACAATTTTATTTATACTATTTTTATTTTGGACTGGCTACAACCGCTCTGACGGCAGACTGTCTGTTCATCATTAGCAGAATATAAGCTTCCGGTGAGCAAGGCAGGGTACCTTGTTTGCTGCCCTAGGACACTGTGGCATCGCCGTTTGTTCATTCTGATTCGGGGGTATGTGTCAGGGTGCCATAAAAGTTACAGATACTGTCCAATCTTTGACAATGACGAATATGGCCTAATTATTCAACCACATTCTTACATATATTAAAATGTTATTATCCGATTAAAAAAAATAGGTTCACTTTAATGCGGGCAAGGCTTGGCAACCCTGCAAGTAGCATAGTAATGTGCACGCACGATTGTGTGTCAATTGCTTGCACACAGCTTATCGTTAATAAACATATGCGGATTCGTGCATATATTATCGCACTGTGTGCAGCGTGCTTAAAGCAGGAACTCATACCAGCTCATATTATCTTCCAATGTAAAGGCTGTCATCGGCCAGAAACAAAAAAAGATATGATATAATAATAAATTAGACTGTATTTGTGTCATTTTACCCAATCACAGGCGGATTTCGAATATTATTTCTGAATCTAATCTTTGAGGATAAAATTTAGTTCATTTGTGATGGCAAAGTATGGCAGATCAGTATGGCAAAGTTACAATGTTTGGTCGTGTTTTTATCAACATACAGATAATTAAAACCAGCCATGTTTAGGTTATAAGAGAATTCCAAGTGTTCCATGTGCATACGTAAAATATATGCATATAGAAAAAGTCGACCAGGATATTTTTATAATTTCCAGGTTGTTATATTGTTCTAAGAGACACATAAATTGTTTAGCCCTGAAGGTAACTCAAAAATCAAAATGCCATCCACATCACATTCATACTATTTTATGTAATGGAAGACTCGTCCATGTATTAACAATATGGAGTGGTTTCAGTGAAAGGATAAACATTGCTGTACATTTTGGTGTTTGGGCGACCCCTATAATCCACCTGATTTCGCACCCGATTAACAGACTTTAAAAATTGATTATCTCTAAAAGATAACAAATGCATTTAGGACAAGTTGCAACTTTAGCTGAATTTAGCATTTAATAAAAGTAGCTAAATTATGCGGCATTTTCACTTGAAATAGTACAATAAATTGAACAATACTCGAAAAAACAACTGTTTGACCAAATTTCTTACCCCGATCAGCTGATAGGTAGCGAACCGTTTTCAATGGCAAAATTAGTACGTCCGCAGAACAAACTAGTTGCTATTTATGCTTTTTTTTAAATTGACCCAGACATTTCATTGTAATTTCATTGTTACAAATAACAATTAAGATATATATAAACAATTAAAACGATTAACTCTACTTAATTAAAGAGGGTGTGTCAGTGTTTCCAAACAGGAGATAGTCCGGTATGGATACTGGGCGTATTGATTCGCGCCCGCGTAAACCGCCGGAAAGCTAGAGTGAAATAACGAAATCTACAGTGAAATAACGAAATCGTATTTCACCGTGGCTTCTAATACGATTATCTACGTTTCGGTAATGTTCCGCTATTTTGCAGGCAATCATTTAGCTTTTAATAAAAGTTATTAGTGGTGTTTTTGTACATGTTAGGGCACAATAAATGTGTTTGAATGAAATATCTCTCAGAACGAAACTAATTTTATTAACGTCAAAAACTAATGAAAAACAATTGTGAGAAAAGCAGGTTAGTGTTTACCACACCGTATAAACTAAAATCGTCCTCTCAGCGGATCGGCGTCATCTGAGACAACAGGAAGTCTCTGAGAGCTAAATTTAGATTTGTGAAGTTTTTTTACGTCACAATATTGAACAGTTGCCGGAGAAGCAGGTTAGTATCAATGCCAATGCATGGGCGCATTGTGTTAGGGCGATATATAATGGTCACCAATACAAAAGGCATTGTTGAAACAAAAACATATTGTATATTTTTAAATCGCTGCCACAAATTGCATACTCATTTCTGGAATAACTTTTCGGGTAAAATAAAATGTTCTATTTTTCCCAACGATGCACGGTCAGTAGCTACCTAAAAATATTTCGTGACAGGGATGACTACAACTATACGGTTTTTTTGTTTTTTTGATAAATTTTTATTTGAAAAAAGACAAATACATTGTGATAATACATGAATTATATTACAGTTAATGGTTGGTAATTAAACAGTTTTTGTCTCTTTCGTTATTTTTTTTTTGAGCCTGTAGAAAGGTAGAAGAGAAAAAAGAGTGTGGAGTGAATGGTTTTATGAATGTTGTGTTATTTAGTTATATTAAATTTCCATTAGTTATAATAATAAATATAATGAATATAATGAAAACGAAATATTGGGTATATGTATTATTTATAATTTTTTCTGAGTCCCTCACGTTATTAGGTATATATATGGTAATTACATAATGCAAAATATTAACATTGAGGGATTATTAATTAGTGTTAGCATCGAGCTAAAAGTCTTAAAATCTGGTATATTTACGTAACGTGATTATGTACGGCATGGATAGGTGGTATGCAATTAATTTTACTCACTATATGATTCAAATAAGTAAGCATACTGTTAGCTAAGTCACACAACACGGCACATGTCTGGTCAACATTCGTGTTTAAATACAGTTTTTACAATACTAAATACTATTTACGGAATACTTGTGTGCCAGGCATGTGCAATGTTATGTACTACATTTCCAGCATACATGTACATATCTATAGTTATGTATGTGCTGTTTAACTGTAATAGTGTAACAGACCTTTCCATTTATCCCACCGATATTCGAACTCAGTATATCTAGATTTGCTGTAAAAAATCCATCTTTCAGTTTTTGCGTACATTCGTATTTCTGCTTGGATATTTTGCAATTTTGGTAATTCAGATCTCATCTTTGATCGGTATATATTATACTTAATTATGACCAAGATCATTTGGAGGAGTGGATCAATTTTCTCAGTATCAGCTTTGCCAAATAAAATAGTGTTTGAATTAATTTCTAATTTATTTGAAGTCGTGTTAAATATCCATACACGAATCTCGTTCCACAGCGAAGCAATAATGTGACATTGAAACATAAGATGGCTAATCTTTTTTCTTTTTCAATTTTACAAAATAAACATGTATCATTTTCAGATCGACCCATTTTCTTTAGTACATTGTTAGTCCCTAATATTCTATTGTTTATCCGATATTGAAACCATACATATTTCATGTCACAAAACTGAACAAAGGGAGTTTTAAAAACGTCTGACCACCAGTCTAATTCATGGTGCATATTTAGTTTCTTCTCCCATTTTGAGATGAGGTTCATGTTCATTTTGGGGTCTTGAATGCAATTGTATATATATTTCGAATTCGATTTGAGTAAGTGTTCGATCTGATACGGTAGTATTGGGTTGTCCAGTCGTTCGTTGTTACTTTGTTGATAGCTACTAGAGTTTTCCATTTTAGTTAGGTATTTTGTTATTGAAGAGATTATACCGTTGTATGTCAAAAAATCTGTTTTAGTGCCATATAACCGCTTTGCTTCGTCATAGGACATTAACTTGTTATTATCACACATAAGATCGTTCACAAAATATATGCCACGAAGGGCCAACGATCTGTCATTAATTGCTTGTTTGTTTATTTTGAAAATATCGTTATTTACAATCGCCGATGAGAGCACATCACTGTGCGTTTTTGGATCCATCTTTAAGTTTAATATTTTCCATGCATCTAGAACATCTATCCAGAATTGATTGATATATTTGCTTTTATATCTATTAAGGGCACATCCATTCGATAGATACCATTTGTCATTGTGTGTACACTCCATTTGATATCGGACGAGGTTTTGCCAAGAATCCGGTTGAGTTATGTAGCGTTTCACACATGATATTTTCATTGAATGCATAAATGTTTGGATATCAATCATTTTACAGTGTATAATGTTTATCATACAGATCATAATTTACTTATATTCTCGTTTTTCCGTGGTAATTTCTGTCTCGGATTTGGCGATCTTCTCAGAAATTGACAAACTCTTCCTCCAAGATATAACAATATATTCTTCCAAGTCGAATTATTGAAAGTACATTTTGTTGGAGGTTGATTTGGAAATACATTTTCCGCATCCATATACTTATTCGTAGTTTCACGTGAAGCCCAGACCTGCATGGGAATAATTCGCTTTGTTCTAAGCCATTTATTTATAATTAGATTCACCCATTCAGTTATTAAAGTATATTGGAATTGTTAAAATAATCGTCCGGAGGAATGTTCGATGTCTATGTCTATGAGTATGTTTTAATATAAAGAAGTGGTTAAATCCATTAAAATGCTTACACAACCCTTGTTTACACAGAAACAATGTCAAATCACATTGGCTTGGATCCCACTGACAACCGCATAATTATACCCTGGTAGTTAGTTGCACATTGCATTGAACATAATATGACTCGGGGTATACATGTACATGTAAATGAGGACAAGAACGACGGGGGTAAAATTTAACTTCAAACGATAATTGCCCCATTTGCAGGACCACATAGGATTTAATTGTTTTAGATTATGATTGATTTAGGTGTAGCGCCGCAACCAGTCAGTGATTCGAAGACACACCTTCCCTAATGACGAGTCGTCTTCACAAGAAACAGATGAAGTTGATTGTAGAAAGCCGGCCACCGTAACACAGCGAACACAAATCAAAACTAAGAGCCATGCATGACACCAAGAGGCACCCACTTTAAGTGTACTTTTTGTGGCGTAAACCTTGTGTCTAAGTATACTTTCAAATTCAGAGGAAAATTTGTCAATATATATATGAAAATGATATATGAAAATATATGAAATACTAGAACAATAAGTGAATTAGATGAAATAAGTTTGTGGCGTTGCGTGGGATGTATCCCGAGTGTTCGCCAGAAAGGGTTGCTCGATAGTCGAAAGGGAATAGGAGCACAAATTGAATTATGTGTCTGTATTGTGGATACCCCAATGCATAATCGAAGGCTCCGTCCAACTACAGCATCAATTCGTTGGCTGTCCCCAAAGGCTGAGCGTGTAACAAAAAGCTGAGCGTGTGACAAAAAGGCTGAGCGTGTGACAAAAAGGCTGAGCGTGTGACAAAAAGGCTGAGCGTGTGACAAAAAGGCTGAGCGTGTGACAAAAAGGCTGAGCGTGTGACAAAAAGGCTGAGCGTGTGACAAAAAGGCCATTCAGTCTGGAGATACAAAATGTATTTCGAAACATGTAGGTTGACAGCAAGCAGCATGTGTCATTTACTAAAGAGTTTGTCAGAAACGAAACATGATTTCTGTACCCTATGAAAACCGACTGGCGTATTGAAGAGCCTACAAGAATCAACGTGCAATTATGAAACGCGACCTTCTATCTGTTGAAGACCCCCGGTTGTGCAAAGTCCCAAATAGACAATGGTCGAGTGATGTTCTGTACATTTAGCTTTTCCAAAAAGACGAGTTGGTCGTCAGAAATAAAACAAAACAGATTGCAGACAACACGTGAAATTCTGTCAATGGGGTAACATACATTTGTATAGGATTGTCGACAGAGGAGGCATTCGCAAAAAGACGGTTGGCTAATAAGAAACGCGACTGTTCTATGTTGTGTAGATCTTTGGCCCATTTAAAAGCAATAAATTCATTACCATAAAATAACACCCAACCAATGGATATAACTTGATGATTTAGCTTCGCGACAGATTAATTTCGGTAATCCCTGATTATGTTAAAAGGATTTCAATTCTTCTGAAACATTGGTGAGTCTAGTCATTTTGACAATATTTTCAATTCATTGGCCACAAATAGCTCTCTATGTCAATGGAAATACAGCGGTTTCGAAATAAGCACGAAGCTAGATTTCAGTGACTTATTTCTCGAATCTATATCTATATTTGCGAATGTCTGTCTGTCTTTCTTCTGTCTGTCTGTCTGTGTTCTATAGAAATTCACAGGGGACCACCTAGATAGCACAAAAGGGGTCTAATAGGGGTAACTTTTTACGAGAAAGATAATGGCGAGGGTTAGAATTTTCTAAAGTGACGCCGTTGTTGTCAGGGGCAGAAAAGGGGGAGGGGCAGAAAAACAATTGTCGCCGATTGCCACCAAACTTATATATTATCATCCCCATAATATGAGGAATCTAATGGTGTGGTTTAAATATGTCAAAAGTCCCACCGTTCGCGTCAGAGATGCCCGGAAGGGGAGAGAGGCACCAAATTTGATCACAAATAATTTTAGCGCCGAATTCCACCAGATTGATCCACATTCTTATGAGATCTTATCCATGATACAAGGAATCTTATTGTGTGATTTAAAGACGCCAAATTGGTGTTATTGGCATGAGATATTTGAGGGGCGGAGGGTGGGTACTAAATTTGACAAGAATTGGTTTAGTCGCCGATTGCCATGGTATGAGGTGTCTAATTGCGTGGCTTAAAGCTGTCAAAAGGGGCGTCATTCGAGTCAGGGGTGCAGTGAAAGGGAGAGGGGCACCAAAATTGATACACAATATTTTTAGCGCCAATTTCCACCAAATTGATACACATTCTTATCCATGATATGAGGAATCTAATCGTACGATTTTAAAGACGTCATATTGATGCCGCTTTTGTGAGAGATGGGGTGGAATGGGGTGGGCACTAAATTTGATAAAAAATTATTTAGTCGCGGATTTGCACCAAACTTACAAATAATAATCTCCATGATATCAGGAGTCTAATTATGTGGTTTAAAGATGTCAAAAGTGGGGCCATTCGAGTCAGGGGTGCCTAGAGTGTGAGAGGGACATAAACATTGATAAACAATATGTTTAGCGCCGATTTCCACCTGAGTGATACATATTCTTCTCCGTGATACGAATAATCTAATCGTGTGGTTTAATTGCGCCAAATTGGTGCCTTTTGTGTGAGAGATATGCAATGGTGGCCCTAAATTTGATACGAATTTGTATACTCGCCAATTTTTATAAATTGTATATATATTCATCTCTATAATGAGTCTAAGTGTGTGGTTTAATGATGTCAAAAGTGGCGCCGCTTGAGTCCGAAATATGGACGTGAGGGTCACCAAAAACTTATTAAAATATGTTTAGTGCCAATTACCATCAAACTCATACACGTTCTTCTCAAATGATACAGTGAATCAAATATTTGCGAATATCTGTCTGTGTTCTATATATAACTTTAAGGGTACAATCGAGATGGCACCGGTCTAACAGGGGTAACTTTTTACGAGTAAGATAATGGTGCAGGTTAAAATGTTCTAAAGTGGCGTTGTTGGTGTCAGGGGAAGGGCTATTTTTATCACAGATTTCGACCAAATTGATATATTATTCTTCTCTGTGTACGAGGAATATAAACGTGTGATTTAAAGACGCCAAATTTGTGCCGTTTGGGTGAGAGATGGGGGGGTAATAACTATGATAAGAATTTGTTTAGTTGCCGATTACCACCAAACTTATATATAATCATCTCCATTATATAATGCATGCATGAGTCTAATAGACGTGGTTTAAATATGACAAAAGTGGCGCGGTTCAAGTCATGCATAAGGGGAGTTCCACCAAAGTTTATACAAATATATTTATCACTGATTCTACCAAATTTATGCACGTTCTTCTCTAATGACATGAAGAATTAAATCACATTTGGGTTCGTTTGGGTCATGGGTGGCGAGGGGAGATTCACTAGTATTTATAAGATTGTTCAATTCGCCGATATCCAACAATGTTATATATAGTCATCGACCAGGCCATCTCCATGTCGTTCTAAGGATTTTTTGGCATTCCAATTTCACAATCTCGACAAATGGTGACCGAATTAAGTCACTTGAACAATTATATCTTCTCAACTGTCATATTTATATGGGGATGGAAATCAGGGCATTCCTATAATGATCTAGCAACACAGATACATAGAAGAAAGCATTAACAGTATATTTATATTAATCTATTTAAGAGATACATATATTCATTCAAACTGAGAGACCTCGAATCGTCAGAGGATTACATATTATAATGGCTCATGTATATATTATATGTAACACGATTGAGTCGGTCCCATTCAATATAGTTTCCACAAAAACATTACAATATTATTGCCAAGAGATGTGGAAATGTAGAGCAGGCCTGTTCAAAAATAGTGGTCACAGTGTGCAGTCAAATATGGTTACTTCTGATATCAAGGAAAACGCAGTCCGTAGCACATGACTTTTCAGGATCCTCCAATATTGACATCTGACAAGGGTATATCTGCCAGATACAGAGGATTTCTTTCATTTTTTAGAACAGACTCATCGCCTAACATAAACAACTCAAAATCTCGCTGTGTATGGCACATGTAGCTGCTATGCGTGCATAACATCAAATATTTTGAACTGAAAATGATTAGTCGGTATATAGCACCAGAACTGAGGAGCACATGGACATATCTTTAAAACATCTGTATCTTCATTAAGATATGATAAACTAGATTGATTAATTGATTGATACATCTGTATGTAAAACACAATTGTCGTCTTTTATTTTTTCGAACTAATGTGTTTATGATGTTCATGTTTCATGCTATAACGTCTGAAGTATACGCAGTTGTAAATAAATAAATACATCTTTATTGGTGGGACGGATTAAACGCGATAAACAAAATGATAATCGCTCCGACCTGACAAGGTGAGCCACTACTTATATCCCATGTGTAAGAATCATGTTTTGTGATGCCATTTGGATATACAATTTATGAGAATACGTGTACCACTTTCAGAGCAAGAGTATTCTCTATTCCCACCAAATATCCACAGAGGGTATCACATCACTTTAACCTGGGCAACGCCGGGTAACCCTGCTAGTAATAGATATAATCAATATATTTATATGGAATTGTGAATGTATGGTTCAGAGCCACCTACAACAGCAAATAACGGGAACAAATATTAATAACTAAATGCTCTCTAAATCCGAATAATTGTTTTCAACCCAAGACTAAGTTATCCTTGTTACTATTTGTTTAATATCATACAAGATCTATCCGAGAACTGCTGTCAATCATTTACTGTAGATATCATGGTTGACATGTAGGTTATGGTATCAAATACGGCAATTACCCATTCAATTAGTAAACGCACTTTAAATCACGGTTTTGCTGAAACAAACCATTAAGTTAGTATAATGGCTTGCTCAAATCTAAGTGATCGCAGAAGAACAATTTGGCGGCGAAAATATGTTTATTTCCAAGGGAAATACGATCAGAAGGGAGAAATTTCCATTTTTTATTTGGTTTTCTGTTAAAATAGTTGTTTATTATTTTAATTACTTTCCCCCACTAAATTAAAGACTTCTCATAACATAACATATGTCATATAGTGTCAATAAAGTAGAAAGCTAAATACCAAAAAATGTGGAAAGTTCTGACATCAGTAAGCCATAATGTTTGTGAACGAAAAATACTCACAAGAGACGAAATTTTTGTACATATCGTCAAAGGGCAAAATGCCCAGCAATGCGTCACATGTCAGATGGCAAACAACCAGAAGTTTGAAGGATATATGTAGCCCTATGACAATATCATAACCACCAAAATTCCGCATAGGAGAGGGGTATATATGTGGCTGAAAGTCTATTAGGATTGACACAGACTGACATAGAACCACACTCTGCTGCAAATGTAGATGAAAATAATATACACCAGATGGGCAGGATTGCATGCATTTGCTCTGTTCGCTTGAAGACACCCACTGAAGTGAGTGATTCCCATCAGTTTAAAGGTACTCAATCCGATTCGATGTTCCCCATATCATCAGATTCCAACAACAATAACAAAAAATTCAAATAACGTTTCAGTTATCAGAATCGATTAATTGCCCAAAATAATGTTACCCACAATCAACTATAGTATAAAATTTTCTAAAACCTGTTATTTACCAATATGTTGTTCAACGAAATTTTGCCGGTTTGTCAAATATCTGACACAAAAAGCCACTTCATTTTAGAGCTATACATCTTCATCGCAATTTGGTCCGAGGCCGTTTTCTCGTCGACTTTTACTGTGCCACTATATATTATTGGCGGTGAAAAATAATAGATTTCAAAAATCTATATCTGATCACTCTGAGCTTTAATAGGTGGGTTCCTCGACTCGAATCAAATATATTTTGCCCCCAAAGCCAAGGAAATAGTAATTTGCGAGCGTTAATTCGGATTAGGCATCGTTAATTTCGAGTTCCAGCTACCCATGTACGAGACCCGCTGGTTGACGAAGAATGGACTGGTTAATTATCCGTAGGGCAATATAAATAAATTGCTAGATTTACATCCAACTTTTTTTTTTGAAAAAATGGGGTGGGAGGGCGAATTTTATTTTTTATATTTTATTCTTCCTAACATAAATGGTCATGGACAGTTCTAGATATTGAATAGTTAATGCGTCATTGACATGTAATTTGATGATTAACCCATTCATGACTGGAGCTTCCTGATTTTTTTTAGAAAACCCTGTGCCAATGCATTCTGTTATATATGCGAGTCGCCCATATGGCGCCTCGCATATATAAGAGTATGCATTGGACCAACAATAGTTACCTCGATCTCTTAAGCCAGTGCCTGAATTCTCTTATATATGCGAGGCTCCCCATGGGAGACTCACATATATAGGATAATGCACTGGCAAAAGGTCTTAAAATTTGCACCAGCGCAGCTCCAGACATGAGAAAAAATTTGCATAAAAGATATGCAAATAAAAACAATCGAGGAGGGGACTAAAAATAGGGTCTGGAAGGAGGTGTAAATCTAGCAATTGTTATATATTATCATATTACGCAATTTATTAACCCTTTACCCAACAAAACGGCCAAAAACGCCCAAATAAAGCTTCGACAGCTTTAAATATCTTCGGTCTGTCTTAATAACACCATACAAATATGGATATCATTGGAACCGGTTCATTGACCACATTGTGATGGTTACAGTTATGCCCTGTGCCAATGCATTCTCTTATATATGCGAGTCGACCATAAGTCGCCTCGCATATATAAGAGAATGCATTGGCCTAAAAAAAATATTTTTAAAACACTTTTTACCATTTTTTCTTACATTCTTTAACAATTTTATAATTTTTTTCTTACATTTTTTAACAATTTTTATAAATTTTTTCTACATTCTTTGACAATTTTATCATTTTTAATATGTGCTAAGCCAATGAATTCTCTTATATATGCGAGGCGACCTATGGTCGACTCGCATATAGAAGAGAATGCATTGGCACAGGGCCGTTCTGTTGGGTAAAGGGTTAACAGAGTACAATATCATTACTGAATTATACAAGGACCGAATGACGAAGTTTTATGGGTGTTCTCAGTCAGCAGATCTTACCTGTAACTGGGATCGTTCTCAGTCAGCAGATCTTACCTGTAACTGGGATCGTTCTCAGTCAGCAGATCTTACCTGGAACTGGGATCGTTCTCAGTCAGCAGATCTTACCTGTAACTGGGATCGTTCTCAGTCACCAGATCTTACCTGGAACTGGGATCGTTGCACATGGATCAGTCGTCGTCGTGGCCATCATCGTCGTCGTTTTCATGGGCGTGATCGTCGTGGTGAAGCTGTCGTTGTCCGGCCCTGTTCACACATAATTATTGGATTAAACCAAGTCTTCTCGGTCCACAACAGCTTGATATATCGGTTAGGTTGAAGCTGTTTTGGACAGAGTCCCGTCCCATTACTATTCTATAACGGACTTTCATTGAAAATATATATCTGACTGGTAAATGTGTATGCATTGACAATGGGTTCAGATGCACGGATGCATGCACGTTAACTGTATGCGAAAATAAACAGCTTCCAAATGAAACACCATAGTCTGATGACGAGATGGATGATTAAAATATGCTAATATAATACCTCTCTCAAAGCACCATACATAGAATAAGACATATAATAAGAATAAGACATATAAACACAAATAGATATAGATATATTTATTAATTAGTAATTAACATGTACATTAAGAATTATGATCACCGAAATAATTTGAAATATTTTAAAGTGTGGAAATTCTGGAAATTATTAAATTATTGTTTTGTTTAAAACTTGGAAAACAACTAGAAACCTTCTTAAATCCATTAAAAAACATTGTAGAAGCCAAGTTGTAAATTATTTAACACTATTAAAATAACTAATAGTGAATTTAACCATTAAAATCATACTAAGATTAAATGGTTGCAATTTGACGATTTTGCGTAAAAAAGTAAAACAAATGGTAAAAAAATTGAAAACAAATATTGAAATTCTTCATTTTTTTAGCAAGATTAGTTATTTAACATTATTAACACAATTACAATTCAATTTAATCACAAAAATCATACTAAAACTAAATGGTTACAAATTTAATTTTTTTTTTTAATTTTGGTTAAAAACGAAGAAAAATGCCCAAAAAAATCGAAAAAAAAAACAAAGAAGGCTACACATTTGTTCTTGCTATCATGAATTTTCTTCATTACCATACCTAAAACATTAAAAATAACATGGTCGCAGCTTGTCCGTCAATATGAGCAACACTACCTCCCGATCTCCTGGACTATAGAGAAATGAGATTGCAGAGTCAGGAACATCCTGAATTTCACTATTATAATTATATTCAACTATACTAGTTAGATATGGATATCGTCGTTTTGCGAATTCGACACAAGAGGAGTAACCCAACAGAATATTTCACAGAACAATTCTCAAAAACAGTGTCATACTAAAAGAGTGTTATATTGAAACAGTGTAGGCGTCATAATAAAACAGTGTTATACTAAAACATGGGCATACTAAAACAGTGTCATACTAAAACAGTGTTATATTAAAACAGTGTCATACTAAAACAATGTTATACTAAAAGAGTGACAATGTCATACTAAAACAGTGTCATACAAAAACAGTGTCATAATAAAACAGTGTCATCTAAAACAGTGTAGTGTCATACTAAACAGTGTCATACTAAAACAGTGTCATACTAAAACAGTGTCATACTAAAACAGTTTTATAATTAAACAGTGTCAGACTAAAACAGTGTTACATTAAAACAGTGCCAGTGTCATACTAAAACAGTGTTATACTAAACCAGTGTCAGTGCCATACTAAAACGGTGTCATACTAAACAGTGTCAGAGTCATACTAAAACAGTGTCATACTAAAAGAGTGTTATATTAAAACAGTGTCAGCGTCATACCAAAACAGTGTCATACTAAAACATTGGCATACTAAAACAGTGTCATACTAAAAGAGTGTTATATTAAAATAGTTTCAGTGTCCTACTAAAACAGTGTCACACTAATAACAATATTATCATAAAACAGTGACAATGTCATACTAAAACAGTGTAATAATAAAACAGTGTCATACTAAAACAGTGTCACTGTCATACTAAAACAGTGTCACTGTCATACCAAAACAGTGCCATACTAAAACAGTGTTATACTTAAACAGTGTCATACTAAAACAGTTTTACACTAAAACAGTGTCAGTGTCATACTAAAACAGTGTCATACTAAAACCGTGTTATACTAAATAAGTGTCAGTGTCATATTAAAACAATGTCATACTAAAACAGTGTCACACTAAAACAGTGTTATACAAAATACAGTGTCATACTAAAACAGTGTCATACTCAAACAGTGTTATGATAAAACAGGGTTATACTATAAAAAGTGTCATACTAAAACAGTTGCATACTAAAACAGTGTTATACTAAAACAGTGTCATTCTAAAACAGTGTCACACTAAGTCAGTATCATATTAAAACAGAGTCATACTAAAACGGTGTTATACTAAAACAGTGTTATACTAAAAAGTGTCAGTGTCACAATAAAATATTGCCATACTAAAACACTGACAGTGTCATACTAAATAAAACAGTGTCATACTAAGACAGTGTCAGTGTCATACTAAAATAGTGTTATATAAAAACAGTGTCATACTAAAACAGTGTCATTCTAAAACAGTGTCACACTAAGTCAGTATCATATTAAAACAGAGTCATTCTAAAACGGTGTTATACTAAAACAGTGTTATACTAAAAAGTGTCAGTGTCACAATAAAATATTGCCATACTAAAACACTGACAGTGTCATACTAAATAAAACAGTGTCATACTAAGACAGTGTCAGTGTCATACTAAAATAGTGTTATATAAAAACAGTGTCATACTAAAACAGTGTCAGTGTCAACTTAAACAGTGCCATACTAAAACAGTGTTATACTAAAACAGTGTCAATATCGTACTAAAACAGTGTGAACTAAAACAGTGTGATACTAAAACCGTGTGATACTAAAACAGTGTCATACTAAAACAGTGTCATAACAAAACAGTGTCGTACCAAAAACAGTGTCATACTAAAACAGTGTCATACTAAAACAGTCTCATACTAAAACAGTGTCATACTAAAACAATGTTATACTAAAACAGTGACATACGAAAGCAGTGCCATACTAAAACAGTGTCATACTAAAACAGTGTCGTAATAAAACAGTGTCATGCTAAATCGGTATCATGTCAAACAGTGTCATATTAAAACAGTGTCATGCTAAAACAATGTTATACTAAATAGTGTCGTACTAAAACAGTGTCATACTAAAACAATGTTATACAAAAACAGTGTCATACTAAAGCAGTGCCATACTAAAATCGTGTCATACTAAAACAGTGTCGTAATAAAACAGTGTCATACTAAATCGGTATCATGTCAAATAGTGCCATACTAAATCGGTATCATATTTGTTTTAGTGACGAAATAACATGTCTCGATCAATTGCTAATGATAAATCGTGATGTCCCACGATTATAATTGATGAAGTGATGCTAAGAGCTGTCCAATGTCCAATCAGAATTGATAAGGTGGGGCTAGGACCTGTCCTATCAGAATTGGACATTGGTCGTTAGAGCGTGGCGAGAAAGCACGTGGACAAAACGATCAATAGCAGCAATAACAATTAACTACACATATGTCTCCGCGTCTGAATACCTGTTTGTACAACCAGTGGCATAGACAATATTTTTGTGAATACATGTACAGGCAAGCGAACTTATGTAAAACAAGTTCCTATATATCCATTTAGGCAGCCTGTTCTCGTTAAAATAAGCACAGAACGCGCTTATGAGCGAAATCTAACATATTGTCATTATTTAACATCAATGTACGCTCTATATGGACCTAAACGAGGTTTTTAAAACAGTCTAATGTGGGACTATTTCCATATGAATATTAGGTTACACTGGTGTAAATGTTTTCCATAGGTCCTCAGTGCTAACGTTTTAGCGCACACTGTTGGCAATTTAAATGTTGTGTCCAAAATTTTCTTTAAATCGAAAAAATTGACATTTTGGGAAACTTTTTACGCAAAAAAGTCATGTCCGTCTAGCAGGGAATTCGCCTTTAAATCTTGTGTTTTCGTTACTAGTGTCAGAACCGCATAAAAAAATACTGTCATATTTTAGACCACACCAAAAATTCAAACTTCACTACAAAGGGTTAATTCCTTTGAAAATAGCTATTTTCCCTATGGGAAATCATAGGGAAGAGGTGTGACGATTTTTTTTATACAAAATGCACACAAGGCTATTGACCAATCAGGGCCCAGTGTCTATTTTATTCTCCCCTATATATTCCTCCCGCATCCACTAGATGTCACTCCGAACCATATTTACACCAGTGTAACCATAATAAGCCCATACTGGCATTATTTAATCTACCTTTTTTCATCGACACTACTTACCAGATTCACGCTCTTTATAATGTGTTTTCACTGCGGCCCGCGCCATTCAACGGAATAACGGGTATAATCTCAATGGGCTTATTTCATAATAAATATGAACATATCTGAATAGTTATGTCCAATCATAGTGATTTTCGAGAACAACTGTAACACGAATGCGCTATGGAAATAACATTATTTCAATTTCCATTCATACTCTATACATGTAGTTATGCCGCTAAGAATTATTTTATTTTAATAAGATAATTATGGGCAGCCATTCGGTCGGAAATTACATGAAATAAAAGTTAATGGTGGTTTGTGAAAACAACTACAATCTATTTCAAAACAATAGTCTCCATTTTCAAACCAATGGTCGTTCTTTGATTCAATAAGAGATAATTACGTGTTAACAGATATAGATTCACAATCAACGTTGACCGATGCAAAATTAATGTTCCATTTTAATTTAATAGTATTCATTGTTCAACTAATATATAATAACAAACAATTAATACAGCTTTGCTCATATTCAGTAAACGTACATTCCGTTTCAATGGCCATATTTTCTCAATCAATAGACATATTTCAAACCAATAGACGATTTCTCACGATCAGTGATTATCGTTATCAAACTAATAGACCTTATTGTAAAACTAATAACTCATTGTAAAACTAATAAATAAAACCGTAATTAACTTATTGTAAAACTATAACCTATTGTAAAATTAATAGACCTTATTGTAAAACTAATAACTTATTGTAAAACCTATATCTAAAACCGTCATTAACTTATTGTAAAACTAATAACTTATTGTAAAATTAATAGACCTTATTGTAAAACTAATAATCAATAGACATATTTTAAACCAATATACTATTCCCACGATCAATGATTATCGTTATCAAACTAATATCTAATAGCGGAATCAACTATTTCAGGTCAAACCAATGAGCTCATTTGAAATCAATGATTAAAACACAAACCTATAAGCAATTCGTAAATTAACGCTAGGGGCGCTGGCCACCAATTTTGTTCGCAAAATCCGTGACGTCAGAAATATAGAAATAAACATGGGAGTTCCCAATGTCATGTCGATGTGACGATTTGGAGTATGAGTTCACTCGGTGCAAATCAAACGACGATAAATATTCACTATAATATATAGGACATATAGTGGAGTAGATTAAGTCAAATTTTCAAGGCAATTGTTCAAATTGTTACTAAAGCATTAAACTTTGCACATATGTACATCTTCTTTTATATTAGATATGGAGCCATGCTGAAATTTGACTTTAACCCCTCTTTTTAAGGGGTTTTCCAAATTTATAGAGCGTTTCGTGATTATATTATTTAATAAATGTCGCAATTAATCTCACCATGAAATATACGATTTAAAATTAGGCATATTCAGTTCGTATGACTCTGAGAGATATAATGCCACATTTTAAGGGTAAAATTGGAACTCCCCGCCCAAGATGGTCGTCAAAATGACAGCTGAAAGATGGAATTTGACGTTTTTTCGCTATTATCTTCTAGATCAGGTTCTGCTGTATGGAACTGGTTCGGAAATGTGACTTCATTTTGTATTGCTCATGTTAAGAGATAATTGGAGCAATGAATATATGTCATTCGTATGATCCAAGTCCCTCCCGCGATCCCTCAATAATTCGATTATACATAACTCGGTATGAAATTTAACCAAATATCACCGTTATGAATCTAGTCATATTTTAACAAGAATTGGACAGAACTTTGCAAATTATGACATACAATTACTTATGAATTTTTGCGCTTAAGTGCAAATATTTTACGTTTAATCACAAATCATTTGCGCTAAGTGGAAATAGAAATTAATGCATTGATCTCCCTGAATTAATTTTAAATGGCATAGGCCTAACACATCACTCATGCAAGCCTGTAAATAGCGTGTCTGTCATTTGCAGAATGAGGTCCACAGAGGGTGAATTTAGTGATGCTACCCTGCATAGCGGGCTAGCATAACTAAATTCACCCTCTGGGGACCTCATTCTGCTTAGGCCTCATTTTCTGGGAAGTAACTATGGTATCAAATTCACATTGTTTTTAGTTACGTTTTCCCATCTGGGAAGTTTCTATATCCCCTAATTTGCAGAAGATAAAATCCATAATCGAGGCTCCAAATGGGTGAACATCACCAACTTCAACTGGGGAACTTCAATCTTATCCTAGGACTGCCATAGCAGTTGAGAGCCCTAAGTAGAATGAGGCCCCCAGAGGGTAAATTTAGTGATGCTAGCCCACTATGCGGTGTAGCGTCACTAAATTCACCCTCTGGGGACCTCATTCTACAAATGACAGACACGCTATTTGCAGGCTTGCACTCAAGTCTATATACATGTAGGCCCATCATACAAGGGAAGCAATCCCCAGTGATCCCTAGATACCAGTACCTTTTATGACCATGGAAATGGTATATATCTGTACAGGATATGTCTCTTTTATAAAATGTAATAGATCTCTGGGATGGAGGCACAAATTCTTAGGGACAGGGATGCTGATAATATGTAAATATGTTTTTCCCCTATTTCTATTCAATAAGTACATGTACACCACGAGGGAAGCAAGCCACCAGCTGTAACCCCTAATTCTCCTTCTATGACCATGGACATGGTATATATTTGTGCAGGAGATGTCCCTTTAATAAAATATACTAGAGCTTTGGGAATGAGGCACCAATTTTTGGGACACCAGACAGCTGCACCAGAGACAGAGATGCTTTTGACTTTTCAACTTTCGAGTCTGTATGGGCTACTACTATGGGCCCATAATAATATACTATGAGATGGACTCCATCATTCACAATCAGAGGGAAGTAAAGGAGTGTTAGGTATTTGCGCTTAAGCGCAAAGCATTTACACTTAAACGCAAATGATTTTCACTTAAGCGCAAACAAATTGATAGACACATATTTGTGCTTAAGCGCAAATGACATCGCTTAAGCCCAAATGATTTATGTTTAAGCTTAATATTTGTGCTTGAGCGCAAATCTATATCTATATTTGTGAATGTCTGTCTGTCTGTCTGTGTTCTATAGAAATTCACAGGGGACCATCTAGATGATGCCAAAGGGGTCTACTAGGAGTAGCTTTTTATGAGAAAGATAATGGTCGGGGTTAGAATTTTCTAAAGTGACGCCGTGTGTTGTCAGGGGCAGAAAAGGGGGAGGGGCAGAAAAAAAATTGTCGCCGATTGCCACCAAACTTATATATTATCATCCCCATAATATGAGGAAACTAATGGTTTAAATATGTCAAATGTCACGCCGTTTGCGTCAGGGATGCCCGGAAGGGGAGAGAGGCACCAAATTTTATCACAAATAATTTTAGCGCCGAATTCCACCATATAATCATCCCCATAATATGAGGAATCTAATGGCGTGGTTTAAATATGGCAAAAGTCGCGCCGTTCGTGTCAGGGGTGCCCGGAAGGGGGGGGGGGGGGCAGATTTTTTTTGTCGCCGATTGCCACGAAACTTACAGATAATCATCCCCATGATATGAAGAATCCAACGGTGTGGTTTAAATATGTCAAAAGTGGCGTCGTTTGAGTCAGGAATGAACGGAAGGGGAGAGGGGTACCAAAATTGATAAAACTAATTTTAGGGCCGATTTCCACCAAATTGATATATATTCTTCTTCATGATACAAGGAATCTAATTGTGAGATTTAACAACGCCAAATTGTTGTTTTTGGATGAGAGATTGGGAGGGGGTGGGCACTAAATTTGATAATAAGTCGCCGATTGCCACCACACTTATACAAAATCATCCCCATGGTATGAGGAGTCTAATTGTGTGGCTTTTAGCTGTCAAATGTGGTCTCTTTCGAGTCAGGGTTGCATTGAAAGGGACAGGGGCAACAAAATTGATGCACAATTTTTTTAGCGCCATTTTCCACCAAATTGATACACGTTCTTATCCATGATACGAGGAATCTAATCGTGATTTAAAGACGCCATCGTTGTGCTATTTGGGTGAGAGATGGAGATGGGAGGGATTGGCACCAAAATTGATAAAAAAAAAATTTAGTCGCCGATTATCACCAAACTAATAAACAATCATCTCCATGATATCAGGAGTGTAATCGTGTGGTTTAAGGGTGTTACAAGTGGGGCCATTCAAGTCAGTGGTGTATAGAGGTGAGAGGGACACATAAAATTATATCTATATGTTTAGTGCCGATTTCCACCAGATTGATACATATTCTTCTCCGTGATACGAGGAATCTTATCGTGTGGTTTAGATACACCAAATTGGTGCCCTATGGGTGAGAGATATGGGGACCTTAAATTTGATACGAATTTGTATACTCGCCAATTTTCACCAATTTCATATATATGCATCTCTAATCTCTAATGAGTCTTAGTGTGTGCAGCTTGAGTCCGAAATACGGACGGGAGGGTCACCAAAACTGATACAAAATATTTTTAGTACCAATTACCATCAAATTGAGACACGTTCTTCTCAAATGATACAAGAAATAAAATCGTGCTGTCTGTCTGTCTGTCTGTCTTTTTGTCTGTCTGTGTGCATTCTATATATAACTTCACACGGTACAATCAAGATGGCACCAAGGCGTTCTAAGAGGGGTAACTTTTTACAAGGAAGACAATGGTGCGGGTTAAAATTTTCTAAAATGACGCTGTTGGTGGGAGGGGAATTTCAAAAATATGGTGAAATAGTTTTGTCGCTGTTTTCCACCAAACGAATACATAATCACCTTCGCAATATGGCGTTGTTCGGGTAAGCGTTGCATCAACAATTGATTCAATAAACCAAATTCCACCAAATTCATACACGTTTTTCTCTAATGATATACCATGAATTAAATAACATTTGGTGTCGTTTGCGTCACGGGTGGCGAGCGGATATGCACTACCATTGATAAGATTGCTATTCGCCGATATCCACATATAAGTTATATACAGTCACCAGGCCATCTCCATATCATTTTAAGTAGTTGGGCGTTCACATTTCACAATCCCGACATATGGTGACCCACATAATTCACTTGAACAATTATATCTTCTTAACAGTCATATTTATATGGGAATGGCAATCAAGGCATTCACACAATGAGCTAGCAAAAATAGATAACTAGAAGAATAATTAAACGTATATTTATCATTCTATTGAAGAGATACATATATTCTGAGAGACCTCGAACCGTCAGAGGATTGCATATATATAATAAAAAAATTGAGTCTGTTCCATTCAATACAGTTTCCACAAAAAGTTACAATTTGTCAAGAGATATGGAAGGCCTGTTCAAAAATAGTGGTCACAGTGTGCAGTCAAATGTAGTTTCTTCTGATATACAAGAAAATGCAGTTAGTAGCACAAGACTTTTCAGGATCCTACCAATACTGACATCTGACAAGGGTTTTAGAACAGACTCCTCGACTGACATAAACAACTCAAAATCTGGCTCTGTGCCTGTTATGTCACATGTAGCTGATATATATGCGCAGCAACATGTCGTTTAAACTAAGAATGTTTAGCCAATATATAGCACCATGAACAGAGGAGCACCTGGAAATTTCTTTGAAACATCTGTATCTTCATGGAGATATGATGGCCAGGTGTCATCGAGATCTTAGTCCAACCCACTAGATTGATTGATACATCTCAATATGTAAAACCCAATTATCATCTTTTATCGAACTAATGTGTTTATGATGTTCATGTATCATATTATAACGTCTAATGTATACGCAGTTGTAAATAAATAAATACTTCATTATTGGTAGAACAGATTAATCGTGATAAACAGAATGACAATTGACAAGGTGAGCCACTACTTATATTCCATGACTGTAATAATCATGTTTTGTGATGCTATTTGAATATACAATTTATGAGAAAACGTATAACACTTTAAGCAAGAGCATTCTCTATTGCCAACAAATATCCACAGCATACATTAACCTGGGCAACATCGGGTAACCCTGCTAGTAAATAATAAATGTGAAAAGGGCCTCCCATAGTAAGAGGGGACTCTAAATTTCTTGAACATTGAAATTCCCTTTGTTTGAGAATTTGTACATGTTTATATTGAATATTATCAGTAAATAATTATTCTGTGTGTTTCAAAAGAAATCAGAATAAATTGTTATTGTTTTTAAGTATTGGTTATATATAACAGTTAATTAGATTGACTCCCCTCTTCCAAGATGCATTCTTACTGTGGAAAACCGATCGCCCAAGCGATTCACCCAGGTCTGTTGGATGGCTCAAACGACTTTTCCTACTATGGCCAGTTTGTACCCTTGATTTGAATGACACATTTTATTGTTTCGTACCATGTTTTTGGTCATTTCACACCATATATTGGTATGTTTCGTTGATTCCCAAAAATGATGAATGGTCATTCGTACATGTGAAAAATTATTTTAATCGTGTTAACTTAATGAGAGTGAACATGATCATGATTTAACGTTCGTGATGATGACAACCCGACATTTACATGTTAACATATTTCTTTCTTTTTTTTTCGAAACAAATGAACCAATTGAAATTGTCGCGACAAAGTTAAAGATGCATAATCCGAATTAACGCTTGAATATTACTATTTCCTTGGCTTCGGGTAAAACATATGTGATTTGAGTTGAGGAACCCACCCATCAAAGCTGAGAATGATCAGATATCGATTTTTGAAATCTATTATTTTTCACCATCGATAATTTTTAGTGGCCCAATAAAAAGTCGAAAGAGGACGGATGAAGATGGATAACTCAAAAAGCAAGTGGCTTTTGTTGTGTCAGATATTTGACAAAACCGCAAAATTTCATTGAACAAAATATTGATAAATAACAGGTTTTGGGCAATTGTATACTATATTTGACTGGTTAGCATTATTTTTGGGGCATTACTCGATTCTGGTAAACGAAGTGGCATTTCAAAAAATGGTGTTGTTGTTTTTGAAATATGATGATATGGGAACCATCGAATCGGACTGAGTACCTTTAATGTCATTTTTTTTTAAATAATACTGGTATACTCAAATGTACGAATTGTCGAAATTATACAGGAACTGGTATGAAATGTCCAGAACCCTGGTGCGAAACATCTCCACCATGTCAAACTTCCATGGTATGAAATGCCAGCAACCTATTCATCCATTGCACATTATCATTTATTTCCAATGGGCATGGATACGAGTCTCCCATTGGGGAAGGGTTCCACCTTGATACATGTATGTTCCGACAACACCCCCTTGGAAGGAAGTTTCCTACAGATGGCTACAGGGTAAATGTATATCGGTCCAAAATTTGTTCGAAAATTATTAATTAGATATGACATTTTTGCACGATATGGCTTGTTATCAAACTCCATTTGTACTTAGCTGAATATCACTTCAATTTGCCCTAAATCGAGTAATATCATTTTACGACATCATTAATTAAGAGTAATATGATGTTATGACATCACGATCTGAGTAATACACGGTATGGCTTTGACATGGTGTAATTCTATTTCACTATTAGAATAGGCATAGATACCATTTTTTTGTGATGTCACTCATTAGAAAAAGTTGTCAATATTACACTGTTACTAAGAGGCGAACTACCATAATTAATAGATACATGTAGGGTATTACTTGTTTGGTTTGATATTATAGGCCTGATTTCAGTCCTCAGTAGCCTCATATCAGCCTTCGTCGTCAGGCTGGTTGTGATATGAGGTTACCTCAGGGTGATATAGGGCCCAATATCAAACCAACGATGTTGGCGCTGCTAGTCTACAGGGTCACTGTCTGGTTGTTCCCCTTGCCGAGGAGATATAAATGGGTACAGGACGTTTTGTATCATCTTAAGTAATTTTGTACCATATTTTTGGTAGTTTCGTACCATATTTTTGGTAGTTTCATACCTTATTGTTTGGTCGTTTCGTACCATGTAGGAAATCAATTGGTCATTTCGTACCATGTTATTACATGTATGTCACACTATATGGAAACAAATAAATGATTTTCTACAAAGTACGAAATAAAAAAAGTAACCAAACAATCCGGTACCCTACCGGTATGTAAAACCAAAAATTATGGTATGGTATGGATTACTATGGAACGACCATGGTTATGGTATCAAATACTGAAATAATGAAGAAGTCACTGCAGTTGTATATATCATTTATGTGGTCACAATATATGCATGTTTAATGCAACCTGTAAGTTGACATGACCTCTGTTCTAGTTGGCTTATGATTGAGTTATGAAGTGCTCTTCGCACTGTCAGGTTTACTTGATCAATACTCCAGCAATGTTCAGAATCCTATTCCACGACGCTCGTATGAAACGTCTAGAACATAGAATCCATATTTAATAAATCCTTCAGACATTCAATATTACCGATCGCCTGAATCAACATCTGACTGTTTGAAGCGGTTCCACTCAATGGTTGTTTTCAGAAGAAGTCGTCGCAATGTACAGTGCTAGTACGCACTACACAGTAGATCTAACGATTATATTACGGTGTTAGAGATGTTGTTGTTGTTGTTATTGTTGACATAATCATATTCATACTGCTGTTGTTAGTACTTGTTGAACACATCCTAAGTTCTCCACCGGATTTTGACAGACAATCCCTGCATCTGGATCTGGATGGTGTACGGCGTATGATCCTCGCGGATGTGTAGAACGCCTGGAGAGAGAGAATTATGTTCTTTGCGGGACTGTTGAGTTGTCTGCTGCTGTTCTATTTTGAATTTCGCATGCGTCCATCTCGTTTAGAGTGTTCCACTGAATATTTGTCCGTGGGAAGAATGAATTTGAGTATTCAGCAGAGTTTGTCACAAGTGGCTCTTACCAGTAGGACAGTGAATTATTACATTCCTGTTTTGAGACTATATTTGTGGCACTGAAATCTGCAAATTTCTTCACTCGGATTTTTCTGCCCACCTTTTTTGGTTTAATTAAGCACTTAGTGTTTACAGCCGACACCTGCCCCTTATCCATCTTGTGAAAGAGCTCCAGCCTCTGGTCTTTCCTTCTTTCCTCGAGTGGTCTTATTTCGCAGTCATTCATCAGTTTGGCCATGTCCTTCGATTGGTAATCGCCGGTCATGAGCCGTACAGCTCCTCTCTGTATTCTCTCCAGGGCGTCGATGTTCTGCTGCTGGTGAGGATCCCACACGACGGCTGCGTATTCCAGCGACGATCTTACGAGTGTCTCATACGCTACGCATTTACTTTTGAATGGTGCCTTCCTAATGTTTCTTCTGATGAATCCGAGCGCACTGTTAGCCTTCTTCGTGATCTTGTCTATGTGTGGCAACCATTTCATATCGTTTGAGGGATATGGTGATTGAGTGACGCTTTGTATGATCTGGTTTCGGAGCTGGTACATGTAGGTCAGTTGGGAACAGTGATAATCACAGCAATACTGACAGTGAATGAGTTACAGATACTGACAGTGGTACATCAAGTGATCAACATCATACAGTCCTCAAATTCGGTTGCTTAATTCAGATCTTCTGGTTCAATAATAATGACAATATTAAAAACAAGCTCTCAATTGGATCTTCGGTATCCGCTACAGGTACAGGATATAGTCCACAGTCCGTATATCATCGAAGTTTTCATGTTCAGGGTCACTTTCTGACGTGAAAATGTTCGAGAACATGCATTTTTCTTTTGGCAGGGGGGTATCCCATGCATGTTGACGTCACGGAATTTGAAGTTTGGTGACTCCAACAAGATTGGTGGCGCTCCTAGCGTTAATTTAAGAGTAGTGGCACCCTGGCGTTCATTGGTTTAAGAATTGATCATTGGTTTGTAAACGGAAGCTATTAATTCCGTAGTCTCGTCCATTAATTCTGCATTTTTAATCATTGGTTTCACCGGAAATAGTTGATTCCGCTATTAGATATTGATTCGAATACGCACGTTATTAATTTTTGTTCGTTGGTGATAATTTATATCTTTTAAATATAAGAATGACAATAAGGTCTATTAGTTTTATAACGATAATCATTGATCGTGGGAAATAGTCTATTGGTTTGAAATATCTTTATTGATTAAGAAAACATGGCTATTGAAACGGAATGTACGTTACTACGTTTATTGAATATGCGCGAATCTTACTAATTTTGTGTTGTTAGATATTAGTTGAACAATGAATACTATTAAATTAAAATAGAACATTAATTTTGCATAGGTCAACGTTGATTATGAATCTATATCTATTAAAACGGCACTGTCTCTTATTGAATCCAGGAACGATTATTGGTTTGGAAATGGAGTCTATTAGTTTGAAATAGATTGCCATTGATTAAGAAAATATGGCTATTGAAACGGAACTGTCTCTTATTGAATCCAAGAACGACTATTGGTCTGAAAATAGATTGTAGTTGTTTTCACAAACCACCATTAACTTTTATTTCATGTAATTTCCGACCGAATGGCCGCCCATAGTTAATACTCACCGACTACTCTCTTACAGTGGCGTCGGTGTCCATCATACACCAAGTCATTGGTCAGCATCAATTCGTCTTGTGAGCAGGACGAAGGTCTGTTCTTCATCTGGAGAGAAATGTAGAATATCTGAATAATCGTTTTGAAATAAAGATCATTCTAAGTTATTCAACTATTAGAAAATGCCAAACTCCATGCAGGGTTTACCTCCCGTGACGATTCGGTAAAGCCCCGGTTCCATATCCCCGATTTCCCACCCCGAATGTTCCCGAATGACTCCCGAATCATAATTTTGCAAACATCGTGGAGTAAGTTCGGGACGAGTCGGGACAGTGAATTTCTACCCCCGAACATTATCGGGGATATCGGTGCTATCGGGGTCGATTCGGGACAATTCTGGACTCGCTCCCGACAGTTTTGAAATGTTCAAAACTATCGGGAACCAAGCCGAATCGCTCCCGATTTGTAAATCATCGGGAGAAATTCGGGAGCAATTCGGCACCTATTCGGGAGTAGTCGGCAGTACTCGGCAATATTCGGGTGGATATTCTGGAGTAGTCGGCAGTAATCGGTAGGTTATTCCCGAATTCGCCATGTGTGGCTGCTTTTATACTGAGATCCGGTGTATCTGCAAAATTCGGCATCGATTCGGGACGCTCGGCAGCAATTGAATACCAATTCGGTATCTATTCGGCATCAATTCGGTACAAGTTCGGCATTGATTCGGGGTATTCGGCAACAATTCGGTGTAAGTCGGTAGTAATCTGGGCAATTTAGCAGCCACTCGGTATCAGTTCGGGATAATTCTTGATCATTCGGGAAGATATTCGGAAGCATTCTGGAATACTCGGCAATGTCCGGGACGATTAAATTTTGTCATAATTCGGCATCAGTTCGGCGGCTTTTTGGAATAAAACTCGTCCAGAATTCTCTCGAATGCTGCCGATTTGGTCTGGTGACTCTGGTCCCGAATTTGTGCCGACTATACTAATTCGGGACAGAAAATCGGGAATATGGAACCGGGGCTTAAGATTCCGCGATATTAAGATATATACTAAGCGAACAAATCAACATGCTGCCCTTACTAAGCACACAAAATATCGTACAAAATTTTTGTAAATTTTGAACCTTAAGTTTGAAAAGTCCCACTAAAACCGAAGAACTATATTTCGAAATGGTGTGATTCGGTTCTCCTATTATTTTATCATAACACAAGTCTAAACGCACGTGTACGACATTGTCACAACTAGCACGGCAAGTCAAACACAAGAGTTCTAATTTGCTGCTATGTTGACGAGTAGCTTGCGAAAATCGTCAACAAAACTACCGCTCTGATTTTCCATTCTGTAATTATGTTTTAGTGCGGGAATTGTTCTCAAAGAACACAGAAAATTTTACTTTGGAGCGATCGGATATCGCTATTTTTTCTGGAATACCCCATGCTAAATGTAGAAACATAGACTGGTACCCAGCCGGTAACAGAGTCAGAAAGAAAGTACGACTGGTGCGCTCTGGTTGAGATTGAGAAAATGAAATGATATCCATTTACTTGGTAAGCAGATGTTCCCACTTTTGATTTACCAAACATTTAAAACAGAGAACATATACCTCAATATATTAATTATATCAATTTTCTAAATTTAGAAACATACAATTTCATCACACTACATGTACTTAATAAAAACTTCGTTATTCGCTCTTCCGAGTATGAATTTCATCCCATAGCCTGGTAATGTATCAACTAATTAACATTTATATCATGTCATGTCATAGAGAAATGAAACTTTAGGTCATTTATAGTAAACTCTTAGCAAAACTCACCATTATGACTTTATACTTTTGGTATGACCCACTCAACTTGACACCACCAGTTGAATTTCTGAATAAAGTGCAGATGCGCGTCTCAACGTTGTATCCAACGAGATCACAGGCAGAAAGTTTATTGCCGAGGTTTTCACATCGTAAACTGTTTGAGGCTTTCATTTCGGTAATCTCTTCAACGGGCTCCGTTATAAATTCGGTAGGGATTATTTCCGGTAAATTGTTTCCAGTTGCGATCCCAAACACAATAGCAACTAGAAAGAGAACGAAGTAATGCCCTGGTGTGTCCATTACGTGCTGCAATAGTGTCATTTTACCCTTGAGTCTGCTAAATATTCTTTCTGCTGCGATTACACTTACCACCGGACGGTTCACAATTGTACACGCCGGCGTATGTTAATTGTCGTTCAAGTTACTTCGTCGGCGAGCAATCTTGTAAGAAACTGGCTTCGCTGTGACCACCCGATCGCACAGGTGGCAGGAGTCATTCACTGAGTTACACACACAGTCTGTGTACTGTATGCAGCGAACGGCTGTGTGACAACTACTTCAGAAATCGACCATGCGGGTCCGACGGCATCTCTTCACATGTGTGTATTTTGATTGATTTATGTATTGCAAAGTCACATAAAAGTGAAACAAGCATAATGTACAAGAAAACCATAATCGGAAATGGTAACGCCCTCAAGATCATATTGTTAGCCATAAATATAAATTATAATATAAAATATATTGGTTACATAAATTCACCGCCTCAGAATTCCGTTAAAACAACTAATCCTTCGAATTATTACAAACAATTACGGCTTATTACTGCAGTTTTCTCATTCACCACACCAGAAAGCTTCTAAATGCGGATCAAACATCGGAGGAAATGTGTTCCCGCCAAGAGCGCATGGTCCAGCCATTGTTCATATCTAAACGTCGAAAGCAATTAACGCGGTCATAATTGTTACATACTGCAAATATAAGACATCCAGTGGACACACCCCACGAAAACCCGAAATGTGTTGTCTTGCGAGAAATCCCAGCGCTATAGCTCAATTTGACACGGCCAGATAAGTCTTCCTACAATATCCATTTACAAGATCATATATTATATACCCATGATTTTAATTATAGAATATAAAAGATATTGGTTTCGCGAACGACCAACTCAGAATTCCGTTAAAATAACAATAACAACCAGCACCTAATTAACGAACCGGTGGCCGACTCGGTCGTCTCCTACCACAGCCATCAGTGGGCTGCAGAACGAAAAATATCTATAAAAGTTGAAATATAAGACTTACAAATTATCTTTTAAATTTCTTTTATTGGTAATTGACATAGCTTGTCACAAACCAAAAATCAACATTATTGAGATAATAATGTAAAGGACAATAAACGAAATTGAAATTCCCAACTACACCTTTTACCGGTGACCGGTCTCCTGATCGCGCAGTTCGACTTTTAATCCTCCCAAAAATTCCAAGTTCTATAAATAATACCTCCATGCGCCCAGGTGAAACGAGAATCTCTCCACCAGTATGAACAAGAAAACCATAGTCAGAAATGGTAACGCCACCAATATCATATTATTAGCCATAAATATAAATTATAATACAATTATTCTATAAACTAGCTTTCAAATTTTATGTGGGAAATTTGCATACTTCCATATTTCAAGTTTTCCCGTTTCTCGTGTCATACATTACTTTCTTCAAACTGTCTTCTTTATTACACAAGCTGATGGGCCCGACTTCGCCCGGCCTGTTTCCCATCTGATTTCCGGTGAAAGACGCAATTTGACCTTCAATTGACTATTTCGAAAGTCAAGGTCATGTTAGGGGCATGATTTGACCCGTCCAAAACACCCCCACCCGGATAAAAGTATCCCTAGGTATCAAATTTCGTCGAAATCCGTCCGTTTTACCCCATTTGAACATTAATGAAAAATTTTGAAGGTCAAGGTAAGGTCGGAGTCATGATTTGACCCGTCCAAAACACTCCCCCGACAAAAGTACCCATAGGTATCAAATTTCGTCGAAATCCATCCGTTTTATCCGATTTGACCTTTGATTGACCACATTGAAGGTCGGGGTCACGCCGAGGTCACGATTTGACCCGTTCAAACTCTCCCCGGACAAAAGTATCCCTATGTATCAAATGTCGCCGAAATTTGTCCGTTTTACCCAAATTTACCTTGCGTTGACAGTTTTAAAGGTCAAGGTCAGGTCGGGGTCACGCCCAAAACACTTCCCGGACACAAATACCCATAAGTATCAAATTACGTTGAAATCTATGGAAAGCCGAAGAGGACATGTTGGTTGCTAATTGCTAGATATACGACGCGGTATTTTAAAGGTGTTTCAAACTAGGAGATAGAAGTATTCTGCGTTTCAAATGGTGATGAATTATAGTGTTTTATTCAAATTTTATGGCATAAATTGTTATTAAAACCGTATATACTATAAAAAAATGAATGACTCGAAAATTAAGTGGGCCTTTAAACAAAGTCACAACTGCAGTTAGGCTCATCTCATACTCGTCCATTCAGCGATATTCTGCTGCGCTGTTTGTTATAGCCTCCAGTATTCATTGAGCGTTATGGCCCCAACTGTTATAATTTGCCTTTAGCAGGCGTACTTTTGCCTCAGATTATTGAGATATTAGGTCACCGTAATCACATTAAATCGCATGGAAACATAGCAATTGTGTGGGCTGCTTGGTGTGAATATGTAATGAGAAATAAGGTCATACGTAATGACATTAAACTCAAGAAAACCCGCGAAAACAAAACAAAATCACATTTAATGTTTTAAGTTATTTCCTTCATGAAAAGAACCTTCGGATTTGTGAACCTTCGGAATAGCGAACATTCAGAGAAATTTCGGAATAGTGAACCTTCGGGATAGTGAACCTTCGGAATAGAGACATGCCCCCCAATATTCATATTATATGCCCAGAGTTCAAAGGTATGGACCCATAAAATTCTAAATTTGGCCCTTAAAATATTGAACTCCAAATTGGAGCCCACACAGAACATCACTTAAGTCAACTGTACCTGTGTCATGTCCCAATGCGGGAGGGTCCATATATACCACAACATTCATATTATATGCCAAGAATTCAACGGTATGGGCCCACGTAATGACATTAAATCTCAAGAAAACAGGCGAAAACAAAACAAAATCACATTTAATGTTCTAAGTTAAGTTATTTCCTCCTGTATCTGTAATGGGTATGCGCGCAGGATCAGTTCGGATGTGAGCGCACACTCCATAAAAAGAATCTTTGTGAAAATGAACCCTCTCAAATTAGTCTCAATACTTTAGAAAATAGAATTAACCTAAAAATAACAAAATCCTTCGGAATAGAGAACCTTCGGAATAGCGGAACTTCGGGATAGCGAACCTTCATAATAGAAACATGTCCCCACAATTACACCGGTGACGTAAACACATGTGCTAATCTTTGTCGTACTATCGTAACTATCGGTATGATTTATACTCAAGTACGAAATAACCATATTACAATCGCCCAGTGGATTATCTATCGACCACACAATATGAAAAACTCTACACCAGTGTACACCACTGTGTGGCGTAACAAGAAAACTAAGATGCATGCATCAGGTCGGCCGTGAACTATCTACCATAGAATTGTTGTAGCTATCGATTATACATTTTGGAACACCTGTCTGTATGTATGTGTGTATGCATGAATGCATGTGTGTATGTGTTATAGACTCTAACACTGCTCGACTGATCCGACTCGGATTTGGTATTTAACGTGTCAACTTGACCTCGCTCATAGGCATGTTTCTGGACCTTGACCGATCCGACTAAAAATTTGTGTGTAGAACTACTTCGATCCCGGGAGCAATATGGACGGGTCCAATTTCACGTGGGACCATGTCCTCGAACGTGTTGATATAGGCATGTTTCTGGACCAATTGAACAATAGTTTGGCCAGACGCTGTATATACTGGGTACTGTCCAGATGGAGGCGATCACAAAAAAATCCCTAAATAGTCCGAACGAAGTCGAGTACATCAGCTAGTTTAATATATATTTTGGACATTTGTCTGTCTGTTTGTCTGTTAGCTATGGCCGGGAAAACTGCCGGACAGATTTGACAAAATTTGATACCTAGGGGAAATTATTTCCAGGGAGTATTTTGGACGGGTCAAATCTTGATCCCGACCTGACTTTGACATTCAAAAAGATCAATTCAAGGTCAAATCTGGTAAAACGGAAGTATTTCAACGAAATTTAATACCTACTGTTACTTTTGTCCCAGGAGTGTTTCGGGTGGGTCAAATCATGACCCTGACCTGATCTTGGCATTCAAAATTGTCAATTCAAGGTCAAATCGGGTAAAGCCGGGCGGATTTCGACGGGTACTTTTGTCGTGACTTTTGTCCGGGGAGTGTTTTGGACGGGTCAAATCGTGACCCGACATGACGTTCACCTTTAAAATGGTCAATTCAAGGTTAAATCGCGCAATTCTCAGAAAATCAGAGGGGAACATCCCGGACGAAGTCGGGTCCACCAGCTACTATTATATATTTCTAGATTTAGTTACAAACTAAATACCTGTATATTGTACAAAGAAATGTTTGACAAATATATCTGTATCAATATTACCATACGGGTCATTAAAATAGATACGACGAAACAAATTTTGAAGGGTGCATGTATCAGGTAAATTTTTATATTTCAAATGATGACAGGAATGTGGAAAGTTGAAGTACCTACGTAATACTGGCTATCCGAATGAAGAGATATACATGTATATAAAAACCAAAATAGAAGATGACTGCTGGCGACAATGTTTTCCAAAAGAATTCAAAGCATTCGATAGCTCCCATCTAGTTGTCAGCCCGAAGATCAATATGAAGTTTGGTGACTATCAGATGAGGGATATGTCTGTACAGTTGCTAAACAATTCAGTCATGCAAAAGAGGATCAAACAGTAAGATACCAAATTGCTGCCTGTGGTAATGTTTTTTAACGAAATTCGGGACAATTAGATTACTCTCACCCTGGTTATCCAGAAGATCATTGTGGAATCTGGTGACGATCTGACAAGGGGTGTCGTCTGTAGGATCAACCAAATTATTTAGCCATAAAAATAGTAAAATTCAAGATCACCGCTGGCAGTGATGTCTTCACAAGGACAGTTTGAGAACAAAATATGGCTCACATCTAGCGGTGACCCAAAATATCCACATGAGAAAAAGTTCTCCAATAAAAGCTGGCTGCAGGGTGCGCCAATTGATTCAAATTCGAAATTTAGCAGGGTGTACTGCTTGTGGCCATGTTTTCTCCGCAAATTTAATAGACTGATGGACAAAACCACTGAATCCGTTGAATCAATATACATGTATACATGGATTAATTTATATGTATTGTTATACACAGTACTGGTATATAAAGGTACTGAAAATAACAATATTACTAGTATACACAAACTAAACCATATATCATGGCTATGGGTTCTAATATCCGAATATGACAGCTGAGAACTTGGTGTGAATAGAAGAGTGGTGGTGTCTCAAGTATATCTAACCCTCCACGTTAAAAACATGCCATTAAATGTCATAAGTATAATCTAGATTGAGGACAGAAGTTATCCATAAAACCCCCCTTAATTCAACCAGGTCCTCGCGCGATGTAAGGTCGATCACATGATGATCTAGGGGGGGGTATAATTGTTGTATAAAAACAGCACTGCATGTAAATATAAAATAAAATAGTGCTACATCTTATTACAGATTATTGCCATATATAATCAGTGACTATACAGACAGTCTGACAAAATAAAGTTTCAGTGACACTCTATCCGAAGAGGGGAATAATTCCAACTGTTACACTCAATGGAGCAATTATTAATCTGGAAAGGTGAAATTTCTAAGTAATACTAGATATCGACATGACGCGATAACATATAACGTAAATGCAATATGGCCGCTGGCGACCATTTTTTCCTATAAAATTTAAAACATATTTGATAGCTCTCATCTGATAGATCAATATCAAGATAAATATGAAGTTTGGTGATGATCGGATGAGTGAAGTGGACTGTGCTAAACGGTTTAGTAATGCTTAAAAAGATTCTTACCTTAATATTTTTATGTTCACTTTATAAACTTCACTGAGTCATCTTTGTCATGTATTGAGTTTGATATCTTTTGTTAACAGTTTATAAATCATGTATGTCTCATGTTTGTTATTTTAATTTATGTGTTTATTATCATTAAATAAAGTTGCATTCCTTAAAAAGATTCTTACCTCAATGTTTTTATGTTCACTTTACAAACTCCACTGAGTCATCTTTGTCATGTATTGAATTTGATATCTTTTGTTAACAGTTTATAAATTATGTATGTCTCGTGTTCGTTATTATATTATATACACTTTATAGTGTGTTTCAGCTGGTTTCAGAACGAAAAACAAATGAATAAAATCAACAAATTTGTAAATTTAAAAACAATTCAAACGTTGTTGTATTCCATGTCCCAGCCCGGACATATACACCATATTTCAATAATATTTATTGAGAAACAACGGACCAAACGCCATATAGCACCCCGTATACATCTTTTATTCCGAGCTGGCCTTTTATTCCGAGTTGGCACACGTCGATTGGGGCGAGTTAGCCCTGGGGCGAGTACGCCGATTTCGACACCTTCTCTATTTGCAGCAGGTATACGTTTACGCTGATTTACGCGTAATTTAATTTACAAAGTTCCCCAATTGGTATCGTAAATAGAGCGACCTTATTTGACAGAGAATGCCTCTGTTATTGATTATCAAGTTGCTATACATTAAAAACGACAAATTCACATGCTCGTTCAAGCGCAGTAGTCTATTTTCCCCATGTTAAAGGACATCCACACATACTAAATAACGCTAACCTACTGCGAATGTTTGACACGACAACTGTTAACATATTTGGGCTGAATTCATCTGACGCGGTATTATTCCTCAAAATAAACAACAAAACCATCGTTACTTGGAAATGTAGTTTGGGCTAACATTTACATAAATCCTCCACAACATTTATCCCGACACACACGTCAGATGAAAAACAGCCATGAAGTAAACGGCCAAATTGGCCGAAATGAATGTTTATTGGATAATGTATATACACTGGACAAACATAAAAAATATAGTGCGATGTACATACAAAATCCGGGCGATAACGTGACCTAACTGGCCGTCTTCCCGTCGCCGCCCAGGCATCAATAGTAAGGCAAGTTGACTACACTGCTACTCCTAACGGGCTTAACGATGAATCTTCACTTCTCTTAACATGTGTGGGTGATTTAAGATAATTATTTACTACAGAATATATAGTTATATACGATTGTTTGATTGAGTTGAGGGGTCGACATGGTAAAATAATTCTTAACTGAATAATTCTTAACTGAACAAAGCCCATGGTTTAGACCCCGGAAGCTCCTGGCACGACAGTAACCCAGAGCGGCCGTCCCAGGGAAACATCGCGACATGAACCTCCAGGAGTCCACCTGAGTGTCATGCATACACATATACATACACATACATACACATATATACAAATGTATACATATATACATATATATATATATACATATATATATACATATATATATATATATACATATACACACACGCGCACACATGTACACACATGCATATATATACAAACAGTCACACATATATGAGATTAATTCTTACATTAATAATTAAAATTACCATCGGTCAATGTGTAATTAAACAATATATTAATAATGTTCGTTGCATGTTAATAAAGACTAAGATTGTTTACAGTCTGGACAATACAGGTTGCAACAGCGAACAGAAGCAGCATATTCATCTAATAGGGTATACTTTATGAGCTTCTTAAATGTTAACCTCGGAGTGCAAGCCTTAATAGGTGTAGATAGTTTATTCCATAGTGTAGGAAATTGGTGAAGTGGTAACTTGGCACTGAAGTTTGTTCTAGGAGTATGATGTTCAATATCACGAGTTTGTCTCGTTAGGGCATGTTTTTTCCGTCTAGGTTTTCGCAAAAAATCTGATAGTGACTTCGGTAAGAGTTCATATTTCCAATCATAGACAAAAATTAAGGATTTAATAGTATATAGATCTTGAACTTTTGGAACATCTGATCGTTTGAAAAGGGGGTCAGTATGTGAGTTATACTTGGCATTACAAATCATGCGGATAGCTTTCTTTTGTAGTTTAAAGATCTTTCATATGTGGGACGAGTTGCCCTATATTTCTATTCCATAAGAAATGTGACTGCGAATCAGGGCGTAATATAGTGTTTTTAATATTTGGATTGGTAGGAACTTTCTGGCTCTACATAAGGCATGTATAACTTTGTTAACTTTTTTACAAATGTAATTAATGTGATAATCAAAGTTTAAATTTTCATCTACATATATTCCTAAAATTTTAATGGCTGGTTCGTTATTTAGTGATGGTGTTGGAAAAATAATTTCATTGTTTATGGATAATCGTTTATTACCGAAAGCGTGTCTGTTAGTGGCATTATAAAGCATATATTTAGTTTTAGAGGCATTAATAACAAGTTTATTTGCCGTGCACCAGTTAAAGACTTTATCAAGCTCAATATTTGCATCGTCAATCAGTTTATCTACCTTATTGTTAGAGGAGTATAACGTTGTGTCATCAGCAAATGATAGTAAATTAAAGTTTGTTGATTTCGGAATGTCATTTACATATAACAAAAAAAGGACAGGGCCGAGTATATATCCTTGGGGGACACCGGTTTTTACATTTGCGTAATCTGATCTAACACCAGAGTGTTCAACAAACTGTTTCCGATTTGTTAAGTAGCTTTTGAAGAAATCATTGGCCAGGCCTCTAATTCCATAGTGGTTTAATTTTTTCAGAAGTATGTCATGATCTAGAGTGTCAAAGGCTTTGGATAAATCTATAAATATAGCCAGTATTGTGTCTTTTGTTTTTTTTGTCGTTCATTTCCCCAATATAATTAAGGAGTTTTAACACAGGGTGGGACGTAGAATGATTTTTTCTAAAGCCAAACTGATGTCTGTTTAGTATCTCCTTTTTATCTAAGTAATCAGATAATCTTCTACATGTGACTTTTTCAAGGAGTTTAGAAAACACGAGTAGAAGGGAGATTGGTCTGTAATTTTCCACAATTTTTTTGTCTCCTAATTTATGAATAGGAAATATTCTTGCAATTTTCATCAAGTCGGGCACTTGACCTTTGCTAAATGACAAATTTATAATATGTGACATTGGTTCAGATATAAGAGGGCATATTATTTTAAGTAATTTCAAAGAATACCCTTCGTGGTCCAAACTAGTTTTATTTTTGAATCCATGAGATATTGCAATAAGTTCAATTGGATTTGTGGGGAATAAGAACACACTACTTGAGACTGGATTTGTAAGGTATTCATTGAATTTCTGTCTTGCTTTTATATTAGTTAGTTTGTTGAGAGTTATTGATGGCACGTCTGTAAAGTAGGTGTTCAGCTTATTTGCAATTTTTTCTGGGTCCCTACATTCAATTCCGTTAATTAAAATTACTGGAGGCATGCCATCTTTTGTTTTTCTCCTGAAAATTGCAGTATTCATGATTTCCCATGTCCGTTTCAAATCATTTTTGCTTTCTGAAAAAGCTTGGTCATAGTACAGTTTTTTTTACTAGTTCGAATGGCTTTATTATAGATTTTGCTAAATGTTTTGTATTTTTCCTTGTTTTGTGGGGATGGATGATTAATTTTTTTATGCAGTAATTTATGTTTATTGATAGAGGATGTTACAAGTCCTTTGGTCATCCACGGATTTATTTTAATGAATTTACTTCTAACTTTCTCGCGTCGCGGCGGAAATGATTTTTCAAATGCAGATTTAAAAATATTCTCAAATTTGTTGTAAGCATCATCTGGGCAGGTAGATTCGGTTACTGATGAAAAACTGCACGATGAGAGTAAATATTTGAATTGCTCCGGTTATTTTCGTTAAAATTTCGCCGTATTATGACAAATGATCCGATTTTAGATTTACACTTTTGATGGCTATATTCACAATAGAAGACACCAAAATGATCACTCACATCGGTGACAATTACTCCCGATAAATATTGTTGTCATGCTATTCACAAGGATATGATCGATCAACGTAGCCGAGAAGTCAGTTATCCGAGTTGCGATTGTAATAGCAGGCAGGAAACCTTGGGTGGACATGTTATCAAGAAATGTTTCAGTTTTAGTATGCATATGGTACTTTAAAAGGTCAATATTTAAATCGCCTAATATATAGGCTAGTTTCCCTTCTTTGTTGCTTTTCCGTGTCAGTTCATCATTTTTCTTGATAAATGTGTTCAGATTAGCTCTTGGAGGAGTATTTGGTCTATAAATTACACCTACTATGTAAGACTTTTTATGAGGCGGGTGAACCTCGATAAATATCGATTCAAAAACATGTGGGGAAAAAATAGTAAGATCTTCTCTAATATCGAAAGTTATGTTATCTTTGATATAGCAGCCAACTCCGCCGTGACAATCATCATGTTCTGGTCTAACCTTTGTGATTAATTTATATCCTGGTAGCTCATAAGTTGATTGTTCGGGGTGCCTAAAGATCTCACTCAGACCAATGATATCAAATGAGTTTAATTTGGTTTGTAAATTATATATAAGATTAGAAAAAGAATCCCAGTGGGCTGCCAAACTCTGACAGTTTAGGTGGAACAAGCTCAAACTAAAAATGTCGTGGTTAAATACATCATTGAATTCACTTGGAGAGTAATATTTACAATTATTATCATTTATGGAATTTAGATTTTCATAAGTATCATTGTCATCAACGTCCATGTCTTCCTCGGATCTGTTTAAAGAATCACCCATTAGGATATATTCGAAAACGGAAGGCCGGTGAAATAGTTTGTGTATATGTTGAGAATAAAAGTAACAAACTTATACCAAATGGAAGCAAGATAAGCAGATTAATAGAATTAGCAGTGTAGTCATAAACAACATGGCAGAATACATATATATAACAAAAAATGAGAGCGGGCGTGCTAATAAACACTATGTACACAAATTTGGATATCACATTCATCATTTTTCATTTCATATACATATGCATGTTTATATATACAGCAGTAATTAAATTTGATTACACAGTAATAGGCGATAAACTTAACAAGTATGATAATTACAAGTGTTCACCCATAAGAATAAATGACTCCGCTCATATAGAATAGGAAACCTTCTTAGAGGCACACTTTAGGAATATGCAGTCTTTTTATGAGGCTTATATTTTGAAGAGATAGGAGACAATTTCTTGTTCATATACTCAAGTGGGTTATAACCTATACGTATACATATTCTTAGCTAATTCCTATACTCGAAAGCAGCGACACGTCACATAAGACAGGGTCGTGGCGACATGCGGGTGGGGTGTCTCACTCCAAACTTTGGTCAAAGGGTTCGACAGTTGGAATATCATGCCTGTCACAACATTAGTTGAAATTGTTCTCCTACTAACCAATAATTAGTGGGGAATTTATTTCTTTTAGATCTAATTATCCAATTATTGTCAAAACTTTGGACTAAAATGACCATCCGTTGGAAATGTTCCTACCTTAGTGGGGTGTCAGATTGAACATTTTCAACAGTGCTTTTGGTAATAGTTAGAAATTTCCAGAGGATTTAAAAGGAGAAGTTGGAAATTTCAAGGTGTTTAGCCCCCCCCCCCCAACTATATTGACAACCCTGTGTTCCTTGGCGATACTATCGAAACATCATCACTTATCTCGCAAGAATCATACAGGAATTTTATGGCAATGAGTTAATAGGACCGGTACATGGGGACATACCGATATTTGACTTCGTAAGGTTTGGTAAATATGCATTTCATATGCGTCTTACCGTTCATATTCTGGTCAGTCAGTCGGAATACACAAATCACCAAGCTGATAGGGTGGCCGCGATCCGAGTTATTGGACAATTTAGAGCTTAGAGCTCATTATGTTCTTATACAATGTGAATGTGCCGTCTGCTTATTTTTCTTGACCCCCCCCCCCCCAGATGAATAATACACCATGTCAATGTTGTTTCATACCTGAGTGCTTATACCATGACTATCTACGTACGAATATTATGTACCAATATGATATTTCTGCTTTACACCCTACTGCGTGTGAACAGGAGTCTGATCGTGGGTTACACATCTACTGTTGTTAACACGTTTCAATGGATTTACTGTTAGTTATTTATCTTTCTTTTTTTGTTTAGAAATGGGGAAGAAAGTGCCGGCGATTTGTAAACAAACCCATGTCGACATACTGTCAAATGGGGTACACAACGGGGATGATCGTGGGCGCTAGAATCGTGTTGGTTTATGAGTCAATATCAATTTTGGTCAAAATTACAGATATGCCACATGGCATTTTTTTAGTTCCGATAATGGGGAAAGTTGTTATCATTTCGAGATATATAGCTATTGAACTGGAAGAAACGACTGAAGTTCGAGCTTAAACATCCAGCACTGATATTTTATGATGCTATGAATGGTGGATGTCTGGAAATTATGTCTCTTCTGTAACAGTATTGTCATCTGGTATATCATTTTTCAGAATAGAGATATTGGAGTACTTTTTGATCCGAATTGAGTATTGACCGGTAATGCATAGATCGAGAAAACAATGGGGGCCACAATGGAACACATCTTTCTCAGAAAAATTTAATTTCAACACAACATTAAACTTTATTAAATCAAGATAATCAAATGTCACACACTTTCTAACATAATATTGAATTGGACACTCCTTGTCCATCAAATATTGAACAAAACTGGAATTGAAATATATAACGTTTCATTTATAGATGAAAAAATAATATGTGTTACACGACGGACTTCAGCGCAACACGAAAGACACATATTTGCTACGGGGTGGACAATATCTGATAAATTTCTGTATAAAAGCCATGTCGAAATCCAGAGTTACGAAATATGCTAACAAGATGATAAAACCTGTTATTCATAAAGAAAATACAGCGACGAACTAAACAATCAGGATATCTGACGTTTGGTATACGATGTAGGAATAGGCTTTGCTACAGAAAGGACTACAACGTTACACAACTGACAGTCATATGCGAAATGTCATTTGTATACATATAGGTATCATAATCATGTACTGGCATCAGTGCAAATTCAATATTATGGCGATTCTCGCAATAATTCATGTCCCAAATACTTAATGATGTTTTCTGACGCGTATTTCTATATCAATATATGATGTGCGTTACAGTAAAGATTACACGATTGACAAAAAAGGCGCATAGCATATATACAGGCTATTATATAAAACGAGGTTCAATTTGTGAAATTTCTTTTCATAATAAATGCCCCACTGATTTTTACACATTTAGTACACATATGGTATAACGAATATTGTTAACTGAATACCATCGTGTCTTGTACTATAGTAAATAAATTGTCGTTACGCGATAGACATTGGTTATAGTCGGGTGAACACTCTATCCCTTACTTTATCAGATGAAATAATATGAACGTACACTAACATTCGTTTGTGTTTAAATATAATACAACTATGTGGTGAAGAGGTGCCCGCGTACTGGACAATATGTAAAGATAAAGAATATTGTGATAGATTCGAGTAACGTACGACAGGGATATGCTATGGGATTATCCGGATACATGTAAATTAGCACACATTATATATTTGAATCCCTTTCGTATATACCTGTCTCGTTTAGCTTTGTGCTCGGTTGAGATAAATTAAAACAAGTGCATGTCCGTGTTTCATAAATATAATTATTACATATCTATCAACGTAATTCGCATGATCGCACGACGTTCCAGGCGTGTGATAATTCTCAGAATCGCACTAGTGCAATCTGTCGACGGAACTATTTCATTCAGTGTTGTTAGACAGGCTCTCGCCGTTACTATTTTTACTTTTTCAACTTTTCAATGCAAGTGCGACAACCCACTAGCCGAAATCACAGCGCGCTGATTGGGTTATATTTTTGGAAAATCTGGGACAACCCAATTAACAACTTTGCGCGGGTCAAGATGGGTCAAGTTCACTCGCGGATAGACGGGCTCCCTGTCTGATTGTTGCGTTAATACTAAAATGCCGTTAAAACTCAATTAAATTCACATTTTCTGTACCGGAGATGTACGATTGTGAGTCAACTTACTATGATACGGAGATATGTAATAAAAATAGAACCTCATGAGTGTCTGGAATTTGACGAATTATCGCACTCGATTTGTTGGCGGAACGCGATACCTCTAGTGACTCAAATCTGACGTTATGGCGCCTATTGCGGCGTTTATGTTTGCATAGGAGGGACATAACTTTATTCCGATAACGACAGAGGGCAAGTGTCAATGGTGACCCCACCTGACCTTGACCTTCAAAATGATAAATTCATGGTCAAATCGGGTAAAACCGGATGGATTTCGACGCTACTTTTGTCGGGTACTTTTGTCCTGGCAGTGTTTTGGACGGGTCAAATCGTGACCCCACCTGTCCTTGACCTTCAAAATGGACAATTCAAGGTCAAATCGCGCAATTCGCCGAAAAGCAGAGGGGAAACAGCCCGGACGAAGTCGGGTCCACCTGCTAGTCCAACATAAAGTCACAATTATCAACCAGTACCAAACAGCATAAACTGATCTTAAAGATATTAAAGAAAAAAAGACACAATTTCCACTTCAAGCTGCCATTTTGACGGCCATCTTAACGCTGAGTTCCAATTTTACCCTATAATGGTGGCATTTTATCTTATCTTCACAAAAATGTATACATTTGTTTATATATGACAAGACTGTCTCACTATAATTTGCATCCAACTGATTTAGTGACCCGTCTGAAAAATGGCGGCCATGTTGGGCGCCATCTTGAATTTAACCGAAAGCTGGAACCAGCTGGATTATGATCAGGGATATAGTGGACAATATATGTGCGAAGTTTGGTGGTTCTATCCGGAAGTGAACGATTCTTCCATTATTGTGGGTTAAGCGACTCCACTATTAGTGGACTTTTAGCCGTCATTCCGTTTTTTTTTTGCACGGGACACAGTGAAAACACCTTATAAAGAGCCTACATCTATATCTCAGATTAAAATAATACCGATATGGGCTTATTTATGTTTTTGAAATAAGTCGATAAAAGCTTATTTTCAGGAGAACAGGACGAAGGATAACGATCCGAAGTTTCCTTACGATATTACGGCAATGTGTGGCGTCATCGTAATTTAATATGCTAAACTGTTGCAATTTTTACCAACATATCATCGCACAAATAGGTTCATAATCGACCTATTATATTCGCAAAGGTTCATTTTGGATTATTTGATTCTGAGATAAGCCCAAGTATAGTTATTCCGTTTTATTGCGCGGGCCACATGTAAAACACATTATAAAGAGTGTGCATCTGGTATGTCGTGATTTGGTTTATTCATGTTATTTTTCGCCTATAATGAACTTATCATGAGTAATTATGAGTTGTTAATGGCACTAAAACACTCTCATGTTAAGTTCATTATGGACTAAAAATGAGGCTATTCTTCGCCTATTATGAACCTAAAACAAATCTTGCTATAAGCTCATAACGTGCTGATTTTCAGGAGAGCAGGCCGAATCAACATACCTTGTGTACATTGGTTCATATTGGACTTAAATATTCACATATGTTCATATTGGACTTATTGTGTTCTGAAATAAGCACACAATGGACTTATACCCATTATTCCATTTTATGTCGCTGGCCACAGTAAAAACACATACTAAAGAGCGTACATGTACATCTGGTAAGTCCATTTCCGTTCATATACCAGTGCAGCGACCGAATGTCAAAAGTTGGCGGGTACCCCTACCCACGGTAGAACAAGTTGGAACCCAATTCTTTTGAAGGAGAAATATATAGTTTTCACGAAACTGACAGTCAAATCGACGATGAACGATACTCACCAGTGACAATTTCCAGAAATTAACGATGTTGGTAAGGCGAGGCATGTGGCTAAGTCCTAACTTATTTGCCAATATTGTTGGATGTAAAAATTACGACACCATACCTTATCTCTACTTGATAGGAAAAAACTGTTGGTTCACATCGATTGTTCTGCTATTTGGAATGGAAATTATTTTTTTTTATTTTGCTGAAAAATCGCTAAAAAAAAATTTCTTCAAACTTTTAAATGTATATTGCGTCGAATGACGAAATATTTAATCCGTATGGTGTAGTTGTTAACTGGTAAGCATATGTAGCAAAACGTTAACAGAAATTTTGAACGGTTTGCTATATACTAGATTTAGCTACCCCTCCCCCAAACTCGTGTCTGGTCGAAACATTACATATTTTTTATAAAGATTTACCATTTTCTAATTGATCTTAATGGGACCAAAATTAATTGTGTACTGAATGGTTGATCCAGAGATACCGTTTAATTGATTGCAGGTGTGCTCGGCCTTCCAGACCCACAGTTACAACAACATATGTTACTGGTAACAGGTAATTCTGCATGCATTAATATCGATTTTGTAGTACCAAAATATTTGTTATAAACAACACGTGACAAACTATATAAAGCATATGGCTCAGTAGTTATCTGGGCATCATATGTATGAAGAATTTGACAGAAATCTTGAACGGTTTGCGAGATATTGGATTTTAGCTACCGCTCCCCCGAACACGTTTTGATCGAAAAAATACATATTTATGATAACAATACACTTTTTTTAAATTATTCTAATGGGACCAAATTATGATTCATGTGATGAACACCGGACCCGTAGACACCGCGAGAGTTGCTAAAGATGTCCTCGGGCTTCCAAATCGCCAGTTGCAACAACACATGTTATTTATAACATGCATGTAATTTTATATTAATATATAGCGATTTTGTAGAACTGAAGTATTTTTTATACACGGCACATAATATAGACAACATATACAGAACAAAATCATTATCGCTGGCATAGTGATTGTTAGTGTCCCTCTAAATCGACAAAATATTATTTTTAAATGGATATAAACTAGTCTGACCAATGTGGTAAGCTGTCTCGATGTCCTCCTACTATATTAGAAGTATTGATCACACCACGAACTGAAAGGGTAACATCAATATTAACCGAAGGTGTGGACAAAGGATAGTTATATACGAAATACACAATGTGTATGGATTGGTTGGTTCTGGAGATAATGTGGCACTTTACAAAACGCGGATAAATGGCAAATAGGAAAGGCGATTTTTATATATTTAGAAAACAATCTACCCGATTTATTTAAAATACAGTACCAACTGAATCTATATGTTCTCAATATTAACCGAGAGTCTGGTCGGAAGGTAGCTCTATCCGCGAATATATAATATATACGGGTGGCTTGTTTCCCGAAAGCCTGTGTCGCTTTACACAAAGCGGCGGATAAATAAGAACGACGAATTTGCTATGGTTTAAGGACCCCCTACCAAATCGAAGTTTTAAAGTTGAACCCACCACAAACTGAAATGATTGCTCTCAATATTGAATGAAGATGTGGGCGAAGCTACGACAGTATTATCAGTATGTACACAATGTTTATGGATGGGTTCGTTCCCAAATACCTCTGGCACTTTACAAAAAGCGGAAGGCGAATGACATGGAAAGGCGAATATTTTTGTTTTGTTTTGTGGGACCCTTTAACCCATTTAAACTCATGAACACACCATACATTGAAGCTGAATGCTGAATGGTTTCCGACGTCCCATGGTACTTTACAAAAAGACGGCTGACAAATACGAAAGTTGAATTGTCTTTGCATTGAAGCCCCTATCACATTCAAAGTCTAAAACACATCTCGAACTGAAAGGATATGCTCCCAATATTAACTGAGGGTTTTTTGAAGGAGCTAACGCCTTTGTTCGGCTATAAAAATATCAACTGATTCGACTTAGAATATGCCGATTATTATTCTATCATGTACAAATGGACCTTTCCACGGCTGTCAATCAAATAAATATTAGTTGATATTTTCGACCAATCAGCGACTGAGCCGGCCAATGGCTGCATTGGAAATTCCGCTGCAATCTTTCTTCACCCTAATTTTGATATCCGTGCATACATTCAGTGTTAAATTGGCTATATTCAAACAACTTTTTTGTTGTCAAATCATAATATACTGAGATTTATATTTGCGCCATAATGTTATAAATTTATCCGTGATTATATAGATAGAGAGTAATCAATTTGTTTCGATGATTACGTGACATAATTCACGAGGGGAGCCGGGCCAGGTAAAACCCGAGTGAGCGGAGCGAACGAGGGTTTTACCAATAGGACCGGTTACCCGATTGAATTATGTCACGTAATCATCGAAACCAATTGATTATTCTGTTTATTACACCCTTTCAACCACTAAAGTTGCTAATTCTAAAGAGAAGATGTGACAAAATACGCCCAGATTAGCTGATTCTCCCATTTTGAACTACAACGTACAGTTGCGCGTGCAGTTACGCGGATGCACACATAATTTAAATAATTGTGACATAACGATACCGATTGACCTCATTATTTGGTGCGATTCATTTCTAAAGTTTCGGAAATTACAGGATATTTTCTGTCAAAATTGTGTTTATTCTGACCGAACAATCATGGCACTTGGAACGGGATATTGTGAAGATTCTGATGGTGTGTGTAAATAGTGTTGGTTCATACAGGAAATGTTAGGAAATCGTGCTAAAAGTAGAAGTTTCGAAGTGACGATATTTTGATCATCGACGTAAACAAACACTCGAAGAGTAACACGTGGAAATTCAGCTCGGAACTGGATAAATTAATTGTTCACATGGAATTTTTTATAGTTCATTTGACTGGAATATGACATCATCCGGATCATCGGAGTCGATAATAGGTAAGATTCTTCTTCATTTTACCGATTTATTTAATAGTAACTGCTTCTGCATCACCGTTGGCAGTTGGCAGTTCGGGGATCTGTCTGTCTGTTCTTGTCTGTTTGCGAATTTTCTTCCAGAGCCCTTGACCGATTTCAACCAAATTTGATGTGGTGCCTCGGGGTACCCCAGCAGATGTTATAACGGCCTTATTTTTAAAATAATTTGTTTTAAATAAATAAATAAAAAAATAGAAATATTTTGAGCAAGAAGTTTTAATCTAAAAATCTAAAAAGAAAATTTAAAAATTTAATTAAAAAATATATATAAAATTAAATTAAAATTAAAAAAAAAAATTTAAATTAAAAAAAAAATTCTTTCTAGAATTTCAATCTAAAATTCCAAAAAGAAAGTTAAAAAAGTTAGATTTTTTTTTTTTTAAATTAATTTGTGTGGCCTCTGTGGAAAGCTCCATTTCACAAACATTGTGTTCTTCTGACCTTGTGTCAAATGGTACGCGAAATGGCTAGTAAATACAAACGCACAATGGACAATGCAATAGCATTACACCGAGAAAATATCACGTGTGAAATCTCTAAACTTAAAAAAGAAAACTCGAAAAAAATTTGGTCAATACTTAATAAACAAGGGGAAAATAGGCACAGCGAAATAGAAATCGAATCATTAGAGGAACATTTTCGATTACTTAATTCCGAAACAATTACAGCAAAAGACTTAAATATGAACAATGAAGCAAGCAATACAAACAACAACCTAAATCGAACAATAGACAGGGAAGAAGTAACTAAAGCTATAAAGAGTTTAAAAAATATGAAATCCCCAGGTGAAGATGGAATTCTCAATGAATATATCAAGGCATCCTCCGATACCCTGGTAGACATATACTGCAAAACATTTAATTTAGTTTTTTAATCAGGATGTGTACCAGAAATATGGGGGATCGGAACAATTATTCCACTGTATAAAAATAAAGGTGATAAGGGAAATCCAAAAAATTACAGACCCATTACCCTTTTGAGCTGCTTTGGGAAGTTATTTACGAAGATTCTCTCAAATAGATTATATGATTACATTGAAGATAACGAAACTCTATGTGAGAACCAGGCGGGTTTCAGACAAGGTTATTCCACGACGGATAATATATTTGTTCTACATTTACTATCCGAAATTTCGAAGGCAAATTTGTACTGTGCTTTCATTGACTTTGAGAAGGCATTTGACAAAATATGTCGACAAGGACTTTGGTACAAACTTTCGACCATTAGTATAAATGGGAAACTACTCAGTTATTAAAAACATGTACACTAACATTAAATCGAAAGTTCGAATGGGCGACCAGACATCCGATTGTTTCCCATGTTTATCTGGGGTAAGACAGGGTGCAACCTATCACCCCTGTTATTCTCACTTTACCTGAACGATCTGGAAGAATTTCTAAAATCAGAAGGTGGGGTGGGATTGATTAAAATGTCACGGGATATAGAAACTCACTTGAAGATGTATGTCAAACTATTCATTATTTTATACGTAGACGACACCGTTCTTATGACTGAAACACCTTTAAAACTGCAGAAGGCACTTAACAGTTTTCAAAAGTATTGCCAGAAGTGGAAATTGAATGTAAACGTCGAGAAAACCAAAATTATGTTGATATCCAAAAGAAGCATGCCAAAGAATAGAACTTTTTTATACAACGGTGAGGAAATTGAAGTAGTAAAGCATTTTAACTAACTTGGTATTATACACACCAAATCAGGCTCATATAACGCGGCAAAGAAGGTATTGGTAAATAAAGCAACTAAAGCAATGTACTCTATTATTTCTAAGTCGAGAATACACTGTCTGTCGGTTAGAAACATGTTCGAACTGTTTGATGCGCAAGTATTACCGATTATGATGAACTGTTGTGAAGTATGGAGTTCGGGAAATAATGAAATTTTTGAAAACATACATAGAAGATTTTTGAAATACGTTCTCCATCTTAAATCATCTACCCCTAATTATATGTTATATGGTGAGAGCGGTAGACTACCCATAGAGTACACTATCAACTTGCGTATTGTGAAATACTGGATGAAATTTAAGAATATGGAGCAAGGCCGATTCTGTAAGATTCTATATCAACTGGCCCTGAAAATATGTGAAGCTGAGGAAGCAAAGTTCCAATGGATTGAAAAAGTAAAAGATACTCTAACAAAATCTGGGCAGATTCATCTATTAAATGTTGGTTATATCACATGTCCAGAACAAATGGCACGCTATTTCAAATGTTGTCTGAATAGCCAATTTCGAGGCATCTGGCTATCTGACATAGAAAAATCTAGCCGAGGCAATACGTACAAAATTTTCAAACACGATATTAATTTCGACAGATACTTGGATTATTTGGATACAAAATAACAGAATAACCTTGTGCCAATTCCGTACTTGTAACCATCGCTTGCCAATAGAGAAAGGTCGATGGAACGATACAAACTTACTAAATAGACTATGTCCATTATGTAATAAACGACAGCTCGGAGATGAACTGCATTATCTACTAGAATGTATATGTTTTAGCGAAGAAAGAAATCGTATCTTGCCTAGCAAATTTACCAGCATAGATCATGCAGCTATTCACATTTTAGACGAACTGCTGAATTTGGAAGATATGGCTAGTCTCCGTAGATTATGCTCCTCGATACAGCTTTAGTTAACCACATATGAATAACTCGTAGTGTTGTTGTTGTTGTTGTTGTTGTTGTTGTAATAATAGTCCCAGAGATTTGCTGCGATATGATGATGATGAAATATGATGATAATGATAACGATGATGGTGCTGAATATGATGATGATGATGATGATGGTGATGATGATGATGATGACGATGATAATGCTATTAATACATTAGGAAGGCGTTGATTATATTTACACCAAGAAGTTCTTGTATATATTATACATATGCTGTTATATTCTCATTCTTGTGTATATATTTTTTCCTTGTACTTCTCAATATCTATATTTGATCAGAGAATAAAACATTACATTGTCTCGTGTGGTTGTTGTAGCACTAGTCTTTGCGACAGGGTTCCACGACATCGTGATTAATGTTGTTTCGTTGTCCACCTGAACACTCTATTTTTGGACTATTATTCTATTAACGTTTATGGTCGCTGCCATCCATATGGTGAAAATGGGTCGCAATGGTAAAGCTATGTCACTTGTCCTTGTAGGATAACCCCGCGTAAATTCAAGAACCAAACCATTAGTCTACGTGTATGTCCAATTTAAACAACTGACATTTGTTCAGGATCCAGCGGTCCTGGCCTTTTGACAAGTGCAGAAGAGTCGCATTGCTGAACACCCCCTTGAAACAAACAAGGGGATCCATAATCCCATATCTCCTGGAATGATAATGAGTATTTATAGAATAAAATATTTATATAGATGAATATTTATTTATGGATGAATATCTTTCATTCTCACAAATGATCACAACTAAATTTATTGGAGAAGGAAAACAACAATATTGTTCATTAATTGGCAGATATGAACCAAGATATTGTATTGCATATATTCGTTGATCGGCATCTATAATATGAAGGCAAATATTATATTTACATAGAAATGTTATTTGAGAGGAACCCGTGCAGTCCTTATTTAAATTGTATAGGAGTTACGGGGACCTGGAGCATCGAGGAAGGGCTTAATGAGTTGCAAAAACATTTGCCTTAACCCATTTTGTATATTATAGATATCAAATAAATTTTAAATCAAGCTGTAGCAATTGATCTCCTTAAAAACCTGGTCTGACTTCGTTTCAGCACATTTCATTGTAGCGAATAACCACCAATGGATCGGGTTAAAAGTTAGTTCATCTTAAATGCGGTCAGTTAATCGTATTTATCTCCTTTGTCGGCCTTTGTCGAAAGAAAGCATGTATTGATTTCTGGGCTATAAAGTTGTTTCTTTCTGGAAGGCGACAGCGCCAGTTCGCATGACAGTAAATATATTGTGATTTGTAATTTGCCGTACACTAGCACTTAAAGGTACTCAAGCCGATTCGATGGTCCCCATATCATCAGATTCCAACGACAACAAGATTTTTTGAAATGTCACTTCAGTGTCAGAATCGATTAATTGCTCAAAAATAATGCTAACCGCAGTCAACTATAGCATAACATTGACAAAAACCTGATATTTATCAACTGTTTGTTCAACGAAATATTGCCGGTTTGTGAAATATCTGACACAAAAAAGCCACTTGATTTTAGAGTTATCCATCTTCATCCGCAAATTGGTCAGAGAAAGTATTCTCGTCTGCGGTTTACTGGGCCACTATAAAAATAAATAATAGATTTCAAAAATCGATATCTGATTGCTCTGAGCTTTGATGAGTGGGTTCCTCGACTCGAATCAAATAGTGTTTACCCCCGAAGCCAAGGAAATAGCAATATGCGAGCGTTAATTCGGATTGAGTACCTTTAACGTCTGCGTATGATTGTGTGCGGAATCTGCGGATGCGCTGACAATTGCCATACAAATTTCCACCCCGTTTTTCGTTGGTACACTCTCTTCAGGAACACTTTGATGACTCATGAAAATTTAAGAGGTTGTATAAACTAAGAGGCGTTTTAGCACTCATTATTGATATTTTCCCGTGCAATAACACACTTATATTGAAAGGCACTTTGTGCGTTGAACCGTTCCACTCATCGTCGATAATCCACTAAGGCCATTGTATAGCGAACGTATTCAGCAAGAGACTTTGTCAAAATGATTACGCATTATAAACAAGAAAACCATAGTCAGAAATGGTAACGCGTTCAAGATCATATATTATATACCCATGACTGTAATTATAGAATCTTTTTCATTTCTGTTATTTGTAATTGGCATAGCTTATAACAAACCAAAAATCAACATTATTGACATATAATGTAAACGCCAATAAACGAAATTGAAATTTTCAACTACACCTTGTACCGGGCTCGGCCTCTGGGTCGAACTACAGCTCGACCTCGGAGTCGCACTACAACTTTTATTGTGTCCCAATAATTAACATTCTATAAATAGAACCCCCACGCGCTATGTCAGCGCACAGGCGAAACAGGAATTTGTACATTAGTATACACGCGGCGCGCGTAATGAAATTGATAAAATTCTAACAGTGGTATATACTATCAAGAGGACAAAAATGGTAAAATTCCTGCCTAATTTCCGGTGTCGGATATACACAGTGGACCAGTTACCCCAACGTAACATACCCCACTTACGTCGACCTCATCATAACACTATTATTAATATGTTGTGTTCTGGGCATAGTGTCCAAATATATGTTATGGGTTTAAACAACATATCAAGGAGCATGCCATTCTCATGTTTCTGTTTGCAAGATATACATATCTTACCTGGTCGCGCTAATTTTACAGCGCATTAAATCCAACTTGGAGCGACCTTAACGATAACACAAATATAGTCCAGATTAGCAGTAATTATTCAACTACCAAGAAACACAGGGGATATGTGTGTAACTGAAATCAATACACATATGTTATTTTTTTAAGTAATATATCCTAGTTTATTAAAGTTATTAGAGATTTTCCACCGGTCTCGCTAATGGCGTTAAATATTGTTTTTCCCTTAACATTGCTCAACAGTTGAACAACATAATTGGGAACAAAATGAGTGGGCTAAAGTTAAATCCCGAGGGGGTGCAAGGGTACCCCTCCCAGCTCCCGGACAAGTTCATAAACAACGCGCACGTGCTCTCGCTGTTCTAAAAAGTTATAAATAGACTGAACAGCGCTGGCCATTGCACAAAACAATATAGTCTAGATAATGAGCACCAATTATTCAATTACCAAATAAGCACAAGGGATATCACCCAGCTTACTAGTGTTCTGTAGAACTGAGTTAGACTCGGGTTCGGGGAGTTGTAGGCGTACATGGGCGTGTGTGTTCGGCGAATCACTGGATTACAAGAAAACCATAATCAGAAATGGTAACGCCCTCAAGATTATATTATTACGCATAAATATAAATTATAAAAAAAAATGTTAAATATATTGGTTACATGAATGCACTGCCTCATAATTCCGTTAAAACAACTAATCCTTCAAATTATTACAAAACATTACGCCTTATTACTGCAGGTTTCTAATTCACCACACCAGAAGTCTCTAAATGCGGATCAAAAACCGGAGTCATTATGTTCCTGCTATAAATCGTGTCGTTAATTGTTTAAAATACGTATCAATTGACATATACATGTACGCACCCATTCCCTCATTAAAATCAACATATATCGACCATTTTATGGGAACTCCGCGAATTCAGGGACCTCCGCAAATAGACCTCCGCAAATAGGGACCTACTGCGAATTTTCAAAACCGGAAAACCCGACTATCTATTTATAAAACGCCCACAGACACACAGCGATCTAAAATTTGCTCACCAGTATACATCCCATGGGCGTTAATAACGAGTTGTTTTCGGCATTGTTGTACAGTCCTATGGTGATGTTGGTGAAAGTTGGCGATGATGTGGTGTGGATGATGTGGTGTGGAATCGACTTTATCTCCGCCCGCTGCCATAGTTACCATTATAATAGAATGAGTTCCCAAATTGTTGTCAACGATTATAAGACAATTGGGATATACATGTTACATATATAGGCTGTTACGTATGAGTGGCTCGCACGTTTCAACCAATCGCAATGTCGACTTGTATCTTAATTCGTATTTGTAATAAATATGTCCAAACGATAGAATAAATAAAAACACCCAGTATAGAAGTGAACTGCTGAACAGGTGTAGGCCGAAATGTTGCAAACGAATTTTCGCTCGAAATCCTTCAAATTCTTTTTCGGAATACATGTACCATATATCTCATCCCAAAGAAATAAGAAACTGTTCGATATAAATCAGCAATATATCTTAGCATCAAAGATAACTGAATTAAAAACAAACATATATTCACCAGGAAGAACTGCAAATTTCTCTAGTACACCAGTAAATATATGAACTACGCAGCTGACTAACACTTGACTAACATATATATACAAGAAAACTAAGATGCATGCATCAGGTCGCCCGTGAACTATCTACAATAGAATTGTTGTAGCTATTGATTATACATTTTGGAACACCTGTCTGTATGTATGTGTGTATGCATGAATGCATGTGTGTATGTGTTATAGACTCGAGCACTGCTCGACTGATCCGACTCGGATTTGGTATTTAACGTGTCAACTTGACCTCGCTCATAGGCATGTTTCTGGACCTTGACCGATCCGACTAAAAATTTGTGTGTAGGACTACTTCGATCCCGGGAGCAATATGGATGGGTCCAATTCCACGTGGGACCATGTCCTCGAACGTGCTGATATAGGCATGTTTCTGGACCAATTGAACAATAGTTTGGCCAGACGCTGTATAATACTGGGTACTGTCCAGATGGAGGCGATCACAAAAAAATCCCTAAATAGCCCGAACGAAGTCGAGTACATCAGGTAGTCTAATATATATTTTGGACATTTGTCTGTCTGTTTGTCTGTTAGCTATGGCCGGGAAAACTGCCGGACAGATTTGACGAAATTTGATACCTAGGGGAAATTATTTCCAGGGAGTATTTTGGACGGGTCAAATATTGATCCCGACCTGACTTTGACATTCAAAAAGATCAATTCAAGGTCAAATCTGGTAAAACGGAAGTATTTCAACGAAATTTGATACATACCGTTATTTTTGTCCCAAGACCTGATCTTGATATTCAAAATTGTCAATTCAAGGTCAAATCGGGTAAAGCCGGGCGGATTTCGACGGGTACTTTTGTCGGGAACATTTGTCCGGGTAGTGTTTTGGACGGGTCAAACCGCGACCCCGACATGACCTTCACCTTTAAAATGGTCAATTCAAGGTTAAATCGCGCAATTCTCCGAAAATCAGAGGGGAACATCCCGGACGAAGTCGGGTCCACCAGCTACTATTATATATTTCTAGATTTAGTTACAAACTAAATACCTGTATATTGTACAAAGAAATGTTTGACAAATAGATCTGTATCAATATTACCATACGGGTCATTAAAATAGATACGACGAAACAAATTTTGAAGGGCGCATGTATCAGGTATATTTTTATATTTCAAATGATGACAGGAATGCGGAAAGTTGAAGTACCTACGTAATACTGGCTATCCGCATGAAGAGATATACATGTATATAAAAACCAAAATAGAAGATGACTGCGGGCGACAATGTTTTCCAAAAAAATTCAAAGCATTCGATAGCTCCCATCTAGTTGTCAGCCCGAAGATCAATATGAAGATTGGTGACTATCAGATGAGGGATATGTCTGTACAGTTGCTAAACAATTCAGTCATGCAAAAGAGTAAGATACCAAATTGCTGCCTGTGGTAATGTTTTTTAACGAAATTCGGGGAAATTAGATTACTCTCACCCTGGTTATCCAGAAGATCATTGTGGAATCTGGTGACGATCGGACAAGGGGTGTCGTCTGTAGGATCAACCAAATTATTTAGCCATAAAAAATAGTAAAATTCAAGATCACCGCTGGCAGTGATGTCTTCACAGGGACAGTTTGAGAACAAAATATGGCTCACATCTAGCGGTGACCCAAAATATCCACATGAGAAAAAGTTCTCCAATAAAAGCTGGCTGCAGGGTGCGCCAATTGATTCAAATTTGAAATTTAGCAGGGTGTACTGCTGGTGGCCATGTTTTCCCCGCAAATTTGATAGACTGATGGACAAAACCACTGAATCTGTTGAATCAATATACATGTAAACATGGATTAATTTATATGCATTGTTATACACAGTACTGGTATATAAAGGTACTGAAAATAACTATATTACTAGTATACACAAAATAAACTATATATCATGGCTATGGGTTCTAATATCCGAACATGACAGCTGAGAACTTGGTGTGAATTCAAGAGTGGTGGTGTCTCAAGCATATCTAACCCTCCACGTTAGAAACATGCCATTAAAGGTACGGTTGGCCTTGGCGGTGGGTATCCTGTGAAAATATTTTCACCTGTCAAAAACCGCCACAAACATAAAGAACATCAAAATGTAGACAGACTTTGTCCGTCTATAAATAAGAAATATCGCATAAACAGTATGTTATTCTCATATGTTTAACCATTGTTATGTAAACAAAAGCATAAAAAGTAACTTTTCTGGTGTTTGTTTATATTATGATGGTAAACATAAAGAGCGTTCTTTGTTGGTGAATTCCTGATATGGAACCAATAAAGAGCGTTTATGCCATGTGTGTGTGATTAGCCAGTAGAATTGTGCTGTCCTCTGTAACCCAATCAGGCTCTTGCTTAGGTACAATATAGTAGGTATTTATGATAGCATGCTGTTTACGCGATGGTCATCGTATATATGAACGAAACTGTATGCGTTTTAATGTTTTTCTGTTTATGGTGTTTGGAACAAATATGAATATTTTCGACAATTAAGACCTCACGTGCCTTTAAATGGCATAAGTATAATCTAGCTTGAGGACAGAAGTGATCCATAAAACCCCCCTTAATTCAGCCAGGTCCTCGCGTGATGTATGGTCGATCACATGATGATCTAGGGGGGTAGAATTGTTGTATAAAAACAGCACTGCATGTAAATATAAAATAAAATAGTGCTACATCTTATTACAGATTATTGCCATATATAATCAGTGACTATACAGACAGTCTGACAAAATAAAGTTTCAGTCACACTCTATCCGAAGAGGGGAATAATTTCATCTGTTACAGTCAATGGAGCAATTATGAATCTGGAAAGGTGAAATTTCTAAGTAATACTAGATATCGACATGACGCGATAACATATAACGTAAATGCAATATGGCCGCTGGCGACCATTTTTTCCTATGAAATTAAAGAAATATTTGATAGCTCTCATCTGATAGATCAATATCAAGATAAATATGAAGTTTGGTGATGATCGGATGAGTGAAGTGGACTGTGGTCTGTGCTAAACGGTTTAGTAATGCTTAAAAAGATTCTTACCTTAATATTTTTATGTTCATTTTATAAACTTCACTGAGTCATCTTTGTCATGTATTGAGTTTGATATCTTTTGTTAACAGTTTATAAATCATGTATGTCTCATGTTTGTTATTTTAATTTATATGCTTATTATCATTAAATAAAGTTGCATTCCTTAAAAAGATTCTTATTAAATAAATTATGTATGTCTCGTTATTATATTATATACACTTTATAGTGTGTTTCAGAACGAAAAAAAATTAATAAAATCAACAAATTTGTAAATTTAAAAACAATTCAAACGTTGATGTATTCCATGTCCCAGCCCGGACATATAAACCAAATTTCAATAATATTCATTGAGAAACAACGGACCAAACGCTATATAACACCCGTATACATCTTTTATTCCGAGCCGGACTCAGCCTCGGGTACATTTTATAGTGTGTACCGAATTGACACACGTCGACTGGGGCGAGTTGGCCCTGGGGCGATTAGGCCGATTAGGGCACCTTCTATAATTTACAGTATGTCCCCGTTTACGCGTAGTATACTTTAGAAAGTTCCGCAATTAATAACGTAAATAGAGCGACTGTATTTGACAGAGAATGCCTCTGTTATTGATTATCAAGTTGCTATACATTAAAAACGACAAATTCACATGCTCGTTCACAGCTAGCCCCCCCCCCCCTCCCTCCGGAATGACAGTAAAATCAATCCTAGCCTCCGAAATGACAGTAAAATAACACCTAGCCGCCTGGAATGACAGTAAAATCACACCAGCCCTCCTAAATGACAGTAAAATAACACCTAGCCGTCCGGAATGACAGTAAAATCACACCTAGCTCCCCTCCGGAATGACAGTAAAATCACACCAAGCCCCCCCACACCCTCTCCCCCTCCGGAATGACAGTAAAATCACACCTAGCCCCCCCCCCCCTCCGGAATTACAGTAAAATCACACCTAGCCCCCCCCCCCCTCCGGAATGACTGTAAAATCACACAAAGCCTCCGAAATGACAGTAAATTCACACCTAGCCCTCCGAAATGACAGTAAAATCACACATAGCCCCCCCCCCGTAATGACAGTAAAATCACACCTAACCCCCCGAAATGACAGTAAAATCACACATAGCCCCCCCCCCCCCCCGTAATGACAGTAAAATCACATCTAACCCTCCGAAATGACAGTAAAATCACACCTAGCCCCCCCCCCCATCCGGAATGACAGTAAAATCATACCTAGCCCCCCCCCCATCCGGAATGACAGTAAAATCACACCTAGCCATCCGGAATGACAGTAAAATCACACCTAGCCCTCCGGAATGACAGTAAAGTCACACCTAGCCATCCGAAATAATATTTTTATGTTCATTTTATAAACTTCACTGAGTCATCTTTGTCATGTATTGAGTTTGATATCTTTTGTTAACAGTTTATAAATCATGTATGTCTCAAGTTTGTTATTTTAATTTATATGCTTATTATCATTAAATAATGTTGCATTCCTTAAAAAGATTCTTATCTCAATGTTTTTATGTTCACTTTATAAACTCCACTGAGTCATCTTTGTCATGTATTGAATTTGATATCTTTTGTTAACAGTTTATAAATTATGTATGTCTCGTTATTATATTATATACACTTTATAGTGTGTTTCAGAACGAAAAAAAATTAATAAAATCAACAAATTTGTAAATTTTAAAACAATTCAAACGTTGTTGTATTCCATGTCCCAGCCCGGACATATAAACCAAATTTCAATAATATTCATTGAGAAACAACGGACCAAACGCTATATAACACCCGTATACATCTTTTATTCCGAGCCGGACTCAGCCTCGGGTACATTTTATAGTGTGTACCGAATTGACACACGTCGACTGGGGCGAGTTGGCCCTGGGGCGATTAGGCCGATTAGGGCACCTTCTATAATTTACAGTATGTACCCGTTTACGCGTAGTATACTTTAGAAAGTCCCGCAATTAATAACGTAAATAGAGCGTTGTATTTGACAGAGAATGCCTCTGTTATTGATTATCAAGTTGCTATACATTAAAAACGACAAATTCACATGCTCGTTCAAGCGCAGTAGTCTATTTTCCCCATGTTAAAGGACATCCACAAATACTAAATAACGCTAAGCTACTGCTAATGTTTTACACGACAACTGTTAACATATTTGGGCTGAATTCATGTATGACAGTAAAATCACACCTAGCACTCCGGAATGACAGTAAAATCACACCTAGCCCTCCGGAATGACAGTAAAATCACACCTATCCCCCCCTCCGGAATGACAGTAAAATCACACCTAGCACTCCGGAATGACAGTAAAATCACACCTAGCCCTCCGGAATGACAGTAAAATCACACCTAGCCCTCCGGAATGACAGTAAAATCAATCCTAGCCTCCGAAATGACAGTAAAATCACACCTAGCCCCCCCCCCCCTCCGGACTGACAGTAAAATCACACCTAGCCGTCTGGAATGACAGTAAAATCACAGCTAGCCCCCCCCCCCCTTCCCTCCGGAATGACAGTAAAATCAATCCTAGCCTCCGAAATGACAGTAAAATAACACCTAGCCGTCTGGAATGACAGTAAAATCACACCAGCCCTCCTAAATGACAGTAAAATCAAACCTAGCTGTCCAGAATGAGAGTAAAATCACACCAAGCCCCCTCCATCCGGAATGACAGTAAAATCACAGCTAGCCCCCCCCCCCCCCTCCGGACTGACAGTAAAATCACACCTAGCCGTCCAGAATGACAGTAAAATCACACCTATCCCCCCCCCCTCCGGACTGACAGTAAAATCACACCTAGCCGTCCAGAATGACAGTAAAATCACACCTATCCCCCCCCCTCCGGACTGACAGTAAAATCACACCTAGCCGTCCAGAATGACAGTAAAATCATACCTAGCCCCCCCCCGGAATGACAGTAAAATCATACCTAGCCCCCCCCCCCCCGGAATGACAGTAAAATCACACCTAGCCGTCCAGAATGACAGTAAAATCACACCTATCCCCCCTCCGGAATGACAGTAAAATCAATCCTAGCCTCCGAAATGACAGTAAAATAACACCTAGCCGTCTGGAATGACAGTAAAATCACAGCTAGCCCCCCCCCCCCTTCCCTCCGGAATGACAGTAAAATCAATCCTAGCCTCCGAAATGACAGTAAAATAACACCTAGCCGTCTGGAATGACAGTAAAATCACACCAGCCCTCCTAAATGACAGTAAAATAACACCTAGCCGTCCGGAATGACAGTAAAATCACACCTAGCTCCCCCTCCGGAATGACAGTAAAATCACACCAAGCCCCCCCCCCCACACCCTCTCCGGAATGACAGCAAAATCACACCTAGCCCCCCCCCCCCCCTCCGGAATTACAGTAAAATCACACCTAGCCCCCCCCCCCCTCCGGAATGACAGTAAAATCACACAAAGCCTCCGAAATGACAGTAAAATCACACCTATCCCTCCGAAATGACAGTAAAATCACACGTATCCCTCCGGAGTGACAGTAAAATCACACCTAACCCCCCCGAAATGACAGTAAAATCACACATAGCCCCCCCCCCCCCCCGTAATGACAGTAAAATCACACCTAACCCTCCGAAATGACAGTAAAATCACACCTAGCCCCCCCCCCATCCGGAATGACAGTAAAATCATACCTAGCCCTCCGAAATGACAGTAAAATCATACCTAGCCCCCCCCCCCCCCATCCGGAATGACAGTAAAATCACACCTAGCCATCCGGAGTGACAGTAAAATCACACCTAGCCCTCCGAAATGACAGTAAAATCATACCTAGCTCTCCGAAATGACAGTAAAATCACACCTAGCCATCCGGAACGACAGTAAAATCACACCTAGCCCTCCGAAATGACAGTAAAATCACACCTAGCCATCCGGAATGACAGTAAAATCACACCTAGCCATCCGGAACGACAGTAAAATCACACCTAGCCCTCCGAAATGACAGTAAAATCACACCTAGCCCCCCCCCCCCATCCGGAATGACAGTAAAATCACACCTAGCCATCCGGAATGACAGTAAAATCACACCTAGCCATCCGGAACGACAGTAAAATCACACCTAGCCCTCCGAAATGACAGTAAAATCACATCTAGCCCCCCCCCCCCCATCCGGAATGACAGTAAAATCATACCTAGCCCTCCGAAATGACAGTAAAATCACACCTAGCCATCCGGAGTGACAGTAAAATCACACCTAGCCCTCCGAAATGACAGTAAAATCATACCTAGCCATCCGTAATGACAGTAAAATCACACCTAGCCATCCGGAGTGACAGTAAAATCACACCTAGCCATCCGGAGTGACAGTAAAATCACACCTAGCCCTCCGAAATGACAGTAAAATCACACCTAGCCATCCGGAATGACAGTAAAATCACACCTAGCCATCCGGAATGACAGTAAAATCACACCTAGCCATCCGGAACGACAGTAAAATCACACCTAGCCCTCCGGAATGACAGTAAAGTCACACCTAGCCATCCGAAATGACAATAACAAGTGAAAATCACTCCTAGCCATCCGGAATGACATTAACAAGTGAAGTTACTCCTAGCCATCCGGAATGACAATAACAAGTGAAAATCACTCCTAGGCATCCGGAATGACAATAACAAGTGAAAATCACTCCTAGGCATCCGGAATGACAATAACAAGTGAAAATTACTCCTAGCCATCCGGAAGGACAATAACAAGTCAGAATAGAGGACTGGCCGACGGACATAGCCATCCGGAATAGCAATAACAAGTGAAAATCACTCCTAGCCATCCGGAATAACAATACCAAGTGAAAATCACTCCTAGCCATCCGGAATGACAATACCAAGTCAGAATGGAGGACTAACTGAGGGACTATCAAGCATGTCCGCTTGTCAACTTAGGTGAAGTGAAAGAAATAATGGCTTACAACCTATCCGTCATATAATTTCCCCACATAATGAACGTGGTACATAAATGTATGGATGACACCAGAAAGGGGAGATGTCTGCTATGCATGTTACAGAAGAGGCTAAATATAATAAGGCCAAAACAAGAAACATATTTGTTTTTCTGGATTGCCAGTCTGGTTAGAATAATGGTCAGGGTTGGTTTTTGTATAAATTATAAAGCCAGATGGCAGTTTGCGATCCAAAATACACATAATATCATTTCCTTTTGAATTTTTGAATTCTTTGGAATTACGCATATGTACGCGATATCTGTCTGCTCCGTCTATACTTCTTAGTCGGGGAGCCAATAAGGTCCACCTGCACCCCCCCCCCCCCCCCCCCCGATGATTACAAATAACCTTATTTTTATTGTTCCCTATGGTATCCAGATAAAGAATCCGGAATTCTCCGAAAAATAAAGGTGGCCCTACTAGGTGCTAGAGCCATTTGAATCCAAGATGGCCGCCATTTCCTCTAATTCCGACCAGCTGTATTTAATCGTTGTAATAGATCGGTTGTTAGCAAAAGACACAGTCAAAATATATGCCATTTGTTGGTATGATGTCCTTCTTCAAAATGACGGCAAAAAAATTCGAAAAAAATTCAAAATGGCCGCCGAAAAATGACGTCATCTGCACGAAAATAGGAAATTTAATTAATATTTCACCATATCTTCCATTTTTCTTCACATTAATCATTAGTAAATGGCAATGTTTTTGAGACAGTCATCAAGCGTGATATTATAGCGTCATTTTAAGACATTTGCCATTGACGAGGGTTCCGTAATAGATACAGAAAGAGGATTTGAAAAAGAGGGGTAAAATTTTCGATTTTTTGCAAGACGATTTTGATAGTCATTTTATCGACAAACTACACAGGCTGTTAATAGAATGTCAACAACTATGTGCTTTATTTTATTGGACGGATGTTTTACTTCAATGGGAATGAAATTGGTGTAGAAAATTTCCAAAATGGCCGCCGAAAATATGAAAAATGGTAAATATTGCCCCAGGGTGTCCTGCAATGGCTTACAAGTTGTGGTTAATATATAAAATTGGCTAATCTGTATTATATACATTGCATACTAACATGTCTGATGCACCATGGATCATTGTTTCTATTGTCACCACTGACATCACCAGAAATATTGGATTTTTCTCTCACAAACTTGACATAAATTTCGACAAAAATTCACTTTTCAGGGTTGGACAATTGTTTTAAGTAAAATGCAACTATCATTGGTATCAAAGGTATTTATTGTATTGGTCTATCTTAAATGTGTCACACTACGGTGTTTATAGACCAAATTGCTCAAGATGGCTTCCAAAATGGCAACCAAATTTGTAAAAAGTTATTTTTTTACATATATCCCGAACATTATTCTCTGCGTTATCCGACAAGGTAGTAAATTGTGACTCACTTGGTTATTGTACGTGTTAGTTAATTAACTGACAACTACGTTCTATTATGTTTGTCCCAGTTCCGTATGGGGCATGACAAATTCATTTTAAAGTTGCAGTATGGAATTTTGCGGAGAACCTCTTTTGTGTTTCTTGCCATATTATTGAAAGGAAATGGGCAGAACTTTGAAACGGAACTGAGATGAACCATAATATGTGGCTATTCTGGTCCATTATGATAAAACATATCAACTGGATACACGGTGGATGCCAAGATGGTAGCCAGGGACTTACTATATTATCATAGGTGATGTGAATAGGTATACAGGGAGTTATTGTATGGTCAACGGTGAGATGAGTACATGTATGTATACAATTAGTGACTGTATGATCATAAATGTAATGAATAGCTATACAGGGAGTGACTAAATGGTCATGTGTCAGGTGTATGAGTATACCCGGTGTTCCTGCTTGGTGATGTGGCGGTATGGTCATGTGTAGGTTATACGGGTATACACATGTGTTGCTATATGGTCATGGGCGAGGGGTATGTGTATATAGCGAGCGGCTATATGGGCATGGATGATGTGCATATGCATACATGGAGTGAATATACTGACATGGCTGGGGAGTATTAGTATATCTTGAGTGGCTATTCTGCTATGGTGTGACAATAGGGATACGGGGAGTGACATGGCCAAGGGTGAGGTGATTATATACAGGGAGTTACTGTACGGGCATGAATGGTGTGAATATGTATACAAGGAGTGACTATATGGTTATGAGTGGGGTGTCCATGGTGAGATGCATAGGAATATAAGGAGTGGCTGTATGGGCATGTGTGAGGTGAATCGGTATACATGTAGTGACTGTACGGTGTATTGTTGTGTGTGGCCGTTGTGACCGTATGGGCATTGCTGTGGTGTATAGATATAACGAGAGTAGCTACATGGTCATCTGTGAGTTGTTTATGTATATATGGAGTGACTGTAATGTCGTGGTGGGATGTATATGTGTACCGTGTGTGGCTGTATTGTGACATGTGGGTGTATATGTATATTTGTGCTGTCTGTATGATCATGGATGGAGTGCGTAGATAAATAGGGAGTGATTTTATGGTTATGGGTAATGTGTATAGGTGCACCTGGTATGCCTGTACGGTCAAGATTGAAGTTATATGCATACCTGTGGCTATATAGGGAGTGCCCTTTTGGTAACGGGTGGGTCGTATATTGATATATGTTGTGGATGTATTATCATCGGTGGTGTATAGGGTGTAGATGAATGATCATGGATGGCGTGTATAAGTATACATTGAGTTGCTGAATTGTCATGTGCGAGGTGTATATGCAAGTATTAAACTTATGAGTGGTCGTGTGTGCGGGTATTGGTATATTTGGAAGGGCTCACCATTGATGAGGTGTATATGTATATCTGGATTGACTCTATGGTCATGGGTATGGCGAATAGATATACATGTAGTGGCTGTATGGTCCACGGTGAGGTGAATAGGTATACAATGAGTGACTTTATGATCGTGAATGTGGTGAATATGTATACACATAGTGACTATATGGTCAGGTGTAGGAGTATACCTGGTGTTCATGCATGGTGACTCATGGCTGTATCGTCATTTGTGGTATGTACCAGTATAACCAAATATGGCTGTATGGTCAGGTGTATGTGTATAGAGTGGGTGACTATTTTGTCATTTGTGTGGTGTTTATGTACATATGAGGTCATGGTGGGTTGTACATGTGTAATTTGGGTGGCTATCGCTTTCCACAATAACGCAAGGATATGTTAATCAATAGAGAGGTCATATCAAAGAGTTCTCTAATCAATGATAGTGTTTGTGTACATGGGGGAACTTTAAACGTGAAAAGCGATAGCCACCCATTACCACACAGTCATTCCATATATACATAAACACTACAGACATAACAATATAGTGACCAACTGTATAAACGTACACCTGACCCATGACCATGGATGGCCATACAGCCATGAGTCACAATGCAGTCACACCGGGTATAATCCTAAACATGACCCATAACCATAGAGTCACTCATTGTATACCCATTCACCTCACTATTGGCCATACGGTCATCCCATGTATACCTATTCTCCACACACACATGGTCAAATAGACATTCAATATATACATCAACACCACAACAATGACCATAGAGTCACCCCGGGTATACATATCCACCTCACCAATGGTCATATAGCCACTCGCTTCATACACATACCCTCACCATGGCACCTGGTATACTCCTTCATCTGACCTATGGCCATATAGTCACACCGTGTGTACCTATTCAAAACATTCGTACATGATCATGGTCAATCATTGTATATATATTCACCTCACCCTTGGCCATGTCACTCCCCGTATCCCTATTTGTCACACCATAGCAGAATAGCCACTCAAGATATACTAATACTCCCCAGCCATGTCAGTATATTCACTCCATGTATGCATATGCACATCATCCATGGCCATATAGCCGCTCGCTATATACACATACCCCTCGCCCATGACCATATAGCAACACATGTGTATACCCGTATAACCTACACATGACCTACACGTCACCAAGCAGGAACACCGGGTATACTCATACACCTGACACATGACCATTTAGTCACTCCCTGTATAGCTATTCATTACATTTATGATCATACAGTCACTAATTGTATACATACATGTACTCATCTCACCGTTGACCATACAATAACTCCCTGTATACCTATTCACCTCATCTATGACCATATAGTAACTCCCTGGCTACCATCTTGGCATCCATCGTGTATCCAGTTGATATGTTTTATCATAATGGACCAGAATAGCCACATATTATGGTTCATCTCAGTTCCGTTTCAAAGTTCTGCCCATTTCCTTTCAATAATATGGCAAGAAACACAAAAGAGGTTCTCCGCAAAATTCCATACTGCAACTTTAAAATGAATTTGTCATGCCCCATACGGAACTGGGACAAACATAATAGAACGTAGTTGTCAGTTAATTAACTAACACGTACAATAACGAAGTGAGTCACAATTTACTACCTTGTCGGATAACGCAGAGAATAATGTTCGGGATATATGTAAAAAATTAACTTTTTACAAATTTGGTTGCCATTTTGGAAGCCATCTTGAGCAATTTGGTCTATAAACACCGTAGTGTGACACATTTAAGATAGACCAATACAATAAATACCTTTGATACCAATGATAGTTGCATTTTACTTAAAACAATTGTCCAACCCTGAAAAGTGAATTTTTGTCGAAATTTATGTCAAGTTTGTGAGAGAAAAATCCAATATTTCTGGTGATGTCAGTGGTGACAATAGAAACAATGATCCATGGTGCATCAGACATGTTAGTATGCAATGTATATAATACAGATTAGCCAATTTTATATATTAACCACAACTTGTAAGCCATTGCAGGACACCCTGGGGCAATATTTACCATTTTTCATATTTTCGGCGGCCATTTTGGAAATTTTCTACACCAATTTCATTCCCATTAAAGTAAAACATCCGTCCAATAAAATAAAGCACATAGTTGTTGACATTCTATTAACAGCCTGTGTGGTTTGTCGATAAAATGACTATCAAAATCGTCTTGCAAAAAATCGAAAATTTTACCCCTCTTTTTCAAATCCTCTTTCTGTATCTATTACGGAACCCTCGTCAATGGCAAATGTCTTAAAATGACGCTATAATATCACGCTTGATGACTGTCTCAAAAACATTGCCATTTACTAATGATTAATGTGAAGAAAAATGGAAGATATGGTGAAATATTAATTAAATTTCCTATTTTCGTGCAGATGACGTCATTTTTCGGCGGCCATTTTGAATCTATTACAACGATTAAATACAGCTGGTCGGAATTAGAGGAAATGGCGGCCATCTTGGATTCAAATGGCTCTAGCACCTAGTAGGGCCACCTTTATTTTTCGGAGAATTCCGGATTCTTTATCTGGATACCATAGGGAACAATAAAAATAAGGTTATTTGTAATCATCGGGGGGGGGTGCAGGTGGACCTTATTGGCTCCCCGACTATCTGGATGTGTGTTACATTCACATGTATTTTTAGTTGAGTATACAATCGGGGAGACGACAGAACTTCCATATAGCCGCACACCATGCAATGCATACGCTCAAGGGGATAGACAAAACAATGCTCCAGAAACGGAGCAGATATCTCATTCTTAGGAAAGATAACTCTACAAACCATAATAAATTCGCCCTATAGTGCCACATGAAAATTGCATACCATGCATGATTATATATATATTAAATTTTAGACCAACTCTTCTCGGTCATGCATAACAGCTTGGGATATCGGTTGGTTTTGTGTTTGTTTTTTTGGGCCGAGTCACGTCCCGTTATATACTCTTCTATAACGGACGTTATGCCCAGAATCCTGGGCGGGAGTTGTCTTGCTTGGATGTCTTCGTATTAGGTCAAATGGACGTTTTTCGTATATATGAACATAGAGGGCAGCCTTTCACAAGCATGACGATATATCAAACATGCTTGTATTAGAGGTCCGTTCATTCCCAAAGCAACGAGATTTATAAGTAAACAAAGCCTTTTTTCCAGAGAATGTTGATTTGTTATGTTATCAGAAAATGAATGTAAACAATATATTATACGATCGTATGATCACTTTACCTCTTTTGACCACGGTAAGTAATATATTATTTTGAAGACAGATTAATCAGATTATTAATCAGATTCGGGGGTTCACGTTAATGTCCGGGAACCACGTGTAAATGTAGTCCGTTATAGAAGAGTAATGGGACGGAACTCTGTCCAAAATAGCATCAACCCAACCGATATCCCAAGCTGTTGTGGACCGAGAAGACTTGGTCTAATCCAATAATTATGTGTGAACCAGGTACAGGTAAGATCTGCTGACTGAGAACACTCATAAAACTTCGTCATTCGGTCCTTGTATAATTCAGTAATGCTAATGTGCCGTTGATCCGTTAATTCTTCGTCAGCCCGCGGGCCTCATGCGTGGGTCTCTGGAACTGGAATTAAAGTGAAGGGAATCGCGCACTCATAATTATGGGGGTCTCCAAGCGAACAGAGCAAATGCATGCGATCCTGCCCATCTGGTGCATATTATTTTCATCTACATTTTCAGCTCACAGCGTGAATAGTTCTTTATCGGTCTGAGACAATACTAATAAATTTCACCCACAATTAGACGCCCTATGCGGAATTTTGGTGGTAATGATATTGTCATAGGCCTATATATAATCCATTCAAACTCCTGGTGTTTGCCATCTGGCAATTGATGAATTGTTGGGTATTTTGCCCTTTGAAGATAGGTACCCAAACTTCGTCTCATATAAGTATTTTTGCGTTCACAAACATTATAGCTTGCTAATGTTAGAACTTTCCACTTTTTGTTGGTATTTAGCATTATACTTACCTCATTATTGACACCATATCACATATTTCATGTAATGCGAAATCTTGAAATTAGTGCGAAAAGGCATGAAAATAAAAAAATATATTTTAACAGAAAATCAAAGACAAAATGGAATTTTCTCCCTTCTGATCGTATTTTTCTTGAAAACAACATATTTTCACCGCCCAATTGTTCATCTTGGATCAATTGAATTTTAGCAAGCCGTTATACCAACTTAATGGTTAGTTTCAGCAAAACCGTAGTGTACAGAGCGTTTACTTATCCAATGGTTCATTGTCGTACTTGATACAACAACCTACTTGTCAACCATGATATCTACAGTAAATGGTGGACAGCCGTTCTCGGATAGATCTTGTATGATATTAAACAAATAGTAATACATGTAAAGATAACTTAATTTGGGTTGAAAACAATTATCCATATTTAGAGAGCGTTTAGTTATTAATATTTATTCCCGCTATTGACTGGTGTAGGTGGCTCTGAACCATACATTCACGATTTCACATAAATATATTGATTATCTATTATTCGATAAATATAGTCAGCTGAAATCTAGTTTCGTGCTTATTTCGAAACAGCAGTCCTTTCATTAACATAAAGAGCGATTTGTGACCAATGTGACCAATCAATTTTTAAATTGGTTCAGGCAAAATATTGCCAAAATTTACTATACTCATCAATGTTTCAGAAGAATTGAAATGCTTTTCAATATAATCAGGGGTTACCGAAGTTAACCTGCAGCGAAGCTAAATCGTCAAATTACAGCCATTGGCAGGGTGTGATTTTATGGTTGTTAGTTAATGTATTGCCTTTAAATGAGCCAAGGGTCTACACAACATAGAACAGTCACGTTTCTTATTAGCCAACCCTTTTTTTTGTTTTGCGAATGCCTTATTTATAGTAATAAATAAATAGTTCAGATGGCATAAGTCAACCAGGCTGATTTTCGTCGAAAATCGTAAAATGTATAAATTTGCATAGACGCCGTATTTGACATGGGTTTTGTACATTGAGAAACTTGGTCTGTTCAGGTATTCTTCTGTTACATGACATTTTCTCTCGCGCTCAATCGCTTCACTCTCAATAAGGTAATGTAATTCGTTTCCTAGTCTGTTATCGGTACATAGCGGGCATGTTCGTTTCATCATATCTTTACCATTCCAGCGACCGGTCTCCACTGGCAGACGGTGGTTTGATGTTCTAATTTACAAGATATTCATTCTATTAAATCCATTTGGAAACTGGGATCTACAGCAAGCATGCAGCCATGGTACTGTGATATTAAAACCCTTTTTAGCTATTAGAGCTCTTTCCATCAATGTACCACATTATTATAATCAATAAATTTGAAAAATTGTCAAGGAAATATGGGTTGATACAAAAATCGGACTTGGAACTGAAAAATACACCTAATAATAATCACTTTTTAATTGTTCCCGGTGTCGAAATAGGTCGATAAATAATTGAACTACCTTTCTATGGTGAGCGTGATGTCCCAGAAATACGTAACAAATACAACTCTGAACACGATATTTGGGTGCCAAATAAATTACAGCCATGTGCATGGAACAGAAAAGAGTGTTCCGTATTCGTCTGTCCCTGATATGGTTGAAATAAAGAGCGTTTCTTTCACTTCGGTGCGAAAAATCGAAAACAGCTGGGAAATGGCCACAGTGACCATGGCAAGTAAATTTCAGAGCAAATGAAACCGGTATATCAATAGTTCGTGTATTTATTAACCTATCTTATTCCCTCTTCCAAATTACGTAGACAAAATTTGGAAACTCGAATGAGCCATGTCTGTTTAAGATACAGAAAATATAGTAAAATGTCTTAAATGATTTGCTCGCAGGCTGTCCATTAGAATACGACCAGACATACTGCACTAAGTACTACAATACCGAAACTGTGCGGGGTGGTGCACTAACTCAGTGTGCGGATGATGGTGAGCATTTGGTCGAGATAGCAAATCAATGCATGTACAACTATTTTGTAAAGGAACTGCAAACAGCAACGTCCGGTAAGTACATGCATATATATTCACGTATACCAACAGGGACAGATCGACAGGGGTTGGGGGCCCGGGGGAGACTCTCATCTCCCCAACTTGGGTACACAAATTAAACCGTTTGAAACCTGACACAACATCAGTTAGAAATTTCACTCCAAAATATATGTAGAATGTCCCAATACGGAGAAAGGTAACTTCAGTTGATGATAATTTAATAACGATGATGATTCAATTTATAATTTGTAGTCCTTCTTATCGAGAGCTTCTTCCCGTCCAGTCCATCTTTCTGTGTGGTTGATCAAGTCCGTTCGCGTCTATTTCAGATAGATAAGATAGATAGATAAGATAAATTTTATTTAAAAGTCGGAGGTATAAACATATTACAAACACAAGCTCTGAAGAGCTTTTAACCGAATGTAACAGATACATATATAAATAAACACATACATAGCACAGGGTAAAATATCAATTATATGCAAATTTAAAATAAGTTTAATCATAGTTAGAATCCCTAACTGACAACAGCTAAAATTTTATTTATCAAGTACTAAAATTTCTAATTTATTAAAAAAAAACAGAAAACAGAAAAACAACAAAACACCAGAGAAATCAGTATTTATGATTTAAATTTGCCTCTTCCAGTAATTAAGAGAAAAAGGAATTTTGAATTTACTTGAATTTCATATTTCTGGGTTTCGGAAAGGGTTGCTTTAAAACAAAATTAGCCAGAGTAATTTTCCTGTAGTAATAATATAGTCAGACTAATTGTAATTGTGATGTTTACCTTATTTGATCATTAATAGTTAAAATGTTAAAATGGGCTGGTTTGGAGTGTCTATGGGCTCTGGAATGCTTTCACTGGCTTCTTTGCCACCTACTCCAATCCAGTAGTCCAGAGACTCCCCAAAACACCCTGCTAGTATATTTGTATGTCAGAAGTATATTAAATACATGTACATGTATCTGCCACTACCGACACGCACTGCAGCGGCACTCTGGACCATCCCATGACATAACCAAGGATTTAAAATTTGATTGCGTCCTGATATGTTTCGGAAGGCCGTACCAGAGGGTGTGCGCAGCATATTTAAATGACCTTTTTACCATATATCACAAGATTGAATCTGGGTACCTCTGCAATTGGATACCTAAAACTATACTTTGTGTTCTTCCAATGAACAAAGTCCTGTAAGCACATAGGTGACAACGTATTTAAGATTCTAAATGTTTCAATAGCCATAGTCCTTAGTCTTCGTACTTTGAGGGATGGTACTTTGGCTTTGAGGAGTAGGTCTTCATAGGATGAAACGTAGTCATTATATATAAAGCGTAGTCACACTCAAATCAATGTTGCTCCAGCTCTTGTGAAGTCAAATCAATTAATGACTAAAACAAAAAACTCCGCGAAATCAAGCCGCAGTAAAACTAATTAATTATTACTCACATGAATGAACACCAATGAAATTACGGCTAAGCATTAATCACTTTGGAGCAATTGTGTAATAATTGATCATGATATTATATTGGATCTTTGTTAATGAATACGGAAAGGATATGAACCTATTGCTAATTGTGAATTACATTATTTGTATCCAAATAAGACCAATCAAGATGGATATTCACGTCGTTTTAGAAACACCAGCGCAGGCGCTATTATATTATTCAAAAATATATATGTTCTTGAATGTTTCATACACACACTGGTTTTTTTTCTCAAATCGCTCGGATCAGCCAAACGTCGCGAAATTGACAACAGTTTCTATAGAAAAATTAACGGTACTTTTTCGTAACGGCATCAGTTTAACCCTTTACCCAACAAAACGGACAAAAACGCCCAAATAAAGCTTCAACAGCCTAAAATATCTTCGGTCTGTCTCAATAACACCATACAAATATGGATATCATTGGAACCGGCTCTTTGACCACATTGTGATGATTACAGTTATGCCCTGTGCCAATGCATTCTCTTATATATGCGAGTCGACCATAGGTCGCCTCGCATATATAAGAGAATGCATTGGCCTAAGAAAATTCTTTTTTAACACTTTTTACCATTTTTTCTTACATTCTTTAACAATTTTATAATTTTTTCTTACATTTTTTTACAATTTTTATAATATTTTTCTACATTCTTTGACAATTTTATCATTTTTAATATGTGTTAAGTCAATGCTTTCTCTTATATATGCGAGGCGACCTATGGTCGACTCGCATCTATAAGAGAATGCATTGGCCCAGGGCTGTTATGTTGGGTAAAGGGTTAACCCTATCCGAATCATAGCAATTGAGCAGGACCATGCACCAGCATCATAGCATATTAGTTCATAAACTCAGAACATATAGATTGTTTTAAAATGATTATGTCTTTGATACTTACTTAATAAACACAACATCTTTAAAAGATAGGATCAGTTTTACAAAACTCCGTGTTAGTGATCACAAACTCGCTATTGAAAAAGGTAGACATCATCAGCCTATAATTAAGGAGGGGAAGAGACTGTGCCTTAAATGCAGGACCGGTTCTGATATAGAAAATGAGTATCATTTCATTATGGAATGTCCACAATATTGCGATCTCAGAGATGAACTTTTCCAAATTGTTGGTAGATATCACAGTAATTTTACAAGTATGTCGAACGATCAAAAATGTAATCTTATAATGAAAAATGATAACCCTGAAATAAGCAACATCAGCATCGTGATCCGGCGCTTCTTTGATAAGCGCTCTGAATGAATATTATGCTTGCCATCACACAATAAAAGACATATAGCTAGACATGCCATGTTCACATGTAATTTTTTATTGTTTTATTATGAATTGTATTGTTAGCATACTGCCTTTATTGGTGTTTATGCAAATAAATCGTATCGTATCGTATCGTATTAGCAGGACCACTTGACCAGGGTTTGGGTATGATCTCTTCGGGCGGAGTCAATAGAGACCTTTCGCAAAATCGCGAATACGATTACGGATATGGAAATATCCTGCCAGTATACCAGAGTATACGGCCAAAATTTGATATTTAAGCACGGGGGTTCTTATGCGAGACGAAATATCCCCCACGCAGTTTAATTATATGTAGATGTGTCCAGAATGGGCCACCGGGTCTGCTTGGGAACGCTCTAACATTATCCGTGTGGTGTATTACACACGGATAAGAACATACGATCTGAAAGAGACACACGTTACATTTTCCATCAAATATATGTGTGACTAAATTATATAGTTGGGCATATGTCTCTCACCAATTAGCCATCGTAGGTAAATTGTGATGTTTTCCACCTTACTAGGACAATATGTCCTATCCGTAATCGTAATAGTGATTTTTTTGAAAGGTCTCTAGTGTCAGACTCGTGACATGATATAATACTTGTGTGTGCTTTCTGGGTCTATTTGACACATATATATTATGCAGATGTATGGATTGATGGTATCCTATGTGGTGGTGGTGGTGGTGGTGGTGGTGGTGGTACCAGTGAGTGGTGTACGAGGAATGGTGACCCACTGCCCTTGATTGTGTGGGGGTCAGATGAGCCAGATGGAGGAGGGGAAAATCATATGCGGTTAGCTGGGTACACTGGCTGGAGATTCCATGACGCACATGAGTCAGAACCCCATCACTTCATTTGTCAGGTGACATAAATGTGCTCAGATGGTCGTCCATAACTCTCTGTGAAAAGATGCAGTAGCTTTGTTGAGCACGGCATGTGTGCATATCAACTCGACCTACGGTATATAAGGATTAACTGTCATGTGGACTGTTTTTATGGAGATGTAACCGTGAGGTAAGTGGTCATATCTTCGGGTTTTACATACAAGTTATGACCACGGTTATATCTCCATAAAAACAGTCCACATGACAGTTAATCCTTATATTTATATACTTTTAGCGAAAAGGTCACTTTTGTAAATGTATTTAAATTGTGACAAAACAAGCCCAAAATATCCCATAGCACCCTTGGCAAAAGTTAACAGGAACAATTGAAACCCGATGATTTATTAAGTCAATCCTGCGCGAATCCAAATGCGCCCAAAACATTACGCGTTCGTCTTTCCAAACCCAAATGACGTATCGATGTTGTTATGAGCTTGCAGTTATACGCTGTTGCGCATTCACCGAGAAATAACTGCATCTAGCCACGTGGGCGCCGACCAATCAGAATGCTGGATTTAGTGATAATAACACTTAGTGTGTAAATATATTGGATTGAGCACAAGAGTGCACAAGTCACATTGAACATGCATGATGTATATACAAATTGCGTGACATTTATACACATTGTGTTTGTTCATTGGTTATTATACATATGATACATTTATTTCCCATTGATTGTCTTTAACTCGATGTGTATTCTATATATTCATTCACAATATGTATAACATAATATTGATTGTTATTTGACACATATTTATTTGTTTGCTAACCAATGTACATTGGTTTATGTTAATGTTTTTTTTTAAATATATAGAGTATGTTTGGATGACTTATGAAAAGAAACGTGACATTTATTTTTGTGTTGGTAAATTATTAGTTTTATCATATTAGTTATAAAATCTAAAATCACATGCATTGATTTTGAAACGATGTCCATTGGTTTGGAATTAAATTATTGATTCTTATTTGACACCTATTGATTTCCGTATATTTTACCGAGTGGTCGCCCATACCCCTCCCATACATATTTGTCTCAAATTAAATAATAAATATTAGACCGACATGATTAAATTTTGGATGTAAACCTCTGTCTGCAATGAAAAGCATATATGGAATCACCTGATTTTCCAGCTGTTGCTATGGTGTATCAACACAATTGGATTGGGAAGCCCCGGCATTGTGTTTTACTTTATGTGACGGTTGCCCGTCAAAACTGGATGAAAGTATTGGAAACGTAGAGTGCACGTTTTGGCGTCTAACGAAAGCTCGATATTTGCCCCAGTCAAATACATGTAGATCCCCGCCGCTCACCGGATGTTTCATTATTCGGCCAAAAACTGAGCGAAAAATAGTACTGCGCAAATTTAAATACGAGTAAGGTAAGCAAAATTACCACGACAAATGGAAGATGCCGTGCGCGGAAATTCTTATTTGTAATCACCGAGTTTATTTTTAACCTTGTTCGTCAACGTCAATAGAAATATTACCATATCCATAATTATGGTGAATATAGCGATGCTACCATGCACAGCAGGCTAGCATCACCAAATCATTTTGCATGGCCTAGATTCATATTTAAGTTCCCAGATGGTGATATGCATCCATTGGGCACCTCGATTATGCATTAGCATCAATGGGAGGTCAAATTCACATTTAATAATAAATTTTGCTTAATCTTAATTATTTACGATTGGCGCTTAAGCCCCGGTTCCATATTCCCGATTTTCTGTCCCGAATTAGTATATTCGGCACCAATTCGGGACCAGACCAAATCGGCAGCATTCGAGAGAATTCTGGACGAGTTTTATTCCAAAAGCCGCCGAACTGATGACAAAATTTAATCGTCCCGAACATTGCCGAGTATTCCAGAATGCTTCCGAATTGCTTCCCGAATGATAAAGAATTATCCCGATCTGATACCGAAATTTCGTGCGAGTAGCTGCCGAATTGCCCAGATTACTACCGACTTACACCGAGTTGTTGCCGAATACCCCGAATCAATGCCGAACTGGTACCGAATTGATGCCGAATAAATACCGAATTAGTATTCAATTGCTGCTGAACGTACCGAATCGATGCCGAATTTTGCAGATACACCGGATCTCGGTATAAAAGCAGCCACACATGGCGAATTCGGCAATAACCTACGGACTACTCCAGAATATTCACCCGAATATTGCCGAATACTGCCGACTACTCCCGAATAGGTGCCGAATTGCTCCCGATGATTGACAAATCGGGAGCGATTCGGCTTGGTTCCCGATAGTTTTGAACATTTCAAAACTGTCGGGAGCGAGTCCAGAATCGTCCCGAATCTACCCTGATAGCACCGATATCCCCGATCATGTTCGGGGGTAAAAATTCACTGTCCCGACTCGTCCCGAACTTACTGCACGATTTTTGCAAAATTATGATTCGGGAGTCATTCGGGAACATTCGGGGTGGAAAATCGGGGATATGGAACAAAGGCATTAAGCATAATCATTTGTGCTTAATCTTAATTATTTGTGCATAAGTGTAATTATTTTTGCTTAAGCGCAATCAATTGCACTTAAGCACAATTCATGGTTATATGCAAATAAACGCCCCTGGGCCCTGGTAAATAAATAGGTTTATCCATAACTCAACCGTAACCTATATTGACATATCACCTCTTGTTTTCATTGGTTTGAATGGGTAGGGATCGAGGAAGCCCAACTTCCTTATCAAAATGGCTGCTTCCCCACAAATGGCTCCTATTGTGTCGCTATGGGATATACCAGGTTATGCCGATAGTTTATTATAGGTAGGTTAGATAGTAGTTACAATTACGCTTAAGCGCAATTAATTACAATTAAAGGTACTTAATCCGAATTAACGCATGCAAATTACTATTTCCTTGGCTTCGGGGGTAAAAAATATTTGATTTGAGTCGAGGAACCTACCCATCGAAGCTCAGAGTATTCAGATATCGATGTTTGAAAGTTATTATTAAATTTTTAAGTGTCCCGTAAACAGTCAATGAGAAGACCAAATTGCGACTGAAGATGGATAACTCTAAAATTAAGTGGCTTTTTGTGTCAGATACTTGACAAACGCAAAACAAAATTGAAAAAAAAGTTGATAAATAACAGATTTTTGTCAATTTTATGCTATAGTTGACTGTGGTTAGCACTATTTTTGGGCAACTTATCGATACTGACAACTGAAGCAGCATTTCCAAAAATTTTGTTGTTGTTGGAATCATGATATGGGGACCATTGAATTGGATTGAGTAACTTTAAAGCGCAATACATTATTCTTAACCGCCCAACGTCACCAGAAATATTACCACATCCATAATTAGGGTTAATTTAGTGATGCTACCATGCACAGCGGACTAGCATCACCAAATTCATCCTATGGTGACCTCATTCTGCATGGCCTCATCTGCTATGGAGACAAAGACTCAGAATTAAGTTCCCAGATGGTGATGTGCACCCATTGGGCACCTCGATTATGTATTGTGTCATCAATGGGAGGCCAAATTCACATCTAATAATGAATTTTGCTTAAGCGTAATAATTACGATTTGCGATTAAGCTTAATTATTTGTACTTAAGCTTAATTATTTGTACTTGTGCTTCATTATTTGTACTTAAGCATAATTATTTGCGCTTAAGCATAATTATTTCTGCTTAAGCGCAATAGGTTAGATAGTAGTTACAATTACGCTTAAGCGCAATTAATTGCACTTAAGTGCAATAGACTATGCTTACGCACAATTCGTTTCGCGAAAGAATAAATTCCCTGTTAGCGCCGAAGCACTATGTGTGGTATTTGCACTTAAGCGTAATTATTTGCGCTTAAGCGCAATTGTTTGCACTTAAACACAATTCATTATTAGTCTGCCAATTTGGGACCATAGACAAACTGAACAAAAACAGAAACTTTCTAAACAAGTTTCTAAAGAAAATAACGAGAGGCCGATCATGATCGGCAGATGTTTAACCCATACCTTGACGATAGCGATTAGCTATTTTTATAAATCCTTACACCAACCTTTTCATGAGTGCAAAAGTTTCAACAATTCACACCTTACTATTAAGTTCACACGTGGAATCAGACTTATTACCAATCGATACCAAAAACTATACAGGTCAGAGGTGTGTCATCATAAACATGCACATAAAATTTAAACACGATCCGATAAAATATATAGTCCAGTAATCGTGTCGGATAGCAAGTGTCTATGGACAGACGGACGGACGAACGACGGATGATTGATCCAGACATCGGCATTATGTGTACCATACATGGTATGGGTACACACAAAAACCTTATAGAGTTTTGTCAGTGACTTTTTTTGAAAAAGGGCCATAACTCTGTTAAAAAACATTTAATCAAACTTATATCAGAACTCGATCTGTATTTTGGGCTGAGAAACTGAGATACCGATTTTGGTTCCGATCAGATACCATTTATTTGAGTTATCGTAGCATGTGTGAATTCTAAGTAAAAAAAGGGCCATAACTCCGTAAAATGAACTCGGATCAAACCCATATTACAATTTTATCTGCATTTTGGTCTGAGAAACTCATGTACAAAATTTGGTTCTGATCAGTTAGAAAATGTTTGAGTTATTGTAACATGCATAAAGTGTCTACGGCTCGACAGACGGATGGACGGATGACAAGTGGTCAATCTGGACATCGACAATATGTGTACCATACTATGGAATGGGTACACATAAAAACTGGTAATTTTATAATAATACTTGAAGTGAAGATGAGGCCTAAGCAGAGTTGGGTCCCCAGAAGGTGAAAAGGGTAGCGTCACTAAATTCACCCACCCAGTGGGGACCTCATTCCACAAATGTCCCGTTTATGTCCGGCACCATATTTTCAGACCGTGGATGGATATTCAAGTCAAGATCTACACAAAATTATAGTCGCACAACAAATGTGTGCCAACCCGAGAGACATGCCAATAGAAATTACTCTGAATCAAGTTTTCAATAATGTATAATACTACATTTAATGTATAATCAAATTAATCATATTAAAATTCAATTCATGAAATAGTAGATACTGTAAAGCAACAGGCTGTTAAAGGGATACTGTACTCAAATGTTGTTGTTGGTTTCAATAGTCTCTGAGTCGTAGAATAAGGTAACCAGATTTCCATTATTTAAAAGTCTGTTGAGTACGAAGTAATCTTACGGATGGCAGATTATCCCAAATGCGAAAATACCAATTGTCAAGCAATTTTTGGAGAGTTTTCAAGCAAATGTACATGTATCAAGTAAATGTTATATGATATGCATACTAGTTCCATATACCATTTAAGTCATTGTATAGTCACTAGTTAGTGAGTTGCTTGAGTTTACGCCCCATATCAACATTTTTTTACACGATCATGTGTGCCACGCACGCGTTGCAAATCCACTATCCGTGAATTATTTTTATTACGTCTTGTACACGGAAGTTCGTAATTTAATTTATGGCTCCTGCCATAAATTAAATTTGTATCAAATGATTAACTATGATTTTAAGATAACCTATTAACCAGAACATTTACAGAATACATCGACTCAAATTAGTTTTCTATATATTATCGATATTAGATCATTGTTATCACCGGGAATTTATTGAAAATGGCATACAGTACCCCTTTAATTTATTAGCCAGGAGACGTAATAACATATAAATAAGATGATACAAGTAATTTAATCGTTCTATGTCTCTTCTATGACTCTAGATATGGCATAAGTTAACAATGACTGACACCGTAATCATGATTACCCCGATCCCCGATGGCAATATACAGTAATGCTCTAAGTAATCGACTTCTTAACCACAGCAGAATTATGGGCAACTTTTCAGGATTTAGTCGGAAATATGGCTTGTTGCCATTCATCAGAAAGCTATCGGGGAGAGCTTTCCGATGAATGGTAACAAGCCATATTTCCAACTAAATCCTGAAAAGTTACCCATAATTCTGCTGTGGTTAAGGGGTCGATTACTTAGGGCATTACTGTAGGCAAGTCACTCTCTGTCTCATGGAGGGTTTTCTATCTAGCTGTGTCATGGCAAACATGACACAAGATGTGACAGTAAGACATTTAAAGACAGTCAATCAACATATAACATACCCACATGGACTGGAATTCACTTGTCTACATCATTTAATAAAGATAATAAAGATTTGACATGTGTACACCATTCAACTTGTTGTAGTCCGATACCAATGGTAGTTATCTGTTAAACTGTTCACCCCACAATAGATCAAACACCTACATCACATATTCACAGTAGTTGTCTTCACAGAGGGGGTCCCAGAAAACAGACCAGAAAACAGACACAAATTATAAAGTGTTAATGTTATCAACAAGATTCAACAGATCGAAACTTGGTGCAATGAGCTCGATTTCCCGGGAAACAAACTGAAAGTAGGAAATTTATAGGAATTCTGCTGGCAGTGTCGCAGATAACTGGTCGCACATGACGACGTCCATTTAAGAACGTAATAGACCGATTGTTCTAATGTTTCTCACTGTTTCTGTTCATTCCAATCTGTTTTGTTGCTCATAATAGCGGCTGACATTGAATTTTACTCATGTAATCTAAATTGGAAATCTGAAGTTCTAAATGTAAGGTAATCAATTGAGTTCCACATCTAGCGATCATGCACCATGTAGAAACTTCATTTGACATGTGTTTGTAGATGCAGAAACTACACGAGACTACACCAAAGTAACACCGATTCGAAAATATCCGAATCAGCAGACCGATTCGGTGTCGATCTCGAATCTGGTGACCAATATCGACATCCAAATCGAATCTCGAATATTCGCAGATCCCTACATATTTACATGGATATTTCCAACATGGAACAAGTGAGCGAATACTATGGAAAGACGACGGTAACTTCATTTTAAAATATATATAACTGACCATTTTATAATGTTGAGGAGTGTACGTCTGCATTTAGAAGTGATTTATGATCACACAGTGTTATTTGTTCTTCTCATTTTCCGGGTACTATAAACCCGAATCCTGGTCTAAGATTTTTGAATAGGATCAAATCAATGCAGCAGTTTTGAAGCGAATCTAACGGTTCACAGGGCCCCATACATGTATGTCTAATGTGACAGCAGGACTGCATCAGGTCCAGAAACATTGCTGAATGAGACCAGGATTTCATCCGCTCAAGAAGTGTTTTTAATCTCAAAGTCCTCTATATTTTTAGACAATTTCTCTGTATATTAAAGGGACCCAAGGCACTTAGTGGGTAAATGTGCAAAAAATATTAACCATTTCACTGCCAGGGGCCGATCTCATCTGCCCTAATTTACGGTCTGTAAAATCGGCCCTGAAAAAATTAAAAAAAAACAAACTTTTTTTGTGGTTTAATTTTTTTTTGGTATGCTTAAAGGTACTCAATCCGATCAGAGGGTGCCCATCTCAACAGATTCCAAAAACAACAATCCGATCAGAGGGTCCTATATTACTATTTCTTTGGCTTTTAGGGTAAAAAATATTTGATTCGAGTCGAGGAACCCATCAAACAAAGCTCTGAGTTATTAGATATTGATTTTTGAAATTTGTTATTTTCTCGAGAGGAGTACTAATAATTGCCTTCAACTTCGTAATAGGCTCGAGATGTGTACACCAAAACACTATTCAAACAGACAAGGATGGATAACTCTAAAATCAAGTGGTAATAATAACGCAATTTTGACTGTGTTCTGGGACAGAAAGTATTCCCGATAATGAAAAATAATAGATTTCTAAAATCGATATCTAAAAAATCTGAGCTTTGATGGGTGGCTTCCTCGACTTGAATCAAATATTTTTGACCCCCGAAGCCATTGAAATAGTAATTGAGAGGAGTTTTATCGGATTGAGTACCTTTAAGCATGCTATAGCGAATTTAAAAACAAACTGGATAAAACCTTAGGGGCATGTTATAACTCAAAACTATCACCAAGTATTCATAGTAATAATTTTGATGCCCATGAAAAACGAAAGATTCCCTGGCACTAAACCTACAAAATAAGTCTGACACTGAAAGAGTTAAAGAATATAAGTAACAAGAGCTACGCTGGGCGTGCAATATACGCCCTCTCTTGGGTCGGCGGAAACTGGTAAAAAAGGGGCATAACTCTGGTAACCAAATTATCATTGAATCCGATAAGCTCTAGTAAAGTTATCATCCGGACAACAAATTTCAGGGATTTTCTAAGTTCAAATTACGTCAAAAAAGGGGCCATAACTCTCGCAAAAATTATCGGATTAAAACGAAATTCGGACTTGAGCTGTATTTCGATATATGTAATCCACAAAAAAACGGGTTTTGCGTATAAACATTCCAAAATCGAGTTATCATCCGGAAACCAAAAAACATAAGAAAAACAGAATTTTCGGAGTCGAAAAAGGGGCATAACTCTGCCAAAAATGGTCGGACAGAACCCAAGTTCGAACTTGACCTGTGTTTTGGTGGGAGAAAGTAATATACCAAATTTGGATTCATTCCGATAAACTGTACTAAAGTTATCATCCGGACAACAAATTTCAAGGATTTTCTAAGTCAAAAAAACGTCAAATAAGGGGCATAACTCCGGTGAAAATTGGCGGGCGGAACCCAAATTCGAACTTGAACTTACTTTTCGGCTAATAAACCCACATACCAAATTTTATTAAATTTGGTTGACTCTAACTAAAGTTATCATCCGGACAACAGGTTAACGGACGGACGGACGGACGGACGGACGGACGGACAGACCAATACTATAATACGGCCTTTTTTTCAAAAGGGCGTATAAAAATTATTAAAATTGTAAAAAAATTGTAAAAAATTATGAAAAATTGTTAGGCCAATGCATTGGCACAGGGTATATGGGTTGATACAAAAATCGGACTTGGCACTGAAAGGGTTAAAGTCTGTAAAAATATCACCACCAAGAAGAACATGGAGAAATAGAATTTAACTTATTCTTATATTCATTATTGCATGTTGAAACCATTGTAAATAAAGCTGTTACAGTAAATAATCAAATGTGTACAAAGTTAAAATATTTTATTCTGAATATGACTTTCGGAATATTTTTCAATGCTTTGATCTTTTCCAATGTTTACCGTTTTGATTCAACTTTGGTATCTAATTGGACTTTTATCGCCAATACCACTGTAACAGTAATGTTTACATATTGGTTTTGACATGCAAAATCTCATAATTGGATAGTTAATAATAATGAAAACAAGAGGTACGCGGTCGCGTGGCATTTGCCCCCGACCGTAGCAATTCGGATTAAGCATGGACGAAACTGCAAAAACAAATGATCCGGAAAGCCAAAAACAAGCGAAAATTCAAATTTCCTAAGTTGAAAAAAGGGCCAAAACTCTGGCAAAAATCATCAGATCATACCCAAATTCGCACTTGACATGTATTTTCATATAACTGATCCACAAAAATACGAGATTTGCAATCGTACAACCAAAGCTCACGCTATCATCTGGAAACCCAAAAAACAAGAGAAAAATAGAATTTTCTAAGTTAAAAAAGGGCCATAACTCTGTTGAAAATGGGTGGACGAAACCCGCGCTATGCATGTAGCTGTTCCCCCATGCTGCTCTATCACCATACCAAATATCAGCTAAATCTGCCAGGTGGTTGCTGAACAATAATGCAAAATGTTTGTACGGATGGACAAAATTTAATTTTCTAAGTAAAAAAAGGGCCATAACTCTGGTGAAAATGGGTGGACGAAACCCGCGCTATGCATGTAGCTGTTCCCCCATGCTGCTCTATCACCATACCAAATATAAGCTAAATCTGCCCAGCGGTTGCTGAACAATAATGCAAAATGTTTGTACAGACGGACGTACGTACGGGCGGACGGTGACGTCGACTATATACCCGCCGACTTCAAGTCGGGGGGGCATAATAATAACAGTCAATACCCTTTTTTCATGGATTGTTGATGATAAGTCGTTTTACAGACTTTTATGTTATGATGCATGAACCCTCTCCGAATGCCTCAAGTTCCTTTAACCCTTAGTAATAGACTCCTTAACCACAGTAGTTATGGGTAACTTTTCAGGATTTATATGGAAACTAGTAGGGTGACCCGACTTCGTCCGGGCTGTTTCCCCTCTGCTTTCATCCGTCGAAAGGCGCGATTTAACCTTGAATTAACAATTTTGAAGGTCAAGGTCAGGTCAGGGTCACAATTTGACCCGTCCAAAACACTCCCCGGACAAAAGTATCCCTAGGCACAAAATTTCGTTGAAATCCCATCGAAAGGTGCGATTTGACCTTGAATTGACCTTTTTGAAGGTCAAGGTCAGATCGGGGTCACGATTTGACCAGTCCAAAACACTCCCCGGACAAAAGTAGCCCTAGGTATATATTTCCTCAAAATCCGTCCCTTTTACCCGATTTGACCTTGATTTGACAATTTTGAAGGTGAAGGTGAGGTCGGGGTCACGATTTGACCCGTCCAAAACACTCCCCAGACAAAAGTATCCCTAGGTATCAAATTTTGTCAAAATCCGTCCATTTAACCGATTTGACCTTGAATTGACAATTTTGAAGGTCAAGGTCAGGTCGGGGTCACGATTTGACACGTCCAAAAACACTCCCCGGACAAAATTATCCCTAGCTATCAAATTTCGTCAAAATCCGTATGGCAGTTTTCCCGGCCATAGCTAACAGACAAACAGACAGACAAACAAACAAACAGAAGTCCCAAAATATATATTACACATGTAGATATGGCTTGTTGCCATTCATCGGAAAGCTCTCACTGAGAGCTTTCCGATGAATGGCAACGAGCCATATTTCCGATTAAATCCTGTAAAGTTACTCATAATTCTGGGTAACAGAGCTTTCCGATGAATGGCGACAAGCCATATTTCCAACTAAACCCTGAAAAGTTACCCATAATTCTGCTGTGATTAAGGAGTCGATTATTTAGGGCGAAGACAGAGTGATCAGATATCGATTTTTGAAATCTGTTTTTCACCACTGGTACTTTTTAGTGGCCTGGTAAAAAGTCGACGAGAAGACGGTCTTGGACCAAATTGTGGATGAAGATGGATAACTCTAAAATCAAGTGGTAATATGGCCAAATTTTTTGATAATGAAATGATAATACGGTCATATTTCATTGTACATGTTGACAAATAATACAATTAGGAAAATTATAGACCATAGTTGACAGTGGTTAGCATTATTTTGTTGTAATTAATCGATTCTGATAACTAAAGCATATCTTGAACAAACGGTGTTGTTGTTGTTAACTTGATGATATGGAGACTGTCTGATCAGATTGAGTACCTTTAACCATGGATTTATAGAAATAAATGCACGAATCAAAAATAGCGGTATCAGTTATAACTCAACACATACATGTATACACGTAGTTATATTCCTCAGCCATTCCACAAAGATTGTCATAGATTGTAAATTCTCAGAACGATTTTCAAAATTAGTTGGCAAATGAAAATGTGACAATATCCGACACAGATATTTGTGACAATTCACACCAGTGTTCCATATTATTAAGTTATTATACAATGTTGTGTACAGTATGAGTTTTTCTTGTACGAGTCCAGGTTGTGGTGAAAATTTAATATGACTTTTCACCACAACCTGGACGAGTACAAGAAAAACTCATACTGTACACAACATTGTATAATGACATTTTTATTATCCATCTGTATGTTTATCCAAATTTTGGGAATACAACTTTAGTGGTTACTTTTGGTATTTGTCGGCACTTAATTCTCTATTAAAGCCTGTATTGATCATCAGAAAGCATAATTTGGAACAGTAAACACGGAAATGAAAAACAAAACTCAATGCGGAAGTGAAACATCTGCTAATCCACCACGCATCACATTTTCACCGATTCATTTCGCAAAAGTTAATCGTGACGTCACAGAGTCCCGATAAAAAAGTCATATTGCACACTTGGGAGTCCAATATGACATTCGGGAGTCCAATATGACTTTTTCCAGGACTATCACGTGGCGGATTTTGCCCAATCGGAAATGGTGTTAGTTAAGGGATGGATAATAAAATATAAATTATTAATACAAAGTTATTTTAGAATGATATGTACAGTATGTGTTTTTCTTGTACTCGCCCAGGTTGTGGTGAAAAGTTATATTGGACAAGATGCGTAGCGTCGATTCCAAGATGACTTTTCACCACAACCTGGATGAGTACAAGAAAACACATACTGTACACAACATTGTATAATGACATTTTTATTATCCATCTGTATGTTTATCCAAAATGACGTCATCCAATCCCGATAACTTTTATAAAAGTCATATTGGACTTGATTCAGTCCAATATGACTTTCAGGAGTCCAATATGACTTTTTCCCAGATTATCTTGCGACAGCTTTTGCCCAATCATAAATAGTGTTAGTTAAAGGTACCGATTAAGCGTCCCTCAATAACTAATTATTTGGCTTGGGGGGTAAAAAAATACTTGATTCGAGTCGAGGAACCCACCCATCAAATCTCGAGTGATCAGATATCAATTTTTTAAATCTATTATTTTTCACCACCTGGACTATTTAGTGGCCCAGTAAAAGTCGACAAGAAGAATGTCTCGGACCAAATTGCAGAGGAAGATGGATAACTCTAAAATCAAGTGGCTTTTTTGTGTCAGATATTTGACAAACCGGCAAAATCTCATTGAACAAAATGTTGATAAAGAACAGGTTTTGGGCAATTTTATACTATAGTTGACTTTGGTTAGCATTATTTTTGGGTAATTAATCGATTCTGATAACTGAAACAGCATTTCAAAAAAATTGTTGTTGTTGGAATCTGATGATATTTGGAACCATCGAATCGGATTGAATACCTTTAAGGGATGGATAATGATAAATAACGCAAGTCTTGTGGTTGACTATACCAGATTTGTGGTCCTCGAGGAGAAACAGTCCACAAGCCAGTCCTCTAGGACCACTATTTTGGAATAGTCAACTCTATATAGTAATACCCAGCATCACTGTCAATCAGGTTTGTAGCCAGATTTTCAATGTTCTCGCACAGAACGAAACAAAGACAGAATCGCACTACATGTAGCATGTAAAAGTGGTGAACGTTATCGCACACAAAATTTTCTTGTTGTGCAATGCAGTAAGAAGAGCGATTAGGCTCGAGTTGTAAAAGTTCTCGTTACTTTCGGCATAACAAACAAGTGCATAAAGTTCACCTCCTTCACATGCCTGTGCAGTTCTGTGTTTATTACACACCATCAGTCAAATAGTCCTTGGTATCAAATAATTGTTTCTGTTTGATAGTCACCTACTCAACACAATACGATGTTGACTTATTGTTATAGTACCTGTTGGGTTTTCCACACATGCTGCAGTAACGTAATCACCCGAAATATAGCAACGTGTGTAATAATATTGTTTTATTTCATATTTTTAGCAGACAAATCAAAACAATAGGAAAATTTAGTAATATATTACATTGTTAGCCTTCAATCAATGTCGCATGTCACAGAAGTGCTTAACTGCTCAATTTTTATTCCTATGAAACAGTTTTTGGAGTACTTTTTTATGTGCCACCATTTTTAGTCCAAATGTAATCAAGTTGAATATAACACATCATAAAACAATGAGATTATTAACTTGTGCTACAGTAATGCTCTAAGTAATCGACTTCTTAACCACAGCAGAATTATGGGTAACTTTTCAGGATTTAGACGGAAATATGGCTTATTGCATTCATCGGAAAGCTCTCCCCCGAGAGCTTTCTGATGAATGGCAACAAGCCATATTTCTGACTAAATCCTGAAAAGTTACCTGCTACACATGTGATCTGTCTATTAGTACTGTACATCCCTTAGTAATTGACCCAGTAACCGTGGTTATATACCCTTTCATGACGGGAGCCACGTTGGTGCAGCATGAAATATCCTGAGTCAGAGCATTCTCTCGAGTCTCCCGTATATAAGAACAATGACTAGCTTACAAGGTCATGGCAAATATTGTAAGGCCAATGCATTCTCTTATATACAGCAATGCCCTAAATAATCGACTCCTTAACCACAGCAGAATTATGGGTAATTTTTCAGGATTTAGTCTGAGATGTGGCTTCTTGCCATTCATCGGAAAGCTCTCACTGAGAGCTTTGCGATAAATGGCAACAAGCCATATTTCTGACATAATCCTGAAAAATTACCCATAATTCTGCTGTGGTTAAGGAGAGTCGATTATTTAGGGCATTACTGTATATATGAAATATTTTGGTTGACAATCATTGCTGCTGACAGCCATCGTGGATTTTACTCGTTGCATGATTAAATACTTCAGCACACCCTGCAACCAACCAAGCCTTGAAATAGGGTGTCTGTCATTTGCAGAATGAGGTCCCCAGAGTGTGAATATGGTGATGCTAGCCTGCTATGCGGGGTAGCATCACTAAATTCACCCTCTGGGGACCTCATTCTGCAAATGACAGACACCCTATTTCAAGGCTTGCAGCCAACATTTTTAATCCAATTGATCCCAATCTTCATATGGCTCTTCGAGACTCGAGTTGACCTCTGGTATGCTTAGACAGTTAAACTTTCCGCATTCCTAATCTCTCCATTCAGTGAGCGCTTTCCGATGAATGGCAACAAGCCATATTTCCGACTAAATCCTGAAAAATTACCCATATTTCTGCAGTGGTTAAGGAGTTTAATTATTTAGAGCATTACTGTGTAAGTGCCTAATAAGTGACATTGACACCATCAGTTGTACTATGGTATGTGTTATACTATTTCCAGAGTTAAAAATTCACTATAAAACGTAGTGATAAAAGCGAAGAAATAATTGTGTCAACAAACAGCAGGCCTGAAAATAGACTCCAGATATTTGCAGAATGAGGTCCCCAGAGGGTGAATTTAGTAACACTACCCCGCACAGCAGGCTAGTTACACAAAATTCACCCTCTGGGGACCTCATTCTGATTTGGTCTCATCTTCTCTGGAAAGAATCTTTATTACAGATTAACAATTTTTTATTAAATTTCTTTACTTTTTCTTTTTTAGTTTAGTTTCTCTATTTCCCCAAATTGGCAGATGACAGACAATCGAAGTGCCCAATGGGTGACCATCACCATCTAGGAACTTAAATCCGAGTCCAGGTCTCCTATAGCAAATGAGGCCATGCAGAACGAGGTCACCAGAGGATGATTAGCATCACTAAATTCACCCTCTGGGGACCTCAATTTTAGCAAATGTCCGGCACCATATTTTCAGGACTTGCAAACAGTTAAAGGTACTCAATCCAATCAGGTCCTCATAGATTACTATTTCTTTGGCTTCGTGGATAAAAAATAATTGATTCGAGTCGAGGAACCTACCTATAAACGCTCAGAGTGAACAGATATCAATTTTTGAAGTTTTGTTATTTCTATTTTTTCTGGCCCAGAAACACACCGTCAAAAGGATGGTCTCAGTCAAAATTGCGTTATTAATACACTTGATTTTAGAGTTATCCATCTTCGTCTGTTCTCGAGAAAATTACAACCTTAGGGGCAATTATTAGTACACATCTCGAGAAAATTACATATTTAAAAAATCAATATCTAATAACTCTGAGCTTTGATGGGTGGGTTCCTCGACTCGAATCAAATATTTTTTACCCCCAAAGCCAAAGCTAAAGAAATATAGGACCCTCTGATCGGATTGAGTACCTTTAAGCTCAGGGCCAGGAACATACGTCACCAATTAAGTATTTAACCCAAAACAGTTTTGATTTTAAATTTGTTTTAAACATATATACCGGTAGACGTGTGCATGACGGGATAAACAAGTACATGAGCTGTAGAAATTCATAATGTACATTCAAAAATCAGTAATCGTTAAAAATTCTTATTTTATATAACTGAAATTTATAAATAGCAGTAAAAGTAAAATAGCAGTAAAATAGCCATCTGATTAAATCCAGACTGAAACCTCTTCACAGTACACTGTCAGTCTGGCAAAACTACAGTAATGCCCAAAGTAATTGACCACTTAACCACAGCAGAATTATGGGTAACTTTTCAGGATTTATTCGGAAATATGGCTTGATGCCATTCATCGGAAAGCTCTCGGCGATGAATGGCAACAAGCCATATTTCCGACTAAATCCTGAAAAGTTACCCATAATTCTGATGTGGTTAAGGTGTCGATTACTTAGGGCATTACTGTAAGTTCCTGACCATGAGGCTGATTCCAGTATGTCCATCCTCACTACATTGTTGGAGGGGAGGGGGGATGTGTAAAAATCACAGTTGGCCTCAATGTGAGTTGTTATATGGAGGGTTCTGATAGGGGTACTCTGTGTCCATGAGCGAAGATATGAGAGCCTCGGAAGCCGTAATCATCCTCTGAATGTCCCTAAATTCATGCGGCGGCTGCCGTGTGGCATCGACCTGCTGCCTGGCCGCCTGATAATCCACGGCCCTATCGTCCATCATCGCGACAGGATTGGCTGTAGCACCTTGTGGAACCACAGGGATACCACACTGAGGCTGGAGAGCGAGGATTCCTCCGGCTGCAGCAGTGTGCGGAGAAATGTATAACTGAGTTGGCACGGCCTCGCGGAAGTACAAACGGCCTGCTTCAGGGTCCCTTCTGTCAGGTAATGGTTGAAGCGTCGTAAACGTCTGCTGAGAAGGCATTTGTGAACTATTGCATACAATCGGCACCATCTGGTTCTCACTACTCGTCGTTGGAGCGTTGGTAGGAGGAGCTGGAATCAAAGGCTGATAAACTGTCTTCTGCTTTTTCTCAGATGGAAGCCGCTTTATCGGAGTTACTTTTGACGGAGATTCAGTTTTCTCTTTCGAGCCAGCCTTGCTGTTTTCTAGTGGCGGAATCATTTCTGTTTCACCGTTTTCGGTGACTTTTATGATTGGCAGACCGGTCCCGCCTTCCTTATCATGAACTCTCATGTGAACTCTGAGGTTGTCCATTCTGGCACTTGTCTTTCCGCACACAGGACACGAATAAGGCTTAGATGCCGTGTGAACGGTCCGTTTATGTTTTGAAAGCCCGCCTTTGTCCGGGAAACAATTTCCACACATTTCACATTCAAACGGCTTCAAACCGGCATGTCGCTTTTCATGAGCTTTACAGCTTTCTTTCGTCTTAAAACTTTTTCCACAAACGGCACACGAAAATAATTTTTCAGTTTTGTGGACATTTTGATGAGTATACAAAGTGCCGTAAGTCCGGAAAGTCTTTTTACATTCGGAGCATTCAAACAATTTCTCCTCATTATGAGTATTAACATGAGCATCTAAATTACTTTTAAACATGAATCGGCGACCACAAACATCACACATGAACCTTGTAACATCATTCGTGTGTCGACGGCGATGAGTTTTCATCAAATGTTCTGTTTTATATACTTTCGAGCAAATATCACACTCAAACATTTTCCCGTCGTTGTGCATGGATTCCTCGTGATATTTTAAAGCGTTCGAGTGAACGAAACACTCTCCGCAGACCGTGCACATATGCGGTTTATCTCCTCGATGAAGCATCTTATGAAGCTTAAGCGAATGTGAATACGGAAATCTTTTATCACATTCGTCGCACTTATATTTCTTTTCACCAACGTGTACTGCCTGGACATGTTCCTTGAGATGAGTCGATCGTAAATAGGTTTTCGGACAGATTGTACATTTATAAGGCCTTTGACCGGTGTGCTTCAGGATATGAAGTTGATAACTGTTACGGAAATTAAAAGTGATGTTGCACTCATCGCATTTGAATTTTTTCTCCTTGCTATGTAGACCACGCTTATGATGATAAAGATAATCCTGGCGTTGAAATCGTTTATTACAAATATCACAAGCAAAATCTTTCGTTCCGCGATGAGACTCAAAGTGTCGTTTCAACGTCTTCCTCGTGCTGAATGTTTTATTACACGCTTCGCACTTCAGGTTCGTATTTTTCTGTTTGAACTTTACGATCGGTTTCGCTTTTGTTCCCATGACTTGTCTCATGAGATTTAACTTTAATCTTGGCCGTTTCTCTTCATCATTTTCTGGAGGCTCATCCGGCGTGTCTTCATTCATAGTTTTCACAATCCCGTCAATCATTTTCCGTAAATCATCATCAATAGCATTTTCCGATATATCGGCAGTCTCCCGCTTCAATTCAGCTGCATCATCATCGTCATTATTTGGCTCAGTGTCTTCGTCAGCATCATCAGGAGCGTAGTCTTCATCCTTATCGTCGTTATCAACCACCTCAGCAGCAGACATATGCTCTTCATCGTCTGGCAAACTCACACGCTTCTCCTTCTTCGATTTATGCTTTCGTTTCTTCGTACCCTCAATTTTGTCGCTGGATTTTTTCTCTTCTACCTTTTCGCCGTGTTTCTTAGTGAGGTGCTTCAGTAGAGCCTCCTGGGATGGTAAATCCTTTTTACAAACACTGCAGAAATATTCATTAGACGTGTCGTGTTCTTTCATATGCAGACTTAATAACTCCGCGTTACTAAAGTTAACACCACACACGTCACATGCGAAACTATCTTCTAGTTCCACAGTTTTCTTGGGATGTTTGCTCTTTCTATTTCGCCTTTTAGCCTTTTTTGTATCATCTGCTTTCTTTGGTGGAGTAATGGCTTCTTCATCGTCTGATTTCTCCGTATCTGGTTCTTTGTATGCAGCAGCTGTAATATACAATAAGGCGTAATACATTATTGGGGTTCTAATGATTACTTTTTTTTATCCCGCCTCCTTTTTCCAACCTCACATTCGCAAATCCAGCTATGGTATCGCCACTTTAGTTAAAAATGCTTAGGCCGAAAAACAGAGGTTCGCTTTCCCTAACTGAGCCCAAAAAATATGGTTGAAGGAATATGTCAGTTGACAATGCTAAGAAGAAAATGTTATGAGTGCTGAAAGACTTGGAGCATTTGCACTCAACCCAATCATAGCATGTGGAAGATAGCGCAAACATGAACTACAGACTCTACAGTGAGTCATAGTCACAAGTTTTAAGCACATTTATTCATTCTCTAACTTCTATAAAATGATGGAGATAAGAAAATACAGTACACATTTCCACAATGTGCATACAATGTACATGTATTATATATTATATGTCCAGAGTTTAATACAAGCTTGCCCGGCAGTAATTTGACGCTTTCTGTAACACAAACTCGTATACCAAAGTAAGATCTAACGAATTTCCCTCCACCGGTCCAGGCAAGAATACAGGACAATCGAGAGCTGGACCGGATTGGACTGGGGGATGCCCAATGACACTTGATTCCACGACAAGAGGTACCATGACTTGCCCACCGGAAGCTGACATAAGCTAATGATAGACAGAGCACCCTGCTGTATAGGCAGTTTCAGAATCAGTCAAAAAGTTGAAATAAAATAAGCAAGAAAGCCCCATGCACATCCTTCAGTATATTGTGTACCGAGTTAACCATATATATCGTACCAGACGTACCTGAATTAAAATTACATGCATTTATAGATAAGTTATACATTTCCCAAATTTTATTGGTGTTGTCCCATCCATAACAGTCAAAATTAAGTTAATTTCGCGCAAGTAAATTGGCAATTTTCTTCTACGGCAGTACATTGGCGTAGATAAAATTGACTATCAACAACATACCGGGGTACCTGCCGGTAGCTGTATGGCATTTTTCCAGAAACGGGATTATACCCAGCTACATTCAAAATTTATTATCTGTTCTTATCTTGATGATGATTGACACTTGAGAACAAAGTGATAATAATCAGTGATAGCCAATTCACTGTTAGAATGTAGCTATCTATTCCAATGAGCAGTGTTCTGCTTTAACCCTTTACCCAACAAACCGGCCAAAACCGGCCAAATAAAGCTTCAACAGCCTAAAATATCTTCGGTCTGTCTCAATAAAACCATACAAATATGGATATCATTGGAACCGGCTCATTGACCACATTGTGATGGTTACAGTTATACCCTGTGTCAATGCATTCTCTTATATATGCGAGTCGACCATAGGTCGCCTCGCATATATAAGAGAATGCATTGGCCTAAAAAAAATCTTTTTTTAACACTTTTTACCATTTTTTCTTACATTCTTTAACAATTTTATAATTTTTAATGTGTTAAGCCAATGCATTCTCTTATATATGCGAGGCGACCTATGGTCGACTCGCATATATAAGAGAATGCATTGGCACAGGGCCCTTCTGTTGGGTTGATTGATTGATTGGGGTTTTATGTCGCTTTAGCCACTAAGGCCATATCACGACATTGCCAGTTTTAATGGTGGAGGAAATCCGCACACTTACGGCTAATCTAACAGTGATTTCAATGGCTGATAAACTCGTCGACCATGTGCGGCAAACCACCGGCCATCGGCAAGTAACTGGCAACTTTCCCAGATAACGATTTCGAGTTACAAAGTCCACGATGGAAACATGTGGATTTGAACCCTTATCGCCAGCGCTGGAAGGCGAAACGGCTTGGAGTTGTACCCCTAACCGATTGAGCCACCGAGGCCCCCCTTCTGTTGGGTAAAGGGTTAATCTCTGAGGAAGTTGAGGACTAAGACAGAAGAATATTAATATTGATGAGACTGTGTTGGGGGAAATTAACCAACTTTGTCAGCAAAATAATGAAATTATTGTTGGCTAGTTAAAGTAATGCCTGAAGTATATGACCCTTAACCACAGCAGATTTATGGGTAATTTTTCAGGATTTAGTTGGAAATATGGCTTGTTGCCATTCATCAGAAAGCTCTCCGATGTGAGAGCTTTCCAATGAATGGCAACAAGCCATATTTCCGACTAAATCCTGAAAAGTTACCCATAATTCTGCTGTGGTTTAATGGTCGATTATTTTGGACATTACTGTATGTATTAGCTGCATGACTTGATGATTGTGTGGAATTAAAATGGTTTTATAAAACTTAATTTAGAAAATACGTTGTATTATCACGCAGTGTGTAGTTGTGGCCTTTTATGGCAAGAGGCCTGCAGGTTTCAAAATTACGTGTAACCTAATTTTCATTCACCTGGTTTGTTCTTAGGTAACCCATACCAAGTTAAACAAACTGTTATAATCACTAAAACTGGTATTATTAACTGCAGATGGGCAACTCATTGAACTTAATAAATTAATAAATTTGAATGTCTCATTTTGGGACTTGATTGAGCAAAAATTAAGTTGAGAATTAGTTATCGCGAGACCTGCATTTATAAAACTTTGGCATGACCTGTTTTTCGTTCGCGGAATTTTCATTTTAGATAACCTCCAGGCGAACTGAACGGTCCGTTCGCCTCAAATTTGCAGGCCTGTGGCAACTGCTTGCCATAGATGATTGAAGACTCTACTGCTTTGAAAGAGTAAACAATGGTCTATGTCCGTGCCCATGGAACGGAAGACATATACCAGTACAAATGTGTCCGCTCCAATTGGAATGGAAGACATATATCAGTACAAATCTGCTCCCAATTGAATGGAAGACATGGCCTAAACAAATATTTTTTTAACACTTTTTACCATTTTTTCTTACATTCTTTAACAATTTTATAATTTTTTCTTACATTTTTTAACAATTTTTACATTCTTTGACAATTTTATCATTTTTAATATGTGTTAAGCCAATGCATTCTCTTATATATGCGAGGCGACCTATGGTCGACTCGCATATATAAGAGAATGCATTGGCACAGGGCCGTTCTGTTGGGTAAAGGGTTAAAACATGAAGCATGTTCAGTCAGAAGATAGAAGATGGCAGAGTTTTATGGAAAGAAAACCTCAGTTCATTTTTATAATTTGAGTAAAACTTACAGTAATGCCCCCAGTAATTGACCACTTAACCACAGCAGAATTATGGGTAATTTTTCAGGATTTAGTCGGAAATATGGCTTGTTGCCATTCATCGGAAAGCTCTCGGCGAGATGGCAACAAGCCATATTTCCGACTAAATCCTGAATAATGACCCATAATTCTGCTGTGGTTAAGTGGTCAATTACTTTGGGCATTACTGTATGATATTCAAAACTATCGTGAAATTCATAGACTGTGAGTTCCGCTATATTTCAATTGTTGTGCTGGTTTTGATGCATATTTTAAAAAAATTCCCTCATACACATTCAGTCTGACATGCATATACTTTTTCTTAACCCAAATGTTTGTAAACCAGGCTATTTTATTGTGGCTTCATAAAGAGTACAAGTGCATGTTCTTTTTATAATTAAATATACTGTAAAAGTACATTTATTCATGGTGGTAAATTTTCATAGTTTTCAGGTTGCTGATAACCACGAAATTGAAAACCCCACAAAAAAATAATCTTCGAAACTAGATCAATTTTGAGAAATAAGAAATCTGTCATGCGGGAGGGAACTCTATTGAACAATTGACCATTTGGGGTTGTATTTTATATGGTCAAGATTAATAGATGTTGGCTTCGTAAATAATCCACATTCACGCATTAAATATTTTGAGAAGCGAGTACTTTCACCTAGCTTATGTATGCTTAACCCTTTGAGTGCCAGGTCCGATTTTTGTATCAACCCATATACCCTGTGCCAATGCATTCTCTTATATATGCGAGTCGACCATAGGTCGCCTCGCATATATAAGAGAATGCATTGGCCTAACAATTTTTCATCATTTGTTATTATTTTTTTACAATTTTAATAATTTTTTCTTATATTCTTTAACAGACTTATTTTGTAGGTTTAGTGCCAGGGAATCTTACGTTTTTCATGGGCATCAAAATTATTACTATGAATACTTGGTGATAGTTTTGAGTTATAACATGCCCCTAAGGTTTTATCCAGTTTGTTTTTAAATTCGCTATAGCATGCTTAAGCATACCCAAAAAAAAACAATTATTTTTTATTTTTTTAGGGTCGATTTTACAGACCGTAAATTAGGGCCGATGAGATCGGCCCCTGGCACTGAAAGGGTTAAAGCCATTCACAGAATTAAGAGTGTCTAGATCCATCTAAAACAAGCTCAGTGGCTTACCTGTACTCTTACGAGTTATCCTCCCTGGAGTTTTCTTCGCTTTAGCAGTCGGTGTTTTCTTCTTACTGGATGACGGACACCACTCTTCTTCCTCACTCGCATCTGTCTCCACGAGCACCCGTTTCGATAGCTTCGCCAACACATTTGATTTGGCCTTGCGACCTTTTGGAGTAGGTTTATTCTTCTTATCGTTCTTTAAACTCAGCACTTCTGAAAGAGGTATCTTAGGCATTTCCTTAGACTTCCTTGATTTCTTGTTACCGCTATCAATGAGTTCATCAGTTTGAACAGCTATGCTTTTCGGTTTGAATCTTGAACTTTTGCGTTTGATGATGCTATCTAGGTACTCTTCCGCGGAAGGTTTCCATGTTTTACTGATGCACTCTTCTATCGCTATTATTTCCTCGACCGTTTTATCAATCTCGAATTTCAGACTCCCACTTATCTTCAGGATTTCTTTAAAATTGAAGAATTCCTTCCCAAGCTTACAAACAACTTGCTTTAGTGTCGATGCCATGCTTTCAACGTCTTCAAAAGTTTTCTTTACTTTCTTAGTATTTGGAGTTTTTTCTAAAGTTGCACTTCTTTTCTTGATTTTTGCGAACTTATCGCTGAATGTCTGTATTTCAGCTATAACTTCAGTTGTGTTGCCAGAGAATTTCTCGATTATTTCACTTTCACTATCTCGGCTCATAGGTACAGATATATCCTCACCAACTCGGCTCATGGGTGCAGATATATCCTCATCGACTCGGCTCATGGGTGCAGATATATCATCATTGACTTCTACACGTTGATTACTTGGTGATAAATCCTCATCAACTGCTACATGTTGATTACTTCGGGATGTTGTATGAGCAGATTCAGAAATAGACAAATTTTGGTCAGAAGTTAATTGAGCTATAACTGACAGTGGCGTATCGGAAATCTCCATCTCCAGAATATTTCGCTCTTCAGAAACCATGGCAACAGGTTGAGCATTTTCACTTCCTTCAGGTTGAAGATCATCATCCATTCCAAGTGTGGACCCCTCATCTGTTGCATCATGGGAATCCACAGGTGCATGAACAACATCATTTACACTGTTAACATCAACTGCTGTTTTTTCTGCAGAAACTGCTGTGTCCAATTCTCCTGAAGCAGAGAGGCTAGAAACTTCGATCGAAGAATGCCGAGCATTATCAGAGCAAGGAATTTGGACCTTTGGACTATCAGCCATCTCTGCAACTGATGAAATGTCATCAGTTAAGTGCCTTTCAATCACACTCAGTGTAGATTCATCTTCACTTGATTTGGCCAGAGTAGAGTAACTTCCACTTTTGGAATCTGATGTTTCCTCGGATTTTTTGCTAGGTACTTCTGTTGTTATGGCGATATCAGGTTTCTGAGTCAATGTAGAGTTATCTTCACATGATTTGGTCAGAGTAGAGTTAATTCCACTTGATTTGGAATCTGATATTTCTTCGGATTTTAGATTAGGTACTATAATTGCTGTTGTGGCCATGTCAGGTTTCTCAGTCAATGTACGATAATCAGGGACAATTAGAGGTTCTCGTTGTGGCAGCTTATAGAGATGTGCCCCCTCAGAAATTTTAGATTTCTTGGTATGTATCTCTGCTTCGTTATCTGAAATATTAAAACATCACCTTTAATTGGTAAAATAAGCTGGAAAAAAAACAGATTGTGTAATGTTCTAGGGATCACAAATGGCCAATAAATTATGTCAAATACATACCATATCTTTTGAATTTACATACTGCAAACGACCAAGTGCAGAGACCATTCTGGAGAGCGACTTGGAAGAGATATTTAGCATCACTAAATTCACGCTCTGTGACATAATTCTGCAAATGTCAGGCACCATAGTTTGAGGTCTGTATACAATTATCGCATAATTTCAAGGTTGACCCCAAGGCTAAAAATAAGTGGCCGGTCACGGTCATTGTCTGACGAAAAATAGCTTATGTCCAGTGCACTTCTGTATCTGTTGGACATCCAATGCAATTCTTTAAACAATCTATCTATCCAAGGAGCCATTTCTGGCCAAATAGGACATTGAAAGTAAAAAATAGTTTTTTCTTAATTTCAGATCAATTCAAAGTCAATATAATTATGTCGAATTGCATGTGTATTTATTAATCGACGTAAAGTTTTTGAACTTTTGAAAACAAAAATAACATGGGTTTTTCCTAGGTGGCAACTGGACGCTCACTAAAATGTGCGCATCAGTGACGAATAATAAGTCGATTGGAAATTTAAATACTGTCTCATACAGTACATTTTGAAAATTTGACAGGCACCATTTTTAAATGACCAACACCATCCATTTGGTGCCTGTCATTTTGACTGTCAGTACTTAAAAAAATAATTATTTTGAGCCTTGGACCCAAGAAAGTCAATATTCACTGAGGACATATGCTGAGATGAATATTGAGATATATACATAGAATTACACAAATGTGTGAACATGTTAACGTTATTGCATAAGTGTGTTGCGACGTGATGGAAAAATAATAAGAGGGTGAATTTGGTGACACTACTCTAGTGATCCGAATAACCGTACCCGTACGATTGTTAATTTTGGAGAAAAAATCCACCCCCTACGATTCTTATTCAAGCCCCTACGATTATTTAATTTTGATCACCCATACTCCATGAATGATCGCATTATTCGTAGTTTTTAATCAAATGGCATGCATGAAACGGAATACGTTTAAAGTATTCGCGCAACCGTCTGGCATCGCAATATAATCAATGATTTGATCCATGGGAAGTAACTCCATCCTCGCACGTGTCGCTATTTTGCAATTTGTGCGACCCTATTGCAATAGACAGACCCCCCTCTGCGGGTATTGTTTATCGTTCAGTGTCTGTGGTTTTTTTTACAATTGACGCGTTATTAACTAAGAAGTTAATCAACGTCTGGGGCTCACGTTTGAAAGTTTCTTTAAGTAGAACACAATTGAGTAGTTACCGCTCAGGATCCCCTGAGTGTTAGATTTTTCGAGCCTTGTGCTGGAACTGAAAATTCGTATAAAAGTGTTGACGCAGTGTTCTCCGTTCAAATCAATGACATTGAAAAGGTTCTGCAAGAACCAGACGTTGTCCGTGCTGGGTCGAGGAGTGTTTATTATAAGTTTTTGTTTGATAATTAAATCAGTGTTCTTCAATGATCTCCTTTTTCATTGACATTTCCACCCCCTACTATTATTCCGACCCCTACTATTATTAAAATTTGGCAAATTTTCCACCCCCTACTATTATTCCGACCCCTACTATTATTCGGATCACTAGAGTACCCAGCACAGAGGGCTAGCATCACTAAATTTACCATCTGGGGACCCGATTCTGCTTCTAGGCCTAATCTTCTGGGAAGTACATGTGTATCTATAGTCTCATATTAACAATGTTTTAGTAAATTTTTACCTTCTGTTCAGTTTCTACAACCCCTAATTTGTAGAAGATAAAATACCCGGATGCATCATGCATGACAACCCATAGCAATAGCTGAAACTTGACTTCCAAGCCTGAGTTTATTGTGCCTGTCATTTGCAGAAAGAGGTCCCCAGAGGGTGAATTTAGTGACGCTATCCCGCATAGCGGGCTAGCATCACTAAATTCACCCTCTGCGGACCTCATTCTGCTTAGGCCTCATCTTCTCTGGAAAGTTTCTTGATTATAGAAACTTCTTCACATAGATTCTATTTCTTTTTTAGTTTAGTTTCTCTATATCCCCAAATTGGCAGATGACACATTGCATAATCGAGGTTCCCAATGGGTGCACATCACAATATTAACGATTTGGGAACTTCAAACGGAGTCTATGCCTCCCATAGCAGATGAGGCCCCCAGAGGGTGTATTTAGTGATCCTAACCAGCTATGCGGGATAGCATCACTAAATTCACCCTCTGGGGACCTCATTCTGCAAATGACAAGCACACTAAGCGGTGAGATCCTGAATACTCACTGGAACACTGTTCTTCATCTGAGGTCTCCTCTTCGGAGTCTTCACCAGCCGACGATATCACACCATTCTCTGGCTCCATGTCTTCTGCTGACCTCTGACCTTTCTCTGATGCCATTTCTTCTATTGATCTCACCCCAGTATCTTGCCCAAAGTCTTTCACTGACCTCTGACCTTTCTCTGGCTCCATGTCATTGACTGACCTCTGACCTTTCTCTGGCTCCATGTCATCACCTGATCCCGTCCCGGTATCTTGTCCCAAGTCTTCCATTGACCTCTGACCTTTCTCTGGTTCGATGTCTTCTGCTGATCTCGCCTGATTATCTGGCTCCATGTCATCCGTGGACGTCACACTGTTCTTGGACTCCATGCTTTCAGACGATCATGCGACATTCTGAGGCTTCATTCATACCCGGTAGAACTCTGATTAGCTGGAGAAGATACATGTGTATATATGTATACAGTAATGCCCTAAATAATCGACTCCTTAACCACAGCAGAATTATGGGTAACTTTTCAGGATTTAGTCGGAAATATGGCTTGTTGCCATTCATCGGAAAGCTCTCAGTGAGAGCTTTCCAATAAATGGCAACAAGCCATATTTCCGACTAAATCCTGAAAAGTTACCCATAATTCTGCTATGGTTAAGCAGTTGATTATCTAAGGCATTACTGTAGGTACATGTAATAGTGATAAAATATGAATCTCTCTTTACTCTGGTTACACCTGTAGAGATCATATTCCACCAGTTCAAAACCTGGGAACTTCTTTATGTTTAGACCTGTTCTGACAGGGAACTACCGGTAATAATCCAGGTAATATATTTCTTAGTTGATACCTGGTCCTTTTAAAAGTGATGTGAAACACTTTGGTAGGGTGATCTGATAGAAATGGAGAAAAATCTTGCTCAAAGTACATGTAGTTATTTTTATGAATATTAATCCAAATTGACAACACACACTGTCATTCTGATATATTAATTTAATGCAGTGACTCTAGATGCCGAAATCATTTGCGTGTGTTTATCATCAATAGTTGTGTCGCGAATCGAGATTTAAATATTTACATTAGAGCGAAGTTCAGACGATGTTTTCTATGAAGTGGTTTAGTCGATTTCTTAGAAATTTTCATCGATGTTGGTAGAATGTTACATTCCCCAGTTTGGCATAACACTTGAGTACTAACTTATCAGTTTCACGCACCCGAACAAGTCCATAACATGTCTTTAATAAAGTATTTTACAGTATGTTATACTGAAGGTCCAAGTTCGAGATTGCATGATTTATGCAACTTTTGTGAGCCGATTTCGATCTGCGTCGCTTACAATCATGAAATTTCCACTCCTATTCCATTCAATGTTTATCATGAAATCGGCTCAAAAAAGTCACTTAAATCATGCAATTTTGAACTGGGACCTTCGTTTGCAGTACATTATTAATGAGTTGATGTTCCGACTCCCATTGAATTACATGCAAAATAAAGTACATGTACAAGACAACACGTTTTCTTCAGTCAATGTTTTAAGCAACGAGTATTCACTAAGAAATATATTACATGTACCGGTACATGCGTTATTTTTTCAATATCATAAGTTCCCTGTCAGATCAAAAAGAAAAAGTTCAGGAAATAGTTCCCAGGTTTTGAGCTGGTGGAACACAATCTCTACGGCTAATTCGTCGATATAGCGCTAAAAAACGCGTTTTGTTAGTTATATTTTTGCGTAAATTTGATATCGTTTCGCTGTTCCGGTTAAATGTTTCTAATCAGACGATCTTCTGAGTGATGCCGGCAGCGCTCGTATGTTTTCGGAAATAAGTGCATTCTCGATACCGCCATGTTTGTGACGTAATATTTTCTAAGTTTCCCCAGCGTCTCTATCATTTTCGGTACGCGATAATGTGTTTCCGTCGGATCTTATTTGTCCATGCGAGAATAATAACCTCTGTTGACAAGGATGTAACGATAGAACGGTTTTGCAGTTTGATACACAATGTCAACATGAATTTTAGTCATTTGGAACACATTGATTTTTCTCAAATATGATACTCTAATAGCAATATTGTAGGCAATAATTTTCAGTTGAGTGTGTCGATGAACTGCAGTTAGTTAAATTCCGTAGTTCTTTTTAAAGGTACTCAATCCGATCAGACGGTCCCCATACCATCAAGATACAACAGCAACAACATTTCTTCAAGATACGCTTTAGTTATCAGAATCGCTGTATTGCAACAACATAATGCTTATTAAATCACTGTCAACTATAGTATCAAATTTAGTGATGTACCGATTATCGGTATCGGCTATCGGATCGGGCCGATATATGTGGTATCGGCAAGATATCGTTATCAGCAAAATTTAGTCTCCCAATCGATATCATCAACCGATACATGTCGCGTCCTTTGTGAACGTTGTTACACCAATTCCGACTTTAATATTAAACAAATGACGGGAATTTCCAGAAAAAATAGCGACTATTTTACCCACAGGTCAGCCCTCCATCACATACGGTGATATAATCATGCAATTTACTACGATAATGATGTTGGATTGAAATTTAAATACAAATGCATCTCAACATAATTACTTATTAAACATGTACAAGTAATATTATGTTCCTTTCTGAACCCCCTTCCCCCAATCGCACCATCGCCACATCTCGGATAAATTCAGGATGACCGTCCTATCATTAAATTCTTGTCAACAGAGACCATTTTTCTCACAGGGACACATACGATCAAATTGAAACCCCTTCATCGCGTACCGGAAATTATAAGACGCTGGGGAAGCTTATTTACAAATACACCTGGAAATCCTCGGCTGTTGTCGGTGGTTAATTCAACTTAATTGCATCATCCAAAATGGCAGGTTGGAAAAAAAAATCGGGTCCCAAACATTGCAAATCTGCAGAGCAAAAGTTACAGAATTGCACATACTTCTGAGTGTGACTTGATGTAGTATTGGAAACAACAGGTATTTTATCTGGCAGGTCTGCTTGGAACTTGTTCCATTATCATATTGGTGTATTTATTTTTGAATTTTATATTGATTTTTCAAATGTAGGTCAAGTGATGTAATTCCAGAAAAAAATTCTCAAAAATATATTGCAAAATTCTATAATTTACCAAGCGGAAACCACCCGATAAATACCTGTTGTTTCCAATACCACGTCAAGTCACACTCAGAAGTATATGCAACTCTGTAACTTTTGCTCCGGAGATTTGCATGGAAATCCCGATTCAAAATTGGTCACTTGACCTCCCCCTTTAACTACAGGTACAGACTCTACTGCATATACTCCAGAAAAAACATACTGAGTGATAAAAATTCAAAACTAGTACTACCGTAGTTTCCATGCAAATACTTTCTTCTTCTGGTTAGGCCTAAAAAAAATTATACCGTGTTTCTGCTAACGGGACCTCTCCAGGGTAGGGTAGGTAGGTAGGGATTTAATTTTTTTTTTTTTTTAATTTTATTTTTTGTTCACACCCCGATCACAGGTTCCAAGCTGTATTTATGCTATTTGGACAGCCCAGTGGTCATATACAGTCTTAAATTGTATTCCTAAATAAAGGGAAGGAACATTTTGACAAACATTGAGAGTGGATATATAGATAATTGGATAATGTATACAGCCTATAATACAGGGTATAGAATGGATGGATAACATTCACAATGTCGAATAATTTTATTCAGTATTAAAATATATGTATTAAGACATTTACATATAAAAGGCCCCCATTACAAATTGGCTTAATTTTACAATTTGTAGGTTTCATACAGTGAAAATTTCTGTTGAAGTAATAATATTCATGTATATAATCTTACAATTCAGCTATTTCTCAAATACATGTACACCCAAAATGCTTAGGCAGTTTCCGATCTTGTATCCTACATGGTAACAAGTCATACCCTGGATGGCAGCAGTGACTGTGCATTAGTTGTGGAGAGAATCTTCGCTTGTAAACAAAATATGATTAATTGGCCAATTGACATAATAGAACTAATTTATGTCAGGCCTTAACAACCATAATGTTTTGTGAGAATCAAAATGCAGCATTTCTACAGCGAATCGGCTTATTAAGAATCATGATTCTCTTTCTAGTCAGGTTTAGTCTAGTCGGGCTAAAACAGCTATTATATATATCCATTCAATTGAGTCGTTTGTGATGAAAATGTCGAAAACACTAAATAAAATTGGTTGCATTTCACAAAAGAAATATTATTTCACAAAAGAAGTATTATTTTGATATAGTGTGTATGATTATTCCAATCATCAGGCAACGCAACGTCAACTGTGCGGTGAATTATCTATATACGCACTTATAAGATACTACTTTTTAGACAATAGGCTTTTGCATGAATTGTAAGACAAATTACATACATATAGGTTATCACCACGTTGCGTGTTCCCGAGATAGGTATTCATGTCCTGCAACCAGAGAAGCTTGAATATGGATCTTGGAAATGCACAACACATGGTGATAACATATATGTATTCAATTTGAATATTTCCTTGCTACAACTGGCTGCAACCCATCTTCTTGACAATTAGGACAGATGGGTGTCACAACCTTGTACATTTGCCTTAGAGACAATTTTATAGCCCCACCCAATTCCCCACAACGGACGCATCGATCAGCTTCTCCTATTCCAGAGGCATAATATTGTGATTCAATCGGCGAGGCACATTCCAGGGTTTCACGGGTAACTGCGACACCATACAATTGATGATCATCTGGGCAAAGTGGTGCCAGTTAGCTGACATTCCAAAAAATGCCATACGTGCCTGAAATGTTTTTTCCGACCCCCCCCCCCCCCCTGCAAAAATCAGATTAAGAAGTCACCTTGCCACTGGAGTTCGCAAACACAAGAGGTACATGGTGATCTTAAAACAACTGTGTTAAATATTATGAGCCATGAATGCTGCTATGTGATATTCTATATTCTAATATAGTAGTAGTTAGTAGTAGTAATTGTTATATTAAAATTAATAGTTCTAATATATGTACATGTATGATCTTGATATAAGTGAGTATTTAGACCTGATATAAGTGAGTAGTTAGACCTGCCAAAAAAATTCCCACCCTCCAACAAATGCTCAATGTTATGCATCCATACTTGTGTTACACCTTTTACTGGCTAACAATCACTCATATTTAACGGCAGAATGTTGAGAAATTCTATGAAACATTCACTTAGTTTAAACAATATTTTATTTTGAACAAAATTAGAAACAATCACTTGTCATATATGTCCCAGCTCATTTAAGTTATATTAACCAACACCCCTTCACATATCAAAGTTAATAAAGGTCTATATAGGCTCAAACATGGACCAAAAGACATCGTTTTATGTTTGTTTAATGTTCCCTATTTTCGAGGTAGTCCGTAAATTCGCATTTTTGGAAGTTTGTTTCCAATTAACTCCGGTTTGATGGGTTTTGTGAACACGATTTCCACAGTTAATTAGGCTAATGACTCATTGAATTAAATTAATGACTGCAAGTAATAGAAAATACAAGATAATTTTGCATATTTGGAAAGACCAATGCAAAGAAATCACCGTGGTCCAGGAAAAAAATAAAATTACGTTCGGCAAAAATTAGGGTCGGGGGTTTTGAACATGGGTCGGTCGGGTTAGCAGAAACACGGTATAATTTTTTTTAGGCCTTACAGCTGTCGTTCATTTACTGACAATATAACCGTACAACTTACAAATAATTCCCATTTGATTTAGGCCTATTCATTTCATTTAGACCAATTTCGTTGGTTAGCTAAATTAAAACGAAAAAAATGAAGACGTCATGACACGGTTTCTGACGTCATTTTGGATTTGTAACCCAGAATACAGACAAAATTGAACAATCCACGACACGTCTTATCAAGTTGTCGTGACCACTGCATGATATTACATAAATATAATCTTAGCATTATGTCGCCGATAAAAGGCAAATTTGAGGCACAACATGCTGTGTGGTTGCTCTACTACGTGTCACGTACGATTCATATTTACTATTAACCCTTTACCCAACAGAACGGCCCTGTGCCAATGCATTCTCTTATATATGCGAGTCGACCATAGGTCGCCTCGCATATATAAGAGAATGCATTGGCTTAACACATTAAAAATTATAAAATTGTTAAAGAATGTAAGAAAAAATGGTAAAAAGTGTTAAAAAAAGAATTTTTTTAGGCCAATGCATTCTCTTATATATGCGAGGCGACCTATGGTCGACTCGCATATATAAGAGAATGCATTGGCACAGGGCATAACTGTAACTATCACAATGTGGTCAAGGAGCCGGTTCCAATGATATCCATATTTGTATGGTTCTATTGAGACAGACCGAAGATATTTTAGGCTGTTGAAGCTTTATTTGGCCGGTTGTGGCCGGTTTGTTGGGTAAAGGGTTAATAAAATAGTAGTTTTCTCATTTTATCATTAGCTAACCATGAATGATGAAAACACTTTGTTAATGTTGTTACTCTCAGGCTCCAAATAATAGTGCAGGGGGTAAATTCCATTGAAAGTTAATAAACGTGCAGACCCAAATAATAGTGCAGGGGGTAAATTCCATTGAAAGTTAATAAACGTGCAGACCCAAATAATAGTGCAGGGGGGAACTCTGAGCAAAACATCAACACATTAACTGTGGTTAAACCAAGTATTTGTATTGTACTAAGGTCAAGTATAGGAATCAAGACAGTATGTGTCATGTGGTGTTTTATTCAATATTTAAATGTTCACATGTATGCCATATACATGTACATGCATAAAGTAATACCGGTCAGCTCAACATTTTGATATCTGAATCATAGAAATCTTGAGTTTGTGTTGATTTCAATTTTCATAGCATCAAAATTAATAAACATGCAGACCCAAATAAGCACTGTGCAGGGGGGAAATTAACCAATAAAATAATAAACGTGCATGCATGTTTATTTGGAGCCCAAGAGTACATGCTAGAGAAAAAGGAGCTCCTTTTTCTGTCTGAGGTGATACTCTTGAGTGCCTAATAAACATACATGTACGATTATTAAAATTTTGAGGTAAAATTCCCACCTGTACGATCGTTATTTGGTCCTGTAAGTTTATTAAATTAACCAAAAGAAATAATTCACCAATCTTAAATTGTGTTATTCATAGATAAATGAACTCTGATTGTTGACAGTGATCAGCACACTGTAGATTCACAGACCTGGCTATCCATCGAAACTATTTCTGTCACATGGCATCAGTAAACCAGTCAGATGGTGCGTTTTGTTGGGATGTATGGTACTAATATTTCCAGTCTGTACGTTTATTCCGCCCTGTACTATTATTCAGTTACGCGACATTTTCCAACCTGTACTATTATTCCACCCTGTACTTTTATTAGGCACTCAAGAGTACTATCTCACTTTAACCCTTTCAGTGCCAAGTCCGATTTTTGTACCAACCCATATACCCTGTGCCAACGCATTCTCTTATATATGCGAGTCGACCATAGGTCGCCTCGCATATATAAGAGAATGCATTGGCCTAACAATTTTTCATCATTTGTTATTATTTTTTACAATTTTAATAATTTTTTCTTAAATATTCTTTAACAGACTTATTTTGTAGGTTTAGTGCCAGGAATCTTACGTTTTTCATGGGCATCAAAATTATTACTATGAATACTTGGTGATAGTTTTGAGTTATAACATGCCCCTACGGTTTTATCCAGTTTGTTTTAAAATTCGCTATAGTATGCTTAAGCATACACAAAAAAAATTCAACCCAAAAAAAATAAAATCTGAAAGGGTTAAATAGCTATTTTTTTGAAGGCAAATAAGTTCTGTTAATACCAGTTTGGTATACATGCACAGCATGTCATGACATGTACCCTATTTTGATCATCAGAATGTAATAAAAGTTATCAAATTTGCAGCCTGATCATTATGAGTCACTTTAATATTGGCCGTTATCGTGCAAGAATTTGAAGAAAACCATATAATTTAGGTAATCTTTTGAAGTTCAAGTCACTGTGATCTGTTTATCAAATTAATTAACTCATTAAGTTTGATTTCTTTATTTTCTGGTATAGCCTCAGAGAAAACAAAGAGTCAATTTAATTTTATGACCAGACACCAGTGTCAAATTTGATGGGGCATTTTTTGTTTGGTCAAAAGTGCATGAAGTTCAATTCCACACAAGTAAATACTAGTACATGAGTTTATTGAATTTGAATGACATTTATAAGTTGCTTCAAAGTTTGTATAAAATGTTCAGTAATAGGCTTAGAGTACAGTAGCCCTACAGAGTTTTGTAGAATATTTCTCTGAGTGCAACTTTCTCTGAGTGCAACTTTAAATTTTATGTACAATTCTAACAGTAATACTGTCTAATGTGAACTCTCTACGATAAGTGTATGCACAAAGAAATAATTATGACAACTAACAAGTTAAAAGTGACATAATGCGTTGGTCATCATTTATAAACATGTATGTTAACTTTTTCAAATTAATTGGAAATAACGGCATTTTTAGTAGACTATCGCATTTGTTGTTGTAATCGGATTAGTTGACTGGTTTAGGCGTGTCCGATCACAATAAAATTATTAGACCTGGCCTATTGGTCTCGGCCGGTAAAAGTTGATTATTGTGAGTTCTTCTTCGGTGATAAAACGAATCGTGATGACAAATACTTACTTCGTATGTATTTCTGTGACTGTAATAGTTGTTTATTTGTCGTATTTGTTGTGGTTTTATAGATGTCGCCCAGAATTAGGCCACTAAAAATACGCAGCTGAGAAAAAGAACATGCAGCGTCACCTGGTGGATACAACGGTAACATGAATAATAGAGTTATCTCTCTTATATCGTATATAACCATTAGGGCGGCAAAGTGTCAAATATTTACAGTTCACTTTGTAATACAAGCGTCAAATTTGGCATGAATGATCAGTGTGAAGTACTGAACAATTTATCTGAACAACCAATCAGAATGGTCGATAAAGTTTCAAAATGGCTGCCATTGTATTCCAAAATGGCCGCTATTTTCAACTTACTTGTAAGCGCTCAACATAGACTTTGTTTTATTATATGACTCGTTTTTCTTCCCACAATACCACTTGAGTAATAAAGCGATAATTTCCCGACAATCGGATCAGTTACAGTATCATCCGATGTCATGCCACCCTTCTCTGTCGCACATGTCCGTAAAAAGTCGGACGATTTATTATACAAAAATAGTTCCTTCTTTATTCTTCTTACTATGGTGGCCTACATTTGGTTTCATTTCATAATTAATTGTGCTTTTTAAATAAAAAGCATGCCATATAATAAACCGGTTATCACTGCAGTGAATTGATCTGGGCTTCGTCGCATTGATCAATACGTATCGTTGAAGAGGTCAGATCGCTGGATCAAACTTGACGCCTGTAGGCCTACGTACCTGGCCCAAAATTCCTTATAGCGCAAAAATGGCAAATACGTGTCCGAGGGGTGTATCTCATGCATGTCCCGACCGCCATCTCAATGGCAACATATCATTAAACAGGGGTCTTATGGCAGATATATATCACATAGAAAAATCCGGTTGGCTTCCTTATATTTCACAAATGGGAGGTTTGAGTGACAAAATTGGCTGTTTTTGGGATGTCCGTTATTGGGTATCCGATTTCATGAGCTCAGAAACTTGAGTAATCCGTTACTATATTATACAAGTGCTATGTAATTATCTCACTTGTATGACCGATTCTCGCATTAAAAACCGAGTATTCTATAACGTTACTATATTTGGAAGCAGTCCACCATGGTATGTTGTCCGTGAAAACGGTGTTTTCTCCGTTACCATCAATTTAAATCGTCATAACTGACAGACACAACTTGCTGTACGTGCCTAATTTTATACAAAGAAACGCAGTATCACGTGTAACCTGGGGAACATATAGCTCTAAATACAAATGAATCATATGTAGAAATAACAAGAGATGAGTTGCCACTCCCAAAACAGTTTATTTAAGGATGTTTTCTCCGTTACCACTATAAAACATAGAAAATCGACGAGTTAACTACAACTGCTAATCTCATCTGACGGAACATCTATCAAGCCCAAAATATCACGTGAGCATGTTGAAATTAATATCACAAGACTTTTGTATATGGTTGTAAACAATATGCGGTTTTCTCCGTTACCGTTTTCTCCGTTACCAGCGAACATCAGAAGGTCATTCTTTAGGCACATATGCGATACTATATCGGCAGTCTGGGTTTGTTTGACTCAGTTCAACACAAAAAACTAACCCGGTTAATTACAAATAGGGGAGACCCGGGCAAAGCGGGACAACAAATGTTTTCAAGGAATTTTAGATAGGATTTTCGCCGGAAAAATCTGGAAAGCCGTTGATTGGTATATAATTCATTGGCGCATATAACCGGGTGATCATTGATATCAAACACCATTTAGGTATGTCCCTTTTGGAACCTCTTGTTTTGTCCCACTTTGACCGTGCCTTTGGGCAAATCAGGACACCGCACTGGGCAAAGTGGGACACTGTGCCAGGCTATCCGGGCAAAATGGGATAGCAAAATCAAAGAGACAGTGCGGGTTGCCATTGCTCACACTGCTACAGACAGACGGGCTCTGAGTTGCAGATGAGTTTCTGTTGGGTTATGTATGATGGATTTCTTGTCTGGCGACCAGAGTTATCTATCTTAACGATATATTCACCCCGTTACAGTACCGATTAAAAGGTTACTTCCATTCCTTATTACTTATTCGAAATTTTTATAATTATGTCAAACAAAGGGTTTTGTGTGGTGCCGGCCCCCCCCCCCCAGATATTCTATCCACGCACCCATCCAGATCCAAAGTGGCCGCCGTCCAGAAGGGTACAAATAGGGCACCATGCCTTTTCTCAGCCGATTTAGGTCAAACAAAAGGTGTGTGTAGGGAGCCAATCTAAATACCGCCCCCCCCCCTTCACCACACCACGATCCAAAATGGACACCAGAGACGTTCAAATAGGGCACCCATGGCATTTCTCGACCCCTTGGTCGATATAGATAAAACAAAGGATGCCCCAAGATAATCTAAATATTCACCCCTTTCACACCACCCCGGATCATAATGGTTCAAATAGGACATCCATGCCATTTCGCGTCCCGTTGACCGATTTAGGTTAAACAAAGGGTGTTTTAGGGTGCGCATCCCCAGGCACTCTTTCCAAATACCTCACACACCTCAACCTGATCCAGAATTGTCGCTATCCAGAGGGGTTCAAAATAGGACACCCATGCTATCTCTCAGCCCCTTGGCCGATTTAGGTCAAACAAAGGGTGTTATATATTGTTCCTGGTGTCAAATACATCCACTGTACATTTCGGATTCACCCACCAGCCAATATCGAAACAGACATATCTTCTTCCTTGTCAGTAATCATTCTAAGATGGGCGTGAAAGCTACCTGGCAATAATTGGAAGCAGGTCATGGAAAGGGGCCGTGTGATGGAGTTGGAGGGACCTCCAAGAGGTTGGTTGACGTTGCAGTGAAGACCGGTAAATGTGTGATACAGAACACCGCCGCATTTTGTGATTGGGGCAATCACACCAAGGTTAATGTCGTATTTATTCACCTCAACGAAAGCGCCCTGTAATTGGTTTTCCCGATGTCCTACCCGTTCCTATAGAACACTCAAGGTACACGCGGTTATTCCTACCAAACACGCAAACGGCACGGCTACCAGAGAAACGTCATGTTTCTGCGCCAATTGTTTAAAGTTTCTAGCTTCAAATGGTGAATCCGAACTGAAATGCAATTGGAAGTTTACAACGATGTCTGCACCACATGTTCGCGAGTCTATAATGGTCCACGGTCATCAAAGGCAAGCGAGCTTCAAAAAAGAGTGCGGAAAATAACTGTCAAGATGCGTATCCTTGTGGGAAGTGAGGATGGGTTTATGATGATCCACTCGACCCCAGTAAACGCGACGAATGGGTGTTGTGCTCAGATTGTGGCAAGTGGTTTCATGAATGTTCCGGAGAGGATTACGGTGTCTTTGACAACGGTGATAATTTCACGTGTTTGTCATGTTTAGACATATAGACTCAATGTGATGACACTAGTAACGATGACATTTATTATATTTATTTATATAGGCAGGAAATTAATTGAAGGCTACTAGCTATTTAAAATTAATTTCGAATTGTCGGTTGTGAAATTCCAACCTAAGACTTGGGAGTCTGAAGCCCAGTCGGGAGGGGACTTGTTGAGCTGGAGGAGGGGGTGATCAGTAGTGTACAGTTGGTAATTTCAAGGTGGATTTTCACCAATATACATACGTGAAGTCTCACTAGCCACATATCCTGTTTAGATCTACTTCTTTTAAAGTGATTATGAAAATTTCTGACTGTTGTGATCTCCAGAGTCCCAGTCTTATCATTCTTTGCAGTCTGGTGAACGACCACACAGCCATTGACTGTCTTGTTTTGGAAACTTGTCCAAAACCGGTTTGAGTATAGCAAAATATTCCTCATTCATAAACTTGCATACATGTCGTATATAACTATATATAGGTTTTTTCTCCGTTACCATCATGTCCATGCTAATATTACATCGGGCGTTTGAATTGTCAGGTATTCCTTGTTCGACATATATTAACACATTCTTATATTTATGTAATTAAATAAAATTGAATGGCATGATTATGCAGGTCTTATTTTTAGATGCACATAATTGTGTGCACCAGCAATCAATGATATGGGTTTACTGGAAACACATACACATTCAAAGTACATGGGACTGCATGCATGTAGTTTCAAATAATAGTTAATATGTTTCCAGCGAAGTTAGAAATTCAACCGAACACGTTTGTGTCACATATTATTCAAAATTTAGTGTGTATCAACGATTCGCAATATTTAGGAACATAAAGACCCAAAATGTGTTTTCTCCGTTACCACGCCCACTGTAATATATGTGTGTCGCATATCACAAACGCCACATCAATATTTTCCACATGTTTTGTTTTCGAAAACGTATATATCCCCACATAAGAAATTGGCCAATTTTGTCTGTTTATAAACCATATAGAGTGATAGAGAGTGTTCGATTCGGAATGAATTTTTAATTGCACCGTAATCCTAAGATATACGGGTAGCCATTGACCCTAAACATATGGCTAGTGACAGCTAGAATCATGAGTATTTTATAAAATTGCATGCATGTGACTATAGCCACCATTGAGTATTGATTCTGACAATATAAAACTGTTGCCACATGTTTAAATGGACTGCACGTAACCATATGCTACCTTTTCGGGTTGGTAACGGAGAAAACATGCATAAAAGTGCCTACCATTTTCATGGCATCTGAAAAATAGGAACATGATCCTCCGGTGCTCATTTTAACGTGACACATTCCACACATACTATATTTTCATATTATGATGATGATAACCGGCATATCGAAAATTTATTTTTTCGATTTGATTGCAAACTACATGTCGATTTAAGGAATTTTAGGCCACCTACGTATGTGGCGGCTCGTTTGATCCAGCGATCTGACCTCTTCAAATCGAAGTGATACTTGGCCCAGATCAGTTCACTGCAGCGATAACATGTATATATACAATACCCGTATATCGAACACATTTTTTTACACGAGTTTAGTAATAATAGTCCGTGAGCCAATTCCCAAAAGAAGCTTAGTATTTTGCCTTTTATTGAATCATCATCCGTAATACCTGGTTATCGTACCGATCATTCAATAGTAGCTGTGAACTTCAAATTATGTGATACGAAACCCGGACGTGGCTATTGGAAATTTAATAACTCTCTACTTTCTAATAAAACTTTTGTCGATAAAATAAATGAAACTGTAAAGACGACTGTCGAACAATATAAATCGTCGGACAATGACACGCTATGTGATAACGAAGAGAGTCCAAAGTTTCAAATAAACGACCAATTATTCTTTGAAACATTGCTCATGGAGATGAGAAAAACGACGTTAACTTTTTCAAAAGCACTAGCAAATACTAAACGCCAAGAAGAATCTTTACTTGAAGCAGACATTGAAGTGTTAGAAAATCGGCTTACTGATGATGATGGTATTGAGAAATTACAACAACTTAAACTACGATTAGAAGATATAAGAAAAAAGAAATTAGAAGGCGCAATGATACGTTCAAGAGCTCGATGGGTCAGTGATGGGGGAAAACCAACTAAATATTTTCTTAACTTAGAAAAAAGACATTATATGAATAAAGCACTTCTTCGGGTTGAAAAAGAGGATGGTAAAGTGGTTACAGATCAAAATGATATTCTCGAAGAGGCCAAACTATATTACGAAAAATTATATGAAAATAGACACGAGAACACAAATGTATCGGACATTGAACAATTTGTTCGCGTTCAAAATGATAACACAAATAATTTCCCAAATAAATTATCTCCAGAAATCTCTCACACCCTTGAATCACGTATTTCTGAAAACGAGGCATTAACCTATTTAAAACATATGCGCAATAACAAAAGCCCTGGTTCCAGTGGCTTCTCGTGTGATTTTTATAAAATGTTTTGGAATAAAATTGGTAAATTCCTAGTTAGGTCATTAAACTACGGCTTAGATAAAGGTGAATTATCGGTTACACAGAAACACGGTATTCTTACTCTGATTCCAAAAGAAAACAAACCAAAACAATTCCTAAAAAACTGGCGACCTATTTCACTTCTTAATGTGTCATACAAAATTTTATCCGGTATACTTTGAAAAGTGTAATTCAAGATCTTATTCATCATGACCAGAGTGGGTTTTTAAAAGGTAGATTCATTGGCGAAAATATACGATTAATATCAGACATCCTGTCCACAACAAAATCTGCTAATATCCCTGGACTACTTGTACTCCTTGACTTCGAAAAAGCTTTTGATTCGGTCTCATGGTCATTCTTGTCGCCAGTCTTAAAATACTTCAACTTTGGGGATAATTTTATTAAAATCATTAATTGCTTGTATAACGGTATATCGTCAAATGTCAATATCAACGGGCATATGTCTCGTAGCTTCAGAATCTCGAGGGGCTGTCGCCAAGGTGATCCAATTTCGCCTTACATTTTTTTATTGTGTGTAGAAATATTAGGTATAGGATTCCGGAAACGGAAAAATATCAAGGGTATTAAGATAGGGAATTCAGAATTTAAACTTTCACAATATGCTGACGATACCTCATTATTTCTTGATGGTGACCCCCAAAGCCGTGACAATGCATTCGAGCTATTACATGACTTTTATCTTATTTCAGGTTTAAAAATTAATTACGACAAAACAGTTGCGGTATGGATTGGTAAGAAAAGAGATTGTACTGACTCTATATGTGACAGATGGAAAATAAGATGGCTATCAAATGGTTTTAAAGTTCTCGGTGTAAATTTCCAATTAGATGCCGATGATATATTTTCGAATAATTACATCACAGCGTACAACCAGATACGAACAATTTTTTCTGTGTGGTCTAAAAGACACCTGACGGTTATCGGGAGAGTCACAATATTCAAGTCATTGGTACTTTCTAAACTCTCGTTTTTATTTATGACAATTCCAAATCCACCAAAAACATTCTTAACTGACATAAACAAAGACATATATAATTTCATATGGGATAAAAAACCTGACAAAATTGCTAGGAAATATTTTCAACAAAACTATTCCATGGGAGGTTGTAAAATGATTGATATCCAAACATTTATGCATTCAATGAAAATATCATGGGTGAAACGCTACATAACTCAACCGGAGTCTTGGCAAAACCTCGTCCGATATCAAATGGAGTGTACAAACAATGACAAATGGTATCTATCGAATGGATGTGCCCTTAATAGATATAAAAGCAAATATATCAATCAATTCTGGATAGATGTTCTAGATGCATGGAAAATATTAAACTTAAAGATGGCCCCAAAAACGCACAGTGATGTGCTCTCATCGACGATTGTAAATAACGATATTTTCAAAATAAACAAACACGCAATTAATGACAGATCGTTGGCCCTTCGTGGCATATATTTTGTGAACGATCTTATGTGTGATAATAACAAATTAATGTCCTATGACGAAGCAAAGCGGTTATATGGCATTAAAACAGATTTTTTGACATACAACGGTATAATCTCTTCAATAACAAAATACCTAACTAAAATGGAAAACTCTAGTAGCTATCAACAAAGTAACAACGAACGACTGAACAACCCAATACTACCGTATCAGATCGAACACTTACTCAAATCGAATTCGAAATATATATACAATTGCATTCAAGACCCAAAAATGAACATGAACCTCATCTCAAAATGGGAGAAGAAACTAAATATGCACCATGAATTAGACTGGTGGTCAGACGTTTTTAAAACTCCCTTTGTTCAGTTTTGTGACACGAAATATGTATGGTTTCAATATCGGATAAACAATAGAATATTAGGGACTAACAATGTACTAAAGAAAATGGGTCGATCTGAAAATGATACATGTTCTTTTTGTAAAATTGAAAAAGAGACCATTAGCCATCTTATGTTTCAATGTCACATTATTGCTTCGCTGTGGAACGAGATTAGTATATGGATATTTAACACGACTTCAAATAAATTAGAAATTAATTCAAACACTATTTTATTTGGCAAAGCTGATACTTTGAAAATTGATCCACTCCTCCAAACGATCTTGGTCATAATTAAGTATAATATATACCGATCAAAGATGAGATCTGAATTACCAAAATTGCAAAATATCCAAGCAGAAATACGAATGTACGCAAAAACTGAAAGATGGATTTTTTACAGCAAATCTAGATATACTGAGTTCGAATATCGGTGGGATAAATGGAAAGGTCTGTTACACTAGTACAGTTAAACAGCACATACATAACTATAGATATTTACATGTATGCTGGAAATGTAGTACATAACATTGCACATGCCTGGCACACAAGTATTCCGTAAATATTATTTAGTATTGTAAAAACTGTGTTTAAACACGAATGTGGACCAGACATGTGCCGTGTTGTGTGACTTACCTAATAGTATGCTTACTTATTTGAATCATATAGTGAGTAAAATTAATTGCATACCACCTATCCATGCCGTACATAATCACGTTACGTAAATATACCAGATTTTAAGACTTTTAGCTCGATGCTAACACTAATTAATAATCCCTCAATGTTAATATTTTGCATTATGTAATTACCATATATATACCTAATAACGTGAGGGACTCAGAAAAAATTACAAATAATACATATACCCAATATTTCATTTTCATTATATTCATTATATTTATTATTATAACTAATGGAAATTTAATATAACTAAACAACACAGCATTCATAGAACCATTCACTCCACACTCTTTTTTCTCTTCTACCTTTCTACAGTCTCAAAAAAAAAAAATAACGAAAGAGACAAAAACTGTTTAATTACCAACCATTAACTGTAATATAATTCATGTATTATCACAATGTATTTGTCTTTTTTCAAATAAAAATTTATAAAAAAAAAAAATATAAAAAAAAAGAAGCTTAGTTTTCGATTTCGTTGCACGCACCGGCTCCCTGCATTTTCATTTCTATATATCAAAATGTCAGGCATATACTGCCGGTTACAGTGACACTGATATATCCGGTTATAAAAAGTGTCCAATCGTTGAGAAAAGTAGGAGACTACTCGGAGTTTCGACGTATATATGTTTCTCCACCTGTGGTCAGATAATAGAGGCATGTGACTGTATGTTTGCGTCATTGGTATCTGTTTGACATATATAATGACCAGGGCATATGTACGGTCACGATAAAACAAAAACTGATGCGATACTCCTTTCTATTTTCACATAATTCCGGAACTTTTGAAAACTTTACCCAAAATTTTGATGACGATTCAAATTTTTGTGGCCCTTTAACTTATTATCATTTCAACAATTTGGCTTCAATCAACAATATTATAGTTTTAAAAAATCCATGTTATATCGTCCGATACAACAATTGATTGATGCCAAACAGACAGACTGCAACAATATATGTGTCTAAAATTTACCCTACCCCTATAGGCCTACATCAATTTGTTTTTACTTTTCCGAAAATGTCGAAAACGAACTGCAATAGGACTTATTTTATAATTAAACTGAAAAGATGTGATGACACCACGTTGCGCGTTCGATGGGAAATATACATCATGTTGAAATCGCGTAAAAGTAGTGAACTTCATAAAAAAATAATCTATTTTCAGCCTGTTTTCAGAGAAAAACTTGACAAAATTTCACCAAAACTTCCAAAAGCTATTCTTATTTATTTTTCACAATAATATGCTCTTGATATAGTATCAACGAGATTAATAACAACTGTACTTAATTGAGGCCAAATTGAATAGCACTGTACTTTCATTTTTTCCACTAGAGAAATGTTCGAGAACAGTACCGGTACTATGGGAAGCCAAATTGACATTTAATAAATAATTGAGCTTAAGTGCAATAATGAATCTCTAATTGTGCTTAAGCGCAATAAGAATATTCCTTATTGCGCTTATGCGCAATTAGAGATTTCTTATTGCGCTTAAGCACAATTAGATATTCCTTATTGCACTTAAGCACAATAAGATCTTCTCTTATATACTGCACTTAAGCTCAATTATATTTCCCCTTATTTCGCTTAAGCGCAATTAGAGACTCCTTATTGCGCTTAAGCACAATAAGATATTCCTTATTGCGCTTAAGTGCAATTAGAGATTCCTTATTGCGCTTAAGTTAAATTATTTATTAAATGTTAATTTGGCTTCCCATATATTACACAGGGTTGACTACTTCCCGTAAAATAAATTGTTCATCTATATTTCCTTAAGATTATGAGGGAACTGGTTGCTTAAAGGGGTACTGTGCCCAAATGTTGTTGTTGGTTTCTATAGTCTCTGGGTCGTAGAATAAGGTAACCAGATTTCCTTTATTTGAAAGTCTGTTGAGTACGAAGTACAATGTTACGGATGGCAGATTAGCCGGAATGCGAAAATACAAAATGTCGTTGTTGAGTAATTTTTGTACAATTTTCAAGCAAATGTATCAAATAAATGTTATATTATACGTATACTAGTCCCATACACTCAATTAAGTTATTGTATAGTCACCAGTCAGTGAGTGGCTTGAGTTTACGCCCCGTATAAATATAATTGTTTACACGACCATGTGTGCCACGCGTTGCCCAATCAACTATCCGTGAAATAATTTGATTATGTCTTGTACGCGGAAATTCGTTATTTATGTTATGAGCAGCCATAAATTAAATTTATATCAAATTATTAACCTTGATTTTAAAATAACCTATTAACCTGAACGTTTAATTTGTAAGTTGCTTTCCTGGAGTCGGTGGTTTCGACGTGCAGTCCAGGGGGGGGGTCGGAAAATTTGTTCAGGCACGTATGCTGATTTTTTCCCTTCGACCCTTGTTTGGACCCCCCACCTCTGCGTCCATAATTTTTTCCGTTTTCGGCAGTTTTTTCCGACCATTTTTGGACACCCACCCCTCATTAACCTGAACGTTTATAGAATACACCTTCGACTCAAATTACTCAGTTTTCTATATATTATCGATATTAGATCGTTGTTGTTACCGGGAATTTATTTAAAATGGCGTACAGCACCCCTTTAATTATTCCATGTTAATTTTCTCATGCTGATAAATAGATACATAGATACAGAGGAAGGCCGGACCATATACAGCACATAAGGTAGTTTGTCCCCTGTGGCTCAGTTGGTAAGATGCACGGTACATTATAGGGCAACATGAACCGTCCAGCAATCGTGAAGCTGCATGGTTCAAATCCAGATGTGCGCGGATTTCCGATCCATTCACAAGGCAGGTAACATAATTCGAGTATTATATAGCGTAACTTTGTAAGTTGCTTTCCTGGAGTCGGTGGTTTCGACGTGCAGTCCAGGGGGGGGGGTCGGAAAATTTGTTCAGGCACGTATGCTGATTTTTTCCTTTCGACCCTTGTTTGGACCCACCAACCCCTGCGTCCATAATTTTTTCCGTTTTCGGCAGTTTTTTCCGACCATTTTTGGACACTCACCCCTAGCTCTTTTAACACTAAAACATAGATTTGCGGGGGGATTCACTGTAAACAGCTGTATATGAATGTATGTGCATACTATTTGTCATGGGTGTTAACATTGGGGTCATTCGGCCAAAAAAAAACATGGCTGCCAGCGACCATCTTGGATTTCAAAATTTGCAACAAAATACAACACGATAACTGCCTGCAGTCAGTTCAGCAGTTATAATTACATTATTTCTCTTATTCTAAGGTGTTTTAAGCCAAAAATTCATTGCAAAAACAGTCCAAAAACTTGCAGGAAAACAATTTTGAGTTGCGGTAAAATGTGTGCCCCCCCCCCCCCCCCCCCCGGTTAGATTAGAATGATAGACATATTTCCCAGTTAGCATACACTAGTTAATCGTCACGCCGGAGTCCCGAATCTTACCATCAAACATGCGATTTAAAATTTAAAAGAATAGCCAGTTGTATTGTACTTAATGTATATTAAGTACATGTATGCTTCTTCGAGATATAATGCAACATTTTAGGGAAAAAAATGGAACTCCTGTCTAAGATGGCCATCAAAATGGCAGCCGAAAGTGGGAAAAATTAACGTTTTTCACTGATATCTTCTAGATCAGTTTCTGCTATACAGGTTAGGAATTGTGACTTTATTTTTGTGTTATTCATATGAACGGATCATTGGAGCAATGAAATTAGCCATTCATGAGGTCCCAGCCCCTTCCGAACCCTCAAAAATTAGATTTTATAGAACTCGGTATGAAATTTCACCAAAAATCACCGTTAGGATTCTGGTCATATTTTAACAATAAATGGACAGAACTGTGCAAACTAAGTGAGCCATATAATTACTTATGACAATTTCAACTCGATGGAATCAAAATTGTCACTTGGGATGAAAATGGCTGCCAAAATGGCTGCCAAAACCTCGGAAATGGTCAATATTGGCCCAGCGTGGCATGTACTCTTCAAAATCGAAGATCCGCATCCTTGCCCGCAGTGCGTGTGCGTTTCAGTTTAATCATCAAATCATCGTGCGCCGGTCACGGGGTTTACTCGACCACAGTGGGTTGTCACATGAAATACAATGTATTCAATATTTTCATACTTAAACGCAACAATTTTTTTTGTGAATGGAGATTTAGCTTCCCAAAATGTCCATAAGAATGGAAAGTTAACAAAATTGTCCAAATTCGTCACCACACGCTCAACTTTGAGCAGAAAACACACAAAATTTAAATACGGAAGGATATTCTGACAATTCATCGAGCACTTCGTCAACTTCGGGAGACCTTTTTTCCCCGTCCAACATTTTATATTTGGTTGATGCTAAATTCATTAATAACCTAATTGGGACCTGGAGTTGTGACCGAATGAAAACAATTAAAAGCAAATGTTCCCTCCAAACAGACAGACTCATATGCACCACCCTTGGCCCGCAGCGGCGGTTTACTGAACATTTGGGCGCGGGGCTGTTTGTAGAATGACCAGCGTGGTCCATAAGACATCCAAAATCGCCATCGGATAGTCGTCGAAATACGACGTTCAACAGACGTCAATATACAAAGGCGTTCACATAATTTCATGCAACGTACGCATAGTGGAGTAGATTAGTAAAATAATTGTTCACTTCGTCTGAAATTTCACTTTAACTACTCTTTTAAGGGGTTTTCCAAATTTAAAGAGCGTTTCGTGATTATATATATTTTTTTTAAATGTCACAATTACTCTTACCATGGAATCTGCCATTTAAAATTAGGCATATACAGTAAGTATGACTCTGAGATAGAATGGCACATTTTTATGGAGAAACTGTAACTCCCGGTCCAAGATGGCCGTCAAAATGGCAGCCGGAAGTGGAAAATTTGACGTTTTTTCACTAATATTTTCTGGATCAGTTTATTCTGTATGGAACAGGTTCGGAAATGTGACTTTATTTGGTATTGTACATGTTAAATGATCACTGGGGCAATGAAATATGCTATTCTTGGGATCCCAGCCCCTTCCGATCCCTCAATAATTCAATTTTACTTAACGCGGTATGAAATTTCACCAAAGACACCATTGGGATTCTAGTCATATTACAACAAGAAATGAGCCGAACTGTGCAAAATAAGGGAGGCATACCATAATATGGAATATGATAAATATTGTCCCAGCGTGCCGTACAATCCCTTAAAATTTTGTGGATGATAAATATAATTGGCTGTTCTGTCGTATACACATTGAATAGTAACATTTATGATGCATCTTGGATAAGTGTTACTATTACATTACAAAAGTTATTGGAAATTTCTCTCAAAATCGGCAAAAAATAACTTTTCTGGTTTGTACCATTTTCTTCAAGTAATATGGAACTATCTTTGGTGTGTATTGTTTTGAACCGTCTTAGATGCGGCACACTGATGTGTTTTTTGGAAAAGATATCCAAGCTGGCTTGTCCACAAAATTAGGTAGAAAAGTTGATACTTTCAAATATATCCTTCACTTGCTTAGTAAACATGTTACTTAATCAACTGACAAATAAATGTTCTATTCTGGTTGTCACAGTACATTATGCAGCACGGCAATTTCATTTTAAATCATGCAGTATGTAATTTTGCCGAAAACTTCTTATGTGATTCTGGCCATGATATTGGACGGAACTGAGTAGAACTCTGAAACTGAACTGAGAGGGCCCAACAACATGTGTAACCATTGTAGGTAAGTGGGTGTCAGACCAGGGATTTCATCTATCGGGGTAGGCATCCCACACCTATCACAATAGAATGAAGGAGAAATAGCCAGCGCAATGCACTGGCAGGTAGAAAGTCAAGCAAGGAGATTAGTGAAAACCTACTTAATAGCATCAAAGTTTGGGCCTTTGGAATCAAGATTGATTGCCTAATGACAGGAAAACTGTTTCCTCCATTGTGCATATAAAAGACCATCAAGGTAGAGAACTCTCGGACATTACTTCCCAATCGATTAGAATATATACTTGAGTTATTGTGGAATGTGATAGCCACCAAAGGTCCGACTCACCGTAACCATACAATAATGTTGTTTACCTATTCGACTCACCATTGGCCATACAATCACTCCCTGTATACATATTTGCCACAGCCATGGCCATATATACACTCAATATATGCATATACACTGCACCCATATTGCCATACAACCCTTTTATATATGCCAATGCCCCGCACACATGGCGATTCGCACATTCCTTGTTTGTCTGTGGCCATACGATCACTCCCTGTATACATATTGGCCACACCCATGGTCATATAGCCAATAAACATATAGAATGTACATACACACCCCACCAATGACTATTATAGAATCACTTCAGGTTTACATCGACAACTCATCGTTGACCATACAAACCTTCTAAATATAGCATAAAACGCGCAGCACCTCACCATTGGCCATACATACAGTCACTCCGTATATACATTTTGTTCACACCATGACCATAGACGGTATATCCACTCAAGATATACATAGACACCCCACTCAAAAATAACAGATAAAGATAAATTTATCTTCTTCTTCTTCCGATTTCAGTCCACCATCAACATGCTGATGATTATGACTAATTTATTTTGGCAACGACTGGCGATAATTTCTCTTCATGTTTAGGGTTTGTGATAAGATAATTGATTTGATTTGAATTTGATTTGAATATGGGTTTTTTTGGTTTTTTTAATTTTTTTTAATTTGGAGGTCATGATTAGTTGATTGGATTCTTTACTGGGTCGATTGGGTTTTCTGGGACGTCCAGCATGGATATAGTTGGTTCATCATCCTGGTCCTGAACTCATCGACTGGAATGATGGTGACTATTTCTGTTGGTATAGCATTCCATTCGCTTATGGTCCGGGGAAAGAAAGATAATTTATGGTAATCGTAGTTGGATTGTGGAATTAGGTAGCCAGCCGCATTAGTGTGCCTGGATTCTCTTGTTCTTTTAGCATATTCATCAATTTTTATTGCAGCATGTTGATGGTGAATTTTGTGCATCATGAATAATCGAGCCTGATGCCTCCTGGACTGTAAAGAGTGCCATCTCAGATTATCTATCATGTCTGATACGCTGGATGTTCTTCTGTATCTGTTGAGAGCATATCTAGCAGCGCGTCGTTGAACTTTCTCCAATGCATCTACATTCTTGTCTGTGTATGGGTCCCATACAGTCGGTGTATATTCCATTAATGGCCTTACTAAAGACTTGTACGCAGTCGCCTTCAGATGATGAGAACTTATCTGTAGATTTCTCTTCAGAAAATTCAGCGTCCTGTTAGCCTTGGCAGCTGTATTGTCTATATGCTCATTCCATGACATATTTATTGACAGATACGCACACTCGAGGCCTATGTCAAACGAGTTACATAAATAAAATGTTATTATAAAGTATAGTAACATAAATATATTAATGTTCAATATGTTTGGTGATTCATACCGTTTATGTACAAAGAGTTGGACAATGCATGTTGCAGATGATATTACATGTTTTGGGTTCATCATTTCTCAAGATGATTAAGAATTTCTGTTGATCAGCCTTATTATTAAAGGTCTGAATATTGTCGCTTATTACCGCAAATAAACGTTTTCTTAGATTTTTATAAATGGGGAATCTCATAATGAAGTGTTCTTCTGTTTCTACCTCCATTCCACACTTTTTGCAAATTTTCTCATCAGTGGCTACTTTAGGTCGTTTGTGTCTGCCTTTGTTTCAATTTCCAAAGTATGGTTGCTGACCATAGAGTCAACCCAGGTATACATGAACACCTCACCAATGGATATACCACGACCACGGCCATTCGTACACTCCAGATTTGCAAATACCCATCGCCCATGACAATTCAGCCACTCGATGTATACTCACACACCCCACCCATGATCGAACAACTGCCCTCTGTATACCAATACATCCACCAATGACAATGTGACAACCACGGCAGTGATCATATACATCACACATACAACAAGTGTACTTCGTGTATACCAACACGCCGCCAATGACCACCCAGCTATCCTCCAGGTATGCATATACACAATCATTACCGCACAGTCATTCCACATATATACATGAAACATAAGCATACAACCACTCCCTATTTATTCATACACCCACATGTGGTCATACAGCCAACATATGTATAACATATACACCAACCCGTGATAACAGTTACCCAGGGTACGCACGCATATCCCTCACATGACCATACATTCACAAAATATACATTGTATACATAAACAACACAGAGATGACCATGTAGCTAATATCATTATACCCATACACCACCAGGGCACTTGAAGGCACGTATGCTGATTTTTTCCCTTCGACCATTGTTGGGACCCACCCACCCCCGGGTCCAATTTTTTTCTCCGTTTTCGGCAGTTTTTTTCCGACCATTTTTTGACACCCACCCCCTTTTAACACTAAAATAGATATTTGCGGGGGAAATTCACTGTAAAAAGCTGTATATGAATTTCTGTGCATACTATTTGTCATGGATGTTAACATTGACATGTAAATAGGAACGAGTCATGTTGGGGTCATTCGGCCAAAACAACATGGCTGCCAGCGGCCATCTTGAATTTCAAAATTCAGTCCATTAGCATGAGCTACAGGCTATACTGTTTGTCTGATCATCATGAAATTTGTCATTTATGTTAATGTTGACATTCTAAGGTGTTTTAAGCCAAACTCATTGCAAAAACAGTCAAAAAGATTTGCAGGAAAAACAAATTTGAGTTGCGGAAAAAAATGTTTGTTGGTCCCATCGACCACCCATCCACTCCGGCATACGTGCCCGGAAAATCCCACTGTACACCACTTCAATAACCATACAAACAATCCTTGTATAGCTATTCACCTCAAACATGACCATACAGTCACCCCTTGTATACCTATACATCTCATCGTGGACACACCACCCCATCACCATATAGCAACTCCTTCGCACCATTCATGACCATACAATAACTCCCTGTAGAACTATTCACATCATCTATGGCCACATTATCACTTCATGTCTGCCATTTTGACATACACCATATATTAAGTTAATTTTGACGCTAACGGGTGAGAGTAGCCACATGGTATGGTTGCATTCTGTTCCGTTTAGACGTTTTACCCATTTCCATTCAAAAATATGGCCAGACTCCTAAAAGACTTTTTTGGAAAATTCCATACTAGAGTACATCATATAAAATGAATTTGTCATGCATCAGAAGGTACTGGGACAACGAGAATGATACATGTAGTTAGTCAGTGGAGTAAGTAACATGGTTAATAACCAAGTGAGTCACAATTTGCTACCTCTTGGGAACAGAGAATAATGTTCGGGATGTATGTACCAAATTTTGTTGCCATTTTGGAAACCATATTGATTAATTTCGTCTAAAAACACACCAATGTGACACATTTAAGACAGATAAAAACAATAAACATCTTTGGTACCAAAGATAGTTCCATTTACTTGAATAAATGGTCCAAACCTGAAAAGTAATTTTTTGTGGATTTTGATGTCAAGTTAGGGGGATCTTCAATATCGGAGATCTGATACCTAATAGTATACTTTGCTGTTGTTTTTGTTGATTTTACAATTTACATTTATTTGTTCACTCTGCGATTATACCGTATATAGAATAAAGACGAATTAAAAATTGATTAATTATTGAATTGACAATTAAATTATAATAAATAACCGGTAGGGGTCTATATGTTTTGTGAATGTTGTTGTTCCAAATTCAACTAGTTGTTGCTGTTGTTGCTTTTGTTGTTGTTGTTGTTGTTCTGTGAAACCAGTTACTGCTTCCGATTTTGAAGACCATGAATGGTGTCGATTCCCATCGATTTAAGGTGTGTGAAGTTAGAAATCATTATACCCAGTTAAAAACGTAGACGCAACATTAGAATATCTCATCACGGTAGATGGGGAGGTGGCTGGGATTGATCATATAAAGCTAGAATGGGAGGCACCGATATGGACGGATTCGAATGGGTTTCTGGAACGCATATTCACCCCCTGTGAACCGGTCCTGTACAGCGAGGTACATGTAGCGGTGGTTGTGGTACTATATGTAAACGCGTTAGCAGGGGACCCCACACAGGTATAGCTTTTAGAAGATATCACGTATTTTCATCAGCGAACATATATAAGAGCACAAGACATAATGGGCGAGTTATTCCATTTTTTCACTTGTTTTTTTCACATACATCGTCCATCGATTGTCCACTAAGTGTACTCCTCATTAGACACTGAATCGAATTTATTAATCTGTTTGGTAGCCAATGACCCACCCCCCCCCCTGAGTCGTTATTTCGTGAGAGAATCTGGATTCAGATTACGGATTAGTCCCCGTACGACGTGGTTCGGTAAACGAACAGACCAGAATATATATATTCAGTAAACGAATTAACAGACCGTAATCGTAATCAATCGTTATTTCGTCGTAATCCGGATTCAGATTCTGATTCCGATTACGAACTCAAACGTTCATAATGTAAACAAACCGAGATTTCGCAACCTCGGAGTTTAAAAACACAATAAAACATAAGAATCCGTCCCTTGTGTACAAATTATTGCAGAATATAAACGATCTATATCATATAATTTTAAATCCGGAGACAAATTTGTGTTATCGAGTGTAAACAGGGAGAATATTACTGAAATTAGCCAAATAATAATGTTATTGATAATAACGCTGGGGGAGCACTTCGGTTGATGGCGAACTTGAAGCAAATGATTGTCAATTTCATTGTCACTTTCATCATGTTCCTTTCATGATTCCATCCATAAAATACCACCCGAACGCATGTCGATTTCAAATTCGGCGGAAACGTCACCATTGACCGAATTCACGTGAACCTATATTGATATGTCTTCTGCTTTGTTCGTTATTCTATGTTTCTTCGTATTCAAGAAAGAGTAGGATTATATGACATCGATGGATTATCATATACACGTATGTACTATCTAGTCTTATAGCAATTTCATATTTAAAATGTTGAAAATCGATGAAAAATGTTCTTTTGATCGCAAACGTGACGTGTTTTTAGCACGAAAATAGGAGGTTTAACCTTGATTTACAAGAGAACTAGACACCACACTGAAACGAAATTAGTACGAAAATGTAGCGGAACATACCCCTCATCGAGGCAGATTAGCACCCGGGCTGGGATTTTTACATAATTGAAGGAAAAGACGAAAATATACGTACCTTAGTCAGTCTGATGTGAGCGACTTTTGTTTATGGCTGTTTACCGCAAACCAGCGTTCAATTCCGTCCACACACAGTGGATACGGCATCTCAAGAATACCTGCCCTTTGAACGACTTATAGTTCTAAGACGTCACCCAAGGGAACTTAACGACATCAACTCCCACCAAACTCCCGCGCTTCCAAAATGTTAATGACACAATCTGCAGGTGGTCTGCTATCAATTTAATGGGCTTTATACTCAAGCAAACAGTTGTTTAAATATTGTTGGGAAAGGGGCTGCATTAAGATGTTATAACTTGTGTCCCAATCCCTTGTAACTTTTGTTGCAATAAATATGTTTAAAGACATATTATGTACTTGTTCGGGTGCGTGAAACTGAGTTAGTATTCAGGCACTATTCCAATTGGCAGAATGCAACATTCTACTAAACCGCCGAAAATCTGAAGCAAATCGACCGTACCACTCCATAGAAAACATCATCTGAACTATGCTCATTTGTAAATATTTACCACTCGATTCGGGACGCATCTATCAGCAATAAACTAACGAAAACGGTTTCACCATCGAAAGTCACTGCATATAATTAATACTTAAGAATGATGGTGTGTGTTGTCAATTTAGATTTAACATTTGTAAAAATAACTACTTTGAACAAGATTATTCTCCATTTCTATTTGATCACCCTACCAGAGTGTTTCACGTCACTTTAAACCAATACTATAGTCATAACACATTGTACCAATAGAATTTCCACCAGACGCAAGACCATGCACCTGCAGTCGTTCGATGTCTATATATTATTTTTTGTCAAAGATAATCAGTATTTTCTTGTTTAAAATGGGATATGAATACATAAATTAACCGATAGGGACAGATTTCGAACAGGTTTCTAAGTCTATCTGCAGGTGGTCTGCTATCAATATAATGGGCTTTATACTCAAGCAAACAGTTGTTTAAATATAGTTGGGAAAGAGGCTGCATTAAGTTGTTATAACTTGTGTCCCAATTCCTTTTAACGTTTGTTGCAATAAATATGTTTAAACCAATACTATAGTCATAACACATTGTACCAATAGAATTTCCACCAGACGCAAGACAATGCACCTGCAGTCGTTCGACGTCTATATATTATTTTTTGTCAAAGATAATCAGTATTTCCTTGTTTAAAATGGGATATGAATACATAGATAGAACCGCATGAGTGTCTGGATTTTGACGAAATTATCGCACGAGATTTGTTGTCGGAGCGATACCTCTCGTGCGGGACTGCGTCCCGCACTCGAACATACCCCTCATTAAGATGTTAAGATGCATTAAGATGTTATAACTTGTGTCCCAATCCCTTGTAACTTTTGTTGCAATAAATATGTTTAAAGACATATTATGTACTTGTTCGGGTGCGTGAAACTGAGATAGTATGCATGCACTATTCCAATTGGCAGAATGCAACATTCTACTAAACCGCCGAAAATCTGAAGCAAATCGACCGTACCACTCCATAGAAAACATCATCTGAACTATGCTCATTTGTAAATATTTACCACTCGATTCGGGACGCATCTATCAGCAATAAACTAACGAAAACAATTTCACCATCGAAAGTCACTGCATATAATTAATACTTAAGAATGATGGTGTGTGTTGTCAATTTAGATTTAACATTTGTAAAAATAACTATATACTTTGAACAAGATTATTCTCCATTTCTATTTGATCACCCTACCAGAGTGTTTCACATCACTTTAAACCAATCACGTCAAAATCCAGACACTCATGCGGTTCTATTTTTATTATATATCTACGTATTACAGTAAGTTGACTCACAATCGTACATCTCCGGTACAGAAAATGTGAATTTAATTGAGTTTTAACGGCAACAGTCAGACAGCCCGTCTATCCGCGAATGAACTTGAATCATCTTGACCCGCTCAAAGGTGTCAATTGGGTTTTCCCAGATTTTCCAAAAATATAACCCAATCAGCGCCATGCGATTTCGGGAAGTGGGTTGTCGCCCTTGTGTTGAAAAGTTGAAAAAGTTAAAATAGTAACGACGAGAGCCAGTCTAACAACACTGAATGAAATAGTTCCGTCGACAGATTGCACTAGTGCGATTCTGAGAATTATCACACGCCTGGAATGTCGTGCGATCAGGCGAATTACGTTGATATATATGTAATAAATAGATTAACCGATAGGGGCAGATTTCGAATAGGTTTCTGGAATGCGAATAGGTTTCTGGAACGCAAATTGGGTGTCAGAAACCAATTCGTTTCAATCGCTGTAACTCTCAAATTCTCAATCTGTCCGCGGGAGGACAAGAAATGTCACAATACCTAAAATACAACCGGCTACAAATTATGCGTAAGTTGTGTATGACGACAAATTTAATCGCAGTATATATATATATATTCTCGTGAAAATAAATATAATACGGGTTTATTTTATAATTGCGCGAAATAAGCTAATTGGCATTATTTTAAACTCAAATACGCTCTATATATATGGACCTAAGCTGTGTTTATTAAAACATCCCTATATATATATATGGGACTATTTCAATATGAGCTTGTGTTCACGAGAACAGGCTGGCGACAGGCATAAGTCGTCCATGGTGTCAAAATACTGGAAAAAGAAATATTTGAATTGAAATAAGTCCACACGGAACTTATATTTTGTTGAACGTGTATGTCCACATATAGGTCTTATTTCAGATCTAAATAACGCCAATATGAACTTATTTCAGTCACATGAAATAAGTTCATAATGAGCTTCTTTCCGCGACAATAGGCTGACATGCGATTTGGCAACGACAAAATGCACATTTGAACAGATGGATGGGCATACATCTCCCAGTTTGTGATTTTTAGATAACTTAGTGGCACGAGTAGAGACTATGAACAATGATAGCTCCGTGGCTGCATGGGGTTATGTCTACAGAGGCGATTTAGCAACGACAATTTGCAAATTTTTCGGCACGCACGACTTACGCCCAATTTTTGAACAGCTGAATGGGCAAACATCACCTGGTCTGTAACTTTTTAGATGGAATTTTGTGGTGGCACCAGATGAAACCACAAGGATAGCCGCGTGGCCGTTATGTTTATGCCGAGATAGGCAACAAATAGGTTCATATTCGACCTAGATATTCAAATAGGTTCAAATTTGACTTATTTCATTTTGAAATAAGCCCATATTGGACTTATACCAGTTATTACATTTTATGGTGCAGGCCACATTGAGAACACATTATAAAGAGTTCATCTGGCAAGTCGATTTAGGGTCATTAAGTAGAATAAGTGGATCAACTAAGACAAATGTGCTGCCTATTATCGTGAATATAAACACAACTAAATAAGCCCATTGTGAACTTATTTCAAAGAACTGAGATACGCTCATATATAGGTATAATCCAGAGCTGTGTGTGGATCACGTGAGTAAAGTTTCCACTACCGGAGTCCAAGACAGGGGTGTCTCTACTGTGGGACCGGGATACGAACTTATGAGTATCAAAACCAAAAAATAAAATAATTTTTTTTAAATAAAAATAAATAATTAAAAAATAAAAAATAATTAAATTTAATGAAAAATAATTAAAAAATATTTTTTTTTAATTAATTGAAAAATAATTTAAAACAAAACAAAAAATAGTTAAAAAAAAAGATTCAAATTTAAAAGTACTAAATAATTTTAATTAAAAATTAACTCTAATACATTTGTTTTACATGACTCAAAGGCTCCCCTTTTTATACTATCTAAGACACTAGGGTTATACTTATACTTTATTTATTACTATAATGACATTTATAAACAGCCGCAAGGTAGACTGCTCTGGACATCATTAGTGAAATTGTCCACTACCGACGTCCAAGACAGGGGTACCTCTACTATAGGCCCTGAATACGAGCACCCCCCTGCTCATATAATATGGGTATTATAAAACAATATTGGCATTGTTTGGATGTGAAATGAGTTATATATGGACCTAAACGTCAACGAAATATAAGTTCCATGTGGACTTATTTATTCACATAGGTTCATATTAGATTTAGTTGATTCTGAAATAAACGCATAATGGACTTATACCCGTTATTCAGTTTTATGGCGCGGACCAGAGTGAAAACACATTATAAAGAGCGTTTATCTGGAAAGTAAATTTTGGTATATATTAAATGCCGCGGAGAGTAGAATAAGTGGATCAATTGAGGTCGTTGTACTTATTTAAATTGAAATAGGTCCATATAGAGCTTATATTTCGTTTAACGTTTAGGTTCATATAGGGTATTTTTCACATCAAATTATATTACTTCTTCTGCAATGATACCCGATGTCTTGGTTATATTATTAATCTTGTAAGATATTCCCAGAAACAAAAAACATTGGATGTCACCATTTTGTGTTATATTGTGGGAATAGAACATTACTCTTCGTTCTACAACAATTTCCTAAAATAACTCGCATCGCGTGAAACCCGAAATGTGTTGCTCTGCGAGATATCCCCATAGCTCCTATCACAGGTCAAAATACATTCACAGTATACACCATGTGAGGTCGTAATGAACCGAACATAATACATCCCCTTCTCAGTATAGGCGTTCTGCTAATGTGCATACCAATTAGGGGCATGTGTCACAATGAAGCATTCGAGACTCCACTAACCTGATAACAACCCACCCTTTACAACACGGTTTTCAAATTAGCATGTGAGCTAATTTCAGTACATATCTTCTTTTCGTCTTTAATTGTGTTAAATATGACGAGCGTCACGCAAAATAAAAGTAAAAGTTATAATCATGGATTAATTTCCAACAACATGGCGCGAATCGAAATGTCGGTACATTATGATATGACAAAAAAAAAGTTGTTTGAAATTAAGCAATTTAAAGTTATGTGAAACACTCCGGTAGGGTAATGAAATAGAAATGGAGAATAGTCTTGTTCAAAGTAGTTGTTTTACAAATAGTATATGTAAATTGGCAACACACACCGTTATTCTTATATATTAATTAAATGCAGTGACTATCAATGACAAAATCTTTTTCGTTAGTTTATCGCCGATATATGCGTCCCGAGTCGAGTAGTAAATATTTACAATTGAGCATAGTTCAGACGATGTTTTCTACGGAGTGGTACTGTCGATTTGCTTGATATTTTCGGTGATGTTAGTAGAATACTACATTCCTCCAGTTGGCATAGTACCTGAATACTAACTTATCAGTTTCACGAACCCGAACAAGTGCATAATATGTCTTTCACACTGTAGAAAATATCTGCTGATAGTTATTTGATTGACAGCTGTGGAAATGTTCATTAATCACACAAGAAGAGTTTGAATAGTTATTCCGCTGCTATCGTTCCTGACTGATACGAAGGCCTCGAATCGGGCGGGGTCTCTTTAACGAAGGCCTCGAATCGGGTGGGGTCTATTTAATTATAACTTTACAAATTTCATTCTCATGTGTTTTTCTGCATTTATTGTGTTTTCTATACATATAAATTAAATATTCAACAAAATCAATTTAATTGAGTACAATTTAACCCTTTGATACTAAATGAATCTCACATTCAGTTATAAAAGTATACATTGGAAGGGTGTATTATTCATCGGGGGTGCTCAGTAAATATGAGCAGACGACAGACAATATTAGGGGCAGAGGCAATCCTATTTATTTGTGAAAATGTTCAGATAATAAGTTCAACACACGACTTATGGTCTGGTCGTTTGTAATCCAAGTCTTCTCGTACTAAAACTATCTAAGATTTTGGGATGGAGATAAATACTAGCATCTCCATCCCAAAATCTTAGCTAGTTTTAGTACGAGAAGACTTGGACTAGGTCGTTTGGTGAACTTATTATCTGAACATTTCCTATGGGATGACTACTCGTCAATGAGTACTTAGGAATATATAGTAAGGATAAACGAATTTATCAGGATTCCAACCAGTTTATGGTTACAACAACCAGTATGGTTACAACAACCAGTATGGTTACAACAACCAGTATTTTGAATAATTCTAGTTAGCTCACGAATGGGGGGGGGGGGGGCTTCCCCAATTATATATTTCCTCTCTAAAAGTGGCAGGTCGAAGATGTATAATGGGACGAATGAGGCATGTATGTCACTTTAAGTTCTAATGTTGACTATTCTAACTTATATCCATCCCATCATTAGTATTTGAGATACTGATTTTGCTATGTGATTAAAGTGACGTGGGACAATCCGCATGGCAATAGAGAATAAAGTAGCAATTGTTCATAAATTATATATTCAAATTTGCAGCATGCACCATAATTCATTCGATCTAGAATTTCTAGCAGTCAATCAATCAAATCTGGGTATTGAGTGTATTTATTCAGCTTTAGTTCAATGATTAGAATTATGATATATTGATTAACCCTTTCAGTGCCAAGTCCATTTTTTGTATCAACCCATATTTCCTTGATCATTTTTCAAATTTATTGATTTTAATAATGTGATGCATTGGTGGAAAGAGCTCTTAGAGCTCTTTCCATCAATGTATCACATTATTATGATCAATAAATTTGAAAAATGTTCAAGGAAATATGGGTTGATACAAAAATCCGACTTGGCACTGAAAGAGTTAAACTGATACCAAGATCGATGGACGTTCGCTTTGATACAAATGTATTTTATATGCATGTTTCCGTTCATAGTCTGGCACCATATCGTTTTCTACGACGAAATGCCTGCAAATCATACCGTGCAAACTCACCCTAATAGATCACCCCTTTTAGAAATTATGAAAACACTAGAAGAGGAGATAAAAGTACACACGGTCGCCCCACCCCAATTCTGAAAACAAATAGAAAATAGAAAATTGCTGCAGAAGGGTGAAAAAATGGTTAGAATTAAGAGATCTGAATTAAATGGGGGAAGGTGAAAAATCATAAAAGTTTATAAAAGAACATGGAAAACCCTGTGCCAATGCATTCTCTTATATGTGTGAATATTATATATGTGAATCTCGCATATATAAGAGAATGCATAGCCCAAACAATATTTACATTGACCGTGTGAGCCAGTGGATTACCTTATATATGTGAGGATCCCAATGCACTTGTATATTATAAACAGTCAGAGAAATAAAAAATATTCTAAAAAGCATAGATTTTCAACTAATACATTTGAATTGAAATTGGCGATGTTTTTTTTCCACAAAATTGTTGGCACCCTCACAATAATCTCTATATAGCAATGGTTTCAACATGCACAAAATATCGCCATTGGAGAGTTTTCAATGATAAAAATGAGAATAAAGTCTGTCTATTTCTCAACATACTTCTAGTCTTGATGGTTTTGAAAATCTTTCGGAGTTTTTCACATTTACCCAATAAAAAACGCTGTATGTCCCTTTAATCGGATGCAAAATATGATGGGGATGTTTAACTAAAGATATCAGTGCATATTTTGTCTCTTTTTCCCCTTATATATCACCCCTTCCCGAAAATACGAAAAAAAACACTTGAAGGGAAGATAAAGGGACATTTACGATAACCCCACCCAATCCTGAAAAAAATTAAAAAGGCATTAACTATATCCCTGACACAACAATGGGAAATTACTGGAAAATAGTCATGAACCCGCTATACTGATTAACCTGATTCCAAGTCCGATGAGCATGCAAACCTTTTGGAATGTTTCACATTTACCCATTAATAGAAAACCCTTTAACCTGTTGAAAAATCTGATGGGGATTTTTAAACTTCCCGAAAATACGAAAAAAAACATGAAGTGTGGGTACTTAGTATCGGGACATCTCCCACCAATTAATAGAAATCTTTTTGTACTTGCATTATCTCTTTTCATTAAAAAAAACATACAAATGAATAATAGACCATTCCAATGAATATTTTTTAACTGCGTGTGAGAATCCATTTCGTAAAGAAAGGGATCAAGTTGCGATATACCAGTGCACATATAATCCCTTATTGTTTCTCCCTTGATATCACCCCTTCCCGAAATAAAAGAGTTGCGAAACAAAATGTGGAAGGAGAGATGAAAGGACACACGCATCGCGTGAGGTGCGGTTTCCACTCCACCAAATCATCAACAGCAACCAGTGTCCGTTTACACACTGGCAAGTTTGCCTGGAATTTAATGCAGGCAGTTCGTCACCGTAAGCCGTATATGGTGCTAGAATATTAACAGCAACATGAATATCAAATGCATCTATACATCTATATTTGCAGAATGAGGTCCACAGAGGGTGAATTTAGTGACTCTACCCCGCATAGCGGGCTAGCATCACTAAATTCACCCTCTGGGGACCTCATTCTGCTTAGGCACTCAACTGCTATGGCAGACCTAGGATCAGATTGAAGTTCCCCAGTTGAAGTTGGTGATGTTCACCCATTGGGCGCCTCGATTATGGTTTTTATCTTCTGCAAAATAGGGGATATAGAAACTTCCCAGATGGGAAAACGTAACTAAAAACAATGTTAATTTGATACCATAGATACTTCCCAGAAGATTATGCCTAAGCAGAATGATGTCCCCAGAGGGTTAATTTAGTGATGCTAGCCCACTATGCGGGATAGCGTCACTAAATTCACCCTCTGGGGACCTCATTCTGCAAATGACAGATACGCTATTTGCAGGCTTGGACATGAGAAGTAACATTTCTGAAGTTTAAAGGTACTCAACCCGTAAAGAGGGTCCCCATCTCAACAGATTCCAACAACAACAATCCGATCGGAGGGTCCTATATTACTATTTCTTTGGCTTTGGGGGTAAAAAATATTTGATTCGAGTCGAGGAACCCATCAAACAAAGCTCAGAGTTATTAGATATTGATTTTTGAAAATTCTTATGTTCTCGAGATGAGTACCAATAACTGCCGTCAATTTGGTAACCTGCTCGAGATATTACGCCAAAATTCTATTCCAACAGACAAGGATGGATAACTCTATAATCAAGTGGGTAAAAATAACGAATTTTTTACATTCTTCTGGGTCAGAAAGAATTCCCGATAATGAAAAATAATAGATTTCTAAAATCGATATCTAACAAATCTGAGCTTTGATGGGTGACTTCCTCGACTCGAATCAAATATTTTTGACCCCCGAAGCCATTGAAATAGTAATTGAGAGGAGTTTTATCGGGTTGAGTACCTTTAACGGTGCGCTGAATGTAATGTATAGTGGTGCTACTATTTGCCTTCAAATGCCTATGTGGTTGATTATTACGAGATAATTGCTATTTACAGGAACATTTCAGTAGCATCACTATGCAGATGGAACCGCATAGTTTTTACTTCACACGTAGTAAGCTGTCCTACAGCTGCATTTATTAAAGGTACTCAATCCGATCAAGCACCCCTCAATTACTATTTATTTGGCTTCGGGGGTAAAAAATATTTGATTCGAATCGAGGATCCCATTCATCAAAGCTCAGAGTGATCAGATATCGATTTTTAAAATCTATTATTTTTCACCACCTGGAATATTTAGTCGTCCAGTTCAAGTCGTGAGAAGACCAAATAGCAGATGAAGATGGATAACTCTAAAATCAAGTGGCTTTTTTGTGTCAGATATTTGACAAACCGGCAAAATTTGATTGTACCAAATTTTGATAAATAACAGGTTTTGGGCAATTTTATACTATAGTGGACTGTGGTTATCATTATTTTTGGGCAATTAATCGATTCTGATAACTGAAGCGGCATTTCCAAAAAATTGTTGTTGTTGGAATCTGATGATATGGGGACCACGAAATCCGATTGAGTACCTTTAACATTTTGCGTTCGTTTTGTTGCACATTAAAAATAGCTTTCTGTATCAAAATGCCTGCCAAAAAATTCCCACGCAAATATGAGTGTGTGACGCGAACTTAGGAATAACTTCATGTCTGTTCTAACTAAACAAGAATGAGGTCTCCCAGAGGGTGAATTTGGTAATGCTAGCCCGCTATGCGGGGTAGCATCACTAAATTCACCCTCTGGGGACCTCATTCTGCAAATGACAGACACGATATTTCAAGGCTTGCAACTAAACAATATCTCAATCGAAATGGCAATAATGTTTGACTTGGTGGACGGTGTAACAAGTTTGAGTAAATTATATTTGGTTGGAAATGTTCAGATAATAAGGTTAACAAGTGATCTTATTATCTGAACATCTGAACTAAGGTAACTACTCATCAATGGGTATTTATTAGAAAAAGGGTTAATGTCAAATTTGCCGCAACGCATGCGCACTCGACGTCCCCACGTATTGTACAATCCACACATGTGTAAGGAAAACACAAATCACTCACACACTCCCATATCACGTGATGTTTTTTATTTCAAAAGAATCGCTTTTCTTTTCTTTTCATTTACTTCTCTAACAAGCTCTTGTCGAATATGTATTCGCCGAGTTTGTCGTCGAACTTTTTCAACTGTGTCACAAAGTCAGCCATTTCTTTGATCGAGTCGACCTGTTCGTCCAAGAACGCGTGTTCCAAAAGATGTGTGGCCTGAAAGAGAGGACCAGTTTATCATAAACACATTTTAATTATAATTACCATGCTGTTTGCATCGTTCATAGAGCACATGAGTGTATTTTGCACTAATACATGGCTCAAATTCATTCATTTGTTGCATATATTCTGTTCCAATAAATGGCCGCATTTAATGTACAGTACCCCTTTAACCCTTTACCCAACAAACCGGCCAAAACCGGCCAAATAAAGCTTCAACAGCCTAAAATATCTTCGGTCTGTCTCAATAGAACCATACAAATATGGATATCATTGGAACCGGCTCCTTGACCACATTGTGATAGTTACAGTTATGCCCTGTGCCAATGCATTCTCTTATATATGCGAGTCGACCATAGGTCGCCTCGCATATATAAGAGAATGCATTGGCCTAAAAAAAATCTTTTTTTTAAACTTTTTACCATTTTTTCTTACATTTTTTAACAATTTTATATTTTTTAATGTGTTAAGCCAATGCATTCTTTTATATATGCGAGGCGACCTATGGTCGACTCGCATATATAAGAGAATGCATTGGCACAGGGCCCTTCTGTTGGGTAAAGGGTTAAATATAGGCATACAGAGTAAAAATGTTTAAAAATATATATCACTATAAATAATGTAAATGGTTCGAGTTGAAATAGTCATGTTGGTTGAGTGGGGGTTTGGTCATAAACGGAAAGATAATTTCAAAAGGGTGCTTGCATGCATTCAAAATGGTCGAGGCGATCGAAATGCGACCAGAAACTGGGAAATGGTAACAGACTATAGGATAATGATATATTACATAGTATTTTGGCAGCAACAAGCATATGCTATACTATTTTTCAAACAAGGTGATACCTCATTTGTTATAAAAATAAACTAGCATATGCTCGTGACACTCAAAATGCTATATTTTGTGTTAAGTTCCCCATATATTATGTTTTTGTGTTAGTTCCCCGTATATTATGTTTTGTGTTAGTTCCCCGTATATTATGTTTTGTGTTAGTTCCCCGCATATTATGTTTTTGTGTTAGTTCCCCGTATATTATGTTTTTGTGTTAGTTCCCCGTATATTATGTTTTGTGTTAGTTCCCCGTATATTATGTTTTTGTTAAGTTCCCCGTATATTATGTTTTTGTGCGCTTGCACATTTTGAATGCGTTGTACTTATACCAATCTCGAAACCACGTGATTCCCCACCGTGGTAATACTCAATTCAAAAATCACAAAAACGTTATATTGGTAGAAAACGCACTTGAATACGTGTGTGAATATCAGTTTAGTTCTGCATTTTTATAACAATTACGATAAAACTTGGAGGCACCATCTTTTTTTTTAAGGTAGGTCGATAGAGAGTTGATTATTTGCAAAAAAACACACTGCATTATCGAGCCTATATGAACCCAACTAGTGTATGCGCTCCGTCTGCCATCTGAAATCATTACTCTCTGCGAGAAAATAAATCAAACATTTTCTATTGCATATTTTAGTTTGTTTGGCGGCCATTTGCAGAAACATTTTTTTTAGGAAATATCAACATAAAGTTTATGTCTGCTAGATTAAAAGCAAACGTGGTTGAATAATATTTACGCTGTTTTATGTTGATTTGGCCCTTCACACGATAACAATAAAATAGTTCTGAAAATGGCTACCAAAAACTAAATTATGCAATGAAAACTGTTTTATTTATTTTCTCGAACACAGTAATTATTTCAGATGACATATATACCCTATAGTTGGGTTCATAAACTAGATATTGCAGTTTTTCTTTTTTCAATCGACCTACCTAAAAAAGGTTGTTTTATTTCATGCTGGCGAAGCTGGTTCGAATCTCCATATGCGGGGATTTGTGATCCACGTAAAGAGATGGTCTACAGTAATGCCCTAATTAATCGACTGCTTAACCACAGCAGAATTATGGGTAACTTTTCAGGATCAAATTACCCATAATTCTGATGTGGTTATGGAGTCGATTAATTAGGGCATTACTGTACGTTCAGAAAATAAGAACGTCCAATCATAGATTAGGTATTGAGACCGGTATAGAACTATAGATGAAGAAAACGGAATCGCAAACATAAAAGCAGTAACACAGATAGTGCATGCACATGCACTTTGTAACGCCTTGCTATGCGATGGATTGCATTTTATTATTTTGCGTGCGAAACTTGAACAATTACGAGAAAAATACATTCCGAAGGCATGTTATATATGACGAACCGTCGAGGGAACTCTTATTCGAACTTCTTAACTCGACCAGCTCTGACATATATTAAACAATTTGGCGATCTTTATAAAACTCGGATTGAAAAAATTCTAATAAAAAGGACACAATTATGAATGATGAATAAGATACGTAATAAATGCAAATATTGTTTGTTTGTAGTTTTATTGTGTGTGTTTTGTATATGTTTAGTGTATGTTAATGCCGCATGTTTGTTTAATTCAATGTGTCACATGTTCCTATTATGTTTACAACCTCTAGTTTATTGTGAGCATTTATATAATGTTCTATATGTGTAAATAGTGTAAATAGTTAACCCATCGCTCATTTTCCATGTAAACACGGCTGAGATTAAAGCATCATCCATTCATTCATGGTTCCCTGAATCGTGTATCTGGGTAAGTTTGTCGTCTGTTGCGTTCCTGGTTTGTGTGTGCGGTCGAGTGATTTATTTCTGGAATTAACCTACTGCGCGGTCTTTCCTCCAGCTAAAACGACGATGAACTCCAATAAACAGCACCAAGCTAATAATAGCCAGGTTCAGCCACGCGCCGTCTAACTTGTAAAGTATGTTGCCAATGCCAGCGGAGGTGATACATACTTGCACATGCTGATGATACAAAGCATGTTTTCGCTTTAATTTTGCCTCGCAATTTGAAGATTAAAATAAAAAATGCTGACAAATTTAGGGTCAACTATTCGGAAATGAGATCACATGATAATTTGGCCAACACACGTACAGGGTAGAACCGTTTAGAAGTTTGTGTAAAACGTGTAGCGTACGCAAGCCTGCAAATAGCGTGTCTGTCATTTGCAGAATGAGGTCCCCAGAGGGTGAATTTAGTGACGCTATCCCGGGATAGCATCACTAAATACACCCTCTGGATACCTCATTCTGCTTATGCTTCATCTTCTGGGAAGTATCTATAGTATCAAATTAACATTTTTTTTAGTTACATTTTCCCTTCTGGGAAGTTTCTATATCCCCCTAATTTGCAGAAGAAAAAATGCATAATCGAGGGGTCCAATGGATGAACATCACCAACTTCAACTCGGGAACTTCAATCTGATCCTAGGTCTACCATAGAAGTAGAGGGCCTAAGCAGAATGAGGTCCCCAGAGGGTGAATTTAGTGATGCTAGCCCGCTGGGGACCTCATTCTGCAAATGACAGACACGGTATTTGCAGGCTTGAGCGTACGACACATGTAGCGAACTTAGCGATTAAGATCAATAATCCGATGTTCTGCATGATAACCGAATCACCGACCAACGAGATGTTCAGACAGATATATTCGACTGTGCTAAGCGATCTTAATTTAACCCTTTCAGTGCCAGGGGCGATCTCATCGGCCCTAATTTACGGTTTGTAAAATCGGCCCTAAAAAATAAAAATAATTGTTTCTTTTTTTTGGGATGAATTTGTTTTGGGTATGCTCAAGCGTGCTATATCGAATTTAAAAACAAACTGGATAAAACCTTAGGGGAATGTTATAACTCAAAACTATCACCAAGTATTCATAGTAATAATTTTGATGCCCATGAAAAACGTAAGATTCCTTGTCACTAAACCTACAAAATAAGTATGTTAAAGAACATAAGAAAAACAATTATTAAAATTATCAAAAATAATAACAAATGACGAAAAATTGTTAGGCCAATGCATTCTCTTATATATGCGAGAGAATGCATTGGCACATGGTATATGGGTTGATACAAAAATCGGACCTGGCACTCAAAGGGTTAATTTAATCCAATTGAGTTGGTCGCATTGTGGTCGATTGTTCTCGTTACCCGACTATATTTACAAGTTTCGTTATACGTTGGCCGATATCTCAAAAGGAGTTGCTTTGGTGTCGTTAAATCACATCATTTTTTCCCCGCCAATTGCATATCCATAGCAATATACCATATATAGTAACACACAAGTTACGGGTACATGTGGCTCAAACTGCCTAATAATGCCACATTATCCCGTGAACTTGTTCCATATATACATACGTGAGGATCTGAATGTCTGTCGCTCTCAACAAATTTATGAAGCTGCAGTAATTTGTCGTTGACGAAACGTTCCAGCAACAAGGCGTCTTGCATTCCGGAAAACCCATCCTTAAAGTTACCCCACTCATGGCGTTCCTGTAAACATTAAAACCCGTTAGTTACCCCACTAATGGCGTTCCTGTAAAAATTAAAACCCGCCCTTAAAGTTACCCCACTAATGGCCTTCCTGTAAACATTAAAACCCGCCCTTAAAGTAAACATTAAAACCCGCCCTTAAAGTTACCCCACTCATGGCGTGCATGTAAACAATAGATAAGATAAGAAATCGCTAGCTTCCATGTGCACGAGTGATCTGCATGCGTATCGCAGTGTATTGATTGTAGTCTGGAAAACCTGTCTATCTTGACTCACGTAATCACTTGAATGCAAATTCAATAAACATTCAAACAACCTATACTGTATAATTTGTTCGGCATCTGACACTTCAATACGCCCAGAGATGCATGCATGCACCATGCATCGAAAGACGCTGAGTGTTTATAATTACGCTCACGGAACGTGTTGTTCGGCTATCTAGTTTATATTTCTTTGAAAAAATTCATTGAAAAACGTGAATTTCCGTTTGGAGATCACCAAATCAGAATGGCGGGATGAAACTTTATTGGTTGAAATTGACAACAACCCACCAAAAGTTCGTTAAATAAACACACTTCGATCTCTTTACCAACTATAAACTACGCAAAAGTAAGAATTTAAACCCGAAAAATATTAAACTATATTAAATTTTCATACTTGCTGGTGTAAAATTCACACATTTAAAGGCACGGGCGGCGTTCGTTGCAGAAATATTCATATTTGTTCAAATCGCCAAGAACAGAAGGAATATTAAAATATATATAGTTTTGTTCATATGCCAAACGTAATCAGCCCGTAAATATTATATTGTCGTCAAGACGTACGATGGTGTACGTAAACAAGAGCCTGCTCGTGTTACAGAGGTTGTATTTCTGTTTACATAACACAGTGCAATTCTATTGGTTAATCACACACAAATGATATAAACGCTCTTTATTAGTTCCATATCAGGAAAATATTAACAAATAACGCTCTTTATGTTTACCATATCCGGATCTAAACAAAAGCCAGGTAACGTAACGTTTTTTGCTTTTGTTTACATAACAAAGGGAACAAAATTGACAATAACATACTATTTATGCCATATTTCTGATTGGTATAAAACAAAGTATGTCTATCTTTTACTATTCTTTCTGTTTATGGTGGTTTTTGACGGAGGTGAATATTTTAACAGCATACCCACCGCCAACGCCGCCCGTATCTTTAAAACGAATCTAGATTGCATATATGGTCTCTAAACATGTTGTCTGAAAAGACTTCTAATTGTTATTGGTACCACTAATAAATCGCTGCGAATTTTGAATGACGAATATGTACGTTTCTCCTTATTAAAGTGTCCTATTATATATCTGACATGTTGCAAACGATGTGGCTATATTTTCAGCAAAATAGTTCATTATCTAACATGTTGCAAACGATGTGGCAATTGTGGCTATAATTTAAACAAAATAGTTCATTATCTGACATGTTACAAACGATTTGCCCATATTTTCAACAAAATATATCATTATCTGACATGTTGCAAACGATTTAGCCATATTCTCAACAAAACAGTTCATTACCTGACAAGTTACAAACGATATGGCTATATTTTCAACAAAAGAGTTCATTATCTGACATGTTGCAAACGATTTGGCTATATTTTCAACAAAACGGTTCATTATCTGACATGTTGCAAACGATGTAGCCATATTGTCAACAAAATAGTTCATTATCTGACATGTTGCAAACGATGTGGCTATAATTTCAACAAAATAGTTCATTATCTGACATGTTGCAAACGATGTGGCTATAATTTCAACAAAATAGTTCATTATCTGACATGTTGCAAACGATGTGGCTATATTTTCAACAAAACAGTTCATTATCTGACATGTTGCAAACGATGTGGCTATATTTTCAACAAAATAGTTTATTATCTGACATGTTGCAAACGATGTGGCTATATTTTCAACAAAATAGTTCATTATCTGACATGTTACAAACGATTTGCCCATATTTTCAACAAAATATATCATTATCTGACATGTTGCAAACGATGTGGCTATATTTTCAACAAAACAGTTCATTATCTGACATGTTGCAAACGATGTGGCTATATTTTCAACAAAATAGTTCATTATCTGACATGTTGCAAACGATGTGGCTATATTTTCAACAAAACAGTTCATTATATGACATGTTGCAAACGATGTGGCTATATTTTCAACAAAATAGTTCATTATCTGACATGTTGCAAACGATGTGGCTATATTTTCAACAAAACAGTTTATTATCTGACATGTTGCAAACGATGTGGCTATATTTTCAACAAAATAGTTCATTATCTGACATGTTGCAAACGATGTGGCTATATTTTCAACAAAACAGTTCATTATATGACATGTTGCAAACGATGTGGCTATATTTTCAACAAAATAGTTCATTATCTGACATGTTGCAAACGATGTGGCTATATTTTCAACAAAACAGTTTATTATCTGACATGTTGCAAACGATGTGGCTATATTTTCAACAAAATAGTTCATTATCTGATATGTTGCAAACGATGTGGCTATATTTTCAACAAAACAGTTCATTATATGACATGTTGCAAACGATGTGGCTATATTTTCAACAAAATAGTTCATTATCTGACATGTTGCAAACGATGTGGCTATATTTTCAACAAACAGTTCATTACCTGACAAGTTACAAACGATTTGGCTATATTTTCAACAAAATAGCTCATTATCTGACATGTTGCAAACGATTTGGCCATATTCTCAACAAAACAGTTCATTATCTGACAAGTTACAAACGATTTGGCTATAATTTCAACAAATAGTTCATTATCTGACATGTTGCAAACGATTTGGCCATATTCTCAACAAAACAGTTCATTACCTGACAAGTTACAAACGATTTGCCCATATTTTCAACAAAATAGTTCATTATCTGACATGTTGCAAACGATGTGGCCATATTTTCAACAAAATTGTTCATTAACCCTTTACCCAACAAAACGGCCAAAACCGGCCAAATAAAGCTTCAACAGCCTAAAATATATTCGGTCTGTCTCAATAGAACCATACACATATGGATATCATTGGAACCGGTTCCTTGACCACATTGTGATAGTTACAGTTATGCCCTGTGCCAATGTATGCTCTTATATATGCGCGTCGACCATAGGTCGCCTCGCATATATAAGAGAATGCATTGGCCTAAAAAAAATCTTTTTTAAACACTTTTTACCATTTTTTCTTACATTCTTTAACAATTTTATAATTTTTAATGTGTTAAGCCAATGCATTCTCTTATATATGCGAGGCGACCTATGGTCGACTCGCATATATAAGAGAATGCATTGGCACAGGGCCCTTCTGTTGGGTAAAGGGTTAACCCTTTCTTTGCTAACTACTGTTTAGGAAATCGTAGGAAATGTTCAGATAATAAGTTCAAAAATAGACCATATAGTTGAACTAATAATCTGAATATTTCCCACCAATTAATAGAAATCCTACTGCATTTATATTATCTTTTCGCGTGTCTGTCGTCTGATTACAATTTACGAACACCCCTCCAGATGAATTACATCATAATCCAATTGTATACTACATGACTAACTGGGTGAATCCATTTAGTAAAGAAAGACTTAATACGTCTTTCAGTGAATTTACTACCTGCTTGAGTGCAGAAATATTAGTTTGACATACTGATAAGAAGTAGTCGCACAATAATTATATATTTAATAGAAACTCACCCCACAATTAAAATTCTTTTCTATCGTATCACTTCTTTGTCCAACCATGAAATAACAAATCTGTAAAATTAATAAAGCATAGAATCATTTTAAAATTGTCGACCAGAAAAGTTAAATTCAGGGATTCATAACCACACCAAAATATGACAAGTTTTAAAGTGTTATAAGACACTCGCAGTGAGTAAATGTGACAGAAAATAACCGCTAATAATAACATGCATATACATGTATGTGGTCACAAGTCGTTCTCGCATATATTTCTCGAAACAGATTTACAATCTCTCAGATGCTCAAGTATTTGGGACGAAATTAGGAAAAATAATAGCAATCTGCAAGCACAACCGCTGTTTTATTGTTAGTCCATGTAAATTAACTTGTTTTGTTATTTTGTCCGATTCATGCGCTGCTAGAAGTATAGTATAATGGAATTAGCACATAAATAAACGTAAAAAATAACTTTAAATTTGACATCAAGATATTGTCCGACTTGAAAATTTGTCAGAAATCTCGTGTCAGGTTGGATGGCTCATCTTTAACGACCGAGGTACATGTACATGCATGTGGGGTTACCATGATAACACATATATATACTTACACATGGTCCTTTGCCGGATATTGTTGCTACGACCTGTAAGTGAATAAGGCACAAGTTATTGTATCATAAGCCATTGTTATCATTCGTCCTCCCTTCTGATTGTATATTTCTTTATTGCCTCCATCTGGGGAGAGTAACGTTGCATATCCCTCATATCACGTCTTTCTTAACAATCGCGAACTGTGATGACTGATTAATTTGCATAATTAGTGTTTTTATTTTGCAATTAAAATGCATTGTGCATAAATGCATTTATACGACTGAGATAAATGAGTATAAGGTTCCTATTTGACCTTTTTATATCAACACCGTGGACGATGCATCTGCACACCGGCATGATTATTCAAGGAGTTGAGATATACTGCAGACAATTGCAAAATCGAGCTAGCGATGTTGTACATGCGTTTCGTGTTATTCTAATCACGGAATTTCAAATAGCCGCTCTTTCTGTATCATTTGATCATTTTCCTTCCCGCCCTGTTCCGCTACATATATTCTCCCAATTCAAGAATGTCCATATAAATTATATCATATCAGTCTGTTGTTAACTTATTATCCACAAACAAAACTCCATATATGGAATGCACCTCCAGAACTTATTCTGGAATTATTTCTTAACTACAAAACTTATGGTAGCAATATACGATTTTCCAGAAATTTTGGCCAACCTGCAGGGGTACTGTACTTCAAATCTACGCTGAGCCATTATCTTTGGCATAGGTCCCATCAAGCATGTTTTATTTTCGACAGAAATTGTAGGTGTAATCATATGTCTGTACTTTAGCTTCTTTGTAAAACCTGTCATTGAGTTATGCCCCTTGGTTTGCACACACAAAACACTCAAACATTTACCTTTTTTTTTTAACTCAAATTGACCATTTTCAACCCAAAAACCGACCATGACAGAGCGAATGTCAGTAAATAAGCTTCTTCCACCTGGTAGAGCTATGTTAGAGCTGAGAAATAATTGAAATAGAAAAAAAGTTATCGTATCAAATTGAAAAAAAAGTCTTGCAAGCGTAGATGACAGAATTAAAGGGAGAGAAAACGGACTATCTTCCTGTAACCAATAACACAGAGTTGTCCTTCACTGAATACGAAAATTTTGTTGTGTGTCCAAATTTTTAACTTTTTTGTGAACTTTCCCAGTTTTGTAAAATAATTAAACCTTCAAACCAGTAATGGCACATTTAACACGGGCTACACTGGCTGTTGTGCCCCTCATATACTTAATTTTATATTTTTCTATTTTTTACAACCCGATAAACCCTAGCCTTAAATTAGTACTGTTTCGGGTTCAGGAGTGAAGAATTTCATTGCAAAGTAATGGACCGATCCCTGTTAGTGAAATACGTACGCTTTTGGTTGCATTAGCCTGGTATGCTTTATTCAGTTCGTCACATACGTGTTTAAGCTGTAAAAAAGAAAACATGGGCTTAAATGTCAAGTAGTAGCCATGAATGAAATAGTAGGTAATATATAGATAATTCGATAAAGATGTGACTAAAATGTTTGTCTCAAGTGATTTGATTAGTGGGTCTCGGCTTGTCTGCATGTTTGTCTCAACTGATTGGTGGGTTTCGGCTCGCGCTTGTCTGCTGTTTGTCTCAACTGATTTGATTGGTGGGTCTCGGCTTGCGGGTGTCTGCATTTGTGTCTCAATGTGATTTGATTGGTGGGTCTCAGCTTGTCTGCATGTTAGTCTCAAGTGATTTGATTGGTGGGTCTCGGCTCGCGGTTGTCTGCATTTTTGTCTCATGTGATTTGATTGGTGGGTCTCGTCTTGTATGCATGTTTGTCTCAAGTGATTTGATTGGTGGGTCTCGGCTCGCGGTTGTCTGCATTTGTGTCTCATGTGATTGTATTGGTGGGTTTCGGCTCGCGCTTGTCTGCATGTTTGTCTCATGTGACTTGATTGATGGATCTCGGCTCGCGATATAATAGAGAGGTTTCGCTTGTATATTGTGGCTTGTTGGTCGTAAGCAGTGACACGGTGGTGGGCTCATCCGAAGATCGCCCTTACGCCCTGACTTGAATTTTCTTCGGTCTTATAGGTTCCATGCAGTCTAGGCTATGGCTCTGGTGGATCAGGTGGGATCAGGTGGGACTTAGCTACTGTTGGATTTTTTCTTTTTCTTTTTCTTGCTTTCTTTTCGTTTCTTTTTAGATAGTGGAGCACAAGATGGTGATGTAGGTGAGGGCTCGTCTTCATCTGAAGGGTCTTCGGTGTCGCCGAATATTTACCGTATCTTTTGTCTGGTCTCCTCTATATCTTCGGCTGTGCGTGGAGGCTTAACTTCGTCTTCCCAGTCTGAGTCTGAGTAGCTTCCTCTCACGGATCCGGCGGTTTCTTCTTTGCTTGAGGGCGAAGGCTCCGGCTCGGTATATTCCGGGGTCTTCTGAACGAAGTCAGAGGGGTCCTCGTCTTCAGTATCCACGTCTGGCCGTGATGGTGGTGGTGATGGTGGTGGTGGTGATTCCATCCCCTGGGCATACTGGGCCGGGATCTCAGCTGTATGGGCGGTGTCGACTGGTGAAGTTTCCGTCGACTTTTTCGCTTTCCATGCTGCGAGTCTCTTGGCATCTCTCTTTTTCATCGATGGTGTTTTCTTCTTTTTCTTGTTCATTTGTTGTCGTGGTTTCCGTGCTGATCTGGTATTTTCCGGTCCGGTAGGGAGCCCTGAAAAGAGCTGTGCCGGGCCGGTTTGGAAATCCAGAACCAGCTGGTATCCGCCTTTGTGAGCATGAAGTGACCAGCCCAGACAAGGCGTGACATGCATGGCGTCCAGCATATTAGTGACACTAATTGGAATTAACGGTGGCGAGTTCATCCTGAGAGGTGGCGATCCAAACTCTCTGGAGGTCCGACTGATAATGAACGAACGCGATCACGATGTTGGTCGTAACCTAATGACAGCATATTATATAGAGGCAGAAGCGATAACTCTATACCTGGTTACAACTCGAATGGATAACTTTATATCTGGTTATAAACTCGAAGGGATAAGTCTATAGTTCGTTATAAACTCCTAGGGATAACGCTATAGTTGGTTATAAACTCGAAGGGTTAACTCTATAGTTGGTTATAAACTCGAAGGGATAACTCTATAGTTGGTTATAAACTCGAAGTGATAACTCTATAGTTGGTTATAAACTTGAAGGGATAACTCTATAGTTGGTTATAAACTCGAAGGGATAACTCTATAGCTGGTTATAAACTCGAAGGGATAACTCTATAGTTGGTTATAAACTCGAAGGGATAACTCTATAGTTGGTTATAAACCCGAAGGGATAACTCTATGGTTGGTTATAAACTTGAAGGGATAACTCTATAGCTGGTTATAAACTTGAAGGGATAACTCTATAGCTGGTTATAAACTTGAAGGGATAACTCTATAGTTGGTTATAAACTCGATGGGATAACTCTATAGCTGGTCATAAACTTGAAGGGATAACTCTATAGCTGGTTATAAACTCGAAGGGATAACTCTATAGTTGGTTATACACTCGAAGGGATAACTCTATAGTTGGTTATAAACTCGAAGGGATAACTCTATAGCTGGTTATAAACTTGAAGGGATACCTCTATAGTTGGTTATAAACTCGATGGGATAACTCAATAGTTGGTTATAAACTTGAAGGGATAACCCTATAGCTGGTTATAAACTTGAAGGGATAACTATATAGCTGGTTATAAACTTGAAGGGATAACTTTATATCTGGTTATAAACTCGAAGGGATAAGTCTATAGTTCGTTATAAACTCCTAGGCATAACGCTATAGTTGGTTATAAACTCGAAGGGATAACTCTATAGTTGGTTATAAACCCGAAGGGATAACTCTATAGTTGGTTATAAACTTGAAGGGATAACTCTATAGCTGGTTATAAACTTGAAGGGATAACTCTATAGCTGGTTATAAACTTGAAGGGATAACTCTATAGTTGGTTATAAACTCGATGGGATAACTCTATAGCTGGTCATAAACTTAAAGGGATAACTCTATAGTTGGTTATATAAACTCGATGGGATAACTCTATAGCTGGTTATAAACTTGAAGGGATAACTCTATAGCTGGTTATAAACTTGAAGGGATACCTCTATAGTTGGTTATAAACTCGATGGGATAACTCAATAGTTGGTTATAAACTTGAAGGGATAACTCTATAGCTGGTTATAAACTTGAAGGGATAACTCTATAGTTGGTTATAAACTCGAAGAGATAACTATATAGCTGGTTATAAACTCGAAGAGATAACTATATAGCTGGTTATAAACTCGAAGGGATAACTCTATAGCTGGTTATAAACTCGATGGGATAACTCTATAGTTGGTTATAACCACGAAGGGATTACTCTATAGTTGGTTATAAACTCGAAGAGATTACTCTATAGCTGGTTATGAACTGGAAGGGATAACTCTATAGCTGGTTATAAGGTCGAGGGAATACTATAGACTTGGTTATAAACCATGTTCATAACTTGACATCTTCCGAAAATAGCATTTTAATGTACACAATAAGCCACAAGTTACATTACATCTATAAGCGGAATATCTCTACTAGGACAATAGAATTCCAGATATGTGACCCGCCATATCAAATCCAGTCGGAAGTCGAGATTTGTTTACCCTGTGCCAATGCATTCTCTTATATAAGAGAATGCATTGGCCTAACAATTTTTTATCATGTTTTTTAAATAAATGTTTCTTACAATTTTTAGGACATAAAATAAAAAACATCCATTACCCTGCAGGGAGCCCCACACATATATAGAAGAGTGTCGTCTGCTCATGTTTGTCTGGGGCTCTGTATGGGTGAAATTATAAAATTGTTAAAGAATACAAGAACAAATTATTAAAATTGTAAAAAATTGTTAGGCCAATGCATTCTCTTATAAATGCGAGGCGACCTATGCATTGGCACAGGGTAAAAAAAATCCCGACTTCCGACTGGATTTGATATGGCGGGTCACATATGTCTTTAAAATACACCCTGCTGTCCCTTTATGTGTGGTCTGAAAAGTCCCAAATAGGAGTTATGTAAGTCAAGTTGTTGATCAATAGTAGGTAAATGGTGACTATACTCTGATCGTGTTCAAAACATTATAAACACTAAATATTGGCAGAAAACAGAAATTAACGGAACAATCCCGTATTCTTCCAATGTGAGAGGATAGTTGGTTATTAATTGCCAATTGCTTCATAACAAGTGTTCTGACAGAAATGATATCGACGACCATTCTGGATGTCATTTTAAAGGCACATTGTGGACTTTATTTCAGTGAATAAAATCGATAAATTAGTATCGAAACACTAACTCCAACGGAAGAAAGTATATCAATCAACTAAGATTGTCGAAAATTCTAACCACATCGACAAAAAACAAAAAACAATTCAGAGAATACAACGTTTGAAATACGTAATAATTATTTACTACTTTATTCGGGACGAATTATTGGGTAATAAACATACGACAATGACTCCGCCAACAATTATAATCAATGAATGTATTTCGTTTATAACAATGACGTGGCACCATAATTAAAATTTCAGAGATCCTTGATACCCAAATCACGGTTTTTTTTTAGATCGCGCGTAATGTATTAATAAGCTGACGCATGCGCACTTGGCGCATTCAGTCGTACTTACTTGGATAGAATTAAGCTGCTGAGATCCACCGCGCTTGTTGATGTAAGCCATCAGTTGTTCGGCGTGACCTCTCTCTTCCTCAGACATCTTAGCAAAGAATTTGCTGAAGCCTGGTAACGCAACATCGGACCGTGAGAAATAGTAGGACTGAAATAGCGGGAAATTCAAATTGTTTTATGTTTGCTTCAGAGAAGTTATAGCCAATAACCTCCTGGCGGAAAATTACTAACTATTATACAATATAATGTATATTACATGGCTAAGTATAATGACTTTGTTATTGTTTTCATTATTAATAACTCTTCAATTATAATGAGATTGTGTATGTCAAAACCATTGTTATATAAACTTTACTGTTACAGTGGAATTGCCGGTAAAAGTCCAAACAATCTAACAAGATACCAAATTTTTATCAGAACTTGACGGCAAACATTGGAAACGGTCAAATCATTGAAAAATATTCTGAAAATCATATTCAGACTAAAATATTTGAAATCACTAAACGATTAGCGAAGTTTGTTTACAAATCACTGTAACTGTTTTGTTTACAATAAACAATTATTTCAACACGCGAAGTATCAATAATGAATATAAGTTTATCTATTTCTCAGTGTTCTTCTTAAAGACATATTATGTACTTGTTTGGGTGCGTGAAACTGATAAGTTAGTATTCAGATGCTGTGCCAACTGGAGGAATGTACCATTCTACTAATATCGCCGAAAATCTGAAGCAAATCGACCGTACCACTCCATAGCAATCATCGTCTGAACTACGCTCAAATGAAAATATTTACTACTCGATTCGGGACGCATCTATCGGCGATAAACTAACGAAAACGATTTCGCAGTCGAGAGTCACTGCATTTAATTAATACATACGAATGACGGTGTGTGTGTTGTCAATTTGGATATAATATTTGTTAAAATTACTACTTTGAGTAAGATTATTATCCATTTATATTTGATCACCTTACCGGAGTGTTTCACATCACTTTATCTAGTGGTGATGTTTTAAAGGTACTCAATCCGATCAGACACTACTAAATTACTATTTCTTTGGCTTCTGGGGTGAAAAATATTTGATTCGAGTCGAGGAACCTACCCATCAAAGCTCAATTGAAAAATAACTAACTTCAAAAATCGATATCTGATCACTCTGAGCTTTGATGGGTAGGTTCCTCGACTCGAATCAAATATTTTTACACCCGAAGCCAAAGAAATAGTAATTTAGGAGCGTCTGATCGGATTGAGTACCTTTAAAGACTTTTGTATTTTTTTGCACATTTACCCACTGCTAGTGCCTCGAGTTCATTTAAGAAAAACACACGCTGGAATCCATTGACTAAAATACATCCAGCAATAACAGTCAGGTATAGTTGTATGTAGACTCACATATGCCTGGTAGAAGAAGCTAGCTTGTAGTTCCAGTCGGATCTGTTCCTGTAGTCTGCTGTTCACCTTCGATGTATAATTCTGTCGTACAAGTAATGACTGACCTGTAAATGTCAATTGTATTTAAAGGTACTCAATCCGTAAAGAGGGTCCCCATCTCAACAGATTCAAACAACAACAATCCGATCAGAGGGTCCTATATTACTATTTGTTTGTCTTTGGGGGTAAAAAATATTTGATTCTAGTCGAGGAACCCATCAAACAAAGCTCAGAGTTATTAGATATTGATTTTTGAAATTTGTTATGTTCTCGAGATGAGTACTAATAATTGCCGTCAATTTCGTATCCTGCTCGAGATGTGTACACCAAAACAATATTCAAACAGACAAGGATGGATAACTCTAAAATCAAGGGGTAATAATAACGCAATTTTGACTGAGTTCTGGGCCAGAAAGTATTCCCGATAATGAAAAATAATAGATTTCTAAAATCGATATTTAACAAATCTGAGCTTTGATGGGTGACTTCCTCGACTCGAATAAAATATTTTTGACCCCCGAAGCCATTGAAATAGTAATTGAGAGGAGTTTTATCGGATTGAGTACCTTTACGATATACAGCAATGCCCTAAGTAATCGACTTCTTAATCACAGCAGAATTATGGGTAACTTTTCAGGATTAGCTTTCACTGAGAGCTTTCTGATGAATGGCAACAAGCCATATTTCCGACTAAATCCTGAAAAGTTACCCATAATTCTGCTGTGGTTAAGAAGTAGATTACTTAGGGCATTACTGTACTAAATAACTGTATAGGTAACAGCTTTGACTAATTGTGGTATACGCAGTTGAGAAAAAGACGACATTTATTTGGCATCAAATAGATCTGATGGCAGACAAGGGTGTGGTATACACCAGTAAAAATGTGACATGCAGTCATGCTCTACTGTACTTAAAATCATGAGTGTTTTTTGGACCACATAATTAGCAGTGTGTGAACATATGCAGCCACTGTATTTAAAGAGTGTCACCGAGTAGCATGCTTTGAACGTGTTCCTTTGAAACAGTTTATCTGTGTCGCTATTGTATTTTCCGCTCAGAAATGTGTATGTAACAAGTATAATAGCGTCAATTGTCAATGTTCCAATGGAGCTGCCATTAACATGCATAATGGACCGAGGAAATCAAATTGTTGCCTACCCGTGCAATCGTTTTTTTTATATTTTTTGTTTTATTTTTATGATTTATCAAGACAGCCACCGGCAACACATACTATAGTAGTTTATATAAATTATAAATACGTAAGAAATCCTTACCAAATGTCCTTATGGCAGTGATATCTCAGTGGAGCTATGGGAGATAACTCTGCCTGGAGCCTGAGCCCGGTCACACTCCATGCAGCGCCCTCTACGTTATCACTGCGATGTTGCACTGCCACAAGGCAATCTCTACCAGAGCGCACCAGTCATACTTCCTTACTGAGTCATCAAGGGAGGTAAATCCTGCATGGTGTTTGGCCACAAGGATGGTACTTTGCGGACCAATACATATATTTTTACACATCGTCGGAACTATATTTAGTCACCTACTAGTACTATCTTATTTTGACCACCTTAAAGGGGTACTGTACCCCAATTTCAATAAATTCCCGGTGACAATAGCGATCTAATATCAATAGTATATTTTAAAATAACTAATTTGAGTCGACGATGTCTACTGAAAACGTTCCGGTTAACAGGCTATCACAAAAGTAAAATTGAATTATTTAATATAAATTAATTTATGGCTGGAGTCATAAAATGGAGTATTATGCCAGTACGAGTTACCGTTCTTGAAATCGTATCTGTTGCGTGTCTTTTATCGACGGCCGTTCGCGAACATTATTGAGTTGCAAACAAAACATCAAACATGTTACCTGCAAAAGAAAGGCCGCTATAACCGATTCGGAAAAAAAGAGAAAGAAACAAGAGTCATAAAGCGTCAAGTATTTTTATAGGGAGTGAGATTGTTCGATGGAACAGATTGAAGACATCAATTGAAGCTGTGAACAATGAACTTCCGGTTCTTCCTGCGACCTGAGTATTCTCCGGTGAAGGTCAAAAACATGGCGCGTACTTTGAAGTCGTAATATATTCGTTTCCAAGATCAATATTTTCTTCGGTAAATTAGGTTTATACGAAACTCATATAACACGAACACAATCTAACTTGAAAGTTATTTCAATGGAAGTAAATAAAAAAATTGTCTATCCCTGTGTACAGTACCCCTTTAAGTTAGCAATAATGGTAATTATTTCGGTATTGATAAGAACAATATGAACTGAGCCAGGCATCGACAATTTTAATCATAAAACATAAGAACAAAGAACACGTAAGAAATCCTTACAAAATGTCCTTATGGCAGTGGTATCTCAGCGGAGCGATGGGAGATAACTCTCAGTGACGTAGCGACATGGTGTTTGGGTCTCTCACACCCCCCAATGAGGACCATAGTTTTCAATAGTTGGACATTTCATGACTCAAATTCCAATAGTTGTACTTATACTTATACATTTAGTTCATATCATAGCAGTATATTAATAAGTTTATTTAAATTTGTCCTGCAAGGTAGCAATGTAATGTCAATATTACAAGTTGATACACAATCATTTGAGTAAATACAATCCAGTAATGCTCACTACCTGCATACATATATGAAATTGAAAGAAAAGCATTTCATTCCATTTCAGACTGGTATGTTTTACCAACCAATAGATCTATGGTCACTGGACTATAATAATTAGCAATGCCAAACCTCCATATCTTTCTGAGGACAGCATTAATAATATATCATTCAGCATGCATACGTGTTACCATTGTGTGAGTTATAACTTGAGACTCCTTGGAAATTGATACATGTATTTAAACTCGTATTCGTTCATCAACCATATTCTGATTAATATCATGTATAATGCACTTCATATACAGTGTATACTCAATATATAGAAACCCAAATAATGAAGCCATTAAGCCAATATTGGAATTTTGCATTACTCATAACCAAATCCTATATAGTTGGAAATTGTATTAGATCAAATCCTATATAGTTGGAAATTGTATTGTTTCACACCCCCCCCCCCCCAGAAACGTCACTGCGTGTCCCTGTAAAATAATCATAGACGTACCTTCGAGTGGGTCGTCATCGCTGAAGGCGCCATACGCTAAACACACCACAAGAATCAATCGTAACATCATCTTCGATTCGTTCAGGTGAAGAAATGGTCGTCTGCTAGATTTATACGCAGTATCTCTGAAGGATCAAACTCCAAACTGTCGCACAGCTGCTGATAATAATAGTGATTACCGGATGACCGTATGTGATATAAGGTTAACTTATGTATGGTTCGCAGTCAAAACCAATTGACTTGATAAGATGAACTTACATGCATCATGTATGTGGGTGCACTGTGAAAGTTGCATGTATGGTACGAAGACACTTGTCAACATATCGGCAGCCAAGAGGGATGTATCAAGCTCCATGCAGAGTTCAGTCCCCTGTTATGCAGGATTTACCGCTGCCAGCACCAACACACAATGTGTAAAAATAACTAATTTATTTATTTGAGACTGTTGTATAGGTTACAATTCGCTATTCTGAGAATATATTCATCTGACAATTGTCTCGATCAAGCCAGAATGAATTGTAACTGGAAAAAACACTTCAATAAAAAAATGTTATATTTAATTAAGAGAATGCATATGTCGGCAGCGGTCAGACATAGTGTAGCGAGGGGACTGAACTATGTTTTGCAGATTGATAGACAGTCTTCGAACTATATGTTTACCGTTCAAGTGGGTAACGTTCATGCAAGTTGTAAATTTGGCGAAAACGTCATTAATTTCGTGGTTCGATCGATTTCACAGTCAGTGATTTGTAGTTCGTGTTCAATAGATATATCAGAGTTATATGGAGGCACGGACTCAGTATGAATGTTCATTGCTTCATATGTGCTCAACTCAGTGGGCGTGAACCACGTCTAATTTCTTATCGAAATGGCCATGTATACGATCGGAATGGCACATTCCCACAAACCAGACCAAGCTTGAAAATCGATCCCGACCTATATTACCACCTCGGTTACGGGGACATCCTTATAAAGGAAGCCCTTTCACTGAGAATTGCATGGGAAGAATATCAGTCTGAACATGGGTTAGAACCCACTTCCTCAGAAATTCTTGAACTGACATTCTTGAGCAACCTTGAGGGAAATACCATTGTAAATTCCAAGTTAATCATGTTAAAGTCAGGTTAACAATGATATACTCTGGTCAAAGCCATGTAAAAATACATACTCTTGTAAATTTCAAGTGAAGGTATGGTCAATAAATACTCACAACAATACCAATCACGATATCATATTTGCCGAAAAAGACTTATATAACAGAACGGCCCTGTGCCAATGCATTCTCTTATATATGCGAGTCGACCATAGGTCGCCTCGCATATATAAGAGAATACATTGGCTTAACACATTAAAAATTATAAAATTGTTAAAGAATGTAAGAAAAAATGGTAAAAAGTGTTTAAAAAAGTTTTTTTTTTAGGCCAATGCATTCTCTTATATATGCGAGGCGACCTATGGTCGACTCGCATATATAAGAGAATGCATTGGCACAGGGCATAACTGTAACTATCACAATGTGGTCAAGGAGCCGGTTCCAATGATATCCATATTTGTATGGTTCTATTGAGACAGACCGAAGATATTTTAGGCTATTGAAGCTTTATTTGGCCGGTTTTGGCCGGTTTGTTGGGTAAAGGGTTTTAACAACGGTTTATCTTGGTAGTTTGGACGATGAGCGAGTGTGGTTACAACGTCCATATATATGGTGATTGGTAGTTCAAACTGGAATTAATTTGCGATCGCCATGCACTGATCGTATACAGGGAGCCGTTACATTGCGTGACCTCTCGTAACTGCATCCGTGCATGTCTATACTATTTCTGGAAGAAGTCAGTGGATTTTTTGCCAGGCCGCCAAATATTCCAAGTGGTGAAAAATAACATATTTCAAAAATCAAATATTTATTACCCCCGAAGCCGAAGAAATCTTAATTAAAGTATCTTCATAGACATATTATAAACTTGTTCGAGTTTGTGAAACTGATAAGTTAGTACTCAGGCGGTATATCAACCTGGGACATGTAGCATTGTACTAACATCGCCGGAAATTTCAAAGAAATCGACCATATGAACTGCGCTCAATTGTAAATATTTACTTCTCGATTCTATATTCAGCTATTGGCGATAAATTGATTTCACCACAGAGAGTTATTGCATTTAATCAATATATAAGAATGGCGGTGTGTGTGTGTATGTTGTCAATTTTTACTAATATTCGTAAAAATAAAAATATTCAGCAAGACCATTCTCATTTCAGATTGTTTCACATCACTTTAATATTTGCTCTGGTTTTTTTTTTGTGGAGATCCTGGGTTCATTGAACCCGTACGACATTGATCGTGTGAATGTCACTTGGGTTGGTCTGGTCTACGTGCATGAACCCGTCACTGCATCTCGATGAGGGTTAAATCGAATGTCATTGCATCGTAAGAATCCCACTCGACCGACTCATTGTTATCAATACTTTTATTTGTGAATGATGTATATATGGGTCAACTGGCGATAAACTTCTGGAGTATATTAGGGCTATGTACTTTGGTCAGTGTGTGCAGACGACAGCACTAAATTGTGACGTCGTACATCGAGTTCAAAAGGTAAACATACATCTATCCGTATCTATGGAAATTGAAAAGGATGAACGGAGTTAGAATTCATGTGTATGCCTTTTTAATTGTGGTTCTGTCGTTGGGTCCTCTAGCTGGATATAGACGTCGACACGGCCATACCAGGCGTGAGTGTATTTATTTATGTACCATTTAAAGAGGCATTGTCCGAATTAACACTCCTAAATTACTATTTCTTTGGCCTCGGGGGTAAAAATATTTTATTCCAGTCAAATAACCCACACATCAAAGCTCAGAGTCATCGGATATCGATTTTTGAAGTTGTTATTTTTCGAGATGTGCAATTATTTGTGGCCCAGCAAAACGTCGTCAACCGGAAGATCTCGAACAAGATTTCGGATGAAGATGGATAACTCTAAAATCAAGTGGTAATACGGCCAAATTTCGTGATACTCAAGTAATAATACGGCCATATTTCGTTGAACAAAATGTTGGTAACACGTTTGGTAATTTGATACCATATAGTTGACAATGGTTAGCATTATTTTGTGGCAATTAATCGATTCTGATAACTGAAGCCTATTTTGAATAATTGTTGTTGTTGTTGTTGTTGTTGTTGTGTATTGCTGATATGGGGACCGTCTGATCGGATTGAGTACCTTTATAGTGGCGCTGTTCTAATATAGTTTTCATAATATAAACCGGGTAGGATCATATTCGCATTAATCGTTTAGCGATGACAATATGGAGTATTCATACTTCTCCGAGTAAGGGTACGTTCATACACTGGCAAGTGTGCACGGTATGGTTTGCAGGCATTTTGTCGTAGAAAACGATATGGTGCCAGAATATGAACGGAAACAAGCACATAAAGTGCATCTGTACCACAGCTAACTACGTGCGAAGTAAAATCTCTGTATTTCCACCTGTAGCAATGCTACCGGAATTTGCCTGTAAATAGCATGCAATTATCTCGCAAGAATAAATCATACAGGTATTTGAAGGCAAATTCCAGTAGCACCGTTACAAGAGAAACTACATAAATGTTACTTCTCATGTCTTTCTCTTTGGTAAAGACGCAATTTATGTGCATATTTCCGTTCATATACAGTAATGGCCAAAGTAATCGACTCCTTAAACACAGCAGAATTATGGGTAACTTTTCAGGATTTAGTCGGAAATATGTCCTGTACTTGTTTTGAATATCGAGATGTCTGTACTTGTTTTGAATATCGAGATGTCTGTACTTGATTTGAGTATCGAGATGTCTGTACTTGATTTGAGTATCGAGATGTCTGTACTTGATTTGAGTATCGAGATGTCTGTACTTGTTTTGATTCTCGAGATGTCCTGTACCTGTTTCGAGTCGGATCATAATCGTAATGTTCACTTTCATAGCGACTCGAGTCTGGAAAACTTACTGTAACAAGAACATGCATTCCATGGACGCTGATATATAGATAGAAACTTTATTAACAAGAAGTACACAAATTTGATAATTTGGTTACACAGTTTATCAATGTTAAACAAATTGTCATTAAAGGTACTCAATCCGATTCGATGGTCCCCATATCATCAGATTCCAACGACAACAAGATTTTATGAAATGGCACTTCAGTTGTCAGAATCGATTAAAATACTCAAAAATAATGCTAACCGCAGTCAACTATAGCATAACATTTACAAAGACCTGTTATTTATCAACTGTTTGTTCAACGAAATATTGCCGGTTTGTGAAATATCTGACACAAAAAGCCACTTGATTTTAGAGTTATCCATCTTCATCCGCAATTTGGTCAGAGAAAGTATTCTCGTCTGCGGTTTACTAGATTTCAAAAATCGATATATGATCGCTCTGGGCTTTGATGGGTGGGTTCCTCGACTCGAATCAAATAATTTTACCCCCGAAGCCAAGGAAATAGCAATATGCGGGCGTTAATTCGGATTGAGAACCTTTAACCCTTTCAGTGCCAGGTCCGATTTTTGTATCAACCCATATACCCTGTGCCAATGCATTCTCTTATATATGCGAGTCGACCATAGGTCGCCTTGCATATATAAGAGAATTCATTGGCCTAACAATTTTTCATCATTTGTTATTATTTTTTACAATTTTTTACAATTTTAATAATTTTTTCTTATATTCTTTAACAGACTTATTTTGCAGGTTTAGTGCCAGGGAATCTTACGTTTTTCATGGGCATCAAAATTATTACTATGAATACTTGGTGATAGTTTTGAGTTATAACATGCCCCTAAGGTTTTATCCATTTTTTTTTTAATTTGCTATAGCATGCTTCAGCATACCAAAACAAATTCAACCCAAAAAAATCTTTAAAAATAAATAAATAAATAAATAAAAAATAAAATTTATTTTTTTAGGGCCGATTTTACAGACCGTAAATTAGGGCCGATGAGATCGGCCCCTGGCACTGAAAGGGTTATAGTATGAAATTTAAAATTTAAAGTGCTGTTGGCGAAGGATAAAATACACCAGTGCTATGCATAGGCTCCTCGCGTCATCTCCATGCAGCAGTCGTATACTTCTTGTGAAACTTGCCCGAGGTCTCCATGGACTGTATTTTCGTTTGCCCCGAAAATAAAATGAAGTGCATCTGATCCAACATATATATTGCCACGAAAATACATTAATTTTGTGATGAGATGTTGATAATAGGTTTAGGTTTTAATTTTCGATTGAAATCAAGACAGGTGGTGCCAACGAAGTGATTCCTCCATTTTGTTTATGGTATTTGCAAATCGTGTAAAGTAAATAATGGAGGAATGTTATGTGGAGAGGTTGGGATATCAACGCATAGTCCGTTAAGATACGCATTAAGATAATTGTTTGGTTTACTCAAATGTAAGGGCATAATATGGATAACCGACATATACGTATTTGATATATATATTTATCATATGACTCAATCATTATTTACTTTGGAAAGTATGTCATAAATCAATTTCATATGAACTACTAGTTCATATCACCTTCCGATAATTTGATTGGTTTGTTGACAAAAAGTGTGTTCTGATTGGCTGAATGGCAGCCGTGGCCGAGCCGTGTCTCTAACTAAATGCAGGTCAAATTCGTGCGCGTCAATCAACGCGATGCCGAAATTCTCGCAATTATCATATTGAAATATATAGTTTTGGACATTGTTATACGATAAATAGAATATGTAATTCGTATTTATCTAATAAACATACGATATAATGTCACAAACTGAGAACAGAATAGCGCACTATATCTTCGCGTGCATATTATTTCTGCTAGTTCACCAGGTGTAATTGGGCTTCCGGTGCAATGAAGTGACGTCACATTAACCTTTTGCTGCCGATGTCATATAGCTATTTAGTGATTTGTGTGCGTTTTGGACATCATAATCAATTTATATGTGTCATATGATAAATAGAATATGTAATTCGTGTTTCTCTCATATGATATTTATGAAACTCGTCACGAATTTTCAGTTTTCTCTTGCCGGAGGCTCGAGAAAACTAAAAATTCTTAGACTCGTTTCATAAATATCATATGAGAGAAACACTCATTGCATATCCTCTATTGTATGTATTGTGGAAGAATATTGGGGAGATATTTTCGAGCCATATTTTCTATATATTGGTGGACATTTTATGCCACATAAGTTATGTTCTGTTTCTAACTCGAATATATGTGATAGTGGGTGAGCTACAGTAATGCCCTAATTAATCGATTCCATAACCACAGCAGAATTATGGGTAATTTTTCAGGATTTAGTCGGAAATATGGCTTTATGCCATTCATCGGAAGACGGAAGTCGATTAATTATAGGGCATTACCAATGATTACTGTATGAATCATTTTTTGCTAGATCACAATGAATCCCGCCCCCATATTAATACAAGCAAACCATAGTCAGAATTTTTTTATTTTTGTTTTAATAATTTTTATTTAGATCTCAATATACATGTATAACATCTCAAGTACATGAAACAAATAAATTATATAATCAGTGATGTGTTAATTTGTTTATATAGTCCAGGGTGAGTTATATCTCTCTTTGTTAAATGGTGGTGATAGAATCTTTAAAATGCTAATTTATGTCTGGGTATGTCTCATTTTGGAGGGGACATATTTGGGATTCAGTAAATTCAGTAAATTTGGTCAGAAACATATCACAGTCAGAAATGGTAACGCGCTCAAGATCATATATTATATACCCATGATTGTAATTATAGAATCTTTTTCATTTCTGTTATTTGTAATTAGCATAGCTTATCACAAACCAAAAATCAACATTATTGTCAAAATGTAAACGTCAATAAACGAAATTGAAATTCTCAACTACACCTTTGACCGCACTACAGCTCGGCCTCGGGGTCGCACTACAACTTTGAATGTGTCCCAATAATTAACATTCTATAAATAGAACCCCAGCGCTATGGCAGCGCCCAGGCGAAAAAAGAATTTGTACATTAGTTTATACACGCGGCGCCCGTAATATGACTTATGTGAAATTCTAACGCTAAAACATCCTTTAAAACAAATCAGTTCGACATCTTTGTTTTGCAGTATCGGAGATGAGTTGTGAAAGCTCATTAGCCTAATTGCTTGCGTGTTAATGTCTTATATTTACATACTAAGTGTTGTCATCACTAAATCCAGCATTCTGATTGGTCGGCGCCCACGTGGCTAGTTGCAGTTATTTCTCGGTGAATGCGCACCAGCTCATAACAACATCGATACGTCATTTGGGTTTGGAAAGACGAACGCGTAATGTTTTGGGCGCATTTGGATTCGCGCAGGATTGACTTAATAAATCATTAGTAGAGGCTCTTATGTACTCCCGTGTGCACTTTGTGAAGAAATATAGCGACTATGCCAATGACGTTGCTTGATATCTCAGGCACCAGAAAACAAATGTTAGACACCTTGGGGTCGCGACTGGGTGGATTTATGACGTCATCAAGATGGCCGCCATACACAATTTCACAGTATGCACTGAGTCAGTTTGATTAATATCTACTTGTAAATTTATTATAGAAATTTGATTATCTCACCACTGACGTGAAACTAATACCCCATACTTCCATTTGACAGAAAAAGTGGCCACCATAAACCAAGATGGCCGCCAAAATGGCGACCGAAATTCAGAAAATTTATGATTTTTCACACTTTCCTCTTGAATCATTAACCGATGTTTGAAATTTGTAACGAATAAAGACCTAAATTTGAATAAATTCTAGTATCCAACCATTTCTACAACATAATATGTCATATTTCGGATCTCATTCCTGCCATCTATCTTTAAAATGTGAATTCAAATATGTGCTATGAAAGTTAACCAAAATTCAATTATGTGATTCTAGCCAAGAGTTGAACAGAAAATAACTGAATTTGATGAAGATAATGTAAAAATGTTTTAAATATGTGAATTGCCATATAGTTACACTGAAAATATTGCATTTTCGTTTAAGATGGCGGCCAAGATGGCTGCCAAAATGGAGAAATCACAAAAATCTGTCCAATTTTTATTGATATCACTCGTGTGTTGGGGAAAAGTAAATATATGTGAATATGTGCTACTTTTTCGCGGACATCCATCGACTTATGGAATGATTTGTAAATTTGGTGAACCATATATCTGCTTATACCCGAGAATTCAACAGAATTATACACGAAAATTAAGTCAAATCATCTTCATGGCAGCCACACAAAATTGCAGAATGGGCACTGAGTGAGGAAGAAAATTTAACACAGAAAATGAAAAATATTTCTACGGCAATGATAAAATTGCACCAAGCTTCCGTTTGAAAGAACAAGATTGATAGAAAAAAACAAGATGGCTGTCAAAATGGCGACCGAAATATAGAAATGTGTTGAATTGTTACACATGCCCCTTACATCATTTTCGATTATTTGTAAACTGTGGCGAGTAGGACTTGTCTTTGTTTTTATCAGTCATGACACCAAGTACTTTGGAAAACATAGTATGCTGTAATTTGTGTCTAATTGTTGTCCATACTCCGAAAAATGGTAATTAAATAATGCGCTATGTAATTTCACAAATAAACTTGCTTCTCGAAGTTCTAGATTAACATTGGACAGAAATAGGCATAATAAAATAAACAAAAGTGTACACAGTTTTAAATATCGTTAGTGTCATTCAATTACACTCGACATTGATCTATTTGACCCAAGATGGTCGCCAGAATGGCCGCGAAAACTCAGTTATAAAATGTGACAAATGTGTATATTCTCAAACGGCATTTAGCAAAGGAGTTGGATATATTCGCCCAATCTAAATTATATACTATCATGTTAAGGTATATTGTGACTATGTTTGACATAGTTTGTTTATAATCGAGAATATATCAGAATGGACTCTTAGAAACCTAACATGAAATTGCCCAATATAATTTGAACGATCCTGCCCTTTTCCTGGGTAGGAAGTCAAACCGGATATGTGCTGACTGTATCATTATAAGAGCATAACGAGTACTCGAACGCAAAAGAATCCCTGCAGTCATAATACAGGCAGAAATCCAACTTTATGGCTATATTATTTCGTTTGGGGCAGATCTGCTTTATTCGTTGCCTATTCTTGATGAATTGTAGACCACGTTGATTTCGCCCGGCCACAAAAATTTAGAAGATTCAGGAAAAATATAACACCTTGACTTCATCGAAGTCGAAGTTGCATTGCTATCATACTGCCACCGGGAAATATAATTGATCAACTTAGAAATACACAGGCATTACATGTTAGTGCAAACATTATTTCGTATATAATTATGAAACAGTTGTGTCTAATAAGATACAATAAGGGGAGATTGCATTGTTCAGTTTCTTGTTTTTGGCATATATGTGTTTCATTACCCGAAATTAGTTGAGACATTGTCACACTTCTCAAGACGTGTGTCAGCACATGTACCACTCTTGTTACATCGTCCAATAGATGGTCACTTTGATGGTAGTCTATCTACAACCAACTCACCCCAGCAACTACAGTTGAATTACAAACTCATCTCGCAAGCTAACAGAGCTCACCACAAAACTCTCCGACTGCATATCAGAGACTCCATATAGAATGTTTGCTTCGGTTGTGGAATGGAGAGTCCATAATACAGATTTAATAAATAAATGTCAATACTGCCGCTGACCTCATAGCAGATACATTGCATGTTCACTTCGATGTAGTCTAACATATGTCAAAACATCAGTATCGGGCAAAAATAGCCTAAGGTTTGGCATTCTCCATGTCGAGTCCAGCAAGTGACAATAACGGCTCCTCAACTTCTTCCTGATTGTCAACGAAAAAATATCGTGAAATCAAAATGCCTATGCCTAGTGCCTGGATATTTAGTGATGAAATACCTCATCGAAACACCAGAAGCTCATATTTGGCCCATGCCATATGATGGTGCGTCGAAGTAATGAATACAGTGACGGGTCATCAAGGTCATTTAATGGAACGTTTATTAAGATTTCTTGCAAAACGTCCACATGGGGACATTCATTAGCATTATACATCAACTGTTAGTTCACAGAAAGTAAAGATCTTCGAATCACAGAAACCCCGCAATCTCGAACGAAATCCTTTAATTGTCCATCGAACAAATGTAGTTTATAGAATTTGCTGGCAAACCGTACAACCATAATAGTCGGATCCACAAGTAGGCCAATAACAAGCTTGGAATATAGATACTGCGCAAAATTTGGAAGTAATAGATAACAATGTTATGCTTGAATTGAGAGAATATTGTGAATTGTTAGCTATTTGAAGAGTCCATAACTGAAATTTACTTCAACTATTGCTCAGGAAGGTATAAGATTACAACGTTTAACGACCTGAGTTTTCTGCAGACCTGATTTCACTGTAGTGGGATATCAAATGTTCCTGTATAAAACATCCGGAAGAATTCTACAAACTTTCCACCCAATAATAATACATGTACCTCAACATGTCGGTGAGTTGAATTGCCTCTACAGCCAAGCCGAACTGTGCATTTGTACGAGAAATTATTATCAATTTTATCTGGAACATTGCCGATAGCCGATACTATTACAGAAATGCAGGCATTTAAAGAAAATTTGGTGTGAATATGTTTCTTGTATGACATTTTGATGAGACCGCATAACGCAGGCATGAAATAACTTCGATAACACATGTGACAAATATGACATAAGTGCATAAGTTCTGCACCGGAAGATGGGGATCAAACACGGAACGAACTTGCAGTATTTGCGATGTCCAGAAAACTATATATGTGGAACTCAAATACACATGTATACCAATTGAACTCATTATATGAGGCTATCTTCCTATCCTAGCTTGATCAAAATCAGCCACGCTTCGCAAATCGTGGGTGTGGAGTCAGTGAGTTGAACTATGAGCTGTCCAGAGCTCCACAGCATTTTCTGTTTTGGTACGAACCTGAACATAATTTATCTCTAGTCGCTCTATATCGCATGTAATAAGCTGAGGTCTGGTAGAAATCCGCCAATGCGATTCTTCTTCGCAGACACATAGAGCTCACATCTGAACGCGTTCGTTTGGTAGTCTGCGACAAAGCAATTAATGTAATATAATCCCCTGATGCACACACAATATGAACTAGATGTTATTCAAGGACGAGCAATTGTAAATTTTCTCAGTTTCACAAAAGTATACCCTGTGTTTTCGTACATGTATATTAATAAGAACGAATCACACAAATATTAGCTCTTATTCTTATATTTGGACTTAGTGTACACTAATTATTAAGCTTGTTAACATGGAAGATGTCTGTAATGTCAACGCATTATATGCCGCTACTGTTTTGGGTACTGCATTGTGTGATGTCCATTCAATTAATGTCCGTGAGCAGCTGAATTTCGGTAGAATTGACTTAGTATGATGGCATTACATGAGCAATACAGGAGTCAAGTGAAACATTCTTAGCCAAACCCCATAAGGGGGGCGATATCAATGGGAAGTAATTAAAGTATTGCTCAATACCGACATCCTTATTGTTGAGGTAGGGATTTTTCTCCAGTCGAGTCACCCAATCAGGACATTTCCGATGTACATGTAATGATGGATGTAATCAGCATATATTCAGATTTGGATATTTTCAAATAGGTCAACATCAGATGAATTTATCTACTGTTCATGGTTTCTGTTTCCATTCTCATGAAATCTCGGATATAAGCAGCTACTGTTCGCAAAATATTCATATTGTATCAGCATGCCTGGCACTTTTGTCAAGAGGGGAACAAATGTGTTTACCAGTAGTCACTGAAACCGACATTAGGAGCGTTATCAATGAAAACTAGCAAATTTGGATGATTTCTCCATTTTGGTAACCATCTGAGTCACCATCCTGAATTTAGATTAATATGGATAATAATATATTAATCTAACATATCATGGTTGTCGAATGATTAGATAGTATAATTCATTAAAAATAAGGTTGCTAGTAGCCACCGATTTCAAACCGCTGTGAATAATTTAAGAGGCGAGTGTGAAAAATCATCAATTATTAGAATTTCGGTCGCCGTTTTGGGAGCCATCTTGGATTTTGAGGTCCAAATTGCACCGTCAAGAGGAAGTGTGATCCAATGGTATTATTGGTCGCGAAACATAATCATTTCACTATCTAAATTTTCCTCCCAGACTAAATGCCAACTCTGAAATTGTTCATGGTTGCCATTTTGATGATTTCATCTAATTTTCGTCGTTTCATTCTCTCGAATTCTTGAGTATAAACAGCCATTGTTCACAAACTATTCATATTGTTTCATATTTCCATGTTATTACACCAACACGGAGCAAATATATTCACCTATATTCACTAAATCGCACATTAGGGGTGATATCAAAGAAAATTTGACAAATTTTAGTGATTTATCAATTTTGGCAACCATTTTGGTCGCCATCTTGAATACAGATGTAATTATATGGCAATCTATATGTTTAAACCTGTTGCAAATGTTTGTCATCAAATTCAACTATTTTCTGGCTAACACTTGGCTTGAATTACAAAATCGATATTTGGTAAAATTTCATAGCATATTTATGAATTCACATTTTGACGATATTTTGTAGGAATAAGACCCAAGGTATGACATATTATCATGTTCAAATGGTTAGGTATTCAAATTTATTTAAAATTAAGTTGCTATTAGCCACCGATTTCAAACAACCGTGAATGTTTTAAGAGACATGTGTGAAAATTCATCATTTCCCCGAACTTCGGTCGCCATTTTGGCGGCCATCTTGGTTAAATGTGGTCAATTTTTCTGCCAAAGTGAAGCCTGTTATCATAGTATCACAACAGTAGAGAAATATTATACTTCCTACCATAAATTCACTACTAGCTATTAATCAAACTGATTCAGTGCCTACTCTGAAATGTTGGATGGCGGCCATTTTGATGACGTCATAAATCCACCCAGTCGCGACCCCCAGGTGTCTAACATTTGTTTTCTGGTGCCCCAGATATCAAGCAACATAATGAGCATAGTGGCTATATTTCTTCACAAAATGCACACGGGTGCCAAAAAATGGACATAAGAGCCTCTACTACATCGGGTTTCAATTGTTCCTGTTAACTTTTGCCAAGGGTGCTATGGGTTATTTTGGGCTGGTTTTGTCACGATACACTTTTCGATTTAAATACATTTACAAAAGTGGCTTTTTCGCTAATTGTATATAAATATAAGGATTAACTGTCATGTGGACTGTTTTTATGGAGATGTAACCGTGAGGTAAATGGTCATAACTTGTATGTAAAACCCTTCGGGTTTTACACAAGTTATGACCACTTACCTCACGGTTACATATCCATAAAAACAGTCCACATGACAGTTAATCCTTATTTAAAATACAGAAAAAAACGATTGATGACATTTGAAATTGCCAGACGTGAAATAAAATTTGCCGCCATTTTCGAGCAAATTGTGACATAAGTCTCCGGTCGTGGAATTAATCGGGGGTCTATGAGCGTGAGTAGTGTATCTGTTTTTCAGTCGCAGTTGGTTTTGAACGTGTATGTATCTGTTTTCAGTCGCAGTTGATCGCAGCGTTCAGCAGCGTTTCAAGCCACGTAGTAATGATAACCTGCAGCGCTTGGCTAATTACTTGTTCGGATTGAGCTACAAATACCTCACACAGGTAAGTTATAGTCAATTTACCATCGGAACCATCCGAGATTATATTTTATTATTTTATTTTGAGTTTTGAGGGCAAAAATAGTGACAATATTGCCAGACATCATGGATTGTATATGCCATATTTGAACTTACTAGCATGAAATTCACATATATATATATACCACTTGTTTCCACTCAATTGCTGAGTTGTATTTATAAATTTAAAATTGTTAAATTCTTGAGGAATGGTTTTTGAATTTCACAGAGAGTGACTGGGACCCATGCGTGCTCACCATGAACAATTCAGAAACAGCTCACATTGGGCCACAATTTCATCAAACAGGAAATGTTCTTGTCGAAGTTTCCAAGAAATTGTAAATGCTTACTTTCACCTGTGAAAACAATTCCGGTGATTATCGTGTCATAATTACAGCAACTACATTTTCTATAGTATTTTGCCATTGGCTTCCAAAATGTTAAGTAAAGTTAAATATAATAATGTTAAGTAAAGTTAAATAGGATAATTATATTAGCACCGGACGTGAAGGAATTTGGTCACATCAACACGCGACGTGGTGGCACCCTCACTATAAAGTTATTTCACGATATTTCCAACTAAAAATGCATGTTCGTGTTGATATTCTTCTTTCAGGTGTACTTATAATTAATAATCTCAGTTTCCTAATATTAATACACAGTTTAAAGGCATCATACCGAATCACAAACTATTTATAAATCGCGATGTATATGTTTGTAATTCTGCACGCTGCCTTTAAATTGCGTAATTGCATTAGAAAACCTTAATTAGTTGTACTAATCTTCCTCTCTTATTTTGTTTTTCTCTGGATTGAATAGTGCCTTACTATGGTTCCATAAATATTGGGGGAATTATATGTATAGTCACTATCGCCGCGAGTATAAAATGCGGACCGAACTAACTTGGTTTTAAAATACGACCGCCATCTTGGAAGCCATCTTGGCTCAAGTTTGCTGGTATCTAGACGTCAACCTTTTTTCCTTTTCAGCATCCGAAAATTGTTAAGAAGTAGATGAACGAAATGAATAAAGTTCAGTTTTAAGCACTCGTCCATTGAATCTTTAAAGGCCCACTTAATTTTCGAACCCCCAGATTACATTATATAAAAGATATGCCAAATTATATACTATTTGAAAGAGGAAGCTCCAAAACATTGTATTATCAACTTATCCGGTGTAATAAACTGTTGACATGTTGTTTTTGTTGAGTTGCCAACGCGTATTGTCATCAAGAATGAAGTAACAATCAGTATTATTTTCAATACAGGGGGAATAACTCTATATATTAAAGATAGAGTTCTTCCCCTTCCATTAAAATAGTTTGAATTCTGTTGCATTATGGGTGACAGAGGGAAGAAGTCTTCTAGTTATATGTGGGCATCTTCTGAGACACAGATGTTTCAAATAGTGGTGAATTACAGCATTTTAATAATATTTTATGGCATAGATTGTTATTAAAACCGTATATCAAGTAACTATAAAAAAAAATAATTGGCGACTCGAAAATTAAGTGGGCCTTTAAAAAACAAAAACTGGGAAAAAACAGAGAATAAAATTCTACTAGTTCTGTCTGCCAGGGATGGGGTAATCGTAATTTGTAATTGTAATTGATTGTAATTAATTACATTTTTTCAAGTAATTGCATGTAATTGGTAATTGAGTTTATTCTCAATTACATGTAATTGCAATTGTAATTGGTTAGGATGTAATTGTAATTGTAATTAGGGTCTAATTTCAATTACTTCAAAATCGCAGGTACTTGTTTCTTCTCAAAGTTCTCTTTCATAATTCATCCAATGGTTTCTTCAAATGTTTTTTTTCCAAATTTCAAAGTGTAAGACTGGTGACTGGCTATCACTATGTTGTCACAACACTGAGTTTTTATCCACTGTGTCTCATCGGTGCAAACCTGCAGGTAGTGGTGAACTCGCACCGCATAAATCGGTGTAAGTAAGGCAGGTAGAATGTTAAAGTGGCATATAGCTGACGTGATTCCTTTTTGAAGATTATATGAGACAATATACACTTGAACTTGAACCGAAGACTATGATTTAATTTTACATAATACCATGTCGTGTCACTTTAATCACTGCCTCGATTGTATACGGCTACATTGAAAAAAATGGTCCATGTATACATGTGCATTTAATATTGTGATCTCTTCGGGAACCAAGCTTATAATACAGTAACCACAAAGACATCATTATATAATACAATTCCCAGAGACAGTATATATACAACAGTCCATGGTGATAAGAGTATCCAAAATAAAGTCGTATACGTTATTGGTTTAGAGATTTATACTTTTAAAATTCACTCACTCACCAATAACCAAGCGTGTCCATCGGCTTTCAGCACAGACTGCAATCGACGATTACCGAAAACCGAAAGACCCGGCCCCGAGAGATCACACACCGACCGAAATAACCCCGTGAAAATTCGACTAAATCGTGCGTTTATAGCTGTCTGAATCATCGATGCGATGAGAGCGATAGATTGCCTGCATATGCCCCCGCCCAGCCTGATGTGATTGTGTGTCTCGGTGAGTGGTGTCATCCCGATAGGCTGTATAATATAGTTATCCGTTATCAATCACGTAAACCTTTGATGACTGGATGCTCGCTCGGCGAGACCATCCAGTTGTGAAAGGATGATTGACCAGTTAAAGTGACACAATAGACCCGTTCGCCTTATTTGTATCACAAAGTACCCGATCGACATTAATCACATACTTATGAATTATATATATATGTATATAAACTACACAACAATATATATTGTATTCTTGGAAGATCTAATTTCTAGAACTAAGCATTAACAATAAGTTTTGTGGAATCTCGACTAATGGGTCAATTCAAACATCCAGGTGTTGTCAACATGTTCGATATGAGCTTCTCCCCTGAATCATACGTGTACATTCCTATATACAACAGAGTTCTGTGTCAAAACTGATCCATGCATTAATTACACTAAAGAGGAAATGTGATGAGATTGTCTCAGACCTGTGCACGTCAAACATATATGACCATATATATATATATTATATCAAAAGTTTCTCCCATATTAGGATCAGAATGGCTTGATGTGTCACTTTTACAGTCTCTCTCAATGTATAATAAGGATAATGTTATGCAGCCAAATGACGAAAAATCACCATACACCTCGAGATACCTATAACACGTCGGGTATTATGTATATATATTTCATTACATGTATTTCACTTTATTATTTTTTCTCAAATACTGTATTGTATATATGGTTTAATGAGAATAAACATATTTGAATTTGAATTCAATGGTGAATTCTGTTGACACCTCCTGTTTGTTTGCTTAAGCATTGGTTAACCCTTGTGGTAGAAGGCTTGTTTTGATAAATACAATGAGAAACCAACTTCAAATAATTGACAATAGATCACCTGCTTATATTTATTAGTCAGCTATTTTAAACGGACATGGTTCGTTTTAACCCCAAAACTAGGTACCTTACTCGTATTTAAATTCGCGCAGAGCTATTTTTCGCTCAGTTTTGAATTCGCGCACTTTAAATTCTCGCACCAAGCTGCGCGAATTCAAAACTGACAACTATTTTCGTAATATTTCTGTGATATTTTCGTATATCTTGGAGCTGATGACAGCTCGGCTCTTTGTCATTGCTGGAGATAGTATATGTGTATATTAAACACCACCGCGGCGGATTTACATCGTGTAGACAATAAACTAGTAACTACATACATCATAATTTTGTGGCGACCTGGATATTAGCATTCCAACAATGCCTACGTTACCACGATTTGTCGCTTGAATTGTGAGTAATGGTCTTGATAGCGGTTAGCCGAATGTAAATATATGCATGCATGTCTATTAAATCATTCATAATATATGTAAACTCAGCAACATAGAACTCTTTTATTTCATATGGACTGTGGTTTAGACTAAAGTCGTACTATTTTTCGCTCAGTTTTAAATTCGCGCACCGATGGGTGCGCGAAAAATAGTATTGCGCGAATTTAAATACGAGTAAGGTACACATAATTTGGAAAGAGGAATCTCAAAACGTACCTACGCTGAAGATTTCCGAATAAATTCATCGAGATCATCAGCGCTGATAATACGAGTTTTGTTTTTTGTTCTATCATTTTTCGATCGTTTCGTATGTACCGGTTAAATTGTTTTAAAGATGCATAATCCGAATTAACGCTCCTAAATTACTATTTCTTTGGCTTCGGTGGTAAAAGATATTTGATTCGAGTCGAGGAACCCACCCATCAAACCTCAGAGCGATCAGATATCGATTTTTGAAGTTTTTTATTTCTCGAGATAATTATTTGTGGCCCAGAAAAATGTCGTCAAGCGGACGGTCTCGGGCAAATTTGAGGATGAAGATGAATAACTCTAAAATCAAGTGGTAATACGGCCAAATTTCAGGATGATCAAGTGATTATACGGCCATATTTCGTTGAAAAAATTCTTGATAAAAAATAGTTCTTATAGTTAATTTTCCAACCACTATTTAGTGTGAATTTTGTTATTCTCAGATCAAAAGTCGAATATTTTCCAACTTTTTGTCGAATTGTTGGACTGGAATGGTCGTCAGTTGGACATTTTCCATCCATAAGTGGGGGTGTAAAATTAGGCGAGTGTGGAAAGCCTGGGGTCCCTATTGGAATGCTCCTGATGCCATCATTATCCGCTGTTGTTTAAAGGTACACACCCAGATTCGATGGTCCTCATATAATCAGATTCCAACAACAACAACATATCATGAGATGCCGCTTCAGTTATCAGAATCGATTAATTGCCAATAAAATAATGCCAACCAATGTCAACTATAGTATAAAATTGCCTCAAAAGTGTTATATATCAACATTTTGTTCGACGCAATTTTGTTATGGAGAGTATGTCGGTCGGCATTCGTCGAATATTTGCCAGGCCATCAAATATTCGAGGTGGTGAAAAATAGCAGATTTCAAAACTCGAAATCTGATAATTCTGGGTTTTGATGGATGGGTTGCTCGACTCAAATCTAATATTTTTTACCCCCGAAACCGAAGAAATACTAATTTATGGGTGTTACATCGGAGTGTGTACCTTTATCATTGCAGGCGTATTACTTTAACCGATCTGATGTTGCTCTTCCCGGTGCGTATTCATACTTCCGACGGAGGTCATACGAGGAATACGAGAGGGCTGACGAAGTTCTAAGTTACATCATCAGGCGCGGTGGTGACGTCACACTAAAGGGAGTAACGGTTCGTAGTAATTATTCCAGTTTCAAAATACCATTCGAAGTTGCTTAAAGAGGGACTGTAGACTAAATCCGACTATTTACGGGACCATCTCCTTTATACTCAATAGACACAAATGAATGAATTTGAGACATGGATTAGTGCAATATACACTCTGTGCTCTATGAACGAATAAAACAACATGGTAATTATAATGGAAATTAATTTATGACTCCAGCAATTTATTAATTTTCATTATAATGACCATGTTGTTGCGTCGTTCGTAGAGCACATGAGTGTATTTTTGCACTAAGCCATGGCTCAAATTCATTCATTTGTTGCATATATTCTGTTGAGTTTTGAAGGAGATGGTCCCATAAATAGCCAGATTAAGTGTACAGTACCCCTTTAATTATATGGTGACGTTCATGAGGTTAAGTGCAAACATTTTAGTGTATGTGGCCATGGCTTCATGACCCATTGGAAGCCGACAGCCCCTTTTCAATCGTCAAATACATTAGACATGTATTAAACTTTTATATTGAAAGCCTCCATGCAGTATAATGCTCAGGTCCTAAATTTTCTTATGCCAAAGAAAAAATAGTAATACCTGTGTTTAGGGTTTCCCTACCTACCCTAGAAAAAGGTGCCTACCCAAAACATTTATTGGACACAGATTTTTGTTTGTTTGTTTTTTTGCTCAGTGGGACGGGCATCAAAAGGGTATTTTCAAACCTCTCATATAAAGACGTTTAGAAGTGCTATTACTCTAGTGCTCTGGTTAATTCAAGATTAACAATATTTAGTAAGGTATTGAACATACACTAACTTCTGTACCAATTTAGGCTATATAACCTATGGGAATGTACAGAGGCGAGGTGTGCTGTATATTTGATGATAAGACAACACTATATAGACCAATCAAAACCCAGTGTCTATTTTATCCTCTCCTATACTCTTGCTCTCCCGCATCCGCTTTAGGGCGCTCCGACCAATATTTACATATTTACACACAAACTGCAAGGCAGAGGTCTGTCACCTCGCTAATCTGGACATACCACTCTGCCTTGTGGTTCTATTTACACCATTATAACCATCAACCAGCTCCAAGAAGTTGAACACTATATATAGACTAATTAAGGTCTCGGACCTTATTTTTAATTAACTAAATATTAAACCTGGTATATTTGCCCAAACACACGTTATTTAGATTTGATTGCAAAGCTTATATTATGAAGCTAATGTTGTGATAATTGGGTTCAACCATGTGTTTTTCAAAACCATATAAGAAAAGAAAAGCGAAAAACTAAAAAAAAAATGTTGAAGATATATATGCTTATTCCTGGAGGGTTTCGATTTTGGGAAAAAAATTCCAAAATAAATATGGTTTGATTTTCACCTATTTCAGAACACTAAAAAGGAGAAGTGGCCAAGTACTTTAGCCGCAATGTCGGACTCTATGTTTAATGAACGAAAGGCGAACGATGAGGCGCTCCGAACGCATCAGCATCCGGGCTCTAACAATGACGGTCACGTGAGTGTCGCTTATATCATTAAGAAATATCTATTGTCTCGATTGAGATTATGAAGATAACTGAAAAGTCAGATGACAAATTATAAATTGATATTACTCATAACCTTAATCTAAAACGGGAGTTATTTCTAAAAATATCTTAAAGCCAGTATTAATACCAGTATTGGTCATACGCATCTTATTTTCTCCAATATATTTCCATACAATTAGATAAATTCTTTGCGATCAACTATCATGTCTTGAGAACAAACATCTAATTGTCAATCACGCATCCAGTTGCAGCGAATTTTAAATACCATTTTCGTCATCTTTATTGGTCGGTCAATTGAAATTAATCGAGCTGGCACAACATATGTAACATAATAATATGTAACAGGGGACTATAAAAGTCCAATTGACTTGTTCCAGAATAAAAATGATGATGAAGTATCACCGTTATTTATTCAATAATCCTAACATCGTGTGCCACGTGTTACTGCGATTGTATATCAATCGCTATCTAATCGTCAACCCAGATTAAGTATATTTCGCTATATAATCGTGTGCGTATATATTAGCTGGAAATAAGCACGAAATATGTCTTTAAACTACATGGCTAATTGATCTATTTTTTAATGAATTCATTAAAGGGACGGTCGGCCTTTGTTGTAGGTTATAATTTAGAAATAACATTATCAAATTATGACAATTTCCTCAAGAATAAACTAATAGTATTGCATAATGATGATATGAATGCGATATTATTCACAAAACAAGCTTTGTGTCCGAGAAAATACAGGTCGACTGTTTAGTTTCTCGCAAAAAGTGCAGTAGATTGTTTATAAGCAGAATCACGACATTGCGCCATTTCCTTATTTTTATATGTCGATTGTAAACTATTTCCTTATATCATATTTGTAAAACATTTCCTTATATGTCGGTTGTTAAACATTTCCTTATGCTTTATATGTCGGTTGTAATACCCCTAATTTGGTACGCCTACAACTTACAACTCACAATACGACTCATCGTAATATTTCCTTAGTTGGTATGTATGACCATATATAGGTTAGGAGAAAATACTTACTGGATTGAAAAATATTCATCTCTTTGCAAGAACAATTATATTATGTACACGTTTTCTGTCTTCCCAATCATGAAGAAACGTGGATTAGCTTTATTTTGAACTGACAGCGGGTCGAATTGGTCGATTAAAATAACATTTGTGTTTTAGGGTTAGGGTTAGGGTTAGGGTTAGGGTTAGATTTGAATGCTATTGTTGATTGCATAATAATAATATATAATTTGATCTACGCATTCCACAGAGCAACATTAGTTCCAAGTGAATGTCTATAAACAATCGTAAGGTTACGTTTTTGATGTTGGTTTACACAACCAAGGGTACTAACGTGACAATAACATGCAATGTACGCGTTATTTATGATTTGTATAAGAACACAATCTGATTATTTTATAATATACTCTCTGTTAATGGCGGTTTTAGTGGATGTGACTATTTTAAAACCGATAACCACAAGGAAGGCCGCCCGTATCTTAAGTCAGCTATCTGGTATATATATAACATAAAACTCAAACCTGTATAAATACATGTAGTATTATCGATTTTCTTTCAGATGCAGCATTTCCTTGAAACTAAGATATTGGATAACAAGTTGGATACCATCTTTGAGTTAGGAACATATATAACGCAGCTGACGAAACTCAACAGTCATAAGGTCGGACAGTACGTGTTCGACAGATATCTGAGTTGAGACTCTGTGTCCTCAATTATTCTCTTCCAAGAATAGTCCATTTCCGTTCCTGAGATTCACTAGAAATAGAGCAAGACAGAGTTCAGTCCCCTCGCTACACTGGTCTGACCGCTGCCATCATGTGTATATAGTTCAGTCCCCTCGCTACGCTGGTCTGACCGCTGCCATAATATATATATATGTTCGATATTAATTATATTTTTCTAGTTACTTTTAAGTGTTTTGTCAGTTACAATTCATTATGCTTCATCTATCCAATTTCCGAATAAATATCCATGCATGTATATATATTCATGTGGAAATTGCTTTATCATATTGAGCCGATCGGTTTCCCAGAATAATGCAGAATGAATTGTTACCGACAAAAGTCTTAAATTAAAAAAAAAACGTGTGATTTCCTCTCGTGTTGTGCAGAGGCGGCAGTGTTAAATCCAGCGTAACAAGGGACTGAACTCTACTTTGTCTGTCCAGTTTAATAGAGCACTGAACTCTACTTTGTCAGTCCTTCCTTCGTCTATGGTCCAGCTCAACAGGGGACTGAACTCTACCTTGTCAGTCCAACGTAACAGGGGACTGAACTTTACCTTGTTAGTGCAGCATAACAGGGGACTGAACTCTACCTTGTTAGTGCAGCGTATCAGGGGACTGAACTCTGTCGTGCAGATTGGATCTAGCTAGATCCAAACTCCAGGCAGAGTTATCTCTCATCGCTCCGCTGAGATACCACTGCCATAAGGACATTAATTGGTAAGGAATTCTTACGTGTTTTTAGTTCTTATGTTTTAGGATTAAAATTGTCTATGTCTGGCTCAGTTCATATTTTTCTTATCAATACCGAAAGAATTACCATTATTGCAAAATTTAAAACAAATTTGGTGGTCAAAACAAGATAATATGTGACTAAATAGTAGTAAATACAGTTCCGCGACGATATGTAAAAATAGATTTATCGTCTGCAAAGTAACATCCTTATGGCAGTGTCATATCGCAGCGATAGCGTAGAGGGCGCTGTATGGAGTTTGAGCTAGATCGGCCTTAATTTTCCTGGATACCAGTTACAGGGGCAGGAACCTACGTCACAATTGGCTCGAAAATTGCGGCAAGATGTCAGGCCTGGCAATTTCGACATTAGTTTTTTTTTTTTCAGTATTCGCACAAGATTTATTCAGCAAGATATTATACTTATTAGCTATCCCAAAATCATTAGATACTGCAATGATAAGACCGGATACCGAACCGATTTGTTTAATTTGGAATTTATGGCGTTCAAATTTAAAAACCTCCAAAATTGGTGACCGCGAAGTCACTTGGAAACATATATCTTGTCAACAGTCACACTTGGACGGGATTCATAGTAAGTCAGCAAATGTTTACATATACCTCATTCGCTTGGTTTATTTTTCGGGGGAGGTTAAGTTATTTATATAGGTGAATAAAATTATGAATACTCACTTCGATTTGAGACATCTTGCCGCCATTTTAGAACAGATTATTATGTAGGTTCACCGCCCTGAGTTACAACTTACAATATAATATATTTTCATAACGTATGTTCTCAACTTCTCACGCCACCAGTAATGTCTTATTTTCATTTTTAAAAGATGATGCCTGAACATGAAATGTACACTCTGCATATAATTACGAAAGTATGTAATATGATCGTACGTGACACGTAATGGAGCAACCACCAAGTTGATCATTAAGTTCAATGTTACAATAATTATAGGATGTTCCGTACAGGGTACTTCATGTGCTACACCACTCGGAGAAATGTCTGTGTCGTCACACAAATACCATGCTAGAACTTGGATTGATATATTCGTAATCGTATATAGTCACCAATAGCCGGGTTACCACCGTAGTAACGGACATTGCCCATATAGTGAACTATTCAAACCCAGCATTAAAATCATGGTTATGATCAGTCCAAACATATGAGTAAAGTTCGAACATAAGATAATAGCTGAGAACCTGGTGTGAATTGAACTGTGGTGGGGCCTCAAGCATATCTACCCCTGCACGTCAGAACAAAATTATGCCATGAAATGGCATAATTAGCTTGAGGATGGAAGTGAACCATCATCCCACAGCGAAATCAACCAGGCCTGTTGGGTTTGAATAGTTCGCTAGATGGGCAATGTCAGGTACTACGGTAGTAACCCAGCTATTGGTGACTATATACGATTACGAATATATCAATTCAAGTTATAACATGGTATTTTAGTGTGATGACAGACATTTATCCGAGTGGTGTAGCACATGTAGTACCCTGTATGCATATATACATATATATATCACAGCAGAAGTTTCCTTAGAATTAATGGATGGAAATGGAATGCCTTTAATATTTGTATTATTTGAGTCGGACATAGATTACCTTAGCTGCAGGCAATCAATGCAATACATGTAAACTATGTAGAAAAAGAAATTATTGAATGAAGTGTAGTGAATATGATGCGTCACTTTAATATTTGAGTCGGACATAGCTTACCTTACCTGAAGGCAATCAATGCAATAAGTGATGTAGAAACAGAAATTATTGAATGAAGTGTAATGAATATGAAGCGTCATTTTAATGCAATATCGATTGGGTGGAAGAGAAATGTCACTTTAAAGGCACGTGCGGCCTTAAATGTCGAAAATATTCATATTTGTTCCAAACACCGAAAACAGTAAAACGCATACAGTTCCGTTCATATATACCATGACCATCGCGTAAACACCATGTTATCATAAAGACCTACTATATTTACCTAAGCAAGAGCCTGATTGTGTTACAGAAGACAGCACGATGCTACTGGCTAATCACACACAAATGGCACAAACGCTCTTTATTAGTTGTGCCAATACGGGTACATATAACTCTTAAGGCTATCAGAACGGTTTGATTATTTATATACAACAAAGTCAATAATGTTCAATCATCGGCATCTGGGTTTCTCTTCCTGTCGTCTGCTTGGGTTGGGATCTTCTTCCGTCTTCATAGGTTGGGTGTATCTGCTTGTCTTCTACTCGGTTGAGTTCCGGTTGAGTTTATCTTCCTGTCGTCTCATCTTCTTCTTCCGCCGGCGCATCCGTGAGATGTTGTTAGGATCACAAGATCATAGTGTTTTCCTTGTCTCTTCATCCATCCTTTTAGCTGCTTTTCTGGCGTCCGAGGATTCGTTGTTACTATCGGGTAGCTGGTTAGAACTGCTTAGAACTGGCCCTGGGTGTTGGCTCCCTTCTTACTAAATACCAGAGCGGCCGCTAATGAAGGCCATGTGCATCTTCACGGCGCATCGGTTCCAGACGTACTTAGGGTAATTGAGTTATCGTCATCTCCCCATGGGTCCTATTAACTCTTCTGGTTTCAATGACCGCTGTGGGTGAAGTATCTCGTCTCGCTAATCCCGTAAACGTTCTGTTTACTTCACATCTGTCTTACTATGTATGTATCGGCCTGGAATCACCAGATCATTCGTTTTGATGTCCGGTATTTCGCAATGTTGATGTGGTCAGCAGGGCCGCTATTATGTGTGGTAAATTAGCGGCTCCCGCGACTAAGAGATTTCCTGTATTCTTCCCGGGTTGAAAGTTATGTCCCTGGGGTTGTCTTGTCACATAGTTCCATATCAGGTATTTACCAACAAAGAACGCTCTTTATGTTTACCATCTTAATATAAACAAACACAAGAAAAGTTACTTTTTACGCTTTTGTTTACATAACAATGGTCAAACATATGACCATAACATACTGTTTATGCGATATTTCTTATTTGTATACGGACAACGTCTACCGCTATACTTAAAGTAATTGACCACCAATAACATGGTGTCACCCCATTAATATGGCGGTACTATACCGCGGTATCCTCCAATACCGCGGTACTGATACCGCTTGTTAACGCGAACAAGTATGTGTGAGTAAATACCTCCCCTCAAAGAGTTCCATGAAAATCACCGCGGTATTCAACAAAATTAATGCGGTGCCCGCTAAAAGACCGCAGTATCATTATCGCCCAATACCGTAACTCCACCGCCATGACCGTCTTGATACCGCTACCGTTTATTACCGGTATCACTGCGGTCATGACCGGGGTATCACCCTGTTTTTCTGGTCAATAACTTTGAGAATAGCGGTATCTACATTTTGATGTTCTTTCTGTTTGTGGCGGTTTTTGACGGGTGGAAATATTTTCACAGGATACCCACCGTCAAGGCCAACCGTGTCTTTAATAGTTAACGATGATATACATATAGAATTATAGATTATCCCCATTGAAGACGATCAATGCAATGAACAGTGTAGAAATGGAGAAAATGTTGCCTGAATGAATCAATGTGTAAACATAAAGTCTCACTTTAATGAAATATTGAGATGATGGAATCAACGATGAATTTGCAATTTCTTTAATGATGAAATTGGTTTACATATACATGTATATGCAGCTGAAAATGTGAATTGACTGAAATGTAATTATCAAAGTGTCAATGGCACTGTAGCTAACGTGGAAAGGGAATAATTTCATGTGTTACAGTTAATGGAGCAATTAGGAATGTGGAAAGTTGAAAGGCCTAGTTATGCAAAGATTAAAATCAAAGATGGCCACGACAGCCATGTTTTTTGGCAAATGACCCAAAAAAGACTCCTTCCTATTTACATGTCATTGTTAACATCCCTCACAAATTTCATGATGATCCGACAAAAGATACGACATGTAGCCCGTGTCAAAGGATTTAGTTGTGTAAAGAGTAAAATACAAGATGGCTGGTTTTTTGGCTGAATTTAAAATGAATCTTTTCCCAACTACATGTAATTGTTAACATCCATGACAAATCTCATGACCAAAGATTCGACTTGTAGCCCTTGACAAAGAATTTAGTCATGCAAAGAGTATAATCCAAGATGGCTGCTGGCGGCCATATTTTTGGCCAAACAACCCCAAAATTACTCGTTTCCCATCTACATGTCAATTTTAACATCCATGACAAATGTAATGAAAGTGTCAATGACACTGTAGCTCAACTTAGTAGGGGAATGATTTAATGGTTGACAGTAAATGGAGTAATAGGAAAGGTGCTAATTGAAATGTCTAAGTAAGACTAGATGTACATGTCAATATCAACATTCATGACAGGTTTCATAATGATCGGATCAGGGATGTGGTGATTATGGTGTGCCAAAGGATTTATTGATGCAAAGAGTAAATTCTAAAATGGCCAATGGCAGCCATGTTTTTTTCCGAACTACCCCAAAATGAACTGTTCCCATCTACAGCCTTTACAAATCTCATAATGATCTGATCAAAGGTACGACCTGTAGCCTGTGCCAATGGATTTAGTCATGCAAAGAGTAAAATCCAAGATGGCTGCTGGCGGCCATGTTTTTCGGCTGAACGACCCCAAAATAACTCGTTTCCCATCTACCGCTATTCTCAAAGTAATTGACCAGAAAAACGGGGTGATACCCCGGTCTTGACCGCGGTGATACCGGTAATAAACGGTAGTGGTATCAAGACGGTCATGGCGGTGGAGTTACGGTATTGGGCGATAATGATACCGCGGTCTTTTAGCGGGCACCGCATTAATTTTGTTGAATACCGCGGTGATTTTCATGGAACTGTTTGAGGGGAGGTATTTACTCACACATAATTGTTCGCGTTAACAAGCGGTATCAGTACCGCAGTATTGGAGGATACAGCGGTATAGTACCGCCATATTAATGGGGTGACACCACGTTATTGGTGGTCAATTACTTTAAGTATAGCGGTACATGTCATTGTTAACATCCATGACAAATTTCATGAAGTTCCGACCAAAGCTACGACCTGTAGCCCGCACCAAAGGATTTAGTCATGCAAAGAGTAAAATCCAATATGGCTGCTGGCGGACATGTTTTTAAGACAAATGACCCCAAAAACACTCGTTCCCATCTACATGTTAATATTAACATCCATGACAAATTTCATGATTATCAGACGAACAGTACGACCTGTAGCCCGCGCCATTGGATTGAATTTTGAAATCCAAGATAGCCGCCAGCAGCCATGTTTTTTGGCCAGATGACCCCAAAATGACTCGTTCCCATCTACATGTCAATATCAACATTCATGACAAATTTAATAAAGATCAGACCAAAGGTACGACCTGTAGCCCGCGCCAAAGGATTTAGTCATGCAAAGAGTAAAATCCAAGATGGCTGCTGGCGGCCATGTTTTTTGGCCGAACGACCCCAAAATCACTCGTTCCCATCTACATGTCATTGTTAACATCCATGACAAATTTCATGAAGTTCTGACCAAAGCTACAACCTGTAGCCCGCAACAAAGAATTTAGTCATGCAAAGAGTAAAATCCAAGATGGCTGCTGGCGGCCATGATTTTTGGCTGAACGACCCCAAAATCACTCGTTCCCATCTACATGTCAATATTAACATCCATGACAAATTTCATGATAAGACGAACAGCACGACCTGTAGCCCGCGCCAATGGATTGAATTTTGAAATCCAAGATGGCCACCAGCGGCCATTCGTTCTCATCTACATGTCAAGGTCAACATTCGTGACAAATTTCATAAAGATCAGACCAAAGGTACAACCTGTAGCCCGCGCCAAAGGAAATTGTTGAGGGACACACGCACACACGGACGACGGACGCCAAACCATGGCAATAGCTCAAACTTACAAAGTAAGTTGAGCTAATAATGATCCGACAAAAGATACGACCTGTGGCCCGTGCTAATGGATTGAATTTTGAAATCCAAGATGACCACTGACGGCCATGTTTTTTGGTCAAACGACCCCAAAATGACTCGTTCCCATCTACATTGTACATGTCAATAGCCATGACAAATATCATAATGATCTGACCAAAGGTACGAACTAGAGCCTGTGCCGAAGAATTTAGTCATGAAAAGAATAAAATCCAAGATGACCACTGATGGCCATGTTTTTTGGTCGAACTACCCCAAAATGACTCATTCCCATCAGCCTGTCATTATTAACATCAATGACAAATTTCATGATAATCAGACGAACAGTACGACATGAAGACCACGCCAATCGATTTAATTTTGAAATCAAAGATGGCTGCCAGCGGCCATGTTTTTTGGCCAAATTACCCCAAAATGACTCATTCCCATCTACATGTCAATGTCAACATTCATGACAAATTTCATAATAATCTGACCAAAGTTTGGACTTGTAGCCTGTGCCAAAGGATTTAGTCATGCAAAGAGTAAAATCCAAGATGGCTGCTGGCGGCCATGTCTTTTGCCCGAATGACCCCAAAAGGACTCGTTCCCATTTACATGTCAAGGTCAACAGCCATGACAAATTTCATGAAGATCCGACCAAAGCTACGACCTGTAGCCCGCGCCGAAGGATTTAGTCATGCAAAGAGTAAAATCCAAGATGGCTACTGGTGGCCATATTTTTTGGCCTAACGACCCCAAAATAACTCGTTGCCATCTACATGTCAATATTAACATCTATGACAAATTTCATGATAATCAGACGAACAGTACGACCTGTAGACCGCGCCAATCTATTTAATTTTGAAATCAAAGATGGCTGCCAGCCGCCATGTTTTTTGGCCAAATTACCCCAAAATGACTCATTCCCATCTACATGTCAACATTCATGACAAATTTCATAATAATCTGACCAAAGTTAGTACCTGTAGCCTGTGCCAAAGGATTTAGTCATGCAAAGAGTAAAATCCAAGATGGCTGCTGGCGGCCATGTCTTTTGACCAAATGACCCCAAAAGGACTCGTTCCCATTTACATGTCAAGATCAACAGCCATGACAAATTTCATGAAGATCCGACCAAAGCTACGACCTGTAGCCCGCGCCAAGGATTTAGTCATGCAAAGATTAAAATCCAAGATGCTCATGACGGCCATGTTTTTTGGCCAAACTACCCCAAAATGACTCGTTCCCATCTGCCTGTCATTATTAACATCCATGACAAATTTCATGATAATCAGACGAACAGTACGACCTGTAGACCGCGCCAATCTATTTAATTTTGAAATCAAAGATGGCTGCCAGCGGCCATGTTTTTTAGCCAAATGACCCCAAAATGACTCATTCCCCATCTACATGTCAATGTCAACATTCATGACAAATTTCATAATTATCTGACCAAAGTAAGGACCTGTAGCCTGTGCCAAAGGATTTAGTCATGCAAAGAGTAAAATCCAAGATGGCTGCTGGCGGCCATGTCTTTTGGCCGAATGACCCCAAAAGGACTCGTTCCCATTTACATGTCAAGGTCAACAGCCATGACACATTTCATGAAGATCCGACCAAAGCTACGACCTGTAGCCCGCGCCAAAGGATTTAGTCATGCAAAGAGTAAAATCCAAGATGGCTACTGGTGGCCATGTTTTTTGGCCTAACGATCCCAAAATAACTCGTTCCCATCTACATGTCAATATTAACATCTATGACAAATTTCATGATAATCAGACGAACAGTACGACCTGTAGACTGCGCCAATCTATTTAATTTTGAAATCAAAGATGGCTGCCAGCGGCTATGCTTTTGGCCAAATTACCCCAAAATGACTCATTCCCATCTACATGTGAATGTCAACATTCATGACAAATTTCATAATGATCTGACCAAAGTTAGGACCTGTAGCCTGTGCCAAAGGATTTGGTCATGCAAAGAGTAAAATCCAAGATGGCTGCTGGCGGCCATGTCTTTTGACCGAATGACCCCAAAAGGATTCGTTCCCATTTACATGTCAAGGTCAACAGCCATGACAAATTTCATGAAGATCCGACCAAAGCTACGACCTGTAGCCCGCACCAAAGGATTTAGTCATGCAAAGATTAAAATCCAAGATGCTCATGACGGCCATGTTTTTTGGCCAAACTACCCCAAAATGACTCGTTCCCATCTGCCTGTCATTATTAACATCCATGACAAATTTCATGATAATCAGACGAACAGTACGACCTGCAGACCGCGCCAATTTATTTAATTTTGAAACCAAAGATGGCTGCCAGCGGCCATGTTTTTTGGCCAAATGACCCCAAAATGACTCATTCCCATCTACATGCCAATGTCAACATTCATGACAAATTTCATGATGATCTGACCAAAGTAAGAACCTGTAGCCTGTGCCAAAGGATTTAGTCATGCAAAGAGTAAAATCCAAGATGGCTGCTGGCGGCCATGTCTTTTGGCCGAATGACCCCAAATGGACTCGTTCCCATTTACATGTCAAGGTCAACAGCCATGACAAATTTCATGAAGATCCGACCAAAGCTACGACCTGTAGCCCGCGCCAAAGGATATAGTCATGCAAAGAGTAAAATCCAAGATGGCTACTGGTGGCCATGTTTTTTGGCCTAACGATCCCAAAATAACTCGTTCCCATCTACATGTCAATATTAACATCTATGACAAATTTCATGATAATCAGACGAACAGTACGACCTGTAGACTGCGCCAATCTATTTCATTTTGAAATCAAAGATGGCTGCCAAGCGGCTATGCTTTTGGCCAAATTACCCCAAAATGACTCATTCCCATCTACATGTCAATGTCAACATTCATGACAAATTTCATAATGATCTGACCAAAGTTAGGACCTGTAGCCTGTGCCAAAGGATTTAGTCATGCAAAGAGTAAAATCCAAGATGGCTGCTGGCGGCCATGTCTTTTGACCGAATGACCCCAAAAGGACTCGTTCCCATTTACATGTCAAGGTCAACAGCCATGACAAATTTCATGAAGATCCGACCAAAGCTACGACCTGTAGCCCGCGCCAAAGGATTTAGTCATGCAAAGATTAAAATCCAAGATGCTCATGACGGCCATGTTTTTTGGCCAAACTACCCCAAAATGACTCGTTCCCATCTGCCTGTCATTATTAACATCCATGACAAATTTCATGATAATCAGACGAACAGTACGACCTGCAGACCGCGCCAATTTATTTACTTTTGAAATCAAAGATGGCTGCGAGCGGCCATGTTTTTTGGCCAAATGACCCCAAAATGACTCATTCCCCATCTACATGTGAATGTCAACATTCATAACACATTTCATGAAGATCCGACCAAAGCTACGACCTGTAGCCCGCGCCAAAGGATTTAGTCATGCAAAGATTAAAATCCAAGATGCTCATGACGGCCATGTTTTTTGGCCAAACTACCCCAAAATGACTCGTTCCCATCTGCCTGTCATTATTAACATCCATGACAAATTTCATGATAATCAGACGAACAGTACGACCTGCAGACCGCGCCAATTTATTTAATTTTGAAACCAAAGATGGCTGCCAGCGGCCATGTTTTTTGGCCAAATGACCCCAAAATGACTCATTCCCATCTACATGTCAATGTCAACATTCATGACAAATTTCATGATGATCTGACCAAAGTAAGGACCTGTAGCCTGTGCCAAAGGATTTAGTCATGCAAAGAGTAAAATCCAAGATGGCTGATGGCAGTCATGTTTTTTGGCCGAATGACCCCAAAAGGACTCGTTCCCATTTACATGTCAAGGTCAACAGCCACGACAAATTTCATGAAGATCCGTCCAAAGCTACGACCTGTAGCCTGTGCCAAAGGATTTAGTCATGCAAAGAGTAAAATCCAAGATGCTCATGATGGCCATGTTTTTTTGGCCGAACTACCCAAAATGACTCATTCCCATCAGCCTTTCATTATTAACATCCATGACAAATTTCATGATAATCAGACAAACAGTACGACCTGTAGACCGCGCCAATTGATTTAAATTTTGAAATCAAAGATGGCTGCCAGCGGCCATGTTTTTTGGCCAAATGACCCCAAGATGACTCATTCCCATCTACATGTCAATGTCAACATTAATGACAAATTCCATAATGATCTGACAAAAGTACCCTGCTGGACAAAACAAGTGTCAACTTAACTGCGGTGCGGTTAGCGTTGCCACCGCGGCCGAAATGCAACTACATGTACCGGTACACCGCGGCTCCACCGGCTAACTACAGTTGGGCTGCGGTTTACTTGCTATTTGGCATGGTGTACATGTACTTTCATTAAACTGAAAAAAGAAAATACAAACCAAAAATGTACATGTCATTCGACCGCGAGGGTACATGTAGTTGCCGTTCGGACGCAGTGAACTTGCCGTTCGGCCGCAGTGTACTTGCTGTTCGGCCGCAGTGCTCAACTGCAGTTACAAACTGTGACACCGCAGCCGAACGGCAAATACACCGTGGTGCCAATGGACACTTGTTTTGTCCAGCGGGGTAAGGACCTGTAGCCTGTGCCAAAGGATTTAGTCATGCAAAGAGTAAAATCCAAGATGGCTGCTGGCGGCCATGTTTTTTGGCCGAATGACCCCAAAAGGACTCGCTCCCATCTACATGTCATTGTTAAAATCTATGACAAATTTCATGAAGATCCGACCAAAGCTACGACCTGTAGCCCGCACCAAAGGATTTAGTCATGCAAAGAGTAAAATCCAAGATGGCTACTGGTGGCCATGTTTTTTGGCCTAACAAACCCAAATAACTCGTTCCCATCTACATGTCAATATTAACATCTATGACAAATTTCATGATGATCAGACGAACAGTACAACCTGTAGACCACACCAATGGATTTAATTTTGAAATCCAAGATGGCCACCAGCGGCCATGTTTTTTGGCCGTTTATTCCAAAAGAACTTGTTCCCAACTACCGGTACATGTCATTGTTAACATCCATGACAAATTTCATGAAGATCAGACCAAAGGTACGACATGTAGCCCGTGCCAAAGGATATAGTCATGCAAAGAGTAAAATCCAAGATGGCTACTGGTGGCCATGTTTTTTGGCCTAACGATCCCAAAATAACTCGTTCCCATCTACATGTCAATATTAACATCTATGACAAATTTCATGATAATCAGACGAACAGTACGACCTGTAGACTGCGCCAATCTATTTAATTTTGAAACCAAAGATGACACCCATGGCAATAGCTCAAACTTACAAAGTTGTAAGTTGAGCTAATAAAACGGGATGCGTTGGAATTTTGCAAAATGAATAAAATGAAAACCGTCAGGAGCTCCGAAATAGGGGTGGGCGGGTCACCGGAAACACAGGTATATTTTTTTGGCTTTACTACTTCGGGGTTCATGCAGTTTGCTGAATTTTTCTTGCGGTAAAAATCCGATGACCACATTGAACCCGCCGTTCATTTCTTATATAATACAGCAGTATTACATGGGGTGACACCACTATAGAGGGGGTCAATTACTTAAATCTAGGGAAGTCGATAGCCGAGAGGTACTGTAGTGTACTGGTCTCTCGTGCTAGCGGGCCAGGGATCGCAACCTGGTCAGGGTATTCTGACAAAAATCAGAACTCGGTCAGATACCAAGTTTGTAAAGCTGAAAAGTCTCATTTGAGATCACTGAATAAAGATCCGAATGCAAAAATACCGACTTCCCCCATTACAACATCTATCCAGGTATTTTGTTGTTCTGCAGTATGCTGTCTGATTGGGGGTGCGGACATAAATGGCTAACCTGTGTACATGCCTCGGGGTATCTGGAGAAGTCAGCCCAAAACAAGGTCGGCCACAAGAGAAGTCGGCCCGGGTAAATTAAAGATTGGTCAAGAAAAGTCGGCCCCATTATTATTTTACTGCTTGTTAATGCCTGTGGCACAATAAGATGAGACCGACATTTCGCCACACGGTGTCATAAGGGATTACATCACCTCGTAGCATTCCATTTTATGTGACCATGTTTTGGTCACATGGTGTCAAGGAGGATTATATCACCTCCTGGCAATCCATTTTCTTATCGCGCACTGTCATGGCTTTACGCAGATATGTCGATAGGGTTCGTTAAACGGAAATTTAAATCTGTACCGGAAAAATAGCCATATATACAAGACATGGTATTAGACCAGATACGAACCTTCACAGTTAGTCAGCCAATTAATCTATAGACCTAAACAATGTCCTGTCATAATTATAATGGGCGTCGCGCCAGAGGGATTTCCACATGGAAGCAGTCAGCGAAACGCCGATAAAGATCAACACTAAGTCATATACAATGTAGTGTTGAACAAGGTTTCCGTGACACCTGATATACATGTATGTTACTCAATTGAGTAAACATGTCACTAACTGATGTTAATAGCTGGGCCAACTTCGTACGGGGCCGACTTCTCTGGGGCCGACTTCGTAGCGGGGCCGACTTCTCCTGTATTCCGCCTTGCTGTGTGCACATTAAAGAACGCTACTGCAGTCGCCACAGGGTTATAAAGTTACTAGTACTCGGCCGTGGTAGCACCTGGACCCGACAGGAATGATTAACAGCCCGAGGGCCTATTTATAGACCCGAGACGGAGTTAATCATTCCTGGAGGGCTGTAAAGAAACCAAGGTGCCCGACAAAATCATGCTATTACTATTATTACCACACCGTCCTGGTGTGAGCATGCTTTAATGAAAACAAAGCTTAGCGCTCGCTTCTGTTCAACTTCACCTTAAAATCATGGAATCATGACGTGTGGGTAAAATAATGTTCATCTAATAAAGAACGCCCTCTAAAGTGGTAAAAATATTAAGTAATAGTGTTAACGTTGGAATCAACAGAAAGATCAGACTTTAATTTTTGAGGCGCGCGATCGCTCTTGCGCACCATCGCGCGGCTAAAATTGAAAACCAGTGAGCGATCAATTGTGCGCCTAGGCCAAATACGGAGAGCGTACAAGTATAAAGAAACAGCTTGAATGTTGTAGCAAAATATCAAATGAATTCTCCAAAACCAACATTCATTGTCGGCATTCATCAAAAGGTGATCCCTCGTGCCACGATGATTGGCAGTTTAAGTTTTTTGAGGTCACACGATGTGAAGTGTCAAATGCACTATCTGTCTGAGACTGAATGATTCGAAGCTAAAAATACATTTGAACGATTTCTATGTATGGCTTATGACGTCACATAAATTCCTGGAAAATCAAAGCGAGACCACGTGGCCGGGAAATGTTACCGTATTTATTTCGTCAGCATTGAATCGGAGTATTAAATTAATTCCTTATTAATAATTATGAATTACAATTAATATACCGGGGTAGGAGCATGTACAATATGAAAACACAGTGTGTAACATTCACTTGTGCTAATGGATAGTGGATTAAGCAGTGTTAAACCATCAAAGAGTTTCAATGGACATCCATCGTGAGTAAACTAATTCAATTTACGCAACATTTATGAATGTATTTCCGCTGTTTATTTTATCTTGATAGAAACCGCGCGGCTGGCCAAAACCCAGCGAGCAGGACTATGCGCGCCTACATTTTGTAAACATGAAAGTCTGAAAGATATCTGTATGAATTTGAACTGAATACACATGTACTACCCTGCTGGGCAAAACAAGTGTCCACTTAACCACGGTGCGCTTAGCATTGCTACTGCGGCTGAAATGCAACTGCACAGCGGCTCCACCAGCTAACTACAGTTGGGCCGCGGTGTATTTGCCATTCGACCATGGTGTAGTTGCCGCTGTGTGCATTCATTAAACTGAAAAAAGACAATATAAACCAGAAATCTAACCACGGTGTACATGCCATTCGGCCCCATTGTAGTTGCTTTTCGGCCATGGTGTACATGTGTACTTGACGGTCGGCCATGGTGTACTTGCCGCTTGGCCGCGGTGCTCAACTGCAGTTACAAACTCTGACACCGCCGCCGAACGCCAAACACACCGCGGTGCCAATGGACACTTGTTTTGTCCAGCAGGGCAGTACGATTGATCTTTTCAATTTGAAAACAGAAACAATTCTTTTTCAGTCCTAAATCAAATGATTAAATTAATGATACGCAAATACCTGTGCAACCTTTGATGATTAGAGAACAAATTCAACAATGCCTCCAAGCTCCTGTCGAAAGTAAAAGTGCAATAATCATGTCACAAACACAGTTTACACATGATGTCATGAAATTGAATACACCTAACATTGAATTGCCTAGTCTTCGTGTATCTGTGGTACACAATAATCCATACAATCCTCAAAACAACATTCAATGTTGCAAATTACATGAAACACAGATCAATCACTCGTTGATTTTTCAATTTCGTGCCATGTGGGGCGCTTGGCTAGCAATGTTTGTCTAGCAAAAGTAACCGGTAATCGGTAATGCCAATAAGGAGTTCGTCGCAACAGCGCACCAAGGCGAATCGGTAATGACCTTTGCTTTTCTATTAGTTGTGACTACGGCTGCTTTGAATATTGTTTGTTTTACATTAAAGTTTTTTTCAAGTATAAGTACTAATAACCATCTATTTTAAGGTTTTTATATTAGAAACGCATGATCAAACCGATTTATCACTTTGCGATGTGTGTCTCAGACGTGACGCCACAAGGATCACCGACCAGCAGTCATGCACCAAACACCAACAAAACAAAAAAAACACTGCCATTTTCTATGGGAGGCCCTTTTCACATTTATTATTTATTTGCGCTTAGGCGCAAATATTTGTACTTAAGTGTAAATCATATGCGCTTAAGCGCAAAACATTTTTGCGCTTAAGTGCAAATATGTGTGTATTAATTTATTTGCGCCTAAGTGCAAGTGATTTGCGCTTAAGCGCAAATGATTTACGCTTAAGCATAAATATTTGCGCTTCAGCGAAAATGATAGAGGTTATTATTAAGCATAAATAAATAATAAATGTGAAAAGGGCCTCCCATAATTTTCAGGACCACCTAGTCTTTTCTAAAGATTGACTCTGCATATTGCTTCATATCTAAGAATCTTCTTGTAAGATTCGCACTTCCATTGCCAGTCCACGGCCCTCAATTAGCACATAGATAAATGAAAATATGCCCCCGCCCAAATGGGAGATTGCAATGAATGCCTGGCTAGGGTGGCTATAGGCATATAACATTTTAACTTTTATGTGAGATCGCATTGAATGAATATGGGATGCCAAATTGACATTTAACAGTTTAATAAATAATTGAGCTTAAACGCAATAAGGAATCCCTTATTGTGCTAAGGAATTTTCTTATTACGCTTAAGCGCAATATTCTTATTGCGCTTAAGCGCAATTAGATCTTCCCTTATTGCGCGTAAGCTCAATAAGAACATTCCTTATTGCGCTTAAGCGCAATTACATCCTTATTGCGCTTAAGCGCAATTACTTCCTTATTGCGCTTAAACGCAATTAATATCTCCCTCATGAATTATCCTATATTTGCCTGTTAACAGGGATAGATATTGATTGGTTAGCTGTTATGGCATCTGAATAGGCTTACATACTGGATGTGGACAGTCATCATGTGACCAATAAACTCCACCCATTGCACCATGGACTACACCATTTGAATTATAGGGAGTTTATCAAGATATATTTAATATATGGAAGCGATAGGTTATGTTTAATGTCTATACGCTCAGTTTGTGTTTGCTGGCCGGGACAAACATTGTCTGACTAAAAAATTATCTCCCTTGGAAACTCTCTTCCACGAAGAGATTTATTTAATCAATAGTAATTCCTGGTTAGAGATACTTGAGAGCAGCTACTTTTGCTAGACAATCATTTCGCGACGGAAAATTATCTCCCTTGAGAAAACTCTCTTCCACGAATAGATAGCATTCGTCAATATAGTGCTTCCCAGTTACAGATACCTGGTTGCAGATACTTTTGCTAGACAAACATTAGATATTCTGCATGTGGGGCCTTGACCTTGTAGTGGAGAAATCGGTGTATATAAAGTGTTTGTCGACGCCGATGCCGGCTCTAAATAAAAGTGTAATGTCTAGCTTCTTCGTTGTTTCTCAGTGGATGTGAATGCGATTTGGTATGTGTGTCCGGGTTGGGTCATGGATGATATTGATTATCGCACATGCACATTTAAATTTGATTTGTTTTTTTAATTTACAAATTTCGAGTAGAAGATTTGTTTACAATCGAGATGGCTAATCACAAACTGTGCCACGGTAATATTTTACCGAATGCCATGTTATCAGACTAGAAAGGCTGTGATTAATCCTCGATTAATCTATTATTTGATTGAGTCTCTGAATGACTCAGTGAGGACAATTAAAAAGTGATCATCGGCAATGGTTGTTGTTGTACTTGTATGTAAATTCCTCCTTCGCGGTTGTCTTCGGAGCACGCTGCTCTCCTAACTCAGTACCGTTACTAACAGTCGATTGTGTTGAAGTTGAAGTGAAGAAAACGTAATTCTTCAATCAGTTTCTGCTGGAGTCTGCGCAGTAACCTCCCGGAAGTCACGTGTGAAATTTACAAAAAAGCATACACGCTATTTTCGCTCTTGGTATAGAAATATAGAAAAATTATATGACGTCATAATTCACACGCATTTAGGTATAAACACCCACTGGGTGGTTGCTAATATTTTTATAAAAAAAAGTCAGACAAAGTTTAATCGTGTTTCGTGTCCCTATTATACCCTATATATGCCTCAACACTGGGAAAATAACGTCAATGTATACTGAAAGAAATACATGTATATGTTACAGTCAATATTTCAAATCAGCCATTACAAATTTTGACCAAATGCCTAAAATTTTCTGTCATGTGAAATGCCTGTGACCGCCAGTCATTTGGCCAATTGCAGTCATTTGGTCAGATGACTGAAATTGACCACCAGTATGGGAGGCCAAATTCACATTTATTAATAATTGAGCTGAAGCGCAATTCAATTGCGCTGAAGCGCAATTAATTGCGCTGAAGCGCAATTCAATTGTGCTGAAGCGCAATTCAATTGCGCTGAAGCGCAACTCAATTGCGCTGAAGCGCAATTCAATTGCGCTGAAGCGCAATTCATAATTAATTGCGCTGAAGCGCAATTCAATTGCGCTGAAGCGCAATTAATTTTTCATATATGGCTAAACCCCCCAGTTAATTAATGAATAAATCCAATAGAAAAATAATTGCGCTGAAGCGCAATTGAATTGCGCTGAAGCGCAATTGAATTGCGCTTCAGCGCAATTATTTTCCCAACTAAAACAGAAGGTACCGGTATGAATAAATCCAATAGAAAAATAATTGCGCTTCAGCGCAATTCAATTGCGCTTCAGCGCAATTCAATTGCGCTTCAGCGCAATTATTTTCCCAACTAAAACAGAAGATACCGGTATGAATAAATCCAATAGAAAAATAATTGCGCTTCAGCGCAATTCAATTGCGCTTCAGCGCAATTATTTTCCCAACTAAATCAGAAGGTACTGGTATTGCGAGTCGCCCCAACTAATACAGAAGCTAATGGCATGCTATTGCAAGTCGCCCTTGAGCACTGAAACAGAAGATAATTATATTGTGAGTCTATCTGACTAAAACAGAAGTCGCGAGTCACCCTGAAGTATACAGAATATAATGCTATCCAATTTTTATTTGAGTTCAGGACAAAATGTCAGGTACCAGATGAGTGGTGCCTGACATTTGAAAATGGCACCTGACATATTATTTCTCTGTAGCCTATGCTATTGCCCAAACTTACTAGTATTGTAGTAAGTAATAGTCTATCATCCGATTTACATGGAAAAAATCTTGTTTGCTGGTACGTCTGTATTATCAGTGCTATCTTCTGTAATTTTTGTGTGAACAGAACTAAAGAAATCTGTCAATTATTTCGAACATTACCAGAATTTCCAAAACCTACATCGTACAACAAAAACCGAAACGAAATGCAGAAATATGACACTGCCTGATATTAGTCTCACGATCCACTGTGAGGAATGGAGAAAAATACTACGCCCATGGCTGATAAACACAAGTTTTACGCAACAAAATTTATTTGATAAGATTTTCAGACAATGCCACGACATTAACCCCGATCGAAAAATATCTACTACCTTAAATTCCGCCATATTCCGGTGCTAGTTTTTAGAACAACTGTTTTTTCCAGATATTATTTTTATCGCCGGGGAATCCCAGCGCCCACACAGAAAAATAATTTAGATTAGTGCCGGTATTCTTGCAAAAAGAAGTCGCCCAACGCGACAATAAAGGCTACCCAAACAACCACATATAGAAACTTCAAATATAACAGACGAGCATCACGACCAGCGTATTCAGATTTGCGTCAGGGAAATAATAATGCCAATATTATGTACAGTGCTTAGCCAATGCAATTTTCGTACCCGACAAAACAGAAGCCTTGAGAAGGTACAGGTATTGCAAGTCACCCCGACTAATACAGAAGGTAATGCTATTGCGAGTCTCCACGATTTATAGAGAACATAAATAATAAAACAGAAGGAAATGCTATCGTGAATTGCCCTGATCACTAATACATAAGGCAATGGCAATGCCATCACTGGCATCAGGAGCCGCCCCGATTCATACAGATGTTAATGGTATCATGAGTCACCCTGACTAAAACAGAAAGTATATACCGGTATCGCAAGTTACCCCAACTAATACAGAAGGTAATGCTATCACGTGTCGCCCTGATTAAAACAGAACATAATGCTATTGCAAGTCGCCATGACACTGACTAATCAATCCTATCAAGAGTAGCCCAAACAAATAAAGAAGATAATCCAAAAGTAAATCACCCCGACTAATACAGAAGATAATGCTATCACGAGTCGGCCCAACTAAAACAGAAGATAATGCTATTACGAGTAGCCCCGACTAAAACAGAAGCTAATTCTATTGCGAGTCTTCACGATTAATGGAGAATGTAATGCTATCATGAGTAGCACCGACTAAAACAGAAGGAAATATGCTATTGTGAGTACCGCTGATTAATACAGAAGGCCTGCTATCACGAGTCGGCCAGATTCATACAGATAATAATGCTATCATGAGTTGCCCCGACTAAAACAGAAGGTACCGGTGTCGCAAGTTACCCCGACTAATACATAAGGTAATGCTATCGAGAGTCACACCGACTAAAACAGAAGGAAATGTTTTGTGAGTCGCCCTGAATGGAACGCTATTATGTGCTGCGGCAGGGGAAACTTAGTCTCCTTGCCTCTATTCCTTCTGTATGTAACTGAAGACTTCTAAAGATTTTTCTGAAGCGCAATTGAATTGCTTGGGTAGTATGTGAAAAATTAATTGCGCTGAAGCGCAATTAATTTTGAATTGCGCTGAAGCGCAATTAATTTTGAATTGCGCTGAAGCGCAATTGAATTGCGCTGAAGCGCAATTGGTGGATATCCCATATCTATTCAGGGGTGTAAGCTTGTAACAATAATTGCGCTTCAGCGCAATTGAATTGCGCTTCAGCGCAATTGAATTGCGCTTCAGCGCAATTGATATGAATCAAGCTGGATTGCGCTTCAGCGCAATTGAATTGCGCTTCAGCGCAATTGAATTGCGCTTCAGCGCAATTATTAATAAATGTGAATTTGGCCTCCCATACACCAGTCATTTGGCCAAATGACTGAAGAGTATTTATGGGTGTTTTTTTTAAATAACTGAACGATATTTCATATCTATTTATGTTTATTATAACAAAAATGAATAATCAAAACATGCAACACAAAATTTATAACACATCATGCTTATGTGACACATAATATTATCATTTATTAGAACAATTGACACTGTTGTGACATCTACTATCACATAAAACATAATTCTTGAAACAAGCACATCGCTTACTCTTACATCTCTTAGGTCCATTGCAATTGCACTTCACGAAACCCTGACCACCGTGTTGAGACTATGTTTGTGTTGGATTGTCGAAGGGACACACTGCTATCACCGTTGATGTCCGATTCACGCAGAAGCCACTGGGGACATAAATCAAACTGGTGTCGACTGTATTTTCCCTTCAGAATACCTGAAGGGCAATGGATGGTATATTGTCCATTGTCTGCAGCTGTGATAAGTATTGACTGATTTGACATATTGACTGTAACATATGTGACCCGCCATATCAAATCCAGTCGTAAGTCGGGATTTTTTTTACCCTGTGCCAATGCATTCTCTTATATGTGCGAGTCGACCATATGTCGCCTCGCATATATAAGAGAATGCATTGGCCTAACAATTTTTTATCATGTTTTTTAAATAAATGTTTCTTACAATTTTTAGGACATAAAATAAAAAACATCCATTACCCTGCAGGGAGCCCCACACATATATAGAAGCATATAGAAGAGTGTCGTCTGCTCATGTTTGTCTGGGGCTCTGTATGGGTGAAATTATAAAATTGTTAAAGAATACAAGAACAAATTATTAAAATTGTAAAAAATTGTTAGGCCAATGCATTCTCTTATATATGCGAGGCGACCTATGGTCGACTCGCATATATAAGAGAATGCATTAGCACAGTGTAAAAACAATCCCGACTTACGACTGGATTTGATATGGCGGGTCACATATTGACTGTAACCTATATAAGCTATTCTAATCTTGAATTACAAAACACTGACACTGATCAGAAACATTATGTAAAGGTCTATCGTTGAAATTAAGCTGGTAATCGATATTGCTCACGCTAATTATATGCCTCATGTGTTGCATGAACGTCGTAAACTAATTGTTTAATTCCAATTTTAAAGACAGTTGACGTGAATAAGATCTGAAGTAGGGCATATTATGTTATCCAAATGGTTAGCTATTGGAATTTATTAAAAACTAGCTTGCTATTAGCGACCGATTTCAAACAGCCGTGAATGAGTTAAGGGGAAAGTGTGAAAAATCATAAATTTTCCGAATTTTGGTTGCCAATTTGGCGGCCATCTTGGTATATTATGGCCAATTTTTCTGTCAATGGGAAGCCTGTTATTCTAGTCTTGCATTTCTTTTAATTTTGTATATCTATACATATAGGTCATTATGGAGGATACACACAATTCCATAATTTCTAACTATTTCCTGATTAGTCTGTCAACCAGCCCATCATCTAGCATTATTCCATACCAATTTTGTTAAGTCTACTGGAGTAACTTCTATTTCACTAAATAACCAACAGTCACTATGCCTGAATTGGATACGTTAGGTGTTGTGAGACAGAGAGTAACAGACAATCTGAGTTGATAATGCAACGATTCGCTGATTGGCTTGATTACAGTTAGTGTCTAGCCTTTGATAGTCACCTTAATATTTGAGGCAATTGGTCGCTCTTTTTCCATGCACACAATGATCTAGACTTAAAGGACTTAGTAACATAATGTCATCTCAACTAAGGCCCATGTGAGGTCCCAGTAACATGTCATCTCAACTAAGGCACATGTGAGGTCACAGTAACATGTCATCTCAACTAAGGCCCAGATGATGTCCCAGTAACATGTCATCTCAACTAAGGCCCATATGAGGTCCCAGTAACATAATGTCATCTCAACTAAGGCCCATGTGAGGTCCCAGTAACATAATGTCATCTCAACTAAGGCTCAGATGATGTCCCAGTAACATGTCATCTCAACTAAGGCACATATGAGGCACTAGTAACATAATGTCATATCAACTAAGGCCCAGATGATGTCCCAGTAACATGTCATCTCAACTAAGGCACATGTGAGGTCCTAGTAACATAATGTCATCACAACTAAGGCCCAGATGATGTCCCAGTAACATGTCATCTCAACTAAGGCACATGTGAGGTCCTAGTAACATAATGTAATCTCAACTAAGGCTCAGATGATGTCCCAGTAACATGTCATCTCAACTAAGGCACATGTGAGGTCCTAGTAACATAATGTCATCTCAACTAAGGCCCAGATGATGTCCCAGTAACATGTCATCTCAACTAAGGCACATGTGAGGTCCTGGTAACATAATGTCATCACAACTAAGGCCCAGATGATGTCCCAGTAACATGTCATCTCAACTAAGGCACATATGAGGTCCTAGTAACATAATGTCATCTCAACTAAGGCTCAGATGATGTGCCAGTAACATGTCATCTCAACTAAGGCTCAGATGATGTCCCAGTAACATGTCATCACAACTAAGGCACATATGAGGTCCTAGTAACATAATGTCATCTCAACCAAGGCCCATGTGAGGTCCCAGTAACATGTCATCTCAACTAAAGCACATGTGAGGTCACAGTAACATGTCATCTCAACTAAGGCCCAGATGATGTCCCAGTAACATGTCATCTCAACTAAGGCCCATACGAGGTCCTAGTAACATAATGTCATCTAACTAAGGCCCATGTGAGGTCCCAGTAACATAATGTCATCTCAACTAAGGCTCAGATGATGTCCCAGTAACATGTCATCTCAACTAAGGCCCATGTGAGGTTCCAGTAACATATCATCTCAACTAAGGCCCATGCGAGGTCCCAGTAACATGTCATCTCAACTAAGGCCCATGTGAGGTCATAGAAACATAATGTCATCTCAACTAAGGCCCAGATGATGTCCCAGTAACATGTCATCTCAACTAAGGCACATATGAGGTCCTAGTAACATAATGTCATCTCAAATAAGGCCCAGATGATGTCCCAGTAACATGTCATCTCAACTAACGCACATATGAGGTCCTAGTAACATAATGTCATATCAACTAAGGCCCAGATGATGTCCCAGTAACATGTCATCTCAACTAAGGCACATGATGTGAGGTCCTAGTAACATAATGTCATCACAACTAAGGCCCAGATGATGTCCCAGTAACATGTCATCTCAACTAAGGCACATGTGAGGTCCTAGTAACATAATGTCATCTCAATTAAGGCCCAGATGATGTCCCAGTAACATGTCATCTCAACTAAGGCACATGTGAGGTCCCAGTAACATGTCATCTCAACTAAGGCACATGTCAGGTCCCAGTAACATGTCATCTCAACTAAGGCCCATGTGAGGTCCTAGTAACATAATGTCATCTCAACTAAGGCCCAGATGATGTCCCAGTAACATGTCATCTCAACTAAGGCCCATATGAGGTCCTAGTAACATAATGTCATCTCAACTAAGGCCCATGCGAGGTCCCAGTAACATACATATGGTCTTGTTGCTGTTATATTATGTTTTAAATAAAAGGCCGTCCGGCCACAGTGTCCCCCGAAAAAGTGGCTTCATTGGGGGCATCAGCTTTTCAGAAGAAAAAAAAACAAGGACCCTAAATCCGAAGAAACCAGACAAAAATGGGTGGATCGTACCCATATGCGAACTTGATAGGTATTTCGAGCTGATACACGCATATACCAAGTTTGGTTCAGATAAGATCACACAAACTGAAGTTATCATCCGGAAACCAGAAATTGACAGGATTCCAAGTCCAACAAGGGCCACAACTCGCAAAAATGGGCGGAGCAAACCCATATTCGAACTTGACCTGTATATAGGGCTGATAAACTCACATAACAAATTTGGTTCAGATATGATCATACAAACTGAAGTTATCATCCGGAAACCAGAAAATTATAAGATTCTAAGTAAAAAAAAAGGGCCATAACTCTCGCAAAAACCCATATTCGAACTTGACCTGTATTTTGGTCTGATAAACTTTTGATCTAATAACCGAAACTAAAGTTATCATCCGGAAACCATTTCCGCGCGGGCGGACGGACGGGCGGACGGACACCGACTATTTTAATAGTCCCCCGAAATGTTTTTTCGTGGGACAATTACTATTACAAATGTCAAATATGGGCACAAAGGGTCTTTGTTACAAAAAATGCATGAGGATGTAAAAAATGTGTTTTTGCCCCTCGGACCACCCATCCACCCCGGCATACCATCCTGCGATTGTTTTGTTACACCCCCCCCCCCCCACCCGCGTGAAAAGTCTCCTGCCTTCTGTGTCCGAATGCCCACTCATTCCGCAATTATTCCATGTAGATTAAAGATACATATTATTAATCCGATTTAACTCTCCTAAATTACTATTTCTTCAGCTTCGGGGGTCAAAAATATTTGAATTTAGTCGAGGAACCCACCCATCAAAGCTCAGAGTTAATAGATATCGATTATATAAATCTGTTATATTTCACCACCTGGAATATTTGGCGGCCTGGCAAAAATCAGCTGACTTCTTACAGAAATTGTACAGACATGCACACACGCCGTTACGAGAGGTCACGAAATTTCGCGGCTCCATGTGCGTTCAGTGGCGACCAATTAATTTCGGAATAGAAGTCGATGAAAAGCATCGCTATCAACAAGAATACGGTATGTTGTGATAGTTGACGTGTGGATACATACATATACTTATTTACGAATCGGTAATAATGTTTTATTCATGCAAATAGACATGTTACATGTATATGGCACCATACTGGTTACATGTGGAAATACTATGCGTTTAAGTTCGTGGCAACACGTGTTGGGGAATTCCAATTTGAATAAGGAATAACCATATATGGAAGTTGTAAACCATACTCACTCACCTCCAAACTGCCAAGGAAACCCGTTATTGTAGGAATTTTACGGAAAATATGATATCGTGATTGGTATTGTTGTGAGTATTTATTGGTAAAAAAAACTAATTTGGATAACTAAATCGGCTTTTGGTGAAATTACGTTGTTGTTGTTGTTGTTGTTGTTGTTGTTGTAACTGGATGATACGGGAACCATATAATCGGATTATGTATATCTTTAGCATTAGTGTGGTCAACATGGAGTTACACCTGGAACAAATGTGTAACTTGTCGAACCTGTGTCATTCGAAAGAGGAGATCTTTGTCAACAAAAATATGCAAATATCCGCTTTGGGGAAACTTTGTTATCCAAGATGGCGTCCAAAATGGTTGTCTATATTACATTAGTTATCGAAATCAGTCATTAAATGATATATTGTGGCATAGGAAGCACACAGTGATGACAGGTTGTGTGAAGTATAAGAGTACATGAATGGAGTTCCACAGACATGAGATGGCTGACAAAATGGCCGCAACTCCCAAGACATGCCACGATGAAAGCCACATATTCGATAACCACATGGGAGTGACAATGCGTAATGGTAATATGCTTGTTATTAAATATCTTTTAACGGTACACATATCACTAGCCATCTGAATGATTTATCGGTCACTGCAACCCAAGAAAACACAAACTGATTTACTTCTTTAATGTTAGGGTGTTCTGCTTATAAATTCCCCCAACAGTCGGGACAAAACATAATTTCAGACATGCAACACACGAAGAAATGTTTCGCCACTGTGCGTGGTAGTATCATTGGGCATAATGATTAATTATTTACGGGAACATATACCAGTTATAGTTTCGCTATTTTCAACACTTTCCGCGATTCAATGCGTCCTGTGCCAATGCATTCTCTTATATATGCGAGTCGACCATAGGTCGCCTCGCATATATAAGAGAATGCATTGGCCTAACAATAATTTATATTTTTTTATGAATTTTTCTTACATTCTTTAACAATTTTTTATCATTTTTTCTTATATTCATTTAAAATTATCATTTTTGTTATCTTTTTTTTCTATAATTCTTTATCAGTTTTTTTTTCATCATTTTTCTTACATTCTTTAACAATTATTATTTATTTTTTTATCTTTATTTCTTACATTCTTTAACAATTTTTTATAAATTTTTCTTTCATTTAAAAAAATAATATAAATTTTTTTTCTTACATTACACAAAATTATATAAATTTGTTTGTTATATATATGCAAGGCGACCTATGGTTGACTCGTATATATAAGAGCATGCATTGGCACAGGGATTTCTCAAAACTCCAGGAAGCTCCAGTCATGAACTGGATAAAGATACCGCAATACCTAGAATTTGGTTAGCTGTTATGGTGACTGTGGTAACTTACTTATTGGCACGTATGTTCAATGCGTATTAGACTTTAATGGAACTCATTCCTCCAATGAATAAGCACCCAAGCGTTAATTCGGATTATGCATCTTTAACCCTTTACCCAACAGAACGGCCCTGTGCCAATGCATTCTCTTATATATGCGAGTCGACCATAGGTCGCCTCGCATATATAAGAGAATGCATTGGCCTAACAATTTTTTTTAATTTTTTTTAAATAAATGTTTCTTACAATTTGTAGGACATAAAATAAAAAACATCCATTACCCTGCAGGGAGCCCCACACATATATAGAAGCATATAGAAGAGTGTCGTCTGCTCATGTTTGTCTGGGGCTCTGTATGGGTGAAATTATAAAATTGTTTATTGAATAGTGAGATGAGATTATGGTCCTTTTGCAGTCTAATATACCAGTCTAATGTACTAGTTGAATAAGCACCCAATCTCACCAGACCGTACACCGTGCATTTTATATAAAACACATATTCATACTGCTACCAAAACGGTTTCTTATAGTGTAACATCACACGACGATGTCTACGTGGGTAGCAGTATACTGCGCATGCTCACGTCAAGATCACAGCCAAATCGTGGGTATCAAGAATGTTTGATTTCCGCTGCGAAAATCGGCTCGTCTCCTTGGAGAGTCGCAATTTTGTACAGTGATCGTGTGAACTCGGGATGATTTGGAGGAATCTGCCACCTGCGCAAGGTCGTCAATAATAGACGACGGGTAAGGAAGATTTGTTGATTGATTAATTTGATTTGCGCATAATGTCTATCCAATGTTGAAGTTCTATGTTTTGCTAATATGGACAAGCAGGTCCAGGCATTTGCAGACATGACAAAACTTGTCAAATAAAGATAGGTCAACAATACAACATGACCGATTTCGTAGATGTCAGGACTAGTCAAGGTATAGCCTATATGCTGTCGCGTCACACCGGCGTGGTGTCGATGATATCCAAAATCCATTTAAAAAATCACTAAACAAAGACAATTAATTACGCTTCAAGCAGATAATAGTTGAGACTTTATTCATATGTGTATGGCAACTTGTTACAACTTAATTATATGCTATCACATGATCGAACACGAACGTGGATAACTTCGCCGCACCGTGTGAGGATACTCTACGTTTGTCGGTCACGATTCTTTTGCACGTAATTTAAAATCAGTCGTGTGAGGTTACACTTAGTGGACCATTTTTTTTCAAATTCCTTCAGTCGGCACTTTACAGCTCGATTATGCTGCCACGCAATGCACACTATTCGTTGTCAGTAACTTTTTGTTTATAACTATCTTATAATACCACTCACGTGTTTCTGAGATTATCAGGTGATCGGCGTTTAAAGGTACTCAATCCGATTAAGCACCCTCCCTAAATTACTATTTCTTTGGCTTTAGGGGTAAAAAATATTTGATTCGATTCGAGGAACCCATCCATCAAAGCTCAGAGTGATCAGATATTGATTTATGAAGTTTGGTATTTTTCGAGATGTGTACAAATAATTGCCCCAGAAACACTTATTCAAACGGACGAAGATGGATAACTCTATAATCAAGTGGTAATACTAACGCAATTTTGACCGAGACCATCCTTTTGACGGCGTGTTTCTGGGCCACAAACAATAGAAATAAAAAAAAACTTCAAAAATTGATATCTGATTACTCTGAGCGTTGATGGGTAGGTTCCTCGACTCGAAGCTAAAGAAATAGTCATTTATGAGGGTCTGATCGGATTGAGTACCTTTAAAGCTGTTATTTCAGCGTTGTCCATAAACTCAATCTTGCTATTTATATGTAAAACTAGGGAGAAGGGGTAAACGCGTTGATGAGATTGTTGAACACGTAGTGCCGCCGGCCGCCGGTCGCCGGTCGCGTATATGTGGCCTTGTTGAATATAAGGAAATATAATTTTCAGATATAAACATAGTATCTACGTCACTCTGCCACATGCAGAGTATGTAGGCAATTGTGGTCCAGTTTAGAATTTTTGAAAGCATTTCTACTGAAAATGTTACTCATTTTTGTTTTGATAAATTGCTTTCATATTATACCACCATGCATTCCTGTAATAAAATCGAAATATTCGTCTATCATCACTTGATCGGATGCAACTATGGCTAATAGTGTGAGACACGGATAATAGAAACAACACATTGTATCCAATAAGCAATGGATATCTCTCACATTATTCCATATATAGCAGTGAAATTTGAACGGTTTGATGTTGTAGCTGTCAAAATAAAAGATGATTGGTTAAATTCGTGATACTGTTCTGAGTACTTCTGATTCCAGAAAATGGCACAGAAAAAAGGTATACCTGGTAAATCCAATATAACTGTTTAATTACACATATATTACACGACTCAAAATGAAACAGCATAAATCAAACCGTGCTGCGTGTCCGCTTCTGGGCGCCCAATAGTCCAGATTTAATCATTTTAACAGACCCTGCATTCACTTGCTCTCTGGTGAGATACAATCAGAGATTTTGTGTATATGGCTGTGATCATAAGTTTCTCATATAATCATTAATTCTCGTAAAATTGGAGCGTTTGCGTGCATGTGCTCTTAACGGGCTAGCTATAATAAATGTTGTACAAAGGGTAAATTTTGGGCGATTTTCTCATCTTGGCGGCAATTTTGGGACATACATTTTACAGATATGATTTACAGGTATTCAATGTTTGTATATATTTCAATGTATTGCTAATTTGCTGTAAATTGGGGCATCTGCTACATAAATTCGGCATTTTCCGATACCGACAGCCATCTTGGACGCCATTTGGAATTGGGAATTCTCCCCAAAGCGGATTTTGCGGACTTTTTTTCATTCTGTTCTATATGGAATCTCCTGTGTCAAATGAGATCAATTGCCAAAATTTACCTATTTGTTCCCCGTTCGGACTTGTTTATTGCCAGAACGACCAAACCACATAGAATAGAATAGAATATAATAGAATAGAATAGAATAGAATAGAATTGAATAGAATACAATATATTTCATTTGGCAATCAAGACACCCTGACGGGCAGTGAAATTATAGGTACAATATGACTTAATAAAAATGTGGTTGATTTTGTTGATTTATGTGATAAATAATAAAAAATGAGAATAAAATAAAATAGAAATAAAAATATGTGAACAAGTGCCCCATTCCACATGTAAGTTTGACGAATATGGATGTACATGTATGTATCTATTACTAGTCTAAAGAAACATGACATACATGTATGATCTAATTTTAAAACAGCATGTGTATCAGGGGGGGGGGGGTGGGGGGTGAAAAAATTTCTTCCGGCACGTATGCCGGGGTGGGTGGGTGGTCAAAGCCACCAACAAGCAATTTTTTCCGCAACTAAAAAAAAAAATTCCTGCTTGTTTTTTAGTGTTTTGGCAATGAGTTGGGCTTCAAAACCACTTTGAATCAGTTTGAATGAGAGAAATAATGTAATTCTAACTGGTAAACTGACTGAAGGCAGTTATCGTGTTGTATTTTGTTGCAAATTTTGAAATCCAAGATGGCCGCTGGCAGCCATGTTTTTTTGGCCGAATGACCTCAAAATTACTCATTCCTATTTACATGTCCATGTTAACATCCATGATAAATAGTATGCACAGAAATTCATATACAGCTGTTTACAGTTAATTTCCCCCCGCAGATCTCTGTTTTAGTGTTAAAAGGGGGGGGTGGGTGTCAAAAAATGGTCGGAAAAAACTGCCGAAAACGGAAATAAATTTGGCGGTGGGGGGTGGGTGGGTACAAATAATGATCGAAAGGGAAAAAATGCCATACGTGCCTGAATTTTTTTTCCGACCCCCCCCCCCCCCCCCCCCCCCCCCCCCCCTGTGTGTATATCTGTTAATGACAATATCCATATTCATACTTTCACATACTGCCAAGTTTGCTTTGCATTCCATGAAGGATAACTCTATCTTTTTCAATAACATTATATCTTCGAAACGTGTTTTGGATTTTCGTCTGAAATTGTGAAACCAAGATCTCATTCAGTTACTAATATTGCAGGAACGAACTGGGATCTTGAGTTCACAATTTCAGCTGCTGAGTGCTGATTGAATGGCGCAAAATTTAATATTAAATAAGTTGAAATAACTACTAGAAAATTCTGGGTTTTTTTTTAAAGAGCCTCTCTCCAAAGCATATCTCGAATCTGACTTGTTAGAAATAGAATTTAAAGATGCTCCATCCGATTCGTCACCATAAAAAACTAAATATTTGTATATATTTATTTTTATGTTTATACATGTTCCAGAAAATAAAGAGCTCGAATAATATAGCAAGTGTTCATAGTCAGATACCGTCTTTCAAAGGAGACAGTTTTATCATGTTTGTAATTTTGGTCGGGCGCGCAAAAATTTCAAAGGCTCGTATACGAAAAAAATCTTTTATGGTTTTCTTTTTCATTAAAGGCCCACTTAATTTTTCAATCCCCAGATCACATTGTATACAACATTTTCCATATTATATACCATTTGAATGAGGAAGCACCAAAACATTGTATTATCAACTTACTTAACCGGTCGAATAAACTGTGAACATGTTGTTTTTTGTTAATGTACCGACTTGTGTTTTGTGCTTAATTTCGATCTCAATGGTCTGTACTATATATATTAGTTGAGAATTATGATGCATTCGGGGTTAATTAACGAGGGAATTAGTTTTTGGGTGAATCTGAGAATCTCTATCACTTGCTGGATACTCCACGACCACAGCTGTTCCGTATTCTAGTGAAAATATGAAATATATATATGTTTGGTTCTTCTTTCAAATGGTAGATAGTATGCGTTGTGTATAATGTGATCTGGACATTCGAAATTAAAGATACATATTAATCAGATTAAGCGCCCCTCAATTACTATTTATTTGTATTCGGGGCGGGGGGGGGGTAAAAATATTTTATTCGAGTCGAGAAAACCACATATCAAAGCTCAGATTTATTAGATATCGATCTTTGAAATTTATTAGTTTTCACCATCGAGACTTATAAGTGGCCCAGTAAAAAATCCAGGTCTCGGACCAAATTGCGGATGAAGATGAATAACTCTAATATCAAGAGGCTTTGTGTTGATAAAGGCCAAACTTCGTCGAACAACGTGTTGATAAATAACACGTTTCGGGCAATTTTATACTATAGCTGACTGTAATGAGCATTATTTTTGGGCAATTAATCGATTCTGATAACTGAAGGGGCATTTCAAAAAATGTTGTTGTTGTTGTTGTTGGAATCTGATGATATGGGGACCATCGAATCGGATTGAGTACCTTTCAACATACTATACCTTTACCACAAACTATTGTTATAATGAACTTCTCAATAAACCAGTACTGGAATCAGTTTTAGACAATAATTATACCCCCACTTTCGAAGAAAATGGGTGGTATACTGGATTGACTGCGTCCGTCCGTCGCGCTTTCTCCCTCTGTGTGTCCGTCCGTCCGACCTCATAACTCCAACAATTATGAACCGATTTCAATAATTTTTTGTATGCAATCTCCTTATAGGACTGCCTCTCCGCATGATGCTAATTATATAATTGCGGTTCGGTCCGACTTTTTTTTTTAAGTTACGCCTCATTTTCGACTTATTTTGACTTAGAAAATTCTGTCCGACTTAATAACTTTAACAAATATGAACCGATTTCAATAATTTTTGGTATACATGCTTCTCACAATACCCTCTCTACATGATGCGGCTATGGATTGGCTCAGACTGTTTTTCGTAATATTACACTTCATGTTCGACTTATTTTGACTTATAAAATTCTGTCCGACTTAATAACTTTAACAAATATGAACCAATTTGAATAAAAAAATTTCTGTACAAGCTTCTTGTGACACCATATCGATATTATTAGTCCGAATTTTTCTTTAAAGTTAAAAAGCTTTTTTGTTGGGTTTACGGATAATGCGGGTTGAATTTTCCACGGTGGGGGTATGCTAGCACGCGAGTGCACACCTCTTGTTTTATTAAAAAGTTTGTCCTGCTTTCAACTCGGTCTCTGATTCTGGTATTAGAATTATTAGCTTACAATTTCCACGAAATTGCGTTTTCATGTTCCCATTGACTGAGAAAAGTTAGATATTGTGACTCAATCCTGGTCATTTTGACTAACACAATTCTAGTCTAATGACCCAATCAGTCGTTTTAACTAACCTTATCTTAGTCGTTATATCTGACTAACATACCCCAGTCAGTATGCCTAATTTTCTGCGTAAGTGACTAAAGTTAGTCACTCTATATATATAGACAAACTTTTGACTAACATATAAGTTGACCTGGGCCGGTGTTTTATTCCGAACGCACACATACCAAATGTGAAACCAATTGGAGAATATATAAACCTATAGTTCTCTGGTAACTATAATAGTATATAGTGGATTCTGAGACAAACATAACTCGGTAAAATAAAAAAATCATAAATCGTTTGTACATGGTTTATATCAGTTCAGCCACCACTGGTGGCTGATACAGTGACTGACGAGTTGTGTGGTAGCAATCGCCAAGTTATGCGATAGCTCACGAGTTATGTATAGTAAATTAAACGAGTTATGTATACAGTAATTTGAGGTCACAAGTTATGTAGTGGGAAATCGTTGAGATTCTTAGTAAAAAAAATTATTTTCGAAGATCAGTTTCGACTTGATGCAATAATATATAGAACGTATATGGTTTCCCGAATTTTTCAGACAATCACTGGACTTGGAAATTTTTAGACCCAAACATGCATCTATTTGGAGTGTTTTGCGCGAAAGGTGTTCTTTTTACCCAATGCGTGCTCCGTCTCTCGAATTTTGTCTCAATTCATCGGTTTCCCAATTTTGCACACCATCGCTTGACATCGTCCCGAAAACCAGGTACTGTATAAGTCATATAACATGTAGGTAAACGTACACTGAACATTCTTCATTGCAGAATCAGATGCTGCTCCATAGTGATCCAAATCTCGATAAATTAAAAGAAAACTATATGATAATAAGTCATGCATACAGATGCACAAGTGATTTATAAGTGTCATGCACAACGCTGTCAGATGTATGGGTGGGATAAATACCACGCAGATGCATGGTTAATTCCACCGGGAAATTACTGCACTGCATGCACGCGGAAACCAAGAACCACAGGAAAGCTAATATTATGACTGTGCACGTACACGTATCAGGTTATACCGCACGTGAGCATGGATTACAAACCGATCTGATCAGAATTAGCTATATAGATAGATAGCCCCTAATCCCGGCATCGTTTTGTGTAAGACACGCGTGTATTATCGGCACGTGCAACACTTGACGTAAGAGCTTAGTGCAATGATATCGATCAATGTTATTATTATGTTAATTAGAATAAAATTATATTCAATTTGTGTTGGGTTATTTAGTGTTGACTGTTAGATAAACGTGGGTGATTAAAAATAATTTTATCAACACGAATTAGAGACACATTTAAAATGGAACTATATTCGACTTGAATTTATTGCACTCGGATAATAAATTTCGTATGGAATTAAGATTCTTTAGAGATCATCTATGCATGTACATTAATAGATACATGATCATGTCGGTACCACTCATTACAATGTGTGTAACACAGGCCTAGCTGTCATGCAGTAGGCTACCGTATACGTATGCCTACAGGTAGATAATGCTTGCGCTTAATGATGAGTCTTATTGGTGACTAATTGTTATACTGGAAACAAATATTACGACAGGTCAGCATAAATTATTATCCATTTGATCATATTGTCAGGTCGAATTAAAATGTTGTTATTGTTAATATTCAATTTGTATGATCACATCATCGTCCGAGATGTCACTTTAAATGTGCCACCAAACCAGCCCAATTTATCAACCGGCACCTGCTTGATAACTCAACGATTGACCAATGGGCGAAATGGGGAATTCCGAGCTAAAAATAAAAATTGACGTCACACAAAATCGTAAACCAAAATGGCTCTTTTACAAAACAGACAAAGTTATTGAAAGAAACTACAGACATAATTACATTGTTCATGCCTCGTAGATTCATTTAACAATCAGGATTTATAATGGTGTGAATTCACAGAACCCATGTTATATGGGCGGAATTAGTGGTGTTTTTCCAAGTGGATTTACAGTGCTGTTGTTTTTTGTCTGCGCTAATAATTTTTCTGCTGGGGATTTCTCCTAATTTTTGGCATGGCCGCCGGCGAAATGCCGCTGTTTTGCAACAGGCTTTGCCAACAAGCGTCTCTGTGATGAAATCTACACTATGATTTCAGAGTTCTGAATGGATATGCTCTTAGACGTTTTACCAGTACATGCAAATTGATGTACTATTGGAAAAAATAAAGAACTCTTTCTTTTTTTTAGAACAGTGCTGTCAGATCAGAACTTGGAATTAATTTAAAGTACCAATACTTCACTCTCTGCAGAAGATATGTGATACGCATTGGCATTGACTTATCATTTATCATCTTTCATGTGCACTGCAGTGTTAGCAATAAAATAATATTTATGGTGCAGAATGCCAAAGATATATGTAACTTTGCCGAAGACCAGGATAATTATAAAATTTTACAAAGGAAAAATGAAAATTTTATCGAGTTACCGGTAATTGTGAATATTTACATGAGATGCTGAGATAACGATGCATCTACGGAGTGAGCTGTTCACTTTGACAAGTGGTTTAGTATTGTTCGTTAGTTTCATCCCATACGTCATTGCGTGCCCACCCCGATGTACTTGTACGACAGTTAAAAGAAATCGTGGTAACAGCGATGAAGAAACCCAGGTCAAGGGACGTCGTGTTGATTGCTCCAAAAATTCAGCTCCCTTCACATCAGTGTCACAGATCAGTCGACAACTTCCATTGGACACTGTTCAGCTGTAAGTACAAGTCTACATTCTACAATTTAAAATCCTGTGCCAGTACTAGTAAATTACAATCACCCCATGCAAAGGTCAGCCCCATGCGAAGTCAGCCCTAGAGGTGAGGGTGCCATTGATACCATGATGTACATTGTATATTATCTACCATACAGGACTACAGGTACACATGTATACCGGGACTACAGGTACACATGTATACCGGTACATGTTTAATACCCAGTACTTTACTTAACATATTATGCTAGTCCTGTAGTCCAACAAATTAGACTAAATTTTAATATTTGGACATTTACGAGGAATTAAGATATAAAAGAATACATGTAAATGTCCAGATATTAAAATATATCTTCCGAATCTTCTAATATCTTGGACTAATGTTATGTTACCGGTAAAATCAATATTTGCCATTGGTTAAATGTACCTGTATCTTTAAAACATTCAAATTTATTAGCACTATCCTGAGTATCTCAAAGTAATGTACTTGAAAAATGGGGTGTCAGATATCCCGGTATTGACCTCAGTATTACTGGTGATATACATTACATGTATGGTATTCACAGCGGTAATGAGATGGTCAATATGGTGGAGTTACAGTCCCTACATTGTAGATCATGATTCATGCTATGTATCTCTACTCTGGCTAACACCCGTAGAGATCATATTCCACCAGTACAAAACCTTGGAACTTTGTGAAGTTTTGACAGGGAACCTTATAAAGTCGAAAAAATAACACAGGAAATTTATTTCTTAGTTTATATTATGTGTTTCTTAATGATGTACCCCGCTGGACAAAACAAGTGTCCATTGCCACCGCGGTGTATTTGCCGGCCGTGGTGTCAGACTTTGTAACTGCAGTTGAGCACTGCAGCCGAATGGCAAGTACACCGCGGGCCGAACGGTAAGTACAGTACACTGCGGCCAAACGGCAAGTACATGTACACCACGTCTGAACGGAAACTACTAGTACACCGCGGCCGAATGGCATGTACACCGTGGTTAGATATCTGGTTTGTATCGTCTTTTTTCAGTTTAATAAATGTACATTGTGGCAAGTAGCAACTACCCGGTACATGTACATCATGGCCGAACGGCAAGAGCATGTACACCGCGACCCAACTGTAGTTAGCCGGTGCAGCTGCGGTGAAGTTGCATTTCGGCCGTGTTGGCAATGCTAACCGCACCACGGTTAACTGGACACTTGTGTTGTCCCGCAGGACACTTCAATCTACGGTACATACTGGTAGGTGAAGGTCCCAGCTCGAAAATGCATGCTTTTCTGTTACTTTTGTAAGCCGATATTGCAAATAGCTTGGATTAATTACCCTGGAAAAGTTCCACAATTGTACATGTACAATGTACCTGTATATCATCTCCATTTCAGCGACCTGGGGAATAATCATCTGACAGTTATAAAGAAAGGAGCATTCAACAACCTGTCCATGCTGCAAAAATTGTGAGTTTACCAACCATTGTCACCCCCAATACGGTAGTTCTACAGTAATGCTCTCAACCCCTTAACCCCACAGAATTATGGGTAACTTTTCAGGTTTAGTTGGAAATATGGCTTGTTGCCATTCATCGGAACGCTCTCGGGGAGAGCTTTCCGATGAATGGCAATAAGCCATACATGTATTTCCGACTAAATCCTGAAAAGTTACCCATAATTCTGCTGTGGTTAAGGGGTGAATTACTTCGGGCATTACTTTACCAACCACAACCATTGTCACCCCCAATACAGTAGTTCTATCTGTAAGGCAAAAAAAAAAAAATTGTGTTTATGGTTTCCCTACTCTTGAGTGCCTAATAAACATACATGTACGATTATTAAAATTGAGGTAAAATTCCCACCTGTACGATCGTTATTTGGTCCTGTACGTTTTTTAAATTAACCAAAAGAAATAATTCACCAATCTTAAATTGTGTTATTCATAGATAAATGAACTCGGATTGTTGACAATGATCAGCACACTGTAGATTCACAGACCTGGCTATCCATCGAAACTATTTCTGTCACATGGCATCAGTAAACCAGTCAGATGTTGCGTTTTGTTGGGATGTACTAATATTTCCAGTCTGTACGTTTATTCCGCCCTGTACTATTATTCAGTTACGCGACATTTTCCAACCTGTACTATTATTCCACCCTGTACTTTTATTAGGCACTTAAGAGTACCTACCCAAGAAAAAGGTGCCTACAGAAAACTTTTTATGAGACTGTAGAGACAGATCTTCTTTTTTTTTGCTCAGTGGGAAGGTCATCAAAAGGTACTGTATCTTACCCATTTTCAAACCTCTCCTATACATGAACATGTATACTGGTATATGAGGCAAACAAATGTTTTAGTAGTCTAGTAGTGCTCTGACTAATTCAAGATTAACAATATTCAGTATTGAATCTTTCAATTAATTTGAATTGTGAAGCTTTCTAGATTTCATTGTCAATGACCCAATGGAATTCAGAATAAAAAGATTTGAAAAAAAATAAATAATCCCTATCCAAAAAATGTACCTACCCTAATTATTTTGGACCATGTAACCCTAAACACAGGTATTATTTTTTTTGGCCTAATACCACTCATACTAGTACCGATAGTTCCAACTTATATTAAACTGAGATGGCATTGTTTACCACCCATAACGATACTACTAGTAGTAGTTCTAACTTCTATTAAATTGAGTGAGTTTACCAGTTACCACCCATACCATACAGGTACCGTAGTTCTACCGGTAACTTTGACCAACAGACTCGCCTCATATACATGTACAGTAACCACAAATTATTAGCAACACAAGGCATTATAATGTAGGAGTCTGTACTGGCCCTTGCCAGCTCGCCTATATAAACTCCCTCTACCATACAAGTACTAGTACAAGTAATTGTGGTGGAACTGCACTGGAACCAGTTTACAGTACATTTGTGTGTACTAGTACGTACATGTACATTTACCACTAACGGAATTGTGACATCAGATGGGAATGATAGCTGAGTTACTGTACATGTATGGTACTGGTATACCCCGCTGGACAAAACAAGTGTCCATTGGCACCGCGGTGGATTTGCCGTTCGGTCGCGGTGTCAGAGTTTGTAACTGCAGTTGAGCACCGCGGCCGAACGACAGGTACACTGCGGCCAAACGGCAAGTTCACTGCGGCCGAAAGGCAACTACCCTCGCGGTCGAATGGCATGTACATGTACACCGTGGTTAGATTTCTGGTTTGTATTGTCTTTTTTCAGTTTGATGAAGGTACACCGTGGCAACTACACCATGCCGAATGGCAATTACACCGCGGCCCAACTGTAGTTAAATGTAGCTGGTGGAGCCACAGTGTAGTTGCATTTCGGCCACGGTGGCAACACTAACCGAACCGCAGTTAAGTGGACACTTGTTTTGTCCAGCAGGGTACATGTACCGTCGGTACTGTAGGTTCATATACATGTATTTTACATGTACGGAACATGTACTAGTTGCAATATATACGGTACATGTACTAGTTGCAATATATACGGTACATGTACGTTTCGTGTGACATACCGGTACATGTACATATGAAATATTGTGTTAGCGTTCTGCATCTTATCCTGGGTCGCAAATATATCAGTAAGGGTTAGGATTTACTACTAGTAATAATGGTACATGTACCTGTATAAAACATACATTGTATGGTACAGGTAACTCGCTGTTGGGGTACCTGGTATGTTCAACCGGTGTCATACCAGGCTTAGTGTATGGTAGATAAATCATATCAGGATATGGTAAGTATTTACGTATTTACATGTACATGTAGTTCAAATAAAATTAACTTTGCGGCTGAGGTTACCGCCTACCGGTACATGTCAGAAAAAAATTACATGTTGGGTCTGTGGGTTAGGCCAATATAAAAAAATTGCTTGATTTAATAATTTTTTATGAAGCTACCGGTGTAATTTTTATGGCTTTCTTTCGTGTCTTGAGAAATAATGTCAGATAACATTGTACATGTATTGGGAACAGTTTTCATTGATTTTTGTATATTAACAGATACATGTATTTGGACATCGGAATAAGTTTTTTTCCAGTTTAATATTTGTTACCTACTAGTACATGTACATGTACTACTGTACTGTACATTAATGTAATCAGAAGTGATGCAAATTTCAAGATATTTTAGTTGTGCCATGATTCCATGAAACAAATGGTTAGGCCAAAGAAAAAAGATACTATGTTTCCGTACATCGACCGACCCTAAAAATAACCCGCCGACCCTAAACTTTTTATTGATATTTTGAGAAAAAGTCAAAATTTTCGCAATTTCAATTTCCTGAGAGTGGATCTCCTGCCTGCTTTATGTCTTGTTTGGGACTTATGGAACACTATCAACAGACATGGTGGGTGTGTATCTGCACAGTATATATACATGTAAAGAGGTTATCACCACATATATTAGGGGTATACATGTACATGTAGCTACTGTTTCCAAAAACCAGGCATGCTCGGTGGGTGTACTGGCTACCCCCAGACAATGGGATGTAGTCGTCACAATACAAGTACGGTATAATGGCGGTATTATTGGTAAAATTCTTATAAAAAGTTAGTGACATCAATTTTGTACCAAGTTTATAGCCAAATTTATGAAAATGTGGTATGTGAATAATAAAAAGCATGAAGTAAGTTTGATTTTTTATCAATCTTAATGTATATTTCCACTGTGTTGATCAAGTAATACTTTCCCCACGGCACAGGTTGGCATTTTATGTCACTTTGGTCGAGGTAGTTCAATATTTCTGCAGCTGGATAAAAAATATCAAAATAAAATAAAATAAAAAAATTCCCTACCTACCTACCCTAATTTTATCGCTCTGTTACCGGAAACATACAATCTTTTTTCTTTGGCCTTAGGGTAGAGGTTTAACATACACGTACATGTACTAGTAGGGTCGGTAGTAAAATCCAAGTCCCCCAACCACAAATATTGTTATGTTTGGTCTTATACTGGTTCATGTCTGGTTCAGGGTTAAATCACTGTATCTTTATCCTGGATGGTATCAGGATTAGGTTTGAATACAGTATGTCTATCTCTCACTGAGAGCTTTCCGATGAATGGCAACAAGCCATACCGGTATTTCCGACTAAATCCTGAACAGTTATCCATAATTCTGCTGTGTTTAAGGAGTCGATTACTTACCGCTATTCTCAAAGTAATTGACCAGAAAAACGGGGTGATACCCCGGTCATGACCACGGTGATACCGGTAATAAACGGTAGCTGTATCGAGGCGGTCATGGCAGTGGAATTACGGTATTGGGCGATGATACCGCGGTCTTTTAGCGGGCACCGCATTAATGTTTTTGAATACCGAAGTGATTTTCATGGAACACTTTGAGGGGAGGTATTTACTCCCACATACGTTAACAAGCGGTATCAGTACCGCGGTATTGGAGGATACCGTGGTATAGTACCGCAGTATTAACGGGGTGACACCACGTTGCTGGTGGTCAATTACTTTAAGTATAGCGGTAGGGCATTACTGTACCTTGGTTATTACATGCATAACATATACGGTACATGTAAGGTTATTATTGATTTGAAATGGAAATTTGTTGCAAAATTGCCTTCTTGTGCTGACTTGTACTTGTATACCAGTTTTGCCTACCGTATGTCCATGCCGATTTCTTCCACCTACGCAGCTGCCTAGGCAACAATATTGCTAGCCATCTTTTCCTCAATTCCCTGTCTGTCAGTTTCCAGTTTACATCTCCGTATGTTTATTCTGGATGATGTCAAGTTCAGGGTTAAATCTCAACCTGTTTATCCTGTGTCATATGGTATGGCCATGGTCTCTGCTAGCCCCATTCAATAAGATCTCAATGTTTACCAGTACGAGGTCATCCCTTTGTAGCAGGGATCAAAGCTGCCCCCAGGCTGGATGATATTTATCTGGCTACATAAATACAGCCATGGTGCCTAATAATCACCAATTGATGACACTGATATGCTTCTTCTGGTCTGATGGGGCAAGCTGCATGTCAATAAAAAAATCTCTCTCTAATGATCAATTTCTTACAGCCAGGAAATTAACCCTTGTTAGATCCAACCAGGAAGTTTCTTTGCTCTGATAAGGCAAGCAGCAAAACATTCACTCTGAGCCTGGAAGGATCAATATCCTAGCCACGGACAGTTTGGGAAATTAACCAGGGAAATTTTCAGGGCTGTTTTGATACCTGTTACAGGTACTAGTATGGGTGCCCAAACTTGAGAAGCCCAAATGTCCCCAAATTCCTAGTGGACAGCATCGAGTCAATTTTCCAAGGCAATTCAACAATATGCTACATTGTGTATGTGAATAAAAAATCTATAGTTGCAATAGAGCCTTTATTTGCATGTTAAATTTTGAAATCAGAAATATTATGTCATATTTATAATACATGCATATGTATCTCTCAGGGTTGGCCGATTTAAATCAAGTGATTTACAGTACATGTAAATCATTGATTTAAATCAATGATTTTCATTGATTTAAATCAACATTTTTAAAATCATGATAAAAAGTCAACAACTGCAATATCTAACAATGTTTCTGTAAACTATAACATGACTATGATTAAACAGTATACAAATTTGATAATAGATATGAAATTGTACTGTAATTATCAACCCCATAGAAACTACAGTACATGTAGACTGCATGATACATGTGTCCGTACTAGTATTTACTGCTCCAGCAAATGGCCTGTTCTGCTTTGCATTGTTGGTATTGTTTGCAACTACTACACTGTTTACCGTAATTCTATTTCCTTTTATGATTGCTGTACATGTAAATGCTAACTGAGTAATTCTACCATATACTCTGCCATCTAACTACTTTAGTTTTCTGGTGTCTATACAGTACTCGATATATGATGTGATTACTGTCACTGAGAGCAAATGTAATTGACAATATTCAGTTTTCAGTGAAAATTGACTAAATTTATTAGTAAAAGTTTAAGCACAGGTCTACCGGTACATTTCCAGATGTCACATCATTGGAACCCGCATGGTCCTTAGTATATGTGACCCGCCATATCAAATCCAGTCGTAAGTCGGGATTTTTTTACCCTGTGCCAATGCATTCTCTTATATATGCGAGTCGACCATAGGTCGCCTCGCATACCGGTATACATGTACAAATGTACATGTATAAGAGAATGCATTGGCCTAACAATTTTTTATTTTAATAATTTTTTCTTGTATTCTTTAACAATTTATAATTTCACCCATGCAGAGCCCCAGACAAACATGAGCAGACGACACTCTTCTATATGCTTCTGTATATGTGTGGGGCTCCCTGCAGGGTAATGGATGTTTTTTATTTTATGTCCTAAAAATTGTAAGAAACATTTATTTAAAAAAAATGATAAAAAATTGTTAGGCCAATGCATTCTCTTATATATATAAGAGAATGCATTGGCACAGGGTAAAAAAATCCCGACTTACAACTGGATTTGATATGGCGGGTCTAATACATATATATATGCATAAAGTACATGATCGCTATATCTGTACTGCCATGATATTTGTGTTTGATTGGTATACAAAAAATATTAAATACTAATACGATCACAGAATTCTGATTAATCCAGCCTTGGATATAATAAGCAGCACCTTTCAGAACCTTCATTTATTAGAGAAATTGCACAATTACATATTTTCATATAAACAGTTTAAAAAAAAAATCAATTTAAATAAAAAAAATCCTGATTTAAATCAAATAAATTGATTTTTTTTATTTATTTAAAAAAAACTGAAAAATCACCAACCCTGGTATCTCTGTTGGTTCAGCATAGAAGCCTTATTAAGATATACATGCATGGGGATACAATTACATGTATCCTCTGCTGGAAACAGGTGTCCCCAAATTATCTCTGGATTCTTCCCTGAAATTTATCCTACATGTATATGTATATGTATATGTACATGTAGTTTCTCTATATCCCCAAATTGGCAGACGACATTTGCATAATCGAGTTTCCCAATGCATGCACATCACAATATTTACCATCTGGGAACTTCAATCTGAGTCAACATATACCGGTACATTGTATGTCTCCCATAGCTACATGTATACTGAATCTGAATGAGGTCCCCAGAGGGTGAATTTGGTGATGCTATCGCACTATGCGGGGTAGCATCACTAAATTCACCCTCTGGGGACCTCATTCTGCTAATGTCAGGCACCTTATTTACGGGCTTGTCCGTACATGTGTAGTACCATGCTTTTTGAATTGCAGACCCCTGCCTGTACAGTAATGCCCTAAAAATCGACTCCTTAACCACAGCACAATTTTGGATAACTTTTCAGGATTTAGACGGAAATAATGCTTGTTGCCATTCAACTGAGAGCTTTCCGATGAATAGCAACAAGCCATATTTCCGACTAAATCCTCAAAAGTTACCCATAATTGTGCTGTGGTTAAGGAGTGATTATTTAGGGCATTACTGTACCTCAGTCCTAAGAGTCCTTCACATCTCACTGCTTTCACTAGTAGCATTATAAAGCTGTAGTTACTGATTACCTTGAGATTAGCAGCCATGTGTCTGCATTTTATGGGCTCACCTTAATGGCTAAATTAATTAATGTTTGGGATATGTTCTCCATATGTACCTTAATTAACTCCCCATCACAGGCTGAAGAACTGTATGCCAACATCAGAATTTACCATAGAAAGTTTAAATAGTTTATGAGGTGTGTCTTCATAAGGATTATCTCATTACCATAAAATCTAAATTTACTTCCTGGTACTTCCTGTACATGTACATGTACATGCAGTAGATTATTGGACATTGTAATTCAAGTTGAATATTTGTCGCTAAAACATGCATTCTGATTGTCGAGTCGCTAACTTTAGTTTTTGATTCACCAGCATCCAGGGGGGAGGGGGTGAGAAAAAAAAATTCCGGCACATATGCCTGATTGGGTGGGTGGTCAAAGCCACCAACAAGCAATTTATTCCGCAACTAAAAAAAAAAATTCCTGCTTATTTTTTTAGTGTTTTGGCAATGAGTTGGGCTTCAAAACCACTTTGAATGAGAGAAATAATGTAATTCTAACTGGTAAACTGACTGCAGGCAGTTATCGTGTTGTATTTTGAAATCCAAGATGGCCGCTGGCAGCCATGTTTTTTTGGCCGAATGACCTCAAAATGACTCATTCCTATTTACATGTCCATGTTAACATCCATGATAAATATAGTATGCACAGAAATTCATATACAGCTGTTTACAGTGAATTTCCCCCCGCAAATCTCTGTTTTAGTGTTAACCCTTTACCCAACAGAAGGGCCCTGTGCCAATGCATTCTCTTATATATGCGAGTCGACCATAGGTCGCCTCACATATATAAGAGAATGCATTGGCTTAACACATTAAACATTATAAAATTGTTAAAGAATGTAAGAAAAAATGGTAAAAAGTGTTAAAAAAAAGATTTTTTTTAGGCCAATGCATTCTCTTATATATGCGAGGCGACCTATGGTCGACTCGCATATATAAGAGAATGCATTGGCACAGGGCATAACTGTAACCATCACAATGTGGTCAATGAGCCGGTTCCAATGATATCCATATTTGTATGGTTTTATTGAGACAGACCCAAGATAATTTAGGCTGTTGCAGCTTTATTTGGCCGTTTTTGGACGGTTTGTTGGGTAAAGGGTTAAAGGGGTACTGTACACAGAGATAGGCAATTTTTTTTTACTCCCATTGAAATAACTTTCAAGTTAGATTGTGTTTGTGTTATATGAGTTTCGTATAAACCTAATTTAGCGAAGAAAATATTGATCTTGGAAAGAAAAATATTACGATTTTCAAACTACGCGCCATGTTTTTGACCTTCACCGGAGAAGACGCAGGTCTCAGGAAGAACTGGAAGTTCATTGCTCACAGCTTCGATTGATGCATCGAACAATCTCACTCCCTATAAAAGTACTTGACGCTTTATGACTCTTGTTTCTCCTTTTTTCCGAATCGGTTATAACGGGCCTTCCTTTTGCAGGTAACATGTTTTGTTTTCAACTCAATAATGTTCGCGAACGGTCGTCAATAAAAGACACGCAGCAGATGCGATTTCAAGAATGGTAACCCATAATGGCATAATTCGCCATTTTATGACTCCAGCCGTAAAATGACATCGTCGACTCAAATTAGTTATTTTATAATATAATATTCATATTAGATCGCTATTGTCACCGGGAATTTATTGAAATTGGTGTACAGTACCCCTTTAACAACGAATTTCATGCAGTTTCTCTTTTTTTGTTTTTTTTTTAATTGAATTTCAATGGAGATAAACATACTATTTTTCATTGGATATTCATGGATTTGACACATGAAAACACTTGTGACTGACTGAATTCAATTTAAGGAATGCACAGATTTCCTTTTACATGTAACGGACTACTACCGGTACAATGTCATAGGCAATGTATGCATTAGATGGTTTACACTTATAATATTTCTGTTCTTATCCCTTGTTTATGTAGGCTGAATTACTACCGGTAGTACCGTACCTGTATTTCCAACATCAGAATTCACTGCGCAAAGTTAAAACAATTAGTGCGTTAATTATCAGTGTCCTCAGTACTTCTCACATTCAACGAAAGACTATAGTAATGACATCCGCACATAGTTGTGTAATCAACTCCTCCCATTGTTCAAATGTAGAAAATGGAAACTTTAGGATATTGTTACCCGTATATTACTAATGTGTAACATGTATATGGGCGACAGAATAAAATCATTTTTCACAGAGTTACATTGTACAGTAATGCCCTAAGTAATCGACTCCTTTACCCAACAAACCGGCCAAAACTGGCCAAATAAAGCTTCAACAGCCTAAAATATCTTCGGTCTGTCTCAATAGAACCATACAAATATGGATATCATTGGAACCGGCTCCTTGACCACATTGTGATGGTTACAGTTATGCCCTGTGCCAATGCATTCTCTTATATATGCGAGTCGACCATAGGTCGCCTCGCATATATAAGAGAATGCATTGGCCTAAACAAAATCTTTTTTTAACACTTTTTACCATTTTTTCTTACATTCTTTAACAATTTTATAATTTTTAATGTTTTAAGCCAATGCATTCTCTTATATATGCGAGGCGACCTATGGTCGACTCGCATATATAAGAGAATGCATTGGCACAGGGCCGTTCTGTTGGGTAAAGGGTTAAAGGAGTCGATTACTTAGGGTATTACTGTGTACACGTACTAGTATTTCACCCTTTCTTGACTTGACTTTTTTCCCCAATATTTGATATTTTTTTGTTCCGAAAAAGCCAACCTCCTGAGAATTTTTTTTTTTTTCGGGGGACATGTTGTCATCGACCTTTTATGTAACTGGAGGTTTCTTGTAATCCTAAATATACATGTAAGTACTACTAGTAGTAGCCCTGTTCAAATGATATTCAAATGTTTGAGACTAAAGAATATCTCCCTGTTATAAAACAGCACCACATGCTAATCACTAATTAGCAAAGTACTCCACTCTCTGATAATTTAGATACATCTCCATGACTGGACTATGTTATCCACATGGTACTTTACTGGTTATAGATACCATCAGCTGATAACATTCATAAGAAAAATATAAATAGCCTCCCTTCTTACTGCCTCAAAGAAACATGTGTTTTATTTTTTTATTTTCAAGCCTTAAAAATTTTATTATTTTTTTATCATTTTTTTCTTACAATTTTTAACACTTATAAAAAATAATATATAATTTGTTAGGCCAATGCATTCTGTTATATATGCAATGCGACATGGTCGCCTTGCATACCATATATAAGAGAATGCACTGGCACAGGATTTTCACAATAATTCAGGAATATTTTGATGCTGGATGCACACTGAACACTTCTGTCTGATGCGATGATCCACTTCACAATTCCCCCTCTTAACATCTGCATGCATTTAGACGGCTAATGAGAATTTTTCTGGCATGAACTCCAGTGCATGTTGCCAAGGCCGTCATTAAAATATCTTAGTTTCTCCTGACCCAGTGCATAAAATATCGAAGTTTTGAAATAGTGTGTCTTCATTTGCAGAATGAGGCCCACAGAGGGTGAATTTAGCGATGCTAACCTGCACAGTGGGCTAGCATCACAAAATTCACCATCTCGGGACCTCATTTCTGGGAAGTATCAATAGCTTCAAATTAACATTGTTGTTAGTTACATGTACTTTCCCTCTTCTGTTAAGTTTCTATATCCCCTAATTTGCAGAAGATAAAATGCATATTTTTAAGTGACTAATGGGTGAACATCATCAACTGTTACTGGGGAACTTCAATCTGATTCTAGGTCTCTCATAGCTGTTGAGGCCTAAGCAGAATGAGGTTACCAGAGGGTGAATTTGGGGACGTTAGCCCGCTGTGTGGGATAGCATCACTAAATTCACCTCGGGGACCTCATTCTGCATGGCCTCATCTGCTATGGGAGACATCGACTCAGATTGAAATTCCAAAATGGTGAATATTGTGATGTGAACCCATGTGGGAACCTAAACAGGCTTAACATTGTCACCTCTACTATTTAACCTTTTCATGACGGGTTAAGATCCTGTGCCAGTGCATTCTATTATACTGTATATGCGAGTCTCCCATTGGGATCCTACTAGTACCATATACTAGTACAAGAAAATGCACTGGCTGTATTACAGGTCATGGTGCCGGTAAATATTATTACATGTAGGCCAATGTGTTCTCTTATACATGTACTGGTATATGCGAGGTTCCATATGGGAGACTCACATATACAAGTACATGTATAATAGAATGCAAATGCACAGGGTTTTCGCAAAATTTCAGGAAGCTGCTGTCATGGAAGGGTTAAAAACAGGGATATCACAATCAATCAGCCCTCTTAATTCAGATTGTTTTGCTTCGGCAATCCGCTACGGCAATAGTATGCCTTGGCCCAGTTTGCTTCAGCAAATTGCTTCGGCAATGCTGATTGCCGTAGCCAATTATGAAGGCTGCAATCAATTATAGTAAAGCTCTTAAGTAATCGACTCCTTAACCACAGCAGAATTATGGGTAACTTTTCAGGATTTAGTCGCAAATATGGCTTGTTGCCATTCATCGGAAAGCTCTCATCGAGAGCTTTCCGATGAATGGCAACAAGCCATATTTCCGACTAAATCCTGAAAAGTTACCCATAATTTTGCTGTGGTTAAGGAGTCGATTTAATACTTAGAGCATTACTGTATTGGATTCATTTAAACATTTAATGCAAATCTAAAAGGTTATGGCTGAAACTATTCATTGTGAATTCATTGTATCGCGATAGACTTTCAAAGTTTCAAACAATATACCGGTATATATTGTATCGTATCGTATGTATCGCCATACAGGAAATCAAGTAATGTCTGAAGATAGGCTTGTGTAAAAAAGGAAAACCAAAAGCAATTATCTCTCAAGTTTACATGTATTATGATGTATACTATGTATATTTGACGCACCTGGCCTATAATTACACTCAAATTTAGTTTAAAAGGAACTCTACCTCCAGTTGTAATAGTTGTTTCAGATATTTCAGGCGGTATTCATTTGGAAACACTAATTTAGTGTTTCGTGATATGTATCATATCGTTGATCATGTATCGTGATTCATATCGTATCGTGACCAAGTGTATCGTTGCAGCCCTATATCGGTAGAAGGTGCTAATTATTTGTAGTATTATGAAATATAGTTTGAATGAATTGCTAGGAGACTTTGCTGAAGACAATAATATGCCCAAGAACCATTTTATGTACCGGTACATGGAATAGTCCTTCAAAAGTGTTGCTCAAGTTCTATACAATGTACTGTAGGGTACTTGGTCTAAAAAATTGGGTCAACCATTATATTCTGCATGACCGAACAATTGGATAACTGTAAACAAACCACGTAACCAGTCTGTACCGTAGGTTAAGGCGAATCGCAAAATTGTATGCACCGCTGACTCTACTTAACTTTATGATATGTCTCAAGACTGAATACCATAAGATCCCATAAGGTTTATATTGAGATAAAAAAAAAATGGACCGAATTCCTAACTGGTTTTTTTTTTCTCAGAGCCAACATCAGGCAGTGTCCCGATATTTTTAATGTTTAATATTTGAGATTGAAAAAACCTGAGCAAGATATCATAAAATAAAGTATGTATAGGTGCATATCTGTCATTGTAGGTAACATAAAACTGCATGAAATGGGTATCTACATTTTGAGTATATTAATTAAATATGATTATCATCAGGACTGGAAATGAAAAAATACATTCCTGTGAGCGACCAATAAAATACATTCCTGTGAGCGACCAATAAAATACATTTCTATGAGCGACCAATAAAATACATTCCTGTGAGCGACCAATAGAATACATTCCTGTGAGCGACCAATAAAATACATTCCTGTGAGCGACCAATAAAATACATTTCTGTGAGCGACCAATAAAATACATTCCTGTGAGCGACCAATAAAATACATTCCTGTGAGCGACCAATAAAATACATTCCTGTGAGCGACCAATAAAATACATTCCTGTGAGCGACCAATAAAATATATTCCTGTGAGCAACCAATAAAATACATTTCTGTGAGCGACCAATAAAATACATTCCTGTGAGCGACCAATAAAATACATTCCTGTGAGCGACCAATAAAATATTTTGAGTTGAGAGATTTTTTGAGGGGAAACAAAGTGTATTTTTATATGGCCTGATGTATCTACAGCCAGCCTGGGTGTAGGAGTTAATCTGTTCTGTTCCTGATCATGCTCATCCAAGCTAAATTTTATGGCCAAACTCATTTCCACATTCTGTGAATATTAGCAAAACCTCACACTACCTGGCTATCAGCAGATGTGCATGTCTTATTGTGCATCGAGAAACAAAAGGTGTATGAATCATCTCAATACATACAGTAATGCCCTAAATAATCAACTCCTTAACCAGAGCAGAATTATGGGTAATTTTTCAGGATTTAGTTGGAAATAAGGCTTGTTGCCATTCATCAGAAAGCTCTCCCAGAGAGCTTCCCAATGAATGGCAACAAGCCATATTTCTGACTAAATCCTGAAAAATTACCCATAATTCGGCTCTGGTTAAAGATTCGATTATTTAGGGCATTACTGTAGGTATACTCTCATACTGTTTTATTATCAAACCTTGAAATAGTGTGTCTGTCATGTGCAGAATGAAGTCCACAGAGGGTGAATTTAGTGGTGCTACAGATACTTCTGGGAAGTATCTATAGCCTCAAATTAACATTGTTTTTGGATACTTTTTCCCTTCTGTTCGGTTTCTTTATCCTCTAATATGCAGAAGTAAAAATGCAAATTGAGGTGACTTAACGGGTGAACACTTTCTACTGGGGAACTTCAATCTGATCCAAGGTCTCCCACAGCATTTGAGGCCTAAGCAGATTGAGGTTCCCAGAGGGTGATTTTGGTGATGCTGGTATTTTAACTATGGGCACAATAACTTGTTAAATTTTTTATGGTCAAATTAATTTCAACATTCTGTGAGTAAGTACCAGTAGCTTTACCATACTGGTTTATTAACATGTGAATGTTTACTGTGCATCAAGAAACAAAGTTGCATGATTACCCGGTACATGTGCAGACAGATGCTGATCAATTCAATATAACATGTACGTGCAATACAATCAAGTCTTGACATAGTGTGTCTGTCATTTGCAGAATGAGGTCCCCAGAGGGTGAATTTAGTGATGCTACCCCGCACAGTGGACTAGCATCACTAAATTCACCCTCTGGGGTCCTCATTCTGCATGGCCTCATCTGCTATGGGAGACATCGACTCAGATTGAAATTCCAAAATGGTGAATATTGTGATGTGAACCCATGTGGGAACCTAAATTATACAATGTGTCTTCTGCCAATTTGGGGATAGAGAAACTAAATTAAAAAAGAAATAGAATCTATGTGAAGAAGTTTCTATAGAAATTTGATAATAACTAAACTTAATTTCCAAGGAAGTCAAGGCCTGAGCAGAATGAGGTCGCCAGAGGATGAATTTAGTGATGCTAGCCCGCTATGCTAAATTCACCTCTGGGGGACCTCATTCTGCATCTGGCAGGCACACTAAACTTAGGCTTGTGTGAATGTGCGGATAGATGCCATTCAATACAATATACATGTACATGTATGTTGGATAGGATAGGATAGGATAATTTTATTTACAATATGCCCACATGGAAAGTACAATTACAAATAAATATAATATTAATAGACTATACATGTATATTGCTAGGGGTGATATAGTCATGGCTGACTGTCTTCCTTTCACCCCTTTGTTGTGTACCATTAGCCATTATCCTGAGTTGTCATTTTATTCTCTATTAACCCTTTACCCAACAGAAGGGCCCTGTGCCAATGCATTCTCTTATATATGCGAGTCGACCATAGGTCGCCTCGCATATATAAGAGAATGCATTGGCTTAACACATTAAAAATTATAAAATTGTTAAAGAATGTAAGAAAAAATGGTAAAAAGTGTTAAAAAAAAGATTTTTTTAGGCCAATGCATTCTCTTATATATGCGAGGCGACCTATGGTCGACTCGCATATATAAGAGAATGCATTGGCACAGGGCATAACTGTAACCATCACAATGTGGTCAAGGAGCCGGTTCCAATGATATCCATATGTGTATGGTTCTATTGAGACAGACCGAAGATATTTTAGGCTGTTGAAGCTTTATTTGGCCGGTTTTGGCCGGTTTGTTGGGTAAAGGGTTAATTTTTCTCTATATTTCAACATAAAAAAAAATACAACAATGCCTGAATTTCCATAGTACCCATAATATCTGTAAGTATATAGGTTGAAAACTGATAGGCCGGTAATGAAGTGGACAGTCATGGTCTACAATCTCGCTCCTACTAGGACCCCATCTGTCATCCAGCCCTGTGGTATCATACTCGCATGGTTGCATGAATAAACTGAACTGGCACACCAATCCATCCTAGGCAGAGAATGAAGTGTCAATACCGTAATGCATTAATCAAGCCTTAAAATAGTGTGTCTGTCATTTGCAGAATGAGGTCCCCAGAGAGTGAATTTAGTGACACTATCCCACATACATGTAGTTGGCTAGCATCACCAAATTCACCCTCTGGGAACCTCATTCTGCTTATGCCTCGACTGATATGGGAGACCTAGGATCAGATTGAAGTTCCCCAGTTGAAGTTGGTGATGTTCACCCATTAGTCACCTCGACTATGCATTTTATCTTCTGCAAATTAGGGGATATAGAAACTTCCAAGAAGGGAAAAAGTAACTAAAAACAACTTTAATTTGATGCTATAGATAGTTCCCAGAAGATGAGGCCTAAGCAGAATGAGGTCACTAGAGGGTGAATTTGGTGATGCTAGCCTGCGAGGTACTAGTACAGTAGCATCACTAAATTCCCCCTCTGGGGACTTCATTCTGCAATGACAGATACACTATTCCAAGGTTTGATAATAAAATTGTATGAGTGTATACCATACTGTATTGTACAGTAATACAGTACCTACGGGGTATGTATTAAGATGATTCATACACCTTTTGTTTCTCGATGCACAGAGGTTCCCAGAGGGTGAATTTGGTGGTGCAAGCCCGCTGTGCGAGGTAGCATCACTAAATTCCCCCTCTGGGGACCTCATTCCACAAATGACAGACACACTATTTCTAGGCTGTAATGTAATTGTGTAGCATGTTTATAGATGGGACCAAGCTTGTTACTGATCACGGCAGAAATTCTCGAGATTGACGTGAGTGAAAATTCAATTTCTGGGTTTTGGATCTGCCAAGTACGACCAACTCAAGGATGTGGTTTATCGTCAATCGATTTTTATATTAAGGGGGACTGAATTTGATAGCAGCTATGATGATTCTATCACTTAGTGGCATTGATCTCATCTCGCCTTCCGTTATCAACTTGAATATGATTACCAGTATGCAGATGTTATCATTACACATGCTGCTGTATTGCCAATATTTTGTGTTCAGAGAATATAAAGTAATGCTCTAAATAATCGACCCCTTAACCCTTTGAGTGCCAGGGGCCGATATTATCGGCCCTAAACCTACACAATAAGTCTGTTAAAGAATATAATAAAATATATTAAAATTGTAAAAAATTGTAAAAAAAAAAGAAAAAAAAAGAATTGTTAAGCCAATGCATTCTCTTATATATGCGAGGCGACCTATGGTCGACTCGCATATATAAGAGAATGCATTGGCACAGGGTATATGGGTTGATAAAAAAATCGGACCTGGCACTCAAAGGGTTAACCACAGCAGAATTATGGGTAACTTTTCAGGATTTAGTCGGAAATATGGTACTAAATCTTTCCTATGAATGGCAACAAGCCATATTTCCGACTAAATCCTGAAAAGTTACCCATAATTCTGCTGTGGTTAAGGGGTCGATTATTTAGAGCTTTACTGTATATCAGGATTCCCTTGTGGCCTGGAATAGCTTGAAATCTTGACAAGCAGCCATTCAAAGCTTCGACAAATTGAAAACAATTCTTGACTCTTCCATGACTGGAGCTTCTGAAATTTTGTGAAAACCCTGTGCCAATGCATTCTCTTATATATGCAAGTCTTCCATAGGGAGCCTTGCTTGTATAAGAGAATGCATTGGCCTAACAATATTTACCTTGAAGCGAATCGGCCTTAAATGGCATCATGTTTGTTATTTAAAAATTGACCTTTGTGAAATACATGTAGGTTGATAAATACTACCGGTATCTTCCACAAGCATTTACATGTATGGTACATATCTTAGTGAGAGCTTTCCGATGAATGGCAACAAGCCATATTTCTGACTAAATTCTGAAATATTACCAATAATTCTGCTGTGGTTAAGGAGTTGATTATTTAGGGCATTACTGTATGTATTTACATAATTTTGGGGGTACAGACAAGCATTATCTCGAGAATTATCTCGTACTTTTTTGCATGTACAGGGTAATTGAATGGGCGCAGGCAGTGACCATGTTAACATATTCTTGTCTCACAATTAATGAATATTTTTATTTTATTTAACATCTAACATTCTATATAATTACATGTGTACATGTATGTCCATACCTTCAAATACCATGTCTAGAAATAGGGTGTCTGTCATTTGCAGAATGAGGTCCCCAGAGGGTGAATTTAGTGATGCTACCCCGCATAGCAGGCTAGCATCACCAAATTCACCCTCTGGGAACCTCATTCTGCTGAGGTGTAAGCAGAATGAGGTCCCCAGAGGGTGAATTTGGTGATGCTAGCCCACTATGCAGGGTAGCATCACTAAATTCACTCTCTGGGGACCTCATTCTGCAAATGACAGACACCCTATTTCAAGGCTTGAATCCAGCCATTCTTACTTGACAATATACATGTACATGTACCACTACCCACAATCTACCATTCAGTCTTATGAAAGACAAAGGATTCATTAGTGTTAATCCTCATTTAATACTGTTTAATTACATTGTTTGATAGGGCACTGACATTAGTGCCTTTGTTACCCATTAAGCTCTATCACCTAATTAATTAGCAGATGACCATACCATAAATTTGATTCTCATGTCACTCCTGTTCCAAAAACAATTTGGGTTTTTGAATTAGATTTCCGATTTTAGGGGCTAAACAAAGTTTTGCCAAATAAAATTTTGGTACAGTTATGCTCTAAATAATCGACTTCTTAACCACAGCAGAATTATGGGTAACTTTTCAGGATTTAGTCGGAAATATGGCTTGTTGCCATTCATTGGAAAGCTCTCAGTGAGAGCTTTCCGATGAATGGCAACAAGCCATATTTCCGACTAAATCCTGAAAAGTTACCCATAATACTGCTGTGGTTAATGAGTCGATTATTTAGAGCATCACTGTACATGTACATGTATGTCACTCTAACTCATACTATTTTGTGGAACATAATTAACTTTGACACTGACTTATCCCGTTCTTATACATGGACATAATTGAATTTGACAGCGAGTGTCCGGGTCCCATCTTACTGATTGTATTCGGCCTCATCGGAATCGAGATTGTGTCAAATATTGGACATCGAGTTCTCATCAACTCGATTGCTTCTAACAAATGTGTCTGGTTTCGGGACTTCAATGTGATTTATTCTTGTTACCATGGCAATAAAAATCAAGTAGGGTATTTTATCATGTCTACATATGACCTACTGGGACATTTGCCACAAAGGCTGATTACACTATCACTACAGAAGCTACATGTACATGTACCGGTAGCTATATGTACCATACATGTACAATGTTTCTACGAAATCTAAAATATTTCTGTCCACTATCATGAAACTGTATATGTATATCATGTACATGTATACCTATTCCAGACATTCCTTGTTCGAATCCAGAATTTCGATGAATATAAATGGCACTGATTTTGTACGGAGCCTGTACATAGTGTTTGAAGTTCAGTTTCGTGTGGATCCTGTATGGTACATAGTGTTGAAGTTGTACTTTTTATGACTTCAATGCATCTTTCATTGACATAATGCTCATAGAAAGGTACATGTAGTACAACTATTTATCAACCTATTTCGATACTGGGAATAACTCAAAAGTGAATACTGTTAGGTGTATTTTGGAATGCAAACTACAATGATGCCCTAAGTAATCGACTCTTTAACCACAGCAGAATTATGGGTAACTTTTCAGGATTTAGTCGGAAATATGGCTTGTTGCCATTCATCGGAAAGCTCTCGGCGAGAGCTTTCCGATGAATGGCAACAAGCCATAATTCCGACTAAATCCTGAAAAATTAACCATAATTCTGCTGTGGTTAAAGAGTCGATTACTTAGAGCATTACTGTACCATGTGGCTTTAAGTGACCCGTAGAGATCCTACTGCACTAATACAAAACCTGGGAACTTTTTTAAGTTTTGACCAGGAACCTTATAAAGTCTAAAATTGACCTAGGGAATATATTTCTTAGTTATTATATGTTACTTAATAATGCACTTTGCTGTAGGTGAAGGTCCAAACTCAAAATTATATGCTTTTCGGTGACATGTGAGCCGATATCGCAATAAACATTGAATTAATTATACCCAGGAGAAATTCCATAATTGTAAGCAACGCAAAGGAAAATCTCTCACAAAGTCAGACAAAGTGACTTAAATTGGGTAATTTCGAGTTGGGGCCTTCACCTACCGGGACATTGAAGTACATTAATAGAGAACATACTGTATAATAACTAAGAAATACATTCCCCGCGTTATTTTTTAAATTTTATAAGGTTCTCTGTCAAAAGTACAAAAAGTTACCAGGTTTTGTACTGCTGGAATATGAGTCGATTTATTAATATTTAGAGCATTACTGTACGTGTAATTCAGGCTTGAATGTTAAAGGTTGCTTTAATTACTGAATCCTTGTGCTTCTGAGCCTTCTCAGGTGTAATTAGTATGCGTAGAATGTTAACAGAGAATGATTCCACCATCTGACAGGGATTATATAGCGGACCGCCAGGAACGTTGGATCGAACTTACCTCTGTTCATCACTTCATTAAATAACTTGGTAGACGAGGTATCCCACCTCAAAATACCATATGGTACAGGCTGGACTCACCCAGCAGTATTCCAGAGATTACATGCCAGACAGTAGCCAACACTGGCAACAGCCAGGAATATTGGATTGAGCTTAGTTCCTCTGTTTCATCACTTCATTTAATAATACCCTGTAACTAGGTGGCTGTTTCCTTCTCCGGGGCCAGGCCATACCCCTGTGGATATACAGTAATGCCCTATATAATCGACTCCTTAACCACAGCAGAATTATGAGAGCTTTCCGTTGAATGGCCACAAGCCATATTTCCGACTAAATCCTGAAAAATTACCCATAATTCTGCTGTGGTTAAGGAGTCGATTATTTAGGCTTCACTGTTGCAATCAAGTCCTGAGAATAAGATGCCTGTCTTTTGCAGAATGAGGTCCCCAGAGGGTGAATTTAGTGACTCTATCCCGCATAGCGGGCTAGCATTACTAAATTCGCTCTCTGGGGACCTCATTCTGCTTAGGCCTCAACTATTATGGGAGACCTACATGTACATGTAGGATCAGATTGAAGTTCCCCAGTTGAAGTTGGTGATGTTCACACATTAGTCGCCTCGATTATGCATTTTATATTCTGCAAATTAGGGGATATAGAAACTCAACAGAAGGGGAAAAGTAACTGAAACCAATGTCAATTTGAGACTATAGATACTTCCCAGAAGATGAGGCCTAAGCAAAATGAGGTCCCAAGAAGGGGAATTTGGTGATGCTAGCATAAATTCGCCCTCTGGGGACCTCATTCTGCAACTGTCAGACACACTAAATTCAGACTTGGGTGTTCAGGTCTGGGAACATTTGATTGAGCTGTCCTCTGTTTTATCACTTCATTAGTACTGGTACAGTAGCTGCCATATGTGCTTATTTCCTCCTAGATGGTATATCCCATTGTGGAACAGACTGGGCCCACCCACAATTTTCAGTCAGGAACGTTGGATTTAATTAGTTTTCCTCTGTTTCATCACTTTAACCCTTTGAGTGCCAGGGGCCGATAATCGGCCCTAAACCTACAAAATAAGTCTGTTAAAGAATATAAGAATAAATTATTAAAATTTAAAAAAAAAAAAAAAAAAAAAAAAAAAAAATTGTTAGGCCAATGCATTCTCTTATATATGCGAGGCGACCTATGGTCGACTCGCATATATAAGAGAATGCATTGGCACAGGGTAGATGGGTTGATACTAAAATCGGACCTGGCACTCAAAGGGTTAATAATAGTAGCTTTGTGGCTGTTTTCTTCTCGAGGCCGGGGTACCCCCACCACAGAATGCCCTAGTGCTGGGTGGACCCACCCGGCAGTATACAATGTACCAGAGATTACATACCAAACAGTAGCAAACAGCCAGGAACGTTGGATTGAGCTTTTCTCTGTTTCATCACTCCATTAATATAACTCAGTGGCCGGCTGGGTAGATGTACATGTACATGGCCGGGTACCCTCACCACAAACGCCACATACAGGTAGCGCTGGGTGGACCCACCCAGCAGTATACTGGAGATTACATACCAAACAGTAGCACACATCCAGCAACGTTGGATTGAGATTTTCTCTGATTCATCACTCCATTAATATACATGTAACTCAGTGGCCGGCTGGGTAGATGTACATGTACATGGCCGGGTACCCTCACCACAAACGCCACATACAGGTAGTGCTGGGTGGACCCACCCAGCAGTATACTGGAGATTACATACCAAACAGTAGCACACATCCAGGAACGTTGGATTGAGATTTTCTCTGATTCATCACTCCATTAATATACATGTAACTCAGTGGCCGGCTGGGTAGATGTACATGTACATGGCCGGGTACCCTCACCACAAACGCCACATACAGGTAGTGCTGGGTGGACCCACCCAGCAGTATACTGGAGATTACATACCAAACAGTAGCACACATCCAGGAACGTTGGATTGAGATTTTCTCTGATTCATCACTCCATTAATATTACTCAGTGGCTGGCTGGGTATATGTACATTTACTTCCACCACAGAATGCCATATGGTTCTTTCACACATCCAGAAAAGAACTCTTCATAGGTACTGCTAATTGGGTTTTCACCTTTATACATGAATGACTAGATTTCTCTCTGTGAGATAAATCTCTGTAGAAACATAAATAAGAGGAGTATTGTCAGGTCATTATATATATCTCGTGCTATGATCCTCGGCCAGGATAACTACTGGGAACCATAGACACTATCATGGTTCAAGTCCATTAACCCTTTACCCAACAAACCGGACAAAACCGGCCAAATAAAGCTTCAACAGCCTAAAATATCTTCGGTCTGTCTCAATAGAACCATACAAATATGGGTATCATTGGAACCGGCTCCTTGACCACATTGTGATAGTTACAGTTATGCCCTGTGCCAATGCATTCTCTTATATATGCGAGTCGACCATAGGTCGCCTCGCATATATAAGAGAATGCATTGGCCTAAACAAAATCTTTTTTTAACACTTTTTACCATTTTTATGTTTACCCATACCATAGTATGGTAAACATAGTGTCGTTGTCCGGATTGACCACTCGTCGTTAGTCCGTCCGTCCGTCCGTCCGTCTGTCTGTCTGTCTGTCTGTCTGTCTGTCTGTAGACACTTTACGCATGGTGCGTTAACTCGAACATTTTATATCTGATCGGAACCAAATTTTGTATATGAATTTCTCAGCACCAAATACAGATCGAGTTCGAATATGGGTTTGATCCGAGTTTTTTTTACGGAGTTATGGCCCTTTTTCGACTTAGAATTCATGCATGCTACCATAACTCAAATTTTTTTTATCTGATCAGAATCAAATTTGGTATGCAAGTTTCTCGGACCAAAATACAGATCGAGTTTGAATATGGGATTGATCCAATATTTTTTAAAGGAGTTATGGCCCTTTGATATAGAATTTCTGCATATTTTGATAAATCAACCATTTTTCAACTGATAAGAACCAAATTTGGTATGCGAGTTTATCAACTCAAAATACAGATCGAGTTTGAATATGGGTCAGATCCTGTTTTTTATACCAGAATTATGGCCCCTTTTAACTAAGAATTGAACAGATTTGAGATTTGCTTACACTATATAATTGAGACTAGAGATAATCTCTATTATTGATACCTGGTAATGAAATCTGATACTCACTGCTGCACTTTAATAGCTATATGTTGTTTATTGCATTTCCATAGTGTGTGGACAGTGACTTTTCAGGATTTATCAACTCCAACATAGCTCTCTGGTCTTGCATGCATTTTGGGATTAATATTAACCCATTCCATAGACACATGATATCTGATAGGCAGATATTAAATTATATCTTTCACTTTGAGCCAGGTTCAGTAAGGATTTATAAAAACATTAGAGGAAATGTCTTATTTTGAAATTCCTCTATTGCATTTGGGGTGCAGGATAATAATTATGTTGCTTGTATTCTTGAGACTGACTTATTGTGTGGGCTTCTAAATCCATATACATGCATTTATAGACTATTTTTATCAGTTCATTAGTGTGATTAAGATCAACCCCTTGCTATCTCATTTAATAACTCAAATATTTGTCATTGATTATATTATATTTCAAGTCATAGTTTATGATAACACACCCCTAACCTGTACAGAGAGGTTCATTTGGTTTAATTGCTTTAAAATATTAACAAAATTAACCCACCCATTCCATAAACACACAGTATGCTATCTTCAATCTCATATCCCTGGTGACCTCTAGTTATCTCATAATTATGCATTAAAGTATGTTATATCCAATCATTATCAATCATATTTTACGAATTTTTTAAAATAGTTTATCTTTAACTGTTATGTATGGTTCTTCTGCCTGACTATGGACTGAGCTCTATAAGACTATATATCTATTTTAAACTGACTAAATAGGTTGGAATCAAATGCCATATCCATGTTCATATGGAAGGTGCCCAATAAGTCTTAGTCCACTTGTGAACTTAAAGGTGCTCAATCCGATTTGATGGTCCCCATATCATCAGATTCCAACAACAACAGTTTTTTTTAAATTCCGCTTCTGTTATCAGAATCAATTAATTGCCCCAAAATAATGCTAACCACAGTCCACTATAGTATAAAATTGCCCAAAATCTGTTGTTTATCAACATTTTGTACAATGAAATTTTGCTACTTTGTCATTTATCTGACACAAAAAAAACACTTGATTTTAGAGTTATCCATCTTCATCAACTTTCATACGGCCACTAAATATTCCAGGTGGTTAAAGATAATAGATTTAAAAAATTGATATCTGCTTACTCTGAGCTTTGAGGAATGGGTTCCTCGATTTGAATAAAATATTTTTTACCCCCGAAGCCAAATAAAAAGTAACTGAGGGGTGCTTAATCGGATCGAGTAGCTTTAATAGTAAGGTGTGAATTGTTGAAAAGGTTGGTGTAAGGATTTATGAAAATAGCTAATCGTTATCGCCAAGGTATGGGTTAAACATCTGCCGATCGTGATCGGCCTCTCGTTATGTTTACCCATACCATAGTATGGTAAACATAATGTCGACGTCCGGATTGACCACTCGTCGTGTGTCCGTCCGTCTGTCCGTAGACACTTTACGCATGGTGCGATAACTCAAATATTTTCTATCCGATCGGAACTAAATTTTGTATATGAGTTTCTCAGACCAAAATACAGATCGAGTTCGAATATGGGTTTGATCCGAGTTTTTTTTACGGAGTTATGGCCCTTTTTCGACTTCAATTCACGCATGCTGTCATAACTCGCACAATTTTTATCTGATCGGAACCAAATTTGGTATGCGAGTTTCAGAGCCCAAAATACAGATCGAGTTCGAATATGGGTTTGATCCGAGTTTTTTTTACGGAGTTATGGCCCTTTTTCGACTTAGAATTCATGGATGCTACGATAACTAAAAAAAATATTATCTCATGAGAACCAAATTTGGTATGTGAGTTTCTCTATCTAAAATACAATTCGAGTTCGAATATGGGTTTGATCAGATTATTTTTAATGGAGTTATGGCCCTTTGATATAGAATTCATCCATGCTTCGATAGCTCAACCAGTTATCGTCTGATAGGAACCAAATTTGGTATGTGAGTTTCTCAACTCAAAATACAGATCAAGTTTGAATATGGGTTAGATCCTGTTTTTTATACCAGAGTTATGGCCCTTTTTAACTAAGGATTGAACAGATTCGATATTGTTATGCTTATCATGTAGAACCATAGCAGCTAACCCCTGTGATATCAGTTAGCACTGAGAGAGAGAATAGATTAACTTGTATTATTGGAAATTAGAGTTATTTTTAGCCACCATTGTCAGGGCACTGTGGAAGGTGTAATTGGACAGAGGACCATCTGTTGTTTATTGTATTTCCATACAGCTCTCTGGTTTATCATTGCAGTGTTCCAGTGACATACCTGTACCTAATTTTATTGAGTTAAAATTGTTAACCCTTGTCATCAATTTTATGCTTTTGTATATTTTTCATGTAATCATTCTCCTATTATATCCCTTTCACTTGTATGGATTTTTGTGGTTAAATGAACCCTTAATTCTCAACATTCCTTATACTTAGCAGAAATACCTTTCATCTGATATATCTCATTTTATTGAGATGTATGTAAATTTTGTATGTGAATTTCTCAGCCCAAAATACAGATAGATTTCGAATTTGGGTTTTATCTATTTTTTTATATTTTAAACAGAGTTATGGCTTATGGATTTTCGTGTCCGAACTGAAAATAGCTGATCACTATCGCCAAGGTATGGGTTAAACATCTGCCGATCGTGATCGGCCTCTCGTTTCTTACATTCTTTAACAATTTTATAATTTTTAATGTGTTAAGCCAATGCATTCTCTTATATATGCGAGGCGACCTATGGTCGACTCGCATATATAAGAGAATGCATTGGCACAGGGCCCTTCTGTTGGGTAAAGGGTTAACAAGTATACTGTATTAATAGAAACATATACACGTTTTTCACCTCTATACTCTTTGTAGGTAGATGTATTTAAGTTCTCTTCTTTGATTTCACATCATTCACCCATGTCACTTTATTATATCTTAATCTTATTCTACCATCTTCGTCCCTCAGCCAGGATAACTACTGAGTACCATAGACACTATCATGGTTCACCTCCATTAACAAGTATACTGTATTAATAGAAACATACACAAGTCTTTTGCCTCTATACTCTTGTAGATAGATGTATTTAAGTTCCATGTTGTGATTTCACACCCTTCACCCATGTCACTTTATTATATCTTATGCTACTAGTTTCATCATCCTCTCTTGACCAGGATAATTACCAAACACACTTACTATCATGGTTCACCTCCGTTCACATGTATTCTGTATTAATAGAAACATATACACTTCAGATAGATGTATTTAAGTTCCCTTCTGTGATTTCACATCCTCCACCCATGTCACTTTATTATATCTTAATCTCTAAATAATCGACTCCTTAACCACAGCTGAATTATGGGTAACTTTTCAGGATTTAGGCGGAAATATGGTTAACCCTTTGAGTGCCAGGTCCGATTTTTGTATCAACCCATATACCCTGTGCCAATGCATTCTCTTATATATGCGAGTCGACCATAGGTCGCCTCGCATATATAAGAGAATGCATTGGCCTAACAATTTTTTTTTTTTACAATTTTAATATATTTTATTATATTCTTTAACAGACTTATTGTGTAGGTTTAGGGCCGATAATATCGGCCCCTGGCACTTAAAGGGTTAAGGAGTCTTGTGGCTTGTTTCATTCATCGGAAAGCTCTCAGTCATATTTCCGACTAAATCCTGAAAAGATACCCATAATTCTGTTGTGGTTTAGGAGTCGATTATTTAGGGCATTACTGTACATGTGATATCCAGTACAGAAAGGGTTAACTATAGACATAGCATTGCAAGTACTGAGTCGGAGAATTGATATCCAAAACACGGAGATGCAATCAGGAGAATTGGTATCGGAGGCTATTAGTGCAAATAAGCATCAATTAAAATAAATAACCCCTGGGATTTAACATAATTTCCATTTATCTCCGGTCAATAGAATTTATTCATCGTATCCACAAAGCTAACTTTGGCTCGACTTCATGGAACCGTAAACTCCGATGTCAGGACTGTCTGACTCCTGCTTCATAGAGACGCGATCTCCGACCGAGTTCATTGATTGGTTCAGAACAAACGCTCATCAAATGGTAACCTCTAGAGTATTGAATAGTTTGGGAAACGTATATATACAGCACGTAGATTGTCTACCGGTATATATACGGCACTGTAGATTGTCTACCGTATATATACGGCACTGTAGATTGTGACCATGGGAACTTATAATTCCTATTGACTAGAAACGAATACACGGCAGATGTTGGGTATATCCACAGGTCTAGAATTAGTTTTTTCCCCACAACGAATACACGGCAGGTGTGACAGGGTATATCCATGGGCAGGGTCCGCGCTGGACCGAAATTTACTTTTGCCAAATGATTTGCCAAATGAAAATATTTTTTGCCAAATTCTATTAGAATTTGCCAAATGTTATCCCTAATAGTATCATTTTCTGCAACCTTCATTGAGTTTTATGTTTCGACACTCGCGGTTTGAACGACGTTTGATATCGATAGGAAAGCAGTTAGTTAATAATTATACTGGCATATATATATTGTGGTTTATCATACAACAATAAACCAATCACCGAACAATAAAATGTTAGAAGAGTTGCTTCACCAGAAGGGAACATCATAAGAGGATTAGCTATGTAAACACCACCATCACACTAAATATTGTTAATCACTCCACCCATCGGTAATAATGTTACCAGATTAACTGCATCTTAATGGAGGTGATAATATTTCCGAAACCATATAAACACCACTAATATAGTTATATTGTAATATTTTCCAAAAATGAATGGTATTGATTGACCGATATTTTTCAACTTTATTGAGGAATTAAAAAGTGACTTGCCAAAACATTTGCCAAATGAAAATATTTTTTGCCAAATGTGAATTATTTTTGCCATTGGCAAATTTGGCAAGTGGCAGCGCGAACCCTGTCCATGGGTCTAGAATTTGTCCCCCCCCCCCCCAAAATGTCACTCAAAATACCAAAAAGTGTAATCATTCTTTAAAGAAACTTAACTCAATCCTCCATATTGCAAAACTGATCGATTGATGAATTCAATTGTCACACAAGCCTTGAAATAAATAGGGTGTCTGTCATTTTCAGAATGAGGTCCCCAGAGGGTGAATTTAGTGATGCTACCCCGCATAGTGGGCTAGCATCACCAAATTCACCCTCTGGGAATCTATATCTATATCTGATCACTCCGAGCTTTGATGGGTGGGTTCCTCGACCCGAATCAAATATTTTTTACCCCCCGAAGCCAAAGAAATAGTTATTTAGGAGCGTCTGATCGGATTGAGTACCTTTAAAGAATCAGGGTCAGGTTTATACAGTAATGCTCTAATTAATCGACCCCTTACCCACAGCAGAATTATGGGTAACTTTTCAGGATTTAGTCGGAAATATGGCTTGTTGCCATTCATCGGAAAGCTCGAGCTTTCCGATAAATGGCAACAAGCCATATTTCCGACTAAATCCTGAAAATTTACCCATAATTCTGCTGTGGTTAAGGGCTAAATCCTTAAAAGTTACCCATAATTCTGCTGTGGTTAAGGGGTCGATTAATTAGAGCATTACTGGTGAGTACAAAAAAGTCCGAATATCCATAGATTTGATTAGCCCAGTGTGGCATTGTTTGTAATATCAGTAGATTTGATCAGCATGTCTGATATTGTTTGTCCCCCATTTAGATTCTATTAAAGCAACATGCACAACAAATTGAATTGAGGTCCAATGTCTATAAACAAACCAGGGCATTGTTAAATCATGTACCCTGCCTTTGATGTGATCTATGGAATTACACAGAAGGTCACTAAGTGCTTTCTACATGGCTGCTAGTGTATGCTGCTGGGGTATGGCATCTCTTTGTCTTGGTGTTTATGGTGCTCTATCAAAGGGGATTGAAACTGGTTAGATGTTTTTTCAGGTGGCCAGGTATGTCCCCCTCCTAACCCATACTAATAATACAATATGCTCTGGGTGGTTTTGTGAAATTAAATATATAACTATTGAGGTACCCTGCTGGACAAAACAAGTGTCCACTTAACCGCAGTGCGGTTAGCATTGCCACCGCGGCTGAAATGCAACTACGCCGCAGCTCCACTGGCTAACTACAGTTGGGCCGCCGTGTACTTGCCATTTGGCCATGGTGTAGTTGCCGCTGTGTACGTTCATTAAACTGAAAAAAGATGATACAAACAAGAAATCTAACCATGGTGTACATGCGGTCCGGCCGCGGTGTAGTTGCCATTCGCTCATGGTGTACTTGCCGTTCGGCGCAGTGTACTTGCCGTTCGGCCACGGTGCTCAACTACAGTTCCAAACTCTGACACGCGGCCGAACAGCAAATACACCGCGGTGACATTGGACACTTGTTTTGTCAAGTAGGGTAGAGGAGCTGGATCAGGGGCCTTGGAAGACATCTTCTCCCTAAAATGTTCAACTTCTCCCTATTTTAGTCCCACGGAGAAATGACCTCTCTCATACAATGTACACCAGTATGTATATATGTACATCCCAACAGGATAATTAGAGTACAGTAATGACCTAAATAATGGACTCCTTAACCACAGCAGAATTATGGGTAACTTTTCAGGATTTAGTCGGAAATATGGCTTGTTGCCATTCATTGGAAAGCTCTCACAGAGTTTTCCGATGAATGGCAACAAGCCATATTTTCGACAAAATCCTGAAAAGTTACCCATAATTCTGCTGTGTTTACGGAGTCGATTATTTAGGGCATTACTGTATATGTTCCGGCTATAATGGTGTTTTTACTCACTACAATGGTTTATACATGTAATTGGACTCTCGTGTTATGTCACAGCATGAAATAGTACATGTAGGCCATTTTGAACAGTTTATTTCTTATTCGCAGTTTTTGACGTTACCAGCGAAACCAGCCTCTGATAATTTAACATAATATAACAAATGTTGAGGATTCATGACATCTATTTCACCATTAACCCTTTACCCAACAAAACGGCCAAAACCGCCCAAATAAAGCTTCAACAGCCTAAAATATCTTCGGTCTGTCTCAATAGAACCATACAAATATGGATATCATTGGAACCGGCTCCATGACCACATTGTGATAGTTACAGTTATGCCCTGTGCCAATGCATTCTCTTATATATGCGAGTCGACCATAGGTCGCCTCGCATATATAAGAGAATGCATTGGCCTAAATAAAATCTTTTTTTAACACTTTTTACCATTTTTTCTTACATTCTTTAACAATTTTATAATCTTTAATGTGTTAAGCCAATGCATTCTCTTATATATGCGAGGCGACCTATGGTCGACTCGCATATATAAGAGAATGCATTGGCACAGGGCCGTTCTGTTGGGTAAAGGGTTAACATGTCCTGAATTGTCAACAATATGTCAATGATGAGGAAATTTGATAATTTTGAATCAGGATTCGGTTTGATATTGACACCAAAACACTCCGGCGATATCAACATCGAAACAAATGTTAATTAATCGCAGGGTCCTATTTCAATAATATCTACCAGTACATATGGTACATTAATGCCCTAATTGATTGACTCCTTAACCACAGCAGAATTATGGGTAACTTTTCAGGATTTAGTCGGAAATATGGCTTGTTGCCATTCATCGGAAAGCTCTCCCCGAAAGCTTTCCGATGAATGGCAACAAGCCATATTTCCAACTAAATCCTGAAAAGTTACCCATAATTCTGCTGTGGTTAAGTAGTCGATTACTTAGGGCATTACTGTACATTCTATGGATACCTGGATGTAAATTTCTGATGATATCGTGCAGCCTGTGTCATATAGTAACAATAGTAGCAAGCCTGAGTTTAGTGTGCCTGTCATTTGCAGAATGAGGTCCCCAGAGGGTGAATTTAGTGACACAATCCCGCACAGTGGGCTATCATCACTCATTACACCATCTGGGGACCTCTTTCTGCTTAGGCCTCATCTTCTTTGGAAAGTTTCTTTATTATCAAATTTCTATAGAAACTTCTTCACATAGATTCTATTTCTTTTTTTTAGTTTAGTTTCTCTTTATCCCCAAATTGGCAGAGGACACATTGAATAATCAAGGTTCCCAATGGGTGTAGATCACAATATTCACCATTTGGGAACTTCAATCTGAGTATATGTCTCCCATAGAAGATGAGGCCATGCAGAATCAGGTCCCCAGAGGGGGAATTTAGTGATGATAGCCCACTATGTCCCATAGTCAACTAAATTCATCCTCTGGGGACCTCATTCTGCAAACGACAGGCACACTGAACTCAGGCTTGAACAGTAGAGTTATTTTGTATTTTGCCTTCAGCTGTTGTAAAACTCCACTCCTTCATACACTGCTGCCAATTAGCATATCCTAACTTTGAATCATCATTGCCAATTTTTGGAGCATAATAGTGTATGCATTTGATATTCAATAAAGTACTTTTGAATATTTTAAAAGCAGGTTCAGTTTAGCTGATAACTACAGGTACATGTATATTAAAAATATGTAAATTTTAATAAAGTTGTTCTCGATGAATGATATTTAATACAAGTTTCTAATATCTTGCGTACATGTCTTTAAGTATCCGGTATGTAATCTCGATACAGACAATTCTAGACCTGACAATCATGGGTGTATTTGTATCTTTGTTTCAGGGGAAAGGGCATACCTACAGTAATGCTCTAATTAATCGACCTCTTAACCACAGCAGAATTATGGGTAACTTTTCAGGATTTAGTCAGAAATATGGCTTGTTGCCATTCATCGGAAAGCTCTCGCCGAGAGCTTTCCGATGAATGGCAACAAGCCATATTTCCAACTAAATCCTGAAAAGTTACACATAATTCTGCTGTGGTTAAGGAGTCAATTATTTAGAGCATTACTGTATATCTGTAGAGATTTAGTACACAGTTTATCATCATGATATGTTCTGTTTGTTCATTTTAAATACTTAGAACATTTGTCAAAGGAGAAATCCACCCTCCCGGGTATGTGTGTACCAGTACACTGAGGAGAAATCCACCCTCCCGGGTATGTGTGTACCAGTACACTACTGATTTGAAGTGAAAGCAGAGTCTGAACCTTGAGGTGTGGATAGATAATTATCACCCAGGTGTCACACCCGGCACATATTTTTATCAGGTAAATGATACCTTTTTTTCCTCGTTACCAGGTGTTCTTTATCTGGTCAGGTATTTGTTTCACTTCTACCTCCCACACAGGTTCATGACCTTTATTAAACTTGTTGGTGTATTCATGATAGCTTCTCCAGTTACTGATATCAGATTTCTGGCTTTAGTGTAACAGCTTCTCCCGTTAGGCCACAACATAGCCTGGTTTAGTCATTTAATTTTTTATTACTTGGTTTACAGACTTTTTTGGCTCAAAGGTAGGGGAGGTGAAAAGAACAAAAATAAAATAGTTATTAATATTTTTTTACATTTAAATTGTCAAAAATAGGGTTGGGAGAAATAAAATATTTGCTGTATAATAATCTCCTCATCTAAAATAAACCACCAGGTTGCCTATGGTTATACTTTGCCTGTGTCCACATCTGTGTCTCTCACAACACCATGACCAGTGGAAAATTTCCCACTCCTAACTAACCCCAACCACTGGGGAGGAACAAGAAGGGCTTTTAACCCTTTACCCAACAAACCGGCCAAAACCGGCCAAATAAAGCTTCAACAGCCTAAAATATCTTCGGTCTGTCTCAATAGAACCATACAAATATGGATATCATTGGAACCGGCTCCTTGACCACATTGTGATAGTTACAGTTATGCCCTGTGCCAATGCATTCTCTTATATATGCGAGTCGACCATAGGTCGCCTCGCATATATAAGAGAATGCATTGGCCTAAAAAAAATCTTTTTTTAACACTTTTTACCATTTTTTCTTACATTCTTCAACAATTTTATAATTTTTAATGTGTTAAGCCAATGCATTCTCTTATATATGCGAGGCGACCTATGGTCGACTCGCATATATAAGAGAATGCATTGGCACAGGGCCGTTCTGTTGGGTAAAGGGTTAAATGATTTTTCTCTTAACATGTATTTTTATCTTGAGAATATGGAGCTTTATGAATGCGATCAGCAGACCATAAATATCGAGCTGTCACTCGCATTCACATCTTTCATTCTTCACAGATATCGGTTATTATTGATTCAACAGCGATAAGAATCGTTGCTTCTCTAAGTCGTGAAATGACTGAGAACTCTAAATGATTAATACCACCGCAGTCAGCCGCAGTCGGACATAAATAGGCCGCATCACGCAACAGGTCTCGTCAGTGGAGAAATCTCATTGAATCGAAGCCGGCTTATGGATTCAGACTTAAATTACTGCTTTGATCAATCTGCGATGGCCTGATATTATGGCTATTAAGAAACCTTGATTACAAATAACTTCAACGGAGCCAATTGATCCCGGGTTAGCTATAGTAATGCTCTAAATAATTGACTCCTTAACCACAGCAGAATTATGGGTAACTTTTAAGGATTTAGTCGGAAATATGGCTTGTTGCCATTCATCGGAAAGCTCTCATATTTCCGACTAAATCCTGAAAAGTTACCCATAATTATAGAGCATTACTGTATATGGTCACCAATGACCAGGGGATTTACATGCTGGAAGATGTACAAGGCTTGTGTATTATACACATGTGTATCCAGGGGATTTACATGCTGGAAGATGTACAAGGCTTGTGTATTATACACATGTGTATCCAGGGGATTTACATGCTGGAAGATGTACAAGGCTTGTGTATTATACACATGTGTATCCAGGGGATTTACATGCTGGAAGATGTACAAGACTTGTGTATTATACACATGTGTATCCAGGGGATATACAGTTAGGGAGATCTACAAAGTCTGTGTTTTATACATGTGTATCCAGGGGATATACATTTGTACAAGTGGCGAAATGTACAGGTACGAAGCTTGCGTGTATGTGTATCCAGGGGATATACACGCGGCGAGATGTTCGAAGCTTGGGTATAATAATTATACAAATGTGTATATATCCATGGGATATACACGCAGCAAGATGTACATGTATGAAGCTTGTGTATTATACACATGTGTATCCAGGGGATTTACATGCTGGAAGATGTACAAGGCTTGTGTATTATACACATGTGTATCCAGGGGATTTACATGCTGGAAGATGTACAAGGCTTGTGTATTATACACATGTGTATCCAGGGGATATACAGTTAGGGAGATCTACAAAGCCTGTGTTTTATACATGTGTATCCAGGGGATATACATTTGTACAAGTGGCGAAATGTACAGGTACGAAGCTTGCATGTTATATATATGTGTATCCAGGGGATATACACGCGGCGAGATGTTCGAAGCTTGGGTATAATAATTATACAAATGTGTATATATCCATGGGATATACACGCAGCAAGATGTACATGTATGAAGCTTGTGTATTATCAACATGTGTATCTATGGGATATACACATGGTGAGATGTACGAAGCTTGTGTGTTTATACACATGTGTATACAGGGCCTGATCCAGGTTTTATTTGGGGACACCTCCCGATGACCGAAGATCATTGCCGACTGCCGAAGGCAGGAGCCAGGGAGAGTATGAGAGGGGTTGCCCCTCTCATTGGGGCGGTCCGGGAATTTTTTTTTAAATTTCAATGCTCTGAGAGTGATCTTGGGCATATCTGAAGGATGATTTTCATTTTTTAACCAACGAGTATTTTATACTTTCAGTAGCTATTAATATGACCAGAGTCACTTAAGCTAGAAAACAAAATTCATTTAATTCATGAACTCAATTTATATTTATACACAAAAGAAAAGACACAATGAACCAACATATTTATTTCAACTTACAAGATAACATTGTTTTTAACAGAATTAAACAAACACACATAATGATAACAGATTAATATATTATCATAATAATGCATAATATAATCTAATAATGTATAATATGCCCCACTGTATGACTGAGATGAAAAAGATAGAATGAACAGTCCTGCAACATTTTTCATTATTTCTTATTTCTAGGTTTGTAGTTAAACACTCTCAAAATTATGTTGTGTTCTATTTGTTTCCAATTGATATACCGGTATATGTTAGGGCCCTAGTAATTAGAACTAATCTCTACGTTAATTATTCATTTGGTATTATGAGATCCCACCTGATAACCAGGTTGATTTGATCAAATTGTCACTGTTCCTATACTGTATTGTGTAATTTCGCTTTAATTTGATTGAAATACTAAAGTCTGAAGGCTGAATGGTAACAAACCTGAACTATTTGAAGTTTTCACAGATGAAAGCTAGATAGAACCAAACATACTTTACAGTATGATTCCAACTGTTAAACTTAAATCTTTTTGTAAACCTAAATGTCTTATGTCAATATATATAAATACATAAATGATGTGTATCTTTGTTATAATATGAATTGGGACCTGAATTTAAACATTTTTAAATTTAAATTTTTATTTTTTGCCTTCAATTTGTTTGGGTGCCCAAACTCAATGTCCCCAAACTCGGTATACCGGAGTCGAAAACGGGCTGGGTCAGGCCCTGGTATAATAACATGATGGGCTAGCGTTACCAAATTCATCCTCTGTGAACCTCATTCTGCTTAAGCCTCAACTGCTATGGGAGACCACGATCAGATTGAAGTTCCCAAGTTGAAGTTGGTGATGTTAGTCACCTTGATTATGCATTTTATCTTCTGCCAATTAGGGGATATAGAAACTGTACAGAAGGTAAACAGTAACTTAAAACAATGTTAATTTGAAACTATACACATGTAGATACTTCCAAGAAGATGAGGTCTAAGCAGAATGAGGTCCCCAGAGGATGAATTTTGTGATTCTGTCTTGATGTGCGTGGTCACGTAAGCATCACTAAATTCACACTCTGGGGACCTCATTCTGCAAATGTCAGACACAATACATTTTATATCCAGGCTTGTCTAACATACATGTACAGTAATGCCCTAAATAATCGACTCCTTAACCACAGCAGAATTATGGGTAACTTTTCAGGATTTAGTTGGAAATATGGCTTGTTGACATTCATCGGAAAGCTCTCACTGACTAAATCCTGAAAAATTACCCATAATTCTTCTGTGGTTAAGGAGTCGATTATTTACGACATTACTGTATGTGGTTGTACATTGCTTAAAAAGAAAAAAGAAAGTGTGAAGTGAAATAAGTATGATTATTCCAGTGTAATGGAGAGAGGTCATACATGTATATATTAGGAAACACGCTGTGATGCTAATTGTTTATGTTGGCACTCTGTTTATATCATATCCTATTTTAATGAATGTTGATAGTTTTACTTCAAGACGGAATTAATGATCATTATAGTTCTCATAGTCTTTTTTTTTCTTTCAAATTGAGAGGACTTCAGACGTTCGATGTGGGTTGCAAACTGATAGATGTGAATAATGCGAATTATTCTTACGGTACATGTACTACTAGTATGGATGTGGTTGGGGAGGCTTGAAATTACCAAATGCACACACCCCCTCCCCTCCCGTGAACCAGACCAAACTCCCAAGTTAGCCAAATTGCATTTGCACCCTCGCCCCTCCCTTGGGTTGAAACTTCACAACTGCTACCTCAAGCTTTTCAAACTGTTGGAAATTTTCAACCTGACACCCCCTTAAGATTGAAAAATTTAAGAACAATATCATACATGTATGTGTTGTAAAATTTCCAACTAATGTTTTGTCACGCACAAAATTTCCAACTGTTGGTAATTTTGACCAATGTACACCCCCAAAAATCAGAGACCATGCAGCCATGAGAATTCAAATTTGGTTATTAGGGACTTGTATCAGGGAGAAGACTTATAAAAGGATGAAGTTGAATTTAATTTCTCTGATCCATATATTACAATTATAATGAGTAAGTACACCATGATAGTCAGTAAGTACACCATTATCACAAGTAAGTACACCATTATAGTCAGTATATGAGAGAGAAGTCACTTCTCCCTAGGACAAAAATAGGGAGAAATGGCTCATTTTAGGGCGATTTCTCCCAAGTCGCCCTCCAGGCTGGTACCTGTGCCCAACCTCCCACCCCTGCCACCACATCCCTGACTACCAGCGCCCAGCCCAGAGTGAGAGATTATACAATATATACCAGTCTATTTTATCTGAAATTTTCTCTCTCTCTCTCTCTTTATTGCTTGGAAAATTTGTTTTTCTTTTGAATCAATGATGGATGTACATGTACTTTTGGCCGTAAGTCCTTGACCCGGTTCTTATTTTAACACTTTCTAAGTTTCTTCACTAAAATACATATTGATGAGTATTTGTTCCCTTAGGAAATGTTCAGAACTTCAAAACTTCATGACCGTAGCTTCCTGAATTTTTATGAAAATCCTGTGCCAATGCATTCTCTTATATATGCAAGTCGACCATAGTTCGCCTCACATATATAAGAGAATGCATTGGCCTAACAAATTTTATATTATTTTATACTATGTTGTAATTGTTAAAAAATTTAAGAAAAAATGAAAAAAATGAAAATAATTTGTTAAGAATGTAAGAAATGATGATAAAAAATGATAATTTTTTTAAAGAATGTAAGAAAAATTTATTAAAAGAATTTCCCATAATTCTGTTGTGGTTAAAGGGTCATATACATGTACTTAAGAGCATTACTGTACATGTATCTATTGACAGATATATTCACCCCTGGTCAAGTGGTCCTGCTAATGTGCTATAATGCTGATGGGTCCTTCTGAATTGATATGATGCTGTTAGGGCAAACTGATGCTGTAAAGAAAAAGTACCGTTATTTTTTCTAAAGTTGTCAATTTCGCAGTGATCAGATAATTTTAACATATCAAGGAAAAGCAATTACATGTACATTTATGTGTGTGTCAAACATTCCAAAATATAAATATTGTGAAATATATTAATACTGGTTGCATTAGTTGTTTGTTGCAAATCGGCAATAATCAAGATGGCTATTCACATAATTTTGCACACACCAAAGCAGCCATTATTAATATTTTCATAAATATATATGTTCTTGAATACATGTTTCATACAGACACTTGGTTTAGCCAAACCCTGCGAAAATGACAACTCTAGAAAAATTATCGGTACTTTTTCGAAACGGCAATATTTTGCCTTACCAGCATCATAGAAATTCAGCAGGACCCACCAACATAGCGTTAGCATGATCACTTGACCAGGGGTGATATTTTTGGCCACAAGTCCTTGACCCAGAATTTCATTTTAAATGGCTGAGACAATATATATGATTTCGTTGATACATGTATTTGGTACACAAGACTTGCTCTACAATATCTTAATCAAGTTTCATACACCAGCTATGTCCACATATTGTTGGTGGAGTTATGGCACTTATCCCTTTCAAGATGGGAGCTGCGCTGGTGCAGCATTAAAGATCATGTTCCAGTGCATTTTCTTATATATGCAAGTCTCTCACAGGGAGCCTCGCACATACATGTATATATTCTCTTATACATGTATATGCGAGGCTCAGGCGCCCTATGGGAGACTGGCATATTTTAGAGAATGCATTGGCACAGAGTTTTCACAAAATTTCAGGAAGCTTCAGTCATGGAAGAGTTAATTAGTTCAATTTCTTGAATTTTAATAGCATTAGCACGATAACTTGAACAAGTATCAAATGATCAACATTCGGTGTATGATACATATCAATAATAAAAATTCTACTTATTAAATTGAAAAATCGTGGGTGCTATCAGTTTCAAGCCTTGAAATAGGGTGTCTGTCATTTGCAGAATGAGGTCCCCAGAGGGTGAATTTAGTGATGCTACCCCGCATCGTGGGCTAGCATCACCAAATTCACCCTCTGGGAACCTCATTCTGCTGAGGTGTTAGCAGAATGAGGTCCCCAGAGGGTGAATTTGGTGATGCTAGCCCACTATGCGGGGTAGCATAACTAAATTCACCCTCTGGGGACCTCATTCTGCAAATGACAGACACCCTATTTCAAGACTGGATCAGTTTATTCTGTTCAGCATAAGCAGAGATATTCAAACAAGTTTATTGAGAATGGTTACTGTGTATACTGATAGCTGATACATCAACAGGGAAATTCTTTATAAATCTCATATGAATTGTAATCAAATCCATTTAATCTAAGTTCTTCCAATGCCAATGGGTCAGAATTAGCTCTTTAGGCTGCGATTTAGATTCGAGATTCCAGTTTGATAATTCGCTATCACTGGTTCTTTGAGGTCAGTTCTTTGCAGTTGGGTTTTTGTTGCAAATTAGCTCATGATTGGTGTAGATTTCTGGAGTGTTTCTATCAATAAATGTATGATATTCCCTCGTAAAATCAGCAGGATGATCTCAAGGTACTCAATATAAATGGTGATTCTGGGGAATGGTGGTTATAGGGTACAGCTAAACACAAAATTAACTGCTTTGATCATGTTCATGTCTCAATAAAAAAATAGTGATTCCAGGGATATCATATAGTTAATGACAAAGTGAACTGCATTGTTCATATCTAGGTACTCAACAATGGTGATTCAGGGGAATGGTGGTTATAGGGTACAGCCAGAAACAAAATTAACTGCTTTGATCATATCCATGTCTCAATAACAAAATAGTGATTTTGGGGATATCATACGGTTAATTACAAAGTGAACTGCATTTTTCATATATAGGTACGGGTACTCAATAATGGTGATTCAGGGAATGATGGTTATAGGTTACAGCTAGAAACAAAATTAACTGCTTTGTTCATATCATGTCTCAATAAACTTTTTTTTGATTTGGGTGATATCATATAGTTAATGACAAAGTGAACTGCATTGTTCATATCCAGGTACTCAATAATGGTGATTCAGGGGAATGGTGATTATAGGGTACAGCCAGAAAAAAATTAACTGCTTTGATCATATCCATGTCTCAATAAAAAAAATAGTAATTTGGGGGATATCATACAGTTAACGACAAAGTGAACTGGATTTTCAGAACTACATGTATATACTCAATAATGGTGATTCCGAGGTTATAGGGTCCAGCTAGAGACAAAATTAACTGTTTAGATAATATCTATGTCTGAATTCATATCTACGGTAGGTACTCAATAATGGTGATTCAGGGGAATAATGGTTATAGTGTACAGCTACATGTATATCCATGTCTCAATAAAAAAAAGTGATTTGGGGGATAAGTTAAAGACAAAGTGAACTGCATTGTTCATATTCAGGTACTAATAATGGTGATTTGTAAGCAGCGTCTATTGACACATGGCAAACCTGATCGATTCAGTCAATCATATCGACGACTGTGCGTGTTTGTAACGTTAGCGATGGTACCTTGTGTGTTCGGCCGCTTCCAAATAAACCACCCAGTTTATAAAATAAACCAGTTGTTAAATACGACCCCAGGGGGTTAAATTGACTGACAGGAGCCTGAGTTTAGTGTGTCTGTCATTTGCAGAATGAGGTCCCCAGAGGGTGAATTTAGTGATGCTATCTCGCATAGCGGGGTAGCATCACTAAATTCACCCTCTGGGGAACTAATTCTCCTTAGGCCTCATCTTCTCTGGAAAGATTCTTTATTATCAAATTTCTATAGAAACTTCTTCAGATTCTATTTCTGTTTAGTTTAGTTTCTCTTTTTCTCCAAATTGGCTGACAAAACATTGCATAATTGAGGTTCCCAATGGGTGTACATGGGTGTACAATCTGTGTTTCCCATAACAGATAAGGCCCTGCAGAAAGAGGTCCACAGAGGGTCAATTTAATGTTGCTAACCGGCTATGTGGATAGCATCACTAAATTCATTTCACCCTCCGGGGACCTCATTCTGCAAATGATAGGCACACTAAACTCAGACTTGGACTGAGATGAGTCTGGGGGGGGGGGGGGGTCTATGAAATCAAATGAAGACCACTGGTGTTTTATCTTGATGGATTGACCCAGATCAACAATGGAATCCACCATGTTTACTAATGGTTTTGACACCTGTTTTCCATGGATGTGCCCAGGAGGAGGAGATAACTCTAGTTTTAAATTAATCCTTCTTCACATATTTGAAAACATTATCCAAAACAAACACACTGTGGTGGGTAGCTGAGAGGGAAACCTTCTGCATCATTACCCATGAATAGGAACCTGTTACTAGATTAACAATATGTGGGTGGGTGGGGGGGGTGGGGGGGTGAGGTTAATTAAGGTAGGGGATGCTCGAGGATATCGTGGGTGGGCTTTTGAGAGGGATGTAAAGTGGCAACATTTGAATGGGGAATTCAGTGTTTATTTTTTTGAAAAGATTGATCAAACCTTATAAAGCGAAGATGACCATATCATACCTTTTTATGTTTACCCATACCATAGTATGGTAAACATAGTGTTGATGTCAGGATTGACCACTCGTCATTCGTCAGTTCGTCTGTCTGTCCATCCGTAGACACTTTACGCATTGTGAGATAACTCAAATATTTTCAATCTGATCAGAACCAAATTTTGTATATGAATTTCTCAGCACAAAAGACCGATCGAGTTTCGGAAATATGGCTTGTTGCAACAAGGCATATTTCCGACTAAATCCTGAAAAGTTACCCATAATTCTGCTGTGGTTAAGGAGTCGATTATTTAGAGCATTACTGTACCTGTATATTAAGACCAGAGCACTTTATATCATTGATTCAGACTCTCCTTTCTCAGATTGAGACATGATGAGTACTATTGCGTTATTGACTCAGGTGTGTAATGTGTATAACATGGGGCCAGTCCTCCTGTCATTCATAACCCTAATTAAGCTTATAGCTTTGTGCTGGCCAGAATTTATAGAATATACAGTAATGCCCTAAATAATCGACTCCTTAACCACAGCAGAATTATGTGTAACTTTTCAGGATTTAGTCGGAATTAATAGCTTGTTGCCATTCATCGGAAAGCTCTCACTGAGTGTGGGGAAAGGATGGTGTCTGGCAACAAGCCTGGGAGTAGTGTGTCTGACATTAGCAGAATGCGGTCCCCAGAGGGTGAATTTAGTGATGCTACCACGCACAGCGGGCTAGCATAATCAAATTCACTCTCTGGGGGATCTCATTCTGCTTAGGACTCATCTTCTGGGAAGTTTCTATTAACATTGTTTTTAGTTACTTTTTTTCCTACTGTTCATTTTATATATCCCCTAATTTGTAGAAGCTATAATGATTAATGTTGGTGACTAATGGTTGAACAGTAGTGGGGGTTAAGGAAGCCTTAGGAAGGTGTCTGGTAACTCAATTTGCCTCTATTTCGACATAGAAATAATAAATTTTTAGGTTGTCTGGATGATAACATGATTAATGTTTAACCCTTTACCCAACAAACCGGCCAAAACCGCCCAAATAAAGCTTCAACAGCCTAAAATATCTTCGGTCTGTCTCAATAGAACCATACAAATATGGATATCATTGGAACCGGCTCCTTGACCACATTGTGTTAGTTACAGTTATGCCCTGTGCCAATGCATTCTCTTATATATGCGAGTCGACCATAGGTCGCCTCGCATATATAAGAGAATGCATTGGCCTAAACAAATTTTTTTTTTTACCATTTTTTCTTACATTCTTTAACAATTTTATAATTTGTAATGTGTTAAGCCAATGCATTCTCTTATATATGCGAGGCGACCTATGGTCGACTCGCATATATAAGAGAATGCATTGGCACAGGGCCGTTCTGTTGTGTAAAGGGTTAACAGAATTGCTTGATATTTGGTATTATATGAGGTTCACCATCATGACTGCTTTTGAATGAGGGGCAAATGACGTTTGCATTTTCCATTCTAGAATATTCTTTGTTTATTTTTTATTTGGGTTCTGTGTGGCCCATGTTTCAAGTTACCACCTTTGAGGTACATGTATAGTATACCAGCAGCTGAGTGTCAAGTCTGAGTTTAGAGTGTCTGTCATTTGCAGAATAAGGTCCCCAGAGGGTGAATTTAGTAATCCTATCCCGCATAGCGAGCTAGCATCACCAAATTCACCCTCTAGGGACCTCATTCCGCATGGCCTCATCTGCTATGGGAGACATAGAATCAGATTGATGTAATGTTCCAAAATGGTGAATATTCACAGTGATGTACACCCATTGGGAAACTAAATTTGGGGATATACATGTACCGGTAGAGAAACTAAATTAGGAGATATAGAGAAACTAAATTTGGGGATATAGAGAAACTAAATTTGGGGATATAGAGAAACTAAATTTGGGGATATACAATGTAGAGAAATTAAATTTGGGGATATAGAGAAACTTAACTAAAAAAGAAATAGAATCTAATTTGCAGAGAAGATGAGTATCAAGCAGAATGAGGTCCACAGCTGGTGAATTTAGTGATGCTAGCCCACTATGCAGGATAGCGTCACTAAATTCACCCTCTGGGGACCTCATTCTGCAAATAAGAGACATGCTATAATCAGGCTTGTTGAACTCATATATCTAAACATTTCCTAAGGGAACTACAGTAACGCCCTAAATAATCAACTCCTTAACCACAGCAGAATTATGGGTAACTTTTCAGGATTTAGTCGGAAATATGGCTTGTTGCCATTCATCGGAAAGCTCTCAGTGAGAGATTTTCGATGAATGGCAACAAGCCATATTTCCAACTAAATCCTGAAAAATTACAAAAAATTCTGCTGTGGTTTAGGAGTCGATTATTTAGGGCATTACTGTACATGTACTCACAACTGAGTTTACTGAAGAAAGGCCAGTAAGAGAAGGTGGCCATTGAACATGTTTAAAATAATTGTATTAAACTGCTATTTTGTGGAAGGCACAGTTAATCTCAATAATAAATTAAGAGCTCTTTCCATCAATGTATCACATTATTATAATCAATAAATTTTAAAAATGATCAAGGAAATATGGGTTGATACAAAAATCGGACTTGACACTGAAAGGGTTAAAGGTTGCATATTCAAAAGAAGCTAAGCTAACTATAATAACCACAGGGGTCAATGCCAATAATTCTGACCCATGCATTGTATTGTGACCCTGTGTTGTATTGTGGGAACTGTTCTGGGAAGAGATACCCCAAGGGGAAATTTTAGCAAGGTCTAGAACTATAGAATGTGGGATTGCTTATGTAAGAGATGGCTTTTTAGGCTGTTTATATGTGGGTGGTCTCTGCTGGTCTTATGGTTTAGATGACAGATGTGTCAGTTTGTCCTGGTCAGCTTTGTTTGAGTTTAACCCCTTTCATGACGAGAACTGAGCTTGTGCAGCACTAAATATTCTGTGCCAGTGCATTCTCTGATATATACACATCTATCATAAGGTCATTAAGGAGCCTCACATATATAAGAGAATGCACTAGCTTGCAAGGTCAAGGTAAATATTGTTTGGCCAATGTATTCTCTTATACAGTAATGCTCTAAGTAAGCGACTTTTTGACCACAGCAGAATTATGGGTAACTTTTCAGGATTTAGTCGGAAATATGGCTTGTTGCCATTCATCGGAAAGCTCTCCCCGAGAGCTTTCCGATGAATGGCAACAAGCCATATTTTCGACTAAATCCTGAAAAGTTACCCATAATTCTGCTGTGGTTAAGAAAGTCGCTTACTTAGAGCACTACTGTACATGTATATGTGAGGTTCTACATGTATATCTAAGCGACATTACATCTCCATGACACTTTAGTCTATGCGATATGCAATGTACCATATAGAAGACAGTGCGTCCATGAGCCAATAAGTCTAAACGATGATGATGGCATCTTGACTCTTGAGCTTGTCTGTATTATATGGGGTAGGGAAATGATATATAGGCCCTGCGAATATTCAATATTCGTTTTGTTATTCAATTTGACCTTGATTTTCGATTCAAATTCGATTTGACTTTGAAACTATGAATAGTATATTTTGAATACTTCAAAACAGTCGATTCATAGATTCATTTATTGGTAATATTTGAACATTCACAAATTACAAATTAAGTTAACTAACTGCTCTATATATATAATCCTCTTATTTTGAGACCGCGAAAATAATAGTTTATAATTTATTTTGTAGATATTCAAAATTGTTTATTATATTTATAAAGAAATTATGTCTTTAAGTCTCGATCCACTGTTCACAAAAAAAGATGACAATGTGTTTTATTTAATAGATAATTCTGACATTCAGACGAAAATGGGAAACAAATTTTTTTTCTTATCATTTCGGCGATCGAGATTATGAAATATTCAATAGAGATGGGCGGTTAACCGTGGAATCAGTTCGGTTTCGGTTGTCGGGAAAAACCGGAAATGACAACCGTGGTAAGTTTGGGAAAACCCGTAGTTTCGGTTGTCACAACTTCCTGTAATCATGGCAGAGCACGACGAACAAACGAGTCCTGTGTGGAAATATTTTTCAAAGAAAGATAAGAAATCTAAGTGTGCCGCCTGTAATATATGCAGAAAGGAGTTCGCATGGTGAAATCGCGCGACGAATTAATTACGTTGCTTCCGTGTACACCTATTTTCGCCATAGTAAACACAACACAAGTCAGTTTATTTCTCATGTTCTTTAATCATTAAGGCCATACAAATACTCTGAAAGGTGAATTTGATAACGAGGATACGATATCAAAAGGTATCAATGATTGTTACCCGCATTCCCTATTAGTTTTTATCACTGTTTGGATGTTAAATCGTCAAATATATTTGTGCGCCGTTGATTAAAAATGTTATGCCGGAATCGGAGCCGGAATGAATTATACCGTTTGTCGGTAAACTGTTGAGAAATAGCACTCATTCAGGTGACTTGTATTGGATGCATGTATATAATAATAGTGTGTACAGTATTATGTTCCCTAAATATGGTAATAGACATATAGCCAGATAATGTGATTGAGAGATTCTAGTCATGTTTTATTTTCATTTTGTTGTTTATTATGAATTTTATTTTTCAAATCATAACTATACACATATATCTAGCCACACACATTAGTTTTATGCCAATATAAATGATCATTATATTATTTCACACTTATGATCATATGATGCTGAATTGCAGTCATACACAATATACAGACTCACTTGCATTCTAGCACTGCCACTCGACATGGACATTAACAATATACATGTAATAGTAACAATATGATACATACTTTACAATTATAAAAGGACATGTACATGTACCTCACAAGTTATGGTGATAAAATTGGTGTGTTTTCTTTGTAATATGATGAAGCATAATTAGGTTTTGTTCACATTAGTCATTTTTATTAATAAAAACCGAAACCGAGACTCAACTCTTTTTCCACAACCGAAACCGAAACCGAGGCAAATTTTCACAACCTCCCATCTCTAATATTCAAATGTTTTCAAATTTTTCAAGAGCTCTTCGATTTGATAAAAAAAATCCACTTTTTCACAGGCGCCTAATGATATACTATTTGATAGGGTTTATGAGTGATATCTTTGATTTTTATCCTGGAAGTACAGTAATCCCCTATATAATCGACTCCTTAACCACAGCAGAATCAGGATTTAGTCAGAAATATGGTTTGTTGCTATTCATCGGAAAGACACGTGAATTTGACACAAAAGTCTAAAGACATTTCTACAGGACACTTCATGCATGGACATGACTATTGTCTTGATTACTCGTTTCATGTACCCGGTGAACCTTCAGCATTCTTGCAACACTCTGGTGCCTTAATTTAAACTGATGGCCATGAACACACATATGTTCTGCTGTGTATATCTCACCAGAGAGAGTATTAAGGTCAAAACTAATCTAAAAAAACAAAAACAAAAACAAAAAATTATTTTGGAAAACAAATCCAGGTCGACCCAACTTCGACTGGTAGGTCGGGAATATTTGAACACATATATATATATGTGTGTATCTCACCAGAGAGAGTATTAAGGTCAAAACTAATCTTTCTGCACTCATCATTGAACAAATTCTTGAGAAAGTTTGTTGGCATACATCATTATCATAGGATACAGAAGCACACACACAGAGTGTAGACAAGCCTTGAAATAGTGTGCCTGTCATTTGCAGAATGAGGTCCCCAGAGGGTGAATTTAGTGATGCTAGTAGGATCATGCTACCCCGCATAGCGGGCTAGCATCACCAAATTCACCCTCTGGGGACCTCATTCTGCTTACAACTCAGCAGAATGAGGTTCCCAGAGGGTGAATTTGGTGATGCTAGCCCGCTATGCGGGGTAGCATCACTAAATTCACCCTCTGGGGGCCTCATTCTGCAAATGACAGGCACACTATTTCAAGGCTTGAGTGTAGATATCCCTGGTGATTAAAACAAACGAATCACCTATAAACTAGTTCATACCCTACCTGTCTACCATTAAAACAAATCAAGCACCCATGCTCTGCTTTATACCTGTCTGTATGAACCAATTAACTTCAGGTGTAACAATTCTATCCAGCTTTTTTTCTTATGTTGCTATTTTTATGGCTCAATCTCTTATAGTTCAGGCGATATGTGACACAATTGATATAATTGTGAGAAAAGCATGAAACTTGGTATATATGTATATTAGGTCCCACTGATAATTTTAAGATGTGGAGGCAGTCATGTAAATCCCTTCCTTAGCAACGGTTGCTAGGCAACGGTTTCCACCTTAGCAACGGGTGGGTAGGAGGTCTTAAACCATCATTTTACTTACATATATTGGGAAATATGCATGTATGAGTATTTTAAATGGTAGAATACATGATATAAACCAATATTTTCAGCATATTTTGATTAAATTTCTTTAATATATTATCAAAATTGACCGCCAAATAGGTCAATATGCAGGATTTTGTTAAAAAAAATAAAAAAATCTAAAAAGTCAATAATTTGGGCCATAATTAATTAATATTGTGGTTGGGAAGGCATAGTGATGATATATGCATGTATTAATATATGTACCCATGTAGTATGCCAACTAGTTTGAATAAAATTACCATATGACCAGTTTGGTTACATACTGGTATTATGAAAGTTAATATTAATTGTTGGTGATATTAATGGATATTAGTGAAATGCTTTGTCAAAATTTCAATTTCATTCTAATTGTGTATTTATTATATAATATAATGTGGTATTTGCTAAGAAAATTGATTAGTTTTATCAAAATAACTGTTTTGTAATATATGCATTTGTCATACTTCTGTGCTTCCATAGTCAAACACATGCTAATTGAAAGTTCACATGGCGGGCTTTTTGAATGCTGATGACTATTTTGTGCGGATTCTCAAATAATACGAAGGTAAGTGACAAGTATTATTGATATATATATCCCAAATTTGTCATAGCCACACACTAGCAAAACAAATGCCAGAATAAATATTGATATCATTGAAATTAAGAGCAATGAATGTTATGTTGAAATTAGGTGACAAGTTGGCATGCTATCCAGGGGGGGAAACTCTATCAAATTTTTTCCTTGAAAATACGGAAAGCCAGAGTAACAACTAATTAAACTAATTAATCCATTATATACAGTGATATACACAGAAGTACACTGTAATATTAATTCTTTATTTGTATATAGGTGTTCTACGTAAATCAGCATCTGGATTGAGTTATGTGTACACTTGTTTGCTGTAAAATTATAAAGAATTCATTAAATTATATATATATATATATATATTAACTCAGTCACATTATTTCCATTTCAGAGACCAGAAAATTGATGTGGGTGGAGACCAAGCACCGTACCAGTAGAAATGTATGCACCATGAATTGACATCACACACTCTGGACTCAGAGGTGAGTTTCACATGTGATGCCTCATTGGCTATGATATAGTAAAATACCCCCCCCCCCCCCCCCCCCCCCCACCCCAACTGAGTATCCCACATCACGGCCATAAGTTATATGTTATTCATGCTGTTAAAACAATTTGAAAATAATTGTGCCAAAAAAGTCATTGTCTTAATTAATGCCTAATTACATACAGAAATCAGTATTGGCAGTTTGTTACTTTAAAGGTACTCAATCCGATCAGAGGGTCCCCATCTCAACAGATTCCAACAACAACAATCCGATCAGAGGGTCCTATATTACTATTTCTTTGGCTTTTGGAGTAAAAAATATTTGATTCGAGTCGAGGAACCCATCAAACAAAGCTCAGAGTTATTAGATATTGATTTTTGAAATTTGTTATTTTCTCGAGATGAGTACTAATAATTGCCGTAATCTGCTCGAGATGTGTACACCAAAACACTATTCAAACAGACAAAGATGGATAACTCTAAAATCAAGTGGTAATAATAACGGAATTATGACTGTTCTGGGCCAGAAAGTATTCCCGATAATGAAAAATAATAGATTTCTAAAATCGATATCTAAAAAATCTGAGCTTTGATGGGTGGCTTCCTCGACTCGAATGAAATATTTTTGACCCCCGAAGCCATTGAAATAGTAATTGAGAGAAGTTTTATCGGATTGAGTACCTTTAATTAATTCATACTACTGTTGGGGCATTTATATACAAACATACAGTAATACAGTAATTCATGGAAACTACAATCAATTTCTCACAAATGTTATATTTAGATGTAAGTAAATTGTTTATTGAGGACTCAAAATAAGTTAATTATCTATTTCAGGTGTCACAATTGAGTCATGGCTACCGGATCTCGAGATGTATCTAGAGAAGATGTCGCATCTGACTGGTCGAAATGTATACTGTGCCAGATGATAACGAAGGAAGTGTTGGTGTGTCCTGCGAATAACACACGACCAGACAGCGGGTCTGGGTACAAGACCATCGCCAATAACCTGACGGAATTTGCTGGACTGCAGCTATTGCCCGACAATATCAAGCTTGAACAATTCAATGAAGGAGGTGGTGTTGAGCTCACTATATCAAGACATAAAGCAAAATGGCACAAGACATGCTACCTAAAATACAATACACAAGAACTCAACCGTGCTCTATCTCGCAAGCGGAAATGTGTCAACGATAATGATGAAGTTCCAAATACACGCATAAGACGAAGTTTATCTGCAGGTGTGTCTTCCGATAACAACACATGCTTCTTCTGCGCAGAAACTGATAACAAGGAGACACTACACGATGTCCGTACATTCCAACTTGACTATCGTGTACGCAAGTGTGCCCATGATCTTGGAGACCAAGCATTAATCGCCAAACTCAGTGAAGGTGATTTGATAGCGTTGGAAGCGAAGTACCACTTACGATGTTTGAGAACCCTGTATAATAAAGCCCGGTATGTTTCCAAAGATAAACAGTTTGATGATGGTGAGAGAATGTTTGAGGGAATAGCTTTAGCAGAACTAATAAGCTACATCGAGGACAGTGTTATCGACGATATCAAAGTATTCAGGTTGGCCGATTTGGCGAAATTATATAGTGACAGAATGGAGCAGCTTGGTGTCAAAATCCAGCGGGTCCACACGACAACTCTTAAAGAACGAATTCTATTCAACATCCCATCATTGAGTTGTTATCACAATGGTCGTGATGCCTATCTCGCCTTCAACGACGACATTGGATCAGTATTGCGCCATGGTTATGACAACGATCGCGATGAGCAGATGTTATCAATTCGCAGGATAGCCAATGCGATTAGGAAGGACATTTTCGCCACCGAAACGCAATTCGATGGATCGTATGACGTCCAAAGCCAAGTAAAATCAGTTCCACATTCACTGCTGGCATTGATGAGCATGGTTATATATGGTACTAATATCGAAGAACAGGTTCAAGATCAAATATATAGCCAACCTGTGTTAACAGTGTCACAACTAACCATGTTCAATGCGCAGAAATTCAGAAGAAGACGCAAGGACAAAAGTGTTGTTGATGTGAATTATCGACACAACCCACAACGCACTCCACCAATACCAGTTTATGTCGGTCTTAAGTTACATTCCTTAACAAGACAGAGACAGTTGATTGACAGTATGTTCGCACTGGGCATCTCGGATTCCTATGACCGGATAATGGACATCATCACATCTCTCGGCAACACAGTATGTGACTATTACAACGAGATTGGTGTTGTCTGTCCGCCACAGCTATTACCTGGAAACTTCATCACAGCTGCTGCCGATAACATCGACCACAATCCAAGTTCGACGACTGCGATGTCGTCATTCCATGGCACTGGTATATCGCTGTTTCAGAACATAGACGAAGGTGTACAAATAAAAAGCCAGAATTCATCATTTTCTCATCAGGTGAGAGTCATAAGAAAACAGAGACAAATGTCAGATCTACCCATTGGCTACACAACTGTATCTTCTGCATTTCTACCAGATGGCGATGTTACTGTCCCGATATGTGCAACTGAGTATACCAGTTGTGATGTAGTAAAAGCTGACATTAGCGCGGAAGTTGATTGGTTAAAACATGTTAACCACTCAGTTGGAGAATCAGAAACAGCGGAACACCTCTCTTGGTCTGCTTTCCATGCAAACAGATTGACCCAGAAACGTGCTATCCCATCCATAAACGCGATGCTACCACCATTTACAGAGGAAGCGTCATCTGTGCCAATGGTCAAGCACTGTATGAAGGTGATTATGGCAGCCATAGAGCATTCTAACCCAGGTCAGACTGCTGTCATATGTGTGGACCAACCACTATATGCAAAAATGAAGCAAGTCCAGTGGGCAGATGACACCAATGTATACGGAGAAGACAAATGCGTTGTTTTGTTAGGTGGATTACACACCGAATTAACTGCATACAAACTCTTAGGACATTGGCTCGCTGGAAGTGGGTGGATAGAGTCCCTATCGGAGGCGGGAATTGCTACTCCTGGAGTATCGGAATCATTCCTTACAGCATCACATATCAAGAGGACTGGACGTGCTCACCAGGTCACTGCCTGCTCATTGTATATCCTTATGAAGAGGTCATACAACGATTACCTTGCAGATAACATGGATGATGAGGAACTAACGTTCGAATCATGGTGTGTCCATAGAGCAAAGGAGAGCCCCCAGTTTAATTTCTGGGTGACAACCTTAGACTTGGAACTGCTAGTATTGGCATTCATACGGTCGCTGCGAACGGGCAACTTTACGTTGTATTTGGATACTTTACAGGAACTCACACCTTGGTTTTTTTCCATGAACCATGTTCACTACGCACGATGGATGCCTGTGCATATACGCGATATGCGTAACCTTACGCTTACACACCCAGATGTAGCTGCTGAATTTCATGCCGGCAAGTTTGTGATTAAGAAAAGCAACCGCATATTCTCAGCTATGTCTATCGACCAAGCACATGAGCAGAACAACGCGGTCATGAAGTCGGATGGTGGAATAATTGGTCTCACACAAGACGGTGATGCGCTCAATCGGTGGGCAATGGCGAGTGCAGAAGTAGTACGTTGCATAGCAGAATTTGAAGCTTCATCCGCATGTCACATTAACGTTTCATCAACTACAACGTATCTACACCATGAACAAACCAGATCGCACCAAAACAGATTTGCGGACCACGTGAAATCATTAACCAGTGCAATAGAAGCATTCGGAAACCCTTTTGGAGAAGACAGCAAGTACCTGATACGACTACATTCGCGGGAAATTATGCCACAAACCAGCATTGAATGCTTGTCAAATCTACCTGCAGCGGGCCTCGAGCAGTACAAGACATTCATGAAGGACAGAATAGAAACATGCAAGACTCCTCTCTCGGAAACCATCAAAAGAAACGACGCAACACTATTCGCACAACATCCACAGAAACCTTCAACTAAAGGAAAGCAAACTGTTGTTGCTCTTCTTAAGAGTGAATGTGCCTTGTTTTCAAAGCTGTACATCGCTTGCCAAACACGACAAGGGGACCTGGATAATTTCTTCAGCCATGAACACCAGTCATTTCCTGTTGCATTATCCCAGGGTGGACGACTCAGATTTGGCAATAAATCTGACTTGATGTCGTGCTTGGAGCAAATTGTAGATGCCCCGACACAGGATAGACCACCAACGGATGTAACCATCTTCGATGGTGCGGCGCTTGTAAACATACTCCGGCCAAGAGACTGCAAGACCTTCCTGGAGTATGCCACAAAGATATTCATCCCGCATATCCGATTACAGTATGGATTCGCATGTCGCGTGGATATTGTCTGGGATAGGTACTTTGGTGACAGTTTAAAAGCACAGGCGAGGGATTCGCGGTGTACTGGTCCAGTAAAAATGATTAAAGTGTGTGCTCTCACACCAATTCCCGCCAAATGGGCTGAATTCCTGCAAGTGCCCAGCAACAAGGAGCAGTTATTCAAGTTTTTAAACAATCAGTTGCTAAATCAGATTGGTGACAAAGAACTCATTGTCACAGGAAAATATCATGAGCAACCCGATAAGAGATCCTGGTCGACTGGCCCCATGTAACCATGAAGAGGCGGACACTAGAATCATGGTCCATGTCGCAGATGCAGCGTCTAATGGATATCGGAACTGCCTGATCAGGACTGTAGATACCGATGTACTGGTGCTTGCAGTATCCACGGCGCACATCTTGGATAACATGAATTTATGGGTGGCTGTGGGGACAGGTAAAGACTATCGTTACATCAACGCCTCTGATATCGCCAAGAGTCTGGGACCAACTCGATCAACGGCATTACCGGTATTCCATGCCTACACTGGGTGCGACACCGTTTCTCACTTCTCGCACATCGGAAAAAAGACAGCATGGCGCACCTGGGACAAATACTCTGAGGTAACCGACGCATTTAATGCATTGCACTCTATTCCTGCTAGCATATCGGATGACACCCTGAAGACGTTAGAGAGATTTGTCATTCTTATGTACGATCGTTCAAGCAGCAGTTGCAACGTTAACGAAGAGCGGAGGCGGCTCTTCACGAAAAAGAACAGGCAAATGTCATCGCTACCACCAACAAGAGCCTCCCTGAAGCAGCATGCTTTGAGGACAGCACTACAGGCGGGCTATTACTGGGCTAACCCAACTCAAAGCTCACATACCATTCCGTCCGCAAGTGAGTGGGGCTGGACCGGCCAGGATAAGTGGTCACCGCTCTGGGCCGACCAGGGCCAGGTGAGCGACAGCTGTACAGAACTGATCAAGTGCAAGTGCAGGAAGCACTGCGTCACCTGTAAATGTACAAACGCCAATCAAAAGTGTACAGAGTTCTGCACATGTAAGGGCAAATGTCAGAATGTCTGAATAAAACATTGATAAATGTGACTTTCTGTGTTTGTACATGTATTTGGTTTGGTGATACTAATGGATGGCGAATTTGGGAAACTACTTTATTAATATATCAATAAAACAAAGAAAACATTGTGGTATTCTGCAAAACAATCTCACTTGTTGTCCAAGTATAAATTAAAATAGCACCACACATACAACTGACAATATATATTATTTCACGAATATCACAAAATATAATGCTCATATTAAATATGAACACAATATATATACCACCTGGTAAATGTATTCAAGCTAGTTATAAAACATGGACAAACATCTTAACAGATGTTTACATAATACTCTGCCCTCCCAACCACAATATTAATTAATTATGGCCCAAATTATTGACTTTATAGATTAAAAAAAAAACAAACATTTAAATCCTGCGTTTTGACCTGTTTGGCGGTCAATTTTGATCATATATTAAAGAAATTTAATCAAGATATGCTGAAAATATTGGTTTATATCATGTATTCTATCATTTAAAATACTCATACATGCATATTTCCCCATATATGTAGGTAAAATGATGGTTTAACCCCTCCTACCCACCCGTTGCTAAGGTGGAAACCGTTGCCTAGCAACCGTTGCTAAGGAAGGGATTTACACGACTGCCTCCACATCTTAAAATGATCAGTGGGACCTAATATACATATATACCAAGTTTCATGCTTTTCTCACAATGTTATCAATTCTGGTGTTTTTTGTCACATATCGCTTGCACTATTACAGTGTATTTGTGCCATTCATCTGGGGTGTGGAACATTCGGGTATGTATCAGTTGAGGTGCCATTTAATTGAGGTGTGGAGTCCTATCAAGTTTTTTTTTTTAATTCATGTAATTGACATGTAAAATACATCTATATCGCTAAATATATGCTGTATACTAGTACTATGTTTACATTAAGCTGCAGTAATTTTAGATGGCATTTTCAAAAACAATTTACTTCTATTAAAACACATGTCTACATGTATTTGTGGTTGCAGATGAATCCCAATCTCAGGAATAAATCTGTACTGTTCTGAGAGTCGCATGTCCAGGTGAAAATGCGATGTCAACATGAAGGCACGGAAGTTGTCTAGACTTTTACTAGCCATGCCGATAATATCAATGTTGTCATGTACAGTATTACGCAACATTGTGTCATGGGGGGGGGGGGGGGGGGGGGGGGGGGGGGCACGGGAAATAGCATTTTTCATGTCCCTTCTTGGAACTCAAGAATGCTCCGAACTTTCTGGTGAATATTCTGGGTATATTGTCAGATATAAAACTAGTTTTTCTGTCAGAAACTTCAGAACTGTATACAAAGGTATTGAGAATACCAACTTTTAGCTTGTTTTTAGAATATGGTGCATTATAGATGGATTTGGAGAAAAAAAAATCGCCAAAATTATTTTTTTCTACCTGGATTTTTTTTGCTAAAGAAATCGGAAATAGACAGGTTTTTTTTTTGGTCTTAGAGCAAAGAAGAGCCAACCAAAAGAGTATCATCCTTTTAATATAATTTTTATACTCATATAGTTTTTAATGATAACACAGTCACAGCGTTCATGTCTATAAGATGATGCTTGTGTTATCAACCTGTACTAACAACCGATCGCCCAAAAACATGACATGAGGATAAACCGTCAATGTCTTTTCATTACGAAACACAAACTCATTTTGCTTCTGTAGATATCCCCTGGATAAACACATGTATAATACACAAGCTTTGAACATCTTGGTGTTGGTTGTGATCTACCCGTACACTGCATGGTTAACATAAGTACCCCATCCTACTGTTATTTTTGACCGCACCATTATTGATATCTTGGTTAAGACATTCTGTAGGAACAGCTCTCAGCTATTGAAACCTTGTATGCAGAGAAATTTATCAAAATATTTTGGGTGCAAATATCAAGTCAAATATCACAATATTTGATCTTGAATTGAGACGAGAAAGCACCGGAGAAAAGAAAGGATTATATACATCGCATTATAACTCATGTGGTCCTCAACTCATGAATATTTCCTTAAGGCCAAAGAAAATGATTTGTTGAAGTTGCCGTATCGACTGTATTTAAACCCCGTACCTTGCTCAATGTAGTTATTAATAATTTGTTGAAGTTGCCCTTTCGACTGTACAGTAATGACCTAAATAATCGACTCCTTAACCTCAGCAGAATTATGGGTAATTTTTCAGGATATAGTTGGAAATATGGCTTGTTGCCATTCATCGGAAAGCTCTCACGGAGAGCTTTCCGATGAATGGCAACAAGCCATATTTCCGACTAAATCCTGAAAAGTTACCCATAATTCTGCTTTGGTTAAGAGGTCGATTACTTAGGGCATTACTGTACATTCTCCAAGCCCTGTATACTAATTTTTGCACTATAATATCAGTTTGGAACTATAATCAAATAAGCATGTTCCAAGATTTTAATTTCATGATTCTCTTTTTTCAGACTGTTAAGAGGTAACCAGATAGCCGTCCTGGAACCTGGAGCTTTTGAAGGACTTGAAAATTTGATTAAGTTGTGAGTACATAAATAAAAAAAACATGGAGAAAATCAAGCCTGCAAATAGCATGTCTGTCATTTGCAGAATGAGGTCCCCCAGAGGGTGAATTTAGTGATGCTATCCTGCACAACATGCTAGCATCACCAAATTTACACTCTGGGAACCTCATTATACTTAGGCCCTCAACTGCTATGGTAGACCTAGGATCAGATTGAAGTTCCCCAGTTTAAGTTGGTGATGTTCGCCTCTTGGGCACCTCGATTATGCATTTTATCTTCTGCAAATTAGGGGATATAGAAACTTCCCAGAAGGGAAAACGTAAGTAAAAACAATGTTAATTTGAGACTATAGATACTTCCAGAAGATGAGGCCTATACAGAATGAGGTTTCCAGATGGTGAATTTGGTGATTCTAGCCCACTGTGGGATAGCATCACTAAATTCACCCTCTGGGGACCTCATTCTGCAAATGACAGACACTATTTGCAGTCTTGGGAGAAATATTGATTGAGTTACTTCAAGTTCTTAATTAACAAAAGGCACTTTTCCCTGTATTAGCCCTTCTGTACTAAATACTCATTGATGAGTTGTTCACATACAGTAATGCCCTAAGTAATCGACCTCTTAACCAAAGCAGAATTATGGGTAACTTTTCAGGATTTAGTCGGAAATATGGCTTGTTGCCATGAGTCTACAGGTCTGTGAAATCAGATGAAGACCACTGGTGTTTTGCAGTAATGCTCTAAGTAATCGACTTCTTGACCACAGCAGAATTATGGGTAACTTCTCAGGATTTAGTCGGAAATATGGCTTGTTACCATTCATCGGAAAGCTCTCGCCGAGAGCTTTCCGATGAATGGTAACAAGCCATATTTCCGACTAAATCCTGAAAAGTTACCCATAATTCTGCTTTGGTTAAGAGGTTGATTACTTAGAGCATTATTATAGTTTTATAGAGCCCATATACAGAATGAGCAGGTGATGCCACAGTGTCCTGGGCCCACAAACAAGGTACCCCGCCTTGCTCACCGGAAGCTTATATTATGCTAATGATGAACAGACAGTCTGCCGTAGGAGCAGTTTTAGCCAGTCAAAAATAAAATTAGTGTAAATAAAATTGTAGAGAATCCTGAATATCCTGAATTGATTACACGATGGTATACACTAACAAAGCCCAAAATTTACAACTATAAATTCAACAACAGTCGTAGTCAGGTTATATTGTTTACATAAACATCGGAGGTGCCCTTGTTGTTAGCGGGAGTTATCGGAATCCACCGAGATCGCATCGGGCACATACATTCCTATATTTTACATATTTCCGCGTTATCATATGCGTATTTTACATATTAAATATAGTATACACAAATTATGGCATCCAGGTGAGACATAAAAATCTCTCGCGGAAAACAGGACACTGTGGCATCACCCATTGCTCATTCTGAATATGGGCACCATAAAACAATGATTACTTAGGGCATTACTGTACACTTTAAATATACTAACTACTATACTTATTTAGAGGTTGATTACTTAGAGCATTACTATAGGAAGACCACAGGTCATTTTGTTGAACTTATTATCTGAATATTTCCCACCAAAGAATATGAAACCGTCTGCACTTGTATAATCTTTTGATATGCCCGTTTTTAAAAAGTGGGATGTCTATGTTATTGGTTGAGCCGTCCGTCCATCCATCAGGGGTATCAGTTGGTGATTTACTGGCACAATATACAGGTCACGTTCGAATTTGGGTTCCGCTCCGCCAATTTTCACCAGAGTTATAGGCCATTTTTGGAATTACCACGGGCGTGTTTTACCATGACCTAACTGTTGTTGTCAGACCATTGTCAGCAAATATTTTCTGAACACCCCTCCAAATGAATGATAGACAATTACAATGTATACTTTTATAACTGAGTGGGAGAGTCCATTCAGGAAAGAAAGGGTTAACCCTTTACCCAACAAACCGGCCAAAACCGGCCAAATAAAGCTTCAACAGCCTAAAATATCTTCGGTCTGTCTCAATAGAACCATACAAATATGGATATCATTGGAACCGGCTCCTTGACCACATTGTGATAGTTACAGTTATGCCCTGTGACAATGCATTCTCTTATATATACGAGTCGACCATAGGTCGCCTCGCATATATAAGAGAATGCATTGGCCTAAAAAAATGCATTGGCCTATAGTCGACTCGCATATATAAGAGAATGCATTGGCACAGGGCCGTTCTGTTGGGTAAAGGGTTAAAGGTGTTGAAGTGAATTTTACACAGGTGACTACTTATTTTTTGTACCCCCAAAAATAATTTCGGGGGGGTTTTAGAAATCAGCAGTGTCTGTTTGGCCTCTGTTTGTCTTTCCCTTATGATTTCCGGATAATAACTCATGTTTTTGTTATCTGATTGTTTTAAATTTTGTATGTTGATTACCCACATGGTAATGAAGGTAAAGTTCAAATTTGGGTTTAGCCACAGTTTCGGGGGGACACTAGGGCTGAGCGGTCTTTTGTTACCCCTGATGTCTGTCAAAATCCACTACTGTTACATGTACATATTGTACAGTAATGCTCTAAATAATCGACTCCTTAACCACAGCAGAATTATGGGTAACTTTTCAGGATTTAGTCGGAAATATGGCTTGTTGCCATTCATCGGAAAGCTCTTGGTGAGAGCTTTCCGATGAATGGCAACAAGCCATATTTCCAACTAAATCCTGATAATTAAGTTACCCATAATTCCACTGTGGTTAAGGAGTCAATTATTTAGGGCATTACTGTATATGGGTGGTACTGGTACAGGTCTCTAGTTGTTGATGTTAGTTGCTATTTACTGTATCAGATCACTTTAGATGAGAGATATAGATTCGGCCACATTGCCTTCGGTGCATGCTCATCCCTGCCTCTGTTTATATCCGATAATGTTATATGGGTGGTACCCACAGTTGCTAACTTACTATGGATTTTGTTGATATCAGTTGCTATTAGATCACTTGAGATGTGTTGTAGATTTGACTACTCTACCTTCAGCGCCTGCTGACTCCAGTTTCTGTTGATATGAGATTTGCTTTTTGGCTACTTAGACACACCCCATTACTTCTCATGTGTTCGCAGTTAAACCAGCTGTTTATACCTGAATCTGATGCTGTTTATGCATCAACACTTAGCTAGTCTGATAATTCTCCTCCATTCCTCTATGAATCCCCTGATTGTGAATATGTCTGAGTTAAATTAACCCTCTCATAAAAGACATATTTTGGACTTGTTATGGTATGTGAAACTGATAAGTTAGCTTTCAGGCACTATGTCAGCTGGAGGAATGTAGTAACATCCCCGGAAATTTCAGGTAAATTGACAGTTCCACTCCATAGAAATCATCGTCTGAACAACCCTCTATTGTAAATACATGTATTTACTTCTCGATTTCGGCTTGCAACTCTCTGCGATAAACTAACGAAAATGAATTCACCTTCGATAATCACTGCAATTAATTAGTATATAAGAATGACGATGTGTGTTGCCAATTTGGATATAATATTTGTAAAAATAACTAAATTTGAGCAAGAGTATTCTCCATTTCTATTTTATCACCCTACCGGAGTGTTTCACATCACTTTAACCCTTTCAGTGCCAGGTCCGATTTTCTATCAACCCATATACCCTGTGCCAATGCATTCTCTTATATATGCGACCATAGGTATATATAAGAGAATACAATGGCCTAACAATTTTTCATCATTTGTTATTATTTTTTACAATTTTTTACAATTTTAATAATTTTTTCAAATATTCTTTAACAGACTTATTTAGTAGGTTTAGTGGCAGGGAATCTTACGTTTTTCCAAAAAAATTCAACCCAAAACAACAAAAAAACTATTTTTTTAGGGCCGATTTTACAGGCCATAAATTAGGGCCGATGAGATCGGCCCCTGGCACTGAAAGGGTTAATAAAGTGATTTATAGGGTTGTTTTGGTACATGTATAATAGGCAGCTGACAAGTTGCTCCCTAGGCTGGTCCCTGTCTCCCAAGTCACCCTCTAGGCTGGTCCCTGTCTCCCAAGTCGCTCTCTAGGCTGGTCCCTGTCTCCCAAGTACATGTAGCTCTCTAGGCTGGTCCTAGATCATGCGATGAATCTCTACTCTGGCTAACTCCCGTAGAGATCGTATTCTATCTGTATAAAACCTGGGAACTTTTTGAAGTTTTGACAGGGAACCTTATAAAGTCGAAAATATAACGCAGGGAATATATTTCTTTGTTATTACCTGTTCCTTAATAAAGTTCTTCACTGTAGATGAAGGTCCCAACTCGAAATTTCACAATTTAAGTGACATTGTGAGTGATTTTGCTTTGAGTAATTAATTCAATGTTTATTGCGATATCGTCTCACGCAACCCACAGACAAGCATGCAATTTAGAGTTGGGACCTTCACCCACAATAAAGTACATTATTAAGGAACAGATAATAACTGAGAAATATATAATTTTTTCAACTTTATAAGGTTCCCTGTCAAAACTTCAAAAAGTTACAAGGTTTTGTATTGGTGGAATATGATGTCTACGGGTGTTGACCAGAGTAGAGATTCATGGCATGATCTAGGCTGGTCCCTGCACCATCAGTATCACAAAAATCACTAATAGCATCCAATGAGTACAAACATCATCATTGAGAATGCTCCTTATTATCTACCCCTTTTTTTGGAAATGACAGCATGGACCTGTTTATCATAGAATATGTTGATTGAGCTCTGATGTTGGCAATGTGATAATAAAAAGTAGAGAGGATAGTGGATGGGTGTGAAGCGCCCGGGATGGTCGAAAAGATCGAGTGATCTTCTCCTTCACACAAAAATAATAATAAAAAGTACTGTTGATGTTTCTCAATTTATAATTTTTGCGGCCGTTGGTTAAAGTAATGTGAAACACTACAGTAGGGTGATCAAATATAAATGGAAAATAATCTTGCTCAAGGTAGTTATTTTTACAAATATTGTATCCATATTGACAATACACACCGCCATTCTTATATATTAATTAAATGCAGTGACTCTCGATGACAAAATTTCGTTAGTTTATCGCTGATATTTGAGTCCCGAATTGAGAACTAAATATTTACAATTGAGCGTAGATAGGACGATGTTTTCTGTGGACTGGTATGTTCAATTTTCTTGAATTTTTTGTCGTTAATAAAATGCTACATAATATGTCTTTAATTCAAGCGATTCAAAGAAAAGCATGTATCTGCATAAAACATTCAAGAACAGATATATCATACAAATATTTTGATAATGTCTGTCCTGGCTGTTAAAAAACAATCGGAAGAGCTGTCTTCATTATCAGTTATTCATTGCATAATTTTGCTAAGTGAGTACCATTATGAACATAAAATATGATGGGTTTTTCTGTTTGAAAATGGAGCGACTCCTGGGTAATAATTTGGGGTGGATGCTTCTGCCCGGTACCACCCGGATGAGCACATCCCGGATAATGTCCACTATCCAAGAACCATCGCAAAATGTATTGGAACATTTTAAAAGATATATGTTGTTGACTGTTATACAGATAATGGCTTTTCTTCATATCATTTTGATTAACCAAAGACCTCTCAAATGACAATTTGTGAAAAATAGCAGTACATTTTCTTACCAGCATCATAGCAATTCAACAGGACCATCAGCATCATAGCAAATTAGCAGGACATACCTGAATCATAGCAAATTCAGTAGGACCCACCAGCATCATAGCAAATTAGCAGGACCACTTAACCAGGGGTGTAACCATCAGTTAAAAAACATTGAAATGGAAATTCACTTAGCAGCATAGATGATGCACCTAAACAGATTAGGAATACATGCCTGGCTATGACATGCGGATATACTATGTGTTATCATACCGCTGATCTGCCGCAGGGATAAACGTGTCTAATTGCATCAATTTCCCTCACTTATCATGTTTGTTGAGCTTATGAGAACAGATTTCTATATCGATCTGTATAACAACACTGATGTATATAACACCCCAAATACAAATTAACCCATCAAAATACTTTAGTTAAATGTGAATTACAGTAATGCCCTAAGTAATCGACTCCTGAACCACAGCAGAATTATGGGTAACTTTTCAGGATTTAGTCGGAAATATGGCTTGATGCCATTCATCGGAAAGCTCTCGCCGAGAGCTTTCCGATGAATGGCAACAAGCCATATTTCCGACTAAATCCTGAAAAATTATCCATAATTCTGCTGTGGTTAAGGAGTCGATTCACTTAGAGCATTACTGTAACCTTCAAAAAAGCACTGGTAATTTGGATGGAAATGAACTCCAGACCTGCATATTTGAGGTAAACGACCGTTCAGTTCACACGACCGTTCAGTTCACACGACCGTTCAGTTCACCTGTAGGATATCTAAAATGAAAATGATGTGAAGAAAAACAGGTCGTGCAAAAGTTTTATAAATGCAGGTCTCACGATAACTAATTCTCAACTTAATTTTTGTTCAATGAAGTCCCAAAAATGAGATATTCAAATTTATTTATGGTAGTTTAATGAGTTGCCCATCTGTAGTTAATAATACTAGTTTTTGTGAGTATAACAGTTTGTGTAACTCTCCTGCTAACCTATACAGCTCTCACTGAGAGCTTTCCGATGAATGGCAACAAGCCATATTTCCGACTAAATCCTGAAAAATTACCCATAATTCTGCTGTGGTTAAGGAGTCAATTATTTAGGGCATTACTGTAGTTTGGGTTACCTAAGCACAAACCAGGCGAACAAAAAATAGGTTACACATAATTTTGAAACCTGCAGGCCTGAACTCTTCAAAACACTGCAGCTATATATGTAGTTGAAGGTTAACATTTTAAAACACTGAATCTGTAAACGAAATTTAACCCACATCGAAACATTGAAACTACATGTATTTATGATAACAACCCTTCAAGGCTTCAAAACAGCTAGTGAACTGCAGATGTAGATATACATTGTATACATGTAGATAAATTCAGATGGAAATTAACCATCTAAAAACAAGAAAATATACATGTACATAAATCATTGGGAATTATTGAGTTAATCTGTTACTTTATATTTACTTTTGCAGAGACCTTTCCAACAACAAAATTGGACTCATCAACAGCAGTATGTTCACAGGAATGAACAAATTAGAACGCATGTAAGTACCTGGTTCACAGGAATTAATAAATTAGAATGATGTAAGTACCGTGTTCACAGAAATGAACAAATTAGAACATATGCAAGTACCATGTTCACAGGAATGAACAAATTAGAACGCATGTACCGTAAGTACCTTGTTCACAAGAATTAATAAATTAGAATGATTAAGTACCATGTTCACAGAAATGAACAAATTAGAACATATGCAAGTACCATGTTCACAGGAATGAACAAATTAGAACCAATGTAAATACCATGTTCACAGGAATGAACAAATTAGAATGCATGTAAGTACCATGTTCAGAGGAATGAACAAATTAGATTGCAGTAAATACCATGTTCACAGGAATGAACAATTTATAATGCATGTAAGTACCATGTTTACAGGAATGAACAAATTAGAATTTAGTGTATATTCCTGTTTACATGTTAATTGACATATTGTGTTATGTAATGTATTGTATCTTTGTTATAATTACACATGTGTTAAGTGACAATGTGGTCACGATTGACATAGTCACATATATCATTAAAGAAATTAAAGACTCTACCAGAATTTGTTTCGTCTTAACTGGGAATTTCAAATTATCATTGTTCGCATTATCTGTGTATAGTTGATGACTTTATACAGGCCTTTGGTCAGGTCTAAGCCCCTGCTTCGATTTATGTGGGTTTATTACATGTCTGGAAACAATTAAATGCATTTGACTCATTTCAATTGTTCAACAATGTGTACATAAATTATACATATACATACATGGTATGTAATTGGGATATTTGACATTTTCTTTATTTATTTAACAAAATCAAATAATCATTGTCACTTGTTGAAGTTGAATTGTTGTGCCAAATTTCAGGATGAGTTTTGAGTACCTGTAGCTAAACAAACATCTTTCTTATACAGTAATGCCCTAATTAATCGACTTCTTAACGGGGAGAGCTTTCCGATGAATGGCAACAAGCCATACTCTAGTATTTCCAACTAAATCCTGAAAAGTTACCCATAATTCTGCTGTGGTTAAGAAGTCGATTAATTAAGGCATTACTGTATTACATCTGAGGTCAACAGCTTCACCACAAATATGTGACAAACACTTTTTGTGGTTTAATATTCAACATACATTTAGCATACATAATGATTGTTATTTTCCTCCAAATGTCCACATTATGAACGATCAGTTGTTTTCTTTTCTGCTCTAGGTCTCTGTCCGCGAATAGAATCAGCACTGTTCCAGAAGGAACGTTCAACCATCTACCAGCACTGAAGAAAATGTAAGTTTCTATCCCTTTCTATACTAACCCTTTAATGGCAGGAGCTGTGCTGGCACAATATTAAAGACCCTGTGCCAATGCATTCTCTTATATATGTGAGTCAACCATAGGTCGCAATTTTTTATCAATTTTTATAAATTTTTCTTACATTCTATAACAATTTTTATCATTTTTGATAATTTTTTCTTACATTCTTTAACAATTTTTATCATTTTTTCTTAAATTTTTATCATTATTTATCATTTCTTACATTCTTTATCAATTTTTTATCATTTTTTTCCATTTTTTCTTACATTCTTTAACAATTATAAAAAATAATATATAAAATTTGATAGGCCAATGCATTCTCTTATATATGCAAGGCGACCTATGGTCGATTCGCATATATAAGAGAATGCATTGGCACAGGGTTTTTGCAAAAATTCAGGAAGCTCCAGTCATGATAGGGTTAAATGGATTCTCAATTATAGATTTATACAGTAATGCCCAAAGTAATTGACCACTTAACCACAGCAGTATTATGGGTAATTTTTCAGGATTTAGTCGGAAATATGGCTTGTTGGCATTCATCGGAAGCTCTCAGCGAGAGCTTTCCGATGAATGGCAACAAGCCATATTTCCGACTAAATCCTGAAAAATTACCCATAATTCTGCTGTGGTTAAGTGGTCAATTACTTTGGGCATTACTGTACATTGGAATGGTTTATTATCTCAACTTGACAAAGTCAATTTTGAGCTAATGCATCTGTCATCCGTGGGTCCGTGCATCTTTCTGTCAAAAATTTCCTTTGGCACACTCTACAGGCCACATCCCTCATCCAATCATCACCAAACTTATTGTGGATCTTCGGGGTGACCTCCAGATGGGAGCCATCAATTTTGTCCGAAATTCATCTTGGATTTAACATTTTAGTCCATCGGCACACCCTGCAGCCCACATTTAATGGAGAAATGTATGAAATGAAAAAAACTTATTTCATCTACACAATACAATCCCTTTACTTAAACTTTTTGACTTTCCTTCTTATCACTCTATGGACGGCTCAGCATAAAATCAACACCTCCCCAAGTTGAGCTGCAGTGTCATTGACACTTTCATTATTATTTGGAGGGGTGTTCATGAAAAATGAGCAGACAACAGATATGCAAAAAGATATTACAACTGCAGAATGATTAATAATTAATTGAAGGGAAATGTTCAGATAATAAGTTCAACAAATGTCTATAGTCTATGGTCTATAGTAATGCCCTAAGTAATCGAATCTTTAACTACAGCAGAATTATGGGTAACTTTTCAGGATTTAGTCAGAAATATGGCTTGTTGCCATTCATCGGAAAGCTCTCGGGGAGAGCTTTCCGATGAATGGTAACAAGCCATATTTCCGACTAAATCCTGAAAAGTTACCCATATTTCTGCTGTAGTTAAAGAGACGATTACTTAGGGCATTACTGTATTTGCTGAGGGAAAGAGCACTTGAGTGAGACACAATGATTTGTTGATGTCAAGCCTGCAAATAGCGTGTCTGTCATTTGCAGAATGAGGTTCCCAGAGGGTGAATTTAGTGAAGCTATCCCGCACAGCGGGCTAGCATCACCAAATTCACCCTCTGGGAACCTGATTCTGCTTAGGCCCTCTACTTCTAAGGTAGACCTAGGATCAGATTGAAGTTCCCCAGTTGAAGTTGGTGATGTTCACCCATTGGGCACCTCGAGTATGCATTTTATCTTCTACAAATTAGGGAGATATAGAAAGTTCCCAGAAGGGAAAATGTAACTAAAAACAATGTTTAATTTGATGCTATAGATACTTCCCAAAAGAATGAGGTATCCAGAGGGTGAATTTGGTGATGCTAGCCCACTGTGCGGGATAGCGTCACTAAATTCACCCTCGTGGGACCTCATTCTGCAGATGACAGACACGCTATTTGCAGGCTTGGTTGATGTTGAAAATTTTGACTAAAGTTCACCCAAATCCTCCTGACCCTGTCTCTACTGTGTGGTACATGTACTAGTAAAATGGGTTGAAGTTTTTATTGCTAGCAAACAGTCAACACTTTCAATATATAATTTTTCTGGACACGAGCTAAATAGCTTTAAAATGATTTACGTTATACAAAAGTGTCATTTGTTTCCCTCAGAAATATATCACAACTTGAGCTTTATAATAACACTAGTTCTTTACCATGACTGGAGATGTCTATTCCATTTCCCACTCATTTGTCAGTGACTAAAATTGAGATTTTTATAAATGACTTTAAATATTTAGCAACCCCGAAATTAGAAAAAATGTACCACAGCAAATTTAATGTGGTGGCATTCATTGTTAGATTCCACATGTTGCCAGTTGCGATAGCATTTCTCACATCATTGCTTATTGTCGTGGCCAATTTCGAGGACTGATTTAGGGCTGTTCCATTTAAACTTGTGTACCACCCCCGGAAGTCAGCTGAAATTTACCCCACCCACCAACCCCAGCAGTTTAATTCAGTTTAGACCCACCAAGTCCGGCAAAATATGTCTGGTTGTCAACACTCTATAAACCCGGCACTATACTATTAATAGAAAACAGGAGCACAATCAATAATTAAGGGATATAAGGCAGATATCTTGTAGTATTAGCATAAGATGATTTATGCGGAACCTAAGATAAACTTTATGACCAACTTTTATAAACATATTAAAGGGACACGTACTAATAACTTTAAGATAAGCCTTACACCAAACTTAAGGAAACTTATTAAAAGGATATATACATGTACTAATAACTTTTATGACTACTATAATTTTTACCTATGCAAATTAATAATCAGTTATCCTAATAACAAATATGATACGATATGATACTTGACTTCCAGGGTACTCTACAATTTTTATTTATTACTACTTCCTTCTTATTTACGACTGGCTTAAACTGATCTGACGGCAGACTATCTGTTCATCATTAGCATAATATAGCTTCCGGTGAGCAAGGCAGGGTACCTTTTCTGTGGGCCCAGGACACTGTGGCATCCCCCATTGCTCACTATGATGTGGGCACCATAAAAAAACAATACAAAAAAACTTGACACCCACCAACAGAAGTGCAATTTGTGCCAGACCACCACCTATGCATTATTATTTTATCTGACGTCCGGGGGTGGTACACAAGTTTAAATGGAACAGCCCTTAGTGACTTTGAATATTTATTATATATTTTTCAGTGATTTCAAAACCGATTTTCTTCACTGTGACTGTCAACTAAAATGGATAGCGGACTGGTCTAGGAATCAGAATCATAAAGTTCGCATCACGCCGGCTACAACTTGTGCTTCCCCGAGTGATCTGAAGGGCACGTCACTAAAAAGTCTCAAACCTGATGAACTCCACTGCAGTAAGTTGCTGAATCATATCAAGAGCATGTATTTGAATATTCTGATTTTGCCCTGACATAGGTTGACATATTTTTGTTTGTCGGAATACATTGAGCATTAGCAGGGCTCGCGCTGTCATTTGCTGATCGCATAAATAATTCATATTTGTCAAAACATATTTACATTTGGCAAGTCACTTTTTTTATATGCCGTTTTTAAAAAACAAGACTTATTATGTTATAGGTACATCTGTCCATCTGTCCGTCCATCCGCTTTTGGTTTCCGGATGATAACTTTAGATATTCTGGACTTAATTTGGTGTGTGTGCTTTACTAGCACAAAATACAGGTCAAATTCGAATTCAGGTTTCGCCTGCCAATTTTCACCAGATTTATGACCCTTTTTGTTGAAATTTGCATTCAATTTTCATTTCCAGATGATAACTTCAGTAAGTCTGAACTGAATGGAATGAAATTCCAGTATGTGCGTTTACTAGCCCAAAATACAGGTCAAGGTAGAATTTGGTTTCTGCCCGCCAATTTTCATCAGAGTTATGGCCTTTTGTTGGAATTAACACAAGCATACAGTAATGCCCTAAGTAATCGACACCTTAACCACAGCAGAATTATGGGTAATTTTTCAGGATTTAGTCGGAAATATGGCTTGTTGCCATTCATCGGAAAGCTCTCACTAAGAGCTTTCCGATGAATGGCAACAAGCCATATTTCCGACTAAATCCTGAAAAGTTACCCATAATTCTGCTGTGGTTAAGGGGTAGATTACTTAGGGCATTACTGTATATTGCCACCACTGGCGATGCTCTTGTTAATTCCTCAAGAAAGTTGAAAAATATTGGATTCATAAAAGCTCTACAATAATTATATTTGTGGTGTCTTATAAGGTACGGAAATGTTAACACCTCGATCAAATTGCTGTTAACAGGTTAGGACATCATCAATTCCACTATTAGAGTGGTATTCCACTATTACAGTGGTATATGACCATTACCGATCTGTGAATATGATAAAAGAGGGATAATCCAAAATCATATTTCACCCAAATTTTTCAAAATCAGTGTCACACTAATTCGGTATCATACATATATTTTGTCCAGACGGTGCACGAAAATCAAGTCAATTAGCTTAAATGTTATGAAGGAGCAATTGAGTCATCATGTTATTGTCATTTATTAGTAATATTATTGAATAACCAAGCTGGCGCAAAAGATTGCACAACAAGTTTTGTCGGAAGACTATTCAATTGCTGCGATATTGTTAAGAGTGAAATTTGGCTGTTTACTGTTATGCACGTCTTCTATTCCTGATGCAAATAAATGAAACATGAATATGTTATGGCCATATACAACTTAATAGTGGAATTCAGGATGTTCCTGACCTTGTTAATCTTACTGTAAAACTACATTTATTTGTGGTGGTCCAAATTTTGTGGTTGTTGATAACCACAAAAATAAAAACCCCACAAAACAATTATCTTTGAAACTATCGTGGTCGCCATTTTAAGAAATGTCACGTGGGAGGTAACTCTATTGACCCGATTTACATTCAAATCCTTGGGATGTGACTCCCATCAATCTGGGGGTACAATGTTAATCTAACTTCATAAAAATAACATAACAATAACAATAATGTTTGAATTATTAACTATTAACCCTTTCAGTGCCAGGGGCTGATCTCATCGGCCCTAATTTACGGTCTGTAAAATCGGCCCTAAATAAAAAAAAAAAAATTGTTTGTTTTTTATTTTCTATTTTTTTTTTTTGTGGGTATGCTTAAGCATGCTATAGCGAATTTAAAAAACAAACTGGTTAAAACCTTAGGGGCATGTTATAACTCAAAACTATCACTAAGTATTCTTAGTAATAATTTTGATGCCCATGAAAAATGTAAGATTCCCTGGTACTAAACCTATAAAATAAGTCTGTTAAGGAATATAAGAAAAAATTATTAAAATTGTAAAAAAATAATGTCACGTGGGAGGTAACTCTATTGACTGATTTACATTCAAATCCTTGGGATGTGACTCCATCGACCTGGGGGTACAATGTTAATCTAACTTCATAAAAATAACATAACAATAACACATGTTTGAATTAACTATTAATCCTTTCAGTGCCACGGGCCGATCTCATCGGCCCTAATTTACGGTCTGTAAAATCGGTCCTAAAAAATATATATATTTTTTTTTTTGGTTGAATTTTTTTGGGTATGCTTAAGCATGCTATAGCGAATTTAAAAACAAACTGAATAAACCTTAGGGGCATGTTATAACTCAAAACTATCACCAAGTATTCATAGTGATAATTTTGATGCCCATGAAAAACGTAAGATTCCTAAACTAAACTTACAAAATAAGTCTGTTAAGGAATATAAGAAAAAATTATTAAAATTGTAAAAAAATAATAACAAATGATGAAAAACTGTTAGGCCAATGCATTCTCTTATATATGCGAGGCGACCTATGGTCGACTCGCATATATAAGAGAATGCATTGGCACAGGGTATATGGGTTGATACAAAAATCGGACCTGGCACTCAAAGGGTTAACAGTCGCATATAACACACATTCTAGCTTTTGTGAAACCCGACACAATCAGAGGTCTACTTTTGTAACCAGATTTTAAGAGACATATTTGCATTATGTAGTTAACCGTTTGGGGTGTATATTTTATATGTGCACATTAATCAGATTCAGATGTTGGCTTCGGTAAATAATCCCCATTCTCTGTTTGATTGAGGTACAGAAACTGAAAGCATTTGGCAACTTGTAAAAGAATTTGGCAAATATTATTTTCATTTAGCAAATGTAAATTTCGGGCGTTAGTTATTCAAGTACGTGGTGACCAGACCTGTTACTTCTCCCGGATTCGCCGTGAGACTCCCGCTTTCACCATGCATCTCACGGTGTCATGGCGACACCTCCTAATCTCACCGTTTGAAGCCATCTTCTCAAACAAACAAAAATTTTAAAGTTACTTTCGTTTTCGTTGTACTATAACGCGGTAAGCGAGAATATGCGAGACTACCTGGGTGCGATTGTTTAGCGTCCGGTGCAGACACTGCTGTTATGCAATAATAACGCGACAGCTTAGAGTAGCCGCGGGTAATTAGTCTGGCAATAAATGGTTTGTCGCCCAAATGTTTTAACAAACAAAGGAGGAATGACAACCATACATTATATTTTTGAAATGTCTGATTCTGTGGAAAGACCAGCAAAACGCTGACGATACGATTCAAAGTTTAAGGACTCGTGGTCTCGTGTAATGGTATGATAAAATTCAAAAGAAACATATGTTCTAGATTTTAAACTTTACACAAGTCCGTTCCTGAATTGTACTTTTTAACATGACAGTTAAAATCTCGTGAGATCTAAATGAAACCGAAAGTAGTTTACGTTTGTTGATACGTGGCCTACAATGTTTTCTCTATAAATGAGACAATAAAATGTATAACCGCACAGTAACAGTTTTCCTGAAGAATACTTTGTTAATTTGTTAGGCCTCTTTTCTTTTTATTTAGTGGTTTACGGATCCGCCGACCCCTTTAAAATACGTCCGCTCAAAAAAAAAAAACCCGATTATAATTTTTTTTTATTATTATTTCCTCCGACTACAAAAAATAAATCATTTCTCCGACCATCATACTTTTCATATCAGTTTTTGATCGGGCAAACTCATCCCCTGATCTCGGCGAGTCATTCCCGTACAATTAGTACAGTATTTAATCGATACTGGGTAGCTTTTGTAATAGTCGCGCTCTTCATGGTGACGGCATTTCCAAATTTCGTGATATGATTTATCACTACGACCGTCATGGAGAGCGCGACGAAAATCAGTATTAACCTAATATTGATGTAAATGCTCGATGCCAACAAGAAAAAAAATGCTTATAACAATCTTCCACCTAAAAGGTACATGTCCAGTTATACTTTTGTAAAAATCTGCACTTTTAAATCGATTGGAATTTGGAGTTATGTCCCATGTATTTCATCTTCCAAACCCGGAAGTGTAAACAGGTGTCATCAATTTATCGGACATTTGTCGGCTTTATACATTTATTGGTCACGAATACCTTCAGTTTTCAAACGCTGGTCGGAGATGCAAACCGGTATACTGCAGATTTATGGTACTATTAAAATTTAAATCCGTTTGTTGATTATTTGGGTGTCCTGTTAAAAAATTGTTTAGAATTATTTTGACCATGGAGTAAACTAGAAGATTTTGTGAACTTGGGTGCAGCCATGGGGTGAAGTTAATTTGGTGTGGGGGGGGGGGGGGGTGAAGTAAAACATACTAATTGGGGTGGGAGTTGAAGGAGAAATGGGGAGGCATCATCACATGATGAACTGTGTCCACACACACGATTTTTGTAAAATTGTCCTACCCGTTTAAAGGGGCTGACAGGCTTCCTGTGATGTCATTCTTTGATATACTCTCATGTCCCGAATAAACGTACGGGTCGGAATAATCGTACGGGGTGGAAAATGCTATGATTTCTAATAATCGTAGGGGTCGGAATAATAGAACGGGGTGGAAATGTTTGGGAAACTGGGAGCAGAAATGTGTTTCCATGTTGGGAAAACGGCCGAAAACACACCAACGTTGACCCGATCACATATATGTTGCGCTGGGATTGAGAAGGGCGGTGTCTTGGCACAAATTTACATGTTATTCTTCCACGTAATGTACACTTTTATGTGAGCATTCCAATAAATCAGAAATGTTTCATTAAATGTAATAATCGTAGGGCCCAAATAAGAATCGTACAGGGTGGACTTTCACTTTAAAAATAATAATCGTACAGGTACATTTATTTGGGTCACTAGAGTAATATATGGATGGAAAGCCGTGACTTTAATACTGTCAGATGCAATATATCTGTGGAGCAGTATACTCAATATTAAAAAATTCTCAAATCTTTATTTTTTTGAATTATTCGGAATATTGACACCAAATATTGTGTTTTTTCCCAAGTATAATGTATTATCTTCATTCTGGAAGCCCCCTGACAGAAGTGCTGACATACATGTTTACGAACCTAAAAAAAAAAAAATTGATATTGCCATTTTATTTTTTATTTTTTTTCGTCCGACCCGACTGAACCAATGGGCAAAAATTCCGTAAACCACTTTATCAAAAATAAAAGGCCTTATCAAACTTGCATGTTTCTGTGTGATGGATGATAAAAAAAATTGTTTAATTTTTTTCTTTATTGAAATTACAAAAATGCAAAAGGAATCCAATTATTTAAAATCTCCCGCATAGTGACCCCAATCTCACAGAAAATCGTGACCAATCTCCCAGAAAATATTTTTTGAGAGTAACAGGTCTGGTGGTGACATGGATTTGTGTTTCAAATACTGTACGTGAAACTCAAATCCATTTGACTCTTTGTGTTTTAATTTCCATCACTGGGGGGTATCCTATGTTCCTTTGGGACAGCCCACCTCTGGTTGGGTTTGAACCGTTTGATATTTTTAGAAGTTTTTGAAAATAACATATGGCTTGCACAAACAATGTAATTAAGTTATTTGTGTAATTTATGATATAAGTGTTAGTGCGGTCCTCTAAATTATCTAAAATAAAGGGTAGATAATTCTATATCTAGCAAGATTGTCTCTTCCAGTTGCCACTTTTCGTCTCAATCATGCTCTTTTATTCAAAAGAATCCAATTGAAAAGAAAAGAAATATCTTTGATTATGAAACCTGAGATACACTGACAGACTGGGACTGCACATTTGAATGATATACATGTATCTATGTCGGTGAAATTCAGTAAATTAATGGATGATTTATTTGAGATCTATACAGTATCGGCACAGAAATATTTCTGCGACCAAGCCTGGATATAGTGTGTCTGACATTTGCAGAATGAGGTCCCCAGATGGGGAATATAATGATGCTATCCCACAGTGGGCTAGCATCAACAAATTCACCCTCTGGGGACCTCATTCTGCTTAGGCCTCATCTTCTGGGAAGTATCTATAAATTAACATTGTTTTCGGTTACTTTTTCCCTTCTGTTCAGTTTCTATATCCCCTAATTTGCAGAAGATAAATTGCATAATCGAGTGACTAATGGGTGAACATCACCAACTTCAAGCGGGGAACTTCAATCTGAACTTAGGTCTCTCATAGCAATGATAGCAGTTGAGACCTAGGCAGTCATGTGCTTGTCTCATGCCCAAAAAAATAACTGTTAACCCAATGTTTTGTCGTGTCAGATTATTCAGCTGCTGGTGTGGGTAAATGAACATGGAACCCACGGGAGAATTGGATAACCCTAAAACACGAGCTTGAATAATTATACGCCGCATCGAACTGATCAACTCATTATTTTTGTATTCTTCATTTGATGAATATTGACAATTTAACATTACAAACAAAATATTGAAAATGGTGTAGTGGATATTAGCAATAAATATTGTTAATAGAATCATAGTTATGGCTATGAATAGCAAACGATAGTATTGCAATATATATTGTATCTTGGGCACTGTATTTTGTTTCTTCTGACTTCAATTTAACAAAGTTTGCCAATATCAATCTTTCAGAGAGACCACTGGAACTTCCAGGCTTCAAGATCAAGCCGTCGTCTAATCAGATCGTATTCGAAGGCGACAAACTTCCGTTCGAATGCATGGCTGTCGTCACCAGCAAAAACTCCCAGATGGTGTGGATACGTGAAGGTTCCGTCGTCGAAACAAACAAGACTGAAGGAATCTACGTCCATTCCATCAGTCAGGACGATCAGTCTCGCATGGTGAACAATCTCGTGCTAGAAAATCTCACGAAAAAACACATGGGTGTTTGGGAATGTATGGTTTCGACGCCCCATGGAAACGTCTCCACGAAAGTCAATATTATTGTTCTAACTAAAGACGCCAGATACTGCCCAGATGTTGTCAGGAAAACTGACAAGGGTGTATATCTTTGGAATAGGACCTTAGCCGGAGTCGAGGTGGAGCAGGCATGCAAGGTCGGGCGGAACACGGCCAAGTATCTATGCAACGATGATGGGCAGTGGGTCGATATGATTGTCGATGATTGCAATTTCGTCAATGAGAACACAAGAAAACTACAGATATTTGCTGAGGTAAATCATACTATTTCACACCCGTTGACATGTACATGGCAATTGTATTCAATGTACTTCAAGTTGACTTTGTGGCCAAAAGCATTGACGTACATGACGTCAATGATCCACTTCGGGCGATGCACAGTACAGTAATGCTCTAAGTAATCGACTCCTTAAACACAGAAGAATTATGGGTAACTTTTCAGGATTTAGTCGGAAATATGGCTTGTTGCCATTTATCGGAAAGCCATATTTCCGACTAAATCCTGAAAAGTTACCCATAATTCTGCTGCACATGGTTAAGTAGTTGATTATTTAGGGCATTACTGTATATGCACTGCCACATGATCCTTAGTGCTGCACCAGCTACGCTCCAGTCATTAAATGGTTAATAAGTCAGATTACAGTATGGTGAAAGTCTGGTACAGGGATGGATGTCCAGATTGTATTATCCACACATGTGACCAGAGTTATAGTCATTGCTGGGGAATAATAAGTACGGAAATTACATTACTTGGCATCTTGTTACACAAACTCCATGCAGCGCCCTCTATGTTATCACTGCGATAGATCACTGCCACAAGGATGATACATCTATTTTTATATATCATCAGAACTATATTTAGTCACCTATTATCTTATTTTGACCGCCATAAGTTTGCAATAATTTTAATTCTTTCGGTAATGATAAGAACAATATGAACTGAGCCAGACATAGACAATTTAATCCTAAAACATAAGAACTAAGATCATGTCAGAAATCCTTACCAAATGTCCTTGTGGCAGTGGTATCTCAGCGGAGCGATGGGAGATAACTCTGCTTGGAGTTTGCTTGTTACATTGTACGCTGTATCGCTAAAATGTTGATGGAAAAGAGGGTGACATCTTTAAAGATACAGTAATGCCCTAAATAATCGACTTCTTAACTGCAGCAGAATTATGGGTAATTTTTCAGGATTTAGTCGGAAATTGAGAATGGCAACAAGCCATATTTCGATTATTTAACCCTTTACCCAACAGAAGGGCCCTGTGCCAATGCATTCTCTTATATATGCGAGTCGACCATAGGTCGCCTCGCATATATAAGAGAATGCATTGGCTTAACACATTAAAAATTATAAAATTGTTAAACAATGTAAGAAAAAATGGTAAAAAGTGTTAAAAAAAGATTTTTTTTAGGCCAATGCATTCTCTTATATATGCGAGGCGACCTATGGTCGACTCGCATATATAAGAGAATGCATTGGCACAGGGCATAACTGTAACTATCACAATGTGGTCAAGGAGCCGGTTCCAATGATATCCATATTTGTATGGTTCTATTGAGACAGACCCAAGATATTTTAGGCTGTTGAAGCTTTATTTGGCCGGTTTCGGCCGCTTTGTTGGGTAAAGGGTTAAATAGAGAGCAACCAATTGGTTCTGACAATTACGTTAAATAATTTACGAGAGGCTAGAGACGTCAGTAAGAAACGAGTGCGCTATACTATACAAGCCTTGAAATAGGGTGTCTGTCATTTGCAGAATGAGGTCCCCAGAGGGTGAATTTAGTGATGCTACCCCTGCATAGCGGGCTAGCATCACCAAATTCACCCTCTGGGCACCTCATTCTGCTTACACCTCAGCAGAGTGAGGTTCCAAGAGGGTGAATTTGGTGATGCTAGCCCGCTATGCGGTGGTAGCATCACTAAATTCACCCTCTGGGGACCTCATTCTGCAAATGACAGACACCCTATTTCAAGGCTTGATACTATACAAGGGTTTCTTACCTAAACGTCTCTCGACTCGAGTGAATTATTTAACGTAATTCTCGGAACTAATTGATTACTCTATTTATTACACTCCTGCATCATTTTGGTTCACCAAATATTATTAAAAACACCCAGAATTAATGCATGAAAGTCCCGATTTGGAGAAAGATCAACCATCGAAAATTCAGTCTGGATCAGTAAGCGACGTAACATCAATGACATCACAGGAAATGACATAATTCACTTGTGACATTACCATTTTTAATTAACAGCGTTTTTGATGGAAATCGCACATAGGAGAGTAATAAAGATAAATAATATACACAAGCTTCAGATTTATCTATGTTTTATTCATAGAAAAATATATTTGTAGTCTTAACCCTTTACCCAACAAACCGGCCAAAACCGGCCAAATAAAGCTTCAACAGCCTAAAATATCTTCGGTCTGTCTCAATAGAACCATACAAATATGGATATCATTTGAACCGGCTCCTTGACCACATTGTGATAGTTACAGTTATGCCCTGTGCCAATGCATTCTCTTATATATGCGAGTCGACCATAGGTTGCCTCGCATATATAAGAGAATGCATTGGCCTAAAAAAAAAACTTTTTTTAACTCTTTTTACCATTTTTTCTTACATTCTTTAACAATTTTATAATTTTTAATGTGTTAAGCCAATGCATTCTCTTATATATGCGAGGCGACCTATGGTCGACTCACATATATAAGAGAATGCATTGGCACAGGGCCCTTCTGTTGGGTAAAGGGTTAATCCTTCCATGACTGGAGCTTCCTGACATTTTGCGAAAATCCTGTGCCAATGCATTCTTTGATATATGTGAGTCTCCCATAGGGAGCCTTGCCCTTGCATATATAAGAGAATACATGGGTCTAGCAATATTTCCATCGATGGGCTCCTTATGGAGACCTGCATATATAAGAGAATGTACTGGCACATGATCTTTAATGCTGCACCAGTGCAGCTCCCACCATGAAAAGGTTAAAATCTAGTTTACAGAAGAGACACAGCATTCTTAATTTTCTACATTTTCTTTATTACAGAGACCTATAAATAAATCTGAGGTTCACATGTATGCTTTAGACTTCCAGAAGAATTACTTATCTGACGAGTCAGCATTATCTGATGCCCAACATATCATATTCTCGTCAGCTATCATACAGAAACTTCAGTCTCGCATCGAGGGCAGTGCAGAGGTGAGGGTGCAATCAGTGTTAAAGGCCCATATAGTGTTAGAAGCCCCCCCCCCCCCCCCCCCCCCACTCCCAAGTTATATGTTGTATTCTATATTAAAGACATATTATACTTGCTCGGGTGCGTGAAACTGATCAGTTAGTTTCCAGGCGCTATGCCAACTGAAGGAATGTAGCATTCTACTAACATCGCCAAAAATCTGAAGCAAATAGACCATACCACTCCACAGTAAACATTGTCTGAACTGTGCTCAATTGTAAATATTTACTACTTGATTCGGGATGCATCTATCGACGACAATCTAACGATTTCGACATCAAGAGTCACTGCATTTAATTAATATATATAACAGTGACGGTGTTTGTTGTCAATTTGGATATAATATTTGTAAAAATTGCTATTTTGAACAAGATTATTCTCCATTTATATTTGATCACCATACCGGAGTGTTTCACATCACTTTAAAGGCACACTTAATTTCGAATGCCCAGATCACATTATAAACAATTTCGTGTTCCATATTATATACCATTTGGTAGAGGAACCGAAAATATATATATTCTACCTGAATACGGAACAGCTGTGGCCTGTTTTTTGTCGAATAACAAATATGTTAATATGACTACCCTTAATGCAGCCCAATTTCACTGCGGAGAGGGGGGTGATATCCTTAGTCCAGTTGGACAACACCACCTCTAGTTTAGCACACTCTTGCATTATTTATATAATATTCTCTCCACCTGACTTATTACCTTGCCTTCAGTTTTTGAGGCATCACAAACTTGTGTGATAGTGTGAGCATGTCGACACACTTGTGTTGTTCTTTCTATTAATTTTAACTTAATGTGTTTCACTGCATCTTTCAGATTGCTGATATTATTTTGAACACGACTGATCGTACGATGTCGATGAGTTCCGAAGAAACAATCAAAGCTCAAAAACAAGTCGGTGCTTGTAACAGGTTTGTGCATTGATTTAACCCTTTGAGTGCCAGGTCCGATTTTTGTATCAACCCATATACCCTGTGCCAATGCATTCTCTTATATAATGGTCGACTCGCATATATAAGAGAATGCATTGGCCTAACAATTTTTCATCATTTGTTATTATTTTTTACAATTATTTACAATTTTAATAAGTTTTTTCTAATATTCTTTAACAGTCTTATTTTGTAGGTTTAGTGCCAGGGAATCTTACATTTTTCATGGGCATCAAAATTATAACTATGAATACTTGGTGATAGTTTTGAGTCATAACATGCCCCTAAGGTTTAAAAAAAAAATTTTTAGGGCCAAATTAACAGACCGTAAATTAGGGCCGATGAGATCGGCCCCTGGCACTGAATGGGTTAAAACACATCAATGTTTATGTTATAAATTTTCGTGGATTTTCAGTCAATCCTCATAATTGCCTATGGCAAACAGCAATGCCGAAGCAATTTGCTGAAGCAAACTGGGCCACTGCAAAGGGTTGCCATAGTGTATTGTCGAAGCCAAACAATCTTAATTAAGAGGGCTGTTCAGTATATGGGACTTTCTCAACATTGTCTTCATCAAGTTGGAAAACAAGCCAGGTCCACCTATTTTGGCCATAGCTATGACCCATAATCAGTTAATTGACAAAATATCAACTGATTTTGTTATTATTCGGTATATATGACTTGCTCAACATTGTCTTGCTCGAGTTCGAAAAACAGCCAGGTTATGGCCCTTAATTAGTTAATTTTCGTGAATTTTTAAAACATTAATGCGATAACTTGGACAAATATCAACTGTTTTGTTGATATATATGACACTTGCTCAACAATGTCTTGATCAAGTTTGAAAACCGACCAGGTCTGCCTACTTTGTGTGAAGTTACGACCCTTAATTAGTTAATTTTGTGAATTTTTATCGCGATATATGAGACTTGTTGTTGTATAGACAATCGGATAAATACAAGAAACAGTCAAAGGCTTAAATTTACTAGCTCAACATCCATACAAAACAGCAACCTTTTAACCCTTCCATTTTATAATTTCACCCACACAGAGCCCCAGACAAACATGAGCAGACGACACTCTTCTATATGCTTCTATATATGTGTGGAGCTCCCTGCAGAGTAATGGATGTTTTTTATTTTATGTCCTAAAAATTGTAAGAAACATTTATTTAAAAAAAATGATCAAAAATTGTTAGGCCAATGCATTCTCTTATATATGCAAGGCGACCTATGGTCGACTCGCATATATAAGAGAATGCATTGGCACAGGGTAAAAAAAATCCCGACTTACGACTGGATTTGATATGGCGGGTCACATATAAGGGAATACTCAGGCACAGGTCTTTAATGCTGCACCAGGGCAGCTCCATCATGAAAGGGTTAAGGGATGTGTGATTGATGATTTATATTTGCAGAGCTATAGTTTTAGTTACCACTTTATCTTCAAAGACATATTATGGATTGTTGGGGTGCGTGAAAGTGATAAGTTAGTACTCAGGCGCTATGCCAAACTGGGAAATGTAGCATTCTACTAACATCGCCGAAATGTTCAAAATGATCGACCATACCACTCTGTAGAAAACATTGTCTGAACTTCGCTCAATTGTAAATATTTACATCTCGATTCGGGACGCATCTATCAGCGATAAACTAACACAAATTATTTCCGCCATCGAAATTCATTGCATTTAATTAAAATATAAGAATGACGTTTTGTGTTGTCAATTTGGATAGATTTTTAGGGGGAAATAACTACATTGGGCGAGATTATTCTCCATTTCTATTGGGATCACCTTACCGGAGTGCTTCACATCACTTTAAATGGCCTTATGTTCAAATTTGATTTCCAGATCACTATTCCCTTTTCCTAGCGTCGATTTATGGGTGTGGCGATGCCGAGTTTGTGTATTTTATGAATTTGATGATGCTTTATTCCTGATTTACTGGGTTGAATGGATAAAATTTTACCAAGTATATTTTTATGTTTTTTCAATCTCTTTGTTCTTAGTGGCTACTATTTGGCATAAAATATTTGTTTTATCTGTTTTATGCTGTGCTAATTATGTGTATATTATGAAGGTCCTTAAGTGAATAATATCACTTTAATGACATTACCTTTTTCCAGGCTGATCAAGGCTGTTGAAGCCGTTCCTAAGTCAATGCTGATGACAACCAGGAAGTTTTCAAGAAAGCTAGGAAATCTGTCAGTTGATGCACAGTCAGTCCCGACTAAAAAGTTCCCAGGAATCACCTGCATATGGCAGATGAACCAATCACCGAAGAGGCAAACAAATGATGCTGAACTTACGTGTCTTAAAATGAACCAGACCGCTTTCTTGGCAAATGTTTACGCTGAAAAGGTAAGTTGTGTACTGTTTTGGTTAACCCTTTTTGTATCAACCCATATTTCCTTGATCGTTTTTCAAATTTATTGATTATAATAATGTGATACATTGATGGAAAGAGCTCTAAGAGCTCTAAGAGTTCTTTCCATCAATGTATCACATTATTATAATCAATAAATTTGAAAAATGATCAAGGAAATATGGGTTGATATAAAAATCGGACTTTGCACTGAAAGGGTTAATAACTGGATTCTCCCATAAAACTAAAGGTATACAGTGGAATGGCCCTGTCTCCATTTTTTGGGAACTTTCATATCATATGAGCAGATGACAGGCAGAGATACACTCTATAGATTTAATAATAGGGATGTTCAGCTATTTTGTGTACTTTAACCCTTTCAAGACGGGAGATGTGCTGGTGCAGCATTAATGATCCTGTGACAGTGCATATATATTCTAGTCTCCTATTACTAAAACAAAGAGAGAGCAGTGTTTTTTTATGTATGGTACCAGACCTGTTAAGTTTTGAAAATGTCAATCCCGGAGATTTTTGCGGGATGTATGCCCAAATATGTTCATGTTCCAAAAATCATTTTTATGATGAAGATTACATAGTTTTTATGAGTTTCTGTTTGTGTTTATTTTTTACCTAAATACAATGGTAATGAATGTCCTGTTGGTAGTTGTAATAGAGCTGCTGTGAGTGGGAGATACCACCATTTATTGAAGAGAAAGAAGCAGACACTTCGAATATAATAAACTAAGTGAAAATACTCAGAATTTCACTGGATACAGCCAGATATGTGCGAAACCAAAAGTACGAAATCGGAATAAACTATAAAATGGACTCTTCTTACTGATTAACCCTCAAAGAAATGCACACATTTTATTAACAAATTTTAAAATAAGTAAAAACGAACCCGAGTTACAAAGGTTGCAACCGGACATGAATGGGTGAAAACGAATAATGTCATATGTCATACCGTCTATTCATAGACGCATGCTATGGATGTGATAACTGGAGTATTTCTTATTGGATCGTGTTCATATTTTTGTATGTAGGTTTATGATGACACACCCCTCACCTGTATAGTTATTGGTATTGATGGGTTTAGAAATAATTAACACTTCTAAAGCAATAGACAAATAGGCATGTTCTATCCGACGCGATATCTCAAGTATTTTTTGTTGGATCATGTTCATATTTTATTTGCAGTTTTATGATACACTCGCCTGTATAGTTTTTGGTATCAATCAGATGATCAGTTGAGAAAAAATAAACACTTTCCATCTATCCCGTAGACAAATGCTATCAATAATTGTTATCCAATTATTGCCAACTCATCAATGTTGAGGAAAGGCAAAATAATTACAATTCGAAATTATAGTTTTGTATTAGGGCTCTATTAAGCTACGCAAACACATCTTATCTTTGTATTTATTGATTGGATTTGAAAATGTTAAACAATTTACAGTTTACACCTATCCGATCGACATATATGGCACGAAACGTGAGCATCGAAAACTATATATCCATTTGCCGTACCTTGGCTTATCACTGGTACACCTTGGGACAGCTGTTACACACCCAATCTAGCTGCCAGTTTCATGTCAGCCCTATACTTTGTTTATCAAAGTCAGCCCAATAATTTATATTAGCCTATCTGAATCATCAGGAGATTTTCAGCAAATTATATTTTATCGAAATTAGCCATTTTGAAGTTTTAAATTTGTTTTTTATTGTATTTATATAACTACTAATATTACGATGGTCGCACATGGACTATATTCGACTGCTGTTACTTGAACCGACGCGGGAATACGGAAATCTCACCTGCAACCTTCACTTTCGATTTCGTCAGTCGTTTTCAAAAGTGTGATGTTCATTCTCAAAATTTAACTATTGTGCTTTTGTCTACCCATATTAAAACAAAATAGCGATATTGCCAAATCTACATATATGGCACGAAACGTGAGCATCAAAAAATATATTTCCATTTGCCTTATCTTGGCTTATCACTGGTACACCTTGGTACAGCTGTTACACATCCAATCTAGCGGCCAGTTCACGTCGGCACTATACTGCCCATACCAGACCATACCATGATAAAGCACTTGTGACAAAAGAGCATGCCAGTTTTTTTCTGCTCACATTTCATGCCATATTTACCGATCGAGACACCATCAATAACTCAAATATGTTTTCTGGTGCTGATTAAAGAATGAAATATAGAGCCACTCACATATTCGCTGTCTTTATACTTCCTTGCTAGGCATATGGCTTTTAATTGGTATCTCACAAATACCATCTCTGCCCAATCTCAATCAAATCTGCCTGTGATAGAAATGCACTAAGGTGCACAACTCTATTTATCCCACAGGGTTAGAGTGAAAGACTGGAATGCATTTTTAGCTACCTGCTTAGAAAAACCAATATTATTTACTGGAAGCCGATACAAGAAAGATTAATGATTCAGACTGCATAATCCATAATAGAATATTCAATTGCATGAATCAGCATAACTTCAGTTACGGGTGGCCCATCACAAATATCTTTTCAGCAACATGCTCAGTGGATTAGCAGTCATCGTTAATGACTACATTACACTGCAGTCTTAGTAAACTTAGCGTACATTTGGTCCCACAGTCGCGCACGGTACGTCTAATCAAAATGGCAGTCAAGGTCATTTGCGCCAAGCTCGAAAAACAACAGAGCTACAGACATCATTATCATGGCAAGCGACTCCCAAAATAGACTAATTTATGCACGTCTATCATTTTGGTGCCAAGAAACGAAAGTAGGTTTTGAAAGTCGTAAATACTTTCGCAGAATCATGGCGATATCATAGTGTGTCCATAAGAATTAGTGTACATATATCAGCTGTATATAGTATAATGTGATTTATAGAAATACATCCTTCATTGTTCGTAGTAGTTGCAATAGAACACACTTTAATCGATTATTCTCAAATATTTTCCGCTTTTCTGGTGAAAACAATTTAATACGGAAGAGATTCCTGTTTGGACTGCTCATGTGCGAAGTAATTATGTTATCGATTATCCACGCCCATATTCTAAAATTAGATGTTCCACGTGTTTATTTGTATACAAGAGCTGGCGTTTTTTAAAGACGCCAGCCAATCAGGTGGCAGGATTTCCCATGGCTTCCCCGGTATGTGCAAACCGAAATGAGGAGTTCTTTTGTTCGACGTACCAGCGTGTCTAGCAATTGTACTTTGAAATTTATTTACGACTGATTACACTGGTGTAATCCTTTAAAGGGAAGGAAACTCTCGCATAATGAAAAGGCATGTGCATTGAGCAATCTGTCCTCTGTTCGTGTGTCAGGTTTCAGCACAAATCTCCTCACAAGATCGGATATAGGGCGTCTCAAATTAACCCACACACAAGCAATTAACTTGACTCCGCCATTTTGGAAGAAATATTATCTCCCTTTATAGTTTGTGACGTACTGTTTGATAGACTGTGTTGCATAGGATAGTATGTTTCTTATATATGTGCACAATAAATGATTATCTGCTGTGAATATAGATTATAATTTAATTGCGAAAGATTGCTTGGTTGTCATATTTGCACATATAGAAGTCATGTGAGTTTGGTCGAGATTGTCACATTCAAATGTTATGCGACCATTAACTGGCCATAAATAATTGTTCAAAATTATAACATAAATAATTTTGGCTTATAATACATGCATGTAGTCTTTAATAGGCTGTGATTGCTTGGATTTTGCTCAGAATAACAAACAAATACACCAAAATGATAGCCTTTATATCTGTACTAAGGATTAGTAAAGCCACAAGTGAGGCTGCGCCGTAATTATTTTATAAATATGGACATGCCGTAATTAGCGGGAATGATGTATTTCGTGATATGATATCGTTGTGTTTGAGCATAACTGAGAAATGAGAGGTGTTTTATCGCACCATGGTTGACATACTAAATATATTAAAAGCCTGATTTATTGAGGGTTTCCTTCCCCTTTAAAGTATGCACATCAGATGAGTTGTTTCTATCATACTAGTATTTGCTACTTGGTCGGTAACATCAAAGAGCCTGCTGTAAATAGTTACACCTGCACATGTTTGATTGGTGACCCAGTTGGTGTGTCCTTCATAGCCGAAAGTTGTTTAAAGTGTATCAAGTGTGCTCAATAATATTTATTAGTATGCAGTTTGCAGTTAATCATTAAATTTAAATCCAGTTTCATATCAATACTGCATAATCTGCAGAAATATTCATGTCGTGAAAACGTGGCACTAAACAGCGTTATATTTACATGAACGTGTACACCCACAATCCAGTTTGCGAAAATTGGGCATCCCGATAACACAATTAACCCTTTACCCAACAAACCGGCCAAAACCGGCCAAATAAAGCTTCAACAGCCTAAAATATCTTCGGACTGTCTCAATAGAACCATAAAAATATGGATATCATTGGAACCGGCTCCTTGACTACATTGTGATAGTTAGTTATGCCCTGTGCCAATGCATTCTCTTATATATGCGAGTCGACCATAGGTCGCCTCGCATATATAAGAGAATGCATTGGCCTAAAAAAAATCTTTTTTTAACACTTTTTACCATTTTTTCTTACATTCTTTAACAATTTTATAATTTTTATTGTGTTAAGCCAATGCATTCTCTTATATATGCGAGGCGACCTATGGTCGACTCGCATATATAAGAGAATGCATTGGCACAGGGCCGTTCTGTTGGGTAAAGGGTTAACTAATAAAAAAATAGTTTTCATTTTAGTGATTCTCTCTTAAACATACTTTCTTCTTAACATTTGAAATGACAACACACAATCATTCACATACATTCCACTTGCGCTACAATGTCTTTCACACTTCATTAGCACCCGATAAGCATTGTTATAACAAATATTTAGTCTGTTTATAGTTGCAATTTTGCCATTTGTATATGGCAAATTTAACAGTGGGCAGCATGTCGAACCCTAATGATGGATGATACAGAAACATTAGTTTCCATAATATAAATAAGATTGTAACACATTTATAGAGCTTCCGACCCTTCTAGCGATCTTTCTCAAGTGTTTTAGTAATAAAAGCAGATGACAGAAAGCATCATTTATAGGCTTTTATTACTAAAACGCTTAATTTGGAACACTGAAAATATTTACGTCATGGTAAGAGGATGGCAACGGCTTAAAATTTGCAAGAGAAATTTGAACTAAAACAAATATTTCAGACGCATGTTCAAGATGTATTATGACATATGTGTTAGAATCGACCATTACGACGCTTTCCAATATCGTGTTTACAGATTTTATCATTTGGTTACTGAATATTGGATATTTATTTGTGTCAAGTTGCCTTATTTTGAGCTAAGACATAGACAATAGTTTATGCCTCCCAGCAAAGATTGGATTTCGTCAACGACAGTCGAAACAATGAAAATGGATTAATGGAATGATGTACATGTAGTGATCAACAAGCTCAGTGAACAATTTCTAAAATTATCGACGGAAACCCTGGTTAGAATTTGCACAGAATCGTTTAATGATATTACAATTGAATACAACTGAGAGACTATTTTAGAAACATAGAGTAATGCCGTTAATAATCGACTCCTTAACCACAGCAGAATTATGGGTAATTTTTCAGGATTTAGTCGCAAATATGGCTTGTTGCCATTCAACGGAAAGTTCTCACAGAGCTTTCTGATGAATGGCAACAAGCCATATTTTCGACTAAATCCTGAACAAATTACCCATAATTCTACTATGGTTAAGGAGTCGATTATTTAGGGCATAACTGTATCTGTAAGACATTGAAATTATCATTTTCCTTTAACCCTTTACTAACTACTCATTGATGATTAGTTACTCCTTAGACCCCTAGAAGGGTCAATAGCTCATGAAACAAATTTCACAATAAGTCTATAAAGGTGTTACAATCTTTATCAATTCTGGAGTCTTGTATGGTGCATATAATTAGTTTCCACGATTACTGGCTTTGGCCTATAAATGATGGATGATAAAGAAACTTTAGTATCCACGATTACTAGCTTTGGCCTATAAATGATGGATGATAAAGAAACTTTAGTATCCACGATTACTAGCTTTGGCGTATAAATGATGGATGATAAAGAAACTTTAGTATCCACGATTACTAGCTTTGGCTATAAATGATGGATGATAAAGAAACTTTAGTATCCACGATTACTAGCTTTGGCGTATAAATGATGGATGATAAAGAAACTTTAGTATCCACGATTACTAGCTTTGGCCTATAAATGATGGATGATAAAGAAACTTTAGTATCCACGATTACTAGCTTTGGCCTATAAATGATGGATGATAAAGAAACATTTGTATCCACAATTTCTAAATTTGGCATATAAATGATGGATGATAAAGAAACTTTAGTATCCACGATTACTAGCTTTGGCCTATAAATGATGGATGATAAAGGAACTTTAGTATCCATGATTACTAGCTTTGGCCTATAAATGATGGATGATAAAGAAAATTTAGTATCCACGTTTACTAGCTTTGGCCTATAAATGATGGATGATCTATAAATGATGGATGATAAAGAAACTTTAGTATCCATGATTACTAGTTTTGGCCTATAAATGATGGATGATAAAGAAACTTTAGTATCCACGATTACTAGCTTTGGCCTATAAATGATGGATGATAAAGAAACTTTAGTATCCACGATTACTAGCTTTGGCCTATAAATGATGGGTGATACTGGATGATAAAGAAACATTTGTATCCACAATTTCTAAATTTGGCCTATAAATGATGGATGATAAAGAAAATTTAGTATCCACGATTACTAGCTTTGTCCTGTAAATGTTGGATTTTAAAGAGACATTAGTTTCCATAATTACTAGCTTTGGTCTATAAATGATGTTACCTTGATTACAAGCTTTGGCCTATAAATGATGTTACCTTGATTACTAGCTTTGGCCTATAAATGATGTTACCTTGATTACTAGCTTTGGCCTATAAATGTTGCTTTCTGCTCCCTCCATTACCATTATTACTAGCTTTGGTCTATAACTGATGTTTCCATGGTTACAAGCTTTGGCATATAAATGATGTTTCCATGATTACTAGCTTTGGCCTATAAATGATGTTACCTTGATTACAAGCTTTGGCCTATAAATGATTTTACCTTGATTACTAGCTTTGGCCTATAAATGTTGCTTTCTGCTCCCTCCATTACCATTATTACTAGATTTGGTCTATAACTGATGTTTCCATGGTTACAAGCTTTGGCATATAAATGATGTTTCCATGATTACTAGCTTTGGCCTATAAATGATGCTTTCTCCTCCCTCCATTACTCTTCAATGGGGGCAGATTATATCATCTCATAAAAAGCTTTCAATAATTTTTTGAGCACTTTTAAATTGGCTGAGGCACAATGGACACTCTGTGGAGTCATTGTTCACGCGTCACTGAATCACAATTCCCGTAATCTTGTTGTTGTGGCAAACCTTTCAAAAAGGATTGTAATTTATACTCTGCATCTTATTATAGTCTTCATTCATCCAGTATTGAGTTTGATGCAGTACAGCAATGCCCTAAATAATCGACTCCTTAACCACAGCTGAATTATGGGTAATTTTTCAGGATATAGTCGGAAATATTGCTTGTTGCCATTCATCGGAAAGAGACTCTCATTGACTCCTTAACAGGGTTCGCGCTGCCACTTGCCAAATTTGCCAATGGCAAAAATAATTCACATTTGGCAAAAAATATTTTCATTTGGCAAAAGTTTTGGCAAGTCACTTTTTAATTCCTCAAGAAAGGAATATTGGTCAATCAATACCATTCTTTTCACGAAACTGTCACAATATAAATATGTAAGTGGTGTTTTATAAGGTCTAGGAAAAGTTAACACCTTTGTGAAGATGCAGTTAATCTGATAGCATTAGTATTGATGGTGAGGGATTACCCGCATTTAGTGTGGTGGCAGTGTTTACATAGCTAATCCTCTTGTAATGTGCCGTTCTGATGAAGCAACCCTTCTATAATTTTATTGTTCGGTGATTGGTTTATTGTTGTATATGATAAACCACAAAAATAAGACTCAATGTTGCAGAAATTTAAATTATACTATCAGGGATAGCATTTGGCAAATTCTAAAAGAATTTGGCAAAATATATTTTCAATTGGCAAATTCTTTGGCAAAAGTAAATATTGGTCCAGCGCTGACCCTGCTCCTTAACCACAGCAGAATTATGGGTAATTTTTCAGGATTTAGTCGGAATATAGCTTGTTGCCATTCATTGGAAAGCTCTCACTGAGAGCTCTCCAATGAATGGCAACAAGCCATATTTCCGACTAAATCCTGAAAAATTACCCATAATTCTGCTGTGGTTAAGGAGTCGATTATTTATGGCATTACTTTAATTCACATTTATTTAACCCTTCCATGACGGGAGCTTCCTGTAATTTTACGAACACCCTTGTGCCAATGCATTCTCTGATACATGCACGTCTCCCATAGGGAGCCTCGCAGTCGCATGTACATACGAGAATGCATTGGACTAACAATATTTACCTTGACCCTGTAAGCCAGTGCATTCCCTTAAACACTGCAACAGCATTGTTTACATAACAAAGGTTTTAACATGTGACATTTCGTCAATGGAGAGTAATCAGTAAAAAAATAAGAATAAAGTCTATAGATAATTCCGTGTTCTTAACAATCATGTTTTTATAAGCTTTTCTGATTTTTCTCATTTTCCCACTTTGATTGTCTTGTGTTCCTTTAAGATATTGAAACTAGGCCTTAACATTCAAACTGGTTCTGTATCCTTAACCCTTTCAGTGCCAGGTCAGATTTTTGTATCAACCCATATACCCTGTGCCAATGCATTCTCTTATATATAAGAGAATGCCTTGGCCTAACAATTTTTCATCATTTGTTATTATTTTTTTTATTTTTTTTACAATTTTGATAATTTTTTCTTGTATTCTTTAACAGACTTATTTTGTAGGTTTAGTGCCAGGGAATCTTACGTTTTTCATGGGCATCAAAATTATTACTATGAATACTTGGTGATAGTTTTGAGTTATAACATCCCCTTAAGGTTTTATCCAGTTTGTTTTTAAATTCGCTATAGCATGCTTAAGCATACCCAAAAAAGGGCCGATTTTACAGACAGTAAATTAGGGTCGATAAGATCGGCCCCTGCCACTGAAAGGGTTAAAGACATTCAAATCAGGCACGCAACTTTAAGCTACAATGTTTCATCATATAAATGGAAATAGTTACTCTCATTTAATTATCTCACGAGATAAATGTATGTGTTCCGTCCTCATTAATTATCCTGGCCACTACTTCTGACTTTTGATGTAGGCTGGTGAATAATTCCTCAGACATTATATTCATTTAACATTCACTGACAAACACACAAACATTTTTATGCAGGCTGCAAATACAAATTACATTACATCTATCTCCTATAAGGCCAAATACAAAAAATAAGTGGTTGGTGTTTCTCTAGCAATAAGCCTTGAAATAGTGTGTCTGTCATTTGCAGAATGAGGTCCCCAGAGGGTGAATTTAGTGAAGCTGGCCCGCTATGTGGGATATTGTCACTAAATTCACCCTCTGTGGACCTCATTCTGCAAATGACAGGCACCTTATTCTCATGCCTTAATTTGCTATGATGCTGGACTCGAGAGATGTTTTACATTTTATTTTATTTAACCCTTTGAGTGCCAGGGGCCGATCTCATCGGCCCTAAACCTACAAAATAAGTCTGTTAAAGAATATAAGAATAAATTATTAAAATTGTAAAAAATTGTAAAAAATTGTAAAACAAAAAAATTGTCAGGCCAATGCATTCTCTTATATATGCGAGGCGACCTATGGTCGACTCGCATATATAAGAGAATGCATTGGCACAGGGTATATGGGTTGATGCAAAAATTGACTTGGCACTCAAAGGGTTAAATTAAAAATTTACCCTCTGGGAACCTCATTCTGCTTAGGCCTCATCTTCTGGGAAGTATCTATTGTCTCAAATTAACATTGTTTTTAGTTAATTTTTCTCTTTTGTTCAGTTTCTATATCCCCTAAATTGCAGAAAATAACATGCGTAATCAGGTGACTTCACATCAACTGTGGAACTTCAATCTGATCCTAGGTCTGCCATAGAATTTGAGGCCTCTGCAGAATGAGGTTTCCAGCGGGTGAATTTGGTGATGCTAGCCCACCATGCAAATGACAGGCTTACTATTTCAAGGCTTGTTTAGCGTCCCTATATTAAACCTTTCTAAATAGTCATTGACGAGTAGTTCCCTTGTTCAGACAACATAGCATAGGTATAGGTCGTTTGTTGAACTTATTATCTGAACATTTCCCACCAATGAATAATATTCTCTGCGTTGTATTATCATTTCGTCTTCTGTTCTTATATCCTTAGCACCCCTCCAAATGAATAATAGACCATTCCAATGTATACTTTTATAACTGAGCGGGAGAATCCTTTCAGCATAGAAAGGGTTAAACTTCCTATTCTGAAGATATTTTATGGGATAAAACATTACTTTGAAATGTTTTTGAAATTAAACTTATCAATTATACTGAAAAACTTAAAGTACAAAGTATGTCAGAATGGGATGATTTCATAGTTAAATTATTGCCCTAAATAATCGACTTCTTAACCGCAGCAGAGTTATGGGTAATATTTCAGGATTTGGTTGGAAATATGGCTTGTGAGAGCTTTCCGATGAATAGCAACAAGCCATATTTCCGACTAAATCCTGAAAAATTACCCATAATTCTGCTGTGGTTAAGGAGTTGATTATTTAGAGCATTATTGTATGTACCTAATTTCTCAGACAACTCATGTTCTAATTTTTTGAAGTGTAAGACAAAAATAAAGATACTACAACAAAATTTCTTCAAAATATGCTTTAATTGATTAATTGAAACAAAATAATGATAACCACTGTTATTAAAATTTCCTACAATGTGTTATTTATCAACATTTTGTTCAACAAAATATGGCTGCATTATCACTTGAGTATCACGAAATTTGGTCATGTTATCACTTGATTTTAGAATTAATACATCTTCATCCTCAATTTTGTCCAAGACTGTCCATTTGACGATGCTTTTCTGGGCCATAAATAATTGCACATCTTGAGAAATAACAAACTTCAAAAATCGATATCTGATCACTGAGCTTTGATGGGTGGGTTCCTCGACTCGAATCAAATATATTTTACCCCCGAAGCCAAAGAAATAATTTAGAGGAGCGTTAATTCGGATAATGCATCTTTAATGAAATAAATCTTTAAGAGTGATTATAAAAATATCGCCTAGAAAAGTAGTGATGTCTTTAGCTTTAATGATAAAATTTTATTAATTCTTGCACAATTACCTTGAATGTTGTGATATGATATAAAGCAATTTTCAACAAGTATGTGATTTATGATCATCGCCTGGATGATGAGCGGTGCCGTTCATGTGAAACATTTGTTGTCCCGATGATAAAAATATTTGCCAGAATTTTATGAAACTTGATATGTGGTCTTCATAGAAGAAAGTCCCAGTCAAGATCAAATTTGGTTCTGGTCTGACCCTTTCTGACAGAGTTATACCCCTTTTTGACTTCTTTTTTTCCCCATTAGCTTTCAAACTTGTTATGTGGAATGAGCACATGAAATTACAGGTCAAGTTAGAATTTGGGTTGAGTCCGACCATTTCTGACAGTGTATTATATGCCTATTTTCAACTTAGATTTATCAATTATTTTGTTGTTGATTGTTTTCAGAATCCAACTTTTTCATTTCTAAAAAGTAAGAAGAGAGTCTTTAATTTTCATTGTTTTTATGTGTAACCAATAGAGGTACAGTAATGCTCTAAATAATCGACTCCTTAACCACAGCAGAATTATGGGTAATTTTTCAGGATTTAGTCAGAAATATGGCTTGTTGCCATTCATCGGAAAGCTCTCAGTGCAAGTCGCTGACCTGTGCCATATTAAACGTATGAACACAAACTTTTTGGCCTTGAGAGGTAACATCACTAATTTCACCCTCTGAGGACCTCATTCTGCAAATGACAGACACACTGACAGTGTGTTATATGCCTATTTTCAACTTAGATTTATCAATTATTTTGTTGTCAATTGTTTTTAGAATCAAACTTTTTCATTTCTAAAAAGCCACCATCCAAAAAAAGTTACTTTTTTCTGAGGACGTGCGGTTAAGCAGCCTTTTTCTTTTAGTCATTTTTTTTGTGTGAAGATCGCAGGTAGTTTATAAGAAAGAAAGTAAATTTTTCAGCTCTATCTCGTAAATATATTGTACATGTATATCGACTATTTTTGTCAGATACATTCCCAAGCCTGTAAATAACTCATATTTTATATACAGTAATGCCCTAAATAATCGACCCCTTAACCACAGCAGTATAATGGGTAACTTTTCAGGATTTAGTCGGAAATATGACTTGTTGCCATTCATCGGAAAGCTCTCAGATACTATGTCTGGAAATAGTATGTCTGACATTTGCAGAATGCGGTCCACAGAGGGTCAATTTAGTAATGCTATCACACACAGCAGGCTAGCATCACCAAATTCACCCTCTGTGGAGCTCATTCTAATTAGGCCTTATATTTCTGGGAAGTATCTATAGTCTCAAAATTTACATTGTTTTAGTTACTTTGTCCCTTCTGTTAAGTTTCTATATCCCCAAAATTTGCAGAAGATAAAATACATAATCGAGGTGACTAATGGGTGAACATCACCAACTTCAAATGGGTAACTAAAATCTTATCCTAGGTCTCCCTTCTGTTCAGTTTCTATCTCCCCTAATTTGCAGAAGATAAAATACATAATCGAGGTGACTATTGTAATGGGTGAACATCTCCAACTGCAACTGGGGAACTTCAATCTGATTCTAGGTCTCCCAAGGCAGAATGATCGGGGTAGCATCACTAAATTCCCCTTCTGGGGACCTCATTCTGCAAATGACACGCTATATCCAGGGTTGATTTGCAGGTTCAAATAAGGCGTGCGTTTTATAATAAAAAGTATGAAGAGAGATCCAGTCTTTAATTTTCATTGTTTTTATGTGTAACCAATAGAGGTACAGTAATGCTCTAAACTTTTCAGGATTTAGTTGGAAATATGGCTTGTTGCCATTCATCGGAAAGCTCTCAGTGCAAGTCACTGACCTGTGCCATATTAAACGTATGAACACAAACTTTTGACTTTGAGAGGTACATGTAGCATCACCCTCTGGGGACCTCATTCTGCAAATGACAGAAATATATGAAAGCTTGATTCGGAGGTTCAAACAAGCTATGTGCATTTTATAATAAATACAGTGATGCCCTAAATAATCGACTCCTTAACCACAGCAGAATTATCGGTAACTTTTCAGGATTTAGTTTGAAATATCGCCTGTTGCCATTCACCGGAAAGCTCTCACTGAGAGCTTTTCGATGAATGGCAACAAGCAATATTTCTGGCTAAATCCTGAAAAGTTACCAATAATTCTGCTGTGGTTAAGGAGTCGATTATTTAGGGCATTATTGTAGTACACAGATTCTGAATAGAGATCCAGTCTTTAATTTTCATTGGCCTAATAGACGAAGATCAAAGCAGCAACATTACAGATAGTAAAATAGGATAATTCAAGCGGACTTGTTACATTCTCTCTCATATCTATTCTGTGTTGAGAGTATTTAGATTCAGTTCAATGATTTTCTTTTATGCAGGGTGAGTATACAGACTAAACATTTACTTCTTTTACAAAAGTATTCAATTTTTTGAAGAGTTTTTTTTAAACCTTTCTATACTAAATACTCATGAGGAGCTATCCCATAGGACATGTTCAGTTAAAGATACATAATCAGATTTGGTGTTCCCCATATCATTCTGTTACACAAGCCTGGATATAAATTTTTTTTGAGTGTCTGACAAAATGACAGGCACCAAAGATTCGGCGTCTGACATTTGAAAAGTGTGTCTGTCATTTACCTGGTATCAATAAATAGCAGCAATTAGTTATTTTTTAGCCCATTCCAATGCACAAATTAGATTCATTGATGTACCATGTTATGAATTATGGTGTTTTACATCACTTTTAGCTGAAGCTCATATTATCATGTCATAATGTGACAGGGGTGCAAAGTCAGACAAGGCTGTCATTAATTATATTATCACTTACTCAAGTTACTGAAACTATTAATGTCGATCAAATAGGAAAATTAGGATTACTATACGTGATCGGGACTTTTGCATACATTATGTACTGTGCTAAGTCACTGAACTGCCCATTGCTAATTTCAAATTGGCCGGATCGGATCAGATTAATCGGAAGTTGTCCGATACAGTAGCGCAAAATAGTCCGCAGAAAAAATCCTACGCCGTGCTTCCCCCAAGTAAACACAAGCACATGTTTCAAAACGCGGCGATTTAAAAACTACCCGGTATGATTTTTTTCGGAATTTCTTCCGCTAAATCTCCAAAACACCCTTAACTTGTGGAATATATTACACTTGTGCTGATTTAACTTGTGACATCTCCGTGTATCTTACGTCAAACGAGAAAAACACGACGAAGTGTATTTCTTGGTTGGAGTTTCCCCCCAGTGGCAGCCATTTTTTCTGGGTTTTTCACGTTCTAAAAATAGAAAGTCGTAAATAGTGCGGACGTGAAGGCAGCGATAATTCGCAGTTTGCGATCAATCATCAATCGCGGACAATTTAGGTTAGAGGTTGCATTAAAATTACATTTATAGGTCCTGTATACGGAACGGATCATTAACATGTTTTCGGTAAAACGCGTTGTATTGGTGGGGGGATTTGATATTTAGTGCACAGTAGTGGTAATTGAATGTCTTTGCCACGGATAATACATCTACTTGTTGTTTTCCCCTTAATTATATATTTTTTGTGAAGATAATGGGCGCCGGACAAACTGACGGACGATAATAAGGCGGCGGCGGTCATCGGTGTATTTGGCTCGGTCAATGACCGTGTCCGACCTCTTATATCCAGGCTTGCTGTTACAACAACAATGGAATTTCACCAAATGCCTACTCTCAGGTGCCAAATAAACGTGATGGCTGAATAAACATGCTGGCTTACATTTACCCCTAAAATTATTAATAGTGCTGGCATTTTCACTATATATATCATGACCAAATAATAGTGATGGCCAGCATATTCTTCCAAAATTAATAAGCGTGCCAGCACGTTTATTTGGCACCCAAGAGTATTTAGTTATCCAAATTAGTTTATTACCAATAAATACTCATAACAATATCAAGCATGATATCATATTTGCAGAAAAAGTCCTACAGTTTGCACGATGAGCGAGTGTGGTTTACAATTTCCATATACAGTGATTCTGAATTCAAATTGAAATTCCCCAACACGTGTTATCACAAATGTAAAAACATGAAATTTCCATGTGTAACCAGCATGGTGCCATATAACATGTCTATAAAGTGCCTGAATAGAATATGATTACCGATTCATAAATAAGTATATGTATGTATACACACATCAACTATCACAACATACCCTATTCTTGTTGATGTCGATACTTTCAAGCCTTGAAATAGGGTGTCTGTCATTTGCAGAATGAGGTTCCCAGAGGGTGAATTTGGTGATGCTAGCCTGCTATGCGGGGTTGCATCACCAAATTCACCCTCTGGGGACCTCATTCTGCTTACACCTCAGCAGAATGAGGTTCCCAGAGGGTGAATTTGGTGATGCTAGCCCGCTATGCGGGGTAGCATCACTAAATTCACCCTCTGGGGACCTCATTCTGCAAATGACAGACACCCTATTTCAAGGCTTGGATACTTTTCATCGTCTTTTTTCCGAAATAAATTTTCGATCGCCACTGATCGTACAGGGAGACATGCCCTCTTATAACAGTGTCCGCTTATGTCTACTATTTCTGGAAGAAGTCAGCAGAATTTTCGCCAGACCACCAAATATTTAAGGTGTTGAAAAATAACAGATTTCAAAAATTAAAATCTGATAACTTTTAGCTTTGATGCGTGGGTTCCTCGACTCAGTTCACATATTTTAACCTGAAGCAGAAGAAATAGTAATTTAGGAGTATTAAATCGGATTTATATATACATGTGCAGTAAATGCTCAAAGTATGTGACCCTTTAACCACAACATAATTATGGGTAATTTTTCAGGATTTAGTCGGAAATATGGCTTGTTGCCATTCATCGGAAAGCTCTCGCCGAGAGCTTTCCGATGAATGGCAACAAGCCATATTTCCGACTAAATCCTGATAAGTTACCCATAATTCTGCTGTGTTTAAGGAGTCGATTATTTAGGGCATTACTGTACATGTATGTTCACCATTCACCAAACGACCACATGTCCTTTGTTGAACTTATTATCTGAACATTTCCCACCAATGAATATGATTCCTTCTGCATTCCTTCTATTGTCTGTCATCTGCTTATATTACCTGAACATCCCTCCAGATGAATAATAGACCACTCGAATGTATACTTCTATGACTTAGTGGGAGAATCCATTTAGTAAATAAAGGGTTGAAGCCACACATAGGATGTGATTACAATATTTCTCATCCCTGGTCAAGCGGTCCTGCTATAATGCTATGATGTTGGTGGGTTCTGCTCAGGCCTGAGAATAAGGTGTCATTTGCAGAATGAGGTCCCCAGAGGGTGAATTTAGTGACGCTATCCCACACAGTGGGCTAGCATCACCAGATTCACCCATTTGAGACCTCATTCCACATGGCCTCATCTGCTATGAACGACATAAACTCAGATTGAAGTTTCCAAATGGTGAATATTGAGATGTACACCCATTGGGAACCACGATTAATTATGCAATATTTGTCTACCAAGATGTAGAGCATCTAAACTAAAAAATAAATAGAATCTATGTGAAGAAGTTTCTATAGAAGTTTGATATTAAAGAAACTTTCCAGACAAGATGAGGCCTGAGCAGAACGAGGTCCACAGAAGGTGAATTTAGTGATGCTAGCCCACTGTGCGGGTCAGCGTCACTAAATTCACACCCTGGGGACCTCATTCTGCAAATTACAAGCACCTTATTCTCAGGCCTGGTTGTGCTTAAACCCGTGCTCCGCGTTTATAATGTTCTGCTGTTTCTTAATTACAGTGGGCGCATGGGCGTTTTATTTATAGAATGGGAATTTTTGGACGGATTCAAAGTCGAACTGCGACCCGGGTAAAATGTGTAGTTGGGTATTTCAATTTTAATTTATATTCCGATGCCAAGAAGTGCAAAGCGATTAATTCTATGAGTTTGTCATTCGTGAAACCAATAAATTTTATATTCTATAATTAAAATCATGGGTATATAATATATGATCTTGAGCGCATTACCATTTCTGACTATGGTGTTCCTGTTGCTACAGTAATGCCCTAAGTAATCGACCCCTTAACCACAGCAGAATTATGGGTAACTTTTCAGGATTTAGTCGGAAATATGGCTTGTTGCCATTCATTGGAAAGCTCTCAGTGAGAGCTTTCCGATGAATGCCAACAAGCCATATTTCTGACTAAATCCTGAAAAGTTACCCATAATTCTGCTGTGGTTAAGGGGTCGATTACTTAGGGCATTACTGTGTATGATGCTGGACAATGAGATATTTTACATTTGATTATACATGTATTTCTCTTTATAGAATGTCAGAGCAGCTGTGCTAGCCCCGCCTTCAATTCGCAACGTTGTGGCGAATTCAACAGAAAGAAATCGCTTTAACTTCTCGACCATCGTCTACAAAAATGCCAAGTTGTTCCCTATAACTTCAAGCAAATACTCAGACAGCATTCTCAATGGAAAAGAATGGAAGGTTGTTTCTGATGTCCTCTCTTTTTCTGTTGGTAAGTTAAAATTGTTGGGGGTAATGGAATCAGCTTGTCCGTCTGTCTGTGAACATAATTTTGTCCAAGCTTTTATTCCTATACAATTTATATACTGTAAAACCTAACCACAGACACAGGTAAATATATACTGTAAAACCTAACCACAGACACAGGTAAATATATACTGTAAAACCTAACCACAGACACAGGTAAATATATACTGTAAAACCTAACCACAGACACAGGTAAATGAGCTACTAAAAAAGCAAGTTAGTATTATCAATAAATATCAAAGTAGCAATAAATATCTAAGCGACACCTGCCTGAAAACTACTTTTAAAGATACGGGTGGCGTTGACGGTGGGTATGCTGTTAAAATATTCACCTCCGTCAAAAACTGCCATAAACAGAAATAATAGTAACATGTAGACATACTTTCTTCTTACATGTATACCAATCAGAAATATGGCATAAACATTATGTAATTGTTAAATCGTATGTCTTGACGACAATATAATGTACTATTTACGCGCTGAACACGCGCTGAACAAAACTATATATATATTTTAATATTCCTTCTGTTGATGGCGATTTGAACAAATATGAATATTTCTGCAACAAACGCCGCCCGTGCCTTTAAAGTCTATGGTGGATTCAGGCCTCATAATATGGTGCCAGACGTTGCAGAATGAGCTGCACAGAGGGTGAATTTAGTGATGCAACCCTGTGCAGCGGGCTGGCAACACTAAATTCACCCTCTGGGAACCTCATTCTGCTTAGGTCTCATCTTCTCCAACCCTTATAATTGGCTACGGCAATCAGCAATGCTGAAGCCATTTGTTGAAGCAAACTGGGCCACGGCAAAGGGTTGTCGAAGCCAAACTATCTTCTCTAAGTTTTTTTCATTTATATAGAAACTTTTTCACAAAGTTGTCAAGGTGTCCAATGGGTGCACATCAAAATGTTCACCATCTGGGAACTTAAATCTGTTTCTCAGTCTCCCATAGCAGATGAGGCCATGTTGAATGAGGTCCCCAGACGATGTGTGGGGTAGCATCACTAGATTCACCCTCTGGGGACCTCATTCTGCTAAGGTCTAGCACCATATTTCAGGCCTGTGTGGATTGAAGTCTGAAATTATTGTCCAGTTCTATTACATCCCGGTCAGGTTCTATTACATCCTGGTCAGGTTCTATTGCATCCCGGTCAGGTTCTATTACATCCCGGTCAAGTTTTATTACATCCCGGTCTGGTTCTATTACATCCCGGTCAGGTTCTATTACATCCCGGTCAGGTTCTATTACATCCCGGTCAGGTTCTATTACATCCCGGTCAGGTTCTATTACATCCCGGTCTGGTTCTATTACATCCCGGTCAAGTTTTATTACATCCCGGTCTGGTTCTATTACATCCCGGTCTGGTTCTATTACATCCCGGTCAGGTTCTATTACATCCCGGTCAGGTTCTATTACATCCCGGTCAGGTTCTATTACATCCCGGTCAGGTTCTATTACATCCCGGTCAGGTTCTATTACATCCCAGTCAGGTTCTATTACATCCCGGTCAGGTTCTATTACATCCCGGTCAGGTTCTATTACATCCCGGTCAGGTTCTATTACATCCCGGTCAGGTTCTATTACATCCCAGTCAGGTTCTATTACATCCCGGTCAGGTTCTATTACATCCCAGTCTGGTTATATTACATCCCGGTAAGGTTCTATTACATCCCGGTCAGGTTCTATTACATCCCGGTCTGGTTCTATTACATCCCGGTCAAGTTTTATTACATCCCGGTCAGGTTCTATTACATCCTGGTCAGGTTCTATTACATCCCGGTCAGGTTCTATTACATCCCGGTCAGGTTCTATTACATCCCGGTCAGGTTCTATTACATCCCGGTCAGGTTCTATTACATCCCGGTCAGGTTCTATTACATCCCAGTCAGGTTCTATTACATCCCGGTCAGGTTCTATTACATCCCAGTCTGGTTATATTACATCCCGGTAAGGTTCTATTACATCCCGGTCAGGTTCTATTACATCCCGGTCTGGTTCTATTACATCCCGGTCAAGTTTTATTACATCCCGGTCAGGTTCTATTACATCCCGGTCAGGTTCTATTACATCCCGGTCAGGTTCTATTACATCCCGGTCAAGTTTTATTACATCCCGGTCAGGTTCTATTACATCCCGGTCAGGTTCTATTACATCCCGGTCTGGTTCTATTACATCCTGGTCAGGTTCTATTACATCCCGGTCCGGTTCTATTACATCCCGGTCTGGTTCTATTACATCCCGGTCAGGTTCTATTACATCCCGGTCAGGTTCTATTACATCCCGGTCAAGTTTTATTACATCCCGGTCTGGTTCTATTACATCCCGGTCAGGTTCTATTACATCCCGGTCAGGTTCTATTACATCCCGGTCTGGTTCTATTACATCCCGGTCAAGTTTTATTACATCCCGGTCAGGTTCTATTACATCCCGGTCAGGTTCTATTACATCCCGGTCAGGTTCTATTACATCCCGGTCAAGTTTTATTACATCCCGGTCAGGTTCTATTACATCCTGGTCAGGTTCTATTACATCCCGGTCAGGTTCTATTACATCCCGGTCTGGTTCTATTACATCCCGGTCAGGTTCTATTACATCCCGGTCCGGTTCTGTTACATCCCGGTCCGGTTCTATTACATCCCGGTCAGGTTCTATTACATCCCGGTCAGGTTCTATTACATCCCGGTCAGGTTCTATTACATCCCGGTCAGGTTCTATTACATCCCGGTCAGGTTCTATTACATCCCGGTCAAGTTTTATTACATCCTGGTCTGGTTCTATTACATCCCGGTCAGGTTCTATTACATCCCGGTCAGGTTCTATTACATCCCGGTCCGGTTCTATTACATCCCAGTCCGGTTCTATTTCTATTACATCCCGGTCAGGTTCTATTACATCCCAGTCAGGTTCTATTACATCCCGGTCAGGTTCTATTACATCCCGGTCAGGTTCTATTACATCCCGGTCAGGTTCTATTACATCACGGTCCGGTTCTATTACATCCCGGTCAGGTTCTATTACATCCCGGTCAGGTTCTATTACATCCCGGTCAGGTTCTATTACATCCCGGTCCGGTTCTATTACATCCCAGTCCGGTTCTATTTCTATTACATCCCGGTCAGGTTCTATTACATTCCGGTCAGGTTCTATTACATCCCGGTCAGGTTCTATTACATCCCGGTCAGGTTCTATTACATCCCGGTCAGGTTCTATTACATCCCGGTCCGGTTCTATTACATCCCGGTCAGGTTCTATTACATCCCGGTCAGGTTCTATTACATCCCGGTCAGGTTCTATTACATCCCGGTCAGGTTCTATTACATCCCGGTCAGGTTCTATTATATCCCGGTCCGGTTCTATTACATACCGGTCCAGTTATATTATATCCTGGTCAGGTTCTATTATATCCCGGTCCGGTTCTGTTACATCCAGGTCAGGTTCTATTATATCTCGGTCCGGTTTTCTATTACATCCCAGAATTTCATGGAATTTTGAGAATAAAGAGAATTCTTTGTTAGTATATTCCTGTTATGGTGAATTTTCATTTTTCACCAGAGTTATGGTCCTTTTTGTTGGAATTTGCACTATTTTCGTTTCTGGATAGTAAGTCTGAACTGAATGGAATGAAATTTGGTTTGTGTGTTTACTGCCCAAAATACAGGTCAACTTCGAATTTTCACCAGAGAAATGGCCCTTGGCTGGAATTACCACGGGCGTATTTTGCCATATGTGCTGGCGATGCCCGATCTTGTCAGACTTGTTATACCGGTATGCAAAAGAATATTTGCTACAGTACGCGATACAAATATAAAAAGACAGATGCACGGGGTTAAGGAGAACATTGATATGTGGAACCAAGCCTGAGTTTAGTGTGCCTGTCATTTGTAGAATGAGGTCCCCCAGATGGTGAATTTAGTGACGCTATCTCACACTGCAGGCTAGTGTCACTAAATTCACCCTCTGGGGACCTCATTCTGCTTAGGCCTCATCTTCTCTGGAAAGTTTCTTTATTATCAAATTTATATAAAAACTTCTTCACATACAGATGTAGATTCTATTTCTTTTTTAGTTTAGTTTCTCTATATCCCCAAATTGGCAGACGACACAATGCATAATCGGGGTTGCCAATGGGTGTACATAATAATATTCACCATTTAAGAACTTCAATCTGAGTCAATGTCTCCTATAGCAGATGAGGCCATGCAGAATGAGGTCCCCAGAAGGTGAATTTGGTAATGCCAGCCCCCCATGCGGGATAGCATCACTAAATTCACACTCTGTGGACCTCATTCTGCAATTGACAGGCACACTAAACTCAGACTTTGTTTGTGAGGAATGAAAAGTCTGACTATGCTTGGCCCTATTATGACTTTACAAATGTCAAATAATAACATTTGTGGGTATGTTATCATTGAAGTAACTTTAATTGAAGTAAATGATGGAATTTAATATCCAATAATTTGACTAACTAGTTCTTTAATCTCTTTGTCAAATTATATCATAAATCAACATTGTGAATTAGGAAAAATTATGGAATTACACAATTAGGCAGGCCTCAGTGTACAAACTCTATGTTTTCATGTACAGCAATGCCCTAAGTAATCGACCCCTTAACCACAGCATAATTATGGGAAACTTTTCAGGATTTAGTCGGAAATATGGCTTGTTGCATTCATCGGAAAGCTCTCAAGCCATATTTCCGACTAAATCCTGAAAAGTTACCAATAATTCTGCTGTAGTTAAGGGGTTGATTACTTAGGGCATTACTGTACCTCAACATATCAAATAGGATAAACATGGCGACCGTTTAGGAAGTCATAAATCAAGTGCTAACAACTGATGACGCTTTGCGTTGTCATTATGACCTTTTCAAAATTATGAGCTTGCCCTCGTGGGACCCAAGTTATTTTTTTTTTACCTCTGACTAACCGTACCAAATGGTCTACTGCTTTCTCTCGTGAGAGAGAATGGAAACAAAAATATGAGTGACATTTTTAACTTTTTAAATTATTAGTTTTGGCTATTTAAACTTTATTTTGGTATGTATGCTACTAATCTCTTTTCCAATTTTCTGTAAATTTTTTTTTTTTTTTTTTGGGTTGAATTTATTTTGGTATGCTTAAGCATGCTATAGCGAATTTAAAAACAAACTGGATAAAACCTTAGGGGCATGTAATAACTCAAAACTATCACCAAGTATTCATAGTGATAAGTTTGATGCCCATGAAAAATGTAAGATTCCCTGGCACTAAACCTACAAAATAAGTCTGTTAAAGAAGATAAGCAAAAATTATTAAAATTGTAAATAATTGTAAGAAATAATAACAAATGATGAAAAATTGTTAGGCCAATGCATTCTCTTATATATGCGAGGCGACCTATGGTCGACTCGCATATATAAGAGAATGCATTGGCACAGGGTACATGGGTTGATACCGGTACGCAAATCGGACCTGGCACTGAAAGGGTTAAAAACTTCCCACTTTAATATGTCTTGCAGGAAGTTTCCTTTTCCATCATGATATGCATGCACCAATTTTATACCTTATCATGTGAAAAATTATATGTTTGATGACAGCTTAATCAGCCATTTTACTTTTCCTTTGTTGACTTGTTGATAGCCGTGGGTTCACGAATGTTGACATTGACATGTAGATGGGAACGAGTCATTTTGGGGTCATTCGGCCAAAAAACATGGCCGCTGGTGGCCATCTTGGATTTCAAATTTGAATCCATTGGCGCGGGCTACAGGCCGTACTGTTTGTCTGATCATCATAAAATTTGTCATGTATGTTGAAATTTACATGTAGATGGGAACGAGTCATTTTAGGATCATTCGGCCAAAAAACATGGCCACTGGTGGCCATCTTGGATTTTACTCTTTGTATCACTAAATTCTTTGACACATCCTACAGACCACATCTCTGATCCGATCATCACCAAACTTCATAAGGGTCATCGGGGTGACCTCTAGATGGGAACGAGTCATTTTGGGGTCATTTGGCCAAAATACATGGCCGCCGTCAGCCATATTGGATTTTACTCTTTGCATCACTAAATACTTTGACACACCCTACATACCACATTCCTGATCTGATCATCACCAAACTTCATATGGATCATCGGGGTGACCTCTTGATGGGAACGAGTCATTTTGGGGTCAATCGGCAAAAAACTATGGCCACCAATGGCAATTTTGGATTTTACTCTTTGTATGACTAAATATTTCTACAAAATCCATTAACATGGGTTAATTATAGACCGATCTGTTTGTTTGATCTTCATGAAATTTGTCATGGATGTTGACATTGACATGTAGATGGGAACGAGTCATTTTGGGGTCATTCGGCAAAAACACATGGCCGCCGGTGGCCATTTTAGAATTTACTCTTTGCATCACTAAATCCTTTGGCACACCCTAGTGACCACATCCTTCCATTTACTGTCAACCATTATATTATTCCCCTACCTAAGTTGATCTACAGTGTCATTGACACTTTCATTCACTTTACCATTCCACGACTGGAGCTTCCTGAAATTTTGAGAAAACCTGTGCCAATACATTGTCTTACATGTATATATGTGAGTGTCTTATGTATGCGAGTCTCCCATAGGGATCCTCACATATATAAGAGAATACATTGGCCTAACAATATTTCCTTTACCTCGTAAGTCAGTGCAGGGAGTCTCTCCCATATAAGAGATTGTACTGGCACAGGATCTTTAATGCTGCACCAGCGCAGCTCCCGTCATGTAAAGGTTAAAGAGCATCAATCTTTTGTAAATTGACGGAAGCTATTTAACTTTCGCCTAGACGCTCACATTGCCGGGTCCGCGCTGGACCGAAATTTACTTTTGCCAAATAATTTGCCAAATGAAAATATTTTTTGCCAAATTCTTTTAGAATTTGCCAAATATTATCTGTGATAGTATCATTTTCTGCAACCTTGATTGGGTCGCGGTTTGATATCGATAGAAAAGCAGTTAGTTAATAACTATACTCTCATCTCTATCGTGGTTTATCATACAACAATAAACCAATCACCGAACAATACAATATGGTAGAAGCGTTGCTTCATCAGAAGGGAACATCACATGGGGATTAGTTATGTAAACACCACCATCACACTAAATACTGTAATCGCTCCACCCATCGTTAATAATGCTATCAGATTAACTCTATCATTAAGATAGAGTTAATCTGATAGCATTAGTATCGATGGATCTTGTGTATTATCAAGCCTTGAAATAGTGAGCCTGTCATTTGCAGAATGAGGTCCCCAGAGGGTGAATTTAGTGATGCTACCCCGCATAGCGGGCTAGCATCAACAAATTCACCCTCTGGGAACCTCATTCTGCTGAGGTGTAAGCAGAATGAGGTCCCCAGAGGGTGAATTTGGTATTCTGCAAATGACAGGCTCACTATTTCAAGGCTTGTGTATTATACAGTTTCGGAAAAGTTAACACCTCCATTAAGGAGGTGTTAACTTTTCCGAAACTGTATAATACACAACTAATATAACTCCATTGTAATAATTTCCTGAAATGAATGGTATTGATTGACCAATATTGTTCAACTTTATTGAGGAATTAAAAAGTGACTTGTTGCCAAATGAAAATATTTTTTGCCGAAGGTGAATTTTTTTTGCCAATGGCAAGTGCACATTGCCCTCTATTATATATGAAGTATTCTTCGTCAATGCTCCCATTGCCCACTATTATACATGTATATGAAGTATTCTTCGTCAATGCTCCCATTGCCCACTATTATACATGTATATAAAGTGTTCTTCGTCAATGCTCCCATTGCCCACTATTATACATGTATATAAAGTGTTCTTGGTTTGACGCTCACATTGCCCTCTATTATATATGAAGTATTCTTCGTCAATGCTCCCATTGCCCACTATTATACATGTATATGAAGTATTCTTCGTCAATGCTCCCATTGCCCACTATTATACATGTATATAAAGTGTTCTTCGTCAATGCTCCCATTGCCCACTATTATACATGTATATAAAGTGTTCTTGGTTTGACGCTCACATTGCCCTCTATTATATATGAAGTGTTCTTGGTGGATGCTCCCATTGCCCACTATTATACATGTATATAAAGTGTTCTTCGTCAATGCTCCCATTGCCCACTATTATACATGTATATAAAGTGTTCTTGGTTTGACGCTCACATTGCCCTCTATTATATATGAAGTGTTCTTGGTGGATGCTCCCATTGCCCACTATTATACATGTATATAAAGTGTTCTTGGTTTGACGCTCACATTGCCCTCTATTATATATGAAGTATTCTTCGTCAATGCTCCCATTGCCGACTATTATACATGTATATGAAGTATTCTTCGTCAATGCTCCCATTGCCCACTATTATACATGTATATAAAGTGTTCTTCGTCAATGCTCCCATTGCCCACTATTATACATGTATATAAAGTGTTCTTGGTTTGACGCTCACATTGCCCTCTATTATATATGAAGTGTTCTTGGTGGATGCTCCCATTGCCCACTATTATACATGTATATAAAGTGTTCTTCGTCAATGCTCCCATTGCCCACTATTATACATGTATATAAAGTGTTCTTGGTTTGACGCTCACATTGCCCTCTATTATATATGAAGTGTTCTTGGTGGATGCTCCCATTGCCCACTATTATACATGTATATAAAGTGTTCTTGGTTTGTCTCATTTCAGGTGATGAAGTAGACAATCTAACCGACCCTATAACACTAATCTTCCATGTATCGACATCAAGTCAGCGATTGAGGGCGGCTTACTGGGATTTCTCTGACAACGGTAAGATTCTGGCAATAATTTATATTCAGAATAATAAAATAAAAAAATTAATTTCGCCCTCCCGCCCCATTTTTCTGAAAAATTTGGATGTAAATCTAGCAATTTATTTATATTGGCCTTAGGAAATGTTCAGATTATATGTTCAACAAATACCCAACAAATACTAGGTCTTTTTGAACTTATTATCTGAACATTTCCCACCAAAAAATATGAATCCTTCTGCTCTTCTATTAGCTTTTTCTCTGTCTTTTCTCTTCTTTTATTACTTGAACATCACTCCAGAAGAATAATGGACTATTCCAATGTATACTTTGTTAACTGAGTGGAAGATTCAATTTAGTAAAGATAAGGTTAACCACATATATAGCCAGTAGAAATTTTCAACATGAACATTTGTAATAATAATGCAGACTATTTCCTTGTTTCATTGTATAATCATCACTGATTTTAATGTTGATAAATATATATTGTCCATACTATATTCCCTTTTTCATTTTCACTTATGTTTCTGGATGCTCTTTTGAAGATGTAACTCAAATTTTTTGAATCTCTGGGTTTTTAAGACTATTTCAAATTCTCAAAGGCTCACTGGATCCTACTTGAATAAACATATATTTTTGCTTTATGTTTAGATGGTTTTGGAGATTGGAGAACCGATGGATGTAATATCATAAGACTTGCCAAGAATGTCTGCACAGTGCACTGCTATCATCTCACCAACTTTGCTATTCTACAGGTAGGTGTTCCGAAAATTACAGTAATGCCCTAATTGATCGACTCCGTAACCACAATAGAATTATGGGAAAAAATTTCAGGATTTAGTCGGAAATATGGCTCGTTGCCATTCATCGGAAAGCTCTCAAATTGAGAGCTTTCCGATGAATGGCAACAAGCCATATTTTCAACTAAATCCTGAAAAATTACCCATAATTCTGCTGTGGTTAAGGAGTCGATTAGTTAGGACATTACTTTAAAACTCTGGCAGACTGTTGACAACTAAGGCCCATGTCATGCTATCATGGTTTGGCTCAACATTGGCGCATCTCTGGCATGTGCTATGTTTTTTATGTGTACCCATACCATGTATGGTACACATAATGCCGACGTCCGGATAAACCATCCGTCGTTCGTCCGTCCGTCTGTCTGTCCGTCCGTCTGTCCGTCTGGCCGTCTGTCCGTAGACACTTGCTATCCGATTCGATTACTGGAGTATCTTTTATCGGATCATGTTCAAATTTCATGTGCATGTTTACAATGACACACCCCTCACCTGTATAGTTTTTGGTATAGATCGATTGATCGGTTTAGAAATTATTAACACTTTGCATCCACACATGGGCATGTGCTATCCGATGCAATAACCAAAGTGTTTTTTGTCCGATTCTGTTCATATTTGAGATGTAGGTTTATGATGACACACCCCTCACCTGTATAGTTTTTGGTATCGATTGGTTTAGAAATAATTAACCCTTTCACAGACTGCCATCCAAAGCAATAAGTAAAATATGTTTCTTCTGATTTACCTCATATTTCTTATGGTACCTAGGTTTTCCTTAGCACTCTCTTCATCTGTATGGATTTTGGTTTTGGTTAATTAACCCTTATACTCTTGAACCAGGGTTATTAATGAACACTATTTGATAGTTTTAAACATTAATTAGGTGTGATGTCCTGTATGCAAATTTTATTGTAATAGTTGCATTTAATATAATGCTATCAATAAATTATCATGTGAATATCCAATATGCAAAGTTGAGACTACATTTGTTTTACATATACCTGTAATCCCAAAGCTATTTTAATAGCCATATGGTGGAGTGGTGGACAACTCTATTAGAAATATAATGATAACATTCCCTCTTGGCCAGTGCTAGTTGGAGACAGACAAATAACACTGGGGATAAATGTTTATCAACAAGCCAATAATGCAGCTGTACTCACAGAAGCTAACCTCAGTGTCAGCATCTGGGCTGTGTGCATTGTTTGTTTATTTTTATAAAGTCTCACATTCCTATAATCTTATCTCACACCTCACTACTGCACATAGGTATCTGGTGTCTGCTGTCTATACACTTGTATCTCTCCAGTGATAACCTATCAAAGAAATATTCAAGTGACATACATACCTGGTACAGTCCACTAATTGTATAGAGTTAGAATTATTAGCCCTGGTCATCAATTGTACTGGCTATATTATATTGACAATTTATTCATTATATTATATCTCCAGGTTTCTCCTCCTTCACTTACATGGATTTTTGTTGTTAAAAATTAACTATTCAACATTCATGATATTTTAACAGAAATACTTGTTTTCTGATATATCTCATTTTATGTTGGATTATTTTGACACACTCTTTGCCCCTATTGATTGATTCATTTATTTTGATTTTTATGTGTACCCATACCATAGTATGGTACACATAGCTTCGACGTCTGGATTGACCACTAGTCATTTGTCCGTCTGTCTGTCCATGGACAATTTATGCATGGTGCGATAACGCAAACATTTTTTATTCGATCTGAACCAAATTTTGTATATGTGTTTCTCAGCCCAAGTTCGAGTTCGATTGTGGGTTCGATCAGTATTTTTATTACGGAGTTATGGCCCTTCTTCGACTTAGAATTCACGCTTGCCGCAATAACTCAAAACAAATTTATCTGATTGAAACCAAATTTTGAATGTGAGTTTCTCAGCGCAAAATACAGATAGAATTAATTAACAGAATTATGGCCCTTTTAGATAGGATTTTAGCGTCCAAGCTGAAAATAGCTAATCACTATCGCCAAGGTATGGGTTAAACATCTGCCGATCGTGATCGGCCTCTCGTTTAATTTATACATCAAGCCAGCTGGCATGTACCATAATCGTATAGTTCAGACAATTTTAGCATTTGTGATACAAAATGCCGTCTACTATAATCATTTCCCTTGGGAAGTTCACGAAAATATGACAATGCACTATAAACTGGCTTGTGTCTTTATTTATACTTCTATATACAGTGCATGAATCTCAGAAATGCGTTCGTTGGCTTCAAAATCTGGATCTTGTCATTTATCTCCCTTGAACCATCATATATATCTTTGCAATTAAGGGTCAGATTATTCTAGCAGTTCTTGGTACCTAAAGGGACAACGAAGAAAATAATATTTTCAACCTATCAAATGTATTAAAATCCATTGTTTCTGTTGTCTCTCCATCTTAAGTTATTCCCAAATTTTGTGAAATGTCCTTGTCAGTCAATGCATGCATGTCCCTGTAGCACTGCATACTGAACCATTGCCTTCAATGCATATTGACAACATACGGCCAAGTGTCAGCATGTCTCTGGCCCGATGCTGTTTTATACATGTACATCATGCAAGACATGGGTTGCGCTAGGATGACACAGAGATGACGTAGTGACGCCAAAAACTTCAAATTGTGCATGCCCTCTGCCAAAGGGGCTCTAAATGGGGGTTTATCTTCCCTTAATTTTCTTAGCATGACCTGTGTTTAGCATGTCATATAAAACAGCGTCGAGCCACAGATGTGCACACTGATTAAACTGTGTCGATGAAAGAAGCATTGCCTCTGGTTTGACTCTGATAAAATAAAATAATGACATTTCTTCTAGTTTTGGATTATAAATTTCTTAAGAGTTTCAGCTTTGTGCGAGATTGTGTTTATGTTAATACAGACTTATATATTTTTTGCACATTTACCCATTGCGACTGCCTTTAAAAACCTTCCATTCACATTGATACAGCATTGAGACTGACTAGATTCATTCTTATGTTTACAGGACTTATCACCATATAAGGTGATACCTAGCTACATGATGGAACCAGCTATCTACGTCGGCAGCTGTCTGTGTATAATCCTACTGATGGGAGTCTTCATCACATACGCCTCATGCTTTAGGTAATACAGTAATGCTCAAAATAATCGACTCCTTAACCACAGCAGAATTATGGGTAATGTTTCAGGATTTAGTCGGAAATATGGCTTGTTGCCATTCATCGGACAGCTCGATGAATGGCAACAAGCCATATTTCCAACTAAATCCTGAAAAGTTACCCATAATTCGGCTGTGGTTAAGGAGTCAATTATTTAGATCTCAACAAAAGCCAGGTTCTGTAACATTTTTTGCTTCTGTTTACATAACAAAGGAAAAACATTTGACAATAACATACTGTTTATGCCATATTTCTGTTTGGTATAAGAACAAAGTCTGTCTATATTTTACTATTATTTCTGTTTATGGTGGATTTTGACGGAGGTGATTATTTTAACAGCATACCCACCGCCATCGCCGCCCGTATCTTTAAATCTAAAATGTCTTAAAGATGAATTATCTCTTCCTGATACTTTTTATATAGAAATGCTTCTATCAATTAATATTGATTTTACATTGATATTTTCTTATATCAATTGGGCCATTTTTTTCCTTAATATTTCTAGAACAGACCATCACGAAGAATTCACACGATCTCAGATAGAGTTCTTCCGCTTGCTAGGCTCCCGAGCCGTAAAATGTCCCTATTTCATTGTGTGTATTATACCAGAAAATTTGAAATAAGATCAATATTTGATAGAAATATTTCCGGACACGAGTCTTCCATTCATATTTATTATTTTATAACCAAGAAGCTATATAAAACTTTAACCATTCTCGGACAACTCAGAGATTATAACATAGAGCAATGCCTTAAATAATCGAATCCTTACCACAGCAGAATTATGGGTAATTTTTCAAAATTTCGTCGGAAATATGGCTTGTTGACATTCATCGGAAAGCTCTCAGTGAGAGCTTTCCGATGAATGGCAACAAGCCATATTTCCGACTAAATCCTGAAAAGTAACCCATAATTCTGCTGTTGTTAAGGAATCGATAATATAGGGCATTACTGTATGTGTCATGTGTAGGCAAAATATGTATTCATTTAGAAAATTCCACATCACATTCTTTTGTTTCAGGTTCCTGAACGTTCCGAAGAAGATGAAGCATTCTGTGATTAACATCTGTATCGCAGTGGGCCTTCTCGTTGTGACCTTCACCATTGGTATAAATCGAACGGATTTCTATCTGCCGTGCCGGATTATTGGAATCGTCATACACTATCTAACGTTATGTGTGATGTTCTGGATAACGATAACTTCAAAGTGAGTACTTCTTCAATATAAACACTCTACACACACATACAGTAATGCTCTAATTAATCGACTTCTTAACCACAGCAGAATTATTGGTAACTTTTCAGGATTTTGATGGAAATATGGCTTGCTGTCATTCATCTGAAAGCTCTCGCCGAGAGCTTTCCAATGAATGGCAACAAGCCATATTTCCGACTAAATAATGAAAAGTTACCCATAATTCTGCTGTGGTTAAGAAGTCGATTAATTAGAGCATTACTGTACAGCCCACTGGCGTGTTCAAACGTTTTATCTGTTGTTCTTATAGATATTAAAGGTGGCATCCTTAAAGGGGTACATTACACCAAGCCTTGAAATAGGGTGTCTGTCATTTGCAGAATGAGGTCCCCAGAGGGTGAATTTAGTGATGCTAGCCCACATAGTTGGCTAGCATCACCAAATTCACCATCTGGGGACCTCATTCTGCTTACACCTCAGCAGAATGAGGTTCCCAGAGGGTGAATTTAGTGATGCTAGCCCGCTATGCGGAGTCGCATCACTATAATTCACCCTCTGGGGACCTCATTCTGCAAATGACAGACACCCTATTTCAAGGCTTGCAGTACACTGAATCCAGCCATTTATAGGACCATCTCCTATTATACTCAACAAAATGTATGCAACAATGAATGAATTTGAGCCATGGATGAGTGAAAATACATTCATGCGCTCTATGACGATGCAAACAGCGTGGTAATTATAATGAAAATGAGTTGAAGACTCTAGTCATGAACTCATTTTCATTGTAACTACCATGTTGTTTGTAATGTTCATAAGAGCATATGAGTGTATTTTACACTAATCCATTCAATGGCTCAAATTCATTCATTTGTTGCATATATTCTGTTGAGTATAAAAGGAGATGGTCCCACAAAAGGACGGATTTAAGTACAGTACCCCTTTAAAGTGATGTGAAACACTCCAGTAGAGTGGCCAAATAGAAATGGGGAATAATCTTGCTCAAAGTAGTTATGTTTACACATATTTTATCCAAATTGACCACACACACCGTCATTCTTATCTATTAATTAAATCAAGTGATTCGAGATGGCGAAATCTTTTTCATTAGTTTATCATTGATAGTTGCGTCCCGAATCAAGAAGTAAATATTTACAATTGAGCGTAGTTCATACGATGTTTTCTGTGGAGGGGTACGGTCGATTTGCTTGAACTTTTCGGCGAGTTAGTAGAATGTTACATTCCTCCAGTTGACATTTTGCATGAATACTAACTTAACAGTTTCACGCACCCGAACAAGTCCATAATATGTCTTTAATTATCGGCTGTATTGCAGCAACATACATTTTATAACATTCACTGTATACATTATTATATAATAGGCCTTTATTATCAAGTTTCATGACTAATTACATAATCCTTCACAATGTCCTTCCCCGTAATGTCCAATGCTCAAAATAAGTGGCTGGTCAGGGTCATTGTCCGATGAAAAAAAGCTTATGTCCAGTGCACTTCTGTATCTGTCGGACATATTTTCCAATGCAAATTTTTAAACAATCTGTGTCTGGGTACATCCAAGGAGCCATTACTGGCCAAATCGGACATTGAAAGTAAAAAATAATTCTTTTTTAATTTCAGATCAATTCAGAGTGAATATAATTATTTCATTTGTGAATTGCATATGTAGTTATTAATAGACGTAAAGTTTTTTTCCTGGGTGGCGTTTGGACACTCACTAAAATGAGTGTATCATTGACGAATAATAAGTTGATTGGAAATTTAAATACTGTCTCATACAGTACATCTAAAAATTTGACAGGCACCATTTTGAAATGACCAACACCATACATTTGTCATTTTGACAGTCAGTAAAAATAAAATTATTTTGAGCCTTGTTAACGTCATGTCATGCTGGAGGGGTCGTTCTCTATGCATATTCTTGGATCTTATCATATTATAGAAATATAGGATCTCTAATGAGTCACAATCCTATACGAAATTTATTAACCGAGTGCACTCTATTTGATTTGAATCAAATTTAGTAGACGAGGTTGGTAAATTTAGTACAGAATTGCGACAAATTTGAGATCTATTTTATCATATAATCACATTTTATCAACGAAAAACAATCTTAAAACTGCTGGGGTTATAAAAATTAATACTTATTTCCTGATCACAAAGAGGAAGTAAAGACACCTTCAAGAAAAAATATATCTCCATTCTCAATGGGTCATTTCATGTTGACAAAAATTGTTCAACCACCCTTATCGCCCATGTTTATCTCACAGTCAACACTATTAAAATAACCCAACATGAATCGAATATCATAATTATATTCTAAATTAACATAATAATAAAGTTCCGGCATTGAGATCGACATCATTGCACTAAGTTCTTACATCACTGTGCATGCCGATAATACACATGTCTTACTAAAAAATATGCGGCCGGCTTTAGGGGTTAATTATGTGATAATTGACTATATCGTGTTCACTTTATTTATTTCAGCAACATGTTGAAGAAATTTATAAAGATTGAGAAACCTCCACCTCCACCTGTCGAACCTCTGATGATGCCCCTACCACCGAAGCCGATGATACGATTCTACCTGCTGGGCTGGGGTGTGCCGTTAATCGTGTGTGGGATCACTGCTGCTGTTAATCTAGATCACTATGCCGAGCCTGAATAGTACGTTGATTCCACAAATAAATATAACCCTTTCATGAAGGGAGCTGCACTGGTGCAGCATTAATAACATGTGCATTCTTTTATATATGCGAGTCTCCCATAGGAGCCTCGCATATATAAGAGAATGCACTGGCTTAAAAGGTCAGGTAAATATTGTTAGGCCAATGTATTCTCTTATATATGCAAGGCTCCATATGGGAGACTCACATATACATATACACATACACAGGGTTTTCGCAAAATTTCAGAATATCGGATATTGTGTTTTGAACTATATTTTTAAAGTGTCCCCGTCATCTTAAATCATGCTGTCCCCGTCATCTTAAATCAGATGTTAATGATCATAAGTAGGTATATTCATGCGATGAAGGGTATCCGATGTCTAAACAGGCTTTATTAATTAGCTATAGGTTATCGGCCGCAATAAGTAGAACGCTGCCCGCGTCATAAGTTACAAAAAGTCAGCCAATAAGTAGAAAACGCGGCCAATAAGTAACAAAAAGTCGGCCAATAAGTAGAAAACGCGGCCAATAAGTCAAGGTGACGCAACTGACGTCATACGTAATTAGCTCGATCGGCAAAGAATATTGGGTCGACGGAAGATAGATTGCAGTTGATTTTGAATGACTTATGGACAGTCACTGTTGTTGAGAGTAAATTTACATGTACGAGGATGAACTACATGTATCCGTATCAATATCATTCCCAGTGGAAACTGACAGTATATATATATATAGTATGAAATCGCTGCAAGTTCTTCACAAAGTTCACAAGAATAAAAATTGCTGGAATTATTGTTAATTTAATAAAACACACAATGGTAAAGAGCTCTATGTTAATATATTCATCGTGTGAAACAATTATTACATTGTTGCTAATTAATAAAATACTTATTAATTGGTTGTTTCCACATTGACCGAGTTATGAGGCCTCGGTCTGTCGTATTAGCCTTCGGCCTGCAGCCTCAGGCCAATACGACAGACCTCGGCCTCATAACTCGGCCAATATGGAAACAACCAATTAATAACATATAGGATTAATACATGTTTCTAATTCAGCTACCTCAGAAATTTAATAAAACTCCGCGCAAACCACCAGGGGTCACTTGTTTTGTTTGTCTCAAGTGTTAGTGGACAAGCTTTTAAATAGTGTGTCTGTCATTTACAGAAAATGGTCCCCAGAGGGTGAATTTAGTGATGCTATCCCACACGGCAGACTAGTATCACCAAATTCATCTCTGGGAACCTCATTCTGCTGACGCCTCAACTGCTATGGGAGGCCTAGGGTCAGATTGAAGTTCCCCAGTTGAAGTTGGTGATATTAAAGGTGGATTATCTCTTTGTAAACATGTATTATATAGTTACCGGGGTATAAAATATTAGATTTGAATCGAAGACTCCTGTCCGGAAATGCTTCTATCGATTAATATTAATTTTATTTCGAATATTTTCTGGTCTAAAAAGGTGTGTTTGTTCAGCTAACGAACAATAGTGGTTACTGTTAACAGGGACCAGAAATTATATTGTGCAATTTTGTCACAAATAAACGTTAATTATACTCATTATCGCTTATATCTGTGGAACAAAACAATACAAACAATCAATCTGTGACATTTGACATTCGATGCGTAGCCGTAGGAACAGCACAGTGCTCTATATCGCAATACGGTCTCATCCGAATGGTCGGTTCTAAAAATAGTAACATAAATGGGCCCGATTTAATATTCGAAATAAAATCAATATTAATTGATAGAAGCTTTTCCGGACATAGGTCTTCAGTTCATATCTATTATTTTATACCCACGCAACTATTTAAAATTTGTTATTTAAAGAGATAATCCATCTTTAACCTATTAGTCACCTTGATTTTGCATTTTGTCTTCTGCAAATTAGGGGATATAGAAACTGAACAGAAGGGATAAAGTAACTAAAAACAATTTAATTTGAGACAATAGATACTTCCCAGAAGATGAGGCCTAAGCATAATGAGGTCCCCAGAGGGTGAATTTAGTGATGCTATCCCACATGGCAGACTAGCATCACTAAATTCATCCTCTGGGAACCTCTGAGGCCTCAACTGCTATGAGAGACCTAGGATCAGATTGAAGTTCCCCAGTTGAAGTTGGTGATGTTCACCCATTAGTCACCTCGATTATGCATAATTTACGTATAAATTATATACATTGACTTAATTATTACGTATAAATTATATACAGTGATTTAATTATACAGCAAGTTAAATCTTTCATGTCAGTTATATACAGTGACTTAAATCTTGCATATAAATTATATACAGTGACTTAATTCTTACTTATAAATTAATTATACAGCAAATTAATTCTTACGTATAAACTATATATAGAGACTTTCAATGGATGAATCATTATCATTTGTTTATTGGCGAAAATTTTTCCCAAATTGAGGCATATTTGTTTACAATTGTGCATCGTAGAGATGTTGTGTTTTCTGAGATTGTTCGATCGGCGTGGCAGGAATTATCGGTAATATCAGTTGAATGCAACATTCTTTCAGTGGGCAAAGTGCCTCGGTACTTACAGTAATGCCCTAAATAATCAACCCCTTAACCACAGCAGAATTAGTTACCCATAATTCTGCTGTGGTTAAGGGGTCGATTAATTAGGGCATTACTGTACTTATCTGTTCTATTCACTGAAATGAGCACATAATATCTCTTTAATGAGTACATTATATCTCTTTAATGAGTACATAATATCTCTTCAATGAGTAAATAATATGTCTTTAATTTTTGCTGAATATTTTCCTTGCAGTTGTTTCCTGGCATGGGAGCCGAGTCTCGGAGCATTTTTTGGACCAGTTGCCCTTCTCGCTCTGCTCAATCTCATCTTCTTTATGAGAATGTCGTGCGTGATTCGAGGCGCATCAAACGTACTTAACAATTCATCAGAGGCTGACATCCACACGAACGAAATTGAGCTTGCACCAAACAACAATACTCGCCAACAAGATACGCGCTCAATCCACAGTGATGATTCCGACACGTTGAGCGTTAAAAGCATTCTCGATGCTGAACGGCGCCCTATAACGCAGATGCGAGCTTTAGTAATGCTACTATTCCTGTATATTGTGATGTGGGTATGCGGTGCTCTGGCTATCGCAAAACCTTTTCGTTCTATTATTCCAATGCAGGGAGTGATATTTAGTTATTGTTACGGCGTGTTTAGTGCCATGTTCGGATTATTTATGGTCATCTATTATTGTTTCTCGCGGAAAGACGCTAGAGCGATGTGGAGGCGATTCTTTTGCTGCGAGCCACTTCCTTCGAAATCTAGTCAGACATCGCAGCTTAATGGTCATGTGATTCAAGCGGAAAGCAATAACGAGATAGATAATCTCTCGGGTAAGAATTATAATCTGGCGAAAGCAGAACAGTTACGAAATCGTCCCCACAAACAGACAAACGTGATAAATGCTCAAAATAGTTCCATCACAGAAGGATCTGTGACGGGCTCCCTGGATATGACTCCAAGCTTTTATAATCCCAGACAAAATGGTGTCGCAAGGAAATTCTGGGAGAAGAAGCATCATTCTAAGATAATCAACAAGGATTTCTGTAAGGAATTCGGGAGTGGGAACGAAAGCAATACAGATATATCGTCTGTGTCGAAACTCGGGAAGCTACTTAATCAGACCTCGAACAGCGATAGTAAGTACACATGGACATAGTTGGGGAGGGTAGGCGGATGGTTTTGGGGTGGGGTGTTGGTACTCAACAACAAGCCTTGAAATAGTGTGTCTGTCATTTACAGAATGAGGTCCCCAGACGGTGAATTTAGTAATGCTACCCCGCATAGCGGGCTAGCAGTAGCATTAGTCATCCAGCGTCTGCGGCGCATAATATAGTATGGGAGGTGGGTTCAGTCTGCTTTCTCGGTGGACAAATCTAGGGGCGCCTGTGGCGCATAATATACTATGGGTAGCGGGATGGGCGGGCCACCTTATACATATTATTTATGTGGGCAGTAGCATTAGTCATTCAGCGTCTGCGGTGCATAAGATACTATGGCAGCTGGGTTCAGTCTGCTTCCTCGAGTAAATACTCTAATGATCTAGGGGCGCCTGTGGCGCATAATATACTATGGGTAGCGGGATGGGGTGGTGGGCGGGCCACCTTATACATATTATTTATGTGGGCAGTAGCATTAGTCATTCAGCGTCTGCGGCGCATAAGATACTATAGGAGGTGGGTTCAGTCTGCTTCCTCGGTGGACAAATCTAGGGGCGCCTGCGGCGCATAATATATTATGGGTGACGGGATGGGGTGGTGGGCAGGCCACCTTATACATATTATTTATGTGAGCATTAGTATCCAGCGCCTGCGGCGCATAATATACTATGGGTGGCGGGATGGGGTGGTGGGCGGGCCACCTTATACATATTATTTATGTGGGCAGTAGCATTAGTCATCCAGCGCCTGCGGCGCATAATATACTATGGGTAGCGGGATGGGGTGGTGGGTGGGCCACCTTATACATATTATTTATGTGGGCAGTAGCATTAGTCATTCAGCGTCTGCGGCGCATAAGATACTATAGGAGGTGGGTTCAGTCTGCTTCCTCGGTGGACAAATCTAGGGGCGCCTGCGGCGCATAATATATTTTGGGTGGCGGGATGGGGTGGTGGGCGGGCCACCTTATACATATTATATGCGGGGTAGCATCACTAAATTCACCCTCTGGGGACCTCATTCTGCAAATGACAGGCACACTATTTCAAGGCTTGAACACATTGACATAGTTGGGGGAGGGTGGGTAGATGGTTGTGGGGTGAGGTGTTTATAATCAACAACAATTTCTGTAAGTAGAGTAAAACAGATATGTGCTCTGAGAAGAAGCTTAATCAGGTATGATCATATATATACAGAATTGTAGTGGTAGTGTAGGGAAGAGGCAGACAATGAAAATGATTTCTGTAATAAATAACCCTTTCTTGACGGAGCTGTGCTGGTGCAGTGTTAAGTTCCTGTGCCAGTGCATTCTCTTATATATACATTTTGATTATTATACCCCCCGCAACTCATTGCGGGGGGGGGGGGGGGGTATACTGATATCAGCTTGTCCGTCCGTCCGTCCATCCGTCTGTCATGCCGTCAGTCCGTCCGTGGACACAAATTTGTCCGGAGTTTTTCTCAGTCGTTTTTTTTTTTATCAATTTCCGTGAAACTTGGCAGAGACATCAACCACCATGGGAACCTGTGCACCTGTGATTATGACGTCTGTCAGACTTTTTTTGGAGGAGTTATCACCCCTTTTTCGACTTAGAAAATTTTCACAACATGTATAATTTTGTCATGAGCTTTTATTCCTACATTTTTAGGTCAATTTTTTTTAAACTTGGCACTGATATTTAGTACCATGGGAACCTGTGCACCTGCGATTATGACATCTGTCCGACATTTTTTGGTGGAGTTATCTCCCTTTTTCGACTTATAAATATTTTTGCAACATGCATAATTTTGTCCGAGCTTTTATTTCTACACTTTTAGGTCAATGTTTTTTAATCTTGGCACTGATATTTAGTACCATGGGAACCTGTGCACCTGCGATTATGATGTCTGTCTGACTTTTTTTTGTGGATTTATGGTTAGGGTTAGGGTTAGGGGGTTTAGGGTTAGGGATACCTGTTGACTTTTTTTGTGGAGTTATGATTAGGGTTAGGGGTTAGGGTTAAGGGGTTTAGGGTTAGGGATACCTGTTGACATAATTTCAGTGCCCAATATATGGTAATGGCTACTTCACTCAAATAACATTTTGAATACGGGGGGTATTACTTAGTCCCATCTGGGACAAGCCTATCTCTAGTTATTATCTTACCGTAACCATTTCATGACAAGAGCTGTGCTGATGCAGCATTACAGACCGTGTGCGTTAGGTCAATGTATTCACTTATATTATGCGAGGCTCCCTATGGGATACTCGCATATATATGGGAATGCATTGGCACAGGGTTTTCGCAAAATTTCAGAAGACTCCATTCATGGAAGGGTTAAAGTAATAAATGGGCCATAATTCATTCATGAATCAATGGGCTGTGACCTCACCAAGCCTTGAAATAGTGTGTCTGTCATTTGCAGAATGAGGTCACCAGAGGGTGAATTTAGTGATGCTAGCCCGCTATGTGGGGTAGCATCACTAAATTCACCCTCTGGGGACCACATTCTACAAATGACAGACACACTATTTCAAGGCTGTGACCTCACCTGCCTTATCATGTGATATTTTTTCTCAAAATATTGGCTACTTTTGGTTCAATTAAATGTAATTTATCATTTTTAAAATGTGGTATATTGGTAGAATTGGACAACGTTGGCATCACACAAAGTAAATGCTGTTCGCTTCAACCATGAAACCCGGCACTCATCATCACAGAGGTGTAGAACTTGAGGCACACTTGAGGCTGTACCTCTTGTTCTGTTCTGTGCACGCATTTGGGTCCCATGCACACACTCGTGCATATTGACTAACCCATGCACACACTCATGTAGTGTCGGCAAATCAATGCACGCACTCGTGCATATTGACTAACCCATGAACACACTCATGTAGTGTCGGCAAACCAATGCACACACTCGAGCTGTATTGCCAAACCCACGCGCACACTCATGTTACGTCGACAAACCCATGCACACACTCAAGCCATATCAACAAACCCATGCACACCCTCGTGTCCTGTCTACAAACCCATGCACACACTTGTGTCATATTGGCAAACACATGCACACACTTGAGATGTGTCAACTAACCCATGCACACACTCATGTCATTCAACGTATATCTAACATGAATGTTTTCAATTCGTTCCAGTGATAGTGCAGATCAACTTACAGGCGAACAACATGAAGGAAAAGACGGACAACCTCAATCCGAATATCTACACGTCAAATCTACCGTCATATGAGAGCGTGTTCCCAGATGGCAGCACCCAGATGTCAATCAATGACGGATCATCATCGTTATATTCAGGACCAGGTCTGATCGACCGTAATCTAATCCCGCCTCCGGTCGGAGAATCGCACGCTTCGACGGAGCAGACGACTAGTCCCTGCTGCAGTATTATATCCACTCAGCCGAGTGTGAACCTACCTCACTATAATCATTTTCGATCGCCGAGCACCTCATCACTCGGGGTCAGATCATACCCGAGTGCGTTTCTGCCGATTCAGCCAAAAAATAACACTCTTCCTCGTCAAATCAAAGAAAACAACCAAACAAAACAGGAACATTTGCATAAAAACGGTTCAGTTCCGAGGTTACGGAATAACGAGGGACCCAGCAATGCTAATCATAATGTGAATTATTACGGACGTCAGTACAGTCCTTCTCGCGGAAGAATGAAATCACCTTCTCCATCAAAATCACCACATCGTCATGGGAACAATTTGTACAGGGTAAGAACGCCAAATGATTCAAAAACTTTTTCAGGTAATGAGATGTCAGATTCAAGTGTTTCTCGTGACTATTATCGGGGAAGGACTCATTCGATGGGGTATAGTTCCGACGGTAGTCGTCATCACCGATCGTTGAATGTTGTTCGCGAGGTTGACCACAGATCTCCCGATCTCGATTCTGTGAAAACGCCAGTATTATCTGACAGCATGTCGGTCGACGGGAGGCCGTTTCTCCCCGATTCGGACAGTCAAGTTCATTATAATCGCCCAAAGAAAGTTAAACCTGACTCAGACGGACACACTTCTGAACCGACACATCGACGACATCACCATCATAAATCACACGGTTCTCATCGTCATTCACGGTATAAGTTGTCGAAACAAAAATCAGTGAACTGGGACGATAGCTTTGAAAAGGACAAGCCAAGAAAGGTGCCATACACTTACGTAAATCATACTTATACTGAAAAAGTGTTCCAAAATCTTGTGAAATTAGCCCAAAAAGACAATATTAATCCCAAAAGTAAAGTGTTCTGGCTTCCAAGGTCAACAAGTTCGTTTGAGCAAATGTTCAGCGATGAACTAACTCCGATGGTTGAGGATGTCGACAGCTCGACGACGGAGGATGACGACACGGATTTGACAGATATCTGGATTAAGGAGAAAACGGAAGAAGAAATCAAGAAGGAGACAAGTGTTTAATTCTGTTTTATATTATATTCTGTCTATTTATTTTTAGTCAGCATTATTCGTTATTGGTGTAGACCTAGGTTTTATATCGACACAGCATTTGGGAAGTTTCTTTTAAATTATCATTTTCGTCATCAGGCAATTTGGGATTTGTTAACCCTTTCATGACTGGAGCTTCCTGAAAATTTACAAAAACCTGTGCCAATGTATTTTCTTATATATGCGAGTCTCCCATAGCCTCGCATACATCAGAGACTACATTGGCCTAACAATATTTACCTTGACCCTGTGTCAGTGCATTCTCTTATATATCTTAGTCTCCCTGTGGGAGACTCGCATATATAAGAGAATGCACTGGCACAGGGTATGTAATGTTGCAGCAGCGCAGCTCCCATCATGAAAGGGTTAAGGTAAGATAATGATATTCAAATTGTTCAAATGATATACTTGATAAAATTCAAAAAAAACTTGTTCAGCTGTTGAATTTAGTAGGAATTGATCTATAAATGGCCCCTTTAAATTAGAGGCATAAAAATTAGATGTAATTTTTTATCTGAAATTATTTTAGTCATGTAAGTCTAACAGGCTGGAGAATATGGTACCAGACATTTGCAGAATGAGGTCCCCAGAGGGTGAATTTAGTGACGCTACCTCATTCTTCATGGCCTCATCTGCTATGGGAGAACTAGGCACATGTTTAAGTTCCAAGATGGTGAAGATGCTGATGTGCACCTATTGGGCATCTCGATTACGCAATGTGTACCTATTGGGCATGTTGATTATGCATTGTGTTATCAGCCAATTTGAGGATATAGAGAAACTAAACTAAAAAAAGAAAATAATCTTTGTGAATGAGTTTCTAAAGAAACTAAAAAAACATGTCAATTTAACCCTTTACCCAACAGAAGGGCCCTGTGCCAATGCATTCTCTTATATATGCGAGTCGACCATAGGTCGCCTCGCATATATAAGAGAATGCATTGGCTTAACACATTAAAAATTATAAAATTGTTAAAGAATGTAAGAAAAAATGGTAAAAAGTGTTAAAAAAAGATTTTTTTTAGGGCAATGCATTCTCTTATATATGCGAGGCGACCTATGGTCGACTCGCATATATAAGAGAATGCATTGGCACAGGGTATAACTGTAACTATCACACTGTGGTCAAGGAGCCGGTTCCAATGATATCCATATTTGTATGGTTTTATTGAGACAGACCGAAGATATTTTAGGCTGTTGAAGCTTTATTTGGCCGGTTTGTTGGGTAAAGGGTTAATAAAGATACTTTCCAGAGAAGATGAGGCCTAAACTGTGCAGGTTAGCATAACTAAATTCACCCTCTGTGGACCTCATTCTGCAAATGTCTGGTGCCTTATTCTCAGGCCTGTAGTCTAATAAAATGAACAAGAATGAGAACTTTAGAATGATTGATCTCTTTATGTATTCGATTGTTTAGAATATCATGTTCAGTATGCCATGGCCAGTTTAGCATTAGACTAGTCAGTCCAGTGCTATGAGCCCCCGTAGGGATCCTCACACAGACAGAACCATTTGCTTCCAGCTGTGTGGGGCTCCCAGCGGGAGTCTGGTAAAATGAGGACTGCTGTTCATTTGTATAATAAACCTTGTATTACGACCATTAAGATCAGTTTGAGTGGGTTAATCCTTTAATTACTAAATACTCCGCATTGAGCAGGTACAGTAATGCCCTAAGTAATCGACCCCATAACCACTGCAGAATTATGGGTAACTTTTCAGGATTTAGTCGGAAATATGGCTTGTTGCCATTCATCGGAAAGCTCTCCCCGAGAGCTTTCCGATGAATGGCAACAAGCCATATTTCCAACTAAATCCTGAAAAGTTACCCATAATTTTGCTGTGGTTAAGGGGTCGATTATTTAGGGCATTACTGTACAGTACTCCCTTCCCATTGTTTCATTAGAATCCATGACGGGAGCTGTGCTGGTGCAGCATTAAAGACCCTATGCCAGTGAAATATCTTATATACACAAGTCTGCCATAGCGAGCATCACCCATATAAGAAAATGCACTGGCTTAGGCCAAAAAAAAAAAATGTTTTGGTTCTCAGGCACCGCCGCATTGAATAAAAAGGGCCGCATTAGGCCTTTTTATTGCAATGCCCGATGTTACGACAAAAAAACTTACGAAAAAAAAAATTTGAAAAAAAAAAAAAAAAAAATTTTTTTTTGGGGGGGATTTAATCAACATGTCCATAGCAGATATGTGTTGAATATTAGTGTGCATTGAGCTCTAACATGTAATGTGTTAAAAAGTGACTTGCAGGCTTACAACATAAAGTAGATGACTACAATTAAGAAAATGATTAGCTGATCCTCATGCTCTTCTTACAATTAGTCATTGTGAACAACTTACACTAATTGTAACTTTATACAATTGAAAGGCACAGGACTAAATTCAGGATCACATATTAGAATGGGGAGTTATCAGTTTTTAGACAACAATAACAGTAGTTAATGTCAGGGGCATTATATATTGTTAGGTAATCCCAGTCATATACTGGTAGTACAATGTCATTTTTATATAAGACTAAATAAGTTTATATGCATAACAGTTCCCTCTACCTTTCTGGTTATTACTAGACAGAGGAAGGTATCTTTGTCCATACTTACTATGCGCAGAAAAAAATAAAAAATAAAAATAAAACCCTCCCTCCCTCATTGATTTGAAAAAAAAATTGCCCGAGAACCAAAACACTTTTTTTTTTTGGCCTTACAAGGTCAAGGAAATATTGTTAGGCCAATGTATTCTCTAATATATGTGAGGCTCCTAATGGAAAACTCATATATAAGAGAATGCATTGGCACAGGTTTTTCGCAAAATTTCAGGCAGCTCCAGTCATGGAAGGGTTTACAAACAACCTTAGGATTAAAGCCCCACTTAATTTTTGAGTCGCCGATTATTATTTTTTATAGTGCTTTGGTTCTGATAACAATCTATGTCATAAAATATGATTAAAATACTATAATTCATCACCATTTGGAACGTCTGTGTCTCAGAAGGTGCCCACAGAGTAATAGAAAATAGCTGAAATCATAAAATCAATTCCCCAGTTATGGCTTCCAGATTGCAACAGAATTTGTATTCGGAATGCTTGTGTTATGCACAAGATATGAATAATTTATTTATTCTTTATTCTCTATACGAGTCTGTAATAATTAACCCTTTACCCAACAGAACGGCCCTGTGCCAATGCATTCTCTTATATATGCGAGTCGACCATAGGTCGCCTCGCATATATAAGAGAATGCATTGGCTTAACACATTAAAAATTATAAAATTGTTAAAGAATGTAAGAAAAAATGGTAAAAAGTGTTAAAAACAGATTTTTTTTAGGCCAATGCATTCTCTTATATATGCGAGGCGACCTATGGTCGACTCGCATATATAAGAGAATGCATTGGCACAGGGCATAACTATAACCATCACAATGTGGTCAATGAGCCGGTTCCAATGATATCCATATTTGTATGGTTTTATTGAGACAGACCCAAGATATTTTATGCTGTTGAAGCTTTATTTGGCCGGTTTTGGCCGGTTTGTTGGGTAAAGGGTTAATCCCATCAAACCATTCTGAGTCGTAATATAAATTTTATACTTGTGTTTATGAAGTAAATTGTTCCGTTTTTTGGAAACTTATTTGCTCTCTCATTTTACTCGCATTTATTAGATTTGTCATATTTTAGGTAATATATCATGAACATTTTTATTCTAAATCTTTTTCACAATATACTGTATTTATGATTCGGCCAAAAACAGGAAAATAATGTGTTCTCAGACTCCTCTCTGGACATTTAAATAGACAAATTTCTTTTAATTGTAAATTAACTAAAATTTGATGAAGATACACTTTTTATCGAAAGCGCTAGACAATTTTTAAGATATTCAAGTGATTGAGTACCTCCCTGGAGTATCATCCTCGCCAAATGTTCTTTACTCACTACTCAATCACATTAAATATGGCCACGAGCATCTCTCTCACCAGTGGCACACCCATTGACATCAACTTCCTCACACCCATTGTGTCCCTCACTATAGTAATCCATGATGACGACTCGCAAAGGGGAACGAAACGTATACACACAAATCTGGAACAATAAACCTCAGTGCAGCAGCTCATTGTGCAAATAAAGAGAGAATTAGCGCGGATCTTCACTCTCCGTGCACCTACCACTAGTAGGCACTAACAAGAAGGACTTTAATTAGTCGCCTCCCAAATAAAATTTAAAATGATTTATCCCAAAAGATTTTATACGGTACTGAACATTCATAATTCCAAAATAAAAACACTCGAGTAAAAAGGATTATGTCCTCTTCACTTTTTATACTCCTGTTATATATGTCATCTATAACTACTATCCGGGGGTGCGGGTGATTGCCTTACTATCCGGGGTGTGGGAGTTTGCCCTACTATCTGGGGGTGTGGGAGATTGCCCTACTATCCGGGGGTGTGGGAGATTGCCCTACTATCCGGGGGTGTGGGAGATTGCCCTACTATCCGGGGGTGTGGGAGATTGCCCTACTATCTGGGTGTGCGGGAGATGGGAGTCTCCTGTTGATCCCGGTGAGTTAACATGTCTGCCTGAGAACACAGTTATTTATTTTTCATGGCTTATGTTGGCTGAAACCCTCATCCCTGACTGTTTTTACATAGTTATCTTTTCCTGAATAATGGTAATTTACAAGATCAACTTCACCTTTTTTCGTATATATTTCATTTGCAAGTTTTTTTCAACAATTTAATTGATATGTGGCACCAAGCCTGAGTTTAGTGTGCCTGTCATTTACAGAATGAGGTCCCCAGAGAGTGAATTTAGTGACGCTATCCCGCACTGCAGGCTAGCATCACTAAATTCACTCTCTGGGGACCTCATTCTGCTTAGGTCTCATCTTCTCTGGAAAGTTTATTTATTATTAAATTTCTATCGAAAGTTCTTCACAGATCCTATTTAGTTTAGTTTCTCTGTATCCCCAAATTGGCAGATGACACATTGCATAATCGAGGTTCCCAATGGGTGCATATCACAGTAATCCCCATTTGGGAACTTCAACTCAGGCTTGTATGGCACTGCGAGTTCCAAACGATCTATTATTATTCCCACAACTTAACACTAGATACAGTAATGCCCTAAGTAATCGACCCCTTAACCACAGCAGAATTATGGGTAACTTTTCAGGATTTAGTCGGAAATATGACTTGTTGCCATTCATCGGAAAGCTCTCCCTGAGAGCTTTCGGATGAATGGCAACAAGCCATATTTCCGACTAAATCCTGAAAAATTACCCATAATTCTGCTGTGGTTAAGAAGTTGATTATTTAGGACATTACTGTATTATCATCTGATCCGGTCGAATAAACTGGGAACATGTTGTTTTTGTCGAGGTACAGAGGTGTGTTCTGTGTTTAATTTTGATCTGGACTGTACTATAAAGTCTATTATTCTCAGTGGAAGGGGGATAACTCTATCTCTTAGTTTGAATACTGATGCATTCTGGGTTGACAACAGCGGAAGTCTTGGTGTGAATCTGAGAATCTCTAGTACTTGGTGGACACTCCTAGGCTGCAGCTATTCTGTATTCTGGCGGAACATATATATTTTGGGTTCCTCTTCCAAATAGTATGTAATATGGTATATATTTTATATAATGTTATCTGGTCATTCGAAAATTAAGTGGGCCTTTAAATGTGCCCAGTAAAGGGTATTGTTACTACTGCCATGGAAACATAACTGCATGACGTACATGATTTAATGCGCAGTCATATTTTGTATAATGTTGACTTTTTATCCATGTACCAAAGACTAGCTACGATCTGTATCCCAATCCACTATGAAACCATTGCTCCACACTCAACTCTTATCTCATTTATGAGTCACCCTCAGATTCATTTGGAAATTTCAATTTTTGTTGTACATGCTCTTTAGTCAGATGGTCTAAAGATGCTTTAAGACAAATTTTGTGTAACTTTTCATGAACTAGACCAAGAATTTTTTTTTCAAATCTGTCCTATAAACCGAAACTAAAACAAACACAAAAGTGCTGCAGGTAAATTTGGATAAAGATACAGATGGATAATAAAAATGTCCAGGTTGTGGTGAAAAATCATATAGGACTCAACTTTTCAAAACAACTTGGACTCCTACAAGAAAAATGCATACAGTACAGTACAGTAACAACATTGTACACAACATTGTATAATAACCGTATATTATTGTCTGTTGCTGCTTGATGGGCGAAGTTAGAAGTTATCAAGATGGTCTATCTCTTTGTAAACATGTGCTATATAGTTACCACAGTATAAAGATGGTCTATCTCTTTGTAAACATGTGCTATATAGTTACCGGGGTATAAAATATTAGCTATGAATCAAAGACTCCTGTCCGGAAATGCTTCTATCGATTAATATTGATTATATTTCAAATATTTTCTGGTAAAAAAATGTGTGGTTGTTTAGCGAACGAACAATAGTGGTTACTGTTAACAGAGACCAGAAATTTTATTGTGTAATTTTGTCGCAAATAAACATTAATTAGATTCATTATCGCTTATAACTATGGAATAAAACAATACAAACAATCAATCAGGGACATTTGACGTTCGGAACGTAGCTATGCGAACAGCCTAATGATCTCTATCGTTTATTGGTATCGCCTGAATGGTCTATTCTAGAAATAGAACAATCAAGTGTCCCCATTTAATCATCTCATTTCATGATAAAATATTCGAAATAAAATCAATATTAATTGATAGAAGCCATTGCGGAAAGGGGTCTTCAGTTCATATTTATTATTTTATACCCACGCAACTATTTCAAATTTGTTATTTAACCCTTTGAGTGCCAGGTCCGATTTTTGTATCAACCCATATACCCTGTGCCAATGCATTCTCTTATATATGCGAGTCGACCAGGTCGCCTCGCATATATAAGAGAATGCATTGGCCTAACAATTATTTTATAATTATTTTTTTTTATAATTTTTTACAATTTTAATAATTTATTCTTATATACTTTAACAGACTTATTTTGTAGGTTTAGGGCCAATGAGATCGGCCCCTGGCACTCAAAGGGTTAAAGAGATAATGCAACCTCACCATGAAATTCTCTCTCTTAAATCATCACAATAAAACGTTCTTCTATTTTTAATCTATATTTGTGACCTGTTAACTTTTAGTGAGAATGCTCTTTTGTGTATATTTTTACAACTAATGTGTATATATAAATGCATGTTGATACATATGTTGATAGATTCAGTGAATGTACATATATACATGTGTAGATATGATGTAAAGTAATGCCCTAAATAACCGACTCCTTAACCATAGTAGAATTATGGGTAATTTTTCAGGATTTAGTCGGAAATATGGATTGTTGCCATTAATCGGAAAGCTCTCACTGAGAGCTTTCCGATGAATGGCAACAAGCCATACATGTATTTCCGACTAAATCCTGAAAAATCACTCATAATTGCTGCTCTGGTTAAGGAGTCGATTATTTAGGGCATTATTGTAGTGCCATCCGCTGCTGATGTTATAAATTCAATTCCTCGCATAAACTGCTCAACTAATCCGGAGCTTAGATAGTAGCCAGGTTCAGTTTACCCTTCCGTGACTGGAGCTTCCTGAAAATTTGCGAAAACCCTGTGCCAATGCATTCTCCTATATATACAAGTCTCCCATAGGGAGGCTCACATATATGAGAGAATACATTGGCCTAACAATATTTACCATTACCTTGTAAGTCAGTGCATTCTCTTATATATCTTGTATGTGAGGCTCCCTGTGGGAGATTCAAATATATGAGAATGCACTGGCACAGGATTTTTAATGCTGCACCAGCACAGCTCCCATCATGAAGGGTTAAACAAATGTGTGACAGACATAAGGTTCAAATTAAAATTGACAAATTTTCTGGATATCTTACTTCAAAATGCTTGTGATGGGCATGATTTTCAGCCTGTCATTTAACGGAGGACAGCCGCAGAATTCAGGAGTTGATTCACGTTGGACGAGTGCATCTGTATTCAGTACATATTCATAAATCATCTGGTCTCAAATTGTTACCAAAAAATCTTGTAAGAAACATGCTTTTTCAACAAGCAATAGAAATCAAGAATGTTCAAACAGAATACCAGTAGAATAAATTTGCAGGCAAAATAGGATATCTTTAAGGGTATTCAATCCGATTAGACGCTCCTAAATGACTATTTCTTTGGCTTTGGGGGGGGGGGGGGGTAGAAAATATTTGATTCGAGTCGAGGAACCCACCCATCAAAGCTCAGAGTGATCAGATATTGATTTTTGAAATTTGTTATTTCAATTGTTTGTGGCCCAGAAACCCGCCCTCAAACGAATGGTCTCGGTCAAAATTGCGGATGAAGATGGATAACTCAAAAAACAAGTGGTAATACAGCCATATTTCGTTGAACGAAATGTTGATAAATAAAACATTTTGGGAAATTTGATACCATAGTTGCCACTGGTTAGCATTATTTTGTTGCAATAAATCAATTCTGATAACTAAAGTGCATTTTGAAGAAATGTTGTTGTATCTTGATGATATGGGGACCCTCTGATCGGATTGAGTACCTTTAAAAACAGCTGCATTTTTGGGCATATTTCACTTTTCTGTTACAGTATTGACTATTGTTTGTTGTCATTTTTCACTGCACTGTTACATGTGTACAGTAGTGTTTACAAATAAAGATGTCAACACATTGTATCTCGTCACTGAGGGATTAATGATAATATAATGAAAATAATAACAAAGTCGATGTATTTTTTCATGTTCTTGTTGGTAATAATGGTGACAAGCTTTGTATTTTTACCCACCGCAAACGCTTTCTTTATCTCTCAAGTCAATACCTATGTTCATTAATGTTTCTTGCAGATATCACAAACTGACAACGTTATAAAAAATAATGGTACATTTTCTTAATAACAGCATCAGTTTGCCCTACCAGCATCATAACAATTTAGCAGGATGCATAATCAAAAGTGATTACTTCGATCATCTTCCAATCAACCTGGGGAGGTAGAAGTTTGAGCTGTGATGCTGCATGCTTCGTGATTAGTGCATTTTTTATCTTCATGACCATTTGACCTCTGGGGAGGTCGGAATTTGAGCTATGACGCTGCACGCTTCATGGTAATTTAGCTGTGATGCTGCATGCTTCATGATCGTTGAGCTGTGACGCTTCATGATCGTTGAGCTGTGACGCTGCATGCTTTGTGATCGTTGAGCTGTGATGCTGCATGCTTCATGATCGTTGAGCTGTGACGCTTCATGATCGTTGAGCTGTGACGCTGCATGCTTCATGATCGTTGAGCTGTGACGCTTCATGATCGTTGAGCTGTGACGCTGCATGCTTTGTGATCGTTGAGCTGTGACGCTGCATGCTTTGTGATCGTTGAGCTGTGACGCTGCATGCTTCGTGATCGTTGAGCTGTGACGCTTCGTGATCGTTGAGCTGTGACGCTGCATGCTTCGTGATCGTTGAGCTGTGACGCTGCATGCTTTGTGATCGTTGAGCTGTGACGCTGCATGCTTTGTGATCGTTGAGCTGTGACGCTGCATGCTTTGTGATCGTTGAGCTGTGACGCTGCATGCTTTGTGATCGTTGAGCTGTGACGCTTCATGATCGTTGAGCTGTGACGCTTCATGATCGTTGAGCTGTGACGCTTCATGATCGTTGAGCTGTGACGCTGCATGCTTTGTGATCGTTGAGCTGTGACGCTTCGTGATCGTTGAGCTGTGACGCTGCATGCTTCGTGATCGTTGAGCTGTGACGCTGCATGCTTCATGATCGTTGAGCTGTGACGCTTCATGATCGTTGAGCTGTGACGCTTCATGATCGTTGAGCTGTGACGCTTCATGATCGTTGAGCTGTGACGCATGATCGTTGAGCTGTGACGCTGCATGCTTTGTGATCGTTGATCGTTGAGCTGTGACGCTGCATGCTTCGTGATCGTTGAGCTGTGACGCTGCATGCTTCATGATCGTTGAGCTGTGACGCTGCATGCTTCATGATCGTTGAGCTGTGACGCTGCATGCTTCGTGATCGTTGAGCTGTGACGCTGCATGCTTCATGATCGTTGAGCTGTGACGCTGCATGCTTTGTGATCGTTGAGCTGTGACGCTTCGTGATCGTTGAGCTGTGACGCTGCATGCTTCGTGATCATTGAGCTGTGACGCTGCATGCTTCGTGATCGTTGAGTTTGACGCTGCATGCCTCATGATCGTTATTAGTGCATCTTTATGAGGAATATTATCTTAGTTATCATTGTAGGAAGTGATATTGTTTGTTCTATTTATAGAAGTATTTATGTATGTGTGATATAATGTCATTACATAAAACAGCTGGTGCTCTAGTACATTACTGTGTTTCATTTCTCTCACCAGAGGGCGCTCCATCTTCATGGGAAAGGGTTTGAAGACATAAAAGTTTATGTTTATTTTCAAAGTTAAATGCAAAATTTTAGAGTTACTTTTACTTATAGATGATCGAGCTCTTCAACAACAAGTTTTACTGTATACACCCATCAGTAAGCCATGGGGGCCCGTGAATCTTTTGACACAAAAACTTGGGATTGGCTTACTTGCAAGACCCCCCACATGCAAAATCTCAGTTTGCATTCATAGCGCTAATCTAATGTCATGTTTTTTTTTAATCATGATGTTTATTATGTTATTTAACCCTTTACCCAATGGAAGGGCCCTGTGCCAATGCATTCTCTTATATATGCGAGTCGACCATAGGTCGCCTCGCATATATAAGAGAATGCATTGGCTTAACACATTAAAAATTATAAAATTGTTATTAGAATGTAAGAAAAAATGGTAAAAAGTGTTAAAAAAAGATTTTTTTTAGGCCAATGCATTCTCTTATATATGCGAGGCGACCTATGGTCGACTCGCATATATAAGAGAATGCATTGGCACAGGGCATAACTGTAACTATCACAATGTGGTCAAGGAGCCGGTTCCAATGATATCCATATGTGTATGGTTCTATTGAGACAGACCGAAGATATTTTAGGCTGTTGAAGCTTTATTTGGCCGGTTGTGGCCGGTTTGTTGGGTAAAGGGTTAATGAAAATAATTTGTTTTCTGTTTATCCTCCGGGATTTACTGTTTTATCCTCCGGGATGGGCTTACTGACGGGTGTAAACAGTATATGGTTTCCTGGGTATAAATTAATAAATATGAATCAAATACCCGTGTCTGGAAGCGCTTCTATCAATTAATATTGATTTTATTTATGGCCTAATTTACGGCTTACGTTTGTTCGGAGCATACCATGCTGGATAAGTCTATCTCAAATTCTAAAAATAGTAACGAAAAAATGGCCCACTTGATTTTCCAATTATGTAAGAAAATATCGATATAAGATCTTTGTCTCATATTTATTATATTATACCCCGGAATCTATATAAAACGTGTTTAGTAAGAGATAGACCACTTGTAAGAGTGACTTTAAAGGTACTCAATGCGATCAGACGCTCCTAAATTACCTTTTCTTGGGCTTCGGGGGTAAAACATATTTCATTCGAGTCGAGCAACCCACCCATCAAAGCTCAAGAGTGATCAGAAATCGATTTTTGAAGTTTGTTATTTCTCGAGATGTGTAATAATGTGTGGCCCAGAAACACGTGGTCAAACAGAGGGTCTCGGTCAAAATTGCGGATGAGGATGGATAACTCTAAAATCAAGTGGTAATACGGTCAAATTTCGTGATACTTTAGTGATTATACGGCCATATTTTGTTGAACAAAATGTTGATAAATAACAAGTTTTGGAAATTTGATACCATAGTTGACAGTGGTTAGCATTATTTTGTTGCAATAAATCGATTGTGATAACTAAAGCACATTTTGAAGAAATTTTGTTCTATCTTGATGGTATGGGGACCGTCTGATCAGATTGAGTACCTTTAATAATGAATTCATCTTCATGGTTTCGTCTTTCAAAAATCGAGCCAAGCATGTTCTAAATACATGTATAGCAATGATAGCCTAGTTATAGAAAACTAAATTTAGTCGAGTCACAAAGGTATACCTTGTTGGACTTTTACTCTCAATTGAATTGAAGAGGTCCCCAGAGGGTGAACTTAGTGATGCTACCCCACACAGGCTAGCATCACCAAATTGGACAGCTGACATCCACATGTTTGTTAATTGCACCAAGCCACAGTTGTGAGAACTCTATAGCCCTCTGGTGGACTGTGAACTCAATCTCCATGTGTGGACAACAAAGAAAAGTCGGACACACTAGACCACGGAGAACCACAAAAAAAATCTGACCTACAGTAATGCCCTAAATCGACTCCTTAACCACAGCAGAATTATGGGTAATTTTTCAGGATTCAGTCAGAAATATGGCTTGTTGCCATTCATCGGTAAGCTCTCAGTGACAGTATTTGGGGTATTACTGTATCTCCTAATTAAAATGGACCATGTACATGTTTAAGGTTGGACATCTTCCGAAAATGCTAGAACATCGAATAAAAGGTACTTTGTTGTTTCGCATTTAAATGGCACACAGTGGACATATTGTCGCTGTAGAGTATTACGACAAGCCAGAGTTTTGGGTGCAGAATGAGGTCCCCAGAAGGTGAATATAGTGACGCTATCATGAATAGCGGGCTAGCATCCCAAATTCACCCTCTGGGGACCTCATTCTGAAAATTCTTCTCTGGAAAGTTTCTTTATCTTTACATAGATTCTATTTCTCTATATCCCCAATTTGGCAGACGACACATTGCATAATCGAGGTTCACAATGGGTGTACATCACAGTATTCACCATTTGGGAACTTCAATCTGAGTTTGTCTCCCAGCACAGATGAGGCCATGCAGAATGAGGTCCCAAAAGGGTGAATTTGGTGATGCTAGCCCACTATGCAGGATAGCGTCACTAAATTCACCCTCTGGGGACCTCATTCAGCAAATGACAGACACACTAAACTCGGGCTTTTATTGACAAGGAGTGTAAGCAGTTAGGAGAAATAAGAAGATATTTTGACTCGTGTTATTATTTATTTATTGATATATTCATAAGGCACAACATTCACAACAATATTTCCTACATCCAGCTGGTACTAACAGTAACTCTTAGGAATGATGACAAAATATTTCTGCTAAAATGTATTTTTAATTTTTTGTTTGCAGAATTATAATTATAATGTTAATACTGGATATTGTTGGTGGACATTTAAAATGTTGTATATGGCGTTTTGGCGCAAAAGCACTTTTTGGCATATTTATAATCTATGGCTCAAATAACTTGTCATTTTTTCCAGTATAAACTGTATAAATGGAATTTTTTTTCGGGAAAATTCGTGTTCTGAATGTCATATCAACATTTGCCGCAAAATTACAGTAATGCCTTAAATAATCGACTCCTTATACACAGCAGAATTATGTGTAATTTTTCAGGATTTAGTCGGAAATATGGCTTGTTGCCATTCATCGGAAAGCTCTCCACGAGATTAGCTATAATTGGGAATTTCCAGACCTGTTCATCATGTCCAGCTCTCATTAGTACCAGTAAAATTTAACCTATTGAGCATATTGTCTGAGATTCTTCACGAACAGTAACATAACAACACATAACATCAACAGTTATATCTTTGAAAGGGGGATAAGGGGTGCGGGAAGTCTGTAGCCGAGGTATCTCCTGCTAGCGGACCGGGATCGCAAGGGGTGAGGGAAGTCTGTAGCCGAGTGTAATGGTCTCTCCTGCTAGCGGACCGGGGATCGCAACCTGGTTTGGGTATTCTGATAAAAATCAGAATTTGGTCCGATACCAAGTTTGTCATGCTGAAAAGTCTCATTCGAGATCACTGAATAAAGATCTGAATGCAAAAATGCTGACTCTCCCTCCCCCCCTTATAAAGTTACTCGGCCATAGTAGCACATGGACCAGTGTGTCTATAACAAGAATTGGTTCCTGCACTGAAATATCTACTGATACAGATACAATATTCAAGCACCAAATGGAAATAAGTTTGTCTGACATTTGCAGAATTAGGTCCCCAGAGGGTGAAGTTAGTGACACTATCCCGCACAGCAGGCTAGTATCTCCAAACTCACCCTCTGGGGACCTCATTCAGCTTAGGCCTCATCTTCTGGGAAGTATCTATACTCTCCAATTAACATTGTTTTTAGATACTTTTTCCCTTCTGTTCAGTTTCTCTGTCCCCTAATTTGCAGAAGATAATATAAAACATCACCAACTTCAACTTAACCTGTTCCATAGGTCTCCTATAACAGTTGAGGCCTAAGCAGAATGAGGTTCCCCGAGGCTGAATTTTATGATGCTAGACTGCTGTGCAGGCTTGATCAAATTGTACCTGGTACCGGTAAATACTGCGGTTTTTTTTTTGGGGGGACGGGGAAATTGTACCGATAAATACAGTAATGCCCTAAATAATCGACTCCATAACCACAGCAGATTTATGGGTAATCTTTCATGATTTAGTCAAAAATATGGCTTGTTGCCATTCATCGGAAAGCTCTCACAGAGCTTTCCAATGAATGGCAACAAGCCATATTTCTGACTAAATCCTGAAAAGTTACCCATAATTCTACTGTGATTAAAGAGTTGATTATTTAGGGCATTACTCTACTGTCCCTTTTCATGTACAGGGGGAACTAGTACCGGTAAATACTGCATCTTTATGTGTATGGGGGAACTGGTACTGGTCAATACTGCCCCTTTTCATGTACAAGGGGCCAAAATTGGATGATAAATACATGGAATACTTGTATTATATCAGAATGGGTCGAGACACCGGCACAGTATGATGTGTTCAGTGCTTCAATATGCGTGAACAAATTCTCATTTATCAAAATAACCGTGTATTGATTGGAGTGGTGCATTGAGATGTCCCTCAGCTTAGATCAAGCTAAAAAATGGGTCCTGATTTTACATAAAATATGTATGCTAAATAATGCTTGTATGGGTATACTGCATGCTTGTTTAGGTACAAGGTCAGTTTTTGGACTGTCTGGTGCATTGCTTCACCATGATGTCATTTTAAACAAAAATACGCAAACATCAAATAATCCTGAGTTAACGAAACATACGAGTAACCCCAGACGCATTTGTTGCACGTATCGCATGGTAAATGCCGTCTGGAAGGACCATGAGAAAAGCCATTTAGAACAAGTCTGAGTTTAGTGTGCCTGTCATTTCCAGAATGAGGTCCCAGAGGGTGAATTTAGTGATGCTATCCCACATAGTGGGCTAGCATCACTAAATTCACCCTCTGGGGACCTCATTCTGCTTAGGCCTAATCTTCTCTGGAAAGTTTCTCTATTATCAAATTTCTATAGAAACTTCTTCACATAGATTCTATTTCTTTTTTAGATTAGTTTCTCTATCCCCAAATTGGCAGATGACACATTGCATAAATGAGGTTCCCAACGGGTGTACATCACAATATTCACCATTTGGGAACTTCAATCTGAGGCCATGCAGAATGAGGTCCCAGAGGGTGAATTTGGTGATGCTAGCCCGCTATGTGGGATAACATCACTAAATTCACCCTTTGGGGACCTCGATCATTCTGCAAATGACAGGCACACTAAATTCAGGCTTGATTTAGAAGTATACTTCATGTATTCTATGTCATGGAAAATATTCAAAATGAAGAAGATATTAAAATTTATAGGTTCACAGGCTAAGGCTCATTAAAAATTAATGGCTTCATGCTTCATCAAATATGCTAATATTTGCAAATGAAAGAAAGATAAAGAATTAAGCAAGGTGAAATTTCATCAAAACTGACAAACAAAAATGAACAATTATGAAGAGTGTCTGAGTAGCTAGGGGTGTAATAGGTTGAAGAATTCAAAGAAAAATATTATTGCAAAGTTTAGCACAATTCCATGGGATTAACATGATTAAAAGTTAACAAAAATTAGTAATCTATTAAAAATAACTAAACATAAGCTCCTATAAAATATAAGTGTATCAAAATCTGAATAACAAATTAAAAAAGATTCTAACAGTACTGTAGTCGTCATCTTATTCTTTTTGTAGCACATGTTATTTATCCTTTATTATGCTAATATATAGTCTAAATAAGGCCATAAAACAAAATATCTTGTATTCTCAGGCAACTAGATCTCAATTTTGAGAGGAGTTAGGGAGGATATTTAATTTACATTTTTCTCAAAATCTGGAAAACTCCAGAAACCCCAAAAAAAACTCTTACGTTGTTACAAATCCAATAATTTAAAAGAAAATATTGAAAAATTTGTTTGACAAGGCTTTTAAAAAGAAAATTTCAGTCATGAGGGAGGTGCCAAAGAACACGCAATTTTTATTATTAGGCCTAACTACTGTTTTGTTATAATTTGCGGATTAAAATGAGAAGCGAAAATGCAAATTCACCAAGAATGTTTATACTAAATACTCATTGATCGTGTGCCGATTTCAGGTGCATTCAAAACAAACTTATGAGTTTTGACAATAAAAATAATTTTGTTGCTTCAACTTGAAATAATTTTCCTGCCCAGATAACTTTGACATACAAATGAAGAATCTTAACCCTTTCAGTGCCGAGTCCGATTTTTGTATCGACCCATATTTCCTTGATCATTTTTCAAATTTATTGATTATAATAATGTTATACATTGATGGAAAGAGCTCTTAGAGCTCTTTCCATCAATGTATCATATTATTATTATGATCAAGGAAATATGGGTTGATACAAAAATCGGACTTGGCACTGAAAGGGTTAATGGGGTCTTTTTTTTAACTCTTTTATAACTAAATCTAAGGCTGTTTGCTGAAAATACCTAAAAATAAAAAGGTGCAAATTAGAAGTGCAGTAATCAAACAAAAACATTTGAAACTAGAGGAAAATAATAATATGCAAGTCTGGATTAATATAAACGAAGCAACATGGAAGTCTGGATAATATAAACGAAGCAACATGGAAATTTTCCCAGAAATAAACAAAGAACTGAAATTTTATTTGGAACACGAGAAAGGAAGCACCTTGTTGAAGAATCGAAAGGATAAGATGATTTTAAAGATGATATATCTCATCTCATCTCAACATTCAGTCTAAAGTATCGAGTTAAATACATGAACAAATACTGATGATTACAAATAAAATATATAGAGGATATGAAATGAGTGTTTCTCTCATATGATATTTATGAAACGAGTCTAAAAATTCGTGACGAGTTTCATAAATATCATATGAGAGAAACATGAATTACATATTCTATTTATCATATGACACCTATAAATTGATTATGATGTCCAAAACGCACACAAATCACTAAATAGCTATATGACATGGGCAGCAAAAGGTTAATGTGACGTCACTTCATTGCACCGGAAGCCCAATTACACCTGGTGAACTAGTAGAAATAATATGCACGCGAAGATATAGTGCGCTATTCTGTTCTCAGTTTGTGACATTATTGTATGTTTATTAGATAAATACGAATTACATATTCTATTTATCGTATAACAATGTCCAAAACTATATATTTCAAGATTATAATTGCGAGAATTTCGGCGTCGCGTTGATTGACGAGCAGGAATTTGACCTGCATTTAGTCAGAGATGCGGCTCGGCCCCAGGCTGCCATTCAGCCAATCAGAACACACTTTTTGTCAACAAACCAATCAAATTATCGGAAGGTGATATGAATTAGTAATTGATATGAAATTGATTTATGACATAGTTTCCAACGTAAATAATGATTGAGTCATATGATAAAAATACTTCCATCCTTAATCATCTGGTGTTGCATTTATTTCACTTAAAGGTTGATTATCTCTTTGTTAACATGTATTATATAGTTACCAGGGTATAAAATATTAGATATGAATCAAAGATTCCTGTCTGGAAATGCTTCTATCAATTAATATTGATTTTATTTCGAATATTTTCTGGTCAAAAAGGTGTGGTTGTTTAGCTAACGAACAATAGCGGTTACTGTTAACAGAGACCAGAAATTTAATAGTGCATTTTTGTCACAAATAAATGTTAATTAGACTCATTATCGCTTATAACTATGGAATAAAACAATAGTCAATCAATCTTGGACATTTGACATTCGGTACGTAGCTATACGAACAGCCTAATGTTCTCTATCGTTATATGGTATTGCCTGAATGGTCTGTTCTAAGAATAGACAAATAAAGTGTCCCAATTAATCATCTCATTTCATAATAAAATATTCGAAATAAAATTAATATTAATTGATAGAAGCATTTCCGGACAGGGGTCTTCAGTTCATATTTATTATTTTATACCCACGCAACTATTTCAAATTTGTTATTTAAAGAGATAATCCATCTTTAATGTCAAAAGCTGCAGTTTCTTACTCAAAATATACCCCCGAATCTATAGAGAGAGCTCTGAGAAGAGATACACCATCTTTACGGCTGAACACATTCTCATACGATTAACATAGTCAAACATTAACAGAATTAGTAATAACTACTATAAACTAGTATAAAATAAATGCTTATCAAAATCTGAATAACAAGGTGGATATAATTGGAATGTCATTCTTAATATTGCGAGTACAGTAATACCTTAAATAATCGACTCCTTAACCACAGCCGAATTATGGGTAATTTTTCAGGATTTAGTCGAAAATATGGCTTGTTGCCATTCATTGGACAGCTCTCAGTGATAGCTTTCCGATGAATGTCAACAAGCCATATTTCCGACTAAATCCTGAAAAATTACCCATAATTCTGCTGTCATTAAGGAGTCGATTATTTAGGGCATTAATGTAGCATTAATCCTTTTATGATGGGAGCTGCGCTAGTGCAGCATTAAAAATCATGTGCCATACATTCTCTTATATACATGTATGTGAGTCTCCCATAGGAAGCCTCGAATATGTAAGAGAATGCACTGGCTTACAAGGTCATGGTAAATATTGTTAGGCGAGAATGCATAGGCACAGAGTTATCGCAAAATTTCAGGAAGCTCGTGTAATGAAAGGGTTACTGCATAATGTTCTCTTGAATGATATGTTGAAAGTGAGAGTTTAAACTGCTGAACACAATGATAATCTGGACCCACCACGAACGCCTTCTGTAGTTTTAAATGCCGACTAGAGCAGACAACGGGAACACATGACAGACAATGGTTGGAATGTTATTCTCCAACAGACAACAGGAAAACACGCTATTCTACGGTCTCGTAAAATCAAATGCAAAATTGGACAACAGATAAACAGGCATTGTGTCAATTCTTGAAATCTTTGTGTCGTCTGTTAACACTTCATGGCGGGAGCTGCACTGGTGCAACATTAAAGACCCTGCATTGGCCTAACAACTTTTTATCATTTTGTTTTATATTCTTTAACAATTTTATAATTTTTTTCTCACATTATTTGACAATTTTATCATTTTTTATCATTTTTTCTTACTTTCTTTATCAATTTTTATCATTTTTTCTTAAATTCTTTAACAATTATCATTTAAAAAAAATTAATTCCTATGATTTTTTTTTAAATTATAAAAAATAATATAAATTTATTATGCCAATGCATTCTCTTACATATGTGAGATGATCTATGGTCAACTCGCATATATGAGAGAATGCATTGGCACAGGGTTTTTGCAAAAATTCAGGAAGCTCCCGTCATTAAAGGATTAATGAAAACTAGGGCCATGCGACAATATGTATTCAATAAATCTATTTTTAGGCCATGCAAAGTCAGTTTCGTTTCTCGGGCCAACTTTTTAACTTTAAAGCACGTAATCACATTATTGTATTTTATTATTAATTTCTTGGGTAAATGCCAATGAATGATTCCGCCTCCGCAGCGACAAGCTCCGGGTCTATTTTCAGTTACATGTGGCTAATATTTCCCTCATAGTTGTCTCCAAAAATGTATTGATAGATTCCGTGTGATTAACCCTTCGATGATGGGAGCTGCGCTGGTGCAGCATTTAATATCCTGTGCCAGTGTATTCTCTTATATATGCGAGTCTCCGATAGGGAACCTCACATATATAAGCGAATGCACTGGCTTACAACTTACATGGTAAATATTATTAGACCAATGTATTCTCTAATATATGCGAGGCTCCCATATATAAGAGAATGCATTGGTGCAGGGTTTTTGCAAAAATTCAGGAAGCTCCAGTCATGAAAGGGTTAATTTGTTCAAATTCACCCAAACAAATATTGCTCATATAATTTTGACTGACATTGCAGTCACAACACAATTCTCCATGATTTAAAGAAGTTTGAACATAATTACCAATTACAGACATGAATCGGAAATCTGAACCGGGGAATGTGTCTGTTTGATCTCACCTCAGCACATGTTTGTATCAAAAATACATCGCAATTATTGTACCGATTATAAGTTTCACCTGACAAAACACAAACAAAAAGGTTGTATGCTTGGGGTGTCGGAATCATGAGCGCGAGTTTGAGTAACAGTAAATTGGCTTTGCATAGTCTTAATAAGTTTAATTTGATACAGTTAATCTGTTTTCTCTCAAATCTTTTCTATGCAAATCATATGCTTGAAGTACTAGTATTTACTTAGAAAATGTTTAATTTATATTCGTTCACTAGACCGAAACTCCATTTTCCTTGAGATAAAAAAAATTCATTTAATTTCCATCAGTTTATCATATTAATCAAATTTAAAAATTATATTGATTGTGAATAAAAGACCCTGATTCCACATGACAAACAACATGAAATTTCAATAAGCAATTTGTTTTGATGCATGTCATCTGATAAGACACTCCACATACACAATTATTATATTGTTTCACAGGCATTAAAGGGTTAACTGTAATAACAGTTTTGCGTAACCTCTCTAACATGAACTATCTTCAACATCTCCACAACAAACAATAGACTTTTACAGCAGATTTCACAACATAATACTCTTATCGTGGACCAGTAGATCATACATTAATATTTGAAGGCACCTTCAGGGAGCCCCAGACAGAGAGAACCACATACTGCTGAGGGTCCTCTGTTGTCCCACTGTGTGGGGGTCCCTACAGGAGTGATTTGGCTTAAAGCCACACATAGTGTTCGAATCATTATTATTATGTTATTGTGGTAAATTGCAGTCCTTCGATTTTGAAAAACGTAGGCGCACAGTTGAATGCTTGCATGATTTTGGATCCATGCATATTATAAGTTTTTTGTGCACCTACATCTGTTGTAGTAAATATCAATAAATAATGTTGTAACATCCTCCTTTGGTAAATTCGCACATCAAGTCACAGAGAGTCAGCGACTCAGCTATACTCTGAATCATTGTCGTTTCACTTCGGTAATTCTCTAACCAATTAGCGAACTAATTTAATTGCACCAATTTTTTAAATGTGTATGTTGGGTTATCGTTAACACAATATACTGGTGCATGCATTGTGTATGTTTGGTCATCATTAACACAATATACTGGTGAGCGCATTGTGTATGTTGGGTCATCGTTAACACAATATACTGATGCACGCACTACATGTATGTAAATAATCGCTGAAACTGCGAGTTCTATGCTACATTTTCTTTATCAAGTATTGTGTCAACTCAACCATTATCGCGAGGTCAAACCTTTTGGTGCCCTGCTTTTTTAATTCCAAGAACGTCTTACCAGGAACTCAAGCTTTGTTATGCACATCAAAATCGAAGGACTGAAATTGATGGTAAAATGGCATGACATTGATGTCCTGCAGTTCAAATGTTGACAAACATACAAACCAAGTTGTCAATGTCACACCATGTCAACCACAATAACAGATATTGCTGAGTCCTAGCCATTCATGGCCATTTGACATTTATCTGTAAAAATTATCAGCATAAAATGTTATTAACAATGATTTCAAACATATTGAAGGTTAACCCTTTACCCAATAGAACGGCCCTGTGCCAATGCATTCTCTTATATATGCGAGTCGACCATAGGTCGCCTCGCATATATAAGAGAATGCATTGGCTTAACACATTAAAAATTATAAAATTGTTAAAGAATGTAAGAAAAAATGGTAAAAAGTGTTAAAAAAGATTTTTTTTAGGCCAATGCATTCTCTTATATATGCGAGGCGACCTATGGTCGACTCGCATATATAAGAGAATGCATTGGCACAGGGTATAACTGTAACCATCACAATGTGGTCAATGAGCCGGTTCCAATGATATCCATATGTGTATGGTTTTATTGAGACAGACCGAAGATATTTTAGGCTGTTGAAGCTTTATTTGGCCGGTTTTGGCCGGTTTGTTGGGTAAAGGGTTAACAGACACCTGTATCCAAGCCTTGAAATAGTGTGTCTGTCATTTGCAGAATGAGGTCCCCAGAGGGTGAATTTAGTGATGCTACCCCGCATAGCGGGCTAGCATCACCAAATTCACCCTCTGGGGACCTCATTCTGCTTACACCTCAGCAGAATGAGGTTCCCAGAGGGTGAATTTGGTGATGCTAGCCTGCTATGCGGGGTAGCATCACTAAATTCACCATCTGGGAACCTCATTCTGCAAATGACAGACACACTATTTCAAGGCTTGCCTGTATCTACCAGGGAAGAACCCAGAGATTGTTTGGGGACGCATCTTTTCCAGCTCAGAATATCACCATATAATTTGAGAAGACATAATATTTTATTATGTACATTGCAACTAAAGGCTCTATTAAAACTGCAGATTTATGTATTGTGCAGTTATATTGTCGAATAAGGAACATTGCCTTTTAAAAAAAACCCAGATAATTCAGATTAAGTAAATACTGTCAACTTGCAAACATTTGACTTCAAATTTGGGTAAGCAAACCGGTAAAAGGTATCAGAACAGCTCTGAATCCTTCCCTGGTGTGAACTCTGAACAATTAGAAGTTTAACCCTTTCATGATGGGAGTTGCACTGGTACAGCATTCTCTTATATATGCTTCCATAGGGAGCCTCACATATTTAAGAGAATGCGCTGGCTTACACAGTCAATGTAAATGTTGTTAAGCCAATGTATTCTCCCCATGAGAGACTCTCATATTGAGATAATGCACTGGCACAGGTTTTTCGCAAAATTTCAGGAAGCTCCAGTCATGAAAGGGCTAACGCTATGTGTGTTTTAAATTTCATCAGTGATATGTGGAGACCTGAGTTTTATTAAATTCCTTGCATGGCAGCTCCACTCTATTATAGGTCACTAAGCCGGGGTGACCTCCGTCTTTCCTTCCTTAGTGATCAGCTGCATCAGACTGCCATTGGCTGGTCGACCGTCACCCGTCGTCCACTTGAAGAACATTCTACAATAATAATAATAATAATGTATTATTTTCCTTTTCATTTAAATAGCAAATTTCAAATTAGTTGGCTTCAAAGGGTCCCAAGGCACTCGCAGTAAATGTCAAAAAACTATAAATATCTGTAAAAGAACATGGGGGAAATAGATCAACTTTGTTCTTATATTCATTATTGACAGTTCTCCAATAATGCAATTTCTGGTGCTGAAACTATTGTTATGTAAACAAAACTGTTACAATATTTTTGAATGCTTTGACCTTTTCTAAATGTTTACTGTAAATTTTGATTAAACTTCGGTATTTTATTGGACTAAATGGACTTTTATTGGTACATCAACTCTAACAGTAATGTTTACATACCTAGCAATGACAAAATCTCATTATTGGAGAGTTATTAAAGACATATTAAGTACTTGTTCGGGTGCGTGAATCTGATAAGTTAGTATTCAGGCACTAGGCCAATTTGAGGAATGCAACATTCTACTAACAGCGCCGAAAATCTGAAGCAAATCGATCGTACCACTCCATAGAAAACATCGTCTGAACTACGCTCAATTGTAAATATTTACTACTCTATTCGGGATGCATCTATCGGCAATAAACCAACGAAAACAATTTCACCATCGAGAGTCACTGCATTTAATTAATACATACGAATGACGGTGTGTGTAAAAATAACTACTTTGAACTGGATTATTCTCCATTTCTATTTGATCACCCTGCCGGAGTGTTTCACATCACTTTAATAATCAAAATATGTCAATCTATTTTTACATGTAGTACATGTAACTGAAATATAGTGTTACTAAAGATCTTAATCAGGACGGTCTACAGAGAGAGAGCATTAAAGGGGGACTACCTAAATCCAGTTATATATGGGGCCATCTCCTACTATACTCAACACAAAATATCCATTAAAATAATAAATAGGAGTCAATGATGAGAATTAAATAACTTAAATACACTCACAAACACAAAGAACAATGTACGGTATAACAACCTATAGGGAGCCTCGCATATAAAAGAGAATATAAAAGAGAATGCACTGGCTTGCGAGGTCAATGTAAATATTGTTAGGCTAATGTATTCTCTTATATATGCGAGGCCCCCAATGGGAGACTCATATATATAAGAGAATGCACTGGCACAGGGTATTCCCAAAATATCAGGAAGCCCCAGTCATGGAGGGGTTATTATCCTTGGAGAGATAGGATTTCAGTAACTTACTCGGCTATAAATTCTAATGATGTCCATGAGGATTGATCTGCGTCGGCATCCATTTAATAAAACAAGATGAATAACCCTGTGCCAATGCATTATCTTATATATGCGAGTATAGGTCGCCTCGCATATATAAGAGAATACATTGGCCTAACAATTTTTTATGATTTTTTTTAAATAAATGTTTCTTACAATTTTTAGGACATAAAATAAAAAGCATCCATTACCCTACAGGGAGCCCCACACATATATAGAAGCATATAGAAGAGTGTCGTCTGCTCATGTTTTGTCTGGGGCTCCATATGGGTGAAATTATAAAATTGTTAAAGAATACAAGAAAAAATTATTAAAATTGTAAAAAATTGTTAGGCCAATGCATTCTCTTATATATGCGAGGCGACCTATGGCCGACTCACATATATAAGAGAATGCATTGGCACAGGGTTTTCACGAACTGTCAGGAAGCCCCAGTCATGGAAGGGTTATTATCCTTGGAGACATAGGATTTCAGTAACTTACTCAGCTATAAATTCTAGAGATGTCCATGAAGTTTGATCTGCGTCGGGCATCCATTTTCGGTTCATCGGTGTGTCCAGCGTAATACTGTGCGTCAAGAAAAAACATAACATCAATAATAGATTGCTAAACAAAATGTCCCGAACATAAAATAAGTTAGTCGGCAGGGGCACGGTAATTGTAATTTAGAATTGAAAATGGTTAATTGAATAAATCAATGTCGACTCGATTATTAAAGGCCCACTTAATTTTCGAATGCCCAGATAACATTATTCGATATTATATACCATTTGGAAGAGGAACCAAAAAATATATATTCCACCAGAATACGAAGCAGCTGTGGCCTAGGACTGTCCACCAAGTGATAGAGATTAATTCCAAGACTTCCCCCCTCTTCAACCCAGATTGCATCAGAATTCAAACTAAGAGATAGAGTTATTCCCCTTCCATTAAGTATAATAGACTGTATAGTACAGTCTGGATCAAAATTAAATACAGGACACACCTTGGTACCTCGACAAAAACAAGATGTTCCCAGTTTATTCGACCGTATCAGTTAATAATACAATGTTTTGGCGCTTCCTCTTTCAAATGGTATATAACATGGAATATGTTGTATATAATGTGATCTGGTGATTCAAAAATTAAGTGGGCCTTTAACCCCTCCATGACTGGAGCTTCCTGAAAGTTCGTGAAAACCCTGTGCCAATGCATTCTCTTATATATGCGAGTCGACCATAGGTCGCCTCGCATATATAAGAGAATGCATTGGCCTAAAAAAAATCTTTTTTTAACACTTTTTACCATTTTTTCTTACATTCTTTAACAATTTTATAATTTTTAATGTGTTAAGCCAATGCATTCTCTTATATATGCGAGGCGACCTATGGTCGACTTGCATATATAAGAGAATGCATTGGCCTAACAATTTTTTATATTTTTTTTTTTATCAATTTTTCTTACATTCTTTAATAATTAGTTCTTACATTCTTTCACAATTTTTATCAATTTTTTATAATATTATCTGGTGTTGTATATAACATGGAATATGTTGTATATAATGTGATCTGGTGATTCGAAAATTAAGTGGGCTTTTAAATAAGTTGATCCTGACAGGGTGTCTGTCATTTGCAGAATGAGGTTCCCAGAGGGTTAATTTGGTGATGCTAGCCCACTATGCGGGGTAGCATCACTAAATTCACCCTCTGGGGACCTCATTCTGCTGATGTGTAAGCAGAATGAGGTCCCCAGAGGGTGAATTTGGTAATGCTAGCCCGCTATGCAGGGTAGCATCACTAAATTCACCCTCTGGGAACCTCATTCTGCAAATGACAGACACCCTATTTCAAGGCTTGAGCCAGACAATTTGTAATCGATTTCTGCCAGCGATTAGTCAAAATCTGAAAACAATTAATCCTTTCAACACAAGACTGAAAGACTGTTGGAGAAATAGCACAAACATTGCAGGGCTCAAAATATTTTAAACTACCTGATGTGCCCGACTTCGTCCGGGCTATTTAGGGATTTCTAATTCAATGTGACAACATTGAACAATACTGAGCGAACAATGTTGAAAAGTACTGGAGAAAGAAAAAAACTATTGTTCGATCAGTCAAGAAACATGCCTACCGGTATATGAGCGTATATGAGCGAGGTAAAGGTAGTAAAGATGGGTGGTACTCGGTGTTTACCGTGCGGTATCGGTATCAGTGTAATACCGATTTACTGTACCGAATCAAAAATAAAAATATTGGATTTTCGGTAATGAAATTACTCATGTGTTGCTAACTTGTGTGTGTGTCCTTGTCACTGCAGCCATGACCGGTCAAGAAAATTGCATGACCGGTTAACCATGAGCAACGAGAATTGGAGAATAATTATGATAACTCGCTGTAACAAGTCGGTACTACATGTATTGGTCTATTGTAATGTTGTTACATCAAGGGCACAGCTGGCCGGCGGCATCTTTGATCTTTACCACATATTAATAACAGTGTAACTAACATCATGACATTTGACTACACCTGGAGCGTTATGAGTCAATTTTGGTGTCCATTCAAACTGGAAAATGCGTGGGCAACGCGATACAGGCCCAAGTCTATAATCCATGTCCAAGATGGACTTGAAGCATGTTGAATCAAAGCACGTGCTATGGAGGGTACCCGTGCATACAGAATTGAAACCCCCACAGGTTACTTTATAATTAGATGATGATGCAATAGCGACTTGATATACGCAGTGCAGATTATTTGATACAACCTGATCTTGCCAGTTGCAAATAGCATATCTTCTTAGCAAGTTGTGCACGACATTATGTCGGTACATATACATGTATATCCTGCTACAAGTTACTTTATTAAACATATATACTTACCGGTATATTATACATGTATAAGTGCCTATATCTGACCAAAAAAATATCACGTGATAACTTTAAATTAACGCTTGAGCACCATGTGCTAGCTAGCCTGATATAAATAAGAGGGACTCTTATATACATGTATGCATGGATGGTTTATTGCGCTGCAAGGAGGAGAATATGAACCACCGGTGGGTTTGGGCATCTGCAGTTCGGAAATTGCCATGGTTTGCCGATTTTCACGACATCGCGTGAACGTGCCTAATTTAGCTGTCATGATTGTAGTAAATCCGCAGACCGTGAGCATATATATACATGTATATTGTTCAGTTAAAAACTTGAATTACCACAATTTACCGGGAATCTTGCCCTGGGCTTATAATTTAATACCAATACCGATTACCGTACGGTTACAGAGGTAAATCAAGGAAAATTTATCGATACCGAGATTGAAATTTCAATACCGCCCATCTCTAGAAGGTAGTGAAATTGGACCCACCCATATTGTTGCCGGGATCAAAGTAGACCTACATACCAAATTTGAGTCGGATCGGTCGAGCAGTTTTTGAGTCTATAACACACATAAATACAAAGAAGTTGAAAAATATATAATAGATTTCAACTTGTCACTGCCTGAACCAATGCATAATGAAAGCAATGATAGGACTCACGGCAGAGTTGATGCTACAGTAGCATTTGGTGGTAATCCACTTTTAGGTTCGGCTAAACTCTTCACTAAGTGGTGGACAGCAGCTTTAGCCATTCCATAGCCAATCATTCCTGCAAGGCAAATACATGTATTATCATCAAAACTACTGATCAGTTAGTTCAAATTCAGACATGGTTACACTGTTACACCTCAAGTATTGTTGGCTAATTAGGGCTTGCCGGGAGTTCTTAACCCTTTGATGACAGGAGCTGCAACATTAAAGACCCTGTGCCAATGCATTCTCTATATCCGAGGCGACCTAGGCGAGGCGATCTAGGTCATCGCCTCGCATATATAAGAGAATGCGTTGGCCTAAAAAAAATTTATCATATTTGTTTACATTCTTTAACATTTTTATCATTTTCTCTTATAATCTTTAACAGTTTTATAACTTTTATAATTATTTTTTCTTACATTCTTTAACAATTTTGGATCATTTTGTTCATTTTTTCTTACATTTTTTAACAATTATAAAAAATAATATAAAATTTGTTAGGCCAATGCATTCTCTTATATATATGCGAGGCGACCTATACTCACATATGTAAGAGAATGCATTGGCACAGGGTTTCAAATTTCAGACATGGTTACACTGGAAGTAGAGACTCGTGACATGATCTACATTCAATTCTTTATTCTCATGACCTATAATACATAGGTATTGAGATAACATTTGTTCACTATTTACATATACATGTATCATGACACATTCCCAAAAACTAGCACCGGGTATATTAGGGGATAGTCTGTTGAGTTGGATACTCAGGCATCGAGCTTGAAAATAATTTGTGAACAAGCCGGAGTTCTTAACCCTTTACCCAACAAAACAGCCAAAAACGCCCAAATAAAGCTTCAACAGCCTAAAATATCTTGGGACTGTCTCAATAGAACCATACAAATATGGATATCATTGGAACCGGTTCATTGACCACATTGTGATGGTTATAGCTATGCCCTGTGCCAATGCATTCTCTTATATATGCGAGTCGACCATAGGTCGCCTCGCATATATAAGAGAATGCATTGGCCTAAAAAATTCTTTTTTTAACACTTTTTACCATTTTTTCTTACATTCTTTAACAATTTTATAAATTTTTATAATATTTTTCTACATTCTTTGTGAAAAATCATCGGATCAAACTCAAATTGGAACTCAACCTGTAACCTGTAATATTGATATGACTGATCCACATAAAAACAGTATTTGCAATTAAAGGATCCAAACTTGAGATATCATCTGGAAACCGAAAAAGTGAGAAATTATCAAAGTAAATAAAAAATTGAAAAAAGGGAAATAACTCCACAAAAGAACATCGGATCAAACCCAGAATTGCAGAGCACCTGTGTGCTTGGTTGAGACACCAACATACCAAGTTTCAATCAAATCGGATGATCATTACTGGAGTTATAACCCCGGACAGACGGACAGTACGATGGACGGAAAGACGGACGGAGCTGATTACAATAGTCCCCCGAAAATAAATAGAATCTATGTGAAGAAGTTTCTACAGAAATTTGATAATAAAGAAACTTTCCAGTGGTGATGAGGCCTAAGGCCTAAAAAAAAAAGACGTTTGTTTCCGCTAACCCGACCGACCCTATTTTAAACCCCCGACTCTAAACTTTTTATTGCCATTGCAAAAACAAAAAAATTGGACCAAAAAAAAATAATAAAAAAATTAAATAAAATTATTTTTAATTTAGGTCCCAATTCATATCATAACAAGATGCAAAACATTTATATATTTATATATATTGACACTGATTGACATAAGAAATTTAAGTTTACAAAGAGATTTAAGTTTAACTGTTGGAATCATACTGTAAAGTATGTTTGGCTTTATCTGTATTTCATCTGTGAAAACTTCAAATAATTTGAGTTCAGGTTATTTATCATTCAGCGTTCAGACTTCAGTATTTCAATCAATTACAGCACAGGAACATTAACAATTTGATCAAATCAGCCTGGTTATCAGGTGGGATCTCATAATACCAAATGAAAAATTAACATAAAAATTAGTACCATATATATTAATTACTACCTTAATAGACATTGTTTCTGTACTACATGTAGTATATTTTGTATGGTATGTGTTTCACTTGAATTTTATAAAATAGCCTATTATATGAATTAGAGTGATAATGGTAAGTCTCATTTCAAGCAGGATAAGCATAATCCATTGAACCAAAAGATATCTGACAATAACTTATAGGCATTTCCAATCCATACATATATAACAAATTTCCAAAGTTATGCTTGAGAAACTTGATCAAATTGACCTCTCAGTAAAATTCAAATTACTGACTCAAAGTGCCTTAGATTAGCTCTAAATGCAATGGATTTTCAAAAAATGTCCAGGGGGAGAACCTCCAACATCATCAGGGGGTCACCCCTCCCAAACATTCCTTCACTCAGGCCTTCAGGTTATGCGTTCGGCATATCATTGCCCAAAAACAGGTGTCCCCAAAAAATACCTAGATCCTTCACTGAATGTGGAGGAGAAGGTGGTGTTGTGAACCCATCATTAAAAGATCGGTACAAGATGGTCACTCCAATATGTGAACAGTGCAGTGGTGCTGGACTGACTCCAGTTGTCACCAGACCATATGGGAAATATTAGGATTATCAAAGACTATATTAGTATATATACTAGTATATATGTAAATATTAAAGCATATGTAAGATTGAATTGGAGTTTCTAGTTCCTCTGTCATCTGGGTTAACCTGATTGGGGCTAAGAAGTGCATAGTTTGGGTTATTGCAAGTGCAAGTATTATACAGTTATTTTTAAAGATAATGAAAAAAAAAAGTTAACAAAAAAAAAAAGAAGTTACGCCTACCTACCTACCCTAGTTTTTTTCAGCTCGTTAGCGGAAACAAACGTATATTTTTTTTAGGCCTAAGCAGAATGAGGTCCCCATAGGGTGAATTTAGTGATGCTAGCCACTATTGGGGATAGCATCACTAAATTCACCCTCTGGGGTCCTCATTCTGCAAAAGACAGGCACACTAAACTCAGGCTTGGCACCAGAACAACTTCATGTTATCCATATCTATAAAAACAAAGTTCTGGTTTACTCGATTACATGATTCCCAGCAGCACGGCGACACATTTTAAAGACATATTATGTACTTGTTCGGGTGAGTGAAACTGATGAGTTAGTATCAAGGTGCTATGCGAACTGGAGGAATGTACCATTCTACTAACATCACCAAAAATCTGAAGCAAATCGACCGTACCACTCCATGGAAAACATCGTCTGAACTATGCTCAAATGTAAATATTTAATACTCGATTCGGGACACATGTAAATATTTACTACTCGATTCGGGACACATCTATCGGCGATAAACTAATGAAAACGATATCGCCATCGACAGTCACTGCATTTAATTAGCATATAAGAATGGCGTTGTGTGTTGTCAAGTTGGATATAATATTTGTAAAATTACTACTTTGAACAAGATTATTCTCCATCTATATTTGATCACACTACCGGAGTGTTTCATATCACTTTAAGTGCTTTGTCAATGACACCATCCTCCATTCAAAATTGTTGATGTTGCTGAATTGAAAAACAGAATGCCAGTTTCACCTTCAAATATTCAACTTTAGTTACAATACCTGATAAAAACTTGAAATGTCATCGTCTCCCTGATTGCATTCAGTAATTATATTACTGTCAACCAAGCCTGAGTTTAGTGTGTCTGTCATTTGCAGAATGAGGTCCCCATAGGGTGAATTTACTGACGCTATCCCGCATAGTGGGCTAGCATCACCAAATTCACCCTTTGTGAATATCATTCTGCATTGCCTCATCTGCAATGGGAGACATAGACTCAGATTGAAGTTCCAAAATGGTGAATATTGTGATGTACACCCATTGGGAACCTCGATTATGCAATGTGTCGTGTCGTTTGCCAATTTGGGGATATAGAGAAACTAAACTACAAAAGAAATATAAATTTGATAATAAAGAAATTTTCCAGAGAAGATGAGGCTTTGTATATATTCAAAGTATTTGGCATCTTTATTTCCTAGAATCGATGCAGAAAAACTTTGAAAATGATCAGGCATCACCAACATGAAATCCCAGGAATATTGTATATATTAATTATGAAATATCAACAATGCAGACAATAAGTCGGTTAGACACAACTTGAAAATCGATTAAGCTTTACAGACAGATGAAACAAAATAAGTATGCTAACTAAATCTAGCTGTTTGGATCAGGTTCATGTATTATAAATTTTAAATTAACTTTCTGAGTTACCTGTAACAAGACTTAGGCCGAACAAAAAAAAAGGATTTTGGTTCTCTGGCAATTTTTTTTCAAATCAATGAGGGAGGGAGGGTTTAATTTAAATTTTTTAGTTTTTTCTGCACATAGTAAGCATGGATAAAGATACCTTCCTCTGTCTAGTAATAACCAGATATGTAGAGGGAACTGTTATTCATATAAACTCATTTGATCTTACATAAAAATTACACTGTACTACCAGCATATGACTGGGATTACCTAACATTATATAATGCCCCTGACATTCACTATTGTTATTGTTGTCTAACACTGATACCACTCCATTCTAATATGTGTTCCTGAATTTCATCCTGTACCTTTCAATTGTATGGAATTACAATTAGTGTAATTTAGTTGACAATGATTAATTGTAAGAAGAGCATAAGGATCAGCTATTGTTTTCTTAATTGTAGTCAACTACTTCATGGTGTAAGCCTGCAAGTCACTGTTCACAGATTACACAGATATGTTAGAGCTCAATGCACACTAATATCCAACACATATCTACTATGGACATGTTTTGTAAAATAATGTTTTTTTCTTTTTTTTTCAAATTAATTTTTTAGGATTTTTTTTGTCAGGCATCGCAATAAAAAGGGCTAACACTGCTAACACGGCCCTTTTTATTCAATGTGGCAGGGCCTGAGAACCAAAACCCTTTTTTTTGCCTTATCTAGCCCATTTTTTAACAAAAAAAATTGTATTTACTCTTAGTGAACATTTGTGAGATGAGCACTGACAATAATTATCAGGCCTGAGAATTTGTGCCGGACATGAGGTCTCCAGAGGGTGAATTCAGTGACGATACCTCGCACAGAGGGATAGCATCACAATATTCACCCTCTGGGGACCTCATTCTGCAAATGTCCGGTACCATATTCGCAGGCGTGATAATCATACAGCTTGCTAAAAATAATTAAAATGAATTTGTGGGACGGGAGGAGGTTCAGAGGATAGTCCGGTTACAATAAAATCAAGATAACTTTTTTTATTACTTTGCCTATTTCCGTGAATAATATTCATAAAAAGTTGAGGTGGCAAACCTAAAGAAAAGTCTGGCATATCTGTCAACAATGAGGTGTAATGAATGAAGAATAAATACAGTAATGCCCTAACTATTCGACTCCATAAACACAGCAGAATTATGGGTAATTTTTTCAGGATTTAGTTGGAAATATGGCTTGTTGCCATTCATCGGAAAGCTCTCCCCGAGAGCTTTCCGATGAATGGCAACAAGCCATATTTTCGACTAAATCCTGAAAAATTACCCATAATTCTGCTGTGGTTATGGAGTCGATTTGTTAGGGCATTACTATACTAACTAAGAGGTGGGACTGTCCCAATGAGACTACCGACATCCCCCACAGGGCAATTGGGCTACATTAAGGGTAGCCATATTAACATATTTATTTTTCGAACACATGCTCGGACAAAATTATGAATGTTGCGAAAAATTTCTAAGTGAAAAATGGGGATAAGTTGCCATAACTCCACTAAAAAAATTGGATCACGCTAATAAAAATCGCAGGTGCAAAGGTTCGCAGAGTGGTAAATTTCTGTGCCAAGTTTCAAAACAGTTGACCAGAAAAAGTAGGAATACAAACCCATACAAAATTATGCATGTTGCTAAAAGGGGAATAACTCCTATAAATAAAATCGGATGGACCTCATAATCGCAGGGGCAGAGGTTCCCATGGTACTAAACATTTTTGCTAAGTTTCAAATAAATTGACTGAAAAATGTAGTAATACAAGCTCAGATAAATTTTAGTTCACAGATCAGAGACAGACAGACAGCTACAGTAATGCCCTAAGTAATCGACCCCTTAACCACAGCAGAGTCAAGTCGATTACTTAGAGCATTACTGTAGTAAGTTTGAGAGATGGACAAGCTGATACGTAATATGGAGTATAATTACCTGGTGTTCCCTCTATAGCGGCTTGTGCACCAGGTAGAGTGAGTAGACCACCTTCCTTGAGGTGCTTTGTTGCGAGTTCGGCAGCCAGCGCTGACGTCCACACACTCTGTTTCCACATGTTGTCCGCATTCTTAACGAAGTCTGGGAAATAAAGATTATAACTTATAATTACATCTCATTCAAAATATAGATCTGAAGATACCTTCGTAGTTGAAAATACCATTGATTATTTACTGACATTGTTGGCTGTTGTGGTGACATTTGTGGAAATTTCCACAGATGCAGTTGAAGATTCAAGAGATATTTTTATTGTTTTTGTTTTGAGGTGAAAACAATGACACTTAAACTGAGAAAAGCCAATCAGTGATTACAATGTATATTATAGGAGTAATCACATCCTTATTCTGAATTGCAGGAGAAAATTTCTCTTGATATTTCTTCCTCATGGAAAGGACTACATGTAGTTGGAATGTTAGGCCAAAACAAAACAGCCCTTTGTTTCCATTAACCCTTTACCCAACAGAACGGCCCTGTGCCAATGCATTCTCTTATATATGCGAGTCGACCATAGGTCGCCTCGCATATATAAGAGAATGCATTGGCTTAACACATTAAAAATTATAAAATTGTTAAAGAATGTAAGAAAAAATGGTAAAAAAAGATTTTTTTTAGGCCAATGCATTCTCTTATATATGCGAGGCGACCTATGGTCGACTCGCATATATAAGAGAATGCATTGGCACAGGGCATAACTGTAACTATCACAATGTGGTGAAGGAGCCGGTTCCAATGATATCCATATGTGTATGGTTCTATTGGGGCAGACCGAAGATATTTTAGGCTGTTGAAGCTTTATTTGGCCGGTTTTGGCCGGTTTGTTGGGTAAAGGGTTAACACGCTGAAAAAATTAGGGCTCGTATTCAGGTAAAACTTTAAAGGCACGGATGGCCTTCATCATAGGTTATAATTTAGAAATAACAGTTACCAAATTATGAAAATTTCCCCAGGAATATACTAATAGTATAGTATGTGATATTATCCACAAAATACACTTAGTGTGAGCCGAGCTTTTGTTTATATACAGCACGTAAATAGTGAGCGATAAGCAAAATAGTGAAACACTCAACTCTGAGACGATTTTTTAGGAAAGTGATTCACGGTGAAACATTCAACATCAAAATCTTGAAAGGGGAGTATTAGTGAGTGCTATACCGGCATGTTGTAATAAACTTGGTGGCATTTCTAACCCAAGTTCACTTAGTTGGGTCTCCCCAATGTATAGTGCTTTGCTTGTTACATACTCTTTACATACTGTTTGTTTACATAACATGGCATTTGTTTACATTACACAAAGTACTAACTTGACAATAACATGAAATTTACGCAATATTGATAATTGGTATAAGAACAATGTTTGTCAATAATATAATATTCTTTCTGTTTATGGCGGTTTTAATGGATGTCACTATCACTATGTCACAGCAACACCAACTGCCAACACTTAACATACCGTTAACACTCCAAATATCAACACTGCACTTTTAATAATAGATTTGATCTTATTTTGTTCATTGTTTTGCATTTAAAACCAATTGTTTTGAAGTCAATAATTACTCCTGTCTGTCATCAATTATCATTGACAGAGTAAAATGTTACATTTTTTATTAATAATGGTAAAGTAGTCAAGATTTTTTTTCTCAAACATAAATAATAGCGATATCACTATTATTTGGCAGTTTAAAGTACACAGTAATATTCTTTTTCACCTTTGGAGGCTGCATTTCCGCCAGCCCAACCACCTGCTACACACAGGATAGCATCCAGTTTAGAATCACCGACAACAGACTCTACACCCCGACAGACAGCAGCTTCCTGGGCAGTCCACGACTCTGATGGCTTGACAAGCACATTAGCATCCGCTTCTTCATTAGGTGCCAAATCTATTGAACCAACCCACTGAAAATAAAAACAAAGGATGTATACTAAACCTGGTATGGAAATCAATCGACCAATTAGTTTTGCAGTTTTACACCCGTTTTACACTATTTTACATCTGTTTTGCACTCAATGCTCCGGTTGTACAGCATACATGTATGTTCATCAAAACTTTTTACTCATAGATTTTTTTTCTCTTTTTGACAAATGGTAAAAGCTGATGGCCGACAGACAATTCTGATTATTAGCTCATAAAGTATTACAGCTACATGTACATGTATACTTAAAGTAATTGACCACCGCTAACATGGTGTGAACCCGGTAATACCTTTGTAATATACCGCGTTAACATGCAACACCGCGGTAAGGTTATTGCTTATTACCGCGTGAACTGCGGTTTCACTATGATGCATACAGTTACGGTTTGTGATACCGGGTTGGTTTTTATGGACAACATACATGTACTAAGCAGAACGGGCATTATTTATTGCTCCATGCTGATCCACATACTGATCTTTCTGCATGCCTAAGACTAAGTCAAGCATCGTTCATACTATTCCAAGTACAGGACATGAGAAGTTTGAGAATGCTTGATAGAAAATTTGTATATGAGGGGTTAGATGTACATGTAGCATTCCATGAACTTTATACAACTTTGAAGTTGCTGACATTGTTTTGACTGTCAATTTATAGAAAATGGTGCGGCAATCGCAGAAACTTCAGCATGGTATTTCGTCATTTACAGGTACTGCTTGGTACATACTACTTCGGCGATAGGTGATAATTGATGTTGGCCCACTATAACTATGCAAACTCCCTTCATCCTTTATACGGTTTTCGGTCCAGCTGATATGATTTTTAGGAACTGACCGACTTTAAGACGTACCCATCGTATCAATGCGCATTCCTGTCTGCGACAACGCGCCACTGGAATCAATTATCTGATGAACTGAAAAATTATGAATTTGAAATTGTTTCCGACCTCCTATACATGCATGCAGCTGTAACAACACTAACTGGCCCTAATCTATTCAGATCCAAAATCATATCAGACATTGTGCAGTCCCTTCGTGAATTCCATCGTGAAGGAATCACCAAAAACGATGGAAACTCTATGTTGTACCTGGTTCTACCCCTAGATAATGCAGACAATCTGCATGTCGTAAAAATCAACTAGTCTTTTATGGGTCACTCATCATTTTAACGTCATATCCACATGTTGAATGGTCATGACGGAATCACCGACAAACAAAAACGGAAGTACAGTAAAACCTCTCCAAACCGAACACCCTTCTGTTCGGTTTAGAGAGGTGTTCGGTTTATAGAAAATTGCACTACAGTATTGCCATCGTTACTAAGCATTGTCGAAGCAAAACCAACTTATTTTTGAATAATTAAAGTTCATTCAATTAAGTACCAAATAAAATATAAATAACAATAGATAAGACATGGTATAATCAGGTTTAATAAGAACTAAAAGTGTAATTAGCTCTATATGTTCGTCATATATCCGTTACTATATATGCTTAAATCGAATGGAAAAAAATCGACAAGGAATTAGAAAAACACCACGGAAATCCAGAGTGCACAGTAGTTAGAGCATCACTTTCTTAGTTGGTATAAACTTGCTATCAAAGTGTTTATTTTATCACCCAATGACTGAACCAATGATGCAGAGCCTAATATAACAATAAATGAGACAACTGCATTTCCAGATTATGTAAACTGCCTTCCAATTTAATATGTAAAATATCTGGCCTAGACACATTCTCCATCTCATACAATGTGTTTCCAACATCCCCATTTTTCACTAATTGGCAGCTGAAGTGATTTGATTTGATAATTAGGCTTATTAGCAATCACTATTCAAAGTGACAATAACCACTATTGACCAGTTCAGCAATGGTACAATGAAAGCAAACATCAAAGGGAATTCCCGCTTCTGAATAGAGAGGTTTCGGTTTATAGAGGTAATTTTATTGAGAATGCACTTGTGTGAATTCGGGACCAGACAATTTGTTCGGAATTGAGAGGGATTCGGTTTATAGAGGATCCGGTTTGGAGAGGTTTCACAGTATAAGGATCTTCAAATGACAGCAGATATATTCAACTTTATAAAATGACAGCAACATGTGATATTCAGTGTGGCAAGAGCGTTACAACATTTTGTATATTGTGACTTCCGGAATCACACAGGTGCCATGACAGAATCACAATGGAAGTTTTGCTGGAAACACAATGGAATTTTGCTTCTTAACTTCATATGGGATATTTTCTTCATATAATAAGCAACCACCATCTCTGTTATGGTACCGGTGTTTGTTCTGATGATAAAAATAATAATAATGGTAAGGCCGTAAGCACTCTTAAGAAACCTTGCATGATTACACATTACTGTCAAAATGTCCCTGAAATCTTATTGGTGTAGCGGTCGCGTGTTAAATATAGAAGGCCGATGACTTCTCTGATGGAGAGGTCTAGATCTCTTGGTCACAGTCGTTAGACGCTTTGTGTGATCACAGAGTTAAGCAACGTCGAGCCCCGGTTACTACCTGGATGGGTGACCGGTGGCCTGAGATTTCGGGTGCTGCCAACTTTCGGTGCGACTCCCGCACTCTCTCTCTCGTTCTGTTACATTGGTAAAGCCAGCTATTAAATCTGTTATGGCACATCAGTAATTAATCAACAAAAAAGGCTAGGCCAAAAAAAATAAATTATTTGTTTCCTATTACGGAGCCAAAAAATTCCAGGTAGGTAGGTAGGTAGGGATTTTTTTTTTTGGTAATATTTTTCCCCGAACAGTTAAGAAGAACATTAATGCTTACTCTTTATACTTGTGTTAAGGCTGTCCATGTATATTGCAAGTAACTGTTGATGTAGCACAATAATATGATAAGTATTGTCAATGTGGACAAACAAATGCCTCCCAGGCACTCAACTACATGTATGCAGCTCTATTGTAATTATTCTCTCGGTTTAGCTTGTGGTGGCACATCTTCCTCAGAGCACAATATGGACATATCAACAGGCCCAAGACGAACACCATAATTGGGCTTTTCTATGACTTTATAGTAACATAACTTTTATGTTATTAATTCAAACCTCACTTAAATATTTGGTCATACGCCTCAGGACCTAAGACACACCTCCACTGTCAGGATATCTCACATGCGCCTCTAGACACATTGCACAGGGTGTAAATATTCCTCAGACACCCCTCAATTGCATTGAAATATAAAGTCCCACACCACACTGAAAATGGTACCACAGGCCACACCTTGACTGAGATACCACACCTCAGCATTCAAATTGCCCCCTACTTTGAAGTTCCTTATACACACTGGCACATGCATGCTTGTAAGGTTTATACACCCAAACAAACCAGTAGATAATTTCATGTGTTTTTTTAGTGCCCATCCCAGAAGGGTGTTTGATATGGTAGACATGCAGTCAGCTTTATACTGTCTGTATACATACTAGTAACTATGCATGAACACTATGAATCCTCGATTGACTGGGAAGAGGAACTCTAAATTCTGATATAGAAAGTCTTCTACATGTATATTGCTCAATTTGCTCTCTAACAAATAAGACTTCTTCCCATAAGACATGGAAGTATCAGTTGAACAAACAATATTACCACAGGCAAGTTTTAAAGACTGCAGATTTATTGGTGTTGAATGTGGATTTATCTGCACAAACACAAATGGACATGTATTTTAAGTAAATTGTTTTTGAAAATTCCATCTAAAATTATTGCTGCTTAATGTAAACCTAGTATATAGTATAAATATATAGCGATATAGATGTGTTTACATGCCAATTACATGCACTAAAATTTTTTTTTTTTTAAATATTTTTGGTTGAAGTTTGAAAAAAAAAAGTCCAGGTCGGCCCAATTTCGGCAGGTCGGTCGGGTAACCAAAAACACAGATGTTTTTTTTTTTGCCCTACCATTAGGCTGACGAAAATTAATTATCACCTATTTCTGATGCACCAAGCAGTACCAGTAAATGACGAAATACCAAGCTGAAATTTTAGATGGAGTTTTCCCGATCGCTGTACTGTTTTCTAGTTTTACGCATGGTATGTCATCAAAATTCAAATAAAATCACGCCATACTAGTATTGCTTATTTTGTTTTATTTCTTCAGTATACACTACAAAACATGATTTAATTATGTCATGTTCTGCCTTGGTTTAGCTTGGTATTTTGACATTCTGCATGGAGCTTGGGCAACAAAAATTTAACAAAGACATGGTTGTCACAACTTTAGTCCATTCTTATATGTACGGTATATACAGGCACTCCCATGATGAAATATGCACACACATACATGTACTGACATATGTAATTTCGAGGTGAGAATCAGCCATAAGCACTTACATGTATACCCTGCTGGACAAAACAAGTGTCCACTTAACCGCGGTGCGGTTAACGTTGCCACCACAACCAAAATGCAACTACACCGCTAACTACAGTTGGGCCAGGTTGGGACGCGGTGTACTTGCCATTCGACCATGGTGTACACTTGAGTGCCTAATAAAAGTACAGGGTGGAATAATAGTACAGGTTGGAAAATGTCGCGTAACTGAATAATAGTACAGGGCGGAATAAACGTACAGACTGGAAATATTAGTACCATACATCCCAACAAAATGCACCATCTGACTGGTTTACTGATGCCATGTGACAGAAATAGTTTTGATGGATAGCCAGGTCTGTGAATCTACAGTGTGCTGATCACTGTCAACAATCAGAGTTCATTTATCTATGAATAACACAATTTAAGATTGGTGAATTATTTCTTTTGGTTAATTTAATAAACGTACAGGACCAAATAACGATCGTACAGGTGGGAATTTTACCTCAATTTTAGTAATCGTACATGTATGTTTATTAGGCACTCAAGAGTAGTTGCCGCAGTGTACGTTCATTAAACTGAAAAAAGACAATACAAACCAGAAATCTAACCATGATGTACATGCCATTCGGCCACGTTGTAGTTGCCTTTCGGCCATGGCGTACTTGCCATTCGGCTACAGTGTACTTGCCGTTCGGCTGTGGTGTACTTGCCGTTCGGCCGCGGTGCTCAACTGCAGTTACAAACTCTGACACCGCGGGCCGAACAGAAAATACACCGCTGTGCCAATGGACACTTGTTTTGTCCAGCAGGGTAGATTGATCAGTGTGGTTTACACACTGAAACAGCGCCAGAGAGACACAGAGTGAGACATGTATACCTATTGCTGTGATAAATTTTGAGGAGTGAATCAGCCATAATCCACCCTCCATTAATGCATTATGGGGACGTGCTGCAATTCTAGGGACGTGTTGGGTTTCCAGAGACTAGCTGCATTTTGGACACCTAAGTTTTGTGTGACCGCCAATGTCGCTAATAATGGGGTCGTTGTTGTAACGTTTTATAAATTATACAGTCGATGAACGGAAGAAAATGAACTTTCAAAAAATATCAAAACGTGTGCATTTATAAATTATATGTATGTAGAAAACACTACGACAATGACCACTGTCACATGACACAACGGGAGACCTCATTAGCGTCAATCATGCCCAATGTCACTGTCAGGTCATTGGAAGTGCTCGAAAATAGGTGACGTCCACCTTTTAGCAATATTTTGTAGAAATCATTAATTATAGTACTAGGAGAATATAAATTAATGTTGCATACATAGTTTTTTGACTTGAAATATGCCACACATGCAGAACCTAACGCCCCTTTTCCTCCGTAAACGAGAACACGTCCAGAAAGTGCCATTGCTAAAAACTCGAAAAATAGCTATTATCGTAACCATAATTTCGTACCCGAAGTACAGTTCGTACTCTATATATTTCGTAATCATGAATCACAAACGTATATAGGTTACACTGGTGTAAATGTTTTCCATAGGCCTCAGTGCTAACGTTTTAGCGTATAGTGTTGGCAATATAAATGTTGGGTCCAAAATTTTCTTTAAATCTGAAAAATTGACATTTTGGGAAACTTTTTATACAAAAAAATCATGTCTGTCTAGCAGGGAATTCGCCTTTAAATCTTATGTTTTCGTAACTAGTGTCAGAACCGCATAAAAAAATACAGTCATATTTTAGACCACACCAAAAAATTCAAACTTCACTACAAAGGGTTAATTCCTGTGCCAATTGTTATTTTACCTATGGGAAATCATAGGGAAGAGGTGTGATGATTTTTTTATGTGAAAAGCACACAAGGCTATTGACCAATCAGGGCCCAGTGTCTATTTTATTCTCTCCTATATATTCCGAACCGCATCCGCTAGATGTCGCTCGGAACCTTATTTACACCAGTGTAACCTATAGTTGTCGCAGAGGTTCAGCAAAAGCATTACATGTATCTTTAGTTAGGCTAGTTAGCACACATACAGATAATATATACATATATCATGTGCGCATTCTGGACTCTTCGAATTATGACCTCTGGGGCACGGTGGCGGAATCTGACGAGGTTTTCCGAATGATCCTGCGCCGCAAAAACCATGAAACGTCAAAAGAAGGGTCCAGATGTTTTTTAGATGTTACCGGAGACGTGAGTGGGTTTCTAAACGGATGAAATTATTTCATTCTTAATCAAGTGTCAACTGTCAAGTGCAGTATCATTATGTAGGCCTATATTTTCCAGATATAACGATCATTGTTGTTTGCTGATTCGGTATAATTGAGGGACCCCTTAAAATTATTGTGTTGTAGCTTGATGGATTTTGCTGAGTGTTATGACGTCTTCGTTTATATCGTCGTACCGTATGCGGATATGGACGTGTGTCAAAAGAGAGAATATTGACTTGCTTAATCCATGCATGTACATTGTATTACTCAACATGCAACCTGCAACAAAGCGACATCACATGCATGCAGACACATATGTATAGACGATGTATATGGCATCATTATTGGCATCACATATACATCTAACTTGACGTCAAACGTCATAATTACTGGTTGACATCACATCACATGTTCACAACGTTGAATCAATGAGTAGTAAATTAGTGAAAACTCGCTCTGATAAGTTGGCAGTTAATTAGTCTCCTACCTTTGATCTCACATTTATGGGAGGCCAAATTAATATTTAATAATGAATTTCGCTTAAGCGCAATTATTTGCCCGTAAGCGCAAATACCACATATTGTGCTTATAAGCACAAATAGGGCATTTACGCTTAAGCTTAATTAATTGTGCTTAAGTGTAATTAATTGTGCTTAAGCGCAATTAAGCGTAATTGTGACTACTATCTAACCTACCCATAAACTATTGGCATGACCTGGTGTATCACATAGCAACACAAGAGGAGCATATTGGGCTAATTTTAACCTGTTTGAATTAGCCTGAGTACTCAAAAGTCAACTGAGAGCATGTGTTCAACAATGATAATCCCTAATTACATATTATCAGCATCCCTATATCCAAATAATTGATGTCTCCTTCCCGGAACTCTAGTAGATCTGAAGCACTCTTGGTTTGCTAGTGTCCAAACTACCAACAACAACTGTTTTTCGGGTTCGACTGGAGTATTTCCCCCATGTTGCGATTCTCCTAGATATCCCCCAAGTTCCGACAAAAGTATTTCAAATCATGAATGCTTCTTTTTTTAAACGAAAATGGCTCTGAAAATCTGAATCTGAATAAGACGGTATTGTGCTCTCTGCGTAACCAAATATTTTACTGTGGTCGTCTTCATGTATTGCGACTACGTATAATAAGATCATTTGACTGATTCATGCATGTGTTTGCAATAGCAGATATAACAGTTTCTGTTTCTGTGCTATCGTCATTCATTTCCTCCAATAACAAACAACTTACAGCTTTGATTATGGCTGCCATACTAATAACTGAAAAGAGCGGATCATTCAACAATAGCAGAATACATTAAAATGCGTTTCCTTGCTAGAGCTATTCTATAACCGCACTGCGCATGCTCGACTATTCTATGCTATTCCAGAATAACCCACGCACGGAAACGCACTGATGCATTGCATGCATGCATGGGTCCAATCAGACATCAGTTTTAGAGAAATATCGTCATTCTGGAATATCAGTTTATGATAGTGTATCAAAGTTACAAATGTTGCTTTCTGGTTTTCACCCACATTAGAAGTATTAATTTGTTCGCGAGACATTAATTTGTCCGTTTATTAATAAATAGTTCTGACGAATATATTTTTTTAAGGACGACTAGCTGGGCGCAGCCCAGCCGCGCATGTGTTGTGTAGCAACATATGCGCCGGTCGTCCTTATACTAAGTTCGCTTTCGAACATGGGCGCCGCCATCTTGAATTAGGGGCGCCGCCATCTTGAATTTGAGGGGCCGCCATCTTGAAATGTCATTTCAATAAAATTAAAACTACAAAATGTTACTTTTCATATCGCCAAAAATAGCGGTATTCATTGCGTGAAGGTATTACATGGTTTATAATTTAAACAATAATCATTACTTAAATCATAAATATTGTCAACCGGACTCGGGTTGCTATGCCATTCGGAAAATGACGGAAATTACGTAAAATATAAAACTGCACAAATTCGTTAGCCACATCGCAAAAACAGCGTGTCTCATCTCGTAAATGTCTAAAATATTTGTCATATCACTAAATAAACTTTTCTTTAGTTTAGTAAATTAGTAAAAGCACGTTCACGCTTTACAGTAAACTTTTAAGGTGACGTCATATGTTGTATCCAAAGCGACGTCATGCACGCGCATTTTCCCGCGAAAGTTATTGATGTTTTTTCCAACGACATAGCACACTTAAATCAAATCGCAATGTACTGGCCAGACCATTAAAAAAAAAAAAAAATTAGTAGGTTCTATATATAGTAGTTGTACGGTGTGCCAATGAGGCTATAGAAACTTTACTCGACTGGCGGTAAAAGTTATAAACGACCATCCTTGGGAAGTCATGTATGAGAAAAAAAATCCACTGCAGATCAGATTATTTATTTTGAAAATATCTCATAAAAATTAGGTAAAGGCTGTAAAGAGTGTAACATCATTATGCCGCTAGCGGCAGAATAACCTGTTTATATATATATAGCCGACAAAATCACGTCACAAAAATTGTACTTTATACTACTTATCCATCATGTCATAGCACGCGACGTCGGTAAAAATGGCGTCGTCTGTGTAAAAGTGTTGTCTGTAGGAGATTCTCCCCTGTCAGTTTTTTAGGTATATTGGAAACGGGACAGTTAAACCATCCAGATCGTCAAGCGCCATGTGTCCAAACGGATGAAAGAAGAGTTGGCACAATTTTTATTTATTACAGTATGACGCCTATTTTTGTTTGCGGCAGATTAGCCAAACAGGCTATTATGCCGCTAGCGGCAGAATAAGGGGATTATCTTATTGTGCCGCTAGCGGCATAATAGCCATATCGTGCAATTAGGCTATTCTGTCGCTAGCGGCAGAATAAAAATCGGACCTTATTATGCCGCTAGCGGCAGAATAGCCTCGGCCTAAAAATTATCATCCAGAATGGGTTTCCCAATGGCCGGAAATCAAATCACGTATACGCTATAATGCATGTAGTTGTAATCTAATTTCCAACCCAAATTATGGGAGGGGCGAACCATTTGTTCCACTCATTTGAGCCCCAGTTGGAATTTCCAACCCAAGGGTAGGGTACTTAATGTAACTCAAATTTCACCCAAATTGAGAATTGGCCAGTCGAAAAATCATATATTCATGTAATACGTACATGTATGCTTATTTAAATCTTGACATTCTAATAAGTCTGGATAGTGCATGCCGTCGTCCTTTTTACATGGATTTCAATGCCATAATTTCTTGTTTAATGTAAGTTCTCCAAAATTTTAAGTTTAGAACATTGTGATAAAACTCAATGCATCGCTGGTTGGAGTTTGCATTGTGATGGGCAGAAAGAAACTAACACGCATATTTTAGCCTCATTTCTTTTTTTCTGTGGTTACGTCAGATTTCATTTGAGTACGAAATGTTGTGGTTACGTTATGGTTACGTCTGATGATTTTCAACAATAAACTATGAAATCCTGTGAAATCTAGAAAATAATTAAATGATATTCACTCATTTTAAATCAGTTGAGTTGGCAAATTTAGCAATGGTGATTTACTATATTTCAAAAATAAAACATATTAATATTTTTCAGGAAATCTCGTCGTCAAGAGAACATTGCGGGAAGTCTTGTGACGTCATGATGGCCCCGACTTGCAGGAAATAAATCCCACAAATTTGTGATAAATTGTTGATTTAAAACTACAGTATTGGTTTTTCAAACCTTGTTTGCTTTCATGTTAATAGTTTAATTATCTTCCTTTTCAAAATTTGTGCCCGACCATCAAGGTGTAGATCCAATTTACAATGTCACGCCATGAGGGTAAGTTGCATTCGCAGACATCAAACACGCAGTTTCACTTTTGCGGCAGATGTAGGAAGTATTGTCTAAAACTTATCTTACGAACACTGAACGATGACCTGCGCAGTGCAACAATTTGACAATTGAATTGTGTGTCTCAAAAATCGGGTTCACAGAAATTGCATGACCTTGTTTGTTGTTCAGGCGAATAGCAGATGATCAAGGAAATTGGATTGGAATTTGGAATCGGTGGGTTTCACGCTGTATATATATAATATAGGCTGTAACTTGTAAGGCCTGTTAGTATTCAATCGAAAAGCCAAATATTCATACACATATTCTCCAAATAATTGTCCCTCTCGACCGCGTTGGAGTAATGTTACGACTCCAATGCAGTTGTAATTTTCAACAAGGTCATGGTAACAGTCAACGCAATAAATTGAATAATACACTGTCGGTGTAGCCATCAACTGAACAAAACGTGGTCGAGAAACCGCCAATGCAACATAACACTGCGGAGGTTGTCATAAATAAAACGGAATGGTGCCTTGGATTCCAAAAGCGATAAGTTGGGATGTCTTAATGTCAATTATGATGATTGATGGCCTGACAGGCATGTTTCGTCCTCTGAGCGATATGACGGCCAGATATATTGACGTTTATTGTCATATAATGGCATTTGTTTAAAATCTGTTTTGTGGGCTTATAAAATGCATTTAATAGTTTAAAAGAAACTGGTCATAGGTTCCTTTTATTTTTGAGCACTACCTATGTCATTTCACAGCCATATTATCACGTAATCTGTAACAGTTACTAGTAACACATATTAACTTCTTAAAGCCTTAATGCATTGTTCCTTTAACGATGCCACTGCCATCAGTCATGCACGGGCGGTGAATTCCATGCCGACTGAACACTGTCTAGTTCGATGTGATGCAATTGACCAGTGATAACTTCTCACTGTGGCACGTGTAATACTAGAGTACTCTGAGCTACTCTCGAGTTCCGAATAATTGTACATGTACGCTTATTATTTTCGCGATAAAATTCCCACCTGTACGTTGCTTATTCGCCCCTGTACGCTTATTTAATTTTCAACACATTGCACATTGAGATATGTGAACAGATCGTCAATTCTCCGTTTCATATTGAAACAATGAAAGAAGATTGTCGCCAATTTTGGATAAACAATAACGCCGGTAAGTCAAATGTTTGAACAACGCAAAACCACGTGGAGTAAACATCCTGTGCCCCCCGCCTTGATCGGAAAATGAGCGAGTCCATTCTCGATCTTGTCTCATTTATAGAAACTCTTCCGCGTTGGTGGGTTACATTTCAGTTTTGAGGGTGTGCTTATTTGGAATAATTGCTGGGTTATTCAATTTTTTGAACAGTCGAACATGGTGTTACCTGGTGGTTTCATACTAACAATTGGGGGAATATTAATGTAATATAGTGAGTTAAGTGACCTAAATATTAGTGTTGGATTATAGTAATCAGGTACCGGTAACAAAATCATTAATGATCATTTGAGTTCATACGAATTATATACATGCATGTAAAAACTCCTGTGTCCACATTTTATCGGAAAAGTGGGCGATTCTTGGTATGACGCACGTGTTATTTATAGAGTCGCTGGGTTAGATTGGGTTCGATGTGGGGTCGGTGAATTGTGGAAGCCTGGTGGTTTTTAATTGTGGTAAATTGTTATATATTAGGCCTACTAATCGGGATGATACATTATTATGTTGCGTATCTGGCGAAAATGAGTAGTCAAACCGCATTTATTAGCGACGCACAGTGCATATAAATATTAACAGTCACCCGTTTGTAGCCCCTGACCTCCGATTGGGAAATCTGTATCGTTTATCAACAGACTTCAAGGACAACATGTTTTAACCAGCAGGTGTTTTCTCTGTGCAACGTTCAAACATTTAGAAAGTTTTAACTCAACCAGACGTTATTCCGGCTTGTTCGCGAAGTTTCACATACAAATTTGTTTTGTAGCTCACTACTATAGTCTAATATTGCATATTACCTTGGTTGCATTTATACTAAGTACTAGTAGTATTGTTGTCAGTTCAATGTTATGAGTTATGTATTGAAAAAAAAGTTCTTCAACATCATCGAACATGTTTGTAGTATAATACAATTATTTGCCACGCCCCAAATAAAATATGTATAAATCAACCAACTCAATGATACCGGTACAACAACATACTTGACACACACCATATACATTTACTAGTAATGTCACATTGTGTATTAAATGGTTGCAAACATAAATATTCAGTTTTTCTGTTTAAGATTTCATGGAACGCACTTTATTGTGGTAAATTGGTAATTTATAATGTCTATATTATACACATATGTTGTGTACTAGTATCCTATAATGTAAATTCAAAGACTGATACTAATAATAGTACTCGATCGAATAATAGTACTGGGTGGAACATTTTTTAATTTTCATTTGTGACTTTGGGACATCACATACGGAAATTCCATAAAAATTCCCGCCCATACTATTATTCCGCCCTGTACTATTATTTAATTTTTCAATATTTTCCCGCCTGTACTATTATTCCCACCTGTACTATTATTCGGAACTCGAGAGTAATGATGCAACAAAATGGCTTCAATTGATATACGAAACATAATTCGCGACAAGTCAAGCTGGTAAAGTCAACTCAGTAACTGAATAGATTATAATACCCATACCCCCCCCCCCCCCCCCCCACCACCGCGACATGAGGCGCCTATTCATAAAGACAATAGAACATATCCTTCATCTCGTTAGCTAGACTTACGAACGAGACTGTCACTTGCTTATTTATTTCCTGGTTACCGGCAACAATTTTGTTTAAATAAAATGTTTTTTATTACCTGCATTCCCCAAACCGTGAGATTATATGTTACAGGCCGGGTTTAAGACATTAAATTGGGAGACTCGCGGGCAACACGGGAGATTATATAGTCACATGCTTTCCGTTTGAACATTCTGAAACGAAGAGAGTTGGCTATTCAAAACTGACATGCCACATGGCCCATTTTATACGTCATATGGGCATAGAAACAGGAACTCTTAGAAGGGGTCCGACTAGTCGACTAGTAGTCGATTACCTCTGGCGACTAGTCGATTCCTTAACCCTTAACCCAACAGAACGGCCCTGTGCCAATGCATTCTCTTATATATCTTATAGGTCGCCTCGCATATATAAGAGAATGCATTGGCTTAACATATTAAAAATGATAAAATTGTCAAAGAATGTAAAAAAATATTATAAAATAAAAAAAAAAATATAAGAAAAAATTACAAAGTTGTTAAAGAATGTAAGAAAAAATGGTAAAAAGTGTTAAAAAAAGATTTTGTTTAGGCCAATGCATTCTCTTATATATGCGAGGCGACCTATGGTCGACTCGCATATATAAGAGAATGCATTGGCACAGGGCATAACTGTAACCATCACAATGTGGTCAATGAACCGGTTCCAATGATATCCATATTTGTATGGTGTTGTTGAGACAGACCGAAGATATTTTAGGCTGTTGAAGCTTTATTTGGGCGTTTTTGGCCGGTTTGTTGGGTAAAGGGTTAAAATTGCTAAGGCCAAAGAAAAAAGATAGTATGTTTCCGATAACGAAGTGAAAAAATTAGGGTAGGTAGGGAAATAATTTATTTTTATTTTATTTTGATATTTTTTATCCAGCTGCAGAAATATTGAATTACCTCGACCGAAAATGACATAAAATGCCAACTTGTGTTGTGGGAAAGTATTACTTGATAAACACAGCACTAGGAAATATACATTAAGATTGATGAAAGATCAAACTTACTTCATGCTTTAATAAGGATGTTATTTATTTTTCACATACCACATTTTATAAATTTGGCTATAAACTTGGTATGAGATTGATGTCACTAACTTTTATAAGAATTTTACCCATAATACCGCCATTATACCGTACTTTTATTGTGACAACAGCATCCCATTGTCTAGAGGTAGCCAGTGCACCCAACCTAGCATGCCTGGTTTTTGGAAACAGTAGCTGTACCCCTAACATATGTGGTCATAACCTATATACATGTATATATACAGATACACACACGTCTGTTTATAGTGTTCCTACCGGTACTCTCAGGCTCCAAATAAAAGTGCAGGCCCAAATAATAGTGCACAGGAAAAATTCCATTGAAAGTTAAAACAGTGCAGACCCAAATAACTCAAGCATAGTGGGCTAGCATCACCAAATTCACCCTCTGTGGACCTCATTCTGCTTACAACTCAGCAGAATGAGGTTCCCAGAGGGTGAATTTGGTGATGCTAGCCCGATATACGGGGTAGCATCACTAAATTCACCCTCTGGGGACCTCATTCTGCAAATGACAGACACCATATTTCAATGCTTGCTTCTGTTTTATTCTAGGTGTAAGCTGTGATTCTTGTCTAAAAGGCAACTTTCGAGGGCGCAGATACAAATGTTTAGTGTGCTATGATTATGATCTGTGTGCCACATGTTACGAAGCAGGAGCTACAACAACGCGACATACGACAGATCACCCTGTACAATGTATATTAACAAGATCCGATTTCGGTAAGTTATCCTTCAGTCTTAGTTAACTAGTGACCTTTCTATTTCTTGAACGGTAGGATTCCATGTAAGATGCGCCAATCAGAACTCACTATTAATAGCACCAAGATAGGAGTGTCCAATCAGAACTCACTATTATTAGCACCAAGATAGGAGTGTCCAATCAGAACTCACTATTATTAGCACCAAGATTGGAGTGTCCAATCAGAACTCACTATTATTTTATTTTTTTTTAATATTTTTATTCTGATCATTTTTACTTTCATCATATAACAATAGTGTTATTCAACAGTATAATATTTTCTGATATATATGAACATACATGTATACATGCTTAAATGTCATTTGTATATATAGAAAAACAGAGAAAATTGCGAGTAATCTTTAGATAATCAGTTTATTTGAGAAATGTGGATACTTATAATCACTTATTTCTGAACTGTCGTGGGGAAAGTTATTAAATTGATATTATGAGCATGTTTGAGTAATAGGTTCACTGAGAAGTAAATATTTCCTAGTTTTTAATTGCTAAGAATTGCTTCCAGAGCTTTCCATCGTTCCCCATATTTTTGACTTCTATCATTCAAGGAATATGTGTTTAGAGTTTCTATTCTTTTAAAATATTTCAAAAATTCATTAAGTCTTTCCTCAGTTGGGTTGGTAGCTCTCATTTTACATGAGTCCCGTATATAAATTTTCTATATAATATTGTACAGATATCCAGAGTATCCTTGGGATGTTTGTCTCCATGCATACCTAAGACAATATACTCTGGTTTTAGTTCTAATATATAGAACTCACTATTATTAGCACCAAGATAGGAGTGTCCAATCGAAACGATTGATGTAGCTTGATATTATGTAATTTGAGGGAAGACCACATGAATGAAAAGTTGGCAGAATGAATCTTGAGTGTTTATTAGCATTGACTGGTGATCTCTGTGAATATTAGTTACCAGTAAGCTTACCGTAGCGACCAGTGGATAAGTCATCTCGTTGGATAAGTCACATTGAATTTGGAGCTTAAATGTTGCTTTTTATACACCCTTTTGAAAAAAGGTTGTATTATGTAATCAGTCTGTCCGTCCGACTGTCGTTCCCGTCTGTCTGTCAGTTAACATTTTTGGTTTCCGATCGATAACAGTTTGGATTATTTGATCTGAACCAAAGTTGGTATGTGTATTTTCCAGCTGCAACTACAGGCCAAGTTCGAATATAGGTTCTGTCTAATTATTTTCACATGAGTTATTGCCATTAATCGACTTAGAATTTGACCGCATTTTGGCTTTGAAATTAGGGGCATATCAGATATTCTTCAAATGTAAGCTCAAAGTATTATTATGCCCCCGACTTGAAGTCGGCGGGTATATAGTCGACGTATGTCCGTCCGTCCGTACAAACATTTTGCATTATTGTTCAGCAACCGCTGGGCAGATTTAGCTGATATTTGGTATGGTGATAGAGCAGCATGGGGGAACAGCTACATGCATAGCGCGGCTTGCGTCAACCCATTTTCACCCGAGTTATGGCCCTTTTTTTACTTAGAAAATTCAATTTTTCTCTTGTTTTTTGGGTTTCCAGATGATAGCGTGAGTTTTGGTGGTACGATTGCAAATCCCGTATTTTTGTTGATCAGTTATATGAAAATACATGTCAAGTGCGAATTTGGGTATGATCTGATGATTTTTGCCAGAGTTATGGCCCTTTTTTCAACTTAGAAATCCGTCCGTACGTCCGTCCATACAAACATTTTGCATTATTGTTCAGCAACCGCTTGGCAGATTTAGCTGTTATTTGGTATGGTGATAGAGCAGCATGGGGGAACAGCTACATGCATAGCGCGGGTTTTGTCCACCCATTTTCACCAGAGTTATGGCCCTTTTTTTACTTAGAAAATTCAATTTTGTCCGTCCGTACAAACATTTTGCATTATTGTTCAGCAACTGCTGGGCAGATTTAGCTGATATTTGGTAAGGTGATACCGTCCATGCTTAATCCGAATTGCTATGGTCGGGGGCAAATGCCACGCGACAGCGTACCTCTTGTTTTATGTTGCGGTAGTACAATTCGAAATGGCTAAAGGGCGTATTGTGCCACGCACTACCGATGCTCTTGTTGGCTCTTTCTATTGTTTACGTCGAACCTATTTCAGTGGCTTGTAATATTAGCATTACTGATTAGGACGTATCTCAGAAAGTTACCAGCAGCAGACAATAGATATCGAAGGGATTATACTTCAGTCATTGAATTGTGGTCAATCTTGCACATGCCCAGAATTGCTACACAGTCAGGTGAAGGACACGCACTGTTTGTTAATTGGCTGGTGTTTACAGTTATTTGTGACCTACTATAGACTAGTACTAATGGATGTTGATCTCTCAGATACTAATAAATATTTTATTGTAAGTATTTTTGTTTAACCTGTGGGGCAGGGATAAAACAAAGACACATTGTGAGGATCGGTGTGTTTATATCTTTATACCGGATTATATTATCATCTTATTGCTTTGGAGTTGGTTTGCATCGGCATATTTGAAGATTCTTTCTCTTTGGCTTACCTGAGGTCGCCGTTTATTCCTCAACATTCTGCTGAAAATATGCCCCTCATTGCCTTACCGACTTACTGGTAATCCCCGTATAAGACATGTAAAATGTGTCAAAATGTGAAATGAATATTCAGGTATGAACATTTACTCTTCGTCTTTGAGTCCCTAATTGCTTGCTTCAGTTGTATAACATGAATGGAAACAAGATTGGTGGTAACATTTATTTTATTTTATTTATATTATACTATTTATATGACGTAACTTCAGAAGCCAAGCTAGAATAATTAGTAATGAATAATCACCACATTTCGCATTCAAGGATGACGCAAAACAATGCTAATTAGCCATGGCCCACAGAAAAGATTTATCTTACTCAGATCACTGTCAGAACTATTCATAGAGTAAACCTGAAGCTTCGCAAATAAAAAAAACTTTCCCGAAATGTTTGTCCGGTAAATTATTTAACTTACTTGTATTCCTGAAGGCACATGTGTAGTTTAAAGACGGGCACCACATTGAAAATGTACATCAAGCAAGACATAACTTTTCATTATTTGCTTGTAGATTTATATTACGGTGGCGAGGGATTGGTCACCGAACAAGCCCAGTCTTTCACTTGTCCTTTCTGTGGTGTTATGGGGTACACTGAGGCGACGTTACAGGAACATGTTACATCTGATCATACAGATGCTAGTTCAGAAGTGGTAAGTTATATACAGTAATGCTATTTAATCGAATTCCTTAACCACAGCGGAATTATGGGTAATTTTTCAGGATTTAGTCAGTGAGAGCTTTCTGATGAATGGCAAAAAGCCATATTTCCGACTATATCCTGAAAAATCACCCATAATTCTGCTGGGGTTAAGTTAAGGAGTTGATTATTTAGAGCATTACTGTAGCAGCCTTAGCATGTATTTCATAATGTGTCTTTTGCAGAATGAGGTCCCCAGAGCTGGCCTATAACAATTGAAAATTTGCTTAATTCTATCAAGAGTTCTTATACTTATTATTTGAAATACAGATTAGTCATCTGATCATGTTTTTTCAACATTCATAAATTATTGTCAACCACTGACAATCAGTTAAGATCACCCTTACCATGGTGCATACATAAGGGACTATCTGGTGCTTGTAATTTCAATTTCATGATTCTTTCTCTGCAATGCTTCATCAGAATGTTACCACAATGCATCACAATTCATGTTTTAATTAGCAGCAGCTTATTTACTGAACTCTTGACTTGTTTTTTCAGTCTTAAAAACTATTAAGTGAGCATTAACGAGGATAAAAACTATTAAGTGAGCATTAACGAGGATAAAAACTATTAAGTGAGCATTAACGAGGATAAAAACTATTAAGTGAGCATTAACGAGGATAAAAACTATTAAGTGAGCATTAACGAGGATAAAGCCCTTCCCAGGATGTTTCTTGTCCTGACCCTGGTTACAGTTATGCCCTGTGCCAATGCATTCTCTTATATATGCGAGTCGACCATAGGTCGCCTCGCATATATAAGAGAATGCATTGGCCTAAAAACAATGTTATAATTTTTAATGTGTTAAGCCAATGCATTCTCTTATATATGCGAGGCGACCTATGGTCGACTCGCATATATAAGAGAATGCATTGGCACAGGGCCGTTCTGTTGGGTAAAGGTTTAATACGGTTCAGTGGTCATATATTCTGTAAATATATGATAAAACCGCATGAAAAAATCAACTATGACAGAAAAACACAGCATAACCCATATTGAATAGTAGGTCCTGTGAATTTACTGTGTAGCATCCACTATTTGTAACAAATAGACATAGAAGTATTTAGCTTCAAGGTACACATACTCTGTAGAGCTGTCCATCAATCATTACTTACAGTAATGCCCTAAGTAATCGACTTCTTAACCACAGTAGAATTATGGGTAACTTTTCAGGATTTAGTCGGAAATATGGCTTGTTGCCATTCATCGGATGCTCTCCCCGGAGAGCTTTCTGATGAATGGCACAAGCCATATTTCCGACTAAATCCTGAAAAGTTACCCATAATTCTGCTGTGGTTAAGGAGTTGATTATTTAGGGCATTACTGTATTTGTTCGCTGATGATTTACACAGGATTTCAACGACATCCATGTTTGATACATTATTTATTTGCTTTGTTCTGTAATTTCAGGTTTGTCCGATATGTGCGGCTCTACCCATTGGTGATCCTAATCACATGACGGATGACTTCTCTGCGCATTTAACATTAGAGCATAGAACGCCTAGAGAATTCATATCCTTATTATTTATTACTTATTACATATTTATTAGTTGATTACATATCAGTATTCATTACGTATGATCCTACCCTTATTCCATTGAATAACCCTTTCTATAAATTGTGATATTAAACGTCAGGTGACCTTTGACTTCAGGTTTGTCGTCTGTTTACATTCCGCACGTTACGTCTCAATTCTTTAATTCTGCACCAGCACAGCTACCGTCATGAAGTGTTTAATCGATAATCAACAATACTGTAGCAAAATGTTTAGTCGTCAGCTGTGTAGCGTCCTTTTGTTGCCTTTTAAAGGCACGATCTGTTTTTGTTTGTTTGCATTTTACCTTTCTCATGGGTCCCTCTACTTTCCAATTGTAGCTAATATTTTCGATATTGGAATAAATGTAACTGACGCAAAAGATTTGTCTAAACACTCCTTTAATCTTTTTTTTACACATCAGTCGCAGATGTGCACAGTAATGCCCTAAATAATCGACTCCTTAACCACATATATAATAATGTTGAAGACAGCCATATTTTCACAATTTTTGTACTGTCTGTGTCGGAAATAAAACAAGATGAATAACCCTGTGCCAATGCATTCTCTTATATATGCGAGTCGACCATAGGTCGCATCGCATATATAAGAAAATGCATTGGCCTAACAATTTTTTATCATTTTTTTTAAATAAATGTTTCTTACAATTTTTAGGACATAAAATAAAAAACATCCATTTCCCTGCAGGGAGCCCCACACATATATAGAAGCATATAGAAGAGTGTTGTCTGCTCATGTTTGTCTGGGGTTCTGTATGGGTGAAATTATAAAATTGTTAAAGAATACAAGAAAAAATTATTAAAATTGTAAAAAATTGTTAGGCCAATGCATTCTCTTATATATGCGAGGCGACCTATGGTCGACTCGCATATATAAGAGAATGCATTGGCACAGGATAAAAAAAATCCCGACTTACGACTGGATTTGATATGGCGTGTCTAATGAACAATTTGCGAACCTCATTGGTAAGTGCAAGCCTGAGTTTAGTGTGCCTGTCATTTGCAGAATGAGGTCCCCAGAGGGTGAATTTAGATTTAGTGACACTATCCTGCATAGCGGGCTAGCATTACTAAATTCACCCTCTGGGAGCCCAATTTGTCTCTAAATGTACAGTAATGCCCTAAATAATCGACTCCTTAACCACATCAGAATTATGGTAAATTTTTCAGGATTTAGTCGGAAATATGGCTTGTTGCCATTCATCGGAAAGCTCTCACTGAGAGTTCACTACTGCTGCAATAACTGAAAAAACATTTATCTGGTCGAAACCAAATTTGAAACCAAAGTTTTTATAAATCTTTGAAGATTAACATTGAATGTTATTGATTTTAGCATCCAAGCTGAAAATACCTAATCACTATCACCAAGGTATGGGTTAAACATCTGCCGATCGTGATCTCATTTTTCTGCGTGACTGAACAATTTGTTAACCAAAAACAAACCACGTAACCTGCATTAATGTTTAGGTGAATCCCAAAATTTTATGCTCTGCAAGTCAAAGTACAAAATAATAGTAGATGTAGACTGTCCAGTGACACAGTAATAAGAAAATGAAATATATAAATTTTCCCGCATGTGCAGGCATGTAAAATAAAATCTGTTTCTTGTCCAATTCCCATTAATGCAAACAAATGCTTTCCAGAATTATTGGTTTTGTGCCATAAACATACTCATGACTCCACACATTGATTATACAATACAATGCATGTAATGTATGTATCAAGTTACTATTAGCTGTCATAAATTTCAATAAAGTTACTTTGTTATGTCTGTATTCTGCTAAAATGTAAATCTGTTCGACCTTAACATTATCACGATGAAGCTCCGAGTATCCGGCACGTACGGAGGATGCACCACCCAGGTCGTGGTGTTGGAGGGACGCGGACACGCCGCTCAAACATGCACTTTTCTACGGGCGGAACTGGAAGTGCTGGGACAGGGTCTGCTGCATCGGCGTTAAGTGTTCTTTCACCCAGTGGACGGGAGTCCATGGATCCCATTGCTGGTATGTTATTCGATTGGAATAAAATAAAACTTCATATATTTTTAAAGTGATGTGAAACGCTCCGGTGTTCAAATGTGAATAGAGAATAATCTTACTCAAAGCTGTTATTATTACGAATGTTAGTCCAAATTTCCAGCAGACACTTCGTCATTCTTATATATTAATCAAATGCACTGACTCTCGATGGCGAAATCATTAGCGTTTAATTTATCACTGATTTTTTCGTCTCGAATCGAGATGTAAATATTTACAATTATGCATAGTTCAAACGATTATATCTATGGAGTGGTATGGTCGATTTCTTAGAGATTTTCGGCGATGTTAGTAGATTACTACAATACTCCAGTTGGCATAGCACCTGAGTACCAACTTATCAATTTCACGAACTCGAAAAAGTACATAATATGTCTTTAACATTTAGATTATTTTGAATAATAAATAGAGAGTAATTTATTGGTTTCGAAAATTACGATAAATAATTCTCGAGAGGCGAGAGACGTCAGTAAGAAATGAGAGAGCGTTAGCGCACGAGTTTCTACCCAAACATCTCTCGCCTCGAGTGAATTATTGAACGTAATTCTCAGAACTAATTGATTACTCTATATATTACACTTCTGCATCAATTTGGTTTGCAATATATGATTAAAACACAGAATTAATGCATGAAAGTATCATGGAGAATAATCAACCATAAAAAATTCAGTCTATATCAGTAAGCGACGTAACGTCAATGACGTCACAGGAAATTCACTAGTGACATTACCGTACCATTTTTAATTAACAGCGTTTTCAATGGAAATCGCTCATTGGAGTGTAATAAATACCCCGCTGGACAAAACAAGTTTCCACTTAACCACGGTGCGGTTTGCATTGCCACCGCGGCCGAACTGCAACTACACCGCAGCTCAACCGGCTAACTGCAGTTCGGCCGTGGTGTACTTGCCGTTCGGCCGTGGTGTACTTGCCGGTCGGCCGCAGTGCTCAACCGCGGTTACAAACTCTGACACCGCGGCCGAACGGCAACTTCGGCAAGTACACCGCATTGGCAGTAGACACTTGTTTTGTCCAGTGGGGTAGTAATAAGACATGGATCCAATGGAGACTATTCTGATTTTACAAGGAAATGTATAACAACTACCCTGCTGGACAAAACAAGTGTCCATTGGCACCGCGGTGTATTTGCCGTTCGGCCGCGGTGTCAGAGTTTGTAACTGCAGTTGAGCACCGCGGCCGAACGGCAAGTACACCGTGGCCCAACAGCAAGTACATTGCGGCCGAAAGGCAACTACACCGCAGCCGAACGGCATGTACACCGTGGTTAGATTTCTGGTTTGCATCGTCTTTTTTCAGTTTAATGAACGTACACCGCGGCGCGGCAATTACACCATGGCCGAACGGCAAGTACAGCGCGGCCCAACTGTAGTTAGCCGGTGGAGCCGCGGTGTAGTTGCATTTCAGCCACGGTGGCAACGCTAACTGCACCGCGGTTAGGTGGACACTTGTTTTGTCAAGCAGGGTATACAGTTTAGTGATGTGCGGTTTTACGGTTTCTTGGTTTTCTTTTGAATTTATTTAATAACCAAACTGCAACCGATATATCCTATAAAACCTATTCTTCTGGTTTCAATTAACTGACACCTCTGGTCGCTTTTCCAAGACGTGTTAGCACACACTTTATTCAGCTGCTAATTGCCACCACTATAGCAAATATAGTACTAAATATGGGCGATAATGGCACATACTGGCACATAGACTATGGAAAGCACTGGAAAATGGCTGGAAATATTATGCCATATATTATGCCATCTGCTCTATGCATATACTCATTGGTGTATTGAGTAAAACCTTAACCTGGTTTTTCTACAAAAAACATCTTGTTAACATAATATAGTGAAGGAAATAATGGCTTACAACCTATCCATCATATAATTTCCCCACATAATGAAGGGGGGTGCATAAATGTATGGATGTCAAAAGAAAAGGGAGGTTGTCTGCTGGGCATATTAAAGATTCGAGGCTAAATATGATGATGACCAAGGTCCCAATTTCTCGCAGACAAATTGCTCCTCGTTCCGATGACATGAATTTTGAGGTGGAAGCTGGATCCTGGAGCGATTTATTGGAATTTTAAAAATAGATTTAGAACGTACCTCACAAAACACAAAAACAAGATTTCATTTTATGCCAAAAGTAGAATTTAAACATTTTTGGAAATTACTCCCAATGAGTTACAAAGATGCCAAAATGTTTTGATAAGATCATCATCAGTTGCAGATTGCTAAGCACATGTCACATAACGTTTCGACTCATTAAACACAATTATGAGGCCTGTTTTTATTTGTAGAACTCTTGTCTCAGCTGTCTAACGTGAGGAGTCGTGCCGCGGCAGCGCACAGCGTTTCCTCGCAGTTACAGCAGCTTGAGATGCAACTCCAGTCTACAAGGTCAGTCAGGTGATTATTCTTAGCATGTTAGTAGTTAGCCACGCCCATTTGTGCAGCAGCCACACCCATCACAATGTCAGGTGATTATACTCAGCGTGTTAGTAGTTAGCCATGCCCATTTGTGCAGCGGCCACACCCATCACAATGTTACACCCATCGCATTGTCAGGTGATTATTCTTAGCATGTTATTAGTTAGCCATGCCCATTTGTGCAGCAGCTACACCCATCACAATGTCAGGTGATTATACTCAGCGTGTTAGTAGTTAGCCACGCCCATTTGTGCAGCAGCCACACCCATCACAATGTCACACCCATCGCATTATTAGTTAGCCATGCCCATTTGCAAGCCTGAGATTAGTGTGCCTGTCATTTGCAGAATGAGGTCCCCAGAGGGTGAATTGATTGATGCTATAGGATAGGATAATTTATTTACAATACACACATGAATTATACAATGGCAGTAATACATAATAAGGTAATGCTATATATTGTTGAAGATAGCCTAGCCCTATCGGGCTGTCTTCCTGCTACCCCCTAAAACAAGTATCACTATAAATAATTGAATAGAGGCTTATATTTCATATCCATGTACAGACTATAATCATATATAAAACTTTCTAGAATCTAGCACTTAGGACATATCACAAACAAGTATTGGTGTGGTTGTGAGCCAATTCAGACGAGTTATAAGATCGAAAATGTATTATCTCTCCATAGGAAGATATAGCATAGTGGGCAGCATCACTAAATTCACCCTCTGGGGACCTCATTCTGCATGGCCTCATTTGCTACATGGGAGACATAGACTCAGTACACCCATTTGGGAACCTCGATTATACAATGCGTAGTCTGCCAATTTGGGGATACAGAGAAACAAAACTAAAAAAGAAATAGAAGTTTCTATAGAAATTTACTAATAAAGAAATTTTCCAGAGAAGATGAGGCCTTAGCCAGGATTTCCGCCAGGGGGCAATTAATGAGTCTGTATTGGGAAAACACATAAATAGACTGGACGACCATGGTTCGTCTCGTTGGGCGAAAATTTTGTTATTTGACACTGAAAAGAAGCTATTTCCTTGCACCTGAGTGTGCCACAAAGCTACGTGTATTTTGCAAGTCGATCATTTCCGTGGGTGCATTAATTCTGTTGATGGTATCCAAATAGTTAGTCATTTAATTACGTACGTAAGACAGCCGTCTGATTGAAGACTATATATATGAACGAGCTACGAGTTTAATACAGTGTTTACAAATTTATAACATACAATAAGATTCCAACAGGTATAATGAATCTAAACACTAAAAAGCATCTACGCATTGACCAATAATACCTAGCAAGGAGAATTGAATAACGTATTTCTTAGAATTTCAAGTAGCGTCCGTGAAAATGAAACTGACAGGATTATATATTCTGTCAATCGTAAAACTATTTGTGCGCGGTGACATCATACTGCAGGAGAAATTTATAGTGGCGAAATACGATCGGTAGAGAAATTTTTTACCCGGAACGCGTAGCTTGTTCAATAGTAGGTATTAGTCCAACAACTGATGACCGCAGCTATAGAACAGAGTTTTAGCCAACGTGTTATAAAATATAATTGAGTTTTTGGCGGGAACATGTGCGTCGTTGATTATTATGCTTGGGGACCCAGGCGGGACAACTAAACTATTATTGACCGTACCTTGAAAATTATCTCCATATTGGGGGGGGGGGGTATGTGTTCGTGTTTATCCTCCATGCATGTAAGATGGCTCAAATGAATGGTGTTCTCAATAATGTCGCTATTTGACACGCTCTTTCTTATTGTTTTTTCGGGAGATGGACTATGTCGATTTCATTTTGTCAATATTAATAAAAATAAGTGTAGATATATAGCCTGTCGACACAGACAAGATTGAAAAAGTTTTTAATAGGGTCATTTATTTGTGTGTGAGCGGGATTTCATGCATTCTGTGGGAGCCGCAGCCGGCCTGGCGGGAACCCTGTCTTAGCAGAATGAGGTCCCCAGAGGGGGAATTTAGTGATGCTAGCCCGCTATAAAAACACAAATATTCATGTTTCATCGCTTGATTGGAGTCATCTATGACCAATATTTCCAGACGCGAACAATAGGATCTACATATTTTACCCAGCACACTATGAATATCTCTCAAATTGTACTATAGCAGTGAATTTTAAAAGGTTTGGTGTTGTAGATATCAAAATAAATTATAATTGGTCACCACTCGTGATACTGCTTTGAGTACATATATCTCTGGTTCTAGAAAAGGTCACAGATTCAATACATCCATACTAAATCCAATTTAGCTGTTAAGTTACACATACATGTGTATATCACACGATTCAAGACAAACATTACAGATAAAACTGCATTGTTGTTCCATTTCTAGGCACCCAAAAGTCCGGATTTAACCGTTGTATGAGACCCTGCTTTCGCGTGCTCTCTCGCGAGCTACATTAGAGAGAATTCGTGCATCTCTAACAAAAAGTTTCTCCTATACTCTGCAATCATCTTTCCTCGCTTAATTCGAGCATTTGTTCACTCTTATAGGTCTAGCTCATCAATTTTGCAAAAATTAAATTTTCATTCGATTTTGTCCCGTTTGGCAGCCATTTTGGAACAGACATTCTACATAAATGGTTTACCACTAAGTACCGCTATTGCATATTTCAATTTATTACAAATTTGGCTCTAATGGATGCACCTACCACAGAACCTCAGCATTTCCCGATACCAACTGCCATTTTGGACGCCATGTTGAATTGAGAAGTTTCCCCAAAACGGATTTTAGCGGATTTTGTATATGTTGTTCAGCAAACCAGTCCGCGCGTTTTGAGACCAAAACGGCTTCTTTAACAATTTATTCCGGGTCTAACCGCCTAACGACCATACTAGTGGGTTTAAAGCATTAATGTTGTAATCGGAAAATCTTGTTAGGACAAATAAAATTAATAGTTTGTTTCTCAGGGATCGGCGCCCGTTCGGAAAACCTGCGCATGGTAAGTCTTTATTAGGTCTGAAAAATTAATAAATGAATAAATTCCCCTCGTAAAAAAAACACCACAAAAGTATCTTTGGGGCAGTGCGTTTCGCCGGCAAAAACGGAGTTAATTCAGTCCGGAGTTTGTAACTTCCGGAAAGGGAAGTAATTCGCGCAGGAAATCCCCATTCGGCAAACCTCGTCAGATTCCGTCACCGTTTCAGAGGTCACAGATCAAGGAGTTCAGAATGAGGAAATCCCATGACGTATGCGGGGAAGCCATGACGTAATCATAAAAAATCAAGCTTTTTAACATGGCGACGCTGATCAATTTCGTGGTTGAACGCAATAAATTGGAGACAAAATGGTCGATACGTAGCGTGGATAAAGCATGCACAATCCGGGAAATGCAGCAAGACATTTTATCCAGCGACATCGATAGTTCGGACTGGATTGTTGTGGTGTCCAAATCCAAAACCGGCGATTTCGATATCGTGTCGGACGATTGTATTTCTGTGGGGGAAATTGTCGAACATTTCAGAAGCAATAATAAAAATGATCCAAAGATGAATAAATGATTGCATTATACTGCTTGTTTCTATTCTATCCTGCCTATTAAATATGGGCTTGAACATCAGCACTGACTATTCACAAAAACAGATGTTTGGTGACATCTATAGCTACAAAAGGTACAGGACCCAGTTGTGTTTCGTGGTCCTAATCGGCCCAGAAAAGGTGCAGGTAGATTTACTACACCCCTTAGAGCCCAAAGTTCATCAACAACATGAATAGCTATAGGAATATTCAATATACTGGATAAATAAATATTTTCATTAATAAATACCTGCCTCATGCTCAGAAAATCCTGAAATAAATTAATAAAATAAATTCCTCCCTGCCTCACCATTTTGAAAAAAAAGTTGCCTGAGAAACAAACACTTTATTTTATTTGGCCTTAATTTGTCTTTCGATTACTGGTATTGCAAATGAGAATTATGAATATTAAATTGTAATGTAAGTTCATTCGAACGGTAGTTTACCTTTTATTGAGAAAATAAGACACAATAAATAATGACACTATAGTAACTACAGTCTACACACATCTGGGCGAGCGAAAAGTGATCGCAATTCCTGGTGTAAAATATAATAAGAATGACATCACGAATTTACTGTTCCACTGTGCTTTAATGTACAGCAGTTGGCACTGTGTGGTACTGTGCGAAACGAAATAACATACATTTAATATGGAATTAATTGTTATCATAAGACTACATACATTAGGCCTGTAACGATTCATCGCGATTTCGATTCATCGCGATTCGTCATTCATGATTCTATACGCGATTCATTTGTCTGTAATTTCGATACACTACGATACAGTTCCGCTTCCGTATTATGCAGTTACCATCCAAAGTCAATCGGGACCCCTCGTTCGTTTCCGTAAGCTGTGAATGCTTACGAAGTGTTATCGGAAGTAAATCTGTAAATTTCGTTTGTTTCCGTGAGCTCGCACTTTGACCTTTGACACAAACGTTGGCGGAAGTGAAATGACTGACCTCTGTAACCTAGCCTCAGACTGTAAGCCATGCTCTGATTGGTTTAATTTGATGAACTGCTGTGATTTCAATCAATCAAATACTAGTATATTGGATATATCGTCTGCGCAAAACAACAACACGTGGGCCTTGGAAAGATGTCTGCTCAAGAAATCTTAAAACTTGTCAATCCGACAGCGGCCTACAGGTAAAAAATCTGGCAGTATTTCGGTTTTGGGACGTACACCTTTGAAGAGGATGGAAAGCCATGCATTAAGACAGACAGAACTAAAACGATCTGCAAATTATGTTCGACGGCAACCTCTTACAAGACTGGTGTTACGACCAACATGTCGCACCATTTGAAACGACATCATTCTCAGCCAGCTGTTGTGATTATGTGATATATAAACAGATGAGTGAGAAACTTTTCAGTATCAATATGTCATGTTGTACTGGTATTTCCGGATGTGTACGACCATACTACATTACTACATACTACAATATACATATAACTAAACAATTATGAAAGTCCACAGTAATATTAGAAAAACTATCATTAAAACTCAACCTGAGAGTTGTGCAAATTTGGAGAGTTGAATAGCTATTTACTCGTGGGATAAAATTTTGCGTATCACGATACGTATCGTATCGTTGGCCCCGTATCGCGATACATATCGTATCGTGACCAAGCATATCGTTACAGGCCTAACATACATGTAGTACATACATGCATGTGATAATCCATAAATATCATACTATTTTCTGGAATCCAAAGGAAACACATAACTATGAACAAAGCAGAAGATACATTCATACAAGTTCAGGCGAACTCGGTCAATTGGGAAAGTTACACGATGACGTTGCTCATCAATTTTCATTGAAATCGACACGGTGACATCTTGTGAATGAAATGAACAGCTATGAAATGGACACGCTTCTCTGTAATAGTATCTCAGTTGCAGCACTCGCACAGAGTCAACACAAGAAATGATGTTGGTAGTTTATACCATGTATAGTCTACATGTAACTGTCAATCAAGACTACGCGGAAGTACGATTGGCCTAATTTATACCCGAAATTACGATTGGGGTTTATTCTTTTGACGAACAGTTGTGTAGGGAGTGTAATTACTGATAATCAACCCACGAAATATACATGTAGGCTTGTGTGAATCTTATTTGGAGGGAATACATGTACCAGGGAATCTATAACTGATTTTGATAAAAAAAAAAGCTACCATCATGTGATGGTTTTGCTTTGGTTCGTTAATTATGCTAGCGTATGATCATCATATATATGTCTGTGGCTGCTCGATGTTTATCAGAATTTTTGTTAAAGCATGTCTGCTTAACCGCGCTGTCATCTCGTTATTCACCATATGAACAGTGTTGTCTTCTTGAATGTTGTATGTGCCATTCATATTATTAATAGCACTGTCATCTCGTTATTCACCATATGAACAGTGTGGTCTTCTTAAATGTTGTATGTGCCATTCATATATCGTCAGGGGAGGCTTATATAATGTCATGTTTGCTGCTAAGACACGGAGCAATTTTTATATGCCCGTTTTTGAAAAAACTGGATGTATTATGTCATTTGTCCATTCATCCGTCACTGGACCGTCAGGGCATCTGTCCGTTCGCTTTTTTGTTGGGGTGCATGAAACTGATAAGTTAGTACTCTGGCGATATGTCAACTGGAGGAATGTACCATTCTCCTAACATCGCCGAAAATCTTCAAACAAATCATCGATACAACTCCACAGTAAATGTTTTCTGAACTATGCGCAATTGTAAATATTTCCTTCTTGATTCGGAAGGAACTATCGGTGATACACTATAATGCAAATGATTTTGCCGACTGCATTTTGTGTTGTAAATTTGTATATAATATTTGTAAAAATAATCTTTTGAGGAATATCCATTTCTATTTTATCACCCTACCTGAGTTTTTCGCGTCACTAAACATATAGGGCACACATTTATTGTAACTGCTTTCAAAAATGTCACATAAACTACATTGCCAAAGTACAGTAATGCCCTAAATAATCGACTCCTTAACCACAGCATAATTATGGGTAACTTTTCAGGATTTAGTCTGAAATATGGCTTGTTGCCATTCATTGGAAAACTCTCACTGAGAGCTTTCGGATGAATGGCATCAAGCCATATTTTCGACTAAATCCTGAAAAGTTACCCATAATTCTGCTGTGGTTAAGGAGTCAATTATTTTGGGCATTACTGTATACCGATACTAACGCTATTTCCAGAGTTATCGTCATTTTTGTGTCTTCTGTAAAATTTTATTTTTTTTATTTTAAATTGTTAGAAGCCCACCAACGATATAGAGTTGTCAGCCTCATTTATCCTTTATTACCCCTTTCATGACAGGAGCTTCATTAAATTTTGCAAAAACCCTATGCCAACGCATTCTTTTATATATGCCAGTCTCCCATAGGGATCCTCGCATATATAAGAGAATGCATTATCCTAACAATATTCACCTTGACCTTGTAAGCAATGCATTCGAGGCTCCCTATGGGATATTAGATATTGCACTGGCGCAGTATATTTAATGCTGCACAACGCAGCACCCATCATAAAAGGGTTAACCCTTTACCCAACAGAAGGGCCCTGTGCCAATGCATTCTCTTATATATGCGAGTCGACCATAGGTCGCCTCGCATATATAAGAGAATGCATTGGCTTAACACATTAAAAATTATAAAATTGATAAAGAATGTAAGAAAAAGTGTTAAAAAAAGATTTTTTTTAGGCCAATGCATTCTCTTATATATGCGAGGCGACCTATGGTCGACTCGCATATATAAGAGAATGCATTGGCACAGGGCATAACTATAACTATCACAATGTGGTCAAGGAGCCGGTTCCAATGATATCCATATTTGTATGGTTATATTGAGACATACCGAAGATATTTTAGGCTGTTGAAGCTTTATTTGGCCGGTTTTGGCCGGTTTATTGGGTAAAGGGTTAATTTCGTCTAAATTCATTTTGTTATGTAGAAAACAATGTCCAGAGCTGTGAATGTCAAATCCCCAACAGTATGGTGAATTATTAATGATTTTTTATATGTTATGATAATTACATGTTCAAAGTAAATATTGTTAGGCCAATGATTTCTCTTATATATGTGAGGCCAATGATTTCTCTTATATATATAATTGGGAGACTCGCATATATATAAGAGAATGCATTGGCACAGGGTTTTCGCAAATTTTCAGGAAGCTCCAGTCATGAAAGGGTTAGCACCTCCAAGCTACTATTTCTGCTTCGGGTGAAAAATATTTGAGGAATCCACCCTTCAAATCTCAAAACTATAATTTATTTTCTATTCCTCAATTTCCATATATGGTGATGCCTCACAGCCTGGTTCGAACTGGAATTCCTCAGCATGTGTCATCAGAAATGTAAACAAACTTCATCTTTCATGTGTGATCGACATTTTATTATAAATTGTCTATGTTCATGATAAAACATGATTGCTGAATCCGGAATAACTATACCTGTGTATCTACATGTCAACTATCATTCCGTCACAGCTAAACACGACCTTAACAGTTATGGCATGTACTTATATATTTCGGTGCAATTTTGCTACGCTGACAAATATTTGAGGTGAAGAAAATAAGATTTCAAAATCAAAATCTGATAGCTTTGAGCTTTTTAAGTTTGGGTTCCTCGATTGAAATGAAATAATGCTATGAGATTAACTGCATCTTAATAGAGGTGTTTACTTTTCCTAAACCTTATTAAAACACCACTAATATAATTATGTTGTAAGAGTTTCCTGAAATTAATGGTATTGATTGACCAGTATTTTTCAAATTTCTTGAGGAATTAAAAAGTGACTTGCCAAAACTTTTGCCAAATGAAAATATTTTTTGCCAAATTTGAATTATTTTTGCCATTGGCAAATTTGGCAAGTGGCAGCACGAACCCTGATTTAGAAGCCTGTGACCTTGAGATATAGAACCCGAAACCTATGAATTTGGAGCGTCAAAGCCTCTTGATTAAGAGTTTTGAAACATTGAGATTTGGGACAGGGAAACATTGAGATAATGGTGGACCATGAAACCTTGCTATTTTGAACCCTGAACCTACATGTATGAATTCGGAGCTCTGAAAATTTTGGGTCCTTGAAACATTGGGCTTTTAAGTTACGAAGGCTGCCTGCATATTTGGAACCCTGAAAACTCCAATTTCAGACCATTAAAACACCACACAATGTGGAACCATGAATCCTTTGCATTTGGAACCTTAGAAACTTTTTTTCTATATTTAGACAACAACTTGAGAGGTTACCGAAACGACAGGCAGATGTTGCCAAGGCTGTTGCAACAAGCTTACCTCCCGCAAATGCAGAAAGTGCTAACCAAGCGACAAATAACAATATAATGAATACTAATTCTCAGTATTTATTATCAAGGTAAGTGCTAACTAAACGACAAATAACAATAGTATGAATACTAATTCTCAGTATTTATTATCAAGGTAAGTGCTAACTAAACGACAAATAACAATATTATGAATACTAATTCTCAGTATTTATTATCAAGGTAAGTGCTAACTAAAACGACAAATAACAATATTATGAATACTAATTCTCAGTATTTATTATCAAGGTAAGTGCTAACTAAACGACAAATAACAATATTATGAATACTAATTCTCAGTATTTATTATCAAGGTAAGTGCTAACTAAACGACAAATAACAATATTATGAATACTAATTCTCAGTATTTATTATCAAGGTAAGTGCTAACCAAGCGACAAATAACAATACTAGGAACACTTGTTCTTGTTCGTGGTCCAGTGGTTAGTGTGTCAGACTTTTATACGCTGTAAACACATCGATGTGGGTTCGCAGCGCCTCGCTGGTCATTGTCTCCACATAGCAGTGGCTTGGCCGCTTTGAGCGACGTGCAATTGTCGGATTGCTCGCTGTTTCAAAAACCGTGCCAAGTTGTGACCCTTGAGCAAGGTCGCTCATACTGTGTCGGCTTCGCATCACTCATGCGTTAAAAGAGTACCAGTCAGCGTGTCATACTGATGAGTATCAGAGCATGTTCTGATCAAACTAGAGCAGCTCCTGCAATGGCTGCAGCCGGTTCATTGGTTGGCTTATACAAATGTCAAATGACTTGGGTAATATTGTACCAAGCGTATTAGAGCGAGTAATTGGTTAATCGCTATATAAAACTGGTCATTATTATTATTATTGTTAAGTGGGTTACACAAGATGCGATACTTGTCGCAGGGATGTAAGATTCATGTGGCGCACATGGTTCGATTTTAGTCTACGACTTCTGTATTTGTCGGTTACCATAGAGTAATTTCTACTACTGCATGCGATGCGATTTGATCATACAATCTGGTTGTCATGTAATCACTTCGATTAATTTGCATAGTTCCAGGTTCCATTATTAGGCGGGGTCATTAGGCAGGCGTCCAGGCAGTCCTCGTTGTGCTGAAAGTTATTATTCTCACCATGCTCAAAGTTATAATTATTCTCACCATGCTGAAACATATAATCATTCACTGTGCTGAAAGTTATCATCATTCTCACCGTGGTCAAAGTTATAATTATTCTCATTGTGCTCAAAGTTATAATCATTCACTGTGCTGAAAATTATAATCATTCTCACCATGCTCAAAGTTATAATTATTCTCACCATGCTGAAACATATAATCATTCACTGTGCTGAATGTTATCATCATTCTCACCGTGGTCAAAGTTATAATTATTCTCATTGTGCTCAAAGTTATAATCATTCACTGTGCTGAAAATTATAATCATTCTCACCATGCTCAAAGTTATAATTATTCACTGTGCTGAAAGTTATCATCATTCTCACCGTGCTGAAACATATAATCATTCACGGTGCTGAAAGTTATCATCATTCTCACCGTGCTGAAACATATAATCATTCACGGTGCTGAAAGTTATCATCATTCTCACCGTGGTCAAAGTTATAATCATTCTTACCGTGCTCAAAGTATAATCTCACCATGGTTAAAGTTATAATTATTCTCACCGTGCTGAAAATTATAATCATTCTCACCGTGCTCAAAGTTATAATTATTCTCACTGTGCTGAATATTATAATCATTATCACCTTGCTGAAAGTTACAATTATTGTCACTGTGCTCATAGTTATAATCATTCTTGCTTTCATTTATATTTCAGAAAAGTCGATTCTCGGCTCACAGAGTCAGAACAGAGTAGCTTGGAACAGGAGAAAACTGATCGTAGTTTGTTTGTTCAAGAGCTTCTGCTTTCGACCTTCACGGGTCAATTGCAACTTAACAGTGATAATGTCATGGACAAATTAACCGTTGAAAGTGAAGAACCGCCTCCGACTGAAGAACCGCCTCCGACTGAAGAACCTTCGGCTGAGGCATCAAAAGATGTAAAATTGAAGAATACTAGTGAGAATTCTGTTACGGAACTCAGAACAGACTTGAAACAAGTTAAAGCCAACCAGGCTACACTTGAAAAACCCCCAGCGGCAGTAATGCGGCCATCATCAGCTGGCAATCAAGGGTTGGTTGTGCGTCAGAATCATGCTGTGAGGTCAAGGTCAGATCACCCTGCTCATCACGTGAGTTCTGGCGCACAAGGGTCTCTCATGCCGGCGGTCGGTGCTGGAGCGGTGAATGTGAATTCAAATTCGACGAATCAGCAATCTGGAAGATTGCTTTCGAGTTCATTCAATCCGGCTGCGGCGAAAAAGACAATGCTCAATAAACCGATTCCGGCGTCTAAAGCGACGGAGAGAGAACCCCCGCCACACTGACACAGTGATGTGTTGCCATGGTTACCATGTTGTTATGAACTTTATAAGTACCTATAGTTATATACTTACACATGTTAGTGCACAGGTGTCAAATAGGGGGTTTTCGCTTCCTCCTTGCTTCTCTCATGCAATCTTGGGCTTCTGTTAATTAGAGCCTGTCATCGCTTGAGATGTTCGATAGGAAATTGTTTAAATTTACTAAAGCCACCAAAATCACCAGTGCCGACTGACATTTATAACAAGGTGTCAAACAAGGGTAATTGCTTTCTCCTTGCTTTTCTCATGCAAACTTGGGCCTATGTTAATTTGAAAGTCCATCTCCTGCTGGAGATTGTCAAAGCCTCAAAACTGATCCAATTACCAGTTATCAAGACACAATACAAGTGTTTATGGCAAACAAAATTTTTGACCCAGTCCTTTAACCCTTTCAGTGCCAGGGGCCGATCTCACCGGCCCTAATTTACGGTCTGTAAAATCGGCCCTGAAAAAAAGAAGATTTTTTTTTGTTTTTTTTTGTTTTTTATAGATTTTTTTGGGTTGAATTTTGTTTGGGGTATGCTTAAGCATACTATAGCGAATTTAAAATCAAACTGGAAAAAACCTTAGGGGCATGTAATAACTCAAAACTATCACCAAGTATTCATAGTAATAATTTTGATGCCCGTGAGATTCCCTGGCACTAAACCTACAAAATAAGTCTGTTAAAGAATATAAGAAAAAATTATTAAAATTGTAAAAAGTTATAAAAAATAATAAAAAATGGTGAAAAATTGTTAGGCCAATGCATTCTCTTATATATGCAAGGCGACCTATGGTCGACTCGCATATATAAGAGAATGCATTGGCACAGGGTATATGGGTTGATACAAAAATCGGACCTGGCACTCAAAGGGTCCTTTAACAGTGCTTATTTCATGCCAGTACTTAAAAATCAACCTGTATCCTTGGAAAATCCTCTTATCATATTCTCTTATATATGCGAGTCCCCGATAGGGAGGCTCACATATATAAGAGAATGCACTGGCTTACTCTATCAAGTTAAATATTGTTAGGCCAATGTATTCTCTATATATGCGAGGCGCCCTATAGGCGACTCGAATATATAAGAGAATGCATTGGCACAGGGTTTTCGCAAAAATTCAGGAAGCTCCAGTCATGGAAGTGTTAAGAGTCATTATTAGCGATGTACACAGTTGATGGCACTTGAATTACAGTAAGCGTTTGGATGATAATTTGTGCTTGTTTTATGTTATCTGTTTTTTTTTAGTGATGTAACCATGGGGGGGGGGGGGGGAGGGAGGTGGTGGCAGTACACAAGGTCTGTATACAATCTGGAATCCTAGAAAGTTTTGAAATATTAAAATATCGCTTCCAGGTATTCAGTAATGTCCAAAGTAATCAACTCCTTAACCACAGAAGAATTATTGGTAACTTTTCAGGATTTAGTCGGAAATATGGCTTGTTGCCATTCATCGGAAAGCTCTCGGGGAGAGTTTTCCGATGAATGGCAACAAGCCATATTTCCGACTAAATCCTGAAAAGTTACCCATAATTCTGCTGTGGTTAAGGAGTCTATTACTTAGGGCATTACTGCAGGAAAGGCACCTTTTACACCTCACTATGGAAAGATTTTGGTAAAATCCCCCTCTACCATTACTGGTCTGGTAAAGACATGGAATTATAAAATTATCCTTGAGTCACCTTGCACAGTCTGAAAAGGTCATGGATTTTTATTGCCTAGTGGTCATGGGAAAATTCCCGAAAATACAGGAAACGTCATGTAATTTCATCCATTCATGTAATTGTATTATCTGTCGTCTGCTTATTTTTCCTGAAAACAGGTCTAGATGAATAATAGACCATTCCTATGTATACTTTTCTAACTGAGTGGGAGAATTCATTTTGTAAAGAAAGGGGTAAAAGATGTGAACTGATGACTTTTATTTTATAATAGACCATTCCAATGTATGCTTTTATAACTGAGCGGGAGAATCCATTTAGTAAAGAAAGGGGTAAAATATCACACCCCTGTACTTTCTGTATTGATATAACGTTGTAAAATGATAACTTTGAGTCGGGGGAGACCATTTGTCAGGTGCTTCTGACATTAGGAAATATTGTTTTTTTTTTCTCAAGAACTGGGAGAGGAAATATTACCGTACTTAATCAAGCAGTTCTCTTGTATTCTCTAACGTCTTTTAAAATAACTACTTTCATAGAAATTTGTTATTTAACGTTTTTTCAGGAAGAGATACAGTACCCTTAAAGGTACGCAATCCGATCAGACGCTCCCAAATTTCTATTTCTTTGGCTTCGGGGGTAAAACATATTTGATTCGAGTCGAGGAACTCACCCATCAAAGCTAAGAGTGATCAGATATTGATTTTTGAAGTTTGTTATTTCTCGAGATATGTGGCCTAGAAACGGAGGGTCTCGGACAAAATTGCGGATGAAGATGGTTAACTCTAAAATCAAGTGGTAATACGGTCAAATTTGGTGATACTTTAGTGATAATACGGCCATATTTTGTTGAACAAAATGTTGATAAATAACAAGTTTTGGGAAATTTGACACCATAGTTGACAGTGGTTAGTATTATTTTGTTGCAAAAATAGATTCTGATAACTAAAGAATATTTTGAAGAAATGTTGTTTGATGTTGTTTGTATCTTGATGGTATGGGGACCCTCTGATCGGATTGAGTACATTTAACTTCACTATTTAAGGATGAGAGATACAGCCTGTGGCACAATATATGGCGCGATAATATTTTCTGTTCGCCCCCTCCCTTTCACACAAATTGAAATGCGTGGGCCCTATTTTCCATTCACCATGGCACTAATAGGGTTAACTCTTTCGATGCCAAGCTTGCATAATTGCGAGTTACCCAGTCACTGCCAAATACGCATTTATGCGAGTTCGGGGGTGCACCTGGTTACGGATCGTAATTATATTGTTTTGTTGCATTACAACGGGGGTTCGGTTATTTTATGTAGAGCGCTGGTGTGCGCTGACAATTTAGAAGAAAGGTCAGTCAAAGTCATGCTACTCCTGAAGTTCTATGAGTACAGTCTGAGCCAGAATATACCGTTGACAAATTAAGTTTTGTTGGGATGCGATATATGAGTGGAAAATAAACCTCATAAGTGGCTTGGCGGCCTCTTTTCTGCTGATCAGTTTAGCGTCCAAACCGACCGAAATTCTGTCGGAATGAGGTCGGTGAAAAATACGGAATAGTAGCCGGAATATGATTAACAGGTGAAGCATTAATTAATGGCATAGAACACTAGAACAAAAAACAAACATTTAATCATATATGAATTGAAAAAAAATGTACCGAAAAACATAAATTAAAGCAAATCCAAGATGGCCACCAATGTCACGTGACCCCTATGACATTGAATGGGTCTCCACGTCGGGGCAGGTGATAGGTCATTGTCATATATACCCACATGTGAAGTTTCAACTAAATACACTGATAATTACCCGATAGTCATTGCATTACCTGTATATACATACAATACTTGTATTAACACACAGAATGCTTGGCACTGGGGAGTATGTCCGTGTGACGGGGTGGCAGCGAAAGAGTTAACGGAAATGATCATCATGAGTGAGAAAATAAATCCAGATAACGGAAATGGGATCTAAGGTGCTACAACCTTAGTTTAGTGTGCCTGTCATTTGCAGAAGAGGTCCCCGGAGGGTGAATTAAATGATGCTGTCCCGCATAGTGAGCTAGCCTCACTAAATTTACCCTCTGGCAAACCTCTTTCTGCATTGCCTCATCTGCTATGGGAGACATAGACTCAGATTTAAGTTCCCAAATGGTGAATATTGTTATGTAGACCCATTGGGAACCTCGATTATACAATGTGTCGTCTGCCAATTTGGGGATAAAGAGAAACTAAACTAAAAAATAAATAGAATCTATGTGAAGAAGTTTCTATAGAAATTTGATAATAAAGAAACTTTACAGAGAAGATGAGGCGTAAGCAGAATGAGGTCCCCAGAGGGTGATTTTAGTGATGCTAACCCGCAATGCGGGATAGCATCACTAAATTCACCCTCTGGGGACCTCATTCTGCAAATGACAGGCACACTAAACTGAGGCTTGTGTACCGGTTGTATCTCCATCCCTAGGTAATCCTGTTTAGATTACAGATTTATTCTTATGTACATGTATATTGTGGTTGGCTGTTGGAAAATTGGAGAAATGGAAGATGCTCTATCTGTTTTAAGGTACTCAATCCGATCTGACGCTCCTAAATTACTATTTCTTTGGCTTCCGGGGGTAAAAAATATTTCATTCGAGTCGAGGAACCCACCCATCAAAGCTCAAAGTGATCAGATATCGATTTTTGAAGTTTGTTAATTTCTTGAGATGTGGCCCAGAAAACCTCGACTCGAATCAATATTTTTTTACCCCCGAAGCCAAAGAAATAGTAATTTAGGAGCGTCTGATCTGATTGAGTACCTTTAACACCCCTAATTTACTATTTCGTCGGCTTTGGGGTAAAAAATATTTGATTTGATTTGAGGAACCCATCCTTCAAATCTCAGCATTATCAGATTTCAATTTTTGAAATAGATTCATTTACTTCACCTTGAATATTTGTCAGTCTAGAAATGAATTCTACCGGAAATATATAGACATGTGCAGATGCATTTGGGAGATTATGGTTCGTGGTTGCTTTGGCAGATCGGAAATGTTTTTTGAGAAAAAAAAAACACAAAATTTATCGCAAAGAAACAAAATTGCCAGTATTTGACATGAGGATACATACATGTACATGCCTTGAAACAGTGTGTCTGTCATTTGCAGAATGAAGTTCACAGAGGGTGAATTTAGTGATGCTACCCTGCATAGCGGGCTAGCATCACCAAATTCACCCTCTGGGAACCTCATTCTGCTGAGGTGTAAGCAGAATGACATCCCCAGAGGGTGAATTTGGTGATACTAGCCTGCTGTGTAGTGTAGCATCACTAAATTCACCCTCTGGGGACCTCATTCTGCAAATGACAGGCACACTATTTCAAGGCTTGGATACATAGGGAAATTCTAGTTTGAATATATATGGAATTTTAGTTGGAGAAAGTAAATGGATTTATAAAATAAAAATCTAATAACTCTGTGCATTGATAGGTGAGTTCCTCGACTCAAATCAAATAACTCTGTGCATTGATAGGTGAGTTCCTCGACTCAAATCTAATAACTCTGTGCATTGATAGGTGAGTTCCTCGACTCAAATCAAATAACTCTGTGCATTGATAGGTGAGTTCCTCGACTCAAATCTAATAACTCTGTGCATTGATAGGTGAGTTCCTTGACTCAAATCTAATAACTCTGTGCATTGATAGGTGAGTTCCTCGACTCAAATCTAATAACTCTGTGCATTGATAGGTGAGTTCCTCGACTCAAATCTAATAACTCTGTGCATTGATAGGTGAGTTCCTCGACTCAAATCTAATAACTCTGTGCATTGATAGGTGAGTTCCTCGACTCAAATCTAATAACTCTGTGCATTGATAGGTGAGTTCCTCGACTCAAATCTAATAACTCTGTGCATTGATAGGTGAGTTCCTCGACTCAAATCTAATAACTCTGTGCATTGATAGGTGAGTTCCTCGACTCAAATCTAATAAATCTGTGCATTGATAGGTGAGTTCCTCGACTCAAATCAAGTAACTCTGTGCATTGATAGGTGAGTTCCTCGACTCAAATCTAATAACTCTGTGCATTGATAGGTGAGTTCCTCGACTCAAATCTAATAACTCTGTGCATTGATAGGTGAGTTCCTCGACTCAAATCTAATAACTCTGTGCATTGATAGGTGAGTTCCTCGACTCAAATCTAATAACTCTGTGCATTGATAGGTGAGTTCCTCGACTCAAATCAAATAACTCTGTGCATTGATAGGTGAGTTCCTCGACTCAAATCTAATAACTCTGTGCATTGATAGGTGAGTTCCTCGACTCAAATCAAATAACTCTGTGCATTGATAGGTGAGTTCCTCGACTCAAATCTAATAACTCTGTACATTGATAGGTGAGTTCCTCGACTCAAATCAAATAATTTTCACCCCAGAAGCTGAAGAAATATTAATTTAGGGGTGTTAAATCAGACAGCATCTTTTACACTTTTTATTTTGTTCTGACGATTCATTCATTATTGTGACAGGTCATAAATGTTATTTCCACTGATATATGATATCCATATCTTCAAAATTTAATAATGTCAACACTGAGCGGCATTAAAGTAGCCGAGGCCTTCACAGTGGGTATATGTTAAAAATATTAAAGGCACACTTAATTTTCGAATCCGCAGATCACAATATATACAACATATTCCATTTTATATACCATTTGAAAGAGGAAGCTCCAAAACATTGTATTATCAACTTAAATTGGGAGACTCTCGCCGAAATCGGGGAAAGTAAACAAGCCTTGAAATAGGGTGTCTGTCATTTGTAGAATGAGGTCCCCAGAGGGAGAATTTAGTGATGCTATCCCGCATAGCGGGCTAGCATCACCAAATTCACCCTCTGGGGACCTCATTCTGTTTACACCTCAGCAGAATGAGGTTCCCAGAGGGTGAATTTAGTGATGCTACCCCGCTAGAGGGTGAATTTGGTGATGCTAGTGGGGTAGCATCACTAAATTCACCCTCTGGGAACCTCATTCTGCAAATGACAGGCACCCTATCTCAAGGCTTGAAAGTAAACAGGTAAATAGGCATGAGTCAGATCATGTAATAAATAAATTTGACTCGTTTGGTTATTGTCAGTATAAGCACTATGATTTCATTTAAATTGGAGGCGACTAATTAAAGTCCTTCTTGTTAGTGCCTACTGGTGGTAGAGTGCGCGGAGAATGAGGATCCGCGCTATCTCTCTCTTTGTTTGCGAGCTGAGGTGCTGTGCTGAGGTTTAGTGTTCGAGATTTGTGCGTGTGCATTTAGTTCCCCTTTGTAAGTTGTCAACATGGATTACTATAGTGAGGGACACGTTGGGTGTGGGGAAGTTGATGTCAACGGGTGTGACACTGGTGAGAGAAATGCTCGTGGCCATATTTAATGTGATTGAGTAATGAGGTAATAAATTCAAAAAGGCGAGGATGATCCTCCAGGGAGGTAATCTCAATCACTTGAATATCCTAAATATTCAAGTGATTGAGATTACCTCCCTGGAGGATCATCCTCGCCTTTTTGAATTTATGATTTCATTTAATTAATCTTATCTGTCTTTCTTGAAAAGTTCTGGACAAGAAAAACTGCAAATACAGGAATGCTCTAATTAATCGGATCCTTTAACCAATTGAATGGCAACAATCCATATTTCCGACTAAATCCTGAAAAGTTACCCATAATTCTGCTGTGGTTAAGAAGTCGATTAATTAGGGCATTACTGTAGGAACCCACATTTGACTATTATATAGTAAATATAACAACACATATAAACTGACAATTACTCAGTCCTTCCCATGAGGAAAACACAGCGAGAGCATTTATTTGCTCCCGCAATTCAGAAGAATGGTGTAATATTGCACCCATAATATAATCGTTTTTGTCAAACAAAATGTCATTGTGCAATAGAACTATGTCCAGTTACACTTTCATAAGCTCATAATTGAACTGAGACGGGAAAGGATATAAATAAATCTTAAAATAGTTCAATATTGAATCAATGATTAGAGTCACCAATTTTGACAAGACGGTCGAGTGTGAATTTTAGTACGCGTGAATTATAAGCGCATACGGGTGCGAGAGCAATTGCTCCCATCTCCTGGGAAGGACTGATTATTGATTTTAGCTTCTGAGAATTTCCCCACTATTCTGACCTATTTAATTTCTCTACCCAATCATAATTAAGTAGGTCAATTTGACTTAAACCATTCAGAATAATATAATCAGGCTTGTGAAAGTACATGTAACCCATTGTGTATAGAATACATTGTTATCACTGAGTTAGATTCTGGGCCTCAAGCACACATTTTCACATTTCCTAAATATGTTTTTCCCAATTGCTATATACATTGAATATGCCTGCTCACGACATTTTGAATTTGAATTCCGTCAGCGAGATACTGGTAGCCCGTTTATTCTATACACACACATATATTCATAAAACATTACGAATAGACATATTACAATTTTGCTGGTGGTCGGCCGCAAGCCTGAGTTTAGTGTGCCTGTCATTTGCAGAATGAGGTTCCCAGAGGGTGAATTTAGTGGTGCAATCCCACATAGAGGGCTAGCATCACTAAATTCACCCTCTATGGACCTCATGCTGCTTAGGCCTCATCTTCTCTGTCATTTGCAGAATGAGGTCGCCATAGGGTGAATTTAGTGACGCTATCCCGCCACAGGTATTTGGCACAATGGACCCCACCTCCCCAAAGACATATATATTAATATTAGACAAAGTAACTATCAGATGACCCAAATTATCAAGCTGTGGCTAAAATATTTGAAAATGCATTTTTATACCAAATATATTGACATCAATGTTATTGTCTTATGGTTTCCATTTGTAAATACATGTATAATGGTCGGGGAAAATGATTGTAAAATGAAGATACTTGAATATTATAACACAGTGATAATACAGACAAGCCTTGAAATAGGTGTCTGTCATTTGCAGAATGAGGTCCCCAGAGGGAGAATTTGGTGATGCTAGCCCACTATGCGTGGTAGCATCACTAAATTCACCCTCTGGGGACACTATTTCAAGGCTTGAGACCCACATAGAACTGCAAGGTGGAGTATTTTGTGTGCATGTGTATTTGGAACATGAGTATTAATATGAGTATATCTCGTTGGATGACAAATTTTATGAAGATGTGTAATGTCAGATCTCACACAACCTGAATTCAACCGATGTCAAACTATCGTAGTTGAAATCAGGCTGTCGTTGTGATTTTGGTTGACTGTAAGAGTTTAACCCTTCCGTGACTGGAGCTTTCTGAAATTTTGTGAAAACTTAGTGCCAATGCATTCTCTTATATATGCGAGTCTCCCATAGGGAGCCTCGCATATATACAAGAATACATTGGCCTAACACTATTTACTTTGACCTTGTAAGCCAGTAGATTATATTATATATGATAGGCTCCCTATGGGAGACTTTCACATATAAGAGAATGCACTGGCACAGGATTTTTAATGCTGCACCAGCGCAGCTCCCCATCATGAAAGGGTTAAGAAAGTGAAAAATTAGAGAAATGAAAAAAAGTTTGTTTGTTTTCGTTCTGCCTATAGACATACACGGTTATGCTGTTGAGCCCCAGTCAGTGTATATTTTCAATTTTAAATTAATATATATTAAACAAATTTATTCCTGATTGAACTGAGATTGTGTCTTGTTTTTTTTATGTCCTCATGCAGCCATATCGGCTGTTGGTGAACTGATAATGTGTCCTGAGCTTTCCAATTAATGGCAAGAAGCCATATTTTCGACTAAAACCTGAAAAGTTACCCATAATTGTGCTGTGGTTAATATCATAAGCAGACGACCGATAAATAGAAGTACAGAAGGAGACCTATTTATTGAGGGAAATGTTTAGATAATTATGACATTTTATTATCTAATTAATAACAACTTATTATCTGAACATTTCTTATGGGATAACTACTCATCAATGATGCTTCAGTATAGAAAGGGTTAAACTATTTATCTGAACATTTCCTATGTGATAACTAATCATCAAAGATGCTTTAGTGTAGAAATGGTTAATATAGCTTTTGATCATGGGACTAACACCCCCCCCCCCCCCCCCCCCAATTCTTTATCCACTAATTTATTACAGAGGAAATCCCACCTTCACTGTGCACATAGTATAGACGGTGGCAATTCACTAAGAATTGAACTAATCCAATAAGGGGAATGGGAGTATTCAGGACAGTTATAACACATTTATATATCTAAATATATAATTTAATAAATTAGTCACTACTACAATCAATATCCAAATAATACTTAAAATCATCAAAGTAGCAAAAAATATCTTTAACCCTTTGAGTGCCAGGTCCGATTTTTGTATCGACCCATATACCCTGTGCCAATGCATTCTCTTATATATGAGAGTCGACCATAGGTCGCCTCGCATATATAAGAGAATGCATTGGCCTAAACCCAATAAAAAAAATAAATTCATTTTTTTATTTTTTTTAGGGCACTTTACAGACCATAAATTAGGGCCGATGAGATCGGCCCCTGGCACTAAAAGGGTTAAGCAATTAATCAAAGAAAATATATAAAGAAAATATGTAAAACATATTGCATATGGATCTGCAAGCCTGGAAATAGTGTCTGACAGAATGAGGTCCCCAGAGGGTGATGGGCAAGAGTAACCAAATTCAGTGAGGTCCCCAGAGGGTGACGGGCTAGAGTAACCAAATTCAGTGAGGTCCCCAGAGGGTGACGGGCAAGAGTAACCAAATTCAGTGCTGAGGTCCCCAGAGGGTGACGGGCAAGAGTAACCAAATTCAGTGTGGTCCCCAGAGGGTGACGGGCAAGAGTAACCAAATTCACCCTCTGGGGACCTCATTCTGCTGATGCTTCAACTGCTCGGGGGACTCGGGATAAGATTGAAGTTCCCCAGTTGAATGTTGGTGATGTTTGCCCATTAGTCACCTCGATTATGCATTTTATCTTCTGCAAATTAGGGGATATAGAAACTGTACTGAAAAAGTAACTAAAATGTTATGTTAATATGAGACTATAGATACTTCCCAGAAGATGAGGCCTAAGCAAAATGATACTAGCCAGTTGTGTAAATTCACCCTCAGGAGACCTCATTCTGCAAATTTCAGACACACTATTTCCAGGCTCATAAACCTGCCACACACAACTAAGACTAGTATTGTAGCTACTAGTGCGTGAAGGTTTTTCAGTTTTTTCGGTTCAGTTTCGTTATATAATAAGTGCTAAGTGCAGCAAATAAAAGAGGTAGAATTAAATTATATAATAAACTAGAGGACAGCCCGTCAAAAATGACAGGTGCAAGATGACCTGCAGGAACATTGTGTGAAGAATTAGTTTAAGGTGATACTAAACATTCTTTATTGCTAATTATTAGTGCCTCTAAGTCATTTGAGGACAATGCAGCTATCCCGCGACATTTCCCATTTCATGTTGCCTCTGTGCACCAATTTTCTCACATAATTTCTGAGCTGGTAATAAACGCTCTTTAATATTTTAATCATGCAATTTATCAGTCCGACATGCAGGAAAATATCATCGCTAAACTGCTGATAATGATATAAATTAAGCTGGCAAATGGTGCACGGAGTTTGTATGGAATTTATGACGAAAGCCGCTGAAACCACATATTCGCTTTAGAGAAGGTACGCATTAATTACATCAGTAAAAATACCGCTTTGACAATCTTTGGGAAACAGGTTATATCTAAGGTTGTCTTGTACCTATTGGCCTGAAATTTTGCATGTCGTATTCTAAGATGTGCCTCAGGAGTTACTTAAAATGCATCACACAATCAAACCAAGTTCTTAACCTTTCCATGACTGGAGCTTCCTGAAATTTTGCAAAAAACCTATGCCAATGTATTCTGTTATATATTCGTAGGGAGCGTCGCATATATTAGAAAATGCATTGGCCTAACAATATTTACCTTGACCTTGTAAGCCAGTGCATTCTCTTATATATGCGAAGCTCCCTATGGCAGACTCCATATACAAGAGAATGCACTGGCACATGATCTTTAATGCTGAACCAGCACAGCTCCCATCATGAAAGGGTTAACAAAGATGAAGATAAATAGGAATCACAGGATTGGCTGTAAATTCTGACAAACATCAGTCTAACAGGGAAGCCTGAGTTTAGTGTGTCTGTCATTTGCAGAATGAGGTCCCCAGAGGGTGAATTTAGTGACGCTATCCCGCATAGTGGGCTAGCATCACCAAATTCACCCTCCGGGGACCTCATTCTGCATGGCCTCATCTGCTATTGGAGACATAAGACTCAGATTGAAGTTCCCAAATGGTGAATATTCTGATGTACACCCATTGGGAACCTCGATTATGCAATATGTCATCTGCCAATTTGGGGATATAGAGAAACTAAACTAAAAAAGAAATAGAAGCTATGTGAAGAAGTTCTATAGAAGTTTGATAATAAAGAAACATTCCAGAGAAGATGAGGCCTAAGCAGAATGAGGTCCCCAGAGGGTGAATTTAGTGATGCTATCCTGCATAACGGGCTAGCATCACTAAATTCACCCTCTGGGGACCTAATTCTGCTAAGGCCCTCAACTGCTATGGCAGACCTAGGATCAGATTGAAGTTCCCCAGTTGAAGTTGGTGATGTTCACCCATTGGGCACCTCGATTATGAATTATATCTTCTGCAAATTAGTTGGTGTGGTAATCTTGTACTGCGCATTTGTTTGAAAGGGTTCGAAGGTATGAGAAATTTGTTATTCGTGATGATATTGACTATAGCTATATATTTGTGTTAATTACTTTGATTAAATTGAAGGTAATTGTTGATTAGCAGTGGTGTGTGTTTTGGAACTATTTTGTTGATGGCGGTGATTAGAGTTGTGGATTTGTGGGCGTGGCTAAAGGTCGTAGCCTCTAAGAGTTCATTTCGCACAGCGTTGAGTTTAGATACTTAAAAACCGATTTCGGGGCTGAAAAATTCGATTTCCATCAAGTCATGTATGCTCTGATCGATGGAATAATCGTTTTAACACCAAACGACATAGAAACGCTTATTTGGAAAAAAACATGTCATACGTCAATCAACCGAGATGATGGCCAAAATGGTGCACCTATCTAGTTAATATTTTTTTTATGTATATTATATAGTTTATTTAATTCAGGCTCAAATGGCCCATATGACAGTAGTATCAATTATATGTAATACAGAATGTCTTTCCAATGTTTGAAAAGATAAGATTCATAAAATAAATCGGAATTTCATGCAAAATTGTACTGTCAGATTCAGTCACACGTTCTCTCAGACCATACACACTCTTTATTATCAACATAGGAACAGAGCTCACAAACATCTCCATGCATACCCCATAAACTTCCTATAGGCATTGTTATAACATACAATTATGGGTGAAATTTTCCCACAAAGTACAACAATATAATGATGAAATATAAGATGAAAAAGATGGCGTTTTACATCAAATGAGCACTTGTAAAAAAAATTCATGAGGATATTGGAACGGGAACAAATTGATCTATATTGCCTCATAATATCATCATCAAACGAACGCGAGTTGATTGATTGATTTTATTTGGTACAGAGTACCAGGGATAACACAAGAAAGTCTAGCACGCGCTGTTCGGGAGGGTCGTTTCTTGAAGTATCCATCCAGGCACACTTTCTGACTCAGACAGGCACACTCAGCCAGTTTTGCGATTTTGTTCCATCCACCGGGATTCGAACTGACGGCCCGGTGGTCGTAGAGCAATTGTCAGTCACTGGTGCAGAAGGGTTATTTCACTTTACCGACTGCGCTAACGGAGCTCTCTATAATGATGTTGATGGCTAAATATGGGGAATTTACTTGTACATGTGTCAGTAATTATTAAATTGAGTACCGGTATATTACTGACCCCCCCCCCCCCCACATTAATAGTTACTTGTTATGTAAATTGTTTATCCTCATGCAACGTCACGTCAAATGCGTTGCATGTATACCTTGGTTAATAAACTGCTTTACTCGTATTTAAATGAGGGAAAAATAGTTGGACTCTCAAGTTTATCTAAACTACAGTCCATAGGTAAAACATAGGTTCGAACGGAAGCAATTGATTTTAAAATTGATTTCAGTTTTGTCATCATTCTGCTTTTCTAATAAATTGGTTATTGTAAACGTCATCCAATTTAGAAAATTATAAGTGGGTTATAAGTTGCACTTTTTTAGTACAGTGTGCGTGGCACTTTTTGGTACATTGTGCGCTATAACTGGGCGAGGCACATTTTGTACAGTGTGCGTTATAAGTGAGAGTGGCACTTTTTGGTACAGTGTGCATAATAAGTGGGCGTTTTCAAAGTGGGCGATGACAAAAACAAATTTCAGCGCCACGCTTCGCTCGGACTACGTAATGAAGATGCGCAAACTTTGACTCGCAAAGTAACCCGGCCAACGGAGAGGTAGCGTGCGGGTGGGTTCAGACTTTTGGAAAATCCCTCCGTAAATGGCTGTATTTGAGTGCGGCATCACCAAGCTATTTTTGGTATCGTATGTTGGCGGACGACAATTTTTTTTTTCATTGCCTCGCTTTGCTCTGACTATGTAGTGAAGATGCGCAAACTTTGACCACTGTACTCTCAAAGTAACCCGGCCATCAGAGAGATATAGTGTGCGGGTGGGTTCAGACTTTTGGAAAATTCCTCCGTAAATGGCTGTATTTGAGTGCTGCATCACTAAGCTATTTTTGTTATAGTATGTTAGCGGACAAAAAAAAATAAGTGGGTGTGGCACTTTTTGGTACAATTTGTGTCATAATTGAGCATGGCATTTTTAGGTACAGTGCGTTAAAAGCGGGCGTTGCACTTTTTAGTACACTTTTTGGTACAGTGTGCGTTAAAATTGGGCGCGACACTTTTTGGTACAGTGTGCGTTAAAAGTGCGCATGGCACTTTCTGGTACATTGTGCGTTAAAAGTGGGCCTGGGACCTTTTAGTACACTTTTTGGTACACTGCATTAAAAGTGGGCGTGGCACTTTTTAGTACATTTTAGTACAGTGTGCGTTAAAAGTGGACGTGGCAATTTTTGGTACACTTTCTGGTACAGTGTGTGTTAAAAGTGGGCGTGGCACTTTTTAGTACACATTTTAGTACAGTGTGCATTAAAAGTGGGCGTGGCAATTTTGGTACACTTTTTGGTACAGTGTGCGCTAAAAGTGGGCGTGGCACTTTTTGGGACACTACACTTTTTTTGTACAGTGTGCATTAAAAGTGGGCGTGGCACTTTTTGGTACACTTTTTGGTACAGTGTGCGTTAAAAGTGTGCGTGGCACTATTTGGTACAGTGTGCGTTAAAAGTTAGCGTGGTACTTTTTGGTACAGTGTACGTCAAATGTGGGCGTGGCACTTTTTGGTACAATGTGCGTTAAAAGTGGGCGTGGTACTTTTTGGTACATTGTGTGTTAAAAGTGGGCGTGGCACTTTTTGGTACAATGTGCGTTAAAAGTGGGCGTGGCACTTTTACGCCCACTTTTAACGCACACTGTACCAAAAAGTGCCACGCCCACATTTAACGCACACTGTACCAAAAAGTGTACCAAAAAGTGCCACACCCACTTTTAGCGCACACTGTACCAAAAAGTGCCACTCCCACTTTTAGCGCACACTGTACCAAAAAGTGCCACGCCCACTTTTAGCGCACACTGTACCAATAAGTGTACCAAAAAGTGTACAAAAAAGTGCCACGCCCACTTTTAGAGCACACTGTACCAAAAAGTGCCACGCCAACATTTTACGCACACTGTACCAAAAAGTGTATCAAAAAGTGCCACGCCCACTTTTAGCGCACACTGTACCAAAAAGTGTACCAAAAAGTGCCACGCCCACTTTTAGCGGCACACTTTAGGACAAGAAAAACTTCAAATACAGGAATGCTCTAATTAATCGACTCCTTTAACCACATGAATGGCAACAAGCCATATTTCCGACTAAATCCTGAAAAGTTACCCATAATTCTGCTGTGGTTAAGAAGTCGATTGTTTTGGGCATTACTGTAGGAACCCACATTTGACTACCGGTATTATATAGTAAATATAACAACACATATAAACTGACAATTACTCAGTCCTTCCCATGAGGAAAACACAGCGAGAGCATTTATTTGCTCCCGCAATTCAGAATGAAAGTGTCAATGACACTGTAGCTCAACTTAGGTAGGGGAATAATTTAATGGTTGACAGTAAATGGAGGAATAGGAAAGGTGCTAATTGAAATGTCTAAGTAAGACTAGATGTACATGTCAATATCAACATTCATGACAGGTTTCATAATGATCGGATCAGGGATGTGGTGATTATGGTGTGCCAAAGGATTTAGTGATGCAAAGAGTAAATTCTAAAATGGCCACCGGCAGCCATGTTTTTTTCCGAATTACCCCAAAATGACCTGTTCCCATCTACAGCCTTTACAAATCTCATAATGATCTGATCAAAGATACGACCTGTAGCCTGTGCCAAAGGATTTAGTCATGCAAAGAGTAAAATCCAAGATGACTGCTGGCCTGACCTGTGGCCCGTGCTGATAGATTGAATTTTGAAAACAAAGATGGCTGCTGGCGGCCATGTTTTTTGTCCGATTGACCCAAAAATGACTCGTTTCCCATCTACATGTCAATATTAACATCCATGACAAATTTCATGATGATCAGACTAAAGGTACGACCTGTAGCCCGTGCTAAAGGATTTTGTCATACAAAGAGTAAATCCAAGATGGCTGCTGGCGGCCATGTTTTTGGGCCGAATGAACCCAAAATTACTCGTTCCCATCTACATGTCAATATTAACATCCATGACAAATTTCATGATGATCAGACGAACAATGCGACCTGTGGCCCGTGCTAATGGATTGAATTTTGAAAACAAAGATGGCCACTGGCGGCCATGTTTTTTGTCCAAAGGACCCCAAAATGACTTGTTCCCATCTACATTCCAATTTCAACAGCCATGACACATTTCATGATGATCAGACTAAAGGTACGACCTGTAGCCCATGCTAAAGGATTTAGTCATACTAAGAGTAAAATCCAAGATGGCTGCTGGCGGCCATGTTTTTTGCCCGATTGACCCCAAAATAACTCGTTCCCATCTACATTCCAATTTCAACAGCCATGACAAATTTCATGATGATCAGGCTAAAGGTACGACCTGTAGCCCGTGCTAAAGGATTTAGTCATACAAAGAGTAAAATCCAAGATGGCTGCTGGCGGCCATGTTTTTTGCCCAAATGACCCAAAAATGACTCGTTCCCATCTACATGTCATTTGTTAACATCCATGACAAATTTTATGATGATCAGACTAAAGGTACGACCTGTAGCCCGTGCTAAAGGATTTAGTCATACAAAGAGTAAAATCGAAGATGGCTGCTGGCGGCCATGTTTTTGGGCCGAATGAACCCAAAATTACTCGTTCCCATCTACATGTCAATATTAACATCCATGACGAATTTCATGATGATCAGACGAACAATTTGACTTGTGGCCCGTGCTAATGGATTGAATTTTGAAAACAAAGATGGCTGCTGGCGGCCATGTTTTTTGTCCAATTGACCCAAAAATGACTCGTTCCCATCTACATTCCAATTTCAACAGCCATGACAAATTTCATGATGATCAGACTAAAGGTACGACCTGTAGCCCGTGCTAAAGGATTTAGTCATACAAAGAGTAGAATCCAAGATGGCTGCTGGCGGCCATGTTTTTTGGACGAATGACCCAAAAATTACTCGTTCCCATCTACATGTCATTGTTAACATCCATGACAAATTTTATGATGATACGATCAATGGTACGATCTGTAGCCTGTGCTAAAGGATTTAGTCATGCAAAGAGTAAAATCCAAGATGGCTGCTGGCGGCCATGTTTTTTGGCTGAATGACCCCAAAATTACTCATTCCCATCTACATGTCAATATTAACATCCATGACAAATTTCATGACGATCAGACGAACAGTACGGCATGTAGCCGTGTTAATGGATTGAATTTTGAAATCCAAGAATGCCGCTGGCGGCCATGTTTTTTTTCCGAATGCCCCCAAAATGACTCGTTCCCATCTACATTCCAATTTCAATAGCCATGACAAATTTCATGATGATCAGACTAAAGGTACGACCTGTAGCCCGTGCTAAAGGATTTAGTCATACAAAGAGTAAAATCCAAGATGGCTGCTGGCGGCCATGTTTTTTGCCCGAATGACCCAAAAATGACTCGTTTCCCATCTACATGTCATTGTTAACATCCTTGACAAATTTTATGATGATCAGACTAAAGGTACGACCTGTAGCCCGTGCTAAAGGATTTAGTCATGCAAAGAGTAAAATCCAAGATGGCTGCTGGCGGCCATGTTTTTTGGCTGAATGACCCCAAAATAACTCGTTCCCATCTACATGTCAATATTAACATCCATGACAAATTTCATAACGATCAGACGAACAGTACTGCCTGTAGCCCGTGCTAATGGATTGAATTTTGAAATCCAAGATGGCCGATGGCAGCCATGTTTTTTTTCCGAATGACCCCAAAATGACTCGTTCCCATCTACATGTCAATGTCAAGAGCTATGACAAATATATTTTATAATGATCCGATTAAAGATACGACCTGTAGCCCGTGCTAAAGGAAATTGTTGACGCATCACACACGCACACACGGACGACGGATACCAAGCCATGGCAATAGCTCAAACTTTACAAAGTAAAGTTGAGCTAAAAATGGTGTAATATTGCACCCATAATACAATCGCTTTTGTCAAACAAAATGTCATTGTACAATAGAACTATGTCCAGTTACACTTTCATATGCCCATAATTGAACTGAGACGGGAAAGGATCTAAATAAATCTTAAATAGTTCAATATTGAATCAATGATTGCAGTCACCAATTTTGACAAGAGGGGCGAGTGCGAATTTTAGTACGCGTGAATTATAAGCGCATACGGGTGCGAGAGCAATTGCTCCCATCTCCTGGGAAGGACTGATTATTGATTTTAGCTTCTGAGAATTTCCCCACTATTCTGACCTATTCGATTTCTCTACCCAATCATAATTAAGTAGGTCAATTTGACTTAAACCATTCAGAATAATATAATCAGGCTTGTGAAAGTACAGTAATGCTCTAATTAATCGACCTCTTAACGACGGCAGAATTATGGGTAACTTTTCAGGAAATATGGCTTGTTGCCATTCATCGGAAAGCTCTCGGCGAGAGCTTTCCGATGAATGGCAACAAGCCATATTTCCGACTAAATCCTGAAAAGTTACCCATAATTCTGATGTCGTTAAGAGGTCGATTAATTAGAGCATTACTGTAACCCATTGTGTATAGAATACATTGTTATCACTGAGTTTAGATTCTGGGCCTCAAGCACACATTTTCACATTTCCTAAATATGTTTTCCCCAATTGCTATATACATTGAATATGCCTGCTCACGACATTTTGAATTTGAATTCCGTCAGCGAAATGCTGGTAGCCCGTTTATTCTATACACACACATATATTCATAAAACATTACGAATAGACATATTACAATTTTGCTGGTGGTCGGATGCAAGCCTGAGTTTAGTGTGCCTGTCATTTGCAGAATGAGGTTTCCAGAGGGTGAATTTAGTGGCGCAATCCCACATAGAGGGCTAGCATCACTAATTTCACCCTCTTGGGACCTCATACTGCTTAGGCCATATCTTCTGTCATTTGCAGAATGAGGTCGCCATAGGGTGAATTTAGTGACGCTATCCTGCCACAGGTATTTGGCACAATGGACCCCACCTCCCCAAAGACATATATATTAGACAAAGTAACTATTCGATGACCCAAATTATCAAGTTGTGGCTAAAATATTTGAAAATGCATTTTTATACCAAATATATTGACATCAATGTTATTGTCTTATGGTTTCCATTTGTAAATACATGTATAATGGTCGGGGCAAATGATTGTAAAATGAAGATACTTGAATATTATAACACAGTGATAATACAGACAAGCCTTGAAATAGGGTGTCTGTCATTTGCAGAATGAGGTCCCCAGAGGGTGAATTTGGTGATGCTAGCCTGCTATGCGTGGTAGCATCACTAAATTCACCCTCTGAGGACCTCATTCTGCAAATGACAGACACACTATTTCAAGGCTTGAGACCCACATAGAACTAACTGCAAGGTGGAGTATTTTGTGTGCATGTGTATTTGGAACATGAGTATTAATATGAGTATATCTCGTTGGATGACAAATTTATGAAGATGTGTAATGTCAGATCTCACACAACCTGAATTCAACCGATGTCAAACTATCGTAGTTGAAATCAGGCTGTCATTGTGATTGTGGTTGACTGTAAGAGTTTAACCCTTTACCCAACAGAATGGCCCTGTGCCAATGCATTCTCTTATTTATGCGAGTCGACCATAGGTCGCCTCGCATATATAAGAGAATGCATTGGCTTAACACATTAAAAATTATAAAATTGTTAAAGAATGTAAGAAAAAATGGTAAAAAGTGTTAAAAGGCCAATGCATTTAGGCCAATGCATTCTCTTATATATGCGAGGCGACCTATGGTCGACTCGCATATATAAGAGAATGCATTGGCACAGGGCATAACTGTAACTATCACAATGTGGTCAAGGAGCCGGTTCCAATGATATCCATATTTGTATGGTTCTATTGAGACAGACCGAAGATATTTTAGGCTGTTGAAGCTTTATTTGGCCGGTTTGTTGGGTAAAGAGTTTAACCCTTCCGTGACTGGAGCTTTCTGAAATTTTTTGAAAACTTAGTGCCAATGCATTCTCTTATATATGAGAGTCTCCCATAGGGAGCCTCTCATATATACAAGAATACATTGGCCTAACACTATTTACTTTGACCTTGTAAGCCAGTAGATTATATTATATATGATAGGCTCCCTATGGGAGACTTTCACATATAAGAGAATGCACTGGCACAGGATTTTTAATGCTGCACCAGCGCAGCTCCCCATCATGAAAGGGTTAAGAAAGTGAAAAATTAGAGAAATGAAAAAAAGTTTGTTTGTTTTCGTTCTGCCTATAGACATACACGGTTATGCTGTTGAGCCCCAGTCAGTGTATATTTTCAATTTTAAATTAATATATATTAAACAAATTTATTCCTGATTGAACTGAGATTGTGTCTTGTTTTTTATGTCCTCATGCAGCCATATCGGCTGTTGGTGAACTGAGAATGTGTCCTGAGAGCTTTCCAATGAATGGCAACAAGCCATATTTCCGACTAAAACCTGAAAAGTTACCCATAATTGTACATGTGCTGTGGTTAATATAATAAGCAGACGACCGATAAATAGAAGTACAGAAGGAGTCCTATTTATTGAGGGAAATGTTTAGATAATTAGGATACTTCTTTGTTGATTTGATATTAGGCCCAATATCAGGCCGAGGTAACCTCATATCAGCCTGAGAGTGAAGGTCGAAGGCTGATATGAGGTTACCGATATCAGGCCAATAATATCAAACCAACCAAGTGATATCCTATTTACCAATTAGATTGCCTCTTAGTAACTGACTGTTTCATATGAGTGACATCGAAAAAATTAATACCTACATGTTATTTTATAGCAGCAAAGTAGATTTTTGGCATGTCGTAAATCAATATTACTTGGATTGGAGATGTCACAAATCGATATCACTCGGTTTAAAGGTACTCAATACGATCAGAGGGTCCCCATCTCAACAGATTCCAACAACAACAATCCGATCAGAGGTCCTATATTACTATTTCTTTGGCTTTGGGGGTAAAAAATATTTGATTCGAGGAACCCATCAAACAAAGCTCAGAGTTATTAGATATTGATTTTTGAAATTTGTTATTTTCTCGAGATGAGTACTAATAATTGCCCTCAACTTCGTAATCTACTCGAGATGTGTACACAAACACTATTCAAACAGACAAGGATGGATAACTCTAAATTCAAGTGGTAATAATAACGCAATTTTGACTGTTCTGGGACAGAAAGAATAGAAATAACGAAACTTCAAATATCGATATCTGATCACCCTGAGCGTTGATTGGTCGGTTCCTCGACTCGAATCAATTATTTTTTACCCCCATAGCCAAAGAAATAGTAATATAGGACCCTCTGATCGGATTGAGTGCCTTTAAGTGCGATATTAGCCTTGTTCGATAACATGCTACTCTAGACAAAAATGTCATATCTAATTAATAACAACTTATTATCTGAACATTTCTTATGGGATAACTACTCATCAATGATGCTTTAGTACAGAAAGGGTTAAACTTATTATCTGAACATTTCCTATGGGATAACTACTCATCAATGATGCTTTAGTATAGAAAGGGTTAAACTTATTATCTGAACATTTCTTATGGTATAACCACTCACCAATGATGCTTTAGTATAGAAAGGGTTAAACTTATTATCTGAACATTTCTTATGGGATAACTACTCATCAATGATGCTTTAGTATAGAAAGGGTTAAACTAATTATCTGAACATTTCTTATGGTATAACTACTCATCAATGATGCTTTAGTACAGAAAGGGTTAAACTTATTATCTGAACATTTCTTATGGGATAACTACTCATCAATGATGCTTTAGTATAGAAAGGGTTAAACTTATTATCTGAACATTTCTTATGGTATAACTACTCATCAATGATGCTTTAGTATAGAAAGGGTTAAACTTATTATCTGAACATTTCTTATGGGATAACTACTCATCAATGATGCTTTAGTATAGAAAGGGTTAAACTAATTATCTGAACATTTCTTATGGTATAACTACTCATCAATGATGCTTTAGTACAGAAAGGGTTAAACTTATTATCTGAACATTTCTTATGGTATAACTACTCATCAATGATGCTTTAGTACAGAAAGGGTTAAACTAATTATCTGAACATTTCTTATGGGATAACTACTCATCAATGATGCTTTAGTATAGAAAGGGTTGAACTAATTATCTGAACATTTCTTATGGGATAACTACTCATCAATGATGCTTTAGTATAGAAATGGTTAAACTAATTATCTGAACATTTCTTATGGGATAACTACTCATCAATGATGCTTTAGTGTAGAAATGGTTAAACTAATTATCTGAACATTTCCTATGGTATAACTACTCATCAATGATGCTTTAGTGTAGAAATGGTTAATATAGCTTTTGATCATGGGACTAACACCCCCCCCCCCCCCCCCTCGATACTTTATCCACTGATTTATCATACAGAGGAAATCCCACCTTCACTGTGCACATAGTATAGACGGTGGCATGTCACTAAGAACCCTAATCCAATAAGGGGAATGGGAGTATTCAGAACAGTTAAAACACATTTATATATCTAAATATATAATTTAATAAATTAGTCACTACTACAAACAATATCCAAATAATACTTAAAATCATCAAAGTAGCAAAAAATATCTTTAAGCAATTAATCAAAGAAAATATAAAGAAAATATGTAAAAAATATCGCAGTGGTCTACATGTATATCCAATGGATCTGCAAGCCTGGAAATAGTGTCTGACACATGCAGAATGAGGTCCCCAGAGGGTGACGGGCAAGAGTAACCAAATTCAGTGAGGTCCCCAGAGGGTGACGGGCAAGAGTAACCAAATTCAGTGAGGTCCCCAGAGGGTGACGGGCAAGAGTAACCAAATTCAGTGAGGCCCCCAGAGGGTGACGGGCAAGAGTAACCAAATTCAGTGCTGTGGACTTCATTCTGCTCATGGCCTCAATTGCTTATGGGAGACCTACAGTAATGCCCTAAGTAATCGACTCCTTAAACACACAAGAATTTTGGGTAATTTTTTAGGATTTAGTCGGAAATATGGCTTGTTGCCATTCATCGGAAAGCTCTGTGAGATCCTGAAAAATTACCCATAATTCTGTGGTTAAGGTATCGATTATTTAGGGCATTACTGTAGGATAAGATTGAAGGTCCCCATTTGAAGTTGGTAATGTTCACCCATTAGTCGCCTCGATTATGCATTTTATCTTCTGCAAATTAGGGAATGAAGAAACTGAACAGAAGGGAAAAAGTAACTAAAATGCAATGTTAATTTGAGAATAAAGATTCTTCCCAGAAGATGAGGCCTGAGCAAAATGAGGTCCCCAGAGGGTGCATTTGGTGATACTAGCCCACTGTGCAGGGCAGAATCACAAAACTCACCCTCCGTTGACCTCATTCTGCAAATGTCAGACACACCATATCCAGACTTGTAGGCCTGCCACATACAACTAATACTAGTATCGTCTCAACTATGTTCAATTGTCAATATTTACATCTCGATTCGGGACGCAACTATCGGCAGATAAACTAACACACATGATTTCGCCATCGAGAGTCATTGTGCACATTTAATTAATATATAGGAATGACGGTGTGTGTTGTCAATTAGGATTAATATTGGTAAAAAATATCTAATTTGAGCAAGATTATTTTCAATATCTATTTCAGGGCCTGGAACCTACGTCACCGGAAGGGTAACCCTACATCAAAATAACTAAATAAAGTTCGACTCGCTACTTCGACATCGTTTTTTAAATAAATACAATCGATTTCGATGTAATATTATAAGCAAAGGAGCTATGCCACCTGCAAATCTCGACAAATACAGAAACCGAAAATCGGAAAGAATTGCTTATAATGAGAATTTCGCATTCGCAATTCAAAATCGCGTCCGATTTCCTATTTTCGTGCAGGTGTTAACGCCAACATTTCATGTTCTCCGCGCCCTAAACTCATTTTAAAACCGTATACATTGAGTTTCGGGATATTATAAATGTTAAAATTTGAATCAATAACAAAAAAATAACTTTCCCGTGGTTTGTTTGTAAATTTCTTAAGACACAAAGAATTTGTATGAATTTGTCTATTAATGGTAACGCCCACATCGCGTTAACGCTCACATAATATTGGCCTGTTTGCACTCAGAATTGAGTCACCATCCGTATAATCCGGTAGATGAACTATTAACGATCGTGTTCACATATACACACTCAGTTAAATGCGTTACTATACACAAATGGCTGTTATAGAGATGCCAATATACTATTTGATAATACTATATATAAACACGAGCATAAATTCATGGCATAATCATTGTTTTTACGTTCTCGTTGTATATTCGTTAGTTTAATTAAGTGTATCTACTGTCATTCGTTCTCTTATTCCATATTCATTGTAGTACTACTTTGTTATTCCATTCTATTTCCGTCGGTTAAATCCATGTTAATATGTTCATATTTCCAGTTTCGTCTGATAGTTGTCGTTAAAACATTATCATGCAATAAAGATTTCTTTAATTATATTCTATTACTAACATTCATTGTTTACCCATGTTTATTGATAATGAATTGAATGTGTTATTCGGTCCAGGAACCTTCGTTACATGTCAAACAATCTGGTCACGCATCAATTATATTCGCAATCCAAAACCAAAACATCGGGATATATGTAACGGATAAATACATTTTCAAACACCCTGTCCCACCATCAGTCAATAATCATAAAGTATGGTTAGGTACTCAAGTCCCAAAAACTAATTGGTCACATATATATTAACTATAGCAGGTTATATAGTGAATTGTGAACATAATATGGTTCCTGTGGCTGGATATTCATTTAGTTTGGTTATGTTTAACATTATATATTAAATTTTCTTATATAAACTGGATAGTCCGTTTATTGAATACTTTTGCAGACAAAAATGATATATACAAGGAAAAAACCAACTTAAAGTTGAATAGAAGAAAAAATACAACAAAAAGAGGCACGTTGTGTCGTCTAAGAGAAGAGGACAACTTATATTCTCGCCAGCGACCAAGCGTCGGAGAATATGTATACGACCGAATGTGAGTCCAGTGTGTTCGAGATTTATATATAACACTCCAGAAAAACTCAGAACTCCGCGAACCCCAAGATCAGACAGGAAGAGGGTTAAACGGTCTCCAACATCGACTAAAAAGAAGACTCGCGTCCGGTTGTTCCCTGTTGAGAGTGATCCGGAGAACGAAATGATTAGTCTTATCCCAATCGTGTTGAAAGAACTAAGTCGGTGTGATCTTCAAGATGTGCCGCTGGAATTTTTCAAGCTTGTTACTATTTATTTGGCTTCGGGGGTAAATAATATTTTATTCGAGTCGAGGAACCCACCAATCAAAGCTCAGAATGGTCAGATATCGATTTTTTAAATCTATTATTTTTCACCACCTGGAATATTTAGTGGCCCAGTAAAAGTCGACGAGTAGACTGCCTCGGACCAAATTTGCGGATGAAGATGGTTAACTCGAAAATCAAGTAGCTTTTTTGTCAGATATTTGACAAACCGACAAAATGTTGAAAAATAACAGGTTTAGGCCAATTTTATACTATATTTGACTGTAGTTAGCATTAGTTTTGGTTGTTTAACCGATTCTGATCACTGAAGCGGGCATTTAAAAAAATATTTGTTGTTGGAATCTGATGATATGAGGGACCATCGAATCGGATTGATTAGCTTTAACTTTGATTTTAGGATAACTTATTAACCTGATCGTTTACAGAATACATCTTCTACTCAAATTACTTATATGTTTATATAATATTAGATTATATATATTAGATTGTTATTATTATCGGGAGTTTATTGAAAATGGCGTAGGCCTATAGTACCCCTTAATTAGTTTTAAGTTGTTCTATTTACTTATCAAATATCAACGAGCGAGTTAGATCATGACACGAATCTCTACTATATGGCGAACGGGCGGTAGCCATAGTAGAGATTCATGGCATGATCTACGAGCGAGTATGAATGGTTGCCCGCAAAACAAATTTCAATAATAATTAAATACATGTGAATTTAATGCTACTTCCCTCGCTAAGATCCCCCGAAGATTCCCGCTAACATCCTCCGGAAAAGGGAGGGATATCATGAATAGCACAGAACATAACACGGCGTTAGAATAACGTTGCGTTTGTCTCTGGGGGAAATCAGTCAGAACTAACTGACTAACACCACGACATTCAAAAACTATTTTAGAGTAGGGTTCATAAAAACTGTGCGAAGTGTTTCAGTTTGACGATGTTGTGTAACTACTACGAGAGTGCGACTTTGCGAGCTTGTGATTTTAATTAATTTCTATTAATTAACAGTTTTTCCTTTTATTAATTTCAGAAACATTTGAATTTGAAACAAAAATTGAATAATACAACTTAAAAGCTCCTTCCTGGTTCAACTCAAGCAGTGGCGATATTGCGATTTATTCATTTATCAAACGTTGGTTTATTTTAGCCTATAATTATATATGATGCATCAACCAGAATGACATTTTTTCTTATTCCCTATAATAATATTGATATATAAAGGTCATATAATTACTTATTATTTTATTCATTTATGTCTTGTGATAGTAATTCCGCGAAAAACGTATTAATTAGCCTGCCATAATACAAGTGAAGCAGTCTACTTTTGAGCCGATGTATACAGATTCGCCTCGGCAATATTCGGGGGATCTTAGCAAGGGAAGAATTACACTCTTGCGCTTCCATAAGTTCCATTAACTGTGAGGCATACACTACTCACTGGTCCTAAAACTAATTGTGATATTCGGCAATTGAAAGAATTCAGCCAAATTGCCGATTTTGGAATCAAATGTTGATTATATGTAGGCGTTACCATTTATGTCACAATTCCAGTTTTAAAAGCCAATGTAAGCGTTACCATTTCAAAACTCTGAAACATGCCTCGAAAATTGGTGACGGAAACCACCTGAACGCGATAATCTTTACAACCGTTACATATATATCTCGGTATAGATGACTGTGAGCTAGCAAACAATGTTTTACAGCTCATAAGCAATGATTTTTTTAGTGGTTTATGTACATAGTTTGCAAAAACGATAAATACCCACTTCGAGTCGCACCGAGCAGCCGGCATTTTTCGGTGAAAAACTTTGTTTTATGACGTAGGTTCCAGGCCCTGTATTTGATCACCCTACCAGAGTGTTTCATATCACTTTAATTTTGGCTCTGATGTATAAAACATATTAAAGCCACCGATCATCCTAATTGGGAAATAAATACCCCCCCCCCCCCCCCCCCTCACTGATCTGAATAGTAAATTGCTTGAGAAACAATAAATTAACATTGGATGGCCTAACTTGTCATATTGCATCATTACTCAGAAACCTCATGTTGGAATGTCTTGGTCAGCAGTCACTGCATCTTCTCCTTCTGTTGTCACAACCATGCCGGTCTCATCCACAGAAGCATCGTACAGACAGACACTCTGTGAATCCTGTGAAGGGAAGGTGTTATATATATGTGTTCGAAAAACAGAAAAATACGGAAGAATTAAAAACATTCAATAATAAATTATGTATTGTTCTTGAACCCTTTACCCAACAGAAGGGCCCTGTGCCAATGCATTCTCTAACATATGCGAGTCGACCATAGGTCGCCTCGCATATATAAGAGAATGCATTGGCTTAACACATTAAAAATTATAAAATTGTTAAAGAATGTAAGAAAAAATGGTAAAAAGTGTTAAAAAAGGTTTTTTTTAGGCCAATGTATTCTCTTATATATGCGAGGCGACCTATCGTCGACTCGCATATATAAGAGAATGCATTGGCACAGGGCATAACTGTAACTATCACAATGTGGTCAAGGAGCCGGTTCCAATGATATCCATATTTGTATGGTTCTATTGAGACAGACCGAAGATATTTTAGGCTGTTGAAGCTTTATTTGGCCGGTTTTGGCCGGTTTGTTGTACAATACATACCGATTACGTCAACAATGTCAATGGCGACGTCAACTATAACATAAAATTTCTTCACTAAATTATGAGGTATATCCTACATTAAGCGCTCATTTGTTCAATAAATAAAACAATATCAACCTAAATTTTAGTATATTTCAAGCTACAATCATCAGAGTGTGCAATAAACATAGAACAACGCAGCTTTGTGAACATGTTAACGTTATTGCACTCATTTGTCGTCCCGCGAGGTAAAACTCGAACCTCCATATAATCAGATTCCAACAACATCAACATTTTTAGAAATGCCGCTTCAGTTATCAGAATCGATTAGTTGCGCAAAAAAATGCTAACCATGCCAGAAACGTGTTATTTATGAATATGTTGTTTGATGAAATTTGGCCTTATTATCAACAGAAAGCCTCTTGATTTTAGAGTTATCCATCTTCATCCGCAATTTGGTCCGAGACCGTTGGCTCGTCGACTGTTTACTGGGCCACTATTAAGTCTCGATGGTGAAAAATAATAGATTTCAAAATTTGATATCTAATAACTCTGAGCTTTGATAGGTGGGTTCCTCGACTCGAATCAAATCATGTTTACCCCCGAATCCAAATAAATAGTAATTGAGGGGCGCTTACTCGGATTATGCATCTTTAACTTAAAATCTGTGTGTTTGAAATTAAGGATAACAAAAATGTGATAAATATCAGTCCTGATTCAATATATATGTTTAGTATCTTTGGTGAACATGGGACTAAAATTAATATTTTATCTATAATATCTCGCACTATCTTTAGCCAGGAGTTGTGTGTGAGACAAATTCCATTGCTACAGTAATGCTCTAATTAAACGACTCCTTAACTTTTCAGGATTTAGTCGGAAATATGGCTTGTTGCCATTCATTGGAAAGCTCTCCCCGAGAGCTTTCCGATGAATGGCAACAAGCCATATTTCCGAGTGGTTAAGAGGTTGATTAATTACAGCATTACTGCTATATCCCTAAAAATTATTGAAATTAGTATACCATTACTACCTCCATTTTCTCTATATCCTCTTTGACTTTTGTTCGGTCAAATCTGTTCTTGAGTAGAGCGTACACGAAGCCGCCTCCCCCTGCACCCGCCACGCAGCATCCATACACGTACGGACGGAGAATGTTCATAAGGTCAGCAATGAGCTTCGGTTCACATCCAGGCGCCATCACCTTCTTCAGCCTCCAGTACAGATCAAAGCAGAGCCCGACTGTTTCAAAATCACCTGAAGGCAGGAAAAACCATTTGCAGAATGAGGTCTCCGGAGGGTGAATTTAGTGATGCTATCCCGCACAGTGAATTATCTATAGTCTCAAATTAACATTGTAAAAAGTCTGCAAATAGTGTGTCTGTAATTTGCAGAATGAGGTACCAAGAGGGTGAATTTGGTGATGCTATCCCACACAGTGGGCTAGCATCACTAAATTCACCCTCTAGGGACCTCATTTTTCTTAGGCTTCATGTACTGGGAGTATATAGTCTAAAATTACATTTTCCCTACTGTTCAGTTTCTATATCCCCTAATTTGCAGAAGATAGAATGCATAATTGAGGTGACTAATGGGTGAACATCACCAACTTCAAACGGGGAACTTCAATCTGATCCAAGGTCTCCCATAGCAGTTGATACCTAAGCAGAAAGAAGTTCCCAGAGAGTGAATTTGAGAGCCATGCGGGATACATCACTAAATTCACCCCCTGTGGACCCCATTTTGTAAATGTCAGATACACTATATCCAGGCTTGCCAACAAGAGTCCGCCAGGCATGGCATAATATTAGGGCCCTGCGAATCGGAACTTTTCCACATATTCAAATTCTGATATCGAATCAGGAAGCTGATATCGATATTGCACCGGTACATAGTGTATAAGACTTCAAAGTTATTCCCGAATTGAGTTCCTATATGGCACCGGGGAATGTTCAGTGTATAGAGCATTTTGAAAGAAGATTGCATTATATGTGCAATTCTACGCTTGTATAATATATATATAGTAATGCCCTAATTAATCGACTCCATAACCACAGCAGAATTATGGGTAACTTTTCAGGATTTGTTCGGAAATATGGCTTGTTGCCATTCATCGGAAAGCTCTCGCCGAGAGCTTTCCGATGAATGGCAACAAGCCATATTTCCGACTAAATCCTGAAAAGTTACCCATAATTATACTGTGGTTATGGAGTCGATTAATTAGGGCATTACTGTACAGTGCAGTCTTGCACTATGTTCAAGGTACCTACCTTTCACTAATGAGTTTGAACACTTGTGTGCCAATTTGACCAGTTTGTCTTCTGTCACGACTATTTCAGGATTTCTGGCATACCAATTTCTCACTACTTCCTGGAAGTATAAGTAGGATGAAACCAAATTACCACTAACTTACTGCTGCTGGTCGGTGTAGTAACATTTTACACAATCTTTCATGTGTCATAAACCAATCACAGACCAAACAAATAGTAAAAGGGCTGCTTCATTGAAAAGACACTTTGACACAAAAATTATATTATGTAAACACCACATGTAATCCTTCCACCTGTCGATACTATAAAATGTAGTAAGAATAACTACATATTGATGCATATATGGCAAATTTTGGTACACCGAAAAAAATCACAACTTTTGTACCCTGTTGTTACGTCGGGTACATTGGGTGCAACCATAAGTAACCATTTGTACCCATGGGCCTGAAAGTAGTTCCGGGAATATGTTTTCTAATTTGTACCCAATGTCACTTTGGGATTTCTGAGAAAAAAAGAAAAAAAAGTAACAAACGTAACATTATCTAATATGTAAAGTAACCATGTGTACCCTATATACCATGGGCTGTAAAGTAGTTCAGGAAAATTATTTTCTAATTTGTACCCAATGTAACCAGGTACCTTGGGATTTCTAAGAAAACAAAAATAAAAGTAACAAATGTATTACATTAACTGGCAGGTAAAGTAAAAAGTTGTAAGCTATGTACCAATGGATTGTAAATTAGTTTCAAAAATATGTTTTCTAAGTTTCTAAATTTGTGCTTATGAAATGTACCCAATGTGCCCTACGTAACAACAGGGTACAACAGTTCTGATATTTTGCTGCGTACCAAAATTAGACATATCTATATTGATGGGGTGTTAGAATAACTACATCTTGATGAGGGGGTGTAAGCTTTTCTAAACCTTATAAGCGACCACTAATTGTGAGGCTCTCCTGAAATGAATGGTAGTGAGTCAACAATAGTTTAAACTTAATAGTGGAGTTGAAAAGTCACTTGCCAACACTTTTGCCAAATGAAAATATTTTTTGCCAAATGATAACTATTTTTGCATTTGTCAACTTTGGCAAACAGCAGTGCGAACCCAGTATAGAAGTGAAGTGTATTTGGAGGGCTAACCTGGAGTAAGTTTCTGGCTAGTCTCGTCTTCCCCGTGTAAATAAGGATGAGTTTATCATTAAACTCCTTCATTATCTCCGCACTTATTTCAAGAGGTAAACATTCCACTTTAAGAGGAAGTTCGGCGGCTGATGTACCCAGGTTAATCCCACCCATCAAACCACCGATCTGGTCCTGCCAGCCACCGCCCGTCGTCAGTAACTGCTCAAGATAGAGAATCTGAAATAAAAATATCACATTTAAATTCCTAACATTTTCTATTTCATTCCTTCCTCACTGAGAGCTTTCCGATGAATGGCAACAAGCCATATTTCTGACTAAATCCTGAAAAATTACCCTTAATTCTGCTGTGGTTAAGGAGTCGATTATTTAGGGCATTACTGTAATTGTGCACCTGATTTTGGATACACTTTGTACAAGACCAGTTTTATTATGGAACTCAAACAGTACTTACACAGTGTACAAGACTAGTTTTATCACAAGTTTGTCCAGAGGCCCGGAGTAATGTTTCCATGACAGCACCAGCTAAGATACTGCTGGTCCCAAGGCCGGATCCGTAAGGTAGATTGGACCATGTCTGTAACTCAAAACCTCCACCGTAGTTATCCGTTAGCTGAGTCTGGAGTGATGTCGAGGAATTTAGATTGACGATGTTGGCACATATAAAGGCAGCTTTCAGTAAGGCACCTGTCAATGAAAATTACATTTTCATTAGAAAATACTTAATCCCTAATAAGACACTTGAATACTCAACTATATTGCATCTTAATTTCTATTCACAAGGGGGATCTATGACACACTATGTAAATTTTATTATTTCGGTACGCAATAGCTTAAGTATGTTTTTGAACGTTACTCTTAAAACCGAAAGCGAGATCACTAGTAAATTTAGATCATGTGTCATGTAGGCATTTAAATAGCTTTCATAGTTCACTTCTCCTTTTGTGCAAATGTCAGACATGCTACATACAGACATGGGGATACCCCAACACACTATATGACCTTGACTAGATTATGAATGGGGTAACCATATTATAATATTAGACAAACAATGTAAAGAAACAAAAAATTGAGACGGGAAAAGCGAGGCAATAGCTTGATGTCATCTTATTTATATAATTTGTGTTTCTGCAAAGCAGGCTGTCATCATCAAATTCACCCTCTGGGAACCTCATTATGCTTTAAGCCCTTAACTTCTACGGGAGACCTGGGATAAGATTGAAGTTCCCCAGTTGAAGTTGGTGATTTTCACCCATTAATCACCTCCATTATTCATTTTATCTTTGTTATAGAAACTGAACAGAAGGGCAAAAGTAACTAAAACAATGTTATTTGAGACTATAGATACTTCCCAGAAGATGAGGACTAAGCAGAATGAGGTCCCGAGACGGTGAATTTGGTGTCGAAGGAGGATTGGAAATAATATTAGATTCCAATGACAGAGCAGAAGATGGCAGGATGAATAGTATCCATAAATACTGTGATGCTAGCCCACTGTGCAGGGTAGCATTACTAAATTCACCCACTGGGGACCTCATTCTGCAAATGTCAGACAAACTATAGCCAGCAATTGAAGAACTAACTATTACCTGGTGATGTAGGTATATATTACCTGGTGATGTAGGTATATATTACCTGGTGATGTAGGTATACAGTAATCTATTACCTGGTGATGTAGGTTTAGAGTAATCTATTACCTGGTGATGTAGGTATACAGTAATCTATTACCTGGTGATGTAGGTATATATTACCTGGTGATGTAGGTATATATTACCTGGTGATGTAGGTATACAGGTAATCTATTACCTGGTCCTGGTGATGTAGGTATACAGTAATCTATTACCTGGTGATGTAGGTATATATTACCTGGTGATGTAGGTATAAAGTAATCTATTACCTGGTCCTGGTGATGTAGGTACACAGTAATCTATTACCTGGTGATGTAAGTATATATTACCTGGTGATGTAGGTATAAAGTAATCTATTACCTGGTGATGTAGGTATATATTACCTGGTGATGTAGGTATATATTACCTGGTGATGTAGGTATATATTACCTGGTGATGTAGGTATATATTACCTGGTGATGTAGGTATATATTACCTGGTGATGTAGGTATACAGTAATCTATTACCTGGTGATGTAGGTATACAGTAATATATTACCTGGTGATGTAGGTATATATTACCTGGTGATGTAGGTATATATTACCTGGTGATGTAGGTATATATTACCTGGTGATGTAGGTATGCAGTAATTACCTGGTGATGTAGGTATATATTACCTGGTGATGTAGGTATATATTACCTGGTGATGTAGGTATATATTACCTGGTGATGTAGGTATACAGTAATATATTACCTGGTGATGTAGGTATATATTACCAGGTGATGTAGGTATATATTACCTGGTGATGTAGGTATATATTACCTGGTGATGTAGGTATATATTACCTGGTGATGTAGGTATACAGTAATCTATTACCTGGTGATGTAGGTATACAGTAATCTATTACCTGGTGATGTAGGTATACAGTAATTACCTGGTGATGTAGGTATATATTACCTGGTGATGTAGGTATATATTACCTGGTGATGTAGGTATATATTACCTGGTGATGTAGGTATACAGTAATATATTACCTGGTGATGTAGGTATATATTACCCGGTGATGTAGGTATATATTACCAGGTGATGTAGGTATATATTACCTGGGGATGTAGGTATATATTACCTGGTGATGTAGGTATATATTACCTGGTGATGTAGGTATACAGTAATCTATTACCTGGTGATGTAGGTATACAGTAATCTATTACCTGGTGATGTAGGTATACAGTAATCTATTACCTGGTGATGTAGGTATACAGTACTCTTAGGGCCCTGCGAACCTTATAATTTAGGTCGAACCGAACCTTGAAACCGAATCATCGTCTTGGTTTCGAATCGAACCGAATCTCGAACCTCGAACCCAATTACCGACCGTGTCATTGAAGAGAGTCCAAGCGACGTACTCATAATACTAGTAGCCAGTTAGAACGTATGTGGATCATTATAATAGTACAATCAACGTGTTATATACAAATTTATCGTATACGATATAAGATAATTACATGTTGAAGAATTATTTTATATTGGAGATGAATGACAATCCGATAAAACGTTGATTTTATGTTCCGTTTATGTCCATACATTATATTACATAACCCCGATTAAAACAAATATCCGATTATCATTCTCCGTATATACCCGCGTCCGCTCACTGAGCATCACTCATGACAAATCATAACTTATGACTTATTCTAACAGTAAGTGAGACAGATGTCTGATTGAATCATCGGTCAAGCTTCCAATAGTAAATATGTACAATGTAAACAACGCGATAAACGACGCATTGAACTCCTAACACACTGACATCATGAACGCGCCACGTGGCATAACTCGGTAACTATTAACAGACTCGTCAATCTGTAACTGCGACAACACATGACAAAGATCAAAGCGTGCCGACGTCGCGTTGTAGCAATTCAGTGTCATAAGACAAAGCACATCGGGTTACATAATCATGTCAATCATTTATGCTGATAAACAATGGCCACACCTTCTCCTCACTGTGATTGGTTGACTCCAATTGTTGACACAGAAGGCTGCCGGAAATACCTATTCACTTTCAGCCAGTTTACGGAATTCAAAAAAGCTTGTTCGATCTGTATTCATCAATAATCATAACTTATTGTTTCGTTTGTTAGGTATAATTATGTCTATTAGTAAAGTTATATGGAGAATAAAACAAACTTTGACGAGGTAGAACTTTGACTGAGATAGAAATGTTATAGTTTTACTAATTAATTATCACGAATTTGACATGTCCGACTGTACCGTTTAGCGGGAGCGGAATAAAGTTATGCCAAAAGACCCGTTCAATGAAATATCACCCAGTTACCCCGCCCGAGTAATGATCAAAGTAATTATGTCCAATGTAAACATAAAATCATAGTATCACACAGTTGTATGTAAACCAATTAATATACGGTATATAATCAATAAACAATTCCCAGTACGCAAAATTTGCCCATTTTGCGGGACTAAAGAAAAGGTTCGATATAAACGAATCCCGTCTAAGGTTTCGAACCGGACCGAATCATCACGGCGGTTTCGAACCGAACCGAACCTCGAACGGTTCGCAGGGCCCTAAGTACTCTATTACCTGGTGATGTAGGTATATATTACCTGGTGATGTAGGTATATATTACCTGGTGATGTAGGTATATATTACCTGGTGATGTAGGTATATATTACCTGGTGATGTAGGTATACAGTAATCTATTACCTGGTGATGTAGGTGTACAGTAATCTATTACCTGGTGATGTAGGTATACAGTAATCTATTACCTGGTGATGTAGGTATACAGTAATCTATTACCTGGTGATGTAGGTATATATTACCTGGTGATGTAGGTATAAAGTAATCTATTACCTGGTGATGTAGGTATATATTACCTGGTGATGTAGGTATATATTACCTGGTGATGTAGGTATATATTACCTGGTGATGTAGGTATATATGACCTGGTGATGTAGGTATATATTACCTGGTGATGTAGGTGTACAGTAATTACCTGGTGATGTATGTATATATTACCTGGTGATGTAGGTGTACAGTAATTACCTGGTGATGTATGTATATATTACCTGGTGATGTAGGTATACAGTAATCCATTACCTGCTAATATAGGTGTACAGTAATTACCTGGTGATGTAGGTATACAGTAATCACATAAATCTTTTGTTTCCTTGCATATGACCTGAGTTTCTTCACCATTCTGACCAGATATCTGCAGTATTATCTCTGGCCTGTCAAAATAAATAGAATTCTCTTTTCAGACTGAAAAGTGTGCCTTGGTTCCACCACAGATGCTGCAAGGATTTATATCACAGGTGGAGAAAAATGGCAAGCACTCAGATGCTGCGGTGCTGCGATGTTAGACCCTTCTCTACTAGTTGAAGTGCTGTATAGGTCTCTACTACTCTAGTGTGAAAAAAATTAGCTAAAAACGCAAAGGGTTATATATATTTCATTCTCCTAATATTAATTGATAGATGCATTTCCAGACAGGGGACTTTGATTCCTATTTATTATTTCATACCCAGGAAATATAATATTTATAAATAATATTACTTTTTCCTTAAGGGAAGCCCGAAACTGAACTATATGGATGGATTACGTCTCCGGCCTTGTGTCAATCAGGAGGGTTAAAATTTTATTGCTGTGCCGACCCACTCACACCCGTGTCCAGATTAGTCTCGCATGAATACACCCGCATTCTATCTATTGTCTAGTCAGTTTTTTATTTCCGACTTAATCATGAGATTTGCGAGTCGCGGGGTTGGGAATGGCACCACCATGGGAGGGATCTATGATAGTTCAGTTTCGGGCTTCCCTTAAGGAAAAAGTAATATTATTTATAAATATTATATTTTTCCGCCAAGGAGAAGCCCTCAACTGAACTATATGGATTAGAATGCAAGCCCAGGAGGAGGCACGAGCAATAAAGTTAATTAATATCCAAATTCGATGGGAATGTACTCTTCCGAAACAGGATTCATGTAAATGTGATTTAGTCATGAATCAGATATGATTATGTTACGTGAAAGAGCTCCCAATTCAGATTACGACATTGCTCAAATGTGTACCGCCCCCCCCCCCCCCCCCTTGTTTTTGGAATAAACATCCCAGGTAGTGCCATATAATTCATGCTAGCGAGACAACCGAGCAAGTATAACTTTGCTTCATCCTATTCCCTTTGTTATCTTCTTCGCTCTCTCGACAGTTCACATTATGAACTGATGTCACATGCAGCCATTGTGTATGCCATAAGATATCAGAATGCTTATGATACACCAGGGAGCAAATTAACTGGAATCGCATCGCGATTTGCTACTGAAATGTGGATACCGGTAATAGCGAGGAATTTTTTATACATGTATGATGTTATAAAAATGGTATCTAATCATGTCAATGTGAGATTATTTGCTAATCAAATATCGAAAGTAAATTGCTCCCTGTGATACACAAACCAGATATAAAAATGATATGCTGCAGATATCATAGCTCCAGCCTCGTATAATGTAGAGAGCAGGGAACGCCATCATGATCCAAGGTAGCATTGCATACCAGTATATATGGGATTAGAGAACACCCCTGAGGACTTGATGAACAAGCATAGAAGCATCAGTGATCTATGATGGCGCACATAACGAGTGTCGGGTACATTTCGAAATGATCAAATTTAGCAGAATGATCAAAATTGCAAAATGACCGGTGAAGGAGTGGCCTGGAGGTATCCCGAAGGTATTACGATTCCAGGAGATTGGACCCCATCGTGTGGAGATGTGGGCCACTGCACTGTGGGGAAGAGATAGAAGGCTGGTTGGTGCAGCTCTTGGAGGCACACAACAAGTCTTCCCCACCCAGAACATTCAGCCTTTCTTTCCTACCGGCGAAGGAGTGGCCTGGAGGTATCCCGAAGGTATTACGATTCCAGGGGATTGGACCCCATCTTGTGGAGATGTGGGCCACTGCACCATGGGGAAGAGTTAGAAGGCTGGTTGGTGCAGCACTTGGAGGCACGCAACAACAAGTCTTCCCCACCCAGAACATACAGCCTTTCTTTCCTACCGGTGGAGGAGTGGCCTAGAGGTAACCCGAAGGTGTACGATTCCAGGGGAGTGACTGGACCCCATCTGTGGAGATGTGGGCCACTGCACCGTGGGGAAGAGGCAGAAGGCTGGAGCAGCTCTTGGAGGCACGCAACAACTCTTCACTTCCCCAGAACATCCTCCAAAGGCTACAGTGCAGGATCTTTCCTGACTGAGATAAATACTTGTACTTATCGCAAATTGTTGAATTAAATGAAGCAATATAAGATATCAACCTGTATCCTCATCCTGTACAAAATCACTTACCAGCGGAACATCAGAATCCTCGTCCGACAGTGTGCCTGGTGACCCACTGTCGACCCGCGATTCTTGCTCATCGTCGTCAAACCTGCCGACGCCACGCGATGCAGAGAGGCATGTCAAGATCGACGCCAGCCAACAGAATGGGCTGCATCAGGTTGGGATACCAGACTGTGGAAGAGGCCTACTCTGAAATGATTCGACGTAAGACAAATGCTCTTGCATTTGGGATAAGTAGCTATGTCCTGTCCAAGGTCACCCCCTCAAAGTCTGGGGCACGAGCAATGGCAAATGTATAATAAGCTGTACCCCCAAGGCCAGAGGGAATTAGTTCCGATGAGCCATTCGATCAGAGGAAGCCCCTTCCATGGAATCCCCCAAATGCAGTTGGTCCTGACCAAACTGGAATAAATGTCGATGACATACCACTATGATCACATGACGGCGGAGGAGCAGGCCCGGATGTATCCCGAAGGTATTACGATTCCAGGGGATCGACTGGACCCCATCTTGTAATGATGTGGGCCACTGCACCATGGGGAAGAGTCAGAAGGCCATTTGGCTGGTGCGCTATGTCTATGAGAGCAAGAGCGTCACGTGACAACGAGTCTTCCCCACCCAGAACAGCCGCCATAGGCTACTCCCAGGTGCCCAATAATTGTGATGACCTATAAACAGATCTTCGTGGCATGAATCCAGGCCGAAATCAAATACTGATAGAAATTTCACTCTATGTGGAATAATAGTAGATCGATGTGAATTGTCTCGAAATTTAATAATCGTATTGCCACTACCATTAGGCACCTGAGAGAAAGGTGCTGGAGCAATCGCCCGAGAAGATTGGTTTCCCGAATCAACCACTTGCAGCACCCGCCTACCATTGGTTCACACTGCCGTAGCAGGACCGGGTGGGGCCTGAACTGGTCCTGCCCGAGGTAAAGACTGGTACGGTTGCTCAAAGTAGGTAATCATTGACTAATATGCCCTCACCCAACTATAACAAGTAATACACCCGTGAATGAGCAACCCGCACTGTGTGGCCAGCAAATTCGAATCACGTTCGACTGCAAGACATGCTGTTAGTTATAACAAAGCAAGGTTAATAGACATAATACAATACAATCTGTAGGTTATTGAGTAGAAAGTAAGGTTAATATAATTACGTTATACCCCTGGCCACGTGATCTTACCTGCTATGACAGGTAAGATACTGTCTTTTCTCGTATATGAGGACGATGAGTTCCGAATGCACATAGGCAAGAACTAGGCGGTTTCCGTTAGGCAAGAGCGCTTACAGCGGACGTGAAGATACGAATGCCTTCATTTTCGTCATGATTGTATCGAATCGTTTTGTCACATAATCAGTGGATATGTGACAATAGACGAAGAGCCATGTCTTGGCCGCATCGGAAATATATTGGCAGTAGATGTGCGCAATATAAACGCTGTGCATGTAAGCTCGCCTTAGACATGTAACAATACAAATGCACTTAATGCAGTCCTTTCTGATATTCTGCGCAATATAAATGTGTTGCATGTAACTGTGCATCATACACGAGTGAAAGCTATTTGGCAGAATATCGTTTTGATATATGTGGAAATAGAAGTTAGTGAGCCAAGTGATGGTCTCTACTGGAAAGACTATTGGCAGTGAATCTGGAGCACGTGACAATATGTATTCTTTCTATTTCGCTGTTTGCCGTTATCATTCACTGATGAAACTGCAAAGTATGTCAGTATTGGGATGAAAACTGTTCACCATATGTAAGCATACTAGTAGTCAGTTCTGACAGCATACATGAGGCCCTGATACCATATGATTGTCATGTACAATGTATGGAACTATTACGGCGTGCAATACATTATTGCAAGCTCGCCAATGCCGAGGCATATTAGATCCTACGGTAAGATGGCATTGAGGCACTTAAACCATAATATGTCAATGGGACCGAGAAGTTGAATGTATCGACAAACACTAATGTCTGAGGATAAAAGGTCAGATGTGTCAAGTTGGTGACATCTGCTGATCACAGTCGTTACATCACAAAGATTGTCAATTCTAAGTGCCAACGGCGGATGTTATGAAGGAGAAACATCAATCGAATGAAAATTCAGTGAGATGCTGGCAAGCCAATAAATCGTTGCAACACCCTGACCATGTTGTGAACAAGGTGTGCCATATTGAAGACGAAGCTTTCCCTTATTGGCCAAGTTCCCATTGGAGATGGTTACTCTCCACAAGTAGGCCAGTGGTCTCACTTCAAGTCGAACATCCAAGATGGCTCCAAAATGTTCTTACCATGGGTAGAATCACCATTGTTTAAGTAAAGTGAGCCAAGTGTAGCTGTTTCTCTTTGAGTGTCAGGCTACAAAGTTTTCACTTCATTGCAGTTGGTGATCAATATTTCGTAGTAACCCAAACTGTACATACATGGATGTAAAGAATGCAACACAATATTTAGATCGTCAGACAACACATCAATTTGAAGTGTGGTTATATATGTGATAACGAATACCATCCCCCTGTTACGGAGTGTTAGTAACTATTGTACTGATGATACAATGAGTTATATGATATTTAATCGTGATAGACAAGGCAGAATTTTCTAAATACCTTGAAGTCGCTGTAATGTTTTATTACATTTGCCATGTGTCTAACAAGACCACACGCTCATACATACTGGCGGGCGTACATTCGCAGGTATTGATCGTTAAAATAATGTTACAGATCGCTCAGTCGAAAGAAATGTGAATTGTCATCTGGAGTGATAACAAGTACTATCTTTCGTATTTATTCATGTAAATTATTACAAAGGAGGATATGGCTGTCCTGTGCAACTTTCTGCGAATTAACAGAGCAGTGCCATGTATGATTTGGCAGTATACATTATGATACAAAGCAACGGAACTTACGAAATAACCGAAGCGAGTCGACGGAAACTTATGTAAAGTGAAACACGTGTAGCACGAAATTAGGAGATATCGCATACCGTACTACATTGCGTCCTCAATTGTAAGTCATGATAGTCATCACGCCGTATGTGTGGCACAATATGCACTATGTGGTTTTGCCACAAGTAAGCTATGTGCATCTTTAGTCATTGTCAAGATGGCCATCTTAATTCCAATTGTTGTTGTTGTTGTTGTTGTTGGCATCATAATCATCTGTAGCTGATTAATGTCACTGGTGCATTAACTGCTGGTGCTGTATTCACTAGGTGCTATACTCTGTATTGTTGAAAGATAAAAGCCGTCTTGAGGAAAACAAAAAACACGGAAACAAATTACGGATACAGTGAAACGAAAAAAGTTCCCGTTTCGGATGTGAGAAATATTAATTAACTATCGGGTACAATAAATTGCAAGTTTGTAATATCAACAATAAATATTGAGTCGATAAACTCGCAACACAGAAAGATACAACCTTGAGAAAATAGAAACGATCCTGTCCTGGCGAGGAGGAATAAAAACTGACTAGACAATAGATAGAATGCGGGTGTATTCATGCGAGACTAATCTGGACACGGGTGTGAGTGGGTCGGCACAGCAATAAAATTTTAACCCTCCTGATTGACACAAGGCCGGAGACGTAATCCATCCATATAGTTCAGTTGAGGGCTTCTCCTTGGCGGAAAAACTATATAGATTGTGTAGCGGAAGAGATAATCCACCTTTATCAATTTTTATAATTTTTTCTAACATTCTATAACAATTTTTATAATTTTTTCTTATATTCTTTAACAATTTTATCATTGTTTTTTTATCATTTTTTCTTACATTCTTTATAAAATTTTCTTAAATTCTTTAACAATTTTTATTATTTTTTACCATTATCTCTTATTAACAATTTATTTTTTTCATTTTTTTCTTGCACTCTTTAACAATTATAAATAATTATATAAAATTTGTTAGGTCAATGCATTCTCTTATATATGCGAGGCTACCTATGGACGACTCACATATATATAAGAGAATGCATTGGAACAGGGTTTTTCAACAAATTAGGAAGCTCCCGTCATGAAAAGTTTAAATTTATTTGTTGAATATTCCTCCAAATGATTCAATGGGAAAATATAAATACTCATCAGCATCACATCTATTTATTTGTTCAAACGTCAAATTTAAACATAGATACGTCAGAACAAGTAATGTATGGTCACATATACAATTTCGGAGGCAGTACTTTGTACTTTTACAATGTAATAGTAGATCCGATCTCTGTCAATATTTGCCCCCTGTTCAGACTGATACGCTTCCCAACTCTCGATGCTCCCACAGACAAGGTGGTTAGGTTGTGGATAAGATCATCGCCGTCTGGACTTGAAGAGGTTGGTGCGAATTGAACCACGACATGGGACGAAAATCAGGACCGATTTTCAAACTTGATCTGAGTTGAGCGACATCTCAGTGTGCCATTCCAATCGACACATGACCATTTTGAGATGAAATGAGAATTTGTCCACACTCACTGAAGCAAGCATACAGTAATGCCCAATTATTCGACTGCTTAACCACAGCAGAATTATGTGTAATTTTTCAGGATTTAGTCGGAAATATGGCTTGTTGCCATTCACAGGAAAGCTCTCGGGAGAGCTTTCCGATGAATGGCAACAAGCCATATTTCCGACTAAATCCTGAATAGTTACTGTATTTGAAGCAATTAAAACTCATACTGAGGCAGGGCCTCCATACAGCTATGCTCTCATTAAGCGACCTGTTTAACGAGGTTATGGCCCGGTACTTACCGCGGTGATACCACCAAAATACCGCGGTTATCATTTGTACCGTGGTGGAGGGCGGTTGACCCGCAGTACTGGTACAGTATTTTTACTGTTGGTTACCGCAGGTCACCGTGTTATTGGTGTTCGTTACCGCCGTACACCGCGTTATTTTTTTCGTGACTGCGTTCAATTTACCGCTAACGGCCATCCACCGCGGAGAGAGAACACGTCTGAAACAAGGCGTCATATGGTGGGTAAATGATTATGGATAACTTCTGTATTGAATGAATACCTGTAAGCTGCACATAATTATGTATACGTAATGAATATAAATGAATAATAATGCAATCGGAGTACATATGGGCAAAGTACAAAGTCAGGTTTACATGTAACATATTACAAATTTACACGTTTAATCTCATGTCATGTATATATGTGAAATATTTTTACCAGTAAATCAGATTATTAGAATATGTTTTAACCACGTCGGCGGTTTTTGAACTCAGCTATAGTTGCTTATGGCGATTACGCAAAGCATCATGGAGTAATAGTTTTGTTGTTAGCATCTATCTTACATATCATCAAATGATTTACGCACCCGATTCCTATACCGGTTTCCACTCATGCCGCGTCATGCGGAATTTTTTGTTTGTGTTTCCGAAATCTAAATTTCTTACAAAATTGGAGAAGTAAATCAGCCATTTATCTGAATTTGGTCAAAACCAACGAGGACGGTGAAGGCCAGGGCGGCGTTCATTGCAGATATATTTCATATTTGTTCAAATCGTCATCAACGGAAGGAATATTTAAAAATCTATAGTTTTGTTCATATGCCAAACATAATCGGCATGTAAATAGTATATTGTCGTCAAGACGTACGATTGTACGCATGCGTGAAATAGTAAAGCAATGTACAAACATTTGCACCTCAAGATTTCTTGTCGGTGGGAATAAATGTATAATTAAGAAAGCGTGGCACATGTCATGCAGCAAAGTTGTTATCACTGTCAATGTGCGCGACAAAAGACACACACAAAACACCAAACATGGAAAGACACAACATTGTTTGATGTGAAATTGCAACATTGGTGATGGCATGCACTTGTGCGTTCTCGGTGTTCACAGTATAAATTATATTCCTATCTAATCGGAAGAAAAACATGCACAGCGTTGGAAAGTGGAAAAGTTTACCTCTAAATATGTTTGTTTGGTTATATACAGAGGTTAACATTGGAACATAATTAATGTAAGTGGTAGTTTATTCCCGATATGGTAGCAATAAAGAGCGTTTGTGTCACTTTTGTTTCACAAATATTTATAAATAGCTATTACGGGCAAAATATTTTAAAGATCGAATGAGCCTTGTCTGTTTAAAGCCACATGGCGGTTTGCTTTCCAAAATACACATAATATTATTCGCAATACCAAAATAGATCGATAAATATCTGTGCGTTCTCTGTGTTCGCAGTATAAATTTCTACGAGCATTATGTAAGCTAAACGGACGCACTGAAGTAATGAAAATACAAGTGTCCAAAACACAAAACAGCCATTCGCGCGTCCCGTGTGTAGTTTTACTGATAGCACCATCAACAAAACACAAATATTTATTTCACCCATTGAGGCCAGTTATAAAAAGACATGACAACATCTTATATTAACAGTCTACCAGCTGGAGTATGACGTAATCAGTGACATGTCCTTTTGCACATAATGTATTTGTTTTCCCTGGATATACGGCAGTTCCACTTTGTGTCTTTTATTGCTAAGACAGTAATTCCCTTTATACGAATAAATGGTGCTTGTGATTTGAAGTTAATGAATGTCAATAAAGTTAACAATATTTATTTTGGGTACTATTTAAATTATAGTTATCATTCAATTTGGGGATCACATACATCTGAACATTGATATAAACTATAGACTATAGATACAGGATTTACTGAGCTGTCTAAAATGGCCAAAATCATTTGTTCCCTTCCCGATAACCCACACTGCTTACAAATAGTGTCATCTATGGGAATTTTGGGCAATAAAACAACGAGACTAGAAGTGTTATTATAATATTATAATATTCACATTTAATTGAAAAATTACTTTCTCAAAGTAACTTATAGGCCTACTTACCTTTATATAATCTGGAAGCTTGGTATATTTCCCGATACTCGGCTTTCATCTATTTCAATATTTTAATAATACACTTCATGGTACACAATCATGGATGGAGATCGCGAGAACGGCCGTCCTATTTTGAAAGATTGACGGTCAGACATCAAATCCCGTCATTAACCTTGTTACAAAAACGCTACCGCATAGCGGTAATGTCACCATGTTTGTGCGGTGCATTACTGCGTGGCACTGCGGTACCAACATCCGTTACCGCTTGCAGTGCGGTGGTACCGCGATGTCCGCGTGGTAGTGCAACCGCGAATCGGCGGTATGTCGCGGTACTGCACCGCGGTATTAACGCATGAACACCTCGTTAAAACAGGTCGCTTACTTTGAGCAGTGCTGTATATCTGATAGATATGATGACGATATAAATTTTTCGAGAAAACAATGAGAAATAGTATGTCTGTCATTTACAGAATGAGGTACCCAGAGGGTGAATTTAGTGACGCTATCCCAAATTCACCCTCTGGGGACCTTGTCCTGTTAGGCCTCAACTGCTATGGGAGATCTAGGATCAGATTAAATTTCTCCAGGGAAGTTGGTGATGTTCCCCCATTAGTCACCTCAATTGTGCATTTTAACTTCTGCAAATCAGGGGATATAGAAACTGAACAGAAGGGAAAAAGTAACTAAAAACAATGTTAATTTGAGACAATAGATACTTCCCAGAAGATGAGGCCTAAGCAGAATGAGGTTATTAGAGGGTGAAATTGGTGATTCTAGGAGAGAAAGGTGAGAGATATTTTTATGACTTACTGCTCAATTCTTCTTGCCTTGGCACCAACTGGTCTCTGAAAAAATAACAATTATTAAATGGACATGGCTCATTCGAGATTCCACATTTTGTCTACGTAATTTGGAAGGAGGTATAAGATAGGTTGACAAATACATGAAATATTGATAAACCAGCTTCATGTGCTCTGAAAAATACTTTCCATGGCACAGCCATATTCCAGCTGTTTTAAGTTTTTCGTCATAAGTGAAACAAATGCTCTTTAATTTCTACCATATCAGGAATAGACTAACATGGAACGCGCTTTTCAATGGAATCCTATTAGGGCCACTTGCTAATGGCGCTTTTGTCGCTTTCGGCGCGTGCCGAAACATACCCTAATGGCGCACTTTTTGTCGCTTCCGGTGCGCGCCATTAGGGAGTGGACCTAATAGTATGCCTAATGGCGAAAATACACCTAATAATATTCGCTTTTGAATTTCTCCCGGGATCGAAATAGTTTGATAAAAACTTGACCTACCTTTCTACAGGTATTACTTTTCCCAGAAAGACGAATTGAAGTCATAAATATACAACTGTGGACACGCTGTTCGGGTCCCAAACAAACAACCATGTGCACGGCATGGAACAGAAAAGTATGGAATCCTATTAGGGCCACTTCCTAATGGCGCTTTCGGCGCACGCCAAAAGCGACAAAAAGTGCGCCATTAGTATCACGCCGAAAGCGACAAAATGTGACCCGTTACCGGCGTGCCGAAACATGCGCTAATATCGCACATTTTGTCGCAAAAAAGTGCGCCGAAAGCGACAAATAGTGCGCCGTAACGGCGCATATTTTGTCGCTTTCGGCGTGTTACTAATGGCGCACTTTTTGTCGCTTTTGGCGCGCGCCGAAAGCGCCATTAGGAAGTGGCCCTAATAGGATTCCATACTTTTCTGTTCCATGCCGTGCACATGGTTGTTTGTTTGGGACCCGAACAGCGTGTCCACAGTTGTATATTTATGACTTCAATTCGTCTTTCTGGGAAAAGTAATACCTGTAGAAAGGTAGGTCAAGTTTTTATCAAACTATTTCGATCCCGGGAGAAATTCAAAAGCGAATATTATTAGGTGTATTTTCGAGCGCAAACCGCCAAGTGGTTTTAATTATTAACAGGTCACGATCAAATTCACGGCTATTTGGAAGTAAAACAATATACAAGTGCAAAAGTGATCGCAATTTAAAGATGGACTATCTCTTTTTATAACAAATTTTAGGTAGTTTCCTGGTTAGGAAATATGACATATGAGTTGGAAATCCCTGCCCGGAAACGATTCTGTCCATTAATATTGATTATATTTCGATATTATCTATTATAAAATTACAAATATGGTATCAATTAATGGGCCATATATTTGTTACTATATATAGAACTTTTGGATAGAGACCTCCAGCATGGTGCTCTATTAAATATTAAGTGCGATTCAAGTAGACAAGATCTAGAGCATAACATATACTTATTATCAATAATTAAAATAACTAAAAACTACAAATATAAAAGACGGTCGTGAATATCAGAGACCATTATTGAATGGCACAGAGTTATTTTATAGGAAAACAAATTCCAAATAAAATCAATATTAATTGATAAGACATGTTTCCAGACAAGGGTCTTCGATTCATATCTATTATTTATACCCAGGAAACTATAACTCATGTTGCAGAAGAGATAACCCATCTTTAAACAAATTTGCCGCCGAATAATTCAACGCACAGGACAGACTGATACATGTAATAATGATGAAGAACTAACTTCGTTGAATATATATCTCTATACATACCAAGCCATTGATGAGAATAGAGACAATCGCTACTGCTCCTGAGTGTTCGTACGTGATGGGCGGAGTATCTGACCATCCACCTGAGATGTCGATTCGGGCCGGACACTCGGCAGTTACCCACATCCCTACTGCTGGTTTCGGTGATGGTTTTGTGTAGAAGAACTGGGATCAGGAAAATACAATTTCAGGTAATAAAACAAAATGACTGTAACAAGGAAAAACAATATGTATGAATCGAGAAAAGTGTCCATGACAACGAAGCATACAATAGGTTGTAGCTCTGTTAACCTCGACTCAAATCGAATTTAGTGAACTCGGTTGATAAATTCCGTATAAAATAGAAACTCAGGTGAGATCCTCTAATTATAAACTCACGTTTTTAGCTGACATAACAGCTTTCCTAATAAGGATCTGAGCAGCACCCTCGTAATGTCGTGCAGCTCTCACCAGTTTGTCCGGCCGATCTAACCATTTCTGTCTTTCGTTCTTCAGAGCTTCTATTCCGCTCACAACATCAGCATGCTGAAGAGAAATTAATTAAAGGTTAACCCTTTCATGATGGGGAAAGAGCTGGTGCAGCATTAATGATCCTGTGCCAGTGCATTTTCTTATATATTGTTCCTGAAACTTTTGCCAATGTATCGTCTTATATATGCGAGGGAGCATCACATATATAAAAGAACGCATTGGCCTAACAATATTTATCTTGACCTTGTAAGCCAGTGAATTCTCTTATATATGCGAGGCTTCCTATGGGAGACATGAGTATATAAGAGAATACACTATCACAGGGTCTTTAATGATGCACCAGCGCAACTCCCATCATAAAAGGGTTAAAATAAATATAAACAAGTGCATCCCGGGGTATCATTTGCGAAGGTTGTTTCTCGCGAAGGTTTATTAATTTTCTCAGGTGATTTAATTTCTTAACCCTTTCATGATGGAAGTTGCGCTGGTGCAGAATTAAAGACCCTGTGCCAGTGCATTCTTTTATATATGCGAGTTGCCCATAGGGAATCTCACATATAAGAGAATGCACTGGCTTACGAGGTCAAGGTAAATATTCTTAGGCCAATGTTTTCTCTTATATATGCAAGGCTGCCTATGGGAGACTCCCATATGTAAGAGAATGCACTGGCACAGGGTTTTAGCAAAATTTGAGGAAGCTCCCGTCATGGAAGGGTTAAAATGGACTGAAAAAAACTGGACAGAACCTGTTGCATGAGGGATATCCCTCATCCCATTGTTGTTCATGAATATACCGAAGATAAATCACATGAACGGAAAGAACCAGTTCCACGTTAATATCCCTTCCTTGGTGGTGGTTCCTAAGCATACCAAAGATCATAGAAATCCGACCAATGAGAACTAAGATAGAGAGATCCAGATGGACAGACACACGGATGAAACTCATTTCAATATTCCGGCTACACTTTGTTAATATAGTTAATACAAAGTAATCACTGGGAACAAGCCTGCACATAGCGTGTCTGTCATTTGCAGAATGAGGTCCCCAGAGAGTGAATTTAGTGATGCTATCCCGCATAGCGGGCTCTAAGGCCCTCAACTACTATGGCAGACCTAGAATCAGATTGAAGTTCCCCAGTTGAAGTTGGTGATGTTCACCCATTGAGCACCTCGATTATGAATTATATCTTCTGCAAATTAGGGGATATAGAAACTTCCTAGAAGGGAAATGTAAATAAAAACAATCTTAATTTGATACTATAAATACTTCCCAGAAGATGAGGCCTAAGCAGAATGAGGTCTCCAGAGGGTGAATTTGGTGATTCTATCCCGCACAGCTCTGGGGACCTCATTCTGCAAATGACAGACACGCTATTTGCAGGCTTGACAACAGGATGTTAATTTTAACTCAAAAGAGAGACATTCAGGTATCAAATAACCATGTACCCCATGGTGTTGCCAGAGATAATGATTTTCTTCCCACAATGATTGGCCTATAACCTCAAGTTTGGTGTGGTTTCCATCAGATTATTTAAATCCATCGGCACATCCTGCAGCTCAATTTTATTGAAGAAATGTTTCTAAAACTTACGGGTATGTTCAGGATCAATCCTATAAATGGGAACTAACGATTTTCGATCAAAAACATGGCTGCTGTAGTTTACATATGAGCAAATGTTGCCGTACACGTTTGTAAACCCAGCAACCGGTTCCAAATGTGTCGTATATTTCTGCACCAAAATCTTCCATATATGTTCTGGTTGACCTCTGGTATTTCTTAAACATTCAAACTTTCCGCATTAATTATCACTCTGTTGACTGTAATGCATGGCAGTAACCCCTCGCCAAGTTGAGCTATAGTGTCGTTGAAACTTCGTGTGTTGTGTGGGCCTGTTCTGTACAAATTGTACACTATATTAACTAACTTAATTGCCTTAGTAAAATGACTAACTTTCGATTAACGCAACTCAATCGTGAATGTTGGCTAATGCAAAGTAATCATCCTATCCAGGGTTCGCGCTGCCACTTGCCAATGGCAAAAAAAATTCACATTTGGCAAGTGAATTTTTAATTGCTCGAGAAGGTTGAAAATTATCGGTCAATCAATACCATTCATTTTAGGAAACTATTACGATAGTAGTGGTAGTAGGAGGGCGCGAAGCGCCCAGGATGGTCGAAAAGATCGAGAGATTTTCTCCTTCACCCTCAATTTGATGTTTTGGTGTTGTTTTGCATGACAAAAGCCCACCAAAAGTCTCACCATGTCTGACCGTGGCAAATTATTGATTGGGTAGGGCCCACGAGCTTTAATAAGGGGTGGAGGGTGCCCAAGGAGTCCCTGACGAGGTTGATATCGTTGATGATGCTGCTGAGCGAGCCTGGAGTGGTGCGCTGAAATGGAGAACGGGGCCCCCGTTGTTAGTATGTATATATTACGATAGAATTATATTGGTGGTGTTTTATATGGTTTTGGAAAAGTTAACACCTCCAATAAGATGCAGTTAATCTAGTAACATTATTATCAATGGGTGAAGGGATTACCAATATTTAGTGTGATGGTGGTGTTTACATAGCTAATCCTATTGTGATGTTTATTGTTCGGTGATTGGTTTATTGTTGTATGATAAACCACAATAGAGATGCGAGCATAATTATTAACTAACTGCTTTCCTATGAATATCAAACGTCGTTCAAACCTCGAGTGTCGAAACATAAAACTCAATCAAGGTATACGTAGCAGAAAATGATACTATCAGGGATAACATTTGACAAATTCTAATAGAATTTTGCGAAAAATATTTTCATTTGGCAAATTATTTGGCAAAAGTAAATTTCGGTCCAGCGTGGAACTTGCACCTATCGCTTGAATGTCGAGTGAACTTAGAAAACATTACAGTTGGTTAAAACTGCCACTGCAAAGGTTACTGGTAATTCATATACCCTGATGTTTCACAGTGCAAGAGCAACAATAAGTTTATAAATACATGGAATACTTAATACATGATGAAAGATTTATTGAAATGATAAAAGTGGCCGTCTCAAAAATAAAAATCAGGTTCCAATTTGTTTGAACAACAAATAACATTCCTTGTTAGTTTTAACTGATATGGTACAAGCCTGAGTTTAGTGTGCCTGTCATTTGCAGAATGAGGTCCCCAGAGGGTGAATTTAGTGCGCTATCCAGCATAGCAGGCTAGTATCACCAGTCACCCTCTGGGGACCTCATCTGCTATGGGAGACAGACTCAGATTGAAGTTCCCAAATGGTGAATATTGTGATGTTCACCCATTGGGAACCTCGATTATGCAATATGTTGTCTGTCAATTTGAGGATATAGAGAAACTAAACTAAAAAATAAATAAAATCTGTGTGAAGAAGTTTCTCTCGAAATTTGATAATAAAGAAACTTTCCAAAGATGAGGCCTAAGCACAATGAGGTCCCCAAAGTGTGAGTTTGGTGATGCTAGCCCCCTATGTGGGATAGCATCACTAAATTCACCCTCTAGGGACCTCATTCTGCAAATGACAGGCACACTAAAATCAGGCTTGATATGGCTAAATGAAAATTAAATGCCTTGAAATAGGGTGTCTGTCATTTGCAGAATGAGGTCCCCAGAGGGTGAATTTAGTGATGCTACCCTGCATAGCGGGCTAGCATCACCAAATTCACCCTCTGGGAACCTCATTCTGCTGAGGTGTAAGCAGAATGAGGTCCCCAGAGGGTGAATTTGGTGATGCTAGCCCGCTATGCGGGATAGCATCACTAAATTCAACCTCTGGGGACCTCATTCTGCAAATGACAGGCACACTATTTCAAGGCTTGCCCACCGGTGAGGGTCGAGGCACCCTTCTGTTCTGACAGACACCCTATTTCAAGGCTTGAAAGTTGGAAGACGATAATAAATTCTTCCACTTCCATAAGTTTTCCAAGAGTTATAGTCCATAAGTACATTACATGTACTTCATGTACTGTGGTCCGAGATTGATGCTCGTAATGGTGGCTTGTCTTGAGGAACAGGGTTAGTGTGAATATTAATTAGTGTGCACTATGATTTGGAACAGGGTTAGTGTGAATATTAATTAGTGTGCACTATGATTTTAAAAGGGGAATGTGAGGCCCGGCGACCTTGCAGGATCTGCTGAATTCAACCCAATACAAAAACCAAAATAAAATCATTAAATAATTTGGTTCAAACTACCAGGTTTAAAAAAAACTTGTTCTTCTGTTTCATGAAATAGAGAAATTTTATTACTTATATTTTTCAAATAAATTCATGTAAAGATGGTGTTCATTATCTGAACATTTCCCACCAATGAATATGAATCATTCTGTTTTTGAATTATCTGTTTTTCTGTCTGTCGTCTACTTTTATTACCTGAACACCCTCCAAATGAATAATGGACGGTTCTAATGTATACTGTTTTTACTGATTGGGATAATCCGTTCAGTATGGAAATGTTAAATGTTCCCAGTAAGTTTTATATAGATTCCAGGGTATAAAATAATAGATATGAATCGATGACACCTGTCCGGAAAAGCTTCTATCAAATTAATATCAATTTTATTTTAAATTTCTTATGACTAAATTCACCGTGTGGGGACCTCATTCTGCAAATAACAGACACTATTTGCAGGTTTGTTGATATGGAAACATATTGCAAGTCTCCTATAATCACTGCCAACGATGAAAACCCCAACATGTTTTGGAATAATTTTGTTCCTATTTTAGACTTATATCCTTTGTCGCCACTCAAGCGACATACAGCTACAACAAGATGTGTGCACTCGAGTGCTAGCATACCCCCACCGTGGTAAATTCAACCGGCATTATCCGTAAACCCAACAAAAAAGATTTTTAACTTTAAAGAAAAATTCGGACTAATAATATCGATATGGTGTCACAAGAAGCTTGTACAGAAAACATTATTCAAATTGGTTCATATTTGTTAAAGTTATTAAGTCGGACAGAATTTTATAAGTCAAAATAAGTCGAAAATGAAGTGTAATATTACGAAAAACAGTCTGAGCCAATCTCTAGCTGCATCATGTAGAGAGGGTATTGTGAGAAGCATGTATACCAAATATTATTGAAATCGGTTCATATTTGTTAAAGTTATTAAGTCGGACAGAATTTTCTAAGTCAAAATAAGTCGAAAATGAGGCGTAACTTAAAAAACAAAAAGTCGGACCGAACCGCAATTAGCACCATGCGGAGATGCAGTCCCAAGGAGATTGCATACAAAAAATTATTGAAATCGGTTCATAGTTGTTCGAGTTATGAGGTCGGACGGACGGATGGACGGACACACGGACGGAGAAAGCGTGACGGGCGGACGGACGCAGTCAATCCAGTATACCCCCCATTTTCTTCGAAAGTGGGGGTATAATTATTGTATTTAGTATGTTTGTGTGAATATTACTAGAATATATACAAGCTAGGTAATCGCTATGAAGAATATTTATCCCCATTTCAAATTATCAATACATTATATTGAATCATATAAACCACAGACAAGCGTATTCTATATATAAGTCAAACATGGACACCAGAGCCCATCACCGATAAAGCCGAGCTCTTGCTTGATTGCACCAAAATTGTTGGGAAATGCAACTTTTCCATAAACAGTGCAAGTTAACCTATTACTCTAGTAGCTGAGGGCGTTTTGTATGCACTTTTATGTCCAGAGCAAAACTCTTCACGAATCCACTAATTGAAGGTACACGAACAATATTTGGTTGGTGACACATTTCCCATTGAGGGCGAAATGGGTCAAATGGCCACGCCCCTTTTTGCGCAAAGTACTCCCACCCGCCGTGACTATATCTCCAGAACCGTTGGACATAGGGGGTCGTGTGACCACTAAAAATGTGCAGAATGGCCACATTATGGGGGGTCAGTAATACATTTTCATATCCAAAAGTCAATGGTTTTTAAGATAATTGCCAAAAACCAAAAAAAATCCATTTTTAAGGGCCCAATTTTGGGGTTCAGCACTTTTATCTCAAAGCTGAGCCCCCAATTCAAATTTTATTGATCTATATCCATCGGTGCCACATATAGGTATAATTTCTGTACCATTATTGGATGAGATTGACCTCCAAGAAGCTCTTGACCCTGAAAATAAGGTTTTTGGATGGAATATATTGGTCGTAGAATGAAAAACAGACATTTTCCCAATAACAAAGATGTTGAGGAAATCATCAATTATACGGTATTTGATCAGTAACCTAAAACTCCTACAAAAAGGTTACCTGGTGATATGATTTGAATGTAGTTCATCTTTTGTTATCTAGATTTCATGGCCTTTGATGTGAGATGGCTGCCAAAATGGTTATAAATGGAATGACATATATCACATTAGCAATATACTTGTAAATGAGTTCAATGTGTTATTTTCTTTAAACTTATGGGAGAACAGGGTGTTTTTATGGTATTCTAATGTTGAATTGAATTATACTCAGCCCACAAGTAGGTTTAGTAAATGTTGAGTTACTACAATTTGATCAATCAGTATGATTCAGTAGTCGAGCAGGTTGTGTCTTTATCAGTCCCACATCAATTTTGATAGGCTGCATCACCATTTTGTATAAAGGTTCTACAATTTCCCTAACATGTACATTATTCTAGAACAAATAATGGCTAGCCTGGAGTGAGTTAGAAGAAAAATACAAGCATCAGTTGATATGCAGATATAAATACATACAAATCTACATTCTGCATGTAGCCATGCTATGCAATCCTCCCTAATGTTTCAACTTATCAAGGAAAAATGATCACATTACCAATGTCTATGATAGTCAGATGTTTTTGTAGATTTGTGGATGTTGTAGATTTGTGGATGTTGTAATGCAATATAGATCTCCATTATAGTTGCACAAATTTATTTTTCATTTCGTCCCTTTAAATTGACTTTTATTTTTTATGTATGTATATGTGCCACTCCAAAAATGTCAGTAAAAGTACTGTAAACCGTTTGGTTTGATGTTATAGGCACAGGAGATATATATATACTTTACATGTCAAATATTGTGAACCCTGCAGGTACGTTTATGTGTGTCAGTCGCCTTATGTGTGTGATGTACATGCAGTAACTACATGTATATTCTAGTGAAATTTATGGTCTGCACTCTGCAGTATTTCAAAAACATGCTATGGCCATGCCTACATATACATATGTACACTGATTCAAACACAATGATTGTCAGGTTATAATCTATGTTTGAGGAAAGTTACTATGTATTTTTCATTTGTGTTTCATTTGTCAATATTAATGGGTCCCAGGACTCCAGATGTTACTAGTGCAGAGCCCATTTAATTTTCATGAAACTGGTGGACTTCATGTCTATACTCCTAAATAAACATGACTCTGAGTCTTATCAGACCAAGACGGTATTGTGTAGGTTTTACTAGAATTATATTTTTCCACTGCCCTTATCACAATATATTCATTTGGCAGTATTCATCCCAAGTTTAGTGGTGATGCTAATACATTTGGTATGATATTCAGGTAGAGCAAAGCGATCTGAACGAATCGAGGATAAGCCACAATGTGTAGAAATCATTAAAAAACATATCTGTATCTGTAGTTGTTACGTCCTAGTGACCAAGGCTGGCTTTTACAGGACGGGATCGAGTAGATCCATAATTTTTCCAGGAAGTTTTTTTGCCGAACCCGTGACTTCTCCCGCCACGGTAGGGATCTTTAACGTGCGCACATTGTTGCACACGGGACAGCCATTAGCGTCGGCTCCCGATCCGACGGTGTGCCAAGTGTAGTGTCATCCCTGGTCATGACATTACGAGAGGAGCAGAGGTACGAAGTTAGTCCAGTACGCATTTTTTCAAATTTTGTCTGAGACTCTTCGGCTTCTGGAATCTTTCTCAGATCACTGATCGTGGCATCGATGATTGATTTGTGATGCCCGTGGTACTGGGGATGCAGATGGCAACACAAAGTCTGACCGATATTTTGTCGGATTTGAACCCTCGACCGTGTCGAAGGTGTAGCTCAGAGGTCGGCCCACAAACCAACTGAGCTATCCGCTATCCGCTTTTAATATATTTTAATAATGGGTGCTGGTTTTTACAAACTGGCCATAATTGAGATGACTATTCCTGTTGTTTACCAAACATCAGCGTACACAATAAAATTTTGAAGTATATATGTTCTTGAATGTTGCATACAGACACTGACTTTTGCACAAATTGCTCGGGTTAGCCAAACAATGCAAAAATAACCAACTTTAGGTAAAATGATGGTACTTGACAGAATTGCTTTGACCTACAAACATATCAATCCAGCAGTACCCATCAGCATAATATAAAATTAGCAGGACCACTTAACCTGAGGTGGTATTGAAAATGAAAATATCTTTAAAATGGTAAGTTATGAGGGCTATTAGCTATTATGAAGAATTATGTTAGTGAAATTATAGACCCTCATCTTCTCCAACCTGCAAGTGATGCAACTATCATGGCCAATCAAAACTAATGTGGGACTGACAAAGCCTCATTCTACTATTGATTGAATAGTGATCATTCCATCATTTCCTAAAACTTTTTGTGAGATGAGGTGTCCTTTTGTAAGAATTGATTACTTCTGAAATATATACTGGTATATATGGTCATCTCCCATCTGATTACAACATGTTTTTACTATGCCCAGGTGCAATACCCATTTTAGGATCGCAACATGTGGCTGCTGCATGAAGCAAACAGCTGGTCATTCCATTTAGTAAAAGTGTTTAGCATGTTTCATATCTTGGTCACTTACTAGTAAATCAGATCAGCTGTTAAATGTTGATAACAAATTTTGAAAACCTGTTTTGTTCAATCTGTACATTTCTGTTGATTAGAGCACAATTGTTACCTAATTTTTGGTAAAGCACACCAGTTTCCAAGGCATGTTCAGTCATGAAGAGCTCACGTTGTGTGTCGGGATCAACACATCCTCAGCAGCAATTTCCAGCTAATCCCATTGTGTGTGGTCAATTGTGCTCTTAAGTCGATCAGAGAATTCGGATAGTTCTTTAAAAAGTGTCATACATATGCTGTGGCCTTGGTGGTATTGTATACTTGTGGTGCGTAACATGCTGAAATCGGTTTTTGGCAATTGTCTTAAACACCATTGACTTTTGGATATGAAAATGTATTACTGACCCCCCATAATGTGGATTTTCAGGGTCAAGAGCTCCTTGGAGGTCAATCCCATCCGATAATGGTACAGAAATTATACCTATATGTGGCACCGATGGATATAGATCAATAAAATTCGAATTGGGGGCTCAGCTTTGAGATAAAAGTGCTGAACCCCAAAATTGGGCCCTTAAAATGGATTTTTTTTTGGTTTTTGGCAATTATCTTAAAAACCATTGACTTTTGGATATGAAAATGTATTACTGACCCCCCATAATGTGGCCATTCCGCACATTTTGAGTGGTCACACGACCCCCTTTGGCCAACGGTTCTGGAGATATAGTCACGGCGGGTGGTAGTACTTCGCGCAAAAAGGGGCGTGGCCATTTGACCCATTTCGCCCTCAATGGGAAATGTGTCACCAACCAAATATTGTTCGTGACCTTCAATTAGTGGATTCGTGAAGAGTTTTGCTCTGGACATAAAAGTGCATACAAAACGCCCTCAGCTACTAGAGTATATATAAAATCAACCTATATTTTTTAATTACGATTATTGAGTTGAATGCAAAATAAATTCTCTGAACTACTAATATCATAATAACATATAATTCCTGAATAATTCATGCGTGACCAAAAACACGTGCCACACAAACATGAATTGTACTTGAAAGAGCAGTCTGCGTTAAAATCATGACGTCATGGATTTCCACTTAACACGGAAAGTGCCAAAGATTTGAATTTGACGCATCGATAGTGTGTCTGTCTGTGTGTCTGTCTGAATAAAACATGAATAACATCCATTCCTTGAATTACAGTAATGCCCTAAATAATCGACCCCTTAACCACAGCAGAATTTTGGGTAATTTTTCAGGGGGGGGGGGGGGGGGGTCTGAATTTTTCAGGATTAAATGGCCATATTTCAGACTAAATCCAGAAAAATTACTCATAATTCTGCTGTGGTTAAGGAGTTGATCAATTAGGGCATTACTGTGATTCATTCGCAAATTTAGTCGCTAACTCATCTGGACAAATTTATTTGATTCAGACGGATGTGCAAATGTCAGACAAACTACATTCAGACTTGATGCGTGAGTGCAAAGGGTTGGAATTGAGGTATGTCATGCAACCGAGCCTGCAAATAGTGTGTCTGTCATTTACAGAATGAGGTCCCCAGAGGGTGAATTTGGTGATGCTAGCCTGCTATGCAGGGTAGCATCACTAAATTCACCCTCTGGGGACCTCATTCTGCAAATAACAGACACACTATTTCAAGGCTTGCATGCAACCATACTTACAGTATGTACCCCCCGCAGTGTGATTGCTAGTCGAGTGGCGCTCACCACTCATGTTATATGGCGAGATTAAGTACGAGATAAAAATCATGTTAGAATATCAACAGATATCAGAAAAAATATTCAGTTTCAGAAAAATAGAGTCTTTGTTAGTATTGAGTTTATGCTATATTATAAAGTGTTATAGAGAGATTTGGTGGTATAGAGCTTTTCAGCACTCGTGTGGTGTGAACGTTCATCTCCTCTTCAGTAAGGACACACAAAGGCGCATCACTTATATTTACTCTTTGTTTTTCACTTTTTTCTGGTAATTTCCATGTATGTATATTCTACCTACTAGTAATGTATCAATTGTGTAACAAACATATTTAATGTGCCTGACATATGCAGAATTTGGTCCCCAGAGGGTGAATGTAATGACTCTATCCCGCTAAGTGGGCTAGCATCACCAAATTAACCCTCTGGGTGTCTCAATCTGCTGGGCCTCATCTTCTAGGAAATAACTACAGTAATGCCCTAAATAATCAACTCCTTAACCACAGCAGATTTATGGGTAATTTTTCAGGATTTAGTCGGAAATATGGCATGTTGCCATTCATCGGAATGACTAATGGGTGAACATCACCAACTTCAACTGGGGAACTTCAATCTGATCCTAGGTCTACCATAGCAGTTGAGGGCCTAAGCAGAATGAGGTTCCCCGAGGGTGAATTTTGTGATGCTAGCCTGCTGTGCGGGATAGCATCACTAAATTCATATGCAGGTTTGCTTGAAAGTTCATTCACCTCTAATAATTGGAATGCTTTATTCCATTTCTGGTTCGCTGCAGGTCCACTTCGGAGTCCTCCCTTCCTTCCTGCCATGCAGCCCAGAACATCAGCAATGTTAGCTAACGCCCGTGCGATAATCTCCGCAGAATCACTAGCTAAAGCAACTGTAAAACAGAACATTGGAAATCATAAACAAGGCCTCCGTTATATGGTAATATACACAGAATTACTGGCAAAGGCAATTGTAAAACAGAACATTGGAAATCATTATCAAGGCCTCCGTTATATGGTAATATACACAGAATTACTGGCAAAGGCAACTGTAAAACAGAACATTGGAAATCATGATCAAGGCCTCCGTTATATAGTAATATACACAGAATTACTGGCAAAGGCAACTGTAAAACAGAACATTGGAAATCATAAACAAGGCCTCCGACATAGGGTAATATACACAGAATTACTGGCAAAGCCAAATGTAAAACAGAACATTGGAAATCATAAACAAGGCCTCCGTTATATGGTAATATACACAGAATTACTGGCAAAGTCAACTGTAAAACAGAACATTGGAAATCATAATCAGGGCCTCCGTTATATGGTAATATACACAGAATTACTGGCAAAGTCAATTGTAAAACAGAACATTGGAAATCATAAACAAGGCCTCCGACATAGGGTAATATACACAGAATTACTGGCAAAGCCAAATGTAAAACAGAACATTGCAAATCATAATCAAGGCCTCCGTTATATGGTAGTAAACACAGCAAAAGAAGCTATTTGATTCTCAGGCTATTGTTTTTTTAAATCAATGTGGGAGTGAGGGTTTTATTTTTATTTTATTTTATTTTTTCTGCCCATAGTTAGTATGGGTTATTACACCTTCCCAGGGAAAACTTTATAATGTATATTAGAGCTGAAACGGTTGACCCATTCTTCTAACCGGTTAACCATCGGGGTTAGCCGGATTTCAACCGGTTAACCGCTAATTTATAGTGGACTTCTCTCTGACTAATTATGCAGACATTTGCTATGCTCCAGGGACAAACCTAGGTGAGAAATAGTAGCTGAAATAAAGACCTTATTCACGGCATTTAACGATATTCAAAAACACGTATTCACTGTTCTTTTGCTGGCTCTCGTGATGGGGAATGAGCAAGTGAAATTTGCGAATGGCAGGGGATCGCTTATTTGCAATTGCCGGTGATCAGCATGCTTGGGCATCTGTAAAACGAGTAACAATAGTATGGGTAATTGGGTATTGGTAAAACGAGTAACAAAACTATACATTAAAGATCTGTAATATATCATTACCATCATTGGTATATCCTCCAATGAATTATAAATAAAAACTAAAACGTAATAACTCATAGCTATATATAGCACACTTCCGATTTACGCGATTCCATTTAATAACATTTATCGTTAATTATTGCAGAGTATAGATCGATAGCCATCATCCCTTCTCAAATTTCAACACGAAATAATACCGAGTCTGAGGGGTGTCAATCAGATGACAGTTTTCACTGATTCAGTGACGTCATTGCTTTGAACTATCCCGCCTTGATACACAGTGACTGCACACATGCTCTCGTCAGAAGATCAGAGAAAACTTCAAAGGGCCAGAATTGATTGAAGGTCGCCGACACTTCCAGACAGTTCGAGAATTGCTACTCAGTATCTGATACTACCACGTGTACCAATTAATGCTTGCATTGCACTCTACTATCGGTGACACAGGGTTTAGTATTAGTTTTGCATCATTTAACTTAATATTTTGAGGATACCAGGGCATATTATTCACGTTCACATTCAACTGACAGAGCGGGCTGCGGTTTCATCCGGTTAATTTTTTTCTAACCGGTTAAGTCGTTAACCGGATGCTAACCGGTTATCCTTCTATCCATTTCAGCTCTAATGTATATAAACTGATTTAATCTGATAAACAGAATTACAATTTATGACATTGTACTACCCACTCATCATATAAGGATTACATAGAATGATATATTATTGATATGATTTTAATATCGGCACTATCATTTTTATCAACACGCAGAACTACATATCCAATTCATATAAAAATACGGAATGTAAATACAGTCGAAACGAAAAGATAAAGTGATCTTCTAAACTGTCATAGAAAGTCTTGATTCACTTATTCTGCTGACTAATTAGAGACTGTATATGTACTGCAATGGACAATTAGGGATCTGTGAATCAGGGATTTTGCATCGAATCGAATCTCGATATCGAATCTCCTTCCTGATATCGACATCGAATCGAATCTCGAATCGAATCAGCTAGTGATTGACATTGTTTACCAGTGTGTATTTCGGTATCTCATGACAAAAAACTGCAAAATTCACTAGATACTATATAACAATGTTAATCTCCTTAAACATCCATTGGAACTTGCATTTTTTTTTAGGAAAATCATGACATAGGCAAGTCACTCCCAGTCTCATGGAGGGTTTGGGATATGTTGCATTGAAATTCTATCTAGGTGTGTCATGGCGAACATGATACAAGAAGTGACAGTTGGACACTTATAAACAGTTAAATCAACATATCACAAACCCCATGGAATGGAAGTCACTTGTCTACATTATTTAATAAAGATAATAAAGATTTGACACAGCAAGTGGACATGTGTACACCGTTAATTTATATAATTGTTGTAGTCCGATACCAATGGTAGTTATCTGTTAAACTGTTCACCCCACAATAGATCAAACACATACATCACATATTCACAATAGTTGTCTTCATGGAGGGTGTCCCAGAAACAGACACAAATTACAAGTGTTAAATGTTATCAGAAAGATTCAATGGATCGAAACTTGGTGCAACGCGCTCGATTTCCCGGGAAACATAAACTGAAAGTAGGAAATTTATAGGAATTATGCCGGCAAATTCGTAGATAACTGGTCGCACATGATGACGTCCATTTAAGAACGTAATAGACAGATTGTTCTATATAAGGTTTCTCACCATTTCTGTTCATTCCAAGCTATGTTTTGTCACTCATAACGGCGACTGACATTGAATTTTATTCATATAATCTGAATTGGATATCTGAAGTTCTAAACATAAGGTAATCAATTGAGTTCCGCATCTAGCGATCACGCAGCATGTATACAATTTACATACTGTCGATACAGATTACAAATATATGCGGCGATTGATCACCATCAAGGGTTGCGATCGAAGCACATAATTTGAATAATGCATGTCTGTTCTGAACGGCATACATTCAAAATTACCTACGTTGGCTAACTTGGCAACCTTGTGCTTCAATTTTTGTGAGTTCAGGTCATTTGGCATGTGTCATCTAGATGCAAAAAACGAGACTACATCAAATCGGGTGCCCGATATCGAGATCGAAACGAATCTCGAATATTCGCAGGTCCCTATGGACGATCGACAATAAAACTTCAAATAACCATCATAAAGATGGCCAATATTTATGTATACCGCTTGTCAAACTGCTCCGGTTTTCGAAACTTCGATCGCAATAGGGTAGCAATGGGAAAAACTCTATCTTGCAGAGTTACTTACTTTCTGTGCAAATGTCGCCAAAGTCAGGTTGGTGGATGACTTATTCAATATCCAAATTCCTGCTTTTATCGAAATATTTCCACATATTTGACCAATAAACTTGGGGGTTTGGACAGCCTGTGGTGACAATATACCTGATAGTTATCATTGCCTATGGTCTTTTGTTATATACCCACACATACACCATTGTATTTAACTCCTATTCGATATTTGAAACATAACTAATTTCTGTGTGACAATTCCTATTTTCAACTTACCGGTTTACAACTACGGTGAAAATTTAAATCCAAAATCGGAATAAAATGGTCCAACGTGGGCTATTTTTTTCGATGCCGCGATGCCAGAGAATCAAAACCCTTTTATTTTTGGCCTTATACTAAAAACTGTTGCTTTTATATAATGTCCCAATCAAGAACACTCAATAACGGACATGACTCATTTTCGAACTCATCCAAGAGATTCATGCGATGAACCAATGATACAAATTAGGTCAAAATCGGATTACGTTTGTTAAAGTTATCGCGACATGGACTGACAGACGGATAGAGATGGATGGACGCCCACTGTCATTCATTAACCCTTTCAGTGCCAAGTCCGATTTTTGTATCAACCCATATTTCCTTGATCATTTTTCAAATTTATTGATTATAATAATGTGATACATTGATGGAAAGAGCTCTTATTTATTGGTTGAGTTGTGTAACAAACTCTAGCTTTGATTCCCATTCATTCATTTATTGGTTGAGTTGTGTAAGAGCTCTTTCCATCAATGTATCACATTATTATAATCAATAAATTTGAAAAATGATCAAGGAAATATGGGTTGATACAAAAATCGGACTTGGCACTGAAAGGGTTAAACCAAAGGTCAAGTTTGTTACACAACTCAACCAATAAATGAATGAATGGGAATCAAAGCTAGAGTTTGTTACACAACTCAACCAATAAATGAATAAATGGGAATCAAAGCTAGAGTTTGTTACACAACTCAACCAATAAATAAATGAATGGGAATCAAAGCTAGAGTTTGTTACACAACTCAACCAATAAATGAATAAATGGGAATCAAAGCTAGAGTTTGTTACACAACTCAACCAATAAATGAATGAATGGGAATCAAAGCTAGAGTTTGTTACACAACTCAACCAATAAATGGGAATCAAAGCTCGAGTTTGTTACACAACTCAACCAATAAATGAATGAATGGGAATCAAAGCTCAGGTTTGTTACACAACTCAACCAATAAATGAATGAATGGGAATCAAGTGACTACTCATTATGAGAATACTACACCTTGATCTAGTGTGTTGAGCAGACAGTCTGAGAATCCATCCACCCTGGCGCTGTTATATAAACTTCGGAAACCATAATTCCTTCTGTTGAGCAAAGTATCTGTTATCTTCTGTTGATGGACTTCATAATAGAGCTGCCTAATGAAATACATTAATAATTAATCGACCTCTTAAACACAGCAGAATTATGGCTAACTTTTTTTTAGTGATGTAACCATGGGGGGGGGGGGAGGAGGTGGTGGCAGTACATAAGGTCTGTATATCGCTTCCAGGTATACAGTAATGCCCAAAGTAATCAACTCCTTAACCACAGAATAATTATTGGTAACTTTTCAGGATTTAGTCGGAAATATGGCTTGTTGCCATTCATCGGAAAGCTCTCGAGCTTTACGATGAATGGCAACAAGCCATATTTCCAACTAAATCATGAAAAGTTACCCATAATTCTGCTGTGGTTAAGAGGTCGATTAATTAGAGCATTACTGTAGAAAGGAAATTCATTATGTTCTGCCTCCAAGTCTGGATATAGCGTGTCTGTCATTTGCAGAATGAGGTCCCCAGAGGGTGAATTTAGTGATGCTACTCCGCACAGCGGGCTATCATCACGAAATTCACCATCTGGGGACCTCATTCTGCTGAGGTGTAAGCAGAATGAGGTCCCCAGAGGGTGAATTTGGTGATGCTAGCCCGCTATGCAGGGGTAGCATCACTAAATTCACCCTCTGGGGACCTCATTCTGCTTAGGCCTAATCTTCTGGCAAGTATCTATAGTCTCAAATTAACATTGTTTTTAATTAGTTTTTCCCTTCTGTTCAGTTTCTATATTCCCCAATTTGTAGAAGATAAAATGCATAATCGAGGTGACTTATGGGTGAATATCACTATAACTTCAACTTGGGGAACTTCAATCTGATCCTAGGTCTACAATAGCAATTGAGGACTAAGCAGAATAAGGTTCCCAGAGGGTGAATTTAGTGATGCTAGCCCGCTATGCGGGATAGCTTCATTAAATTCACCCTCTGGGGACCTCATTCTGCAAATGGCAGACACAATATTTCAAGGCTTGTCCGCCTCCATTAAGAAACAGGGTATTTGATCGGTCAGAGACCCGTGCAACATATCCCATGTTTACGTCGAGTCGTCAACATAAGGGAAACCATGACCACCAAATTCATCCTCTGGGGACCTCATTCTGCATGGCCTCATCTGCTATGGGAGACCTAGACAGATATTTCAGTCCCTAGATGGTGATGTTCACTCATTCGGCACCTCGATTATGCGTTATGTCATCTGCCAATTTGGGGATATAGAGCAATTAAACTAAACTAAATAGGAAAAAAAATAAAAATAAACTTTATAAAAATGAGGTCTAAGCAGAATGAGGTACACAGAGGGTGAATTTAGTGATGGTAGCCTGGTGTGCATGATAGCATCACTAAATTAACCCTCTGGGGTTAGTAATGTAAGATATCCATCTCAAACCTCATTGATAAAGTTTAATGTTTAACCCACAGGGAGCCTCACACAGATGGAAGCATGCACTACAGAGTGTTGTCTGCTCCAGTCTATGTGGGGCTCTCTATGGGTTGTCCAGCACCATATTTTGAGGCCTGCCCACAGTCTGGTCAAGATTTTCTTTAGTTATAACACATTGTATACCATATTGTGTGTAGAACAACTATTTTGTAAACTTAATATTTACACCCTACTGTGGGTATACAGCTTTCTACTGTGGGTATAAATTTCTACTGTGGGAGTAAATGTTCAAACGTAATTTCATGTATTAACCGTTTTATACCCATAGTAGAACTACTTCTTAGTTAGCAAAATAGTCCCTTTGTCACATTCATTTAAAATTGGAAGTTGACATGATATCAATTAGATATGAGGAAAATTTCGTGCATTTCCATCAAATGTAACTTGCTAGTGTTACATGTTTTTGCAATAGGAAACGTGTGAATGATAATTACAAGTGACTGATCGCTCAGAAACAGGCTGACGTCATGACGTAAATGTATGCATCACAACACGTGACGCATATTACATATAGCATCGCGTTCGTGTCTCTCGGTGTGGATACACATTCAAAGTAAATAGCGGGGTAGTTGAATTCGCAGAACAAATAAAAAATAATAATTATGGCATAAATGAAATACACGCATAATAGCCGAAAGTACAAAATTTTCACCACTCGCCAAAAGGCTCGTGGTTAAAACCACAATTCCACTATGGGTGTATTCTATACAGTTATCCCTAATTAATCGGCTTCTTAACCACAGCAGAATTATGGGTAACTTTTCAGGATTTAGTCGGAAATATGGCTTGTTGCCATTCATCGGAAAGCTCTCGGCGAGAGCTTTCCAGTGAATGGCAACAAGCCATATTTCCGACTAAATCCTGAAAAGTTATCCATAATTCTCCTGTGGTTAAGAAGTCGATTAATTAGGGCATTACTGTATGTATATTTTTGAAAAAAAACTACCTATTTATTTCTGCAGTAAAATTACACTGATTTGACAATGGATTTGAAAATAGCTGTGATATAGCTGACCTTCTGGATTCTAATTCTTTCTCCAAGTCAACGAAGGAAAGGATTTCCTTGAAAGACAACCTCCAGGATGATTTCCACCTGTAAATAAACACACAGACCTTAACCTTTATATAATGAATGGATTCTCCCATTCAGTTATAGAACTATACTTGGAATGGTCTATTATTCATTTGGAGGGGTGCTCAGGTAAAAAAGGCAGATGACAGACCAAAAACCAGATAAAATACGCAGCCTACACAATCACATAAAGTAGAACCATAAATTTTCTATGGAACACATGATTAGCACTACCAATTCAATACATCTACTAGTATATTCATAAAGAATTTCTCTTCAGTTAATAGCATTTCCCACCGTTTGAGAAGTTTTCCATCTTCATCTTCCAGCGAACCTTGGAGCCAGAGAATATCGTTTAGCCCGATGCGGTCTGTTGCATGGAAGACTGGGAACATCTTGGCTGTCATGATAGTCTGGTCATCAGTTTCCTGCAAATAAATTTCTCCTGAGTAACTACAAAGTAAGCGAGTGCATTACTCGCCACATTAAAAACGGCATGTTAGAATGATACAAACTTTATCAGATTAGAATGACATTAGACTTAAGAGATGGTCACACCTCTATCAATTAATATTGATTTTAGATCAATATTTTTTTATATAATGTGATATCCATGTCGGATATTTTTTCATTACTAATTTTAGAATTTCTAGATAGAGTTATGCCGCATGCTATGCCCCGAAAGAACGCAAGCAGTAAATTGTCCCAAATTGTTTGTATATCATACCAGAAAATTCAAAATAAAATCAATACAAGAGGTTGCGCAATGGCTGCTGGGATACCCCCATGGTGAAAATTGAAATATGGGCAAGTCGGAAACCAAATTGTGAAAAAAATGTGATGAACGAACAAATTACTTGAAAATAACGAATGACAGATGGAATTCCGACATTTTCAGATAAAGAAAGAGGGATAACTCTTGAGAATAAAATGTGAACAATGTCAATGAACCCTCTATTGAAATCCCTCATGATGCCAAACCTCCGAACCAAATTTCATTGAGATCCGACAACACATGGTTGAGATATAAGAGTGGACAGACGGAAATCCAACATATTCAGATGAAAAAGAGGGACAACTCTTGAACGTAAATTGAACAACGTCAATGAACCCTCTTTTGAAAGCCCTCCTGATGCCAAACATGCATAGAACATTTCATGGAGATCCGATAATCCATGGTGAGATATATGAGCGGACGGATGGTACAACAGACAGACGGACAGGACAGACAGACACATGTAATCCAGTATACCCCCCCCATCTTTTGGGATGGGGGTATAATTAATTGATAGCAGCATTACCTGAAATCCAAAGTATATCTTCTAACTATTGATACCTACCACCTCAGCACCCCACACATCCTCCTTGGAGATGCCTGTCCTGTTAAACACGACCAACCATGGGTCATTGCAGAAGGAACTCATCCCTTTGTACAGTGGCCTCTGAAAGAATTATGGAGGATGTTAATGGACTATAAATATACAAAATGACAAGAGTGTGTGAATGGGTTTGTTGAACTCCAACTGTCAAAATTATTTTCAAATGGCGTGAAGGTGAAGGCTGTTCAGGTTTGTGAGATAGGTTGGAGTAATTTCCGGATCAATTCAATGCCGGAATCTGGAAGGCAGGGCAGTCGTTGGGAGGGAAATAATTAAATAATATGCTAATAATATCCCCATTCACACATGTGTGTCGTTCTGTGTTTATTACATGCCACCCATCCTAGAATCCATGAATTGAAAAAAGATCCTTCAAAGTTTATTCAGCAACAAACAGGGCTTGTCTTGTCATATATGATGATGCTTTTATTTTATAGTTCCGCTTTCATTAGAGCTGGGACGGTTATGCGGTTAACCGGTTAACCACCAACTATGGCCGTGACCGGTCACGGATTTGCCGTGGTCGGTTAACCGTAACATCACTATTATAGTGTATGATCACTGTGATGGTCAGCTATAACTGGCTATAAGAGGGTTAACCTGTCTCCGTCAATTAAAATGAATCCGAGATTGACGGAACAACATCAAACGCGGTGTATACGTTTTTTATACGTTTTAGCATTCGGCAAACCTCGTCAGATTCCGTCACCGTTTGCCCCCAGAGGTCACAGGTTCAGAATGCCGTTTTAGTAGAAATACAACTGCCTTGTCAGTGCTGTTAAATAATTACACTCACTGGCTTTTGTTAAACATGCAATTAGTCGCCATTGTAACATCCTCTATGTAGACAATGGATCACGAATAAAGCGCCGGGCTTATTGTTTTCATAATCCGATTAAATCTGAACATTGATATAAACTATAGTCAGACTATAGATAACCCACACTGCCGCTTACATAATAACCAGGGCATTCATGACTCCAAGCATACACTTTGGGAACAAGACGGCTGTCAGTCAAGACTACTTACATAATAGTGTCATTTTAACATGGGAATGTTGTCCAATAAAACTACAAGACTTAAAGTGTTATTATAATATTTTAATATTCACATTTAATTGAAAAAATTCCCAAATAATCGGCGTTATATCGGCTTTCATCAGTTTTACTGTCCCGATTTCTTAGGATTTTTGGTTTGCAAAGGGCCATATCCGAGTTTAAGCCCACTTGGATTTTTGAGCTTAAATAAAACAAAGGCCCCCTGGGCCTAAACGCGGGTCAGTACGGTAATTAGATATGTGATTATGTGTGTCATGGGTGACAACTTCTTTGTATAATGGACAGGAGCCGTTCTCAAACTTACCATGTCAGTGAGCATCACAATCATCGCCGTTCTGCATACTGGGCTTACCCACCCATAATAGTACCTATAATATGTGGTTAACCGGTTAATCACGGTTTTTTGCCGTTCATAACCGGTCACGAAAAACCCATAACCGTCCCAGCTCTAGCTTTCATGGTAAAGGCGAACGTAATTTACGTCATGGCAGGAAAAAATCCAGTTTTTTATATATAATTGCATGAGAACACAGGTATTTATTTATTAAGCCTCCCTCTCTCATCCAGTTTTCCATATATAATTACCTGAGAACACAGGTATTATTTTTATTACACACAAGTACAGTGTTATTGCTGTTCCATATTACAAATCCTTATGAACAAACGTTCCATATGCATCTCATTGTGGTCAAATGACGTACATAACATTTAACTGTACCATGAAACCTGAACTATAAAATAAAAGAATCATCACACATGACAAAACAAGCCTTGTATGTTCCTAAATAAACCTTGTAAGCCAATGTAAGCCAGTATTTTTTAATGCACAGATTCTACGATGGGTGACGTGTAATAAACACAGAACGACACGTGTGTTAATGTGTTTGTTGATACAGCACATGTGCCATCACGGAAGGATACAACTCGAGGCTGCTCCTCTCATTCTATCCTTCCATGCTAGCACTCCTTCCGATCAACAAACCCATTAACACACTCATGCCGTTCTATGTATTAATCGCCTTAGTTAAAAAGATAGTGAATAGAGACAATTTTAACCCTTTCAGTGCCAAGTCCGATTTTTGTATCAACCCATATTTCCTTGATCATTTTTCAAATTTATTGATTATAATAATGTTCTAAATTGATGGAAAGAGCTCTTATAGCTCTTTCCATCATTGTATCACATTATTATAATCAATAAATTTGAAAAATGATCAAGGAAATATGGGTTGATACAAAAATCGGACTTGGCACTGAAAGGGTTAAAGGCCCACTTAATTTTCGAGTCACCAAATAATTTTGTTATAGTGACTTGATATACGGTTTTAATAACAAGCTATGCCATAAAATATGATTAAAATAGTATAATTCATCAACATTTTCAACGTCTCAGAAGGTGCCCTTAGAGTAATAGAAAATAGATGAAATCATAAAATCATTTCCCCAGTTATGACTCCCAGAATGCAACAGAATTCAAACTATATATTCAAACTGTATATCTAAATATATAAAGTTATTCCCATTCCATTTAAAATAATAGACTTTCTGCAGAAATTTGAGCATAGACCTGACGTCGGTAACTCAACAAAAACAACATGTTCACAGTTTATTACATCAAATAAGTTGATAATACAATGCTTTGGAGCTACCTCTTTCAAAAGGGATATAATATGGCATAAATTTTATATTATGTGATCTGGTGATTCGAAAATTAATTGGGCCTTTAAAGTAAAACTTACATCTAGTACATCAAATCTGCCGTGAGTGGTGAGGACGGAGGTTGTCTTTCCTAACGTCCGCAGATGGATATGGAAGCCTTGTACGACCAAACTGTCTGCAAACTTTATGGGAGACTTCCTCTGTAAAATAATTTAAAGACATCGTATGGACTTGGTCGAGAGAGATAAAATTATAAGTTGGTACTCAGGTGCTATGCCAACCTGGGGAATGTATCATTCTACTAATATCACCGAAAATTTCAAATGAATCGACCATAACACTCCACAGAAAACATCTGAACTACGCTCAATTGTAATTATTTACATCTTAATACGGGACGCAACCATCAGTGATAAACTAACGCAAATGATTTCACCATCTAGAGTCACTGCATTTAATTAATATATAAGAATGACGGTGTGTTGTCAATTTGGATTAATATTTGTAAAAAAAATAACTGCTTTGAGCAAGATTATTCTCCATATCTATTTGATCATCCTACCAGAGTGTTTCACATCACTTTAAAGATATATTGTGCACTCATTTCATCAAATTGAATTGATACCTAGTACCGAGTAATATGTGAACTGGAGAAATGTAGAATCTAATCGATTCTGTCGAAAAATTCCAACCATATAAATCATACCGGGAGAGAATTCTTCGTCTAAAAACAAATGGTAATGATTCCGCCAACAAGAGGCACTTTACACAGAGAATTCAAATACAGGGATGACAGTGCATACTGCTAATTTAACCCTTTACCCAACAGAACGGCCCTGTGCTAATGCATTCTCTTATATATGCGAGTCGACCATACATGTAGGTCGCCTCGCATATATAAGAGAATGCATTGGCTTAACACATATTAAAAATTCTAAAATTGTCAAAGAATGTAGAAAAATATTATAAAATTATCAAAAAATGTAAGAAACAATTCTAAAATTCTTAAAGAATGTAAGAAAAAATGGTAAAAAGTGTTATAAAAAGATTTTTTTTAGGCCAATGCATTCTCTTATATATGCGAGGCGACCTATGGTCGACTCGCATATATAAGAGAATGCATTGGCACAGGGCATAACTGTAACCATCACAATGTGGTCAATGAACCGGTTCCAATGATATCCATATTTGTATGGTGTTATTGAGACAGACCGAAGATATTTTAGGCTGTTGAAGCTTTATTTGGACGTTTTTGGCCGGTTTGTTGGGTAAAGGGTTAACCAGCGAAGAGCAGTGCTTCACTCTAAAATATTACACACTATTCTTGCTATAATATTTTTTTTGTACTTAAAATGTGTTTAAAATTGTTACAAGAGTTATTTTTCCGCCAAGGAGAAGCCCTTCAACTGAACTATATGGATTATTATCCTCACCCTTGTGTTATCAGGAGGGTTAAAATTTATTGTCCGTTTATTTGCCTACTCCGGTCAATCAGCGACTCCGGTCAATCAGCGCTCGGATTAGCCCACGCATGAATGAGTCCCGTGCAAATCCCGCACTCTTAACAATTCATCTAGCCAGTTTTATTTCTCTCCTTGGACCTATCAGACGTGGTTTTAACTAAAGGAAGTATTTCTCTATTGCGAGTTTATCAACTCAATATTTATTGTTGATAACAAACTTGCAATTTATCCGTTGCTTACCCGGTCGTTTAATATTTTTAAGTACGCGCAGAAACTCTTCGTTTCATAGTATGCGCAACGCAATTTATAAAAATTCCGTGTTTTTTATCGACACATTTTATCTCGAAAATTTTGTGATTGGAATCGACAAAATCACGTTGAGAACTTCGCCATTGATGGCCATTTTGACAATGACTACAGACGCACATCGTTTACTTGTAGCGAACCTATATTGCATTATTGTGCAACATATACGGTGGCATGAATCGTCCGATTTCTGAGTCCACGTGGTACAGTATGCGAAGTCTCCTAATTTCGTGCTAACTATATTTCATGACGCCGACTTCTCGCTACGTTCACCTGGAGGTTGTGAAATATAATATTTATAAATAATATTACTTTTTCCTTAAGGGAAGCCCGAAACTGAACTATATGGATTACGTCTCCGGCCTTGTGTCAATCAGGAGGGTTAAAATTTTATTGCTGTGCCGACCCACTCACACCCGTGTCCAGATTAGTCTCGCATGAATACACCCGCATTCTATCTATTGTCTAGTCAGTTTTTTATTTCCGACTTAATCATGAGATTTGCGAGTCGCGGGGTTGGGAATGGCACCACCATGGGAGGGATCTATGATAGTTCAGTTTCGGGCTTCCCTTAAGGAAAAAGTAATATTATTTATAAATATTATATTTTTCCGCCAAGGAGAAGCCCTCAACTGAACTATATGGATTAGAATGCAAGCCCAGGAGGAGGCACGAGCAATAAAGTTAATTAATATCCAAATTCGATGGGAATGTACTCTTCCGAAACAGGATTCATGTAAATGTGATTTAGTCATGAATCAGATATGATTATGTTACGTGAAAGAGCTCCCAATTCAGATTACGACATTGCTCAACAAATGTGTACCGCCCCCCCCCCCCCCCCTTGTTTTTGGAATAAACATCCCAGGTAGTGCCATAGAATTCATGCTAGCGAGACAACCGAGCAAGTATAACTTTGCTGCATCCTATTCTCTTTGTTATCTTCTTCGCTCTCTCGACAGTTCACATTATGAACTGATGTCACATGCAGCCATTGTGTATGCCATAAGATATCAGAATGCTTATGATACACCAGGGAGCAAATTAACTGGAATCGCATCGCGATTTGCCACTGAAATGTGAATACCGGTAATAGCGAGGAATTTTTTATACATGTATGATGTTATAAAAATGCTATCTAATCATGTCAATGTGAGATTATTTGCTAATCAGATATCGAAAGTAAATTGCTCCCTGTGATACACAAACCAGATATAAAAATGATATGCTGCAGATATCATAGCGAGGTATGAGGTTTCATTATATCATGCCACACATCTGTACTCCAGCCTCGTATAATGTAGAAAGCAGGGAACGCCATCATGATCCAAGGTATCATTGCATACCAGTATATATGGGATTAGAGAACACCACTGAGGACTTGATGAACAAGCATAGAAGCATCAGTGATCTATGATGGCGCACATAACGAGTGTCGGGTACATTTCGAAATGATCAAATGTAGCAGAATGATCAAAATTGCAAAATGACCGGTGAAGGAGTGGCCTGGAGGTATCCCGAAGGTATTACGATTCCAGGAGATTGGACCCCATCGTGTGGAGATGTGGGCCACTGCACCGTGGGGAAGAGATAGAAGGCTGGTTGGTGCAGCTCTTGGAGGCACGCAACAAGTCTTCCCCACCCAGATCATTCAGCCTTTCTTTCCTACCGGTGAAGGAGTGGCCCGGATGTATCCCGAAGGTATTACGATTCCAGGGGATCGACTGGACCCCATCTTGTAATGATGTGGGCCACTGCACCATGGGGAAGAGTCAGAAGGCCATTTGGCTGGTGCGCTATGTCTATGAGAGCAAGAGCGTCACGTGACAACGAGTCTTCCCCACCCAGAACATTCAGCCTACCGGTGGAGGAGTGGCCTAGAGGTATCCCGAAGGTGTACGATTCCAGGGGAGTGGCTGGACCCCATCTGTGGAGATGTGGGCCACTGCACCGTGGGGAAGAGGCAGAAGGCTGGAGCAGCTCTTGGAGGCACGCAACAACTCTTCACTTCCCCACCCAGAACATCCTCCAAAGGCTACAGTGCTGGATCTTTCCTGACTGAGATAAATACTCGCAAATTGTTGAATTAAATGGAGCAATATAAGATATCAACCTGTATCCTCATCCTGTACAAAATCACTTACCAGCGGAACATCAGAATCCTCGTCCGACAGTGTGCCTGGTGACCCACTGTCGACCCGCGATTCTTGCTCATCGTCGTCAAACCTGCCGACGCCACGCGATGCAGAGAAGCATGTCAAGATCGACGCCAGCCAACAGAATTGGCTGCATCAGGTTGGGATACCAGACTGTGGAAGAGGCCTACTCTGAAATGGTTCGACGCAAGACAAATGCTCTTGCATTTGGGATAAGTAGCTATGTCCTGTCCAAGGTCACCCCCTCAAATTCTGGGGCATCATCAAGCTGCGCCCCCAAGGCCAGAGGGAATAAGTTCTGATGAGCCATTTGATCAGAGGAAGCCCCTTCCATGGAATCCCCCAAATGCAGGTGGTCCTGACCAAACTGGAATAAATGTCGATGACATACCACTATGATCGCATGACGGCGGAGGACGATGAGTTCCGAATGCACATAGGCAAGAACTAGGCGGTTTCCTTTAGGAAAGTGCGCTTACAGCGGACGTGAAGATACGAATGCCTTCATTTTCGTCATGATTGTATCGAATCGTTTTGTCACATAATCAGTGGATATGTGACAATAGACGAAGAGCCATGTCTTGGCCGGTTTCGGAAATATATTGGCAGTAGATGTGCGCAATATAAACGCTGCGCATGTAAGCTCGCTTTAGACATGTAACAATATAAATGCAGTCCTTTCTGATATTCTGCACAATATAAATGTGTTGCATGTAACTGCGCATCATACACGAGTGAAAGCTATTTGGCAGAATATCGTTTTGATATATGTGGAAATAGAAGTTAGTGAGCCAAGTGATGGTCTCTACTGGAAAGACTATTGGCAGTGAATCTGGAGCACGTGACAATATGTATTCTTTCTATTTCGCTGTTTGCCGTTATCATTCACTGATGAAACTGCAAAGCATGTCAGTATTGGGATGAAAACTGTTCACCATATGTAAGCATACTAGTAGTCAGTTCTGACAGCATACATGAGGCCCTGATACCATATGACTGTCATGTACAATGTATGGAACTATTACGGCGTGCAATACATTATTGCAAGCTCGCCCATGCCGAGGCATATTAGATAGAGCCTACGGTAAGATGGCTTAGTGTCAGGCTACAAAGTTTTCACTTCATTGCAGTTGGTGAACAATAGTTCGTAGGAACCCAAACTGCACATACATGGATGTAAAGAATGCAACACAATATTTAGAACGTCAGACAACACATCAATTTGAAGTGTGGTTATATATGTGATAACGAATACCATCCCCCTGTTACGGAGTGTTAGTAACTATTGTACTGATGATACAATGAGTTATATGATATTTAATCGTGATAGACAAGGCAGAATTTTCTAAATACCTTGAAGTCGATGTAATGTGTTATTACATTTGCCATGTGGCTAACAAGACCACGCGCTCATACATACTGGCGGGCGTAGATTCGCAGGTATTGATCGTTAAAACAATGTTACAGATCTGTGCAACTTTCTGCGAATTAACAGAGCAGTGCCATGTATGATTTGGCAGTATACATTAGGATACAAAGCAACGGAACTTACGAAATAACCGAAGCGAGTCGACGGAAACTTATGTAAAGTGAAACACGTGTAGCACGAAATTAGGAGATATCGCATACCGTACTACATTGCGTCCTCAATTGTAAGTCATGATAGTCATCACGCCGTATGTGTGGCACAATATGCACTATGTGGTTTTGCCACAAGTAAGCTATGTGCTTCTTTAGTCATTGTCAAGATGGCCATCTTAATGCCAATTGTTGGAAGATAAAGCCGTCTTGAGGAAAACAGAAAACACGGAAACAAATTACGGATACAGTGAAACGAAAAAAGTTCCCGTTTCGGATGTGAGAAATATTAATTAACTATCGGGTACAATAAATTGCAAGTTCGTAATATCAACAATAAATATTGAGTCGATAAACTCGCAACACAGAAAGATACAACCTTGAGAAAATAGAAACGATCCTGTCCTGGCGAGGAGGAATAAAAACTGACTAGACAATAGATAGAATGCGGGTGTATTCATGCGAGACTAATCTGGACACGGGTGTGAGTGGGTCGGCACAGCAATAAAATTTTAACCCTCCTGATTGACACAAGGCCGGAGACGTAATCCATATAGTTCAGTTGAGGGCTTCTCCTTGGCGGAAAAATCTAGGTCGCGTCAAAGTTGTATGTGGCTCTCGTGATACTGAATATAACAGTTTGTGTAACCTATGGGTACCTAAGCACAACCAGACAACCGACAAATACGTTACGGCTTACGATTTATTTCGCATTCGGCAGGCCTGCCAGTGCCAATTTCAAAAGAGTCCAAAACATGGCTCTTCTCCTTCTATTACTACATATCCATATGATTATCTGGTAAATAGAAAACCTAAATGAATAACACAAATGAAAGCATTTGTATCATCACACATATAAAGCGCCGTTCCGCAAGAAGCCTTTATATTGTGCATGACCACTGCCCAGTACCAGTGACTGGCGGGGTGCTACCATCGTTGATTTGGAAAACAAATCTTCAAGGGCGAATGCCACAGCTCCTGAGCCTTAGGGTGGGGAAGACTCATCATGTGCCACTAACAGCGCACCAGCCAACCAGACTTCAGTTCTTCCCTGATGTAAACGCAGCTCGAGCTCTCATTTGCTCTCGCAATTCAGAAGACGGATGTACTTGCGCCTGTATAATCATCAGTTGTGTTTTTCTCAAATTCAATGTCATTGTGGGATAGACCTCAAAACATGCATGTTCCATGGCACTTTCACATTCCCATAATTTAACTGCGATGGGAACGGTTTTATATATATCTTCCAATAGTTTAATATTGAATCAATGATTACTATGACCATGCACATTTTGTCAAGAGGGAACAGTGCACAGTTTAATATTCGTGAATTAGAAAATTACAATTGCATACGGCTGCGTGAACAATTGCTCCTGTCTCCTGGGAAGGACTGAGACTTCTGACTCTTCCCCACGGTCCGTGGCCCACTCCATTACGAGAGTGGGTCTTGTCCCCCTGGAATCATACTCCCTCGGGATATTCCAGGCCTGCTCCACCATCTGCGGACTTTCCGTAAGTGTATAAAACGTTCTCCTCACCGTAAGCAAGGACACCGCTATGTTCTTGCACAGGAGAAATCGGATCTCATCGTCCTCTTCGCCGAGAAAAGACAGTATCTTACCTGCAGTTTAATTTCTAGCAGGTAAGATCACGTGGCCATAGTAAATAACGGAATTTACCTTATTAACCTTGTTTTGCAATAACTAACAAATGTTTTGTATATTATGCTTGCTAATAACTAACAGAATGTCTTGTCTTGCTTATAGTCGAACGAGATTCGACTTTGATGGCCGTACGGGTTGCTCATGAATATACGCGATATTGTTATAGTTGGTTGAGGGCCCATTGGTCCATGGTTTTACATTTCGAGCAAACGTAGCAGTCTTAACTCGGGCAGGAACCATTCGGTCCCCCCTGGTCATGCTGCAAGCCCCGTCTTCTGCAGACCGTGGGAGGCAGGGTACCGTCCTCCGGAGATTCGGGCAACCAATCCTCCAGGACACAAGCACCCGCGCCTTTGGCGACTGTTCTGGGTGGGGAAGCCTCGTTGTCCCGTGCCGCACAAAGCGCACCAGCCAACTGGCCTTCTGATGCTTCCTCACGGCGCCGTGGCCCACTCCATTACGAGGGTCGGTCTTGTCCCCCTGGAAATGTCATCCCAAGTGATACGTCCAGGCCTGCTCCTCTGCCGTCAGGGGATCCTAGTGGTATGTCATCGACGTTTATGTCAGCGTGTCAGGACCACCTGCATTTGGGAGATTCGGTGGGGGGGGCTTTCCCTGGTCAAATGGATCCTTTCAATTTCCCTTTTTTTCCGCCATTTTGGCCTTGGGGTGGGAAATAACACCTTAAAATCTAACTGCGAGCGCAATTGTTCCTCGTTCGAGCCATTCCCAGTGTGGGCTTCCCTCTAGTACCTTACCTCAACCTGATGCAGGCTGTTCTGTTGCTGGCGTCGATCCTGACATGCTTTCTAGTTTCTATAATTCTCCTGGCGTCTGATGGCTTTGACGACGATGATCAAGGATCTCGGGCCGACGGTGGTTCCCACTGTCGGTCAAGGATTCTGTCGTTCCTAGGGAACTCGCTTTGCGTACGGAAACGACACGGGTCGATCTCTTGTAAAAACTTCATCACAGGATATGTGTCAAATCTTGTTACAATGCATTACACAAACTTTGCACAACTGTACCAGTCCTCGGGCTGTACCAGTTCGCGCCCCCTGGTCCTGCATCAGCAGACCGTGGCAGGCAGAGTGCCGTTCTCTGAGATTCGGGCAACCAATCCTCCGGGACAATAGCACCCGAGCCTTTGGAGGCTGTTCTGTGTGAGGAAGACTCGCTGTCGCGTACCGTCAATAGCGCTTTCTATTTGGGAAGATATAAATAGTAAATACCGCCATCACTCTCATCGCAGGACACGAGAAAAAAGCAGCAGAAGAAGAAGTCTCTACTGCTCGGTTTCTACTAGTAGCTGGCACGTATGGTATGGCACTGCCTGGGATGTTTATTCCAAAAGACAAGGGGGGTGGTACAAGCTTGAGCAATGCTGGAATCTGAATTTATGAGCTCTTTCACATAACATATCAAAGCTGATTCATGACTAAATCACATTTACATGAAATCTGTTTGGAAGAGTACAATCCCGTCAAACTGGAATATTAAATTTATTGCATTCTAATCCATATAGTTCAGTTGAAGGGCTTCTCCTTGGCGGAAAAATATAATTTTTAAAATTAAAATTAGTTTTTCCTCAAGGGAAGCCCGAAACTGAACTATCATAGATCCCTCCCATGGCGGTGCCATTCCCAACCCCCGCGACTCGCAAATCTTATTATTAAAAGTCGGAAATAAAACTGGCTAGATGAATTGTTAAGAGTGCGGGATTTGCACGGGACTCATTCATGCGTGGGCTAATCCGAGCGCTGATTGACCGGAGTCGCTGATTGACCGGAGTAGGCAAATAAACAGACAATAAATTTTAACCCTCCTGATAACACAAGGCCGAGGATAATAATCCATATAGTTCAGTTTCGGGCTTCCCTTGAGGAAAAACTAATTTTAATTTTAAACATTATATATCTGAGATTTTATGTTCTTCACTAAAAAAATTACATGGGGGTGTAAATGAAAGTGTCAATGACAATGAGGCTCAACTTGAAGAGGGGATAATATCATACATTACAGTCAATGGAGAGATTAGAAATGTGGAAAGTTTAACTGCCTAAGCAATAAATTAAACCTACAGTTAGCCAACACAGGAACGGAATGGTTTTTTGGCGTGTGCCCCAGAGATACAAAATTTAATAAACAAGCCTTGAAATAGCGTGACTGTCATTTGCAGAATGAGGTCCCCAGAGGGTGAACTTAGTGATGCTACCCCGCATAGCGGGCTAGCATCACCATGGACCTCATTCTGCTTACACCTCAGCAGAATGAGGTTCCCAGAGGGTGAATTTGGTGATGCTAGCCCACTATGCGGGGGTAGCATCACTAAACTCACCCTCTGGGGACCTCATTCTGCAAATGACAGGCACACTATTTCAAGGCTTGTTAATAAAAGGTCGCTGACCAAAATGTCCCCCGGCAAAGATGGCAGCTTTGAAGGATTTATGGGTTTATGATCCCTATACTACAAGCTGTAGGATGAATATATTACACCAATATTCTACGAAGTGCATATTCACTAAATATGTTGCATGTCTTCAATGTGTCGAGAAAGGGTCTAACTCTAAAATACAAACAATTAAACAAATGGCAATAACTCCGCCAAAAAATGCAAATAACTCCACAAAAATGACTCCGACTGAACTCAAAATCGCAGGTGCGCAGGTTCCCATGCTGTTTGACAGCTGTGCCAAGTTTTTAAAAAATTGAATGGAAAAAAAGTTCGGACAAAAGATGCGTCCACAGATGTACGATTCTATGTCGAAAAGGACAATAACTCTGCCAAAAAGAGTCGACCGAACTCAAATTGCAGGTGCGCAGGTTCCCATGCTGGTTGATATAGGTGCCAAGTTTAAAAAACATTGACCAGAAAATGATAGAATACAGACTCGGACAAAGTTCCGAACGGACGGACCCACACATGGACGAGGGTCATTACCATAGTCCTACGATGGAATGTCGGTTGACAATTAAAAACAGCGTGCTCGTATCATTTTAAAACAGAAAATTGACTTTGCATTGCCTGATCTTGTGTTTGAACACATTTTATTTGAACCCACTTTACATAATACATTGTATACATTGACAATTGGACATAATACTATTTATATATAGAATTATGTAGGACTCAAAGTTAGCTTATTGTTAGAATGTAGAACATAAAATGGGGGAGGGGGGGTTGAGATTGAAGGTGAGGTATAAAGTGAGTGGACAGATATCAAGGAGGGGATGTAGGTCCTATGGCGAGCTGAGCTGAGTCTTTTGATAGCAATATGGACAAATACATGAAGATATAGGCTTATTTGGATTTTGAAGATTTTCCGTCAATGGATCTGTGGACGATATTCTGCCGACCTTGAATCTCTATAATACTCCACCTGTGAACAATCCTCTGTAAGACCTATGAACAGTGAGTCCTTTCCAATCGTCATCGCTCCAGTTAGGCGGCTGTTGCATATCGCTGTTTTGTCACCAATAGAAGCGGTGCCTATCAGTAAACTGTTAATGACCGCAGAACTCTCTGGTAGCTCACACTAGAAACAGAAAACAAGTCTCAGTTATCCCTTTCATGACGGGAGCTGCGCTGGCACAACATTAATGACCCTGTGCCAATTATTCTCTTATATATGCGAGTTGAACATAGGTCGCCTCGCATATATAAGAAATGCATTAGCATAAACAAAATTTAGAACTTTTTCTTACATTCTTTAACAATTTTTATAATTTTTTCTTATATTCTATAACAATTTATATCATCTTTTCTTATATTCTTTAACAATTTTATCATTTTTATAATTTCTACTTAAATTCTTTAACAATTTTATGATTTTTTTCTTACATTCTTTATCAATTTTTATAATTTTTCTTACATTCTATAAAAAAAATTATCATTATTTCTTACATTCTTTAACAATTTTATCATTTTTAATAAATTTTTTCTTACATTATTTATCAATTTTTATCATTATTTCTTACATTCTTTAACAATTTTTATCATTATCTCTTACATTCTTTAACAATTTTTTATCATTTTTTTCTCAGTTTTCTTACTTTTTTCAACAATTATACAAAATAGTATAAAATTTGATAGGCCAACGCATTCTCTTATATATGCGAGGCGATCTATGGTCGACTAGCATATATAAGAGAATGCATTGGCACAAGGTTTTCGAAAAAATTCAGAAAAGTCAGAATGCGATTCATTGAACAGTTCTGGGAATAATTGTTGGGTGACTGAGTGAACTGAGAAAACATCTTCTATGGCACATGTTTGACAGATATTGAATATTTATAATAAATGATTAATTTAACTTATGAAACTGAATATAATAATAATCCTTCTATGCAGGCCACCTGTATAATCAAAATCTTGTCATTCATCATCAATACATCATTGAATATTGCATTAACCTTTTCTTTACTAAACGAATTCTCCCACTCAGTCATTAAAGTATACATTAGAATGGCCTATTATTTATCTGGAGGGGTCTTTAGGAAATGTAAGCAGATGACAGTTAGACAAAAAGATAATACAGATGCAGAATTCTATTAATTGGCGGCAAATGTTCAGATAATAAGTTCAACAAATGACCTATTGTCATTTGTTGAACTTGTTATTTGAACTTGCCGAAGGGAACTAGTCACCAATGAGCATTTAGTACAGAAAGGGTTAAACTCATCCTAGTAAATTTGCTCTATATTTTTCAACAAAGCCAGAATGACATGGCACCATGTGACAGGATACACAAAGAAGACAATGACTCACCCCACCATTGAATGGGTATTGTTAGTTCCGATATCATTTGTTAGGTCAAATTAATTATCAACAACAAGACAATGTATAAATTAGGCCAATCAAAATAAATATTCTGTTTATCAAACACATGCCCCTGATGATAGCAAAAATCAAAACCAAATTTCACCCAGAAGCGATAAGCCATGACCAATATAAATTCCTAGATGGACCAAAAAAAACCCATAATTTCCATAAGGATAACTTTAGAAGGGACAATGCGAATAGCGTAATTGAGTTGACGGCGAACATGCATACCAAATTTCATTTAGATCTGATAACTATGGCTAAGATATATGCCCGGATAAGCAGACCAACAGATAGATGGACACATGGACGAACAAAGTAAGACCTGTATACCACATATTTTCTTCCAAAAGTAGGGAGAGTGGGTATAATTAGATAACAAAAGAAGGCAATAACTCACATCAACCATGGAGTGGGTATTGTTTGTCCAGTTGAGGTTTGTTAGCCCACATTCTTTGAGTGGACATTCCAGCAGAATCCGTTTGTGATCAGCGGCACTCGTCTGTAGATAATGGAACTCACCCTCCTCAATCACGCCTGTAAGACAATTAGTTACACTGTTACAGTAATGCCCTAAGTAATCGACTCATTAACCACAGTAGAATTATGGGTAACTTTTCAGGATTTAGTCGGAAATATGGCTTGTTGCCATTCATCGGAAAGCTCTCCCCGAGAGCTTTCCGATGAATGGCAACAAGCCATATTTCCGACTAAATCCTGAAAAGTTACCCATAATTCTGCTGTGTTTAAGGAGTCAATTACTTAGGGCATTACTGTACACAGTCATCCTCAGGCATGAGATTAGCGTGCCACATTCATTTGCAGAATGATGTCCCAAGAGGGTGAATTTAGTGACGCTATCCTAGGATCACTAAATTCACCCTCTGGGGACTTCATTCTGCTTAGACCTCATCTTCTCTGGAAAGTTCTTTATTATCAATAATAATAATACAGTTAGGTATTATTAATTCAAGGGACCAGAACAGAAGGGTGCCTCGACCCTCACCGGTCACTGGGGTTAATTAATCATTTTGATATCTTGGTACCAAAAGTAACCAAGATCGAATTTAGATATTTCTGTGTTGAAGATCTAATTGCTAGAAGGCACTGAAGGTTTACACACAAGATTCTATGATTATATTCCGCAAAATAATCCACATATCCATTAATTTTTAATTTCTTAGAAAAAAATTAAAAACTATGATTGCATATCGTAAATACTGCTTGTTGAGTTTATTTTTTTGCCTAAAAGATTAACTGTCAGAAAAGAATTTAAGTGTATTGACATTTGTTCAATTCATTGTTTAACTCTTTCGCTGCCAATTTTGCATAAATGCGAGTTACCCAGTCGCTGCCAACAGCGCATTTATGCGAATTTGGGGGTGCATCTGGTATAAGGGATGTAATTCTATTGTTTTGTTTCATTTCTAAGGGGGTTCGGTTATTTTCAATAGAGTGCTGGTGTGCGCTGACAATTTAGAAGAGAGGTCAATCAAGGTCATGCTACTCCTGAAGTTCCATGAGTACAGTTCAAGCCAGAATATACCGTTGACAAATTCACTTTTGGTGGGATGCGATCGATTAGTGGAATATAAACATAAGTGTTCCTTTTGAAAAAATACAATAGTTTTATTACAGTAGTAATACTAAACTACTCTAGTGTATTACTGTAGTATACAATGTTAAACTGCAGTATATTATGGTTTTACTGCAGTAATGTATATTATTATCCATCCCTTAACTAACACCATTTCCGATTGGGCAAAAGCCGCCACGTGATAGTCCTGGTAAAAGTCATATTGGACTCCCGAAAGTCATATTGGACTCCCGACTGTACAATATAACTTTTTTATTGGGACTCCGTGACATCACGAATTAACTCTATTGCGAAATGAATCGGTGAAATTGTGATGCGCGCGAAACACTGATGGATTTTAGCAGATGTTTAACATCCGCATTGAGTTTTTTTTCTCACTTCCGTGTTTACTTTTACAAATCGTGCCTTCCGATGATCAATATACAGGCTTTTATAGAGAATGGATAAAAATACAGATGGATAATAAAAATGTCATTATACAATGTTGTGTACAGTATGAGTTTTTCTTGTACTCGTCCAGGTTGTGGTGAAAAGTCATATTGGACTCGATACTGGCGTGTCTCGTCCAATATGACTTTTCACCACAACCTGGACTCGTACAAGAAAAACACATACTGTACACAACATTGTATAATAACTTTATAAAATACTATGCATCTATGATCTACCATTGATATACAATAGTAATACTATGATAAAAAAAACTGCCGAAAACATAAATTAAAGCAAATCCAAGATGGCCGATAATGTCACGTGACCATGTGCCCCACTATGATGACCCCTATGACCTTGAATGGGGTTCCATGGCAGCTGGTGATAGGTCATTGCCAAATATACCCACATGTGAAGTTTCAACAAAATAGATCAATAGTCATTGCATTACATAAAATACTGATATTTAAATCCAAAATGCTTGGCACTGGGGTGTATGTCGATGTGGCGCGGTGGCAGCAAAAGAGTTAATGATCTGCTAAAATTAGACAAAGGGCCATAACTGAGGTAAAAATAATCTGACAAACCTAGTTTTTGAACTTTCAAAATATTAATGAAATTGGTTGCTGTTTGTTCAAGTTATCGCCCTAAAGATCTTTAAAAAAAACATGACAATTAACCCTCCCATGACCGGAGCTTTTGTGAAATTTGCGAAAAATTGTGCCAATGCATTCTCTTAAATTATGCGAGTCTCCCATAGAGAGTCTAGCATATACAAGAAAATACATTGGCCTAACAATATTCACATTGATTTTGTAAGCCAGTGCATTCTCTTGTATATAAGAGAATGCACTGGCACATGATCTTTAATGTTGCACCACTGCAGCTCCATCATTAATAAAACCCGCCCCTAACTCCCTCATCTAATTTGGCATATATTATTGCCTGAGAACACAAGACACTAATTTCAGAAGGCCTAAGACAAGATAAGAATAAAACATGTTGAATCTTCAGACAGCAGATATCCAATGGGCATTGTAATAGACACAGAACCGCATACATGAACACTACAAAAACTCACATGCCCATAGTTTGGTGCCGCGCAGTTCCTTCCATAGAATTCGTCTAGCCGCTCTCATTAGTTTCTTCTGGGAGGGATCTTGTGGTGCCTTGCTGCCATAGAAACCACTTCTCTCCCCAGATACAAAATCTGATTCCTTCACGTCGGTTGCCATTGGCAACATGACATCAAAGAATAATGAGAGCTTGAATAAAAAGAAACAAAAGATGAGAAACAAAAAGTTATTAACCCATTGTAAGAACGTTCAAAATGTAACAAAATCAGTTGATATTATTTCAAATTATGGGGTTATCGTAATAAAAATTCCTGAAATGAAATAATTAAGGGTCAAAACTCTGCCTAAAATATGCATACCTGGTCTTCAAATTTGATAAACACATTGTTGAGCAAGTCCCATATATGGAAATGTCAACGAAATCTTTTGATATTTGTTCAAGTTATCGAACTGACACCATCTGCAGATGCCTGCCGATGAACAGACCTCGTCAAAGGTTTTTGAAAAACTTGACCAAAAACATTATCCCGAATTAACCCTTTCAGTGCCAGGTCCGATTTTTGTATCAACCCATATACCCTGTGCCAATGCATTCTCTTATATGCATATATAAGAGATTGTAATACGACCCTGCCTAACTATGCTTAAAAGCCATGTCCTGATTGGCCAGTGGCCCGAGTTACCATGGCTATCTCGTTCCAGTTTTGTGGTACAATTCTACTTTTTCCAATTGTACCACGAAAAAAATCGGTTTATTCAGATCGCCGCACGCGACTTTTCCCGTCTTTTCTAACTCCGCGCAAACGGGGCATCAACGGAGTACACCCGCACCCGTAACTCTTTGAATTAATTTGCTACATCTTGACAATCTTGCGAATTTTCTAGCGATTTTTCGCTTGAAACCAGTTTGGTTGCCAATGAATATGGTCCAAATGATGTTATTATATACTGATATTTGTTACGACCAAAGAAAGTTACTTAATAAGTATATTAAATGACAAAATAAATCCATGGGGCCGGGCTGTGCATTCGTCGATTCGAATCTCGATCATATTCGATATTTCGGAATCAAGTTGAAAATGAAAGCGCTTGTTCACCAGTACAGAAGGGGAATAAGATTAGTTTAGTAAACTAGATCATTTAGATCGCTTTGTGTAAGGAAAATGGTCCATAGTCGATGATAATATTCATGTTGTCCCAACAACGTTCAACACAGAAATGACAGCAATCGTATTTCCTGTACAATTTACATGAAAGACACGGGCGCCGCTGAAAACACATCGTTTTTTAGCCAATCACAACGATTATTCACGCAAACAAATTACTGGAGTACTCCATGCAAAGAATCTAGTACGCCCAATACGAATTACACCACGAAATGTTTTCTCACCTGAGACCGAAAAAGCGCAGTATTTCGTTGACTATTCAGTCGAATTGTGACCATAAACTTTCAGTCGTATTACAAAAGAAATAAATACACGGTGTATCGGTGTGTATGGTCAAGTTGTACCACAAAAAACTTATTGTAGGACTCCGCTACGCGTCGTCCTACAATCAGTTTTTTGTGGTACAACTTGACCATACACACCTCTACACCGTGTATTTATTTCTTAAATGCATTGGCCTAACAATTTTTCATCATTTGTTATTATTTTTTACAATTTTTTACAATTTTAATAATGTTTTCTAAAATTCTTTAACAGACTTATTTTGTAGGTTTAGTGCCAGGGAATCTTACGTTTTTCATGGGCATCAAAATTATTACTATGAATACTTGGTGATAGTTTTGAGTTATAACATTTCCTTAAGGTTTTATCCAGTTTGTTTTTAAATTCGCTATAGCATGCTTAAGCATACCCAAAAAAAATTTAACCCAAAAAAATCTAAAAAAAAGATTTTACAGACCGTAAATTAGGGCCGATAAGATCGGCCCCTGGCACTGAAAGGGTTAAGGGATGGATAATAATAAATACTAATGATAAGATTAGGAATGTTCAGACCATAGGTCATTTGTTGAACTTATTATCTGAACATTTCCATCCAATTAATATGGCTTCTTCTGAACTTGTATTATCTGTCGTCTGCTTATGTTTCCTGGAAACCCCACCAGATGAATAATAGACAATTCCAATGTATTTTTTTTATAACTGAGTGGGAGAATCCATTTAGTATAGAAAGGGTTAAAGGGATACTGTACCCAAATGTTGTTGTTTGTTTTTCTTTAGTCTCTGAGTTGTAGAATAAGGTACCAGATTTCCATTATTTGAAAGTCTGTTGAGTATGAAGTAATGTTACGGATGGCAGATTAGCCGGAATGCGACAATACCAATTGTCGTTGTCGAGTAATTTTTGGACAGTTTTCAAGCAAATGTATCAAATGTATGTTATATTATATGCATACTAGTCCCATATACTCATTAAGTCATTGTATAGTCACTAGTCAGTGAGTGGCTTGAGTTTACGCCCCTTATCAACATAATTTTTACATGATCATGTGTGCCACGCTTTGCCAAATCCACTATCCAGGAATTATTTTGATTATGTCTTGTACACGGAAATTCAAAATTTAATTTATGACTCCAGCCATAAATTAAATTTATATCAAATTATTAACTTTGATTTTAAGATAACCTATTAACCTGAACATTTACAGAATACATCTTCGACTCAAATTACTTAGTTTTCTAAATATTATCGATATTAGATCATTGTTATCACCGGGAATTTATTGAAAATGGCGTACAGAACCCCTTTAAAATATCAATATATGTGACCCGCCATATCAAATCCAGTCGTAAGTCGGGATTTTTTTACCCTGTGCCAATGCATTCTCTTATATATGCGAGTCGACCATAGGTCGCCTCGCATATATAAGAGAATGCATTGGCCTAACAATTTTTTACAATTTTAATAATTTTTTCTTGTATTCTTTAACAATTTTAGAATTTCACCCATACAGAGCCCCAGACAAACATGAGCAGACGACACTCTTCTATATGCTTCTATATATGTGTGGGGCTCCCTGCAGAACCCCTTTAAGTACTCACTGCTAGAGTTTGTTCTCCGCTGTCCAGACCTATGTAGGTACACGCATCCAGCGGGGGCTTCATATGGAATGTTAACAGCTTCTCCGAAATCTTGTAGCTGAAATACATTATTCCGCAGACCTGCAAAGAAATTGAATACTGCTGAAGAGAAAGAGCTCCATGATATTACGAGCCAAACATGTAAAGTATTGGACCACCAAAATATGGGCTATGGATGTTGAAAGCAGGGTTGTGGCTAGAGGGTATCAATTGTGGGAGGGGGAGGGATATCCAAGTCTGGAAAATTACATTGGCACCCCTTCCCCCTTGATTTTCTAACCTGACACCCCAAAAGCTGGAAATTTTCATAATTATAGCCATTTAGTCCAAAAGTTTGACTGAAAATATGAAAGCATGACTTTCGATCTTAAAACAATTAATTTTACAACAATTTAAACCTAATATTGGCTTGAAATTTCCAACTAATGTTGTTTGCCAGGTATGAAATTTCCAACTGCGGAAACTTTTGGCTGACGGTGGTAAGGGAGGGGGGGTAGACAACCAACCAACGGACCAGGTCATTCATGGATTTATTAAGCCAATGGCAAACTTACAGCTGGTACTTTTCCATCCGGCCGTTCACAGACAGAGAGAGTCATCACATCTTTGCGATAAAGTATGTCTTCAACGTAACTCTGAAAAAGTCAGAAATGCCTGTTAATATTGAAAATACCTTCTATATAACTCAGGAGAAAAAAAAAAGGAAACATTTATTTAATAAATAGAGCATGACTTGGAGTTGACTACGCGGGTATAGTGCTCAGTGGGGTGGGTATATAACGACCTGTCTATTTATTATAATTCACCGAACAATTCATGTATCATGCATACTACATATCCTACCAACATACACCACTTGCTGGACTTTTCAAATTCTCTTCATAAGATGTTAAAAGAAATCATGTACGACTCGTTTTTCTGAGAAAAAATACACTGTATGATTATCAGCTTACAGATCAACAGTTTAAGAGAAACATAATTGTCGCAAGAATGTGTTGAAATCAAGTTAAATAAACTGAAACATGCAGCATTTAGCTTTTGCTTTGAATGCAGGAAAACCCAAAAGTGTAATGCAAGGTGAATTTCACTGAATGTTGCCACTTTGTAAGTTGACGTCGTTCCTGTGAAAACATTTGCCACAGTAATATTTTCATTTCAAATGTTTTCGAGATTGTTGCCTTTGTTCATGGCTTTTTGCATGCTAGTTTGGTATAGAAGTGTGCTAAATTTAGCACGATACTATACAAGTATAGTGCATGGCTAAATTTAGCACAACACTAGTACTACACAGCTCTGGACCAATCGGAATGCACCATTTCTGGATGAGGTGAAATATTAGTATTTATTAATTAGCTATAGGTTATCGGCCACAATAAGTAGAACGCTGCCCACGTCATAAGTAACAAAAAGTCGGCCAATAAGTAGAAAACGCGGCCAACAAGTAACAAAAAGTAGGTCGCCTCGCATATATAAGAGAATGCATTGGCCAAACAAATTTTATATTATTTTTATATTAACTGCTAAAAAATGTAAAAAAAAAAAATGAACATATCGTGATTTTATACAATCTAATTACGCTTATGGAGCCTCTCACAGACGTGAGCAGACGACACTCATCTGTACAAGCTGCCACCTGTAGGGGCCCCCTACAGGGTTTTTTATAATTTTTTTCCCCATTTTTTAGCAGTTATAAAAATAATATAAAATTTGTTAGGCCAATGCATTCTCTTATATATGCGAGGCGACCTATGGTCGACTCGCATATATAAGAGAATGCATTGGCACAGGGTTAATCGGTGAAAGCTTTCCGATGAATGGCAACAAGCCATATTCCGACTAAATCCTGAGAAATTACCCATAATTCTGCTGTGGTTGAGGAGTCGATTATTTTGGGCATTACTGTATGTGGCGTGTGCATTGCTTGGGAATATGCCGTGGACACACGCATGAGTATAATACAATAGCTTCATACATCTTGCTGCATCTTCTTCCGTGTTAATTCAGTTTTGAAGACAACAACGGTATCTCTCAATTAAGTTTGTAGACACATGTACATTAAGATTGTAGACACCAGCTCGCACCTGTTCATTAATATTGTATCTGGTGAATGGGAGTCTTAATAATCACAAAGTTTGTAAGCACCTGCTCTCACCTATTCATTAAGTTTGTAGACACCTGCTCTCACCTGTTCATTAAGTTTATAGACACCTGCTCTCACCTATTCATTAAGTTTGTAGACACCTGCTCTCACCTGTTCATTAAGTTTATAGACACCTGCTCTCACCTGTTCATTAAGTTTATAGACACCTGCTCTCACCTGTTCATTAAGTTTATAGACACCTGCTCTCACCTGTTCATTAAGTTTGTAGACACATGCTCTCACCTGTTCATTAAGTTTGTAGACACCTGCTCTCACCTGTTCATTAAGTTTGTAGACACCTGCTCTCACCTGTTAATTAAGTTTGTAGACACCTGCTCTCACCTGTTAATTAAGTGTATAGACACCTGCTCTCACCTGTTAATTAAGTTTATAGACACCTGCTCATACCTGTACATTAAGATTGTAGACACCTGCTCTCACCTGTTCATTAAGTTTGTAGACACCTGCTCTCACCTGTTCATTAAGTTTGTAGACACCTGCTCTCACCTGTTCATTAAGTTTGTATTCGGTGAACAGGAGTGTTAATAATCACCTTAATTGTATAGACACCTGCTCTCACCTGTTTATTAAGTTTGTAGACACCTGCTCTCACCTGTTCATTAAGTTTGTAGACACCTGCTCTCACATGTTCATTAAGTTTGTAGACACCTGCTCTCACCTGTTCATTAAGTTTGTAGACACCTGCTCTCACCTGTTCATTAAGTTTGTAGACACCTGCTCTCACCTGTTAATTAAGTTTATAGACACCTGCTCTCACCTGTTCATTAAGTTTGTAGACACCTGCTCTCACATGTTCATTAAGTTTGTAGACACCTGCTCTCACCTGTTCATTAAGTTTGTAGACACCTGCTCTCACCTGTTCATGAAGTTTATAGACACCTGCTCCCACCTGTTCATTAAGTTTATAGACACCTGCTCTCACCTGTTCATTAAGTTTGTAGACACCTGCTCTCACCTGTTCATTAAGTTTATAGACACCTGCTCCCACCTGTTCATTAAGTTTATAGACACCTGCTCTCACCTGTTCATTAAGTTTGTAGACACCTGCTCTCACCTGTTCATGAAGTTTATAGACACCTGCTCCCACCTGTTCATTTAGTTTATAGACACCTGCTCTCACCTGTTCATTAAGTTTGTAGACACCTGCTCTCACCTGTTCATTAAGTTTGTAGACACCTGCTCTCACCTGTTCATTAAGTTTGTAGACACCTGCTCTCACCTGTTCATTAAGTTTGTAGACACCTGCTCGCACCTGTTCATGAAGTATATAGACACCTGCTCCCACCTGTTCATTAAGTGTATAGACACCTGCTCTCACCTGTTCATTAAGTTTGTATTCGGTGAACAGGAGTGTTAATAATCACCTTAAGTGTATAGACACCTGCTCTCACCTGTTTATTAAGTTTGTAGACACCTGCTCTCACCTGTTCATTAAGTTTGTAGACACCTGCTCTCACCTGTTCATTAAGTTTGTATTCGGTGAACAGGAGTGTTAATAATCACCTTAAGTGTATAGACACCTGCTCTCACCTGTTTATTAAGTTTGTAGACACCTGCTCTCACCTGTTCATTAAGTTTATAGACACCTGCTCTCACCTGTTCATTAAGTTTGTAGACACCTGCTCTCACCTGTTCATTAAGTTTGTAGACACCTGCTCTCACCTGTTCATTAAGTTTGTAGACACATGCTCTCACCTGTTCATTAAGTTTATAGACACCTGCTCTCACCTGTTCATAAAGCTTGTAGACACCTGCTCTCACCTGTTAATTAAGTTTATAGACACCTGCTCGCACCTGTTAATTAAGTTTATAGACACCTGCTCTCACCTGTTAATTAAGTTTGTAGACACCTGCTCTCACCTGTTTCTTAAGTTTGTAGACACCTGCTCGCACCTGTTCATTTAGTTTGTAGACACCTGCTCATACCTGTTCATTTAGTTTATAGACACCTGCTCTCACCTGTACACTTAAGATTGTAGACAGCTGCTCTCACCTGTACATTAAGATTGTAGACAGCTGCTCTCACCTGTACATTAAGATTGTAGACAGCTGCTCTCACCTGTTCATTTAGTTTGTATACACCTGCTCTCACCTGTTCATTTTGTAGACACCTGCTCTCACCTGTACACTAAGATTGTAGACAGCTGCTCTTACCTGTTCATTAAGTTTATAGACACCTGCTCTCACCTGTTCATTTTGTAGACACCTGCTCTCACCTGATCATTTTGTAGACACCTGCTCTCACCTGTTCATTAAGCTTGTAGACACCGTGATCTTTACAATATTGCGCTGAGCAGGGTACACTGATGGCACATATGTCACACTCCCTGTTCCATGGAATATCTAAAATGTTAAACAAAATACTATGCTATGTAAACAACCCTAAGATTTGTTTCATTCAATTTCTCAAGTTTTCTGCCATTTTGTGATCGTTATCAAGTGAGTCAAGTGATAAAGAAAACAAGAATGACAAAAACCTCGTGAGATTAACCCTTTACCCAACAGAACGGCCCTGTGCCAATGCATTCTCTTATATATGCGAGTCGACCATAGGTCGCCACGCATATATAAGAGAATGCATTGGCTTAACACATTAAAAATTATAAAATTGTTAAAGAATGTAAGAAAAAATGTTAAAAAAAGATTTTTTTTAGGCCAATGCATTCTCTTATATATGCGAGGCGACCTATGGTCGACTCGCATATATAAGAGAATGCATTGGCACAGGGCATAACTGTAACTATCACAATGTGGTCAAGGAGCCGGTTCCAATGATATCCATATTTGTATGGTTCTATTGAGACAGACCGAAGATATTTTAGGCTGTTGAAGCTTTATTTGGCCGGTTTCGGCCGTTTTGTTGGGTAAAGGATTAAATGTGTGTCTCCTTCATCCATACTGTATATTATCTACCATTTCCTATAAAATTCCCTGATAGAATTGGCGATAAAACATCTGTATTGTTACTGCAGCTGTAGTACAAGGCACACATGACGTCATTCACTCATTCAAAATCATGAATGAACTGACGTCACATCAATCGCATGAAAAATCAAAACAACATTCCAACGTATATTCTTGCATACTATAAAAAGTAGTCCTAGGTTTTGACATTATTTCATTGACTCCCCTCATGGGTATTATGGTATAACATATCATAAAGTAACTAATTTGTATTTGTTAAGTATTTATTATACAATTATATAAAAAAAACGCAGATGTAAGAGATTATGTCCATTGGATTCAATTTCCGTTAGGCATATTCGCGTGAACCTGCAAATTGGGAGAATTTAGTAAATCGAGCTAAACGTGTGACACATACATTTGCAGGTTGGGAGAATTTACTCAAGAAAGATAATCGTCGGACACAAATCCAATGATTTTGGCATTTAAAAAACTCCCAAAAAGTAATTTGTGTGGTGGATTCTGTCACACAAATGGTAGATAAACATGTTATATACACAATGTGTTTATACCGATTCATGTATCGCGACTCAGACAGTTTTCATGGCCACATATCGACGCACCGACCAAGGTTGCCTCGCCGCTATAGGGCAACGAAAATGTGTACTTAACACATATTTATCAGTGATCGTCTCACAGCTGTGAATATATCCACTGTGTCCACCGATGTGATACTATGCTTCTAATTGTATGAAGAGACGTTGTTTATTTTAACAAGATTGGTGCCTCACCAAATCATCGTCAAAACTATAGCTCATGTAAAAGAAATTGAAACAAACTAACATCAATCCTCGTTATAATTCAATTGAGTATTTGTCAATAAAAACAAGCATTCTGATTGGCCGAGAGCGGCTAACTTTAGTTTTCGATTCATCAACATCGGCCGCTTCATCGTGCATCATATCTGAATGTAGCACGGTAAAATGTCATATCGGCGCAGAACGGAGTAGCGAAACGGGCACACCCGCGCGTTGTTGTCTATAGATACCTTTCATCGGCCGCTTCAGCGCGCATCAAATCTGAATGTAGCACGGTAAAATTTCATCGGCACAGAACAGAGTAGCGAAACGAGACAACCCGCCCCACATGAAATTGTTACGGAGCAGTGTTCCGAGTAACGCAATGAACAAACCAAATGATTTGTGCACGGCAAAATGAAAGTCTCGATTCGTGTCATGAAAATGACTAAATGATACTTTTTATACAGTTTTTGTTTGCAAATTCATTGCTAGATTGAATTATAGTGGAGATAAACGTACCCTGAATTCTGGGATTCAAGCATGAAAACAGTTTGTGAACTCGCCGGCAATGTACAACTCCCAGAATGTACAACTCAACAGGGTACGTTTATCTCCTAATTAGACAACTCTACATTGCTGAATAATTTTCGAATAAATGTTGATTGATCACTTTTAACCCATTTATTTCTAAATGGGTTCTCCCATTATTTGTTTGGAGGGGAGTTGTTATAAATGTACAAAGGACATAATCTTCCAATTTTTTAAATTAATTTGTAAGGAATGTTCTGAACATTCCGTAAGTAAACAACTTGCCAGCGAGTATCCACACACCAGAGATAATTCACATGAAAAAATAACATGTGTTTGGTGGGTCCTCTCTGAAAAGTGCAATTAGAAGTTAAGACTAGAGGTGGGACTGACACAATGGGTGCAATTAGTGCAATTAGGCTACATTAAGGGTAGTCATATACAGTAATGCTCTAAATAGTCGACTCCTTAACCACAGCAGAATTATTGGTAATTTTTCAGGATTTAGTCAGAAATATGGCTTGTTGCCATTCATCGGATAGCTCTCACAGAGAGCTTTCCGATGAATGGCAACAAGCCATATCTATTATTTCTGAAAAAAGTATAGCAGTGTGCAGTAAACTGCATGACCGAACTAAAAAATAAGATCTGGCAATGATTGACCTTATCAATGATTTCATTTCATGATGTTAATAATGAAGATCTATGTATCTTTCATCATTTGGCACGACAGAAAAAACTAGAGGTGGGACTTTCCAAATGGGACTAAAAATACCCACACATACCACCCCTGCAGCACAATTGGGGTACATTAAGGGTAGCCGTATAACAATTATGTTTTTCGAAACAAAACACAAGGAATACAAACTCAGACAAAATTATGCAAAAATTTCTAAGTAATTAAATGGGATAACCTTCAACTAAAAAAAGTCGGACGGACCTCATAATCACAGGTCCACAGATTGTCATGGTGTTAAATCAATGAATTGACTGAAAATGTAGGAATACAAGGTCGGACAGAGTTGCATCCATGAATGGACAGACAGATGGAAAAGCTTATTCCTAAATACCGCCATAACTTTTTTGTTATTTTTCTCCAATTCTCCGAAAACCATTATTTCCAACCCTTCCCATCTGAACTATACCACTCCCTCACTTATTGGGGATGGGGCATGTAGCCAAAGGAGAGAGAATATTTCATGTAAGCCCTCGGGATTGTTGCCTGATCCTCGTTTCCATATATTAACCCTTTACCCAACAGAACGGCCCTGTGCCAATGCATTCTCTTATATATGCGAGTCGACTAGGTCGCCTCGCATATATAAGAGAATGCATTGGCTTAACACATATTAAAACATTTTTTTTAGGCCAATGCATTCTCTTATATATGCGAGGCAACCTATGGTCGACTCGCATATATAAGAGAATGCATTGGCACAGGGCATAACTGTAACCATCACAATGGGGTCCATGAACCGGTTCCAATGATATCCATATTTGCATGGTGTTAGTGAGACAGACTGAAGATATTTTAGGCTGTTGAAGCTTTATTTGGGCGTTTTTGACCGTTTTGTTGGGTAAAGGGTTAACACTTCTCTTATGCATTTATGTGTCATTTCTATCTTATGTTATCTGTTTGGATTTGGAAATAAAAATATGTTTACACTAACTTCGTTATGGGAAGTATAATGATACACTGTTACATAGTAACTGTTAACAATATGTTTTTAATTATTGAGTAACATACATGGCAGTTTTATGAACCGCAAAAAACCTGACTAATTTGGAAATTGACATCAGCACCGTTTACTAATACATGTACTTACAGAAAACGAAAACTTTTATGCCAAAATATTTGCCAAATGAAAATTATCTTAGCCAAATGAAAATCGACCAAATTAACTTTGAACATTATAGGTTGCCACAGTAATATAGATGCGATTACCAGCAGATTTAGGAACTGTGAGAAGCATATCCGTGCTGCACACCCATACGCCCGGTGGTGACTTCACTGCAATCTACAAAAATAAATTATTTAACCCTTTACCCAACAAAACGCCCAAAAACGTGCAAATAAAGCTTCAACAGCCTAAAATATCTTCGGTCTGTCTCAATAACACCATACAAATATGGATATCATTGGAACCAGTTCATTGACCACATTGTGATGGTTACAGTTATGCCCTGTGCCAATGCATTCTCTTATATATGCGAGTCGACCATAGGTCGCCTTGCATATATAAGAGAATGCATTGGCCTAAAAAAAATCTTTTTTTAACACTTTTTACCATTTTTCTTACAATCTTTAACAATTTTATAATTTTTTCTAACATTTTTTTATAATTTTATCATTTTTAATGTGTTAAGCCAATGCATTCTCTTATATATGCGAGTCGACCATAGGTCGCCTCGCATATATAAGAGAATACATTGGCCTAACAATTTTTTATCATTTTTTTAAAATAAATAAATGTTTCTTACAATTTTTAGGACATAAAATAAAAAATATCCATTACCCTGCAGGGAGCCCCACACATACATAGAAGCATATAGAAGAGTGTAGTCTGCTCATGTTTGTCTGGGGCTCTGTATGGGTGAAATTATAAAATTGTTAAAGAATACAAGAAAAAATTATTAAAATTGTAACAAATTGTTAGGCCAATGCATTCTCTTATATATGCGAGGCGACCTATGGTCGACTCGCATATATAAGAGAATGCATTGGCACAGGGCCGTTCTGTTGGATAAAGCGTTAACTATCTAATAAATAAAGTAAATGACAGCAATCTGTATCGTGAACAGCGATGATATTTTTCTGCATATCATGTTTGTCACCGCGTCATTTTGACGGGCAATTCTCTAGTAATAAATATAGTTCTTATTTAGCATTGGTAAAAATAAATAAATGTTGTGGAACTTGAATGGAACAGGTCACGATAGGTGGGTTATTTTGTGTAAATAGGTTTATTGTGTATAAAAATAGTAAATGGGTCAGTCAACAGGCCTATAAATGTCCGACCCAACAAAATATAATTTTACGAAACAAAAATAACATGATCAACAAAACATAAAAATATACATGTAAGCGCATGTGATGACAAGCCTGAGTTTAGTGTGTCTGTCATTTGCAGAATGAGGTCCACAGAGGGTGAATTTAGTGACAGTATCCTGCATAGCAGGCTAGCATCACCAAATTCACCGTCTAGGGGCCTCATTCTGCATGGCCTCATCTGCTATAGGGACATAGGCTCAGATTGAAGTTCCCAAATGGTCAATATTGTGATGTACACCCATTGAGAACCTCGATTATGAAATATGTTGTCTGCCAATTTGGGGATATGTTACCCGCCATATAAAATCCAGTCGTAAGTCAGGATATTTTTACCCTGTGCCAATGCATTCTCTTATATATGAGAGTCGACCATAGGTCGCCTCGCATATATAAGAGAATGCATTGGCCTAACAATTTTAATAATTTTTTCTTGTATTCTTTAAGAATTTTATAATTTCACCCATACAGAGCCCCAGACAAACATGAGCAGACGACACTCTTCTATATGCTTCTATACAGCCCTGGGAATTAACCTAGGCAATAGGCAATGCCTAGGTAAAAGCAGAGGCAAAATCGGTTTGCCTAGGTAAAACAAGTTCATTGGGTTACTAAAATGATTTGTGTCTATCAGAAATAGAACCTCTTTAGCCAAAATGACTTCCTTAAATCACTCTTAACATATATTGTCCTAAAATTGTTTCCATGGCACTGGGCCATTTTAACTAGCTACCCATAAGGGCACTAGTTTTGGAGATGATTTGTGGAATGTATATATATGATGAGTAGTGGCCTGGAAATGTTCTCCAAAATAACTAAGCTTTCAGGTTATTATTGAATCATATTGATTTGAGATGGCAATATTGTTGCAAAATTGCCAAGGTAAAATCTGTTTTTGCCTAGGCCGATTTCTTTCATAGGCAAAAATATTGCCTAGGCAAATTTTCCTTAATTCCCAGGGGTGTCTATATATGTGTGGGGCTCCCTGCAGGGTAATGGATGTTTTTTATTTTATGTCCTAAAAATTTTAAGAAACATTTATTTAAAAAAAATGATAAAAAATTGTTAGGCCAATGCATTCTCTTATATATGCGAGGCGACCTATGGATTTGATATGGCGGGTCACATATAGAGAAACTAATCCAAAAAAAGAAATAGAATCAACCTGAAGATATTTCTATAGAAATTTTATAATAAAGAAATTTCCAGAGAAGATGAGGCCTAAGCAGAATGAGGTCCCCAGAGGGTGAATTTAGTTATGCTAGCGCTATGTGGGATAGCATCACCAAATTCACCCTCTGGGGACCTCATTCTGCAAATGAAAGGCACGCTAAATTCAGACTTGAATGAAGATATAGAGTGGATTCAGGAGTTCTTGAGATGATTTGAAGTTAGCTGCTCTAAGTATTAACTTTCAGTACTTAACCCTTTACCCAACAAAACACCCAAAAACGCCCAAATAAAGCTTCAACAGCCTAAAATATCTTCGGTCTGTCTCAATAAAACCATACAAATATGGATATCATTGGAACCGGTTCATTGACCACATTGTGATGGTTACAGTTATGCCCTGTGCCAATGCATTCTCTTATATATGCGAGTCGACCATATGTCGCCTCGCATATATAAGAGAATGCATTGGCCTAAAAAAATTCTTGTTTTAACAATTTTATAATTTTTTCTTACATTTTTTAACAATTTTTATAATATTTTTCTACATTTATTGACAATTTTATCATTTTTAATATGTGTTAAGCCAATGCATTCTCTTATATATGCGAGGCGACCTATGGTCGACTCGCATATATAAGAGAATGCATTGGCACAGGGCCGTTCTGTTGGGTAAAGGGTTAAATCAATGTCTTAAAGGCACTGTTCATCGGTTGAGGAATCAGTCTAATATATCTTTAACCCTTTGAGTGCCAGGTCCGATTTTTGTATCAACCCATATACCCTGTGCTAATGCATTCTCTTATATATGCGAGTCGACCATAGGTCGCCTCGCATATATAAGAGAATGCATTGGCCTAACAATTTTTCATCATTTGTTATTATTTTTTAGAATGTTTTACAATTTTAATAATTTTTTCTTATATTCTTTAACAGACTTATTTTGTAGGTTTAGTGCCAGGGAATCTCACGTTTTTCATGAGCATCAAAATTATTACTATGAATACTTGGTGATAGTTTTGAGTTATAACATGCAAAAAAAAAAAATCTTAAAAACAAAAAATCTTTTTTATTTTTTTTATTTTTTTAGTGACGATTTTACAGACCGTAAATTAGGGCCGATGAGATCGGCCCTTGGCACTGAAAGGGTTAAGGATATAAAATACATGATTGTATATACACCATTTCGCCCCCATACCAGAAAGAAAATGAAAGGTATATAATATAGTAAGTATATATGTCAATTTCTGGAAAGGAGCGATACAGTTATTTATTGTAATATGTATTTGCACATAGCACAAACAACACTGTCGCAAATGATCTATTAATGAACCACCCAATTATTTAATTCATTTTATTACACTCCTATGCGCGATTTCCATTGAAAACGCTGTTAATTAAAATTGGTAATGTCACTAGTGAATTATGTCATTTCCCGTGACGTCATTGACGTTACGTCGCTTACTGATCTAGATTGAATTTTCTATGGTTGATCTTTATCCACATCGGGACTTTTAAGCATTCATTCTGTGTGTTTTAATCATATTTGGCAAACCAAATTGATGCAGAAGTGTAATAAATAGAGTAATCAATTAGTTCCGAGAATAACGTAATTCTCGGAACCAATTGATTACTCTCTATATAATCTCAGTAAGAATGACGTAAACCCATCATGACTCCGGGAGTCCAGGAGTTGAATGTCACAATGAAATTACAGCCAAACTCATTCGGCAGACCTCACAAGTCTCCATTCCATATACTGCAACATATAGGTCAAGGAGTTCAGAATGATACAATTTAAATGGTGGATTTCAGTAAAACAGTACAACATGGAGATCGTCAAAGGTTGCTGACTATGAAGGTCGAAAGCACATTATAAAGAGTTACTGCCCAGTCCCCATCCACCACTAATCACATTCAATGATTCGCACCCATCAATATTTATGAGGAAAATGAGATGCATGTGTATTGGGCAGAAGACGCATTAACCCTTTCAGTGCCAAGTCCGATTTTTGTATCAACACTGAAAGGGATAATATTATTATAGTTAATATAAAAACCATTGATTTTTTTTTTTTATAATTTCTTTATTCCCATGAAACATCAATTTTAAACATTACATTACATCAGTATCAATAACAGAGTATAAAAAGTCAAACATGTATACATGGTATTTTGTGTAAACACATTAATGTACATAAATGTGGATTTACATTTGGATCGTACTAAATTATCTTGTACTGACGGCTGAATATGGTGTATATATGCATTCATTTATATTAATCATAAAATATAGAAACATTTGAAGGATGTTAGTCTTGTAGGCTGTGGTAAATTGAAGCCCATTTCCCATAAAATTTATCTAGACAATTATTTGTTTGTGCAATATATCTTTCATTCTGCATGACGTAATTTATGTTTGCCTTTACTGCAATAAAAGATGGTCTTTGGTTGTTAATTTTACTTTTATATATGGAAAATTTAGTTATTTGGATACACAGGTTGACAATAATCTCTGTTCCATTTATTCCAAATATAATATCTATTTTAGAAAATGTGTCTAGTTGTGTTTGACCTGTTGCCACTAGCCATGTATGTAGGCTATTCCAAATTTCAGTTACATGTTCACATTCTGTAAACAAGTGGACAATTGTCTCGGCATGGATATTACAGAAAGAACATTTGTCATTATCTATGACTTGTATAATTTTTAAGAAATGATTTGTTGTAAGGATCCTCTGAAGGATTCTATATTGGAAGTATCTCAGGTTTGTGTCAATTGATGTTTGAAATGGTAGCATATAGTATGATTGCCATTGGTCTTCATCAGGCCTGATATTCAAGTATTGTGCCCACTTTATTTTGTTATTAGAGGTTGCATTTATCAAATTTTTATTAAATAATTGGTAAAATGTTTTGCATCCTTTTTTAACATTATACAGTGAGAGAATGGACAATGTTATATTTGGACCTTCTTCAACTTGTATGACTTCATTTGCGATTTTAGCACTCCATTCTTTAGGTATTGATTTTTTTATTCTAATTATGTCCATAAATGTTGCCTGTATATTGTATCTTGACTTTAATTGTTCATGAGTGAAGAAATTACCATGTTCATTTAGCAAGTCTTTAATATAAACAATACCTTTTTTGTGCCATGGTTTTATATATCCTATTTCAATTTTTGAATTGTGCCATATTGGTTCATTTAAAATGTCTTGTATGTATATAGGTTTAATTAAACTATTATATTCAGACCATGTTTTTGCTATATCCTTCCAAAATGGGTTTTTTATTTTATTTATTGTATTTATATCATTTGCACCACTTTGGAAGTAGAATTCGGGGATATTTTTAGTGAAGAACAAAGTCCATCTATCTGATTTGGTCAATACTCTTTTGATCCAGGAGATTTTTAGACCTTTTGTATAATTTAATAGATCAATCATTTTTAACCCTCCTTCGTTATATTCTTTTTTTAACATGTTCCTTTTAATTTTTCCTTTTGGTTTATTCCAAATAAAATGAAAGAAAATATCCTCTATCTCTTTTATTAATGTATCAGCTGGTGTGGGCAATATAGTTAGCAGGTGGGTAATTATTGGCACTGTTAGTGATTTGATTACTGTAATTTTGCCTAAAGGTGTTAGTTTTCTCGAGTTCCACATATTTAGTAATCTTTTCATTTTATTTATTTTTGGAATTATATTATCATCAATCATTTTGTTTTGATCAATATTGAATTGTACTCCCAGGGCTGTAAATTTACCATCTGTAATCCAATCAGGGTTGTTTTCCTTACAAAAACGTCTATCTGAGTCTTTCATTGATCCTATCCATACAACTTTTGTTTTCTGCATGTTTATTTTCAAGCCAGATATTGTATAAAACCATTCTAGAACTATATAGGCTTCTTTCATTGATTGTTCGCTTCCGTCTAGCAATAGGTAAGTATCATCAGCATATTGGGATATTTTAAATTCCTCACCCCATAAACTAATACCCTTTATCAAGTTATTTTTTCTGATTGCTAATCCAAGAATTTCTACGCACAGGATAAATATATATGGACTTATTGGATCTCCCTGTCTACACCCTCTTTCTAATTTAAATCTAGGTGAAAAGTGTCCATTTGTTATCACACTCGCCTCTGAATTGTTTTGAAATAATTTAATCCATCGTTTAATGGACTCTCCGAATTTAAAGATATCAAGGACTTTTGATATGAACTGCCAAGAGACTGTGTCAAATGCCTTTTCGAAGTCGATCATCATGATCATTCCTGGAATATTTTGGCTGTTGGTTTCAAACATAATATCATATATCAATCTTGTGTTTTCCCCTATGAAACGACCCGATATAAATCCTTTTTGATCTTCGTTTATTAAGTAATTTAAGTTATTTTTTATCCGTTCCGCTATACAGGAGGAAGCTAGTTTATAAGAGGTATTTAGTAATGTTATTGGTCTCCAGTTCTTTAAGAAACATCTTGGTTTTCCTGGTTTAGGTAAACATGTTATTATACCCCTCTTTTGTGAGAGTGACAGTTGTTCTGTTTCGTATCCATAATTGATAGAGCGTAGAAGAAAATGGCCTAAGTCTACCCAAAAAACTTTGAAAAATTCTGTTGTATAACCATCGTCCCCAGGACTTTTGTTATTTTTTGTTTTTTTAAGCGCTTTGACCAGTTCTGTCATTGTGATTGGGCCTTCACATTTCATAGATTCTGCTTCTGTAAGAGTTGGAATTATACTTAGGTCAATATATTTTGTAATGTTTTCATGACTATAATTTACAGAATTATTTGCTGAATAAAGTTTTTTATAGAAGTCCTTTTGTCTATTTAGTATTTCCTTTTGTTCTACGATAGTATCATTATTTTCTGTTTTTAATTCTTGGATATTTTTGTTTACATAGTTTTTATTTTCAAGGTTACAGAAATAGTTTGTTGATTTTTCTCCTAATTCCATCCAATTTGCTCGAGACCGTATTATTATTCCTTCAATTTTTATGTTTCTAATTTGTTCTAATTCCTTATTTAATGTTTCCAATTGGTTTTGTTTGTTGATGTAATTAGTGGGGTTTATTTTTATTTCCTCTTCAATTTCCTTTATTTTTTTGTTTAAGTTTAGTTCTTTTTCTGTGTCTTTCTTTTTTTTTTTAGATGCATAATTTATTATTTTCCCCCTAAGGGTCAGTAATAGGGTTTCCCAAAATAATTGATCATTTATTTTAAATTTTATTTCGCTATTTGGGAAATTCATTACATTTTGGTTATAGGGGGGGCTGGCATATTGGGTTTTCAAATCAATAATTGATTGTTTTATTATTTTAATAAATTCTGTGTCTTTTAAAAGGGAATTATTGAATTTCCAGTAACCTCTGCCCTTGTTATGTTTTGATACAATCATTTTTATTTTGACGGGTGAATGGTCGGATTTATATTTTGGTAAAATAGTCGAGCTTGAGATGACAGGCATAATATCCTCTGAAACAAGTATGAAATCCAGCCTGGACATTTTTATTGGATTTTTGTGGTGCCATGTGTATTGGTGTTCATTTTCATTAAAACATCTCCATACATCAACTAGATCTCTTTGTTCTGCTATTTTCAATACTTCTTTTCTAGCATTTGGGTTGTTTGTGTTTTTATAATTATATGAATCATGCTCTGGATTTAAAACTAAGTTCCAGTCGCCACACATTATAATACTATTATTTTGAAAATTTTCTATTTCATTATTTAGATTCTCGTAAAACTTTGGACAATCTTTATTGGTACCATACACATTGACTAATGTTAATCTTTTACAGTTTGTTATAGTTAGATCTATTATAATATAATTTCCATTTGGGTCTTCCTTTACTTTATGTATACTATACTCAAAGTTGTTATTAAAAAGTATGGCCACCCCCCTTGCATTTGAGCTATAGGTTGTCATTTCGATACGATGTCCCCATTCCGCTTTAATTTTTTGTTTCATTTTATTGTCAAAGTGTGTATCCTGTAAACATGCAATACCTATTTTTTGTTCTTTTATTTTACTGAATATATCATTTCTTTTAATACGATCGCCAAGACCTCGCACATTCATCGTTACTATACTAATGTGTTCACCCATTTTCAATTATTGAATAATTTTGATATGAAATTTTCAGATATACATGTTGAAGAGATCTTTGTTTATGAATAGAATCTTCATGGAAATAAAGCAAAATGTGATTTTTCATAGAATGTGTTTTGCATATATATAAAACAGTGGCATGTATCTCTACCCCTACACTAGGGGAAATGTTAAGCGTTAAGCTTACATAGATATACATACCCATCACCAGTATAAAACTTCCTGTTGTACTGATCATGCGTCAGGTTGGCGTTTTTTTTTTTTTTCGCAACCTCAAAACATTGAATTTCTTTGGAATCGGGTTTCATTTAGTTTTAATATTATATTTTGTTATGAATATCCATATATATAATATATATATATATAAATACAAATTAAAGAAATTTAAATTTGGCTATGGTATTTTATTGAGGTAATTTGTGTTGGAAATATCCTCAAAAACCATTTACCAATCAATTTATATTGTGGCTATTATCAGTTTACTACATGTAGTAACATACATACACAATGTTTTATGAGTAGGCCTAGCCATATATAATTTTATGGTATTCATTCATGTTCATTGAAGATATTTGTGTTTCGAATATTCGATAACTAGTATTTTGACGGTAACCTATGAAACATTATATTTTCAATATTTCAAACACATTTTATAAATACTGTTTGGAAATATAAGTCAGCCCTATTGTGGTAATGTATTAAACACAAAACAGTCTTATAAGCATTGTCTCGAAGAAACTCGAAACTCTTATAAATAAACATTGTCTAGAAAAACTCGAAGATCATCTGGATCATCTATTCATTTTCGCTTCTCTTTTGCCATCTGGAGTGGATGTCCTTTCTAACCTCGATCCACAGTTCAGTACCTTTTTCCTTCACCCGCGCGTGGATACTTTCATCTTGTCGGATTTGGTAGGCTATTTGGGCTAAACGTCCTCGCTCTCTTTTCAACTCTGGCGGGAGGTCTGTCCGAACACTCATTCTGGTTCCTGCCAGCGATTTTCCGGCCTGCAGTATAGACTCCCTCTCGTTCCATTGCAGAAATACCACTATGATTGCTGCTGGCCCTGTGTCAGGTTTTCTAAGACGGTGTGCGTTTTTTATGGACATATTTGTAGCGAAGTCCTCGTCCAGCTTCATGTCATCTTTTACAAAGGATCGGAAACGTTTCATAGTGGCGTTCATGGTGGTCTCATGTCCACTGATTCCATAAAATAATAAGTTATATTTTCGTTCTTGAACTTGGGAAGACAGCAGAGATTTTTTCAGATCTAGGATTTCTTGTTCCATGTTACCTATTTTCGTGGTATTTGTCCGTTGTGTGACTCTTATTCCTTCTACTTCGTACTCTATTTCGTCGATGTTCCTTTTAATAGCGCTGATCTGTCCCTTCATATCCTCAAAACCTCGATTTATCTTCACGTTTAAACCGGCATCCATCGATTCGATCAAACGTTTTATGTCGGCGTTAGACACTTCCGGCGTATTTTCAGAATTTGACGAAGTTTCATTGTCGTTTTCTTCGTTTTTATCACTTGTTGGGTTGATGGCAGCCACCGAGTTCTTTGTACTTCTACCCGGGATTGTCTTTGGCATTTTCGAGGGCTGTCGATTCCTTATTGTGTTAGATTTTTAAATAAATTGAGGAGCCAAAAGAAAAATAAACCTCACGCCGCCATTAAACCGGATGATCAGTTATTAAGAGGTTTCTGTTTGTTACAGCTACCAATTTAAGTGTATCGCGAACTGCTAAAAATCTTCACTCTTGATACACTCGATATAACGATTCGATTCGAGATTCGATTCGAAACGAAAACCCCTGATTTGCTTAAAATGTGAAATTTATTGCATTGTAATGTGCTCTGTATTCAAGAACATCAAATTAGGGTCACTCTTTATAAACTTTCTAGTGTAAAAATATGGCCGAAATGGGCTTCAATGATGCGATTTCGAATCTCTTACCAGATTCGATTCGATATGAAAACCCCTGATTTGTTTCAAATATGATCTGATTTGCATTTTAATGTGATCTGTATTCAAGAAAGTCAAATTAGGGTCACTTTAAAACTTTCTAGTGTAAAAATATGGCCCAAATGGGCTCTAACAGCATGTTATTTTTATGTGAAAGCAGACTACCTTCTCAGACAGGTTTCTTATGATCAGGTCGAGATTTATCACTAATCCATCGGCCTCAACACCAGCATGACAAACAGGTAACACAGTAAGGCCTCGACCACAGGCATCATAGGCGTAATTCCTACCCTGGAACAGAGACATATATCATTAGACCAGAGTCGACACATGCATAACACACAGGTAACACAGTAAGGCCTCGACCACAGGCATCATAGGCGTAATTCCTACCCTGGAACAGAGACATACATCATTAGACCAGAGTCGACACATGCATAACACACAGGTAACACAGTAAGGCCTCGACCACAGGCATCATAGGCGTAATTCCTACCCTGGAACAGAGACATATATCATTAGACCAGAGTCGACACATGCATAACACACAGGTAACACAGTAAGGCCTCGACCACAGGCATCATAGGCGTAATTCCTACCCTGGAACAGAGACATATATCATTAGACCAGAGTCGACACATGCATAACACACAGGTAACACAGTAAGGCCTCGACCACAGGCATCATAGGCGTAATTCCTACCCTGGAACAGAGACATACATCATTAGACCAGAGTCGACACATGCATAACACACAGGCATCATAGGCGTAATTCCTACCCTGGAACAGAGACATATATCATTAGACCAGAGTCGACACATGCATAACACACAGGTAACATAGGCGTAATTCCTACCCTGGAACAGAGACATACATCATTAGACCAGAGTCGACACATGCATAACACACAGGTAACACAGTAAGGCCTCGACCACAGGCATCATAGGCGTAATTCCTACCCTGGAACAGAGACATATATCATTAGACCAGAGTCGACACATGCATAACACACAGGTAACACAGTAAGGCCTCGACCACAGGCATCATAGGCGTAATTCCTACCCTGGAACAGAGACATACATCATTAGACCAGAGTCGACACATGCATAACACACAGGTAACACAGTAAGGCCTCGACCACAGGCATCATAGGCGTAATTCCTACCCTGGAACAGAGACATACATCATTAGACCAGAGTCGACACATGCATAACACACAGGTAACACAGTAAGGCCTCGACCACAGGCATCATAGGCGTAATTCCTACCCTGGAACAGAGACATACATCATTAGACCAGAGTCGACACATGCATAACACACAGGTAACACAGTAAGGCCTCGACCACAGGCATCATAGGCGTAATTCCTACCCTGGAACAGAGACATACATCATTAGACCAGAGTCGACACATGCATAACACACAGGTAACACAGTAAGGCCTCGACCACAGGCATCATAGGCGTAATTCCTACCCTGGAACAGAGACATACATCATTAGACCAGAGTCGACACATGCATAACACACAGGTAACACAGTAAGGCCTCGACCACAGGCATCATAGGCGTAATTCCTACCCTGGAACAGAGACATACATCATTAGACCAGAGTCGACACATGCATAACACACAGGCATCATAGGCGTAATTCCTACCCTGGAACAGAGACATACATCATTAGACCAGAGTCGACACATGCATAACACACAGGCATCATAGGCGTAATTCCTACCCTGGAACAGAGACATATATTATTAGACCAGAGTCGACACATGCATAACACACAGGTAACACAGTAAGGCCTCGACCACAGGCATCATAGGCGTAATTCCTACCCTGGAACAGAGACATACATCATTAGACCAGAGTCGACACATGCATAACACACAGGCAACACAGTAAGGCCTCGACCACAGGCATCATAGGCGTAATTCCTACCCTGGAACAGAGACATATATCATTAGACCAGAGTCGACACATGCATAACACACAGGCAACACAGTAAGGCCTCGACCACAGGCATCATAGGCGTAATTCCTACCCTGGAACAGAGACATATATTATTAGACCAGAGTCGACACATGCATAACACACAGGTAACACAGTAAGGCCTCGACCACAGGCATCATAGGCGTAATTCCTACCCTGGAACAGAGACATACATCATTAGACCAGAGTCGACACATGCATAACACACAGGTAACACAGTAAGGACTCGACCACAGGCATCATAGGCGTAATTCCTACCCTGGAACAGAGACATACATCATTAGACCAGAGTCGACACATGCATAACACACAGGTAACACAGTAAGGCCTCGACCACAGGCATCATAGGCGTAATTCCTACCCTGGAACAGAGACATACATCATTAGACCAGAGTCGACACATGCATAACACACAGGTAACACAGTAAGGCCTCGACCACAGGCATCATAGGCGTAATTCCTACCCTGGAACAGAGACATACATCATTAGACCAGAGTCGACACATGCATAACACACAGGTAACACAGTAAGGCCTCGACCACAGGCATCATAGGCGTAATTCCTACCCTGGAACAGAGACATACATCATTAGACCAGAGTCGACACATGCATAACACACAGGTAACACAGTAAGGCCTCGACCACAGGCATCATAGGCGTAATTCCTACCCTGGAACAGAGACATACATCATTAGACCAGAGTCGACACATGCATAACACACAGGCATCATAGGCGTAATTCCTACCCTGGAACAGAGACATACATCATTAGACCAGAGTCGACACATGCATAACACACAGGTAACACAGTAAGGCCTCGACCACAGGCATCATAGGCGTAATTCCTACCCTGGAACAGAGACATACATCATTAGACCAGAGTCAACACATGCATAACACACAGGCAACACAGTAAGGCCTCGACCACAGGCATCATAGGCGTAATTCCTACCCTGGAACAGAGACATACATCATTAGACCAGAGTCGACACATGCATAACACACAGGTAACACAGTAAGGCCTCGACCACAGGCATCATAGGCGTAATTCCTACCCTGGAACAGAGACATATATCATTAGACCAGAGTCGACACATGCATAACACACAGGCATCATAGGCGTAATTCCTACCCTGGAACAGAGACATACATCATTAGACCAGAGTCGACACATGCATAACACACAGGCAACACAGTAAGGACTCGACCACAGGCATCATAGGCGTAATTCCTACCCTGGAACAGAGACATACATCATTAGACCAGAGTCGACACATGCATAACACACAGGCAACACAGTAAGGACTCGACCACAGGCATCATAGGCGTAATTCCTACCCTGGAACAGAGACATACATCATTAGACCAGAGTCGACACATGCATAACACACAGGCATCATAGGCGTAATTCCTACCCTGGAACAGAGACATACATCATTAGACCAGAGTCGACACATGCATAACACACAGGTAACACAGTAAGGCCTCGACCACAGGCATCATAGGCGTAATTCCTACCCTGGAACAGAGACATACATCATTAGACCAGAGTCAACACATGCATAACACACAGGCAACACAGTAAGGCCTCGACCACAGGCATCATAGGCGTAATTCCTACCCTGGAACAGAGACATACATCATTAGACCAGAGTCGACACATGCATAACACACAGGCAACACAGTAAGGACTCGACCACAGGCATCATAGGCGTAATTCCTACCCTGGAACAGAGACATACATCATTAGACCAGAGTCGACACATGCATAACACACAGGCATCATAGGCGTAATTCCTACCCTGGAACAGAGACATACATCATTAGACCAGAGTCGACACATGCATAACACACAGGTAACACAGTAAGGCCTCGACCACAGGCATCATAGGCGTAATTCCTACCCTGGAACAGAGACATACATCATTAGACCAGAGTCAACACATGCATAACACACAGGCAACACAGTAAGGCCTCGACCACAGGCATCATAGGCGTAATTCCTACCCTGGAACAGAGACATACATCATTAGACCAGAGTCGACACATGCATAACACACAGGTAACACAGTAAGGCCTCGACCACAGGCATCATAGGCGTAATTCCTACCCTGGAACAGAGACATACATCATTAGACCAGAGTCGACACATGCATAACACACAGGTAACACAGTAAGGCCTCGACCACAGGCATCATAGGCGTAATTCCTACCCTGGAACAGAGACATACATCATTAGACCAGAGTCGACACATGCATAACACACAGGCATCATAGGCGTAATTCCTACCCTGGAACAGAGACATACATCATTAGACCAGAGTCGACACATGCATAACACACAGGTAACACAGTAAGGCCTCGACCACAGGCATCATAGGCGTAATTCCTACCCTGGAACAGAGACATACATCATTAGACCAGAGTCGACACATGCATAACACACAGGTAACACAGTAAGGCCTCGACCACAGGCATCATAGGCGTAATTCCTACCCTGGAACAGAGACATACATCATTAGACCAGAGTCGACACATGCATAACACACAGGCATCATAGGCGTAATTCCTACCCTGGAACAGAGACATACATCATTAGACCAGAGTCGACACATGCATAACACACAGGCATCATAGGCGTAATTCCTACCCTGGAACAGAGACATACATCATTAGACCAGAGTCGACACATGCATAACACACAGGCATCATAGGCGTAATTCCTACCCTGGAACAGAGACATACATCATTAGACCAGAGTCGACACATGCATAACACACAGGTAACACAGTAAGGCCTCGACCACAGGCATCATAGGCGTAATTCCTACCCTGGAACAGAGACATATATCATTAGACCAGAGTCGACACATGCATAACACACAGGTAACATAGGCGTAATTCCTACCCTGGAACAGAGACATATATCATTAGACCAGAGTCGACACATGCATAACACACAGGTAACACAGTAAGGCCTCGACCACAGGCATCATAGGCGTAATTCCTACCCTGGAACAGAGACATACATCATTAGACCAGAGTCGACACATGCATAACACACAGGCATCATAGGCGTAATTCCTACCCTGGAACAGAGACATACATCATTAGACCAGAGTCGACACATGCATAACACACAGGTAACATACATGTAGTAAGGCCTCGACCACAGGCATCATAGGCGTAATTCCTACCCTGGAACAGAGACATACATCATTAGACCAGAGTCGACACATGCATAACACACAGGCATCATAGGCGTAATTCCTACCCTGGAACAGAGACATACATCATTAGACCAGAGTCGACACATGCTTAACACACAGGTAACACAGTAAGGCCTCGACCACAGGCATCATAGGCGTAATTCCTACCCTGGAACAGAGACATACATCATTAGACCAGAGTCGACACATGCTTAACACACAGGTAACACAGTAAGGCCTCGACCACAGGCATCATAGGCGTAATTCCTACCCTGGAACAGAGACATACATCATTAGACCAGAGTCGACACATGCATAACACACAGGTAACACAGTAAGGCCTCGACCACAGGCATCATAGGCGTAATTCCTACCCTGGAACAGAGACATACATCATTAGACCAGAGTCGACACATGCATAACACACAGGCAACACAGTAAGGCCTCGACCACAGGCATCATAGGCGTAATTCCTACCCTGGAACAGAGACATACATCATTAGACCAGAGTCGACACATGCATAACACACAGGTAACACAGTAAGGCCTCGACCACAGGCATCATAGGCGTAATTCCTACCCTGGAACAGAGACATACATCATTAGACCAGAGTCGACACATGCATAACACACAGGTAACACAGTAAGGCCTCGACCACAGGCATCATAGGCGTAATTCCTACCCTGGAACAGAGACATACATCATTAGACCAGAGTCGACACATGCATAACACACAGGCAACACAGTAAGGCCTCGACCACAGGCATCATAGGCGTAATTCCTACCCTGGAACAGAGACATACATCATTAGACCAGAGTCGACACATGCATAACACACAGGTAACACAGTAAGGCCTCGACCACAGGCATCATAGGCGTAATTCCTACCCTGGAACAGAGACATACATCATTAGACCAGAGTCGACACATGCATAACACACAGGCAACACAGTAAGGCCTCGACCACAGGCATCATAGGCGTAATTCCTACCCTGGAACAGAGACATACATCATTAGACCAGAGTCGACACATGCATAACACACAGGTAACACAGTAAGGCCTCGACCACAGGCATCATAGGCGTAATTCCTACCCTGGAACAGAGACATACATCATTAGACCAGAGTCGACACATGCATAACACACAGGCAACACAGTAAGGCCTCGACCACAGGCATCATAGGCGTAATTCCTACCCTGGAACAGAGACATACATCATTAGACCAGAGTCGACACATGCATAACACACAGGTAACACAGTAAGGCCTCGACCACAGGCATCATAGGCGTAATTCCTACCCTGGAACAGAGACATACATCATTAGACCAGAGTCGACACATGCATAACACACAGGCAACACAGTAAGGCCTCGACCACAGGCATCATAGGCGTAATTCCTACCCTGGAACAGAGACATACATCATTAGACCAGAGTCGACACATGCATAACACACAGGTAACACAGTAAGGCCTCGACCACAGGCATCATAGGCGTAATTCCTACCCTGGAACAGAGACATACATCATTAGACCAGAGTCGACACATGCATAACACACAGGCAACACAGTAAGGCCTCGACCACAGGCATCATAGGCGTAATTCCTACCCTGGAACAGAGACATACATCATTAGACCAGAGTCGACACATGCATAACACACAGGTAACACAGTAAGGCCTCGACCACAGGCATCATAGGCGTAATTCCTACCCTGGAACAGAGACATACATCATTAGACCAGAGTCGACACATGCATAACACACAGGCAACACAGTAAGGCCTCGACCACAGGCATCATAGGCGTAATTCCTACCCTGGAACAGAGACATACATCATTAGACCAGAGTCGACACATGCATAACACACATGTAACACAGTAAGGCCTCGACCACAGGCATCATAGGCGTAATTCCTACCCTGGAACAGAGACATACATCATTAGACCAGAGTCGACACATGCATAACACACAGGCAACACAGTAAGGCCTCGACCACAGGCATCATAGGCGTAATTCCTACCCTGGAACAGAGACATACATCATTAGACCAGAGTCGACACATGCATAACACACAGGTAACACAGTAAGGCCTCGACCACAGGCATCATAGGCGTAATTCCTACCCTGGAACAGAGACATACATCATTAGACCAGAGTCGACACATGCATAACACACAGGCAACACAGTAAGGCCTCGACCACAGGCATCATAGGCGTAATTCCTACCCTGGAACAGAGACATACATCATTAGACCAGAGTCGACACATGCACAACACACAGGTAACACAGTAAGGCCTCGACCACAGGCATCATAGGCGTAATTCCTACCCTGGAACAGAGACATACATCATTAGACCAGAGTCGACACATGCATAACACACAGGCAACACAGTAAGGCCTCGACCACAGGCATCATAGGCGTAATTCCTACCCTGGAACAGAGACATACATCATTAGACCAGAGTCGACACATGCATAACACACAGGTAACACAGTAAGGCCTCGACCACAGGCATCATAGGCGTAATTCCTACCCTGGAACAGAGACATACATCATTAGACCAGAGTCGACACATGCATAACACACAGGTAACACAGTAAGGCCTCGACCACAGGCATCATAGGCGTAATTCCTACCCTGGAACAGAGACATACATCATTAGACCAGAGTCGACACATGCATAACACACAGGTAACACAGTAAGGCCTCGACCACAGGCATCATAGGCGTAATTCCTACCCTGGAACAGAGACATACATCATTAGACCAGAGTCGACACATGCATAACACACAGGCATCATAGGCGTAATTCCTACCCTGGAACAGAGACATACATCATTAGACCAGAGTCGACACATGCATAACACACAGGCATCATACATGTAGTAAGGCCTCGACCACAGGCATCATAGGCGTAATTCCTACCCTGGAACAGAGACATATATCATTAGACCAGAGTCGACACATGCATAACACACAGGCAACATACATGTAGTAAGGCCTCGACCACAGGCATCATAGGCGTAATTCCTACCCTGGAACAGAGACATACATCATTAGACCAGAGTCGACACGTGCATAACACACAGGTAACACAGTAAGGCCTCGACCACAGGCATCATAGGCGTAATTCCTACCCTGGAACAGAGACATATATCATTAGACCAGAGTCGACACGTGCATAACACACAGGTAACACAGTAAGGCCTCGACCACAGGCATCATAGGCGTAATTCCTACCCTGGAACAGAGACATATATCATTAGACCAGAGTCGACACGTGCATAACACACAGGTAACACAGTAAGGCCTCGACCACAGGCATCATAGGCGTAATTCCTACCCTGGAACAGAGACATATATCATTAGACCAGAGTCGACACATGCATAACACACAGGCATCATAGGCGTAATTCCTACCCTGGAACAGAGACATACATCATTAGACCAGAGTCGACACATGCATAACACACAGGCATCATAGGCGTAATTCCTACCCTGGAACAGAGACATACATCATTAGACCAGAGTCGACACATGCATAACACACAGGCATCATAGGCGTAATTCCTACCCTGGAACAGAGACATACATCATTAGACCAGAGTCGACACATGCATAACACACAGGCATCATAGGCGTAATTCCTACCCTGGAACAGAGACATACATCATTAGACCAGAGTCGACACATGCATAACACACAGGTAACACAGTAAGGCCTCGACCACAGGCATCATAGGCGTAATTCCTACCCTGGAACAGAGACATACATCATTAGACCAGAGTCGACACATGCATAACACACAGGTAACACAGTAAGGCCTCGACCACAGGCATCATAGGCGTAATTCCTACCCTGGAACAGAGACATACATCATTAGACCAGAGTCGACACATGCATAACACACAGGTAACACAGTAAGGCCTCGACCACAGGCATCATAGGCGTAATTCCTACCCTGGAACAGAGACATACATCATTAGACCAGAGTCGACACATGCATAACACACAGGCATCATAGGCGTAATTCCTACCCTGGAACAGAGACATATATCATTAGACCAGAGTCGACACATGCATAACACACAGGCATCATAGGCGTAATTCCTACCCTGGAACAGAGACATATATCATTAGACCAGAGTCAACACATGCATAACACACAGGTAACATACATGTAGTAAGGCCTCGACCACAGGCATCATAGGCGTAATTCCTACCCTGGAACAGAGACATATATCATTAGACCAGAGTCGACACATGCATAACACACAGGTAACATACATGTAGTAAGGCCTCGACCACAGGCATCATAGGCGTAATTCCTACCCTGGAACAGAGACATACATCATTAGACCAGAGTCGACACATGCATAACACACAGGCATCATAGGCGTAATTCCTACCCTGGAACAGAGACATACATCATTAGACCAGAGTCGACACATGCATAACACACAGGTAACACAGTAAGGCCTCGACCACAGGCATCATAGGCATAATTCCTACCCTGGAACAGAGACATACATCATTAGACCAGAGTCGACACATGCATAACACACAGGCATCATAGGCGTAATTCCTACCCTGGAACAGAGACATATATCATTAGACCAGAGTCGACACATGCATAACACACAGGCATCATAGGCGTAATTCCTACCCTGGAACAGAGACATATATCATTAGACCAGAGTCAACACATGCATAACACACAGGTAACATACATGTAGTAAGGCCTCGACCACAGGCATCATAGGCGTAATTCCTACCCTGGAACAGAGACATATATCATTAGACCAGAGTCGACACATGCATAACACACAGGTAACATACATGTAGTAAGGCCTCGACCACAGGCATCATAGGCGTAATTCCTACCCTGGAACAGAGACATACATCATTAGACCAGAGTCGACACATGCATAACACACAGGAATCATAGGCGTAATTCCTACCCTGGAACAGAGACATACATCATTAGACCAGAGTCGACACATGCATAACACACAGGTAACACAGTAAGGCCTCGACCACAGGCATCATAGGCGTAATTCCTACCCTGGAACAGAGACATACATCATTAGACCAGAGTCGACACATGCATAACACACAGGCATCATAGGCGTAATTCCTACCCTGGAACAGAGACATACATCATTAGACCAGAGTCGACACATGCATAACACACAGGTAACATACATGTAGTTAGGCCTTGACATATGGAGGAACAGACCAAAAACATAATATGTCCTGTTTTAACTAGAGGTGTGACTGTCCCAATGGGACTAAGGATACCCTAACAATAACTCCGCCAAAATAAGTCTGACCAATATTAAAATCGCAGGTGCACAGGTTCCCATGGTGATTGATGTCTGTGCCAAGTGCAGGTGCACAGGTTCCCATAAAGGCCTATATTTCTCATACATGTACATTGCAGGCACCAAGACTATGAAATATTTGATTCAATAGTCGATTTAATCTTGAATTTCTGAATGGTATTCAATTAGAGATTTGATTTGAGTGAAAAAGTGGTATTCGCAGTGCCCTAAGTCGATACCAGTATAACATGCAGAAAGCACAGAAAGGCCTCTACAACAGGCATCATTTGCTTAAGTCCTGCCCTGGAACAGAGTCGATATCAGCATAATTTGCAGGTACCATAGTGAGGCCCCACCCACAGGACATATATTTAGGCATAATTGAACAGCACACAGCGTAATCGATCCAAGGATTTGTTGTGATGTTAACGAGGGTTCGCGCATTTTTGGTACATTTTTTTATTTATTAAAATGTGGTAACTCATACAAAGAGGTTCACTGCTTGATAATAAACATGTAAATGCTAACATTTTGTCATTTGCCCAGTGGGGAGACCATTATCACACATGTATAGGCAGTCAAATGTGTGTATATGGTGCTGCGTATATATATATATCCTGTTTGCTATTCATGCAGGTACTGTCAACGAAAAAAATCAGTGCACTCAATAAAACCCTCGGTAACTCCAACTAAATTGTCAAAGTTTTGCATTGTCTTAAGAGATGCGTGTATAGGCGGATATCTTGCCAACTTGCGCTGATTTTCAGCTCATAACTTATTGGAATATCAGATATAATTAAGGAGAAGTGAGGCGGAGGTGTTGTGATTGTTAATGAGGATTTGCTATGCAGACATTAAAACAAATATACTGTGATGCACGGCACTGTGACCCTTGGCATCTCATGAAGTGCACTGGAGCTGCCTGCGAGTTTTTAACCAAAACATCACCAATGATTGGCGATGTGGAATAGTACTGTATACACATATTGACTGCATGGGGGTGAAATAGCGAGAATGGTTATATAAACTGAGTTCACACAGGGTTATATTATGACCTTCTGTGAACTCAATGTATATAACTCAGATAATCAGATTGTCCTTTGATTGGATGAAGCACCATCACATGCCAGAGAGTAGATTTGACCACTACCCGTCGAGCACACAATCGCCAGGCTATAGTCTTTAAACTGTTACCCAATTGCCAATGTCATAATCTGGCACGATCGAGGCAAGAAATTGGCGCAATGCCAGAATTGTGACAGAATTGTTCCAATTTTGGCATGATTAGACCTGCATGCTGTTAAAAAGACACCATCTCGTGTAAATAATAAAAAGACACCATCTCGTGTAAATAACTTTTGCTATTCTACCTGTGGAGGTGGTAGCCCAGTGGGTGTTACTGTACCGACGTGAGTTCGCGCCCGGCCGGTGGACTCTCGTCTCCACAACAGTGGCTTGACCAGATTAAGCGGTGTGTGCGCTATATATAGCCACACGCTGTTTCAAATCTCGCGCCAGGTTGTGACCCTTGGGCAAGATCACTTGTACTGTGCTCGCTTCGTCGTACCTAGACGAGAAATAGGGACCTGGTTGTTCGGTAAGTGTAAGTCAAGAGCAATCTTGTGAAGCGCCAATATGGCTGCATGCGTTTAAGGATTACTCAACATGGCATTTACTCAACAGCTGGGGTAATAATGTGAAGCTATAAGCTACATCATTATCATTATTTATCATTATTATTATCATTATCATTATTATTACCTCAAGGCATGAACTATATAGAGGATCTACAACGAGTCCCCAGTTTATAGCGGAATTTACAAAACGAGTCCAGTAAATTAGGTCTGGACCAAGCCTTTGGCGAGGTTCTGACCTAATTTACTGGACGAGTTTTGTAAATTCCGATATAAACTGGGGATTCATTGTAGATTCTATTTATTACATGATCCAAAACCTCGACAAAGCATACTTAAATAAACAAATGGGACGATAAACTAAAATCGGCTTCTATAATGCATGAGATGACGTTTTACATAACCATGCGTTGTTTGTCCATGTAAAGAAATAGTCCTAGATAAACAAGGACACTGTCGTATTTAATGGCGTCTATTTAATGACATAACTCTTCAAACTCTTCATTCATTATAGTTTGTTGGAAAAAATATTGGAAGCCACAGTATTTTTTAAATGTAGCATACAAAAAGAAAACAGACGACAAACCAGAAGTCAAAGGTCACCTGGCACTATTTCCTGTTATTAAACGAATGTTTAATATCACAATTTATAGAATGGGTTTATTGAATGGAACAAGGGCAGGATCATGGAATAAATAATAATGAAAGTGTCAATGACACTGTAGCTCAACTTGGAAAGGGAATAATTTAATATATTACAGTCAATGGAGCGATTAGGAATGTGGAAAGTTGAATGTCTAATACTAGTTTATAGACATGAAGAGAAAAGTAAAATCCAAGATGGCTGCTGGCGGCCATGTTTTCGGCCGAATGACCCCAAAATGAGTCGTTCCCATCTACATGTCATCGTTAACATCAATGACAAATTTTATGACGATCAGACTAAAGGTACGACCTGTAGCCCATGCTATAGAATTTAGTCATACAAAGAGTAAAATCCAAGATGGCTGCTGGCGGCCATGTTTTTTGGCCGATTGACCCCAAAATGACTTGTTCCAATCTACATGTCATTGTTAACATCCATGACAAATTTGATGATGATCAGACTAAAGGTACGACCTGTAGCCCGTGCTAAAGAATTTAGTCATACAAAGAGTAAAATCCAAGATGGCTGCTGGCGGCCACGTTTTTTCCGCCAAATGACCCCAAAATTACTCGTTCCCATCTACATATCAACATTAACATCCAGGACAAATTTCATGATGATCAGACGAATAGTACGACCTGTGGCCCGTGCTAATGGATTAAATTTTGAAATCCAAGATGGCCGCTGGCGGCCATGTTTTTTGTCCGAATGACCCCAAAATGACTCGTTCCCATTTACATTCCAATTTCAACAGCCATGAAAAATTTATGATGATCAGACTGAAGGTACGACCTGTAGCCCGTGCTAAAGGATTTAGTCATACAAAGAGTAAAATCCAAGATGGCTGCTGGCGGCCATCTTTTTTAGCCGAATGACCCCAAAATGACTCGTTCCCATCTACATGTCATTATTAACATTCATGAAAAATTTTATGCTGATCAGACTAAAGATACAACCTGTAGCCCGTGCTAAAGGATTTAGTCATACAAAGAGTAAAATCCAAGATGGCTGCTGGCGACCATGTTTTTTGGCCGATTGACCCCAAAATTACCCGTTCCCATCTACATGTCATTGTTAACATCCATGACAAATTTTATGATGATCAGACTAAAGGTACGACCTGCAGCCCGTGATAAAGAATTTAGTCATACAAAGAGTAAAATCTAAGATGGCTGCTGGTGGCCATGTTTTTTGGCCGAATGACCCCAAAATTACTCGTTCCCATCTACATGTAAATATTATCATCCATGACAAATTTCATGATGATCAGACAATCAGTACGACCTGTGGCCCGTGCTAATGGATTAAATTTTGAAATCCAAGATGGCCGCTGGCGGCCATGTTTTTTGTCCGAATGACCCCAAAATGACTCGTTCCCATCTACATTCCAATATCAACAGCCATGACAAATTTTATAATGATCAGACTAAAGGTACGACCTGTAGCCCGTGCTAAAGGATTTAGTCATACAAAGAGTAAAATCCAAGATGGCTGCTGACGGCCATGTTTTTTGGCCGAATGACCCCAAAATGACTCGTTCCCATCTACATGTCATTATTAACATTCTTGACAAATTTTATGATGATCAGACTAAAAGTAGGACCTGTAGCCCGTGCTAAAGGATTTAGTCATGCAAAGAGTAAAATCCAAGACGGCTGCTGGCGGCCATGTTTTTTGGCCGATTGACCCCAAAATGACTCGTTCCAATCTACATGTCATTGTTAACATCCATGACAAATTTGATGATGATCAGACTAAAGGTACCACCTGTAGCCCGTGCTAAAGAATGTAGTCATACAAAGAGTAAAATCCAAGATGGCTGCTGGCGGCCATATTTTTCGGCCGAATGACCCCAAAATTACTCGTTCCCATCTACATGTCAATATTAACATCCATGACAAATTTCATGACGATCAGACGAACAGTGCGACCTGTGGCCCGTGCTAATGGATTGAATTTTGAAAACAAAGATGGCCACTGGCGGCCATGTTTTTTGTCCGAATGACCCCAAAATGACTCGTTCCCATCTACATTCCAATTTCAACAACCATGATAAATTTCATGATTATCAGACTAAAGGTACGACCTGTAGCCCGTGCTAAAGGATTTAGTCATACAAAGAGTAAAATCCAAGATGGCTGCTGGCGGCCATCTTTTTTGGCCGAATGACCCCAAAATGACTCGTTCCCATCTACATGTCATTATTAACATTTATGAAAAATATTATGATGATCAGACTAAAGATACAACCTGTAGCCCGTGCTAAAGGATTTAGTCATACAAAGAGTAAAATCCAAGATGGCTGCTGGCGACCATGTTTTTTGGCCGATTGACCCCAAAATTACTCGTTCCCATCTACATGTCATTGTTAACATCCATGACAAATTTTATGATGATCAGACTAAAGGTACGACCTGCAGCCCGTGATAAAGAATTTAGTCATACAAAGAGTAAAATCTAAGATGGCTGCTGGTGGCCATGTTTTTTAGCCGAATGACCCCAAAATTACTCGTTCCCATCTACATGTAAATATTATCATCCATGACAAATTTCATGATGATCAGACAATCAGTACGACCTGTGGCCCGTGCTAATGGATTAAATTTTGAAATCCAAGATGGCCGCTGGCGGCCATGTTTTTTGTCCGAATGACCCAAAAATGACTCGTTCCCATCTACATGTCATTGTTAACATCCATGACAAATTTTATGACGATCTCACTAAAGGTACGACCTGTAGCCCGTGCTAAAGGATTTAGTCATACAAAGAGTAAAATCCAAGATGGCTGCTGGCGGCCATCTTTTTTGGCCGAATGACCCCAAAATGACTCGTTCCCATCTACATGTCATTATTAACATTTATGAAAAATATTATGATGATCAGACTAAAGATACAACCTGTAGCCCGTGCTAAAGGATTTAGTCATACAAAGAGTAAAATCCAAGATGGCTGCTGGCGACCATGTTTTTTGGCCGATTGACCCCAAAATTACTCGTTCCCATCTACATGTCATTGTTAACATCCATGACAAATTTTATGATGATCAGACTAAAGGTACGACCTGCAGCCCGTGATAAAGAATTTAGTCATACAAAGAGTAAAATCTAAGATGGCTGCTGGTGGCCATGTTTTTTGGCCGAATGACCCCAAAATTACTCGTTCCCATCTACATGTAAATATTATCATCCATGACAAATTTCATGATGATCAGACAATCAGTACGACCTGTGGCCCGTGCTAATGGATTAAATTTTGAAATCCAAGATGGCCGCTGGCGGCCATGTTTTTTGTCCGAATGACCCCAAAATGACTCGTTCCCATCTACATTCCAATATCAACAGCCATGACAAATTTTATAATGATCAGACTAAAGGTACGACCTGTAGCCCGTGCTAAAGGATTTAGTCATACAAAGAGTAAAATCCAAGATGGCTGCTGACGGCCATGTTTTTTGGCCGAATGACCCCAAAATGACTCGTTCCCATCTACATGTCATTATTAACATTCTTGACAAATTTTATGATGATCAGACTAAAAGTAGGACCTGTAGCCCGTGCTAAAGGATTTAGTCATGCAAAGAGTAAAATCCAAGACGGCTGCTGGCGGCCATGTTTTTTGGCCGATTGACCCCAAAATGACTCGTTCCAATCTACATGTCATTGTTAACATCCATGACAAATTTGATGATGATCAGACTAAAGGTACCACCTGTAGCCCGTGCTAAAGAATGTAGTCATACAAAGAGTAAAATCCAAGATGGCTGCTGGCGGCCATATTTTTCGGCCGAATGACCCCAAAATTACTCGTTCCCATCTACATGTCAATATTAACATCCATGACAAATTTCATGACGATCAGACGAACAGTGCGACCTGTGGCCCGTGCTAATGGATTGAATTTTGAAAACAAAGATGGCCACTGGCGGCCATGTTTTTTGTCCGAATGACCCCAAAATGACTCGTTCCCATCTACATTCCAATTTCAACAACCATGATAAATTTCATGATTATCAGACTAAAGGTACGACCTGTAGCCCGTGCTAAAGGATTTAGTCATACAAAGAGTAAAATCCAAGATGGCTGCTGGCGGCCATCTTTTTTGGCCGAATGACCCCAAAATGACTCGTTCCATCTACATGTCATTATTAACATTTATGAAAAATATTATGATGATCAGACTAAAGATACAACCTGTAGCCCGTGCTAAAGGATTTAGTCATACAAAGAGTAAAATCCAAGATGGCTGCTGGCGACCATGTTTTTTGGCCGATTGACCCCAAAATTACTCGTTCCCATCTACATGTCATTGTTAACATCCATGACAAATTTTATGATGATCAGACTAAAGGTACGACCTGCAGCCCGTGATAAAGAATTTAGTCATACAAAGAGTAAAATCTAAGATGGCTGCTGGTGGCCATGTTTTTTAGCCGAATGACCCCAAAATTACTCGTTCCCATCTACATGTAAATATTATCATCCATGACAAATTTCATGATGATCAGACAATCAGTACGACCTGTGGCCCGTGCTAATGGATTAAATTTTGAAATCCAAGATGGCCGCTGGCGGCCATGTTTTTTGTCCGAATGACCCAAAAATGACTCGTTCCCATCTACATGTCATTGTTAACATCCATGACAAATTTTATGACGATCTCACTAAAGGTACGACCTGTAGCCCGTGCTAAAGGATTTAGTCATACAAAGAGTAAAATCCAAGATGGCTGCTGGCGGCCATCTTTTTTGGCCGAATGACCCCAAAATGACTCGTTCCCATCTACATGTCATTATTAACATTTATGAAAAATATTATGATGATCAGACTAAAGATACAACCTGTAGCCCGTGCTAAAGGATTTAGTCATACAAAGAGTAAAATCCAAGATGGCTGCTGGCGACCATGTTTTTTGGCCGATTGACCCCAAAATTACTCGTTCCCATCTACATGTCATTGTTAACATCCATGACAAATTTTATGATGATCAGACTAAAGGTACGACCTGCAGCCCGTGATAAAGAATTTAGTCATACAAAGAGTAAAATCTAAGATGGCTGCTGGTGGCCATGTTTTTTAGCCGAATGACCCCAAAATTACTCGTTCCCATCTACATGTAAATATTATCATCCATGACAAATTTCATGATGATCAGACAATCAGTACGACCTGTGGCCCGTGCTAATGGATTAAATTTTGAAATCCAAGATGGCCGCTGGCGGCCATGTTTTTTGTCTGAATGACCCCAAAATGACTCGTTCCCATCTACATTCCAATATCAACAGCCATGACAAATTTTATAATGATCAGACTAAAGGTACGACCTGTAGCCCGTGCTAAAGGATTTAGTCATACAAAGAGTAAAATCCAAGATGGCTGCTGACGGCCATGTTTTTTGGCCGAATGACCCCAAAATGACTCGTTCCCATCTACATGTCATTGTTAACATCCATGACAAATTTTATGATGATCAGACTAAAGGTACGACCTGCAGCCCGTGATAAAGAATTTAGTCATACAAAGAGTAAAATCTAAGATGGCTGCTGGTGGCCATGTTTTTTAGCCGAATGACCCCAAAATTACTCGTTCCCATCTACATGTAAATATTATCATCCATGACAAATTTCATGATGATCAGACAATCAGTACGACCTGTGGCCCGTGCTAATGGATTAAATTTTGAAATCCAAGATGGCCGCTGGCGGCCATGTTTTTTGTCCGAATGACCCCAAAATGACTCGTTCCCATCTACATTCCAATATCAACAGCCATGACAAATTTTATAATGATCAGACTAAAGGTACGACCTGTAGCCCGTGCTAAAGGATTTAGTCATACAAAGAGTAAAATCCAAGATGGCTGCTGACAGCCATGTTTTTTGGCCGAATGACCCCAAAATGACTCGTTCCCATCTACATGTCATTATTAACATTCTTGACAAATTTTATGATGATCAGACTAAAAGTAGGACCTGTAGCCCGTGCTAAAGGATTTAGTCATGCAAAGAGTAAAATCCAAGACGGCTGCTGGCGGCCATGTTTTTTGGCCGATTGACCCCAAAATGACTCGTTCCAATCTACATGTCATTGTTAACATCCGTGACAAATTTGATGATGATCAGACTAAAGGTACGACCTGTAGCCCGTGCTAAAGAATTTAGTCATACAAAGAGTAAAATCCAAGATGGCTGCTGGCGGACATGTTTTTGGGCCGAATGACCCCAAAATTACTCGTTCCCATCTACATGTCAATATTAACATCCATGACAAATTTCATGACGATCAGACGAACAGTGCGACCTGTGGCCCGTGCTAATGGATTGAATTTTGAAAACAAAGATGGCCACTGGCGGCCATGTTTTTTGTCCGAATGACCCCAAAATGACTCGTTCCCATCTACATTCCAATTTCAACAGCCATGATAAATTTCATGATTATCAGACTAAAGGTACGACCTGTAGCCCGTGCTAAAGGATTTAGTCATACAAAGAGTAAAATCCAAGATGGCTGCTGGCGGCCATGTTTTTTGGCCGATTGACCCCAAAATGACTCGTTCCCATCTACATGTCATTGTTAACATCCATGACAAATTTTATGACGATCTGACTAAAGGTACGACCTGTAGCCCGTGCTAAAGGATTTAGTCATGCAAAGAGTAAAATCGAAGATGGCTGCTGGCGGCCATGTTTTTCGGCCGAATGACCCCAAAATTACTCGTTCCCATCTACATGTCAATATTAACATCCATGACAAATTTCATGACGATCAGACGAACAGTAAGGCCTGTAGCCCGTGCTAATGGATTGAACTTTGAAATCTAAGATGGCCGCTGGCGGCCATGTTTTTTTTCCGTATGACCCCAAAATGAATCATTCCGGTACAAATGTTGATGTCAACAGCTATGACAAATTTCATAATGATCCGATCAAAGGTACGACCTGTAGCCTCTATTGTTGACGCGTTACGTACACACGCACACACGCACACACGGACGACAAAGCCATGGCAATAGCTCAAACTTTACAAAGTAAAGTTGAGCTAATAATAATGGTGCTTATATAGTGCATGTCCCTGTGAGGGCTCTAAGCGCTTCACATTATTATCCCAGCTCTTGAATAATGCCAAGTCTTCTGCATGCTGACATCACCTCTAAATGTAATATAGACCTTCCAATGTATACTTTTATATCCGAGTGGGAGAATCCATTTAGTAGTTAACTATACTTACGCAATGTAGGATGAGCACATAGTCATTAAGTAACACTTCCGGATTTATCACCTAGAAGAGAACAATACAAAATGATGAAAAAACAAAAAGAATAAAAGGTCGTTGACCAAAATGTCCCCCGACGAAGGTGGCTGGTTTGAAGGATTTATGGGTTTCAGATCCTTATACTACAAACTATAGGAGGAATTGATCACACCAATATGATGCAAAGTGTATATTCACTAAAGATGTCTTGTGTGGCACATCTTCAATGTGTTGAGAAAGGTCAATAACTCTAAAATAAAAAAATAAAACATTTCTATGTCGAAACATGGCAATAACTCAGCCAAAACAGAATACAGACTCAGACAAAGTTCCGGATGGATGGACGTCATTACTATAGTCCTCTGACGGAATATCAGGGGACAATAACTGCCCATGCATTGAGGTAATGTATATTTATCTAGAGTTGACACAAAGCTCATGCCACAATACAATACTCTAATTAGGTAAGCTGTTTATAAGTTTTTGTTTATAGCTTTAAAGACATATTATGTACTTGTTCGGGTGCGTAAACATGATCAATTAGTATCCAGGTGCTATGTCAACTGGATGAATGTAGCATTCTACTAACATCGCCGAAAATCTGAAGCAAATCAACCGTACCACTTCATAGAAAACATCGTCTGAACTACGCTCAAATGTAAATATTTACTACTCGATTCGGGACGCATATATCGGCGATAAACTAACGAAAATGATTTCACCATCGAGAGTCACTGCATTGAATTACTGTTTAAGAATGGTGGTGTGTGTTGGGTAATTTGGATATAATATTTGTAAACATTACTACTTTGAAAAAGATTATTCTCCATTTATATTTTATCACCCTACCGGAGTGTTTCACATCACTTTAACCTTAGGCTTGAATACATACCGGTAAAGCCATCACCATTTTTGTCTCTACATGCTCAGCTCTTTGAATCATAAAATAACCCCAATGCATTCCGCTTTTCCAACCTCAACAAAATATTGTTATAATATAGGGCCGTAATATACATCAAAATTCAAACATACTTTTTCTCACAATTCGCAAAATTACAATTTGTTGAACTCCAAGCAAATATCACAGTTGACGTTTCTGTATTTTACGCATATAAGACACACGTCAATGGTACTACAAACATTACGCTAGGTGGCATGCATATCATTCAGATTTCCCGAGATATAGTTGATGTCATAGGTACCGTACTCTTTCTCCGTGATATGTTGTATCTAATAAGTAAAATTCTCGAGCCTTCTGTTCTCGTCGTATCGTATCATGAAAAAACAAAAAGAATAAAAGGTCGTTGACCAAAATGTCCCCCGACGAATGTGGCTGGTTTGAAGGATTTATGGGTTTCAGATCCTTATACTACAAACTATTGGAGGAATTGATCACACCAATATGATGCAATATAGACTTGCTGATAACCCTTTACCCAACAGAAGGGCCCTGTGCCAATGCATTCTCTTATATATGCGAGTCGACCATAGGTCGCCTCGCATATATAAGAGAATGCATTGACTTAACACATTAAAAATTGTTAAAGATTGTAAGAAAAAATGGTAAAAAGTGTTAAAAAAAGATTTTTTTTTAGGCCAATGCATTCTCTTATATATGCGAGGCGACCTATGGTCGACTCGCATGTATATAAGAGAATGCATTGGCACAGGGTATAGCTGTAACTATCACAATGTGGTCAAGGAGCCGGTTCCAATGATATCCATATTTGTATGGTTCTATTGAGACAGACCGAAGATATTTTAGGCTGTTGAAGCTTTATTTGGCCGGTTTTGGCCGGTTTGTTGGGTAAAGGGTTAACTGACACACATCATATTATATCAGATATTTCACAGAATCTGTCTTACCGACTCTTGTACGATAATAGTAAATCCGGGATATAAACTAACTGCAAAATAACACTTTTTTAGACTCATGAGATATATTATTGTACAAATATAATGTTACACAATACACAAGCTTTCGATCCTTCTAGGGTTCTTTTTCAAGTGAAGTGGATCGATCCACTTCACTTGATAAAGATCCATAGAAGGAAATATTACTGTATACAGATGACCCATACGGCTATTTCTCAATATATCATCGAAATATGGCTTGTTGCCATTCATCGGAAAGCTCTCAGTGAGAATGGCAACAAGCCATATTTCCGACTAAATCCTGAAAAGTTACCCATAATTCTGCTCTGGTTAACCCTTTCAGTGCCAAGTCCGATTTTTGTATCAACCCATATTTCCTTGATCATTTTTCAAATTTATTTAAGAGCTCTTTCCATCGATGTATCACATTATTATAATCAATAAATTTTAAAAAATGATCAAGGAAATATGGGTTGATACAAAAATCGCACTTGGCACTGAAAGGGTTGAGGAGTCGATTACTTAGGTCATTGCTGTATACTCTTGATATACTCACAGTATAGCCTCGCTGTGCACTCATATATTCAGTAACATGTAGCAGAGCGTTAATCGTAGCGCCACCACTCCCGACACTCGATTTAGGATCCTCCACTGTCAGCAAGATGGTTTCAGCATCAATGAAACCTTTGGCCTGTCGGCGTTTGAGTTCTGAAAAACAGCAGATTATCATATTTATAATTAAAGACCCGCTTCATTTTTGAATGACCAGATTTCATTATACACAACTTATACCATATTATATACCATTTGGAAAGGAACCAAAAATATATATGTTCCACCAGAAAACAGAAAACAGCTGTGGCCTTGGAGTGTCCACCAAGTGATAGAGATTCTCAGATTCATTCCAAGACTCCCCCCTTGTCAATCCAGAATGCACCAGATGCATCTCACTGAGAGCTTTCAGATGAATGGCAACAAGCCATATTTCAGACTTAAAGGTTACCCATAATTATGCTGTGGTTAAGGAGTCTATTACTTAAGGCATTACTGTATAAATCAATGTGAAGATTTACAGTAATGCCCTAATTAATCGACTCCATAACCACAGCAGAATTATGGGTAACTTTTCAGGATTTAGTTGGAAATATGGCTTGTTGCCATTTATCGGAAAGCTCTTGGGGAGAGCTTTTCGATGAATGGCAACAAGCCATATTTCCGACTAAATCCGGAAAAGTTACCCATAATTTCTCTGTGGTTATGGAGTCGATTACTTAGGGCATTACTGTAGTTTTACCTTTCTGCAAAGAATCGGCATATTGTGCGTTGAATGTTGTGAGTACAATAGCTGTCCATTTCACCCCACTCCTCATGGCTGATGTGTCACCTGACAATGCGCTGTATTATCAACAGATAGCCCTGGAATAAACAGCATTTCCGACATGACAATATTACTTGACGTTTGAATACTTAGAGCAGCCAAGCCTTGAAATAGGGTGTCTGTCATTTGCAGAATGAGGTCCCCAGAGGGTGAATTTAGTGATGCTACCCTGCATAGCGGCGGTGAGTGGCGGCTGGTATGTTTATACGCGCATGCGTAGATCCAATTTGTAAACCATGGCATAGCCGAAGATATCTCCATTCAAACGATGTATCGGGCAGCTCCGTACGTTGAGGCATTCGGGAGATAGAGCCGCCTGAATATAGGTGGTGAAAAATTGTGTGTTTTGTGGGCGTGACTAAAGTCTTGCAGAGTTCAAACTCTCTAAGAGGTCAACGTATACAGTGTCCAGATCTGTTAATTGGAGACCGATTTTGATTGCGTAAAAGGCGATTACTATCAAGTCGGGCATGCCCTAATCCATAGAACACTTGGTTTATCGTCAAACGATCGAGGAACACCGATTTGGACAACGCGCACATTACGTCAATCAAAATATGTACCTTAAGGGGTTCGCCAAAATACAATGATAAATTACTACAGGAAACATTGTCAATATATTGCTCTTACATGTTTTAAGATATCGAACGGACATTTGGTAGTGAGGGGTTTTTCGATGTGCTGAATTCGATTGAATTGTCACCGAGTTACTCTGATTGCCCAAATTTGTGTCATTGACGCCATACATGTAGCTACGTGTACCGCACGAACGGGGAACTATAGTATACGCCACACAGTGAAAGTACGATTGTTGTAGGCCTTTAGAACGGAAACAATTGATTTTCAAATTGTTTTCAGTTTTGCCATTTGCTTTTCTAGGAAATCGGTTATTGTAAACGTCATCCCATTTAGAAAATCACCCCCACCCCCAATTCCGATCTTTGCCATAACATAATGCTATGTTATTCCACCAGCAAAATTAATGCCTAAAACTACACAAAATATATTAGTTAGATGGCCACATAAAACAAAACATTTGCAATTTCATACAATCGGTGTTAATTTGAAGTATTCGTTGCCATGGCAACGTGAAAGTTTGGAGCTGTGATGAACCTGTATAACCGGAATTGGACTTTTAAAGAACTTCTTGAGTAGGGCCTATACTATCAATGTTTGCTGTCAATTCAATTCTTTCCAATATTGAATAATCAAAGTAAATATCTAGTTAGTGTAAATGATAGCTTTCCCCCCAGGAAACCTGGCACTCAGCCATCCGTTTCCCCCAGGAAACCTGGCACTGAATGAGTTAAAGGATTTGGTCATTCAAAGAGTAAAATCCAAGATGGCTGCTGGCGGCCATGTATTTTGGCCGAATGACACCAAAATGACTCGTGCCCATCTACATGTCATTGTTAACCTCCATGACAAATTTCATGATGATCAGACCAAATGTACGACCTGTAGTCCATGCCAAAGGATTAGTCATGAAAAGAGTAAAATACAAGATTGCTGCTGGCGGCCATATTTGTTTGTCGAATGACCCCAAAATGATTCATTTCCCATCTACATGTCAATATTAACATTCATGACAAATTTCATGATGATCAGACAAACAGTATGGCCTGTAGCCCGTGCTAATGGATTTAATTTTGAAATCAAAGATGGCTGCTGGCGGCCATGTTTTTTGGCCGAGTGACCCCAAAATGACTCGTACCCATCTACACGTCAATGTTAAAAGCCATGACAAATTTCATAATGATCCGACGGATTCCGACCAAAGGTACGACCTGTCGCCCGTGCTAAAGGATTTAGTCATGCAAAGAGTAAAATCCAAGATGGTTGCTGGCGGCCATGTTTTTTTGCCGAATGACCCCAAAATGGTCGTTCCCATCTACATGACATTGTTAACATCCGTGACAAGATTCATGATGTTCCGACCAAAGATACGACCTGTAGCCCATGCCAAAGGATTTAGTCATGCAAAGAGTAAATTCCAAGATGGCTGCTGGCGCCTGGCGGCCATGTTTTTAGACCGAACGACCCCAAAATTACTTGTTCCCATCTACATGTACATGTCAATATTAACTTCCATGACAAATTTCATGATGATCAGACAAACACTCCGGCCTGTAGCCTGTGCTAATGGATTGAAGTAAAGTTGAGCTAAAAAGTGACATTTAATTTAACCTGATTTAACCAGCCTTTTTCGCGATCAGGCAAATGACCTGCGAAGTATTGCAGCTATTTGTCTGGTCTGCTCAATCAAGTTCCGGACATATTTGTCCCTCGATACTGCGAGGTACCGGTATGATCGGAACTCGATCGAACAGTCACGAAAAGGGCCGACAAGGCTCATTAAATGTCTCTTTTTTGGAAAACAAAGGTAAATGGTATGTCAAGGTGACTCATTACTTGCGCCAGTCCATGCTGGACGCAAGTAATGTTTTCGGTGCGGATATTTGTCTGTCTGTTTATTTGTCTGTCCTTCCGTGAATATGTTACATCATACCGGAAATACATACTGTAAAGAATGCACGTGAAATAAAATGAAATAGTTGCATCAATTGTAATTTAAATCCTCATATAAACTTAAAGGCACGTGCGGCCTTAATTGTCGAAAATATTCATTTTTGTTCCAAACACCGTAAACAGAAAAACAGTAAAACGCATACAGACCATCGCGTAAACAGCATGTTATCATAAAGACCTACTATATTTTACCTAAGCAAGAGCCAGATTGTGTTACAGAAGACAGCACGATGCTACTGGCTAATCACACACAAATGGCATAAACGCTCTTTATTAGTTCCATATCAGGTATTCACCAACAAAGAACGCTCTTTATGTTTACCATCATAATATAAACAAACACCAGAAAAGTAACTTTTTACGCTTTTGTTTACATAACACTGGTCAAACATATGACCATAACATACTGTTTATGCGATATTTCTTATTTGTACAAAACTACTTGGGGGGGTTACTCGCGTGTTTTGCTTGTCACATGACCAAAACCTCATTCAAATTGTCGGAATAGTTAGCAATGACCGCTATTCGAAAATACATCAATAATTTTGATCAATCGACAAGGAACAACCGCAGGTAGTGGTAGACATGTGCGCTGACCCCCACCCCCCCCCCCCCCCCCCAAACGATCGTTTTTTTTTTCGGGCCCGATTTATCCGGCAGCCGGATTTACCGGGCACAATCGGGATCGTATGCGTCGACACTTACATTCATAATATAGGGCCTATATATTTAATTCGCACAACATTGCTACACATAACAAGAGTATATGTTTCATTGTTTGCAAAATATTCAAAGAGCAACCAGTGAATTACCGTCTTGACAGGAGACCCGAGTGTGACAATATTGACGATTTTTTTTAAAGCATGTAAAAATTTGGTTTGTTAAAATGGGTGCCATGATTGAGCGATTACCACCAAACTGTGTCGCCGGATTATTCTCCATATGCAACAGTGTTATGTCCGGGCTATGCTCGATTCCTTGTGAATGCAGAACTTTCTAACCTAGTCAATTTTGAAGAATGACTCTTCGGACCCAATATGGGAGTCCTATCTTGGAGGCCCCCACCCCCCCCATGGAATACGGAATACCACTTAATACAGAGGGTGGAATACGGAATACCAGTTAACAGCCATATGGAATACATAAAAATATATGAAAACTTCATTTTTTGGAAGGTCGGCGTACGAATACCAGTATATTTGGAATACCGAATACCTCCTAACAGAGGGGCCGGAATACGGCGTACCTCATAATAGGGCATGGAATACGGCGTACGAAAAGGGGGGGTGGGGGCCTCATCTTGACTCCAACAAACTGCTAACTGATTCCCAACATGGCTTCCGCAAGAAGAGGTCATGTGTGACACAACTTATCACAGCAGTGGGCGACTTGGCCAAAGGCCTAGCCAACGGCGAACAGATCGACTGTGTGTTCCTGGACTTTGCCAAGGCGTTTGACAAAGTCCCTCACCAACGCCTACTTCTCAAGCTCAGACACATTGGTATCAACGAAGGGCTCATCATCTGGATCGAAGATTTTCTGCGAAACAGATCACAACAAGTTGTCATCGAAGGATGCACATCACCATCTGCACCAGTAATATCCGGCATTTCACAAGGCATTATCATGGGACCTCTACTGTTCTTGGTCTTTATTAACGATCTACCAAACAGTGTACCATCAAACGCAAAGCTCTTTGCGGACGACTGTCTGTTGTACAGAAAAATTGAACCAGCAGCAGACCAGGTACAGCTACAAGAAGATCTTGAAACACTAGAAACCTGGGAACATAAATGGCAAATGGAATTCCACCCCACAAAGTGCAAAGTTATGCAGGTCACTACACAAAGAAAGCCACTTCAATCAATCTACACCATCCATAACCACAAGCTTGAAACAGTTGAATCGGCAAAATATCTGGGAGTGACCATCAGCAACAACTTAAAATGGAATACGCACATCAGCCAAACGGTAAAGAAAGCAAACAACACCTGTGTTTTTCTACGGCGTAACATCGGCAACTGCAAATCAGAAGTGAAAAACAAATGCTACAAGGTCATGGTACGACCATTGACTGATTATGCAGCAAGCGTGTGGAACCCACATACAAAACAAACATCGACGATCTGGAGAAAGTACAAAACAGGGCAGCTAGGTGGGTGGCAAATGACTACAACTGGAAGAGTGACATCCACGCCATAAAGAAGAAGCTGAGATGGGAATCACTGGAAAGTCGCAGATACATAGCAGACATGGTGATGTTCCATCGAGTAGTGTATGGCTCCGTTGGTATTCCAGCAGACAATTACATCAGAAAGACAACAACCAACACGAGAGGCCACCAGCAAAAGTTCCATCTAACGTTTGCGGGGGTAGATGTCTACAAATTTTCATACTTCCCTCAGACAATAAAGTTTTGGAATGCTGTGGAAGTGGAGCAACGCACCACCAGAGACGAGAAGCTCTTCAAGACCATGCTCTCATTCTGCTCCACTCCAAAAATGAAACATCCGAAAGCATAGAGACCAAAACAACATGTAAATAACTACTTCACTGTAAATATGTGCACTTCCGACTCCGAGTACGGTGCGATAATACGCAAACTTGCGGTAAATGCACCTTATCAGAAGAAGAAGAATAGGGGAGACCCGGGCGAAGCGGATCGCCCGGGCAAAGCCGATCACCTTATTATTTCAATACTAGCAAGTTATTCCGATTCTATCAGTATTTTAGAATAAGATCGTCTTATGTTTGGTTAGTTTTTATACATTTCCACAGATAACTAGGTGTACTAAATTGTGTAGCCCAGCAGAACATTTCCGTCGACATTTTACGATTTTACAATTTTACGAATTATTGTGCCGGACAAAAAAAGATGTGATCTGGGCAAAGCGGATCGGGCAAAGCGGATCATTCATAACATGACTAACTTCCGGTACACATGCGTAGATTAAGTGAATTTGGACAATTTTAGTCCGATGTGTCGACAAAACTCGTGCCTTGTCGGAGCATGACCATAATTGGAAAACTTGGGCGATTGAAAACACGCGATATTAATTATTTGCGATAAATATGTATTATTGTAATAAATAAAACTGAAAAGCATATTCATTGAATAGTTGAATATTATTGCATTTTCAGAAGGATTCATTTGCTGATCCGCTTTGCCAGATGTGGTAATCCGAATTTCGGTCAAAGCGGATCAAAATTAAAAATCACCATAGCAACCAAACCAATAGATGTATCTTAATGCATCATACGTCAAATGTTATGCCATCATGATTAGAAACTGACAGTGCTAATAATTCTGATTGCCAGTTGCATTTTGTACAAGAAACCCTTACGTGATCCGCTTTGATCGGGTCTCCCCTATGACCCAAAACAATTAATAGGTCCGTGTGGCTTTTCCGTCTTTAAATGACCCGCTTTTGATACTGCCCTAAAAATCATCACCACATTTTCAAACATACCCCCATTAAACGCCAGGTTAATTATTTCACCCACTCTGGATCAATATTCATCTAGGCATAACATTTCCATGATGGCTTTGATTTTTTTCGTGTTTTTGAATTAATTTTATCCCAATCATAATCAACCATTAATTCAGCTGCCAGATGTGATTTTATGCTGACTTGAGTGTGGATGACAGCACACCAAGGGGGATAATTTTTTTATATTTGGTGTACTATAACCTAACTGTTAGCAACGCTATTAGCTTTAATAATGACATGCTAAACTTGCTATGTACACACTAAATTCAATGTTGCTAAATTAACCCGAAAAGTAGTAAACTTTTACTACTTTGGGTAGTTCGTATTCATCCCACTGCCTTCGGAGGTTAATTTTACTACCTGGTAGTTAATTAACTACATTGTGTTGTTAAATTAACTACCCTTGGGGGCTATTTTAACTACCCAACAGGTGGCTAATATTTAACTACTTTGGGTAGAAGGATGAATACGAACTACCCAGTAGTTAATTTTACTACCTGCGGGTGGTTGGAATTTTTGCTACCTACGGGTAGTTAATCTGATAACTACTATTGGTGGGAAAGCATTCTACATCGAGTGGTTATTCTAGCTATATTATTCTGATAATCTTGCCTATACAGATAGTAATGACCTGTGGATCAAATAACAATGGAGAATACAATTTAAATATTTATTAAAAAACCCATAATAATAAATACATAGTCCAGAGCATTTATGGTTTTAGCTTAAAGGTACTCAATCCGATCAAAGGGTCCCCATATCATCAAGATACAACAACAACAACAACAACATTTCTTCAAAATACGCTTTAGTTATCAGAATCGATTAATTGCAACAAAATAATGCTAACCGCTGTCAACTATGGTATAAAATTTCCCAAAATGTGTTATTTATCAGCATTTTGTTTAACGAGATATGGCCGTATTATCACTTGTTTTTAGAGTTATCCATCTTCATCCGTAATTTTGACCGAGACCATCCATTTGACGGCGTGTTTCTGGGCCACAAACAATTGAAATAACAAACTTCAAAAATCGATATCTGATCACTGTGAACTTTGATGGGTAGGTTCCTCGACTAGATTCAAATATTTTTTACCCCCGAAGTCAAAGAAATAGTAATTTAAGGGTGTTTAATCGGATTGAGTACCTTTAAACTAATTGCAACACAATGTTTTGTTACCAGGAAAAATAAGAGAAATTAAGGTCTTCAATGTTTCAGAAATGTAAGTTCTCACTAGATTTTTGCAATAAAATGATTACTTTATGCATCTATGCATGTTTCATTACATGGAATTTGTCTGCAACCCACAGCTGGCGTTATGAAATCACATGTTTGAGGTATTTAACTTGAATAAATTGATAACCATGTCAAACTGGAGGTATTTACACAACATTGGCTATGAAAATAGGGCCCTATGAAGCCTTGTTCTTGACTTAATTAAGGTATCTTTGTTAGTCTTGTGGACTACACAACACTCTATAAATAATTCCAAAGAACATACACATTCGAAATATTATTTGTTAAGCTTTAACCAATAATAAACAAGACGGAAGCGCCCTTCAGACATCATTTCAGTCTTCGACCCAGTTATCCTTGCGGGCAAAGATTAGTGTCCCTCGTCACACTGGGCGGAGCCACTCTCCCTTATTTTTTATTAAGAGCCTCGAGACACCAAGAGCATGGCATCCGAAATAGTATTATTCTCTTTCATACCATTTAAGTGGAGCAGAATCACAGCAGCCCGAGAACCTAGCTAAGAGCAGCCCGAGAACATAGCTAAGAGCAGCCCGAGAACCTAGCTAAGAGCAGCCCGAGAACCTAGCTAAGAGCAGCCCGAGAACCTAGCTAAGAGCAGCCCGAGAACCTAGCTAAGAGCAGCCCGAGAACCTAGCTAAGAGCAGCCAGAGAACCTAGCTAAGAGCAGCCTGAGAACCTAGCTAAGAGCAGCCTGAGAACCTAGCTAAGCCAGAAATCATTGTTTAATATAATTTTGACAATATGTAGTCCACTTGAAGCAAAAACACCCCACCCATGTCGTTATATGCAGTCAAAGCAAATATCAATCAGCTAATTATTCAAAATTTCTAACAGAAAGTGAATACGAAAACAAACTTTTCAAAGTCAATAGCTGGCCACCAAATAGGCTCATTAGCTCGACAGTACTTGTACATGTACATTTTGTTAACAATACATGCCACAATTTGCGAACGAAGTAGTTACACTTTCGAAAAATGTTATCGTTGCAATAAACCGTCGAAGACATCAAAACATTTTTCTGTCAAATAAACAGAAATATGTTCATCTTTCCCATGGTATTAAAGGACATTTCTCTTGGTAAACTTAGTTCATATCATACAATACACGCGTTTCTCAGAATTCATGCCAGGAGCAATGATAACAGGAGACAGACCACACGCGTGTGATTTATACGGGGAATCAATTACTCCGCGATCTATCTCGTCAAGTCACAGAACAAATCCACACGGATGGAAGAAGTACTTATACATGGTATAACTGTCATCTATGTGAAAAATCATTCATTTGTGCTGAACTTCTGGTGAGACACAAGATTACCCTCGCAGAGGAGAAAAGATAAATTTTGTGATGTATGCAAGAAATCGTTGTTCGAATCGAGAAGACTGTCAATAACAGAAAAATACACACACGAACAAGAACATATAAGTGTGATATTTGCAAAAACAAAATCATACTGTCGTCTTAGTAACCTGGCGAGACACGGGATAACGCACCTATCACAGTGTGATATATGTAAACAATATTTAAATAATTCAGACACGCAGGAAAGAGGATAGTGGTTGGGCGCGAGGCGTCGGGATGGTCGAAAAGATCAAGTGATCTTCTCTTTCACCCCAGACACACAGGAAAGCAAACGTATCAGTTTGATATATGCCATAAAATATTTATCACATCCTGGAGACTGGCTCACCACAAACGAGTCCACATAACGATGGCCATATCGGTGCGATATATGTCATAAGTCATTCAGTCATTCGGTTTCTTCGATAGCACACAAGAAGCGAGTACGACCATAACAGGGCGATATGTGTCATCAGTCATTCGCTCATTCTGTTTCTTTGATAGCACACATGAAGCTGTCAAAACACATGAGAATCAATTCGAGAGTACGACCATAAGAGGGCGACATGTGTGATGAGTCATTCACTCATTCGATTTCTTTAACATGTTATCCCCGTGTGCAAAATTTACCCTATATGGTATCTATTCTGATACCAAGGGTAACTTTCTTATTCCGAGGAAAAGACTTGATAAAAGCCTTTCAGACTTGTTGTCTTATCCCCGTTTTTTAACATGTGTTGTAGAATTATGTCAATTTGTTTGTATGTGTTGAATGTTGTGTTCGAAAATTAAATATTGTTTACACTAAAACACATACGAATCAACTCGAGAGTACGACCATAAGAGTGCGATATATGCCATAAAATATTTATCACATCCTGGAGACTGGCTCACCACAAACGAGTCCACATAACGATGGCCATATCGGTGCGATATATGTCATAAGTCATTCAGTCATTCGGTTTCTTTGATAGCACACAAGAAGCGAGTACGACCATAACAGGGCGATATGTGTCATCAGTCATTCGCTCATTCTGTTTCTTTGATAGCACACATGAAGCTGTCAAAACACATGAGAATCAATTCGAGAGTACGACCATAAGAGGGCGACATGTGTGATGAGTCATTCACTCATTCGATTTCTTTAACATGTTATCCCCGTGTGCAAAATTTACCCTATATGGTATCTATTCTGATACCAAGGGTAACTTTCTTATTCCGAGGAAAAGACTTGATAAAAGCCTTTCAGACTTGTTGTCTTATCCCCGTTTTTTAACATGTGTTGTAGAATTATGTCAATTTGTTTGTATGTGTTGAATGTTGTGTTCGAAAATTAAATATTGTTTACACTAAAACACATACGAATCAACTCGAGAGTACGACCATAAGAGTGCGATATATGCCATAAAATATTTATCACATCCTGGAGACTGGCTCACCACAAACGAGTCCACATAACGATGGCCATATCGGTGCGATATATGTCATAAGTCATTCACTCATTCGGTTTCTTTGATAGCAAACAAGAAGCGAGTACGACCATAACAGGGCGATATGTGTCACCAGTCATTCACTCATTCGGTTTCTTTGATAGCACACATGAAGCTGTCAAAACACATGGGAATCAACTCGCGAGTACGACCATAAGAGTGCGACATGTGTCACCAGTCATTCACTCATTCGGTTTCTTTGATAGCAAACACGAAGCTGTCAAACACATGGGAATCAATTCGAGTGTACGACCTTAACAGGGCGACATGTGTCATCAGTCATTCGCTCATTCGGTTTCTTTGATAGCACACATGAAGCTGTCAAAACAGATGAGAATCCATTCGAGAGTACTATCATAAGAGGGCGACATGTTTCATCAGTCATTCGCTCATTCGGTTTCTTTGATAGCACACATGAAGCTGTCAAACACATGAGAATCAATTCGAGAGTACGATCATAAGAGGGCGACATGTTTCATCAGTCATTCGCTCATTCGGTTTCTTTGATAGCAAACATGAAGCTGTCAAACACATGAGAATCAATTCGAGAGTACGACCATAAGAGTGCGACATTTGTGATCAGTCATTAACTCATTCGGTTTCTTTGATAGCAAACAAGAAGCTGTCAAAACACATGAGAAAATTACTCGCGAGTCTGACCATAGAGTGCGACATTTGTGAACAGTCATTCATTCATTCTGGTTCTTTGATAGCACACAAGAAGCTGTCGAACTCAAACACACGCGAGTACAACCATAAGAGTGTGATAAGTCGGTCAGTCATTCGGTTTCTTTGATAGCACACAAGAAGCTGTCACAACACACGATAATCAAATTGAGAGTCCGACCATAACAGTGCGACATGTGTGCTAAGTAAGTCATTCGGTTTCTTTGATAGCACACACGAAGCACATGGGAATCAACTCGCGAGTACGACCATAACAGTGCGACATGTCCGATAATTCATTCTGTCATTCGGTTTCTTTGATAGCAAACAAGAAGCTGTCAAAACACACGAGAAAATTACTCGCGAGTCTGACCGTAAGAGTGCGACATTTGTGAACAGTCATTCACTCATTCGGTTTCTTTGATAGCAAACAAGAAGCTGTCAAAACACATGGGAATCAACTCGCGAGTCCGACCATAAGGATGCGACATGTGTGATAGGTCATTCACTCATTTGGTTTCTTTGATAGCACACATGAAGCTGTCAAAACAGATGAGAATCAAAATCAACTCGCGAGTCCGACCATAACAGTGCGACATGTGTGACAAGTCATTCTGTCAATCATTCTCCGTGTCACGGGGCTTCTCTAATTGTTTCATCATCCATACGATGCTAAAGTACGCTTCAAACAAATTATTTTAATACTAATTAACAATACATGTATACATGTATATAGGTTGACAGTTTTTTTTCGCATTTCCTCCATGTTGGCCGCGATGCGTTTCGATTTGATTTTGTATTTTCCATGGCTCGTATACATATATGTTATAAATATCAAAGTTGTGTAACTAAAATATATACGACTGATGTATGGTATACAATACCAATTAACTTGACGAACGTTCTTCCTTCCTGCACTCTATCCCTCTACCCCCTCCTAGAACATTTTTTTTTCGGATTTAACATGTTATCCCCGTGTGCAAAATTTGCCCTATATGGTATCTATTCTGATACCAAGGGTAACTTTCTTATTCCGAGGAAAAGACTTGATAAAAGCCTTTCAGACTTGTTGTCTTATCCCCGTTTTTTAACATGTGTTGTAGAATTATGTCAATTTGTTTGTATGTTTTGAATGTTGTGTTCGAAAATTAAATATTGTTTACACTAAAACACATACGATCAACTCGAGAGTACGACCACAATAGTGCGACATGTGTCACCAGTCATGCACTCATTCGGTTTCTTTGATAGAACACATGAAGCAGTCAAACACATGGGAATCAATTCGAGAGTACGACCATAACAGGGCGACATGTGTGATAAGTCATTCGGTTTTTTTGATAGCACACATGAAGCTGTAAAAACATATGGGAATCAACTCGCGAGTACGACCATAAGAGTGCGACATTTGTGATCAGTCATTAACTCATTCGGTTTCTTTGATAGCAAACAAGAAGCTGTCAAACACACGAGAAAATTACTCGCGAGTCTGACCATAGAGTGCGACATGTGTGATCAGTCATTCATTCATTCTGATTCTTTGATAGCACACAAGAAGCTGTCAAAACACACGCGAGTCCGACCATAACAGTGCGACATGTGTGATAAGTCATTCACTCATTCGGTTTCTTTGATAGCATACATGGAGCTGTCAAACACATGATAATCAATTCGAGAGTACGACCATAACAGGGCGACACGTGTGATAAGTAATCATTCGGGTTCTTTGATAGCACACATGAAGCTGTCAAAACACATGAGAATCAACTCTAGAGTACGACCATAGGAGTGCGACATGTGACAAGTCATTCAGTCATTCGGTTTCTTTGATAGCACACAAGAAGTTGTCAAAACACATGAGAAAATTACTCGCGAGTCCGACCATAAGAGGGCGACATGTGTGATAAGTCATTCAGTCATTCGGTTTCTTTGATAGCACCCAATAAGCTGTCAAAACACATACAAGTGGCTGGTTAAGTTCAACCACCTCTCTCTCTTTCATTCTCTCCCTCTCTCTCTCTCTCTCTCTCTCTCTCTCTCTCTCTCTCTCACCCTCACCCATAACTTCCGAATTACAGTGTTATATCCTTATCTCAATCCTAAACATTTAATAACATTCAAATCAAACAAAACTATATATCCCATCTGCTTTACCTCAAGTGATATTTCTGTCACTTGAGGTAACATATTTATTCCACGAGGAGAGGACTTTTAAAAAGCATTTTGCTTGTTGTCCATTGCTTGTTGTTCAATCCTCTTCATAAATCTATATCTATCTGCATGTATATTGTGTCTGTGTTATATGTTTGATTTGTTTAAATAAATATTGTTTACACCAACCACCCGAAGACCGAAGCATTGTTAGTATCAAGGAAGAGCCAAAATATGGTTCACCCACCCCTACGTGCTGGATTAAAAAAAAATACATTTATTCATTACTCTTGAATGAATTGGACCCAAAACTCAGACACAGCCTATTTTATTGGGTCCACGCAAACAGAAAAATACAAAAATAGACGAACAAGGACACATGACAATTTAATGGTGTTTATATCTTGTATTATGGAAATTCCTAATCATCATTAAGTATGAAGTCACTAAGAGAGGTTGTACTGAAAATACTATTGATGGCAATAAGTAAAAATGTTTCAATTAAAGTTATGATGATATAATAACCATATAAATTTTAATGATGCGACACAGCCACTTGAATCAATCTGCAAGTTAAAAACTAAGGCAGAAAGGAAATACTACAGTTGATATATAATCACAGTCTCTCAGTAGATTCAAAGTAAATTTGAAGTGCATTAAATATTGCTGCATTTGTATTAGAAACAACATGGGATGCTCCACTAAGAAAGTCTTTAATACAAATTTCACAATTTAGTTCTTTCAATGTTGATACTAATAATTCACGTTGTCTATAAAATAATGGACAAAAGACTATGTAGTGCTCAGGATCCCCATAAGCATAACCACAATTACAGCTTGGATCATCAATTAGAAATCTTTCATACTTATGAGCATTCAGATCACTACAGCCTAAGCGCAATTTAGCATGTACTATTTGGTTACATCTGCTCCCTTCATTATATACTTTGGGCACCACTGCATTGGTTCTAGTCAAGTCAAATTTTAATTTAGATAGAGAATTTGTATTTAGTATTTCAATGTCCACATTGTTCCACAGTCTCACACCAGAAGTAAAAAATGAATTATAGAAACTTTTCAGATTCCATTCGAATTCAATTAATTTATCCACTCGAAAGGAGTAATCACATGTATCAGAGACCAATCTTGGAATCTTCAAATAGAGATACTGTGGACAAATCCTATTCACAAGTTTAAACATCATAATTGTTTTTCTACGTTCTCGTCTTAAACTTAAGGGAGCAAAACCAGTTTCGTTGTATATTAGATTATTACCGATACCTCTAACTGCACCACATATTGTGCGAAGACCATCAAGGTGTAAATTTTCCAACTGAGTACATTTTGTCAAAGAGCAATTGCCCCACACTGAGTCCGCATAATCAAATAGAGGCAATATGAAAGACCTGTATATGTTCAGTAGGGCCGATCTCGATTGGCGATATTTAAAACTTCTAAAAATGTTTATCATAGGTGCAACCTTATTGACAATAGTGTCAATATGGATGTCCCAATGTCCACTCCTACTAAAAGTGAGACCCAGGTGTTTGTGTTCATCTACTTCCTGTATTGGTTGATAGCATAAGAACAATACTGGATTAACATGGTTACCATCCATTCCGATTGTCAAAGTTTTTGTTTTGGTTTTGGCAGGACTGAAATTAACTTGCCATTTCTTTGCCCAGTCTCCAATTCGGAGAAGGTCCCTATTTAGAATCTCAGCAGCCATAACTTCATTGTCTGCAGGTATCATCTGCATAAAGTCTAATGTTAGATTCTATACCTGACACTATATCGTTGATGTAAATATTAAATAGGAGGGGGCCAGTACTGAGCCTTGGGGGTACACCAGCCTGTGTAGTACTATTCTTAGAAATTTTTCCATTAATTACTGTGGACTGAGTTCTGTTATTAAGATATTTAACAAACCATGACAGTAATTTACCTCGGATACCTATTGCATTTAATTTATGTATAAGACCTTTGTGCCAAAATCTGTCAAGTGTCTTGCTTATATCACAGAAAACAAATCTGACAGATGACCTATCATTTAAAGTTTGCTTGGGTGAAGTAGTCAATGTCGAGAAGTTGGTATATTGTACTATCGCCGGGTGTAAAACCTGACTGATATGGAGTTAACAGGCAGTGCGAAGAAGTAAATTCATACACATATCTTAAACACCACCTTCTCAAACACTTTACTAAGTGTACTAGTCAGGGATACTGGCCTATAATTACCTTTTTCATTTACAGTACCTTTCTTATGTATATGAGTTACATTAGCATGCTTCCATATTTGTGGGAAATGTGATTCATCAAGAAGAACATTAAATAATCTAGTTAGAGGTTCTGCCAGTACAAAGGAAAAAGTTTTCAATACCCTATTACTCACGTACGGTGGCTGATTTGCGACATGCTCAATACATATATTGACATATTATCTCGAGATATTATCTCGAGATCTCGACATATTATCTCGAGATCTCGAGATTTTCGACATAAACATGCATATTTAAACATCTGATGTAGTTGGCAATGTGACAACAACCAAGATGGAACGCGAGCAAGTCGCTCTCTGTCTCTCACTCAAACTGTCTGTCTCCCCTATATATATATATATCTCGCTCTCTCTCTCTTCTTCTCTCTCTCTCTCTCTTCTCTCTCTCTCTCTCTCTCTCTCGCTCTCTGTCTCTCACTCAAACTGTCTGTCTGTCTCCCCTCTCTCTCTCTCTCTCTCTCTCTCTCTCTCTCTCTCTCTCTCTCTCTCTCTCTCTCTCTCTCTCGCTCTCTGTCTCTCACTCAAACTGTCTGTCTGTCTCCCCCTCTCTCTAAGCTCTCTCTCTCTCTCTCCGCTCTCTCTCCTCTCTCGCTCTCTGTCTCTCACTCAAACTGTCTGTCTGTCTCCCCCCTCTCTCTCTCTCTCTCTCTCGCTCTCGCTCTCGTTCTTTCATGCGTCCCGGTACATACAAATCGACTTGGTTCCAATCCGGGAATCTCGATTGATAATCTGGGACTTGGGTCTCTGTCCCTCCCTATCTCTCCCCTCTCTCTCTCTCTCTCTCTCTCTCTCTCTCTCTCTCTCTGCCACCCCCCCACTTACTCTCACTCTGTCTGTATGTTTCCCTCGCTCCAACCGACTTGGTTCAAATCCGGGAATCCAATCCGGCTTATTCTCGATTGATAATCTGGGACTCTGTGCCTCTGTGGGACTGTGTCGCTCTCTCTCTCTCTCTCTCCTCTCCTCTCTCTCTCTCTCTCTCTCTCTCTCTCTCTCTCTCTCTCTCTCTCTCGCTCTCTCTATCTCTCTCCTCTCTCTCTCTCTCTCTATATATATATATATATATATATATATATAGCTATATATATATATATATATATTATATCTCTCTCTCTCTCTCTCTCTCTCTCCCGACCGCTGATCATTCGAAAGGCGGCGCGTGTGCATACGTGTCGTCTTGACTGAGTTCCGGAACGCAATGATTTATGACATATATGAGGGTATCACCCCCTCCCCCCCCCCGAATCCTGAATACCAGTTAATTTTTGGGGGGTGAATCATGAATACATGTTAAGAAATAAATGCGATAAATGACATACAAATTGACTGTTTTAATATCAGACAGATACAAGCAGAAGTTACATTGACACATTATGATCCATTATACCTGACATGATATTGGAGTAGAGTATTTGTGATACTATAATTGACGAGATACAATGACAGGTTAATCAATTAAGGGCAGGTTATCCTTAACGGTGTGTGATTATTTATATGTTTCTATAGATTGACAATATAAAAACTTCCTCCTTAACACTTTCTATACTGGAACATCATTTATGAGTAGTTATCCCATAGGAAATGTTCATATAATACGTTCAACAAACAACCAAAGGGGGTCGTTTGTTGAACTTATTATCTGAACATTTCCCTCAATACATTTGACTCCATCTTGGACAGAATTCTGTTTCCTAGGCCCCAGAAAAAAATGGACAGCATTTAGTTTCTAGGCGCTTGCCAGGATATCTTGCCCCACCCCCCCCCCCCATAAAATGGACATAATTATGTATCCTATAGGCCACAGAAACAAAATGGACAGCATTTTGTTTCCTATGCGCTTGCCAGGATATCCTGCCCCACCCATTCCCAAACAAAATCACCTCACCCCCCCCCCCCAGAAAGAAATTGGGACATAATTCTGTTTCCTTGGCTGCAGAAAAAAATGGACAACATTTTGTTTCTAGGCGCTTGCCAGGATATCTTTGCCCCACCCGTTCCCAAACAAAATCACCCACCGGAAACATTGGATATAATTCTGTATCCTAGGCTCCAGAACAAAAATGGACAGCAGTTTGTTTCTAGGCGCTTGCCAGGATTTCTTGCCCCACCCGTTCCCAAACAAAATATCGCATTGTGCATGGGCGTTATGGGGCCGTTATGATACGATTAATAATACTTTATGATGGCATGGTGGTCGAATATGCCCAAGAAGCTATTCTACCCACTCATTCATACAGATAACTAGCACAAAATATTATTTTGCGCCATCAAAACCTGCGTCCAAGATGTTTTGCTTGAACCCGAATACCAGTTAATTCGGGGTATATGAATCCGGCGTACGTCTTCAAAACACCCTGAATCCCGCGTACCGAAAGGGGTGTGTGCGTGTGTGTGATACCCTCATATATCACAATGATATGACCTTTCTCCTGGGTGCAATCGTATGTGTTTTGCCACGCTACTTGACAACGCAAATTATTTCCTGCATATAACACAAGAACATGGTCTTTGTCCTGCGTACCTTTTGCGTATTTTGAGACCATATAATTTGATATAAAGACACATGTAAACATAATGACATAATGTAAACGACAATAAACAAAATTGAATTTCCCAACTACACCTTTTACCGGGTTCGGTCTCGGGGTAATAATCTCCATGTCTATAAATAGAACCACATGCCCCCACTGTGTACCAAGAAAAATCGACTGAGTATACACCCGAAGGGTGTAACAAGTTCCAATAAAATTGTGGTTCTAGTGAATTATAATTAATGGTAAATATATAGACAGAACCGCATGAGTGTCTGGATTTTGACGAAATTATCGCCAACAAATCGAGTGCGATAATTCATCATAATCCAGAGAATCATGCTGTTCTATTTTTATTACATATCTCCGTATCATAGTAAGTTGACTCACAATCGCACATCTCCGGTACAGAAAATGTGAATTTAATTGAGTTTTAACGGCATTTTATGGTTAACGCAACAATCAGACAGGTCTATCCGCGAGTGACATTAACCCATCTTTAATGATGTGTTTGAAATTAAATTCTGTGCTTCGACTAACATATTCTTGAAATGAAACTACTTGAATGAATGAATCATCTCATCGATTGGTCGCTTGTTTCTTTATTGTCGTTATTCAAAAAGTTAAAATAGTAACGGCGAGAACCAGTCTAACAACACTGAATGAAATAGTTCCGTCGACAGATTGCACTAGTGCGATTCTGAGAATTATCACACGCCTGGGAACTCGTGCGATCATGCGAATTACGTTGATAGATATGTAATAAAGTTTGTAGAACGTTTTGGGTTGACACGTAGTTCTACAAAAGTATTTTTGTATTTCAATTTTCACGAAGGTAATATCTCCATAAATATCTACGTTATACACAAGGGTGGAGACTCTTGCAAACACAAAGGACACGAGAACGACCATATGCTTGTGATTAATGTGAGAAATAATTGGCGCTTTCCTCTACCATCAATATACATGCGAGAACGACCATACGCTTGTGATATATGCGGGAAATAATTTGCGGTGTCTGGAAGCCTGACAAAGACAAAAACAGATTCAGATTTATATTAAATATATGACCAATAAAGCCACATGCAATCCCCTAATTCCATAGTGGATAAGAAGATAATTCCTTGGACGTTTGTCACAGCTGTTGTGGTGTAATTTCTGCTGTGCATGAAGTGGAGTTGATTTTGATGGTCGGTAGCCTAGAGAGCGTACGGGTCTCTCGTGCTAGCGCACCGGGGGAGTGAAATATGGTTGACCATGGTATTCTGACAAAAATCAGAATTCGGTCAGGTACCAAGTTTGTCGGGCTGAAAAGTCTCTTTCCAGATCATTGATAATTAAATAAAGATCCGAATACAACATTCCGACTTATCCACATTACAACATTGTCCAGTAACATGTATACATCTGGTCGTGCATGTGCGCAACACGCTGTCCGATAGCGGCCATTAACGGCTGGCCCGGAAACACGCCTCTGTCTGTGCACGTTAGAGAACGCTATACTGGAGTCACTGTTTCCGGACTTCAATTCATATTTATTATTTTATACCCGTTGAACTATTTCAAAATTGTTTTATGAAGAGATAATCCATCTTTAAACTTGCACGTGTAAGAGAACGATCATTATTCCCATAAGACAATCAGGACATGTGTGATAATGTAATGTAAACATACGGTAATGGAAATGTAATTGAATAACATGATTTTCTATGAAGTAATGAACTACTTTGAATTACATGTAATAATACAAAACAGGGCACATTGCAAACTAATTTCCATTACCGGTATATATGTGAGAAAATGTAATGCTTTGAAATGTATTACCATTACAATTACCCTATTGCTGCATACATCCGAAGTGAGGAAATTACTAATTTTGTATTTAAGACTTTTGTCGGATACATGGAAGAACGACCATATGCGTGTGATTAATGTGAGAAATAATTTGCGACACAACAGAATACGACATTGTGGATATAATGTGATAAATAATTTGCGCCTAAATTCATTTACCCTCAATATACACACTACAACGAACATAGGTATACGCTTGTGACTGTATGCGGGAAATCATTTACGGTGTCGAGAAGTCTGACAAAAGAAAAAATGCCGAAAATGACTCACGTATATATGAGAAACCCCGTACGCTTGTGATTTATGTTACAGCGGACAAGATTGAAGTTTCCAAATGGTGAATATTGAATGTGATGTACACCCATTGGGAACCTAGATTATGCAACTTGTCGTCTGCTTATTTGGGGATATAGAGAAACTAAACTAAAAAAGAAATAGAATTTATACGAAGAAATAGAAATTTTATAATAAAGAATAGAATTTATACGAAGAAATAGAATTTTATAATAAAGAAACGTTCCAGAGAAAATGGGGCTTAAGCAGAATGAGGTCACCAGAGGGTGAATTCGATGATGCTAGCGCGCTATTCGGGATAGCGTCACTAAATTCACCCTCTGTGGGAACTCATTCTGTAAACGACAGGCACACACAGGAGAATGACCACACGCTTGTGACATGCGTGGGAATCATTTGCGGTGTTGAGAACCCAAATCATAAGACAATTTACACATGATATCGACCACAGGGTGCGTTTATATTTGAGAGAAACCATGCATTCAGTTCAGGAATTCTGACTCTCAGGGTTCGCGTTACATAGCTAATCATCTTATAATTTGCCCTTCTGATGAAACAACCGTTCCACCCAGGGATGTGACTAGAGGGGGGGGGGGGTGTGGGGGTGTCTCACCCCCCCCCAGCAGAGAGCTATATTTTCAATAGTTGGAAATTTCATACCTGCTACAACGAAATTTCACACCAACAATAGGTTGAAAATGTTCTTGTAGTTTGAATATAAAACAATTTATTGGGGGAATTTATTGTTTTTCGACCAATATTTGCATATGTTCCTATTTTTGGTCAAAAATTTTGACAGAAATGGTCATCAGTTGGAAATTTTCCAACCTTAGGGGGGTGACAGGTTGGAAATTTCAAACACTTGGAAAGCTTGTGTCCTGGTCTCTCCCCCGTGGCCAGTCAAAAACTTCTAGTTAATTTAAGAAAACAATATTGTCATACAATTGGTCAACATTGTCATTGGAATTGTCATCAGTTGGAAAATTTCCAACCTAAGTGAGGGTGTAGGGTTTGAAATTTCGAACAGTAGGAATTTTAGGCTTGAGGCTAGTCTAGATGTTAGGATTTTGCGATTTTCTTGTTCAGATTTCAAAATTTTCGCACACCGGGCCGAACCATGGTCGGCCCGGTGTGTCATTGCCCCATTCACATGGCCAATACAAAACTGCTAATTAGTTTAGCAAAACAATATTTTACTACATTTGGTCAAACTTGTAGACATAAATGGTCATCAGTTGAAGAATTTTCCAACCTGAGGGGGAGTATGAGGTTTGAAATTTCCAACACTAGGAAAGCTTCAGTTGAGGCCAGTCTTGATGCTAGGATTTGCGATTTTCTTGTATAGTTTTCAAAATTTTCTCACACCGGGCCGAACAACGATGGTCGGCCCGGTGTTTCCTGGTCTGTTGTCGGTAGCTGTGTGCATTTGTCTGGAATTAGATCACTAGTTGTTTTTTTGGGGGCAATTTTCAGGTTAAAATATCTTAATGTTCTCATACTGGGAAAATAGAAGCATGGCTTATGAATATATAGGAAATTAGGCCTGAGCATGAGGTACAAGGGGGGGGGGTGCAAATGGAATTATGCAAAAAGTTGTGTCGGTGTGATTCCGACTCAAGGGGGGGGGGGGGGGGTGCAAATGGAATTATGCAAAAAAAGTTGTGTTGGTGTGATTGCGACTCAAGGGGGGGGGGGGTGCAGTTGGAAATTCCCAAGGTGGACACACCCCCCCCCCCAGCGGAGACCCTCTAGCAAAATCCCTGGTTCCACCATGTTATTTCTAGGTCATTTATTTATTGTTGTATGATACACCACAATAGAGATGCGAGTATAATTATTAACTGCTTTCCTATCGATAACAAATGTCGTTCAAAATAAAAGAAGTAAGGCTGCAGATAATGATTTATCAGGTATAGTATTTGGCAAATGTTAAAAGAATTTGGCAAAAATATTTTCATTTGGCAAATTATTTGGCAAAAGTAAATTTCGGTCCAGCGCAGACCCTGCTCACACTACGCAGGATATGTGAGAAATAAGTCCGATATTACTCTAACATAACCAGACATATGACTATTCAACCAAGTTCATCATAATTATGAGTTTGTGTTTGGCTCGGGGTATCCATACTATGTCAGTATGTATACGTACGTGCATGTAGTCTGACTATATATACGTACTGCATGTAGTCTGACTATATATACGTACTGCATGTAGTCTGACTATATATACGTACTGCATGTAGTCTGACTATATATACGTACTGCATGTAGTCTGACTATATATACGTACTGCATGTAGTCTGACTATATATACGTACTGCATGAATTAATGACTGGTAATTCTATTCTATTCGGGAGATATAATATAAGTTTTAATGGGGTGTTATTTATTTCTATGGAGTTCATGCGTTGTTCTAATTTTGTAAATAATTTATATTTGTGATAGAATAGGACTCCTGTCTAAAATTTGAAAATATGAGGTCATGTTGAATGCATAGATGTTCTATATATACGTGCCGATTAAATGTATGATGGCTATATGGTTGTACATGATTGTGTTTATATACTGAACATAAAGAATCGGCATATCGTCGATCTGCATATCGTTCCGGTTGAGATATATCACATGTATGCTATGTAATTGGACTGCCATTAGCGTTGGCCCAACATTGGACCAACGTTATAATTCAAACTGTTACATGGGAGGAATACCTTGGGGTCAACCGAGGGCCAGCAACGTAAACCCAACAAGTGCAAGTGCTCAGCTGTGCTGTGTACAATGCAGTAAATTCCATTGGCATGTTCGCATTGGCTCAATGTTGGGCCAACGTTATAATTCCAACGGTTGGGAGAAATACGTTGGCCAACCAAGGTCCAACAACGTCAACCCAACCAAACTGACATTATGCCAACGTTGGCCCAACATATAGTCATGCTATCTGGGAATGGGTTGGGATCATTCTTGAAATTAACCAGTTTATTGTGATCTCAGCTTCATCGCCCGATAGTTTAATTACAAACTGATAACAAATAAAATATCTCTCGCGATTAAGGTCTCTCCTTTTTGGGGTCTTCTTGGAGTTATATTTATTGGCCACAGGCCTATATGTTTTATCTGCTTGTCTAAATTTCCAGATATAATGGACATTAGTTACAAGCTTACCGCAAGGGTAAAAATCGCATGCTCCTTGCCAGTGGCAATTACAGTCAAGTATTTGTTTTATCGCTCAATGGTGCATACCAGTTTAAAATCTCAGTATTCGATTGCCATTGTGTTTAATCATCGGTGCATCGTGCATGTGCTGTTATAAGTCGTGCCTACAAAAATAACATTTTACATCAGACGCATAAAACTATACATCTAAATCTCTGACAAGTTCTCTGAGGATATATTGTTTTCGAATCCGTGATTTTAACTATACAAAACAGTGCTTCCGTATCAAAACGTCACATACATGTACATGTAGGACATGCATGTAGTCTAATAAAGTGTGTTCATTAATAGTGCTCATGCATCTTTGGGTACAATTCACCAAACGTTGTTTTAATAAATTAAAGGTACTCAATCCGATCAGAGGGTCCTATATTACTATTTCTTTGGCTTTGGGGGTAAAAAATAATTGATTCGAGTCGAGGAACCTACCAATCAACGCTCAGGTTGATCAGATATCGATATTTGAAGTTTCGTTATTTCTATTCTTTCTGTCCCAGAACACAGTCAAAATTGCGTTATTATTACCACTTGATTTTAGAGTTATCCATCCTTGTCTGTTTGAATAGTATTTTGGTGTACCCATCTCGAGCAGATTACGGAGATAAGGGCAATTATTAGTACTCATCTCGAGAAAATAACAAATTTCATAATCAATATCTAATAACTCTGAGCTTTGTTTGATGGGTTCCTCGACTCGAATCAAATATTTTTTACCCCCAAAGCCAAAGAAATAGTAATATAGGACCCTCTGATCGGATTGTTGTTGTTGGAATCTGTTGAGATGGGGACCCTCTGATCGGATTGAGTACCTTTAACTGTGTGTTATAACAATGCGTATAGGATGTTAATTGGGTTATGACAGAAGATGTAGTGCAAGTGGTATGTTTGTCAATGATCGAATGCTGTCGCTAGGGATGTTGAGGAGAAAGTGTGCGTTTAGTTTTCGCGAGAGAATGAAATATATGAACAATTCAATCATTTATATGTTTTTCAATTCAGATTTAAAATACCTTTCAAAAATATGTCATTGTTGGAACGAATTATTATACTATATGACTGATTAATTATTACTGATATATACATGTATAACATACTCATAAATTATATGGACCAAAAGAGTCTGCAATAAAGATATAATAATAATAATTACTACAACTGAGTTAATCAAGACCCTTGTAAACTTGAATGATCCCACAATCACTTCAATTAGTTGCTATTTTACATGCAATAGTAACATGCATTCCGCCAGGTGTACAGAATCATTATCATATCTGTGAGCGGAAGAAGTCTAATTAGCGACAAATATGAATTAATTATTACTTGTATTATTTCTTGAGTTAAGTTATTACGGGACATGTCACATCTGGCGTTTTGAAATACAACAAACTTTTGTTGAACTGTGTCAACCCACAACGTTCAACAAACATTACCATTCATCAGAACCACAATTTGATTGGAACTTTTTGGTTGTTATCTGTTCCTTGTTTCACGTGTTCGTTAACATTCGCCGGAGAAGTATAATTAATCTTCAAGTAATCGGGAGAAAGGGGGATTCTTCTTGCTGTATTGAATACCGATATAGACAAGTTTCCTTTCACATTGTGAGTAATTTGTTGGAAAGCTTTTGATGGATAAATTAGAGAGATTACACATTGTGACCCCCACTATTTACAGTGACCCGCTGTCGCGCCGTGTAGGATTCAACGTATATCTCAAGCTTGAGAACCTACAGCCGTCCTACTCATTCAAGATTCGCGGTATCTCGACACTCTGTCAAAATGCCAAACATGCAGGTTTCAAGAAACTGGTGTCTGCATCTGGTGGTAATGCCGGCTTTGCTGCAGCGTATGCAGCTAGGAAGATTAATATGCCTATAACGGTAATTCTCCCAGAAAGTACTCCTTCCTTGGTTGCTGATCGACTCCGAGAAGAGGGTGCGGAAGTTATTGTCCATGGAAAAGTGTGGGACGACGCAAACCTGTATGCATTAGAACTGTCCGAAGACTCAGGTGTCCAGTATGTATCACCATTCGACCATCCAGATATTTGGGAGGGACACTCTACAATGATAGATGAAGTAGCAACACAGATGCCTTGCAAGCCAGACGTGGTAATAGCATGTGTGGGTGGAGGTGGACTACTAAACGGAATAGTACAGGGTCTCTGGAAGCAGGGTTGGCATGACGTTCCCATTGTTGTTATGGAAACGCACGGTGCTGATTGTTTCAGTGCTGCGGTGAATGCTGGTGAAGTGGTGACCATACCAGATATAACTAGCATAGCCAAAACACTCGGATCCAAAACTGTCTCGAAGCAGCTGTTTGAATATTCAAAGCAACACAAGATGATATCGGTGGTTGTGGAAGACAGTGAAGCCATCAATGGTTGTCTTCAGTTTGCAGACGATCATCGGATGATGGTTGAACCAAGTTGTGGCGCGACACTCTCAGCATTCTACAGCGGCATATTAGAGAAGTTACAATCAGAGGGAAGGCTAGGTGATTTAACAAATGCACTGGCTGTAGTTTGTGGTGGGAGCGCGGTTACACTAGAATTACTACAGAAATGGAAGCGAGACTTTGACTTTTGACATGTGTAGGCCTACATCACATGTACATATCAGTTACGCATCATACAGTTTAACATTATGTGGGCAACAATTGCACTTTAAGTGCAAATGAATTGCACTTAAGCGCAATTATTGATCAACATAAACAAACCCCTTTAATTCTTATAGCATTGAATTTGTCTGCAGGATGACTATTATGCAAGATTATTTTAGAAACCAAAAAACAATCAGCCAAACCTGATTTGATCTTCGATGGGTAAAATCTAGTTATGGCTATTGCCCTTAAGCGCATTCAATTGAGCTTATGCGCAATTGGGAAGAGATGTAAGTAATTCTGCTGAAATGCAATTGAGTTGCGCTTAGAGATGTAAGTAATTCCGCTTAACCCTTTCAGTGCCAGGGGCCGATCTCATCGGCCCTAATTTAGATTTGTTTTTGTTTTTTGGGTATGCTTAAGCATGCTATAGCGAATTTAAAAACAAACTGGTTAAAACCTTAGGGGCATGTTATAACTCAAAACTATCACCAAGTATTCACAGTAATAATTTTGATGCCCATGAAAAATATAAGATTCTCTGGCACTAAACCTACAAAATAAGTCTGTTAAAGAATATAAGAAAAAATTATTAAAATTGTAAAAAATAATAACAAATGACGAAAAATTGTTAGGCCAATGCATTCTCTTATATATGCGAGGCGACCTATGGTCGACTCGCATATATAAGATAATGCATTGGCACAGGGTATATGGGTTGATACAAAAATCGGACTTGGCACTGAAAGGGTTAAATACAATTGCATTGATCTAAAACATAATTAAAATGCACTTGGTTTTGGATGGTTTATATGAAAAATGAATGAAAAAACTTTGTCAGATTGAAGTTAAGTGGATGGCAGAATTTTTCTGTGACAAGATTACTCAATTCAATTTCAATTCAATACAGTTTATTAGATAATAAATGACAAAGTTATATAAACACACAACAGGACCCTAATTGAAGCAGAGCTTGTTATATGGAAGGGCCCTCATGGTAATATATTGCTCACATTCATTCTTATACTTATAATAGGGGTGCAGTTTGTGGAGAAGAAATAATTAAGGTGTACCTGTACAAGGTCTAGTTCAGAGTGAGAGGTAATAAGGGGCCATGATAATAGGTGGGGGCTGATGGGAGGGTTGGGGTGGGGTGGGGATATATTCACACTCATTTTTCATGGGTTGCAGCTTAATATTATGTTTGTAGCTCCAGGTTTAATTAATATATACTAGGTACTATGACTCATGTGATAAGGATATATTGGATGGTTACTTGTATAACTGGTTTAATGTTAATGCTTTGTTTCTTTGGTGACTTTTCAGATATTTTTATTCTGGCTAAGATTAATAAAGATAAAAATGCATGTTTAAATGTTAAATATTAGATAATTATGTTATTATATTCCTTTATTTTCCAGATAGCTTGGCTCAGATGACCACTTAATGACTTATAACAAAGCAGCTATGTGTTGTACTTATTTATGAAGTACTTCTTCAGATATTTAGGATAGGTTTGGTCAATTTCAATTCGGAGCTTGCAGTCATTTGGGAGTTCGTTCCACAAACATCTTGCTCTGGTTGATATAGTTGTCCTTGCTTTAGTTGTTCTCCTGTATTCACAATATAGATTTGAGTTTGCTTTAAATCGAGTATTATGATCATGAATTTCATTCAACTCAGTGAACAGTGATAATGATTTTGGGAGTTTCTTTTGTTGAAAATCATGTAAAATTTTAATCATCTGAATATTTCCGATATCCCTAATTAATAAAAGATTGTTTTCTTTACAGATGTTATTAACATTTACTTTTCTATAGCATAATGTAGCTATTGATTTATTCTGTATTTTTTCAAGTTTTCCTAGATTTTTTTGTGTGGTTACACTCCATATAGCATTGCAGTAGGTCAGATGAGGAAGAATAAGCGTGGAATAAAGATTCTTCATGGTTTCTCTTGGAACAAATTCGCTGACTTTCCTCATTATTCCTAGGTTTCTAGAAAGTTTTGAGGTGATTGTATCAATATGTATATCCCAGGACAAGTTTTCTTCAATGTTTATACCAAGGAATTTTGTATTTTTTACCCTGTTTATCACTCCTCCTTTAATGTTTGTTCCGGTAAGAGAATGTTCTTCTTTTTAAGGTCAGTATTTGTAAAAAGCATATAGTTAGTTTTTTTCAAGATTGAGTGATAATTTGTTAGCTGAGAACCATTCACACATTTTATTCATCTCAGTGTTTACTTTCTCATACAGTCTTCCAATATTACTATTTGAATAAAAGGCATTAGTATCATCCGCAAAAAGTATCAATTTCAGATCTTTACATATGTTAGGCAAATCATTCATGTATATGAGAAAAAGAAGGGGACCAAGAATTTACCCCTGTGGAACACCACAGGAAATAGGTATCTGGCTAGATATATAACCATCATATTGTACTGATTGCTTCCTATTCGATAAATAGCTACAAAACCAATTCAGTGCAACCCCTTGACATCCATAATGTTCAAGTTTGCTAAGCATTATTTTATGGTTTATTGTATCAAAAGCTTTTGATAGGTCTAAAAAGACTCCAATGGTAGTTTCCTTTTTGTCAAGTGCCCCAGTTATTTTTTCTAATAAGTCAGTTAGTGCAAGCACCGTAGAGTGGTTCTTTCTAAATCCATATTGACTGTCATATAAAATACTGTATTTTTCTAAGTAGTTACTTAGTCTATCATACATTAGTTTTTCAATAATCTTAGAGAATACTGATACTGGTCTATAATTACTCATAGTTGTTGGATCTTTAGCTTTATAAATAGGTATGACTTTAGCTATTTTCATGAGGTCTGGGAATACACCCTGGGAGAGGGAAAGATTGCATAAATGTGTGAGAGGTTTAATGAAGAGTTCATAGCTTTGTTTTAAGATAGAGCATTTGAGATCATCTATGCCGGCAGCCTTTTTTGAGTTGATATTATTTAGAATCTGTATCACTTCAAGTTCATTTGTTGGGTGAATGAAAAATGAAGAAGTATTTGAATGTTTCAGGTAGTCAGTTGCATTTTGTTCAGATTTGATTTTTTCAGCAAGTGTTGGTCCTATTTTTGTAAAATATTCATTGAATTTTGATGCAATAATCTTTCTATCAGTTATGTATTTGTTCTCGTATAGGAATTCTGTTGTGGTGTTGTTATCTTTTTTCTTATTTAGAATAATTTTTAGGAGTTTCCAAGTGGCATTTATATTTCCTTCATATTGTTGGAATTTTCTGGCTGGTTGGATTGTTCAGAGTGAAAACTTTCCCACACGAGGAGCATTTGTATTTGGAAATAGAAAGACAAAATATCAGTCATTGTCGTACATGTTGTAAAACTGAATTAGCATTATGTATACGATGGGCGATTTATGATTATATGTACAAGACCGCACATTTATTGAGGTGTATATTGCACAAAATAATAGCCTAAGATGGAGTTTTAACTTTAATACTGTAAAACGACATGACAAATGAGTGTGCAAAATCGTTCACTTGATTCACATTCTTGTGCAATTCTGTATTTAGCACACACCCACAACAATGTAGTCGACTGAAGTACACACAATTTGCATTGATGGGTCTGTACGTGATGTGTGTAATAACATCTCAAACCGGTTATGCAAGGAAGTGATAACATTCCAAACATTTCTCATTTACAACATTTGTTAAAATTTAATTAGTGTACAACATAATTCAGCAAGGTATTCACCAAAATGCACATATAATAAATGCTTAACTTTCATATGGATGCTGCTATGTGTTAGCAAGGAAAGAAAGTTGCATCAATATTATACAAGTTCATAACTCAAGTCAAGCGTATCACAGATAATAATATACAATTAAGTCTGATCAAGAGGTCAAATGTTAAAGGTGGATTATCTCTTTGTAAACATGTATTATAAAGTTACCGGGGTATAAAATATTAGATCTGAATCGAAGACTCCTGTTCGGAAATGCTTCTATCGATTAATATTCATTTTATTTTGAATATTTTCTGGTCTAAAAAGGTGTGGTTGTTTAGCTAACGAACAATAGTGGTTACTGTTAACAGAGACCAGCAATTTTATTGTGTAATTTTGTCACAAATAAAGGTTAATTATACTCATTATCGCTTATAACTATAGAATAAAACAATGCAATCAATCAATCTGGGACATTTGACGTTCGGAACAGTCTAATGCTCTCTATCACTATATGGTATCACCCGATTGGTCTGTTCTAAAAATAGACAAATAAACGGTCCCAATAAAATATTCGAAATAAAATCAATTAAGAAATGGATGTTGATTTGCTTCCGTTCCATAGAGTATGGATGCAAGTTGGAATGACATTTTGTGTGGAACGCGAATGCATGGTTTGAGTGTAAATATTAATAATTGATCGAAGCCTTTCCGGACAGGGGTCTTCAGTTCATATTTATTATTTTATACCCACACAACTATTTTAAATTTGTTATTTAAAGAGATAATCCATCTTTAAGCCAATGTGAATTTAAAGATACATAATCTAATTTTATGGTTTCCATATAATCCAGTTACAACAACACCTGAATTTCACCAAAAGCTGACTTAATTGTCCAAATTAGTTTATAAACACTAACAGCAATACCAATCACGATATCATATTTGTCGAAAAAAGTCTTATAAATAACATTTTTTCTTGGCAGTTTTGGGGACCAGTTTGGTTCATAACTTCTTATGACTATATATGGTAATGCTCTAAGTAATCAACTTCTTAACCACAGCAGAATTATGGGTAACTTTTCAGGATTTAGTCGGAAATATGGCTTGTTGCCATTCATCGGAAAGCTCTCGAGAGCTTTCCTATTCGAGAGCTTTCAGATGAATGGCAACACGCCATATTTTCCGACTAAATCCTGAAAAGTTACCCATAATTCTGCTGTGGTTAAGAAGTCGATTACTTAGAGCATTACTGTATTGGGATTCCTAGTTCAAATTGGAATTCCCCAACAAGTGTCACAAATGTAAACACATAGTATTCCACACGTAACCAGTGTGGTGCCATCTAACATGTAACATGTCCATTTGCATTAATAAAAGACGATTACCGTTTCGTAAATAAGTATTTGTATGTGTACGCACGTCAACTATCACAACATACCATATCCTTGTTGATGGCGAAACTTTTTATCCCCTTCTATTCTGATATTGATTTGGGTCGTCACTGATCGCACATGGAGTCGCGACAATGCGTGACCTACCGAAACGGTGTCCTCACACGCTTTTACTATTTCTGGAAGAAGTCAGCGGAATTTTTGCCAGGCCGCCAAATATTCCAGGTGTTGAAAAATAACAGATTTCATAAATCGAAATTTGATAAGATTTCATAAATGGGTGGGTGGATTTATTTTTTTTACCACCAAACCCGAGGAATAGTAATTTAGGGGCGTTTAATCAGATTATGTATCTTTACGAGTTATATATAGACTATCAGTTTCAAAATTGAATGTGCCGTCACACATGGTTATAGTGTTTTGTATTTGATTGCCATTGTTTACAATTAATCCAGGATAGATAAACTCTATTTTTGCTTGTGACTATATCTAACAGGATTTTTTCTTCTAAATCTAAATGTTTATAATTGTTTTTTAATTTAACATTTTGTGAGTATATAAGCTGGGTAGACCTTTCTATCAGTCTACCAAAAATGCCCTGACTACACCAATGCCCTAAATAATCGACTCCTTTGGTAATTTTTCCGGATTTAGTAGGAAATATGGCTTTCCGATGAATGGCAACAAGCCATATTTCCGACTAAATCGGACAAATTACTCATAATTCTGCTGTGGTTAAGGAGTCGATTATTTAGGACATTACTGTAAATCATAAATAATAATAGTGATTACCATAATTCAAACAGCATCTGACAAAAACTTTCAACTGGACTGATAATGATGACAAAATAAATTGATACTGGTAGAGACAATTTCAGATATACATGTAGTATGCAAGATTTCAGTGTTTTTTTTAGCTCAACTTTACTTTGTAAAGTTTGAGCTATTACCATGGCTTGGTATCTGTTGTCCGTATGTGTGTGCGCGTGTGCGATTCGTCAATAATTTCCTTTAGCACGGGCTACAGGTTGTACCTTTGGTCAGATCATTATAAAATTTGTCATAGCTGTTGACATTGACATGTAGATGGGAACGAGTCATTTGGGGGTTATTCGGAAAAAAACATGGCCGCCAGTGGCCATCTTTGATTTCAAAATTCAATCCATTAGCACGGGCTAAGGTCGTACTGTTTGTCTGATCATCATGAAATTTGTCATGGATGTTAATATTGACATGTAGATGGGAACGAGTCATTTTGGGGTCATGCGGCCAAAAAACATGGCCGCCAGCAGCCATCTTGGAATTTACTCTTTGCATGACTAAATCCTTTGGCACGGGCTACAGGTCGTACCTTTAGTCGGATCATGAAATTTGTCACAGATGTTGACAATGAGATGTAGATGGGAACGAGTCATTTTGGGGTCATTCGCAAAAAAACATGGCTGCCAATGGCCATTTTGGATTTTACTCTTTGCATGACTAAATGTTTGGCACAGGCTGCAGGTCGTACCTTTGGTCGCATCTTTATGAAATTTGTCATGGCTGTTGACATTGACATGTAGATGGGAAAGAGTCATTTTGGGGTCATTCGGAAAAAAAAAAATTGCTGCCAGCAGCCATCTTGGATTTCAAGATTCATTCCATTAGCACAGACCACCGGTTGGACTGTTGGTCTGATCATCATGAAATTTGTTGTGGAAGTTAACATTGACATGTAAATGGGAAACGAGTCATTTTGGGGTCATTCGGCAAAAAAACATGGCTGCCAGTGGCCATCTTGGATTTTACTCTTTGCATAACTAGACCTTTCAACTTTCCACATTCCTATCACTCCATTGACTGTAACACATGAAATTACTCCCTTTCCAAGTTTAGCTACAGTGTCATTGACACTTTCATTTCTCTCGTGCTCGTGCTACTAATAATTAGGGTGGGTGTCAAAAGGTGGCTGGAAAAAAATGCAAAAACAGAAAACAATTTGGCCGGGTCAAGGGGTGGGTGGGTCCCAAAATGGTTAAGCATACATGCCTGACACTATTTTTCACCACACCCTGTGCGACATTTAAAAACTCCCAGTCCAAACATGCAAAAATTCCATTTTCTATTAGTTTCAGTTGCTGATTTTATTCAATGAGTCATTATCCTAATTAACTGGCAAAAATCACGATCACAAAACACACCAAACCAGGATAAGTGGGCTAAAACATCTATATCGCAATATATTTCTTGAACATAGGAAACTTTAAACCAGACTAAAATAATTAATTTAGACTTATGGCCAATTATATGTGTATTAACTAAATTTGCTAAGTAGGGGTGTAATTAGTATAAACGAAATGACTTATATGATAATTGATTGTTGCATGGAAATTCTCAAAAGTCTGTAGTAAAATTTTGTCTGATCGTCTGGGCACAGATTGGCATTGAAATTTAGAATCGCAAGGGCGTGGTATCTCCGGGGGGAGGGGGGTCTTCAAATTTGGAGATCCAGCTACGTGATAGTACTTTCCTGTTGTTTTTGTCCATGTTGTGTGTTTTATTTTACTTTACAGTTTACATTTATTTGTTCAATCTACTATATTTTATACCGTATATTGAATGACAGCGAATTGACAATGAATTATTTATTGAATTAATAATTAAATAACCGGTGAATATTTTGTTTGTGTTTTTTTGTTGGCACCAATAATTATTGTGGTGGCGGTGGTCTTACATGTTTTATTGTGTTATTGTTTTATTCTGTGCGATTATTTTAGTTATTTGTAACTATAAAGCCAATCATGAAATACAATTCTGTTTTAACGATCTGATGATATAAACCTTGAACAGCAGTCAGTAAGTTAAGGGAATATTACTATATATACTTGAAAGTTGAAACCAACATAAATAAATAAAAGACCAAACGTTGTGAAACAGACTTTTTCCCAAAAAAATCGGACCGAGCACAGGTCGGACACTTTTTCGGACAACTTTTACCAACTCGACCCAAAAAAAATTTGACCCAAAATTTCACACCCAGCTGGTCACTTGAGAATTTGGCGTCATTTGGCACATTTTCCCAAAAAAAATCGTACCGAGCACAGGTCGGACCACTTTTACGAACTCGACCCAAAACATTTTCGGGCCAAAATGTTCCGCCCAGCTGGCCACTTGAGAATTTGCACCCATTGGGGACTTTTTCCCTTCATTTTTTAGACTTTGCCTAATTTCGAGGCATTTCGGACTTTTCGTCCCAAATTTTTGTTATTTTTTACTAAGTACGTTGCCGTGGTCATTTGGCACATTTTCCCCAAAAAATCGGACCGAGCACAGGTCGGACACTTTTTCGGACCACTTTTACCAACTCGACCCAAAACAAATTCGACCCAAAATTTCCCGCCCAGCTGGCCACTTGAGAATTTGGCGTCATTTGGCACATTTTCCCCAAAAAATCGGACCGAGCACAGGTCGGACACTTTTTCGGACCACTTTTACGAACTCGACCCAAAACATTTTCGGCCCAAAATGCTCCGCCCACCTGGCCACTTACGAATTTGGGGCCATTTGCCACACTTTCCGACATTTTGCGAATAAGGAATAAGTAACAAAATTCACGTTGCTGAAAATTTCATAAATTTAAAATGCGCAACCGAATCCAAGCTGGAAATGCTTCAAGGTAGTTTACTGATATATATTACCTGTGCGCTACGGGGACAAGGCACATTACCCGTTCAGTTATCCCTACCGATTTAACTCTTTATCCCGAAAGGCTGAAAATTATAATAAATCATTCTTTCCTTTCATGATCATCCAGTGGAACATATTTCTCGACGACATCACGATGAGTCACGAAGAGTGAAAATAAACAATAAGTAGAATATAAACAACAAGTTGCACCGAAACCTCCATGCATTCTACCTTGCCGGAAGCCGAAAGAGGAACGTCCTACATGTACATGCTAAATTGCCAAACAATTGTAGTAATATTAATTTTGATAAACATATTAATCATATTGCAGATTCGCCGAAATGTTGTTTTGGTGGACCCGAGGAAACGGCAAATCACTTTTTCTTCGAATGTCCTTACTTCATTTATGAAAGATTAAAACTCCTCGATAGTATATCTAGACTGGGCATAACAATTTACTATTCGTCTCATATCATGAGACAGGGCAAATAAATTGCAAGTTATTAATTGCTGCTCAAAAGTTTGAAAATCAAATATCACATCATCGATCGACGGTTAACTTCACAATCTCACACCCCTCCCGCCCATTCTGACGTAAACAATGCGCATTTCCTTTGACATCATAACGTGTATCCCCATGTTATCTTCATCTGTAAATCATACAAGTGTTCTTTGTATACCTTTATATTATATGTATTGCAGACATGAAGCCTAACTCTTTTTTGTTAATTGTCAACTGTTCGTTGGAAAGGGGCGTCAATAAGTTAGCAATAACTTTTGTCCCAATCCAATTAGGTATTTTTGCTAATAAAATATTGTTAAAGGGGTAATGTACGTCAGATTCAATACACTCCGGGTAATAACAACGATCTAATATCGATATTATATAGAAACATAAGTAATTTGAGTCGAAGGTGTATTCTGTATACGATCAGATTAATAGGTTTATCTTAAAATCAAAATTAATAATTTGATATAAATTTAATTTATGGCTGGGGCCATAAAATAAATTACGAATTTCCGTGTACAAGACGTAATCAAATTAATTAACGGATAGTGGATTGGGTAACGCGTGGCACACTGTGCCGCACACATGATCGTGTAAACAATTATTAACGCCCCCGGTGTATATTGTTCTACAAATTTTAAAAAGCTGTGGTCCGGTGGGCATTTTATAAATAGATAATTGTTTTTTCCCGGTTATTTTGGGACGCATTAAAGTTGTACTGAGACCCCGAGTCCGAGTCCGGTAAAAGCTGTAGTTGGAATTTTAATATCGTGTATTTATTGTCGTTGATTTTGGTTTGTGATAAGCTCTGCCAATTTACAAATACTAGTAGAAGAAATGAAAAATATAATTTGTAAAATGTGTATGTCAATTGATACGTGTTGTCTGAGTGTAGTCTGAGACAGCCGAGTCAACCACCGGTTCGATAATTAGGTGCTGATCGGCGTGACAGTTTGCAGTAGGTCCCCTATTTACGGAGAAATTTGCGAAAGTCCACGAATTCGCGGAGGTCCCCTAAAATGGTCGAAATATGTTGATTTTAATGAGGGAACGGGTCTGTATATCTCAATTGATACGTATTTTAAAGAGGTTAGTCAACCGAGTCCGCCACGGTTCGTTAATTGGTGCTGATCAGTGTGACAATTTGCAGTAAGTCCCTGTTTGCGGAGTTCACCGAATTCGCGGAGTTCCCCTAAAATGGTCGAACTATGTTGATTTTAACGAGGGAACAGGTGCGTGTATGTCAATTAATACGTATTTTAAACAAATAACGACACGATTATCATAATAATGGTTTGTTCTATCAATCATATCATCATCATGATCACCATCATCATGATCACCATCATCATAATACGGAACAAGTCTTGCGACTTTTCGTCCAATAACATTATTTGCAATGTTTGTTTACAAATATATGTATCGTCATTCGATATTTACTTGTGAGTCACTTGAACATATTACTAACTAATTCTTGTCGTCGAATTCGTATTTTATATAATAGAAGAATGAGTCTGTGTATATTTTGAATTGATCGAGTGTTGGAGCCTCAACAGCGAAGTCTGGCAGAGTTCCAGCTATTTACCACCATCTGCGTGAAGAAATATTTTCCTTTGGCCTTGTTAACAATGGGCATATGTAGCTTTTTAGCTCACAAGTCTCCGGTGGAGCTATAGCCCATCACTCCTCGTCCGTCGTCCGTCCGTCCGTCCGTCCGGCCATCCGTCAACAATTCTTTGAACATCTTCTCCTCTGGTTCATATTTGGTGTGGATGTTCCCTAGGTCACTAGGTGACTCTCATTCAGATTTGTTCTAATGAGGTCACTGGGTCAAATAGTTGCGAAAGCAGGGCCACAACTTTATTCATTCATAGTAATTCTTACTTCTTTTCCAGAACTATAAGGTCTAATGGGTTCATATTTGGTGTGGATGTTCCCTAGGTGACTCACATTCAGATTTGTTCAAATGAGGTCACCAGGTTCATTAGTTGAGAAACCAGGGCCATAACTCATAGTAATTCTTATGACTTCTTTTCAAGAAATATTGGGCTGATTTAGCTTATATTTGGTACGGAAGTACCTTGGTTGACTGGGGTTCAGATTTGTTCAAATGGGGTCACTGTGTCAAATAGGGGCACAGCCAGGGACATAACTCTAAAAACAAAAAATAACATTTTTGCATTTTGACCTTTAATTTTTTTTTAGACACATCACAGCCTCATATTTCTTACCTAGATTTTTCTTAGCACGTTCTTTATCTGTATGGATTTTGGTATTGTTTATTTAACCCTTTCCACTCTTGTTTTTATATATAATTCATCCAAGACAGGATTACTCAAACATTTTTCATCTGATCGACACCAAATTTGGTATATGAATTTTTGACACGTATATACAGATCAAGTTCAAATATGGGTTTGATCCGATATATTTTAACAGAGTTATGGCCCTTTATTATTCACACCTCTTTGCTATGCACTATGAATTTTTAAGAGAACATGATAACACTGAAGCCTGTATTATTTAAGAAGCCAATTTATCACAGTGTGGACACCTGATACTCTGACTGAAGACTGCTTGCTTGCAGACCAGTTTACCATCTGTCATTCATGACATGACACTAGTTAAACACCTATTCTACAAGAATAAATAGGAATAGTTCATTTCTTCAAGCCTAGACATAGTGTGTCTGACATTTTCAGAATGAGGCCCCCAGATGGTGAATTTAGTGTTGCTACCCCGTACAGCAGGCTAGCGTCACCAAATACACCCTACAGGGACCTAATTCTGCTTAGGCCTCATCTTCTGGGAAGTATCCTAAGTATCAAATTGAAATGTTGTTTTAGTTACTTTTTGACTTTTTCCTACCTGTTCAGTTTCAATGTCCCCCTAATTTGCAGAAGATAAAATGCATGATTGAGGTGTTCAATGGGTGTGCATCACCAATTTCAACTGTAGAACTTCAATCTGTTCCTAGGTTTCTTTGGCCGTTGAGGCCTAATCAGACTGAGAATGAATTCGGTGATGCTAGCCCGCCTTGCCGAATAGTGTCATTAAATTCACCTTTTGGGGACCTTATTCTGCAAATGTCAGACACAATAAATTCATAACTCTTTTAAAAAAATACATTTTTTTTAGATTGAACACCTTTCTCAATTTAACCAAAAAAACAAAAAACAAATACTAAACAAAAAAATCATAATTTAAATTTTTTTTGTTTTATAATTTGTTTTAAATTTTAATTAATATTTATTAACTTGCTCATATTTAATTTTTTGTTTAAACTTATTAGAACAAAACAACTAACACCATTATAACAGCCATAAGGTTGACCACACCAAATTTGATTTAAATCAGTCTAAAATCAAGAACATGCAAACAGCAGACACTTAGATCAGGGTTCCAGAGTAGACAGAATGTTTACTTTAATAACAGTATACTGGTATAGAAGTCACATTGTGCTGGCTAAGGTGATTATTGAGATGGCAGTATTAACAAAATATGCTTGGAGTGAAAAGCTTTGATTGATGTCTTAGAGATATCTGCCTGGTAGAGAGTTGAATATCAGGCCAAACAAAATAATACATGTGTTTAGGGTTACATGGTCCAAAATAATTAGGGTAGGTAGGTAGGGAATATATATATTTTTTTTATTATTCTGAATTCTATTGGGTCATTGACAATTCAATTTAGAAAGCTTCACAATTCAGATTAATTGAAAGGTTCAATACTAAATATTGTTAATCCTGAATTAGCCAGAGCACTAGACTAAAACTTCTAAATCTTTTTATAGGAGAGGTTTGAAAATGGGTAAGATACCTTTCGAAGCCCTTCCAACTTAGCAAAAAAAATAATCTGTGCCTACAGTCCAATAAACAGTTTTGGATAGGCACCTTTTTCTAGGGCAGGTAGGGAAACCCTAAACATATGTATTTTTTATTTTTGTTTACCTAAATGACCTGTGACTTATGATAACAAGCTAATTCCAAAGCCAAGTGTGAATCTGACAGTTAGGCCATTATTTGTATACCCTTTTATGAGGGGAGCTCCCCTGATGCAGCATTAAAGATCATGTAACAGTGCTTTCTCTTATAAATGCGAGCCTCCCATAGGGAGCCAGGGACATAAATTATACATTCATTGTAATTCTTAAAACGTCTTCGTATCAAGAACCACCAGGCCTATTCAGCTTATTTTTGGTATGGGTGACTGGGATTCAGATTTGATTCAGAATTGGATCACTGGGTCAAATAGGGGCAGAGTCATGGACACAATTCTTTCCCTTAATAGTTATTATTAAAACATCGTCTCAAGAACCATTGGCATATTTAGCATATATTTGGTATGGAGAGTCATTGGGTCACTGATATTCATATTTGTTAACATGGTGTCACCAGGTCAAATAGGGGTGCGACCCTATTTTAATTCTTAAAATGACTACTCCTCGAGACCCACCAGGCCTATTTAGCTTATATGTAGTATGGACACTGGTATGAGGTATCAGTTGTACAATTCCAACATGTGCAAAGGAATTTTACGAACTTGAGAGTGTGTTTGCTTCATTTGGGAGTGTGTTCACTTCAATTAGGTGGGAGCAGACTAAGTAGGGTGGGGGTGATCGGGACCATGCAGTTGAAAATTTAAAAGTGCTTAATGGAGACCCACTAGCTACGTCCCTCTTTATGACTACTTGTTTTAAAATGATTTTGACAAGTACTATTTCTTGTGGTCTTCCTAGTCTCAGTCTTTACAGTCTGGTGAGCGTCTCCACAGTCATTGACTGTCTTGTTATTATGTCCTCTTGTTCTTCCCGATGAATGTCTTTCTAATAGGTCACAGGCATTGGTATTGTAATGACCATTCAACAGTTTATATACCTCGATTAGATCTCCTCTAAATCTTCGATATTTTAAAGACATCAGATGGAGTCTTATCATTCGGTCTCGGTATGGCATAGAGTTTTCATTTGACGACCTAGTTTCGTTGCTTTTCTTTGTATTTCTCTAACACAATGCTTTGATATTTGTGATGTGGGCTCCATATACAGAGTTACAGTATTCGATGATAGGTTTCACCATGCTTATGTAGAGCGATTAGAAAGTGTCGATGTCCAAGTTCGTGAAAGTTCTATTGATTATGCCGATGATTTGAGAAGCTTTATTGTTTTATGATATTGTAGGAATGCTAATCTGGCCGTGTCAAATTGAGCTCTAGCGATGGGATATCTTGCAGGACAACACATTTCGGGTTTTCGTGGGGTGTGTATTCGCTCGATGTCTTATAATTGCAGTATGTAATTATTATGACCGCGTTAATTGCGTTCGATGTTTAGATATGAACAATGGCTGGGCCATGCACACTTGAAGTTTTTATGGCGGCAACACAATTTTTTATCCGCATTTAGAAGCTTTCTGGTTTGGTGAATGAGAAACCTGCAGTAATAAGTCGTAGTTTTTTGTAATAATTTGAAGGATTAGTTGTTTTAACGGAATTCTGAGGCGAGGCATTCATGTAACCAATATAATTTATTATAATTTATATTTATGGCTACTAATATGATCTTGAGGGCGTTACCATTTTTGACTATGGTTTTCTTGTATTGAAATGGGGTGTAAACTCAAACCGCTCACTGACTGGTGACTATACAATAACTTACATGAGTATATGGGACTAGTATATATATAATATAACATTTGCTTGAAAATTTACAAGAATTACTCGACAACGATAATTTGTATTTTCGCATTCCGGCTAATCTGCCATCCATAACATTACTTCATACTCAACAGCCTTTCAAATAAAGGAAATCTGGTTACCTTATTCTACGACTCAGAGAGTATCCCTTTAAATCAATGAACTGCTGTCAATGTCTATCAAAGCAAGCGGATGTTTACTTAAGGTAGTATCGCCTTGAAGTATAATTATTCTGGAATTCAAGTTAATTATTTATTCACACAAATCGTCAAGTATGACAGAATAGAGCGTGGTGGAATACAATTGAACATTGCATATCATTTATGTGCAAATTACAAAAGTGGTCCGCGGTGAAAATTACACACAAGGGTACGTTCATACACTCGCAAATTTGCCAGGCATTATTTTGCACGCATTTCGGTAATAGAAGTTGCAATGAGCTTGAAACCAAATGCAAAAAGGCTTCTAAATGCATTTGTACCACAGCTAACTACATGAGAAGTAAAACCCCCATGTAGTTCCATCAATAGCGATGCTATCGAAATTTGCCAGTAAATAACATGCAATTATCTCGCAAGAATTAACCTTACAGGTATGTAAAGGAAATGTGCTAGTAGCACCGTTACAAGTTAAACTACCGAAATTTTAATTATCATGTCGTTATCTTTGGTAAATATGCATTGGTTATGCGTGTTGCTGTTCATTTTCTGGTACCATACGGATTTCTATGAGCAAATACCTGTAAAAATGACGTGCAAACTTGCCAGTGTATGAACGTACCCTAAGGGTACGTTAATACACCAGCAAGTTTGCACGGTATGGTTTGCAGGCATTTTGTCGTAGAAAACGATATGGTGCCAGAATATGAACGGAAACAAGCATCTGTACCACAGCTAACTATATCAGAAGTAAAATCTCAGTAGTTCCACCTGTAGCGATGCCACCGGAAGTTGCCTGTAAATAGCATGTAATTATCTCGCAAGAATAAATCATACAGGTATCTGAAGGCAAATTAGGGTATCACCGTTACATGTGGACTACATAAATTTTACTTCTCATGTCGTTAGCTTTAGTAAAGATGCATGTTATGTGCATGTTTCAGTTCATATTCTGGCACCATGTGGTTTTCTATGACGATATGCCCGCAAAACCATACCGTGCAAACTTGCCAGTGTATGAACGTACCCTAAGCGAACGTTGTGGAATGCCCGTAGATTTACTCGAACGCGGAGGCTTTTTTCAAATAGCAGTAGCTTCGTTTTTTCGTCGGAATGTTTTCGACACTGATGAATATTCCGTGAAATTTGAATTCATTATAACTGTCGACGTCCGTGATTGTTCCTTCCATCGTCCACACGAAAGAATCCGCTTGAAATGGTTTCTGTACGTCTGGCTGAAAATGCAATACAACACAGGGTTCGCTATGGAATTGCAATACGCAAGTGCTGTTGCGAAAACGAGGAATGACCAAGTTTCATGAAACAACTCACTCGAAAATGTGTTATACAGAAGCAGAATCTGATGTGGAGAATAACTCATAAAGTATAACACGACGCTCGCTATTAACATTTTCACGACGCTTTTCCTGGCTCGAAAAGCCACCCGTTGTCCATCGTTTGTCTTTTGTCTGCAATTCCCGTGAAGTGTTTCAATGTTTACAAAGAGTCGTCTGCAAATAACACTGTAACACACAGTCTGAATGATGGCCGGAATAGCATAATAAACAACGAACTCCGAGTACTTAAAGACTATGTAATTCTCCACGTGGTCGTCTGGAAAAACGATCACGCAGAACTGGAGACTCGTGTTTTGCGAAGGGCCTGGCGACGTCACAGTATTGTACATGGCGGTTGGTATGCCACAGAGAACAGCGAATAGCCATATCAGAGCCACGACGACTGATGTCCGCTTCCTTGTACACACAATATGAGCTTTGATCGGGAATACAATGCCAATGAACCTGAAAATAAATATAGAATATGTTTATGTCCATATCTGGATATATATTAGATATCTTCGCACGCATGCGCACATAATCAACCAATAATGTGGTTATTTGATTCCGAAATAATCAGATAATGGAGTCAAAGCCGTTATTTCGTTTTATGGCGCGGGCCACAGTGAAAACACATGTTAAAGAGCGTATACCTGAAAAGGCGTGAGTTGGCTTATTTGTGTAATTGTCCGCAAATAATCTGCTTGGAATCGCCGCCTCATTATGAGTCAAATTCAATAATATGACTAAACCGCTCTCATTTTCCGCACATATTATCGACTCAAAATGAGGTGATTCCAAGCGGATGCTCGTCTATATAGAGTTGTATGCATGCGTCAGGCACCATGCATGTGAGGGGGTCAGTCACAATGGCTGTTAAACGGTCACACCCGTTAGTCATACCCATATCCGCTGATTGGGATGCAAAGTCACGTGCGCAGCCCGAAATTATACTTGGTAATGGGCTTTGTGCTGTGGATTCTACGGCAGAGATCAGATTTAAAGATTTCCGATAAAATTGATGAAAACTAACATATTGTCAATTCACACATTCACATATGCAGCGATTGGATAATCGCGTTCATCTTAACACATCAGAATTAAGGTTACTCGCGGACGGTTGTTAGACAAATAATTATATTCAAACAACAGTTTCTGAAAATCAGTCACCACTTCGGCGTTATTATTCGCCCATTAGATGAATTACGACATACGAGATAAACGAAACAAACATGCCTATACGTATAGTATACAAGGTGAGTATAACCTGATTTATATATGAAAACCATCGGACAGAAATGCTTGAGATATGGCAGTGGATAGAACATGACCATGTATGGATGGAAAGTGTTAATAATTACTAAACCGATCGACAGATACAAAAAAACTATACCGGTTTTTTAAAGGGTTGCGTCATCATAAACATGCACATAAGATGTGAACAGGATCCGATAAAAATACTTGAGTAATCGTGTCCGAACGAGAGATGGTTGATCCGTACGTCGGCATTATGTGTACCATAAATGGTATGGGTATACACATAAAACGCACCACAGTAGTATGGCACCACGTTTTCAAGTAACTGACGACTTTTGAACTAAAGCGTTTTTTTTAAGAGCGCTTTTTTTTCCTCGAAGAAATCTATGTATTCAGAAATGAAAAAAATAATGCAAACATTTAAAGAGCGTTTTTTCCCCAGAAGAAGTTATTTACTACAGCATGTTCTGATTTACATGGTTTTACACATGTATGTTCTGTTTCGTCAGCATTTTACGAGAACAAAGTGCATGGTGTAGCCCATGCCATTACTTACATATAATTTACAAGGGTATGTCTTTTTACATGGCTTTTACCAGAGTTTATCATTGTTAACTTGACTTTACCATTATTTACTTGGAATTTACAAGGGTATGTCAATTTTACATAGCTTTAACCCTTTCAGTGTCAGGTCCGATTTTTGTATCAACCCATGCATATACCCTGTGCCAATGCATTCTGTTATATATGCGAGTCGACCATAGGTTGCCTCGCATATATAAGAGAATGCATTGGCCTAACAAATTTTCATCATTTGTTATTATTGTTTACAATTTTAATACTTTTTTCTCATATTCTACTCTCTTTCAGTGCCAGACTTATTTTGTAGGTTTAGTGCCAGGGAATCTTACGTTTTTCATGGGCATCAAAATTATTACTATGAATACTTGGTGATAGTTTTGAGTTATAACATGCCCCTAAGGTTTTAACCAGTTTGTTTTTAAATTCGCTATAGCATGCTTAAGCATACCCAAAAAAATTCAAGCCAAAACAAAAAACAATATATAAAAAAAACAAAAACAATTTAGGGCCGATTTTACAGACCGTAAATTAGGGCCGATGAGATCGGCCCCTGGCACTGAAAGGGTTAACGTGGCTTTTACCGAGGTATGCTATTGTTAAAGGTACTCAATCAGAACAGAGGGTCCCCATCTCAACAGATTCCAACAACAACAACAATCCGATCATAGGGTCCTATATTACTATTTCTTTGGCTTTGGGGGTAAAAAATATTTGATTCGAGTCGAGGAACCCATCAAACAAAGCTCAGAGTTATTAGATATTGATTTTTGAAATTTGTTATTTGCTCGAGATGAGTACTAATAAATGCCGTCAATTTCGTAACCTGCTCGAGATGTGTACACCAAAACGCTATTCAAACAGACAAGGATGGATAACTCTAAAATCAAGTGGTAATAATAACGCAATTTTGACTGTCTTCTGGGCCAGAAAGTATTCCAGATAATGAAAAATAATAGATTTCTAAAATCGATATCTAACAAATCTGAGCTTTGATGGGTGATTTCCTCGACTCGAATCAAATATTTTTGACACCCGAAGCCATTGAAATAGTAATTGAGAGGAGTTTTATCGGATTGAGTACCTTTAACATGACATATCCGTGATTTACTTGGCTTGTCCATTTTATAGGGCTTTTACTAGATTATATCACTGTGAACCTGATTTTACCAGAGTAGAGCCTGGAAACAATGGTTTACCTGACTTTACCACAGTTCACTGAGAGCTTTCCGATGAATGGCAACAAGCCATATTTCCGACTAAATCCTGAAAAGTTACCCATAATTCTGCTGTGGTTAAGGAATCGATTATTTGGGGCATTACTGTATTTCAATGTATTTGTGATCAGAAATGACAACTAATCTGCTATGTGCACCCGAACTTCCTGACTCCAATAATGGAGTCCACGGACGTGAATGTCGACACGTAGGAATTGTGAACTTTAGCCAAGTATTTCTACAGTTAGAAATTTCATTCCTTACACGTTAATTATTAGGAAATTACAGCAAAACAATTGGTTGATTTTGTTATGATTTTTTTTATTCTCCAGCCGGGGGGGGGGGGGGGCGGCTGTGAAAAAATTTACACATACAGGGCCCCCAAAATTTTTTTTACAGCCCTTTTGCTACCCACCCACCCTTTTTGTGCAATATTTTTTTTCCCGCCTTATTGTTTTTGGACCCACCCCCTAAAATAAGTAAAAAATCATTTAAAATCTATTCAAGACCAAATCAAACAGAATCAAAGGTAAGTTTTAAATTGGTCCGTTTCTGGCAGATTCCAAGTGTTCAAACAATTGAAAAACTATCAACGGTTATGATGTTGTTTTCGACATTGAATAATACATTTGGAAATAAAAGGTGTTTTATTCTACAGTATGCACAGATATTGTGAGGTAATATATATAGTGCCAATAAGCCAACATTGTGTTTAATTTTTACATAAATAGTCCAGTTACTAAATTAATGACTTCTTCACTGTTGTTCCCAAAAAGGTGCCACCAACCATCACATCAGAACACCTTATAGCCATACCTGCAATGACAGTTATATAGTATATAAGTATCACTCATTGGAGCCAAATAAACAGGCTGGCATGTTTATTTTTTAATTTGAGGTATTTTGTTAGCCAGCACTCTGCAGCACTAGTATTATTTGGTCATTAGACATGCCGGAATGAAAATGCCAGCACTATCAGGCACTATTCAATATTAATTTGAGGTGAAATGCAAACCAGCACTCCTATTCAGTCATCACTTTTATTTGGCACCAGAGAGTGCTTTATCTTATACCTACATATGTTCTTAAGTGTTTGTTAAGGTCATAATCTATGTTAGAACACATATATTAGTGAAAACAACTTAAAACAATGTCCATAATGTGGGTTGAAAAAAATTTGCACAAACAATTTTGTTCAGGCCTTTGAGATGCACCCACCCGGGCCCGCCCGGTATATGTATGTTTTTGGAAGATCTCCCCTGCATTATTTATATCTTATACCTACCCTGTTCCTAAGTGTCTGTATATAAAGGCCACAACCTGCCTTAGAACACAATTATTAATGAATATATTTGAAAACAACTTAAAACAAGGGAAAAAATGTGAATAGAATTTTTTTTGCACAAACTCATTTTTTCGGGCCTCTTCGGACCCACCCGGCCACCCCGGCCATGTATGATAAAACTTTTGTGCGCCCCCCCCCCTGCTCCAGCCAGTATTTATGGTGTGAAAAATGTTTTAGACCGTCGAATATTAGTGGACTATTTTCCTATTATGGTCCGATTTTCGCATTCAAACCCCATGAGTTGGGCGTGTGGGTTTTAGTCTGGAAATTGAATTCAGCTTTCAGATTAAAAATGGAGTTGTAGTGGGAAAATTCTTAATTCAAATACTCTTTGTTTATTTTTTATTTTTATACGTCTCCAAGTTGCACTTTGTCCAGTTTGTCGTGCTAAAATTACTATCGGGGGGGGGGGGGGGGGGCAAACACCGCTTTTTTGACTGTGACATTAGAATATTGAACGCATTTTTCTCAGGCAAATTTTGGCAGCTAGCTCCAGCAGGTGTAATGGCAGATTTATCCAACTCCCGAGACTCACAATTGAAAAGGATTGTTTTGATGCTAAATAACTTCTCCAATTTGTGTTTGAGCATCAACGTCGAACATGTCTGGTGGGGCGACGGTACCGACGGTGGCGATCTCACCGCTACACAAAACTTGAAATGTGTCACTTTGTGTAGGATGAATGTCTGCAAAAACCTCTTCAAACGTCAGATTGTGAGATATACATGTCGTCTTAAGTATTTTATGTTGGGCTAAATGTTCGCATTTTTCGACAAAAATCGCTATTATAGAAGACTGATTAGGACTGATCGTGTGGTGACCAGGATCCGCGCTGGCCCGAAATTTACTTTTGCCAAATGAAAATAATTTTTGCCAAATGCTGTTATGAGTTGCCAAATGCTATCAGTTTTTACAACATTGTTTCTTTTATTTTGACTATTTCGACAATCCAACCAAACCAGCAACATAACAATGCAATTGTAGAAGGGTTTCTTCATCAGAAAGGCACATCGAAACAAAGAGGAAACACCACAACTATAGACATTCTAGCAATCCCCCCACCCGTCGATACTATATGATATCAGATTGATAGAGGTGTTAACTTTTCATGACATTATGCATGTGTAAATCACCGCTAGTACCATTGATAATGAAATGAATTCTGAAATGAATGGCATTGATTTTTTGATTAACAAATATTAATAAACTTCCTTGATGAATCAAAAGTGCCTTGGCAAAAAAATTTGCCAAATGAAAATAGTTTTTGCCAAATGTGAATTATTTTTGCCATTGGCAAATTTCGGCAATTGGCAGCGCGAACCCTGGTGATGACCAACGATCATATATACAAATAACACTTAAATAAAGGGAATTAGCTGTGCTGTTCATAAACTAAATACCCAGACGTGGAAATTGGCACGAGGTCGCGTTTGTTTCCTGGGAAATTCATTAAGAATGTCGGATTGTTTAGATTGGCCGATCTGGTCTGTGTTGGTGCATAATGTATTTTCATCAGAATCTGACTGTTATATGAAATACGATGTTGTTGCATTGCATTCTAGTATGATCGAGTTGCCACCAATGAATTATCTAAAGTCGACAGTCAAACCAAATGACAATCATAATTAAATTAAGGAGAATGGAAACCACGATCACGGTGGGAACCACGTGGTTTCCAGTTGATGAGTACAACGCATTCAAAATGGCCGATGCGATCGCAAATGCGACCAGAAACGAGGAAAAGGGTAATACACCAGGATAATTATTTATCACATAATTAACGCACAAAACCGGCTTCATAATTATTGGTAAGACACACGTGTAATATTAGCGCGTGCGATAACGTCACGCCATTATTTAAATGTCTTGCAATTACTGAAGTTTATGATTGTTGTTTTAGATGAATACTTCGCGTTGCTTCGCGTTTATTTGATTATGTGATAAAAGGTATCTCAAACTCGTTCTATTCTATACGTAATTTATCAACCTCATCCACTAAATTCTATTTGAGCCTCGGTAAACCTCGGCTCAAAACGAATTTAGTGAACTCGGTTGATAAATTCCGTATAAAATAGAAACTCATGTGAGATCCTCTGTATGTTACTCAGCTACTCACAGTGTGGGCTGGATCGATAGATATATCAATATCAAATATATATTTTTTCATATGGAGTAATTGAAAGAAATTGATTGAAAATAGATTTAGTATAGCGGAACGAAGTATAATAGATCGGTGTAGACAAGAGTGTGAGGTGACATGTCAAACGTTTGGGTGAGTCTGATATGCAGTATAGGGAGGGGAGGAGGGGAGTGTAAATGATAAGCTTTTGCTTTTAATTATACACTAATTTTGTGTTCTGACATAGCATTTTTGCATCCAAGCCGACACCACTATCATTTGGATGTGTATGAATATTTAATAACATCAACATTAATATTTTTATTTCTCACGCGATATTTGACGATATAAGTAGATTTGGTAACTGTTAGATAGATGATATGCATGTGTGTCGTTCAAGTGGAAGCCCTTGGTTTGTGGTCGAGATATTTGAATCTTTTTGTTCGAATAATGTATTTCTGAACTTCTCGGAAAATCGTTATGTTATCTTCCTGCGATAGTTCATTAGAACCATGTTAGACATTTTAAAGATGCATTATCAGAATTAACACTCCTAAATTACTTTGGCTTCGGGGGTAAAAAATATTTGATTCGAGCCGAGGAGCTCAAAGCTCAGAGTGATCAGGTATCGATTTTTGAAGTTTGTTATTTCTCGAGATGTGCAATTATTTGTGGCCCAGAAAAACGTCGTCAAAAGGACGGTCTCGGACAAAATTGCGGATGAGGATGGATAAATTACCAATCAATTGGTAATACGGCCAAATTGTGTGATACTCAAGTGATAATACGGCCATATTTTGTTGAACATCGCTCTAAAATTTTGAGGTATAACATAAATTTTGTAAAAGTTGGAAGATTATGTGTCCATAAACACATTTAGAAAATATTTTGGCATCTGGAATTGCAATTGCACATTTTCGAATACATAACTTAAGTTTATCTGGAAAAAAAATACCGCCATTTCGTTTCATCGAGATATTCCGTGATTTAAACAGGATTTAATCAATAATATCAATCGAAAAATAATTATTCATCATAAATGGGTTCTTCCAAAAACAATCAACGCTTAACCAGGAATTCATGACGAACCAAAGCCGGACGCTTTGGGTCGTATATAGACTATATCTGATTTTGTGAATTCACTAATTATTATCTGATACGACGCAGCTGTTTTCAATTTATACTTGCTCATTCAGTGCGAATTATAGAACGGTGGGCCTAAAGCATTAATAAGGTAATAGGGAAATCTTGCTACGTGTCTTTCGATTACTGGTATTGCAAACGAGAATTATGAATATTGAATTACATTTTAAATTCATTCATAGCGGTAGTCTGACCTTTTATTTAGAACATATGACACAATAAATAACGACATTAGTCACGGCAGTCTACACCCTGCGGGGCGAGTGAAAAGAGATCGAAATTTGTGATGTGAAATATCAAACTCCATGCAGGGTTTACCTCCCTTGATGACTCGGTAAGACCGCTGCTAACGGCTAACGACATTACGATTGGGGTCCATTCTTTCGATGAACAGTTGTGTATATACGCAGTATAACTACTGATAATCACCCCACGATATATAGGTTTATGTACATCTTATTTGATGGGAATACCAGGGAATCTATAAGCTTATTTTGATAAAACAAAAATTAAAAGCTACCATCATGTGAGTGGTTTAGCTATGGTTCGTTAACTACGCTAGTGTATTGTTATATTACAATTCATAAACCCGATAGTTTCATATCATGAAAAAGAAAAAGAAAGTCACACACACACAAATAAAAAAAATATGCACGCGACATTCCGATTAATTGAATTTCTGGACTCGGAAGCGGAACATTGAGCGCGACTGTTCGGAATGCCTGGTGGTGTTGCAATCCTTTGGTATAGAATGAGGTTCGGAGGAAGAGTTACCTATCGATGATGACCGGTTGATAGGTATACAAATTAATATGGGGGAGTACTATATCATACACATATATCTACCATCTAATTACAAACTGGAACGTTTCTTGAATACCTAAACGATCTTTGGTTCTAATTCTCACCTCACGGTAAAGTTTTCTTCATATGTGACTTCATAGATGTTGGGTGTGCGTACTTATAGTGCATGTGATATACATACATATATTTATATTGCATTGGACACTGTCAGGTCTGTTTGAACACTCCATGTGCATGTTCTCAAGACTTGTCACGTGTAGGGACCCGGCGATATATGGTTGGGGTGTATATACTTATATTGCATGGCATAATGCCGGTCTATTTTGGACATTTCATATGTACGTCATCAAGGCTGGCCAAAGTGACGCGGCAACATGCAGGGGTTTGAGGTGCACGCATTGTCTGGGATTATTCTGATTATTACAGGCATTATCATCTCTATATATCTCTATATGGGATCTATCGAATTTGAATGTTTTCGATCAAAAACATTGCCACGGGCAGCCATCTTTGATTTTCTATCATAAATTACTGTGGCACTGTCTACAACCAAAATCTTTCATTAGATCGATCCTAAATATGCATGTCTGTGATTTCATCTATATGCGATTTCTCACATAGTTGAAAAACATGGCTGCCGGCGGCCATCTAGGATTTTTCTCTTTGCATCACTAAATCATTTGGCACTCGCTTCAGCTTGCATCTTTTATCCGAATATAGGCTGTTCTCCATAAAGTAGTCATATGTTTTGCTGAAAAACGATCTTTTCTAATGTTTTGTTCACACGATAAAAGAGATATTAATTTGTAATTTAAAATTACTTATCAGTCCCATTTGGGCCAGTAGCTTTGTTAGTGTTCAATTCCCTGAGAATTTTCTCTACTCCATCTTGTCGTTGCGTCAGAACTAAACTATTCTATCTCCATTCTGGCGGGAAAATGAGATATTGGTATCTTTCGATTTGGTGCGGGATTTCCTGTTCGAAAATGACCAGAATGATATCGTGTCTAACGTATACCACATTTGAATGAGAGGCTGTGTAAATCTGTTTAATCTCAAAAACTCACTTTTTTGACAGTGCTATATTGTTCTATCTCCAATGTCGACGAATGAATCGATGTTTTTGTACCACGCGATTAAATAAATTTCTGTGCTAAAATGTTGTATCTCTGACCTTCAATAGAAAGCAATGGAACCCCAACTTGGCAGAGTGCCAGCGAAGTGATTAGTTGGAAATAATGCTTTCTCATTCTTAGGTATGAACATCTTATTTATAGATAATTATGTGGTTGAAATAACACAGAAAATGGCGTGATTTGGGATTTTTGCACGTTTATATGATTAAAAAACAAGAAGACAACTATAGCATGGAAAAACTTGAAAATTGTACACACATTGTTCTATCTCAAAAGTGTTTTTTCGTGATTACACCCAAGATATCATATATATTATTAGTCTCGAAACTTCGTTAATATGCTGACCGTGGTCGTTAATAGGCTGACCATGGTCGTTAATATGCTGACCGTGGTCGTTAATATAGGCTGACCGTGGTCGTTAATATAGGCTGACCGTGGTCGTTAATATAGGCTGACCGTGGTCGTTAATATAGGCTGACCATGGTCGTTAATATGCTGACCGTGGTCGTTAATATAGGCTGACCGTGGTCGTTAATATAGGCTGACCGTGGTCGTTAATATAGGCTGACCGTGGTCGTTAATACGTTGACCGAGGACGTTAATAGGTTGACCATTGTCGTTAATAGGCTGACCGTGGTCGTTAATAGGCTGACCATGGTCGTTAATAGACTGACCGTGGTCGTTAACTGGTTGACCGCGGTCGTTAATAGACTGACCATGGTCGTTAACTGGTTGAGTGCGGTCGTTAATAGGCTGACCATGGTTGTTAATAGGCTGACCGTGGTCGTTAATAGGTTAACGATGGTCGTTAATAGGCTGACCGTGGTCGTTATAATAGGCTGACCATGGTCGTTAACTGGTTGAGTGCGGTCGTTAATAGGCTGACCGTGGTTGTTAATAGGCTGGCCGTGGTCGTTAATAGACTGACCGTGGTCGTTAATAGGCTGACCGTGGTCGTTAATAGGCTGACCGTGGTCGTTAATAGACTGACCGTGGTCGTTAATAGGCTGACCGTGGTCGTTAACTGGTTGACCGCGGTCGTTAATAGACTGACCATGGTCGTTAACTGGTTGATCGCGGTCGTTAATAGACTGACCATGGTCGTTAACTGGTTGAGTGCGGTCGTTAATAGACTGACCATGGTTGTTAACTGGTTGAGTGCGGTCGTTAATAGGCTGACGATGGTCGTTAATAGACTGACCGTGGTCGTTAATATGCTGACCGTGGTCGTTAACTGGTTGACCGCGGTCGTTAATAGACTGACCATGGTCGTTAACTGGTTGACCGTGGTCGTTAATAGACTGACCGTGGTCGTTAACTGGTTGACCGCGGTCGTTAATAGACTGACCATGGTCGTTAACTGGTTGAGTGCGGTCGTTAATAGGCTGACCATGGTTGTTAATAGGCTGACCGTGGTCGTTAATAGGTTAACGATGGTCGTTAATAGGCTGACCGTGGTCGTTATAATAGGCTGACCATGGTCGTTAACTGGTTGAGTGCGGTCGTTAATAGGTTAACGATGGTCGTTAATAGACTGACCGTGGTCGTTAATAGGCTGACCGTGGTCGTTAATAGGCTGACCATGGTCGTTAATAGGCTGACCATGGTCGTTAATAGGCTGACACCGTGGTCGTTAATAGGCTGACCGTGGTCGTTAATATGCTGGCCGTTGTCGTTAATATGTTGACCGTGGTCGTTAATATGTTGACCGTGGTCGTTAATATGTTGACCGTGGTCGTTAATATGTTGACCATGGTCGTTAATATGTTGACCGTGGTCGTTAATATGTTGACCGTTGTCGTTAATAGGCTGACCGTTGTCGTTAATTTTACTATTATTTATATAGAGAGTAATCAATTGTTTCCGAGAATTACGGTAAATAATTCTCGAGAGGCGAGAGACGTCGGTAAGAAACGAATGCGCGTTAACGCACGGGTTTTTTACCTAAACGTATCTCACCTCGAGTGATTGAACTAATTGATTACTCTACTTATTACACTTCTGCATCAATTTGGTTCGCCAAATATGACATAATTTACCAGTGACATTACCATTTTTAATTAACGGCGTTTTCAATGGAAATCGCGCATATATATGAGTGCAATAAAAAAAAATCATCCAAAATTGTGTGCTTTGTCTACGTTATTGTAGAACAAATTATCGCGTTTAGATGTCGGCGTTTTGCGTAATGAGGCTGCTTATTCTTGTGGGGGGGGGGGGTGCTGTACTGTAAAATAATATATTGTAGCTTTGTGTATCAACGACATCATGTGTTCGTATTATGCAAGAACTGAAGTGTTCGTCAAACTGAATTTCTCTGGCGATCCGAGCTCAATGCTCGCGGATAATTAGGTTTATATAGTGTCGATATTGAGCTTTCTCATCCGTATACTCTATATTGTTTCAATAGCCCCAAGCTTGCGAGATCGGATCGGATTGTTTTCTTTCAGGTAAGCTGTTATTGAATTAATTGATTTTTGTTGGTGATAAATCAGAGGATCGTTAGCACTTTTGTTATTTCACATCCATCTTCAATTGATGACGAAGAAAAACAACACGTCGACCCGATTATTACGCGGAATATATTTCTTAGTTATTATCTGTTCCTTGACAAATGTACTTCACTATAGGTGAAGGTCCAAACTCGAAATTTCGCGATTTAAGTGACTTTGTGAGCGATTTTTGATTTTATCCTGGGTAATTAATTCCATGTTTGTTGCGAAACCGGATCACAGCAGTCACAAAAAAGTATGCAATTTCGAGATGGGACCTTCATCTACAGATGTTAGATGTTTTTATTCACACAATAATTAGATTACAACAAATCAACCTTCAACAGTGAAGTACATTATGAAGAACAGATAATGATAACTAAGAAATATATTCACCGGGTTAAATTTTCGACTTTCTGAGGTTCCCTGTCAAACGTTCAAAAAGTTCGAAGGGTTTGTACTGGTAGAATATGATCTCTACGGGCGTTAGCCATAGTAGAGATTCATGGCATGGTCTAGATATTTATCCACGATACCCAAAACTGATTACACAACCCCGGCCCACGTTAGAGTATCTATTTTTAGCCTGGGTATATAACTATATTAACCCTTTCTATACTGAATGGATTGTCCGACTCAATTATACATGTATATATTGGAAGGGGTGTTCAGGTAATACTAGCAGACGACAGACAGAAAACAGATACTACACGAGCAGAATGATTCATTACGCGCGCCGCGTGTATACTGTCCTTGAGATTCTACATGTAGATAGCTATGGTTCGCTGGGCGTTTTATTTATAGATAATGGGAATTTCTGGCAGGATTAAAAGTCGAACTGCGAACCGGAGGCCGAGTCCGGTGAAAGGTGTAGTTGGGAATATCAATTTCGTTTATTGTCCTTTATATTAGTATGTCAATAAGTTGATTTTTGGTTTGTGACAAGCTATGTCAATTACAAATAGAAGAAATTATAAAGATAATTTTTAAGTCTTATATTTCAACTGTTATAGACATTTTTCGTTCCGCAGCCCACTGTGGGTTGTGGTCGGAGACGGCCGAGTCGGCCGCCGGTTCGTTAACTAGGTGCTGGTTGTTATTGCTATTTTAACGGAATTCTGAGTTGGTCATTCGCGAAACCAATATTTTTTATATTCTATAATTACAATCATGGGTATATAATATATGATCTTGAGCGCGTTACCATTTCTGACATTGGTTTTCTTGTAGAACCCTATACGCCATTCCTGGTCGTACCTTACTCGTGTTAACCCTCTCATGACGGGAGCTTCCTGTTCCTGTTTTACATAACCCTGTGCCAATGCATTCTCTTATATATGCGAGTCGACCATAGGTCGCCTCGCATATGTAATAGAATACATTGGCCTAACAAATTTATATCATTTTCTATAATTGTTAAAAAATGTAAGAAAAATGTAATAACAAATGATCAAAATAATGAAAATGATAAAATTGTTAAAGAATACAAGAAAAATGATGAAAATTGTTAAAGAATGCAAGACAATTATAAAAAATGATAAAGAATGTAAGCAGTTAGCATTATTTTGTTGCAATAAATCGATTCTGATAACTAAAGCGTATTTTGAAGAAATGTTGTTGTTGTTGTATCTTGATGGTATGGGGACCGTCTGATCGGATTGAGTACCTTTATAACAAACTAGAACGGATGCAGAGAGTAGGAGATGGCTTCATAAAATAATTACAGAAGTCGAGACAATGGTGACATGACGTAAATGCTGCATGATCTCAAACTGACACTATCGGATAATAGAAGGAAGATAGCAAACCCCATGCAGGGTTTACCTCCCTTGTTGACTCGGTACGACCGCTGCTACCGGCGACATTTCACCCACATTTGGTGCACTTCCGCGATATTAAAATATATACTAAGCAAACAGAGAAACATGCTGCACACAAAATATCGAACAAAATTTGTATAAATTTTTGACCTTATGTTTGAAAAGTCCCACTAAAACCGAAGAACTATATTTCGAATAGGTGTGATTCCGTTCTCCCGATTATTTATTAACAAAACAACGCACGTGTACGACATTGTCACAACTCGAACTGCAAGTCAAACTCAAGAGTTCTAATTTGCTGCAATTTTGACGAGAAGCTTGCGAAAATCTTAGTATGGGAATTGTTTTCAAAGCACATAGAAAATTTGACATTGGAGCGATCGGGTTCCGCCATTTTTTGCTGGAAAATCCCATGCTAAATATAGAAACACGGACTAGTACCCAGACGGTTACAAAGTCAGAAAGGAAGCATGACTGGTGCGCTCTGGTAGAGATTGGGAAGTTCGATCGATTGCCCTTTATGAATACGGTGGTGGGTGGACTGGTTCCGGCTATTCCCCCCACATCAATACTTAATAATCATCACCATTAAGGGCTCGTCAGAGGACCTACACCCCCTCCTTGATATATGTCCACTAAAAACTTAAGACCCCACCCGCAATATCGACCCCCTTTGTAGGCACTACATTCCAACTAAGCTAACATAATACAATATATAAATATTATTATACGATTCAATATTGTTTCGGAAGAAGAGCAATACTCGAAGTTGAATAACTTGTGCTCCCATCCCTTTTGATTACCTTATATCATTTTTCAGATTTGTATTTGTTAAAGTATAAAATATGTTCATGTAAATTGGGTTCAAATAAAATATGTTCATCATTAAGATCACGGAACAAGTCTTGTGACTTCTAGTTCCGGTAACATGCAGTGAATAAATTTAACATTTATACATTTTTTTAAATCAAATGAATTCTTCATGTCATAAAAGTAGGAGTCTATGTATTAAAATTAAAATTGTTTAGGGTTCCATCTGAAATGATAAATTGTGGGAGCGAATTCCAGTCTTGTTTAACACGGTTTGTGCAGAAATACTTCCCGGTGTCCTTTCGAACTGATGGCATCTGAAGATTTTGGTCGTGACCTCTAGTCATATTAGATAAACTTTTCTAAAAAAATCAAACACGAATTATACCTTAAAGGGGTACTGTACGCCATTTTCATTAAATTTCCGGTGACAACAACGATCTAATATCGATAATATATAGAAACATAAGTAATTTGAGTCGAAGATGTATTCTGTAAACGCTCAGGTTAATAGGCTATCTTAAAATTTAATAATTTAAAAGTTAATAATTTGATATAAATTGAATTTATTACTGGAGCCATAAAATGGCGTCAATTAAATTACGAATTTCCGTAATCAAACAAAGTAATTGGGGGGTACTGGATTGTTAAACCGATCGCACACACGATCGCTTAAAATATTATGATGATACGGGGAGAACACTCAAGCCACTCACTGACTAGCGACGATAAAATAACTTAAATGATTATATGGGACTAGTATGCCTATAATATAACTTTTATTTGATTCATTTGGTTGAAAACTGTACAAAAATTACTCGACAACGACAATTTGTATGTTTGCATTACTGTAAATTTGTCACCCGTAACACTACTTCGTACTCAACAGACTTTCAAATAATGAACAAATTGTTACCTTATTCTCCGACTCGGAGACTATAGAAACCAACAACAACATTTGGCGTACAGTACCCCTTTAAAAAATTCGTCGCCTCGGTGCTAAAATGTTCTCTATCCATAACGGTACCGTTCGATGCGGCGCGGGATATTCTGTCCAAAAAAAACCACACAAGATATTGAGTATAGCATATACCAGATATGAATGAGCAGCTATGCAAATATTTTCCATCTCCCAAATTAGTTTTTTGCCAAAGCTGTAGTGTTCTATCTCCACTGTGGACCAATGCATTGTTTTATTTTGTACCACATGATCGCATAAATTTCAGTGCAATAATGTTCTATCTCGAACCGACAATGGTACGCAATGTGAACTAAATGGCAGTCATGAAATATGCCTGAGAAAAAAGTGCTTTCGTACACATGTCAAGGAATTACAAGAATACTACTGACATTCCAAGCAACATAATTTAAAGATTAGTTTTTCGTTTCCTAGGATAAAATTAAAACAACATAAGGTGAAACTAAAGCAGACATACACGAAAACCAGGTGGTCAAATGTTCAAATCGAGCTCCTCACAAAACATTAAAATGGATATAGAAAATTATAGCACCGAACGACGCTTTATACATAGCACATACATGCGAAAGAAAAACCAGCACCTTAAAGACTTGTGCCAATATATAAGAAGCCACTGAAAGTTACACATACACATCGTCGTTCATACCGACCAGTAGATGGGGTCGCTTATTATTTAACTGCGATAGGCTGGTCAATCTGCAGATGGAATCTTTAGATACAACGCGCGCCGATCACCCGAGAAGAGCACCCGAGGCTACTCAGTAAAATATTATGGACAGTCTGGTTAAATGAAATAATCTGTAGATGGAATAAAGAAGATATGACCTGATTGGCTGATCTCGGAACTGCCTGGCCGACCACCCGGCAATAAGGCACGCCACGAATGAAAACTGTATAAAACAACCAACAAATCCATAGCAAAATGAGTATGATCTGAGACCTTCACCAGTCAACACACGTACCTGAACGACTAAAGCAGATATACCCAAGAAGAAAGACGCTAGCAACAAGATGTGTGACGGAATGTAGAAGTTGAATACAGAACACAATACGTAATCTCAATACATGTTTACTCTTCGGAAGCACAGGTAGTTATAACACACACAATAGCACCCACAAGGTTCACACTGTCCCGGTCAGTTAATTAATACTGCTCACACTGCGCGTGTAGGCTAGTAGTCGCATATGATTATTAGAGACTCTAGACTGTACTTAGGGTGATTGTCCTAGATATCCCCGACAAGATGGCCGAGAATACTAGGTAAGCTAAAATGCTTGTACTTCTGAACAATATCCCCGATGTATTAACGACAAGGGATACCAGCAGACGACAGGCCGACATACTCAACTAGAGATCATCGACCCGACCCGCGACGTCACGCGACACCAACGAAACAGACGACAGGCCAATATACTCAACTAGAGATCATCGACCCAACCCGTGACGTCACGCGAGACCAACGAATCAGACGACATGCCGACATACTCAACTAGAGATCATCGACCCAACCCGTGACGTCACGCGAGACCAACGAATCAGACGACATGCCGACATACTCAACTAGAGATCAACGACCCAACCCGAGACAAACGAATCAGACGACAGACGCAAGGAGACGAACTCAATCTATGAAGACACGAGATGACAATGATTCACGCAGACGACAGGAAGACGAACTCAATCTATGAAGACACGAGATGACAATGATTCACACAGGCGACAGGAAGACGAACTCGACATATGAAGACACGAGAGGACAATGATTCACGCAGACGACAGGAAGACGAACTCAATCTATGAAGACACGAGATGACAATGATTCACGCAGGCGACAGGAAGATGAACTCAACATATGAAGACACGAGAGGACAATGATTCACGCAGACGACAGGAAGACGAACTCAATCTATGAAGACACGAGATGACAATGATTCACGCAGGCGACAGGAAGACGAACTCAACATATGAAGACACGAGAGGACAATGATTCACGCAGACGACAGGAAGATGAACTCAACATATGAAGACACGAGAGGACAATGATTCACGCATACGACAGGAAGACGAACTCAATCTATGAAGACACGAGATGACAATGATTCACACAGGCGACAGGAAGACGAACTCAACATATGAAGACACGGGAGGACAATGATTCACGCAGACGACAGGAATACGAACTCAATCTATGAAGACACGAGAGGACAACGATTCACACAGACGACAGGAAGACGAACTCAATCTATGAAGACACGAGATGACAATGATTCACCCAGGCGACATGAAGACGAACTCAACATATGAAGACACGAGAGGACAATGATTCACGCCGAAGACAGGAAGACGAACTCAACATATGAAGACACGAGAGGACAACGATACACGCAGACGACAGGAAGACGAACCCAACACATGAAGACACGAGAGGACAATGATTCACGCAGATGACAGGAAGATGAACTCAACATATGAAGACACGAGAGGAAATCGATTCACGCAGGAAGACGAACCCAGAATAGGAGACGCCATGTCAACTATACCAGAAACCTATTATTGAACTGTATAAATAAATGATCAAATCTTTCTAATGTCTGAATGTTATATGTCCCCCGTCTTGGTACAGACTAATTACGAGTTTACTACCAAGACATCATTCTGATCAGCTACACACAGTGCTTTATTCCACCGTCACACGACACAAACCAGTTCGCTAACTCATTCTTTGTTCGGACCATATGCGACTGGGATCAGTTGGGGGAATCAGCAATAATTTATTGATAAGAGCGAACCTGTAGATTACTTCAAGGGCGTGCTAGAGGAATTCATCTAGACATCTCTCTACATTTATGCCAGAATTGTATTCAGCAGCGAAACTATACGGATACAGATAGAACTGACTTAGAGCCACTATAGGGACAAATTGTCAAGTTTTTCGGGGTTATCGGAGTCCTTGGCTGTTTGTTTTTAATTGGCGAAATACCCAATTAATTGTTTTAAGACATTTATCAGGCGTTTGGTCATAATTTGGCCTTCTAAAGACTTGATTATTTATTTTAGCCCATTGTCCCAAGACAGATACACAAGAAAAGCTTTGGTGACGTATAATATTTCACTTTATATGCGAATCATTCTGTTGAAACATGATGATCATTCCACCAATAATCCTGTGTATAACGGTATTTCTCTGGTATGTTGTGAAGTACTCCGTGGCCCCATATGTGTTGATAGCCTGGTGATGGTTTCGGGACTCTAGAGAGAAATCAAGACAAGACACAAGCAGCATATTACTATACAGATCAAGATTGAAGAGGCCACGGTAAATTTGCTGTAGCGGTGAGGTTTGGGCAAGACATTTATTAGATCATGCCATGAATCCCTACTCTGGCTAACGCCCATAGAGATCATATTCCCCCAGTACAAAGCCTTGATTTTTTTTAAAGTTTTGACAGGGAACTATAAAGTTGAAAACAAAACAATGGGAATATATTTCTGAGTTATTATCTGTTCCTTGACAAATGTACATTGTACTTCACTGCAGGTGAAGGTCCAAACTCAAAATTTCGCGATTTAAGTGAATTTGTGAGCGATTTTGCTTTTCGTTGCTTTTCGTTGATTTTATCCTGGGTAATTAATTCAATGTTTTTTTGTGATATCGGCTCACAAAAGTCACAGAAAAGCATGCAATTTCGAGTTGGGACCTTCATCTACAGTGAAGTACATTATCAAGAACAGATAATAACTAAGAAATATATTCCCCGTGTTAATTTTTCGACTTGATAAGCCTTCAAAAGTTCCAAGAGTTTTTACTGGTGGAATATGATCTATATGGGCGCCAGTCATATTAGAGATTCATGGCATGGTTTAGATATTTATCCACGATACCCAAAACTTATTAAATACCCCGACCCACGTTAGAGTATCTATGTTTTGTTTTGGCCTGGGTCTATTAACACTGTCTATGCTGAATGGATGTTCCGATTCTGTTATACAAACAAGCCTTTAAATAGTGTGTCTGTCATTTGCAGAATCTGTGAGGATCTGTGGCTTTATCAATCACACGTTTGCGAAACTTTACCGACATATGCAATTAAAAGTACACGAGATTTAGACAAATTTTATGACGATGTTACACTCAGCCTAAAAGAGTCTTCACAAATGTTTGTGGTCCCGAAGAAATTTAATCGCCATCTCAAGCCATTTTGGCACGAACATTTGAATGAGCTGCACAAAACAATGACTTCGTATCGGCGCATTTGGCTGGAAGCAGACAGTCCACGCGATGACACTCACATTGCATATCGAAATTACAAAGACGCAAAATGCCTCTTTCGACGTGAATACCGAAGGGCCAATGAACAGTTTCTCAGAAAAGCCGACGAAAGGCTTGACACCCTTGCTGAAACAGACATGGACAATTTTTTTCGAGCCTTTAATGCTCATAAAGCACGGAGAAAGGCACCCGCCCAACATTTATTCGAAGTAGACGCCAAGACACTCCGTGATCCCCCTGAAGTGATAGAAGCATGGGCAGCATATTACGAAATTCTTTACTCACCTCTTCAAAGTGAAACCTTTGACAAATCCCACTTTGAAAACGTTAATGCTATAGTATCCCGGGACCACAATGATTTATCAGGTAATCTTGATTCACTTTTATGCTACGATGTTAAGTCTGATGAACTTGAAAATGTACTCAGATCAGTAAGCAAAGGGAAAGCCCCAGGTCATGACTCCATATCATATGAGCACAGTTTATATGGCGGTGAGTATATATTACATACTATCGCCCACATGTTCACCAAAATGTTGGAATTCAATCACATACCATCACAGGCGAAAATCGGAGTCATGGTGCCACTGTACAAAGGGGGCAGCAAACCAAAGACGAAATTTGATAACTACAGAGCTATAACCTTGCTTCCTATCCTCTATAAGATTCTCGAAAAAATCATATTTCATCGTCTGGAATCTCATGCCCCACATCTTATCCAAGTTAACTCCCTACAGCATGGATTTCAGAAAGGGGTAAGCAGCATGCACTCTTCCTACATAATCAGTGAATGCATATCATATACCAAAGAGCTACACAGCCCCCTTTATGCTTGTTTTCTCGACGCACGTAAAGCGTTTGATACAGTGTGGTTAAACGGATTGTTGTTCAAATTACTCCAGAGAGGTTTCTGCGGTAAAATATGGCACATTATCAAAACTCTCCTTTGTGGTCTACAATGCGCTGTCCGCTTTAATAATTTAACTTCCAAACTAATCCCCATAAACCAAGGAACAAGACAAGGAACCATATTAGCCCCTCTTTTATACATGCTGTTCATTGATGACCTTTTGGCTGACCTATTTTCAAATCCTCATGGCTTGCGATTGAATTCCATAAACTGTGTAGCACCAACACAAGCTGACGACATGACGCTTTTGTCTCTGACAGCAACCGGTGTACAACAGTTGTGCAACGTATGTGGAGAGTATAGCCGGAAATGGCGATTTTGTTATAACAAATGTAAGGTGGTCGTGTTCAATGAAACAAATTCTAATGCTAGAAATCGCACGATAAATACGTGGATCCTCAACGACAAACCGATATCCGAATCTGACAAAATTACACACCTTGGCATACCTTTACATCGCGAGTCACATGCTAGCAAGCTCTCCAGTCACATATGTGAGAAAATTAGATCAGTCTATCTCATGTTAAGTAACGCCGGTATGTATGCTGGTGGGATTACCCCACTCAGCTGCCTTACAATATATTCTTCGGTTGTTGTACCCAAAAGTCTTTATGGGACAGAACTTATGTGTGGGCTCAGTGAGACAAATTTGACATCTCTGGAACGAGCACATAGGTTCTGCCTCAAACGCATCCAAGGATTGCCCACAAGATCCCGAACTGATGTAGTCCAATCTCTCCTTGGAACAGGTTCCTTGTCGTCGATTGTTGATAAACGAAAACTATGTTTTTTGGGGAACCTCTGTAGAATGACGCAAGGAAAATCGTCGCAAGAAATCTTCTCCTCGCGATTGGCCGACCACCTTTCGCAAACGTCAACTGATGAATCTTCTTTTATCAACGATGTTATATCCATACTAAAACGGTATAATTTATATTCATATCTTCACAACTACGCCACACATGGTAATTTCCCATCCAAAGGTGAATGGAAAACAATCACCACACAACATATTAACGATATACAAAATCGTGAATGTGAAGAGCGCATGAGAAGCTCTGAATCACTAACAACGTTCGCACAAAATCATAATATAATGTCAAAATCTATTCTTTGGAGATCTTGTAGATCACATTCACAGGAAAAACATAAATTCTTGCTTGCTGCGAAGCTTCTGGCCCTGCATACACGTACCTCCCCAGAATGCGGACATTGCAAACTGTGTGGCAAAGTTTATGTTGATATTGTGGAGCATGCCTTACTGGATTGCTCTTCGACTTCAGAGTCTAGAATCCAAATGTGGTTTTCATTAATTGATATTTTCGGCATACCATGTTTTTTATTCATTGATGCTCTCACACAGAAGGACCAAGTGATGGTATTTCTTTCTATCCTGTCTGACGATATCAGGAGACAAATACTCAACCTGAACGAATTTTCGCTCTTTGTGGTGAGGAATTCATACGGAATGTGGTCCCAGTATACAAAGGAGATCAATCTCGTCGTAGATAGCAATCTGCTTGTCAATCCTTAACTGGACTCCCTTTACATGTGCCCTTTTATTATCCATATAGTTGTAACGCTAATTTGCTTGGCACATTCTGTAAATAACAACCTTCAAGCATATAATTATATATTTGTTGACAATCAATTTGCGAGACACTCTACAACCACAATTTTTGCATTACCTGTTCAACTTCTTAGTGATACATTAGCTGATGTGCAAATAAAGTGGCCCCACACCTTGGGGGACCTTCGTTTGTCACATCGGGTAAGTACTTCGCTCCAAAGTTGGATCATTGATATCGTCTCCAGATAGACTCAGGCATATTCGTGTCAATACCAACTGAAATTAAACACAAGCTAGGAAAACTTGTGATTAAATGAAAGTTTGCATCCGAGTGTGAATACTCGTATGTACGGCCTTATACATGCAGTGAATTATTATATGATCGTATGCGTGCATGTTTGCTTTTGTGTGCTTGCCCTGTCCACATTTATATATGTGTATATATGTGTATGTGTATTGTATGTGTATGTGTGTATGTATATGTATGTGTGTGTGTATGTATGTATGTATGTATATGTATATATATATATATATATATGTATATATATATGTATGTATGTGTATATATGTATATATATATGTGTATATGGCTATATATATATATATATATGTATATATATGTATGTATATGTATGTGTATGTGTATGTATGTGTGTGTGTATATATATATGTATGTATATGTGTGTGTGGGTGCGCGTGTGTGTCTATGACTGCGTACATGTCTGTACACCCGTCCGCTCGTCAGTGTATGTATGTATATCTGTTCGCCTGCATGTGTCCGCATTCCTGCCAATCGGCATAGCTGTCTGCGTATATGTACATTGTATGTCTGTCGCTCTGACTTTGATTTCTGTCTGAATTTGTATTCATTTGTATATGTCTTCTTCACCTGTTCATCCCACTTGTGTAAATATTTGTATTATGATGTTTAATGTTTGATAAGCTCTTCGTGTAACGGAGGAAAATAAAGGATATATATTTTTAGGGTTCGAGGGACCAATTATGTGACGGAATGTAGAAGTTGAATACAGAACACAATACGTAATCTCAATACATGTTTACTCTTCGGAAGCACATGTAGTTATAACACACACAATAGCACACACAAGGTTCACACTGTCCCGGTCAGTTAATTAATACTGCTCACACTGCGCGTGTAGGCTAGTAGTCGCATATGATTATTAGAGATTCTAGACTGTACATAGGGTGATTGTCCTAGATATCCCCGACAAGATGGCCGTGAATACTAGGTAAGCTAAAATGCTTGTACTTCTGAACAATATCCCCGATGTATTAACGACAAGGGATACCAGCAGACGACATGCCGACATTATCAACTAGAGATCATCGACCCGACCCGCGACGTCACGCGACACCAACGAATCAGACGACAGGCCGACATACTCAACTAGAGATCATCGACCCAACCCGTGACGTCACCCGAGACCAACCAATCAGACGACAGACGCAAGGAGACGAACACAATCTATGAAGACACGAGATGACAATGATTCACGCAGACGACAGGAAGACGAACTCAATCTATGAAGACACGAGATGACAATGATTCACGCAGGCGACAGGAAGATGAACTCAACATATGAAGACACGAGAGGACAATGATTCACGCAGACGACAGGAAGACGAACTCAATCTATGAAGACACGAGATGACAATGATTCACGCAGGCGACAGGAAGACGAACTCAACATATGAAGACACGAGAGGACAATGATTCACGCAGATGACAGGAAGATGAACTCAACATATGAAGACACGAGAGGACAATGATTCACGCTGACGACAGGAAGACGAACTCAATCTATGAAGACACGAGAGGACAATGATTCACGCAGACGACAGGAAGTCGAACTCAATCTATGAAGACACGAGAGGACGATGATTCACGCAGACGACAGGAAGACGAACTCAATATATGAAGACACGAGATGACAATGATTCACCCAGGCGACAGGAAGACGAACTCAACATATGAAGACACGAGAGGACAATGATTCACGCAGACGACAGGAAGACGAACTAAATCTATGAAGACACTAGAGGACAACGATTCACGCAGCCGACAGGAAGACGAACTCAATCTATGAAGACACGAGAGGACAACGATTCACGCAGACGACAGGAAGACGAACTCAATCTATGAAGACACGAGAGGACAATGATTCACCCAGGCGACAGGAAGACGAACTCAACATATGAAGACACGAGAGGACAATGATTCACGCAGACGACAGGAAGACGAACTCAATCTATGAAGACACGAGAGGACAACGATTCACGCAGCCGACAGGAAGACGAACTCAATCTATGAAGACACGAGAGGACAACGATTCACGCAGACGACAGGAAGACGAACTCAATCTATGAAGACACGAGAGGACAATGATTCACGCCGACGACAGGAAGACGAACTCAACATATGAAGACACGAGAGGACAACGATACACGCAGACGACAGGAAGACGAACCCAACACATGAAATCACGAGAGGAAATCGATTCACGCAGGAAGACGAACCCAGAATAGGAGACGCCATGTCAACTATACCAGAAACCTATTATTGAACTGTATAAATAAATGATCAAATCTTTCTAATGTCTGAATGTTATATGTCCCCCGTCTTGGTACAGACTAATTACGAGTTTACTACCAAGACATCTGATCAGCTACACACAGTGCTTTATTCCACCGTCACACGACACAAACCAGTTCGCTAACTCATTCTTTGTTCGGACCAAATGCGACTGGGATCAGTTGGGGGAATCAGCAATAATTTATTGATAAGAGCGAACCTGTAGATTACTTCAAGGGCGTGCTAGAGGAATTCATCTAGACATCTCTCTACATTTATGCCAGAATTGTATTCAGCAGCGAAACTATACGGATACAGATAGAACTGACTTAGAGCCACTATAGGGACAAATTGTCAAGTTTTTCGGGGTTATCGGAGTCCTTGGCTGTTTGTTTTTAATTGGCGAAATACCCAATTAATTGTTTTAAGACATTTATCAGGCGTTTGGTCATAATTTGGCCTTTTAAAGACTTGATTATTTATTTTAGCCCATTGTCCCAAGACAGATACACAAGAAAAGTTTTGGTGGCGTATAATATTTCACTTTATATGCGAATCATTCTGTTGAAACATGAAGATCATTCCACCAATAATCCTGTGTATAACGGTATTTCTCTGGTATGTTGTGAAGTACTCCGTGGCCCCATATGTGTTGATAGCCTGGTGATGGTTTCGGGACTCTAGAGAGAAATCAAGACAAGACACAAGCAGCATATTACTATACAGATCAAGATTGAAGAGGCCACGGTAAATTTGCTGTAGCGGTGAGGTTTGGGCAAGACATTTATTAGATCATGCCATGAATCCCTACTCTGGCTAACGCCCATAGAGATCATATTCCCCCAGTACAAAGCCTTGATTTTTTTAAAAGTTTTGACAGGGAACTATAAAGTTGAAAACAAAACAATGGGAATATATTTCTGAGTTATTATCTGTTCCTTGACAAATGTACATTGTACTTCACTGCAGGTGAAGGTCCAAACTCAAAATTTCGCGATTTAAGTGAATTTGTGAGCGATTTTGCTTTTCGTTGCTTTTCGTTGATTTTATCCTGGGTAATTAATTCAATGTTTTTTTGTGATATCGGCTCACAAAAGTCACAGAAAAGCATGCAATTTCGAGTTGGGACCTTCATCTACAGTGAAGTACATTATCAAGAACAGATAATAACTAAGAAATATATTCCCCGTGTTAATTTTTCGACTTGATAAGCCTTCAAAAGTTCCAAGAGTTTTTACTGGTGGAATATGATCTATATGGGCGCCAGTCATATTAGAGATTCATGGCATGGTTTAGATATTTATCCACGATACCCAAAACTTATTAAATACCCCGACCCACGTTAGAGTATCTATGTTTTGTTTTGGCCTGGGTCTATTAACACTGTCTATGCTGAATGGATGTTCCGATTCTGTTATACAAACAAGCCTTTAAATAGTGTGTCTGTCATTTGCAGAATGAGGTCCCCCGTTTATATAATTTTTGTGTGATTAACCAATATAATTGCGCTGTGTTATGTATACAAAAGCACAAATTCTGTAACACGAGCAGGCTCTTGTTTACGAACACCACCGTACGTCTTGACGACAATATACTATTTACGCGCTGATTATGTTTGGCATATAAACAAAACTATATATATTTTAATATTCTTTCTGTTGATGGTGATTTGAACAAATATGAATATTTCTGCAACGAACGCCGCCAGTGTCTTTAAGCGAGTGCATGGATAAGAAAGATGGAGGAGTGATAGAAGGGAGAAGATAATGATATACGTAGGAAAGATAATGAAGTAGGTAGAAACGAAGGGTGATAAATGGTGTATACAATAATGCCTCAGTCATAATCGAAATTTTACATTATGGTTTCAAATCATGGTGTAATGTCAAATATAGAAACGGAATTAGATGCCAAATACGTATCGGCACCCAGGAGAGATGATTCATGAAGCTAAGTATATATTAGGATCAATATTATACTGGTAGTGCGTATCAATAATCTAAATACAATATTAGTAAGTACAATCAGTATTAAGTCCATTAATATGCCAAGATCAACAGTTACTCAATGGGCAGACAGTCGGATGTGCCCGAACACAAGGTGCAGAAACTCGACTTACATAAGTCATGCACCTTATTCAAAATTGGTATATAAACATGCGAACTATATGTTTCGATAAGCACCAATATTTCGATAGAATAAAGTTACAAATGTTCATGTTTGAAAATCAAATGATAACAAACACAACACACAATTAAACTAGCATTCTCTACTATCAGAAGATACTCAGACCTATAGTAAACTTTCTTTTTGGAGAAACAAAGTATAAAGTGCATTGCAAGAACCAGACGTTTAATCAAACACAGATGCAGTGTATAACATAACATAACATAACATTTATTAGCATAAAACACCATGTAAGGCAGTATGCACACAATAACAATATTAAATAAATACAACAAGTAATATACACAAGTGATGTAGTTATTTCATTGAATATATAATTAGTTATTTAGTATTTCCTATACAATATAATATATATAAGTGCACTTAATACTTTAAAATGAAAACTACCTTATATACATTTATATACATGTATAGGATGCAACCATACAGTTTGGTTGAATAATACTCTACACATAGTTGCTACTGCTGGGATCTTCGATCAAAACATTTTCTAATCAAGCTGCATATTTTATAACAAGAATCTGGTTTTTCATTTTTGAGAATCAAATTGAATTGCCGAGTTTCTGACATAGCGCTAAATCCATTATATTGCACTTTCATTACTTCATATAGTTCATTTCTCAAATCAGCATATAACGGACATTTCATTATAAAATGAAATTCATCTTCAACTAGTTTCTGTTTGATCGGACAATGTAAACATATTCGATCTTCAATGGATTTCTTCTTCGGTTTGAAATGTCGACCCTTTTCAATGGATAAATTGTGGTTACTAATCCTTAACCTTGTAAAACGCATTCTATCTTCCACACATTTTGTTCCAATAAGATATTTCTCCATAGAATAATTATCTTTAAAAAGCCTGTAAGTTCGTAATTTATTCTCACCACTTTTCTTGTTGTCATCGAAGATCGATTTGATAAATTCGGCGACGTGTTCGTTTCGTAATCTTTGCTTAAGTTTACCGACAATTACATTAATTTGTTGTTTGATAAATCTATGCCGGGATCTAAATCGAGGCCATATGCCTCTAATATTCTAAATATTGACGTTGACATACTTTTCCGCGCTCTTTGTTCACAAATAGCATTGTATAAAAGGTCATTTCGAGTATGTGAGGTCAACTTAAGTGCATAACTAGCCATTCTGCATATGACATCAATATAACAAGGATACCTACCAAGTTCAGCGCATACAGCGTGATTAGTTGCACCATCACCAACACCTAAAATTCTCTTACAAAACTTGGTATGAAGTAATTCAGACGGCATTTTGTATCGGCTACTCGGCGTTATTTCAGAACCCCAAATTTCACAGCCATATAAAGCGATAGGTTTGATAAGCTTATCGTATAACTTGGATACAATATCTAATGGCGGAATAGCTGTTGCGTTGAAGCCATTAGTAAGCGAATAAAATGTTTTCCTGCCTTTAGATGATAACTCATTTTGAGCACTTGAAAATTTGCCGTTAGAAGAAAATTTAATTCCTAAATATGGAAACTCATTAACTACATCAACAATTTCATTTCCTATCGAGAATCTAGGAGATCCTGCTTGACAATTAGATCCTAATATCATGCATTTTGTTTTTTCAACGTTAATGCTTAACCCATTATTGAGCGTATATGAGCCTAAGTTATTTAGACAAGACTGAAGTCCAGTTTGAGTGCTTGAGATTAAAACAAGATCATCGGCAAATAATAAATGATTGAGCTTTGAGTCTCCCACATTAACTGGATCACAGGTCTTCTTAAAAACATAATTGATATCATCTATAAAAAATTTGAATAAATTGGGCGATATAATGCAGCCATGACGAACACCAACATGCGACAAACGCGATGGCCCAATCCCTTTGTTCGTTTTTGCGCTATAAAAACTTGAATCATACATTGATTGAATTATGTCATAAATCCTACCTGAAATGCCTATAGATTTAAGTTTTAGCATGAGTAAATCTCTGTTAACTGAGTCAAAAGCCTTTCTAAAATCAACAAATGATATATATAAAGGTTTTTTAGAAATCCTGTATTTATCTATGATTGTTTTAAGAATAAAACCGCTGTCGGTTGTGCTCTTCCCTTTACAAAATCCAAATTGGTTGTCGCTTATAATATTGTTCACTTCCAGATATTTATTCATTCTTTGATTAATAACTTTATTAAATAACTTACCAATGGTAGAACCGACCGCAATAGCCCTATAGTTATTATGGTCGTTACGGTCACCTTTCTTGTATATTAAACTAAGAACAGATTTACTCCAACTATCTGGATAATGCCCGGATGATAATATCTGATTGAACAGTTTTTTAATTTCAAACACAATGTGCGGACCAATTGTTTTCAGAAGCCCGTTACTGATATTGTCCGGTCCTTCGTCTTTACCAAGTTTAAGTTCACTGATTGCCGCCAAAATTTCGGTAGAAGTAATATTTGTGTTATCTATTTGAGTATCAACATTAATCTGTTTCAACATAATATTTCTCTTGACTGGTGGTATATTATTTGTAGAATATAATTCAGTGAAGAAGTCAACTGCTCTATCAGGATCCAAATCATGTGAATGATTAGGTTTGATGCGCATTTTCCCGATAATATCCCAATATGTTTTTGGATCATTAGATTCCATATTTTCCAGTTTATTGTATAAATCTTGATAAAATGTTTTTCGTTTCAGTTTCAGTTCCCGTTTATAGGCTTTTTTAGTGACGAAAAACTTAACTCTAAGAGAGTTATTGAATGGATTTTGTCTCATGTTATGAATCGTCTTACACCTTTCGTCAAACCACTTTCTTTTCCTTTTATTTTTTCTTCTACGATTTGGAATATGAGTACACGATACATAATTTATATGATTAACCATTGACATAAAGTCATCCAATATCGCAAGGGTACCAACGCGATCGTTTTTGTAAGTCATTAATTTATATCGTCTGAGTTTATTCTGAAATTCCGGCTTCTGAATGTGATCCAGTGCTATTTCTTTGCTGTTCATAGTCCATTTCAATCTACATTTTGTCTGAATAAACGCATGTTTTGTTGTGCCCTGCGTTGTATAATAATTAAAATGAGCCGTTAGCTGACAATGATCTGAATGTTCGGTAGGTATTTTAACACAAAAATAATCGATATCGGACAAATACATTTCCGATATTATAACATAATCAACGACACTAGCACCATTATATTGGTAACTAGTGAAATGGCCTAAGGCATCACCCAATGTACGCCCGTTAACAATTATCATGCTTGTATTACTAAAGACGGCCAATAACTGGTTACCAAAAACTGTTAACATTCGAATCCATACTAGTCCTTATTTTGCTTGTATCTAATATATAATCATCAGGTACTGGTATATGGTGATTACTGCGATCATTTTCTCCAACAACATGATCCGGTTTAATTCCCGTCCGAGCATTAAAGTCACCTGCCATAATTATAAGATCACATGTTTGATAATGTAGTAAATGATTCTGAATTTGCGAAAACACATTTGTCTTCATATCACTTCTTGTATCCCAATAACTGGAGTTGGCAGGGGGGATATAATTGGCTATGAAAGCAATTTTGTTAGAAATATTAAACATATTTCCCTTGAATTCGACGGAAATGGTAAACTCACTTATTCTTTTAGAATTTACGAAAAATCTTGCGTATTGATTGCGATAATAAAATACAATTCCACCTCTATCACCGTCAAGTCTAGGGAAATGTATGCATTTATAACCCGGAATATGAATATCCGAACTTTCTTTATGCCATGTTTCTACCAAAGCTATAAAATCATACTTTATCAACTTTTCGAGGAAACTGTTGTCATCTAATTTAATTCCTTGAACATTCCACAATGTAAAGGTAGCTTTATTCGACGTAATTTCAGTTGAAATATTCCGCTCAGACATAATATGAATAAAACTTGCACCACCGAAGTCAGAATGAAACCATGCAGGAAGGGCATATATTCAAATTGTACTATCTATAACTTTTCAATCACTCAAATGCAAGTACTTCCTGTACATGCAAAGAAAATAGATAATTAAGATGCACATATATGCATACATACATACACATACATGTATATGTACATACATGTACAACATACATATATATATGTACACATATACATATACATACCCGTACATACACAGGGACGTACTACATATATACTTATACATATACATACATGTGGTCTCATGATACTCATCATCAATTACGATTTGAAATAATTAAACATTACCAATTATTTTAAGAGCACTTGCGAGTATTGCACGCAATCCTGAAATGTCATTCACATTCATCGCCCCCACATTATCAACAAAACGTGCGCGATGCACTTCTTTTGGAAACTGTTCATTAGATCTTGAACTTTCATTTCTGTTCATTCTTACCCTGGGTCTGATTTCACTGTTTTGTGCTTCTGAAGATTCTCGGTACGGCTCAGATTGTACGTTCATGACTCCAACTTTTATGTCATTCACCAACATCTCTATTCCAAGATCACTTGGATGCCAGTTGTCATAAAAATATCTACGTGGGACGAAACCACTGCGCTCTGAAAAACTGGGCGCATGATCGATGAACTGGCACCCCATCCCTGAACATAGGCGTCGATATAATTCATTAGTAGAATAAATGACTTTATTCGCACCAGCTCGACTAGGTGTCGGTAGTACTGAAGAGAATCTGATGAGCGCTTGTGGATACAATTCTCGGATCTTATATATCACACCTGTAAATAACTGCTCGTCTGTTTCCATTCCATGCCGACAAGAATTTATACCGACATGTATTGTAATCTTGTGCACATTCTCAATGACATCCGATGACTCAAACCATTCCAACACGCCTTCCAATCTCAATCCTCCTATCGAAACTTTCTTGACATAATCACCTCGGGACATTTTTTTCGGATCCAGGTAACGCAAGACTGAGTCGCCAACGATCAGATGCACTTTTCTGGGGTTGACTCTTTGTGACATTCGTTGAGAATTTGATGTTAGATTTATCGCATTTTTCGAATGTAAATTTTGCTGAGTCGTTTTCTTCATAGAGTCATCCAACGGAGTGAAACGATTGTGTACTTCAACTGCAGGTACCGCGATGTATTTCTCTGTATTATCGGGATCAGTTACACACATGTTATCCACCGCACTCGAAATAGGTTGAACGCGTTCAGCCGTTATTCAGTGTATATGTGACCCGCAATATCAAATCCAGTCGTAAGTCGGGATTGTTTTTACCCTGTGCCAATGCATTCTCTTATATATGCGAGTCGACCATAGGTCGCCTCGTATATATAAATAATGCATTGGCCTAACAATTTTTTACAATTTTAATAATTTTTTCTTGTATTCTTTAACAATTTTATAATTTCACCCATACATAGCCCCAGACAAACATGAGCAGACGACACTCTTCTATATGCTCCTATATATGTGTGGGGGGCTCCCTGCAGGGTATAAATGGATGTTTTTTATTTTATGTCCTAAAAATTGTAAGAAACATTTATTTAAAAAAAATGATAAAAAATTGTTAGGCCAATCCATTCACTTATATATGCGAGGCGACCTATGGTCGACTCGCATATATAAGAGAATGCATTGGCACAGGGTAAAAAAAAGTCCCGACTTACGACTGGATTTGATGTGGCGGGTCACATATTTGAGCATTTCATTTCATGTATGGCGATTATCACTGTATTTGCAACATATGTTGTGCTCATGGTGTGACTGAGTTGCACCATACTCGGTGATGCAGCCGATTGCTCTATATATTTTGCACTAAAGGCTAGTAACGCTAGTAAAGCTCAAACTCCATGCAGGGTTTATACCCCCCCACTCACTTGCTGAATCGGTAAGACCGCTGCTACCGGCGACATTTTACCCACATTTGGTGGACTTCCGCGATATTAAGATATATATAATGCGACTGAAGCAACATTCTGTCCTTATTAAGTACATAAAATATCGGACAAAAGTTTTGAAATTTCGTACATTAAGTTTGGAATGTTCCACTAGAACCAAAGAAATATATTGCGAAACGGTGTGATTTGGTTCTCCGATTATTTTATCAACACAATGTCTAAACTCACATGGACGACAATGTCACAACAACACGCACGGCAAGTCAAACATAAGAGTTCTAATTTGCTGCTATGTTGACGAGTAGCTTGCGAAAATCGTCAACAAAACTACCGCTCTGATTCGCCATTCCGCCATTAAGTTTTTAGTGCGGGAATTGTTCTCGAAGCACATAGGAAATTTGACATTGTGGTGATCGGTTTTCGCCATTTTGGCTGGAAAACTCCACGATAAATATAGAAATCACAGACTAGTACCCAGCCGGTGGCAGAGTCAAAAAGGAAGTATGACTGGGTCGCTGGTAGAGATTGGCGATATACTTCGTCAAAACATGCGGGTCATATTCTGCGTCGTAAACCTGTACTCATTGATCGACCCCGACTGAGCTTCCCCCAGGGCGTTCAGTGAATGTATTCTCCAAAATGAAACAAGGACCCGTTTTAACCCTTTACCCAACAAACCGGCCAAAACCGGCCAAATAAAGCTTCAACAGCCTAAAATATCTTCGGTCTGTCTCAATAGAACCATACACATATGGATATCATTGGAACCGGTTCATTGACCACATTGTGATGGTTACAGTTATGCCCTGTGCCAATGCATTCTCTTATATATGCGAGTCGACCACAGGTCGCCTCGCATATATAAGAGAATGCATTGGCCTAAAAAAAATCTTTTTTTACCATTTTTTCTTACATTCTTTAACAATTTTATAATTTTTAATGTGTTAAGCCAATGCATTCTCTTATATATGCGAGGCGACCTATGGTCGACTCGCATATATAAGAGAATGCATTGGCACAGGGCCCTTCTGTTGGGTAAAGGGTTAAAACACATATATTGTAAAGATGAGCTTTTAATACATACCTTTCTACACAAACTGCCTCCTGCGTAAGTACAGATGCATACAGTGACGTCACGAGCACGAATCTTTCTACTTTACAGAGCGGCAGTCCGTTAACCCATCCACGATTTTCCACGAATTGCAAAATTTCAGGAATGCCGAAGAGCATGATTGCCAGGTCTGCCAAAGCTAGATTAGTAATCAAGATGTTCGTCATCGACTTTCTCATCTTGAGGTTAGATAAAACAATGTAAATAACTAGAACGTTCCCCAGAATCCCGACTGTCCCGATAGAAAGAAAGAGCGACGAAATCCCGACGATCTGCTCCATCGCGACGACGCCGTCGCCCGCCTCTGGCAGACGAGACGAGGCGTCGCTGGTATCCTCGCTCCCCATTACTGGCTTATTGGGGGGTAATAGTCAGTTAGTGGGGTTCTCCAGGCGACATAACTCACATCATGAATCAATTTGTTCGTTTGCTGGAGGGCACAATTCCAACGTCCTGAATCAATCTGTTTCCGTCGCGAGAGAATGATGTCTAGATATATGATTGATAAAAGAGCGTGACTATATATAAATTTATTACTGCGGTCGGTTATTGGTCGTGTTTCTCAGTGAGTGTTTGCTGAATTGTCTTCGGCGATAAACGCATTCAGATCTCGATTAGCGTACCAATCTCTATCAGAGCGCACCAGTCATGCTTCCTTTCTGACTCTGTAACCGGCTGGGTACTAGTCCGTGTTTCTATAGTTTGCATGGGATTTTCCAGCAAAAATGGCGAAACCAGATCGCTCCAAAGTCTAATTTTCTATGTGCTTTGAGAACAATTCCCACACTAAAAAACGTAATGACAGAATAGAAAATCAGAGCGGTAGTTTTGTTGACGATTTTCGCAAGCTACTCGTCACAATTGCAGCAAATTAGAACTCTTGTTTTTAACTTGCCGTGCGAGTTGTGACAATGTCGTGCCCGTGCGTTTATACATAAATTGTGTTGCCAAAATAATCGGAGAACCGAATCACACCATTTCGAAATATAGTTCTTCGGTTTTAGTGGGACTTTTCAAACATAAGGTCCAAAATTAATACAAATTGTGTTCGATGTTTTGTGTGCTTAACAAGGGCAGCATGTTGCTCTGTTCGCTTCATATATATAATATATTTTAATATCGCGGAAGTCCACCAAATGTGAGTGAAATGTCGCCGGTAGCAGCGGTCTTACCGAGTCATCAAGGTAGGTAAACCCTGCTCGGAGTTTGTTAGCGTACGTCAAGGTGCGTCTAACTTATCACGTCGCCTTAATGACGCACAAACAAGAGAATGTCATATCGCCGTATCGATTGAACAATGTTCCAAATGTTCACGTTTGAAAAAAAACAAAACAAATGATAACAAAAAACTAAATTAAATATTATAAGAAGATGCTAGTGCTATATTATTAGAAGATGCTAGTGCTATATTATTAGAAGATGCTAGTGCTATATTATTATAAGATGATAGTGCTATATAATTATAAGATGATAGTGCTATATTATAAGAAGATGCTAGTGCTATATTATTATAAGATGCTAGTGCTATATAATTATAAGATGATAGTGCTATATTATAAGAAGATGCTAGTGCTATATAATTAGAAGATGCTAGTGCTATATTATAAGAAGATGCTAGTGCTATATTATAAGAAGATGCTAGTGCTATATTATAAGAAGATGCTAGTGCTATATTATAAGAAGATGCTAGTGCTATATTATTATAAGATGATAGTGCTATATAATTAGAAGATGCTAGTGCTATATTATAAGAAGATGCTAGTGCTATATAATTATAAGATGCTAGTGCTATATTATTATAAGATGCTAGTGCTATATTATTATAAGATGATAGTGCTATATAATTAGAAGATGCTAGTGCTATATTATTATAAGATGATAGTGCTATATTATTATAAGATGATAGTGCTATATTATTATAAGATGCTAGTGCTATATTATAAGAAGATGCTAGTGCTATATTATAAGAAGATGCTAGTGCTATATTATAAGAAGATGCTAGTGCTATATTATTATAAGATGATAGTGCTATATAATTAGAAGATGCTAGTGCTATATTATAAGAAGATGCTAGTGCTATATAATTATAAGATGATAGTGCTATATAATTATAAGATGCTAGTGCTATATTATAAGAAGATGCTAGTGCTATATTATAAGAAGATGCTAGTGCTATATTATAAGAAGATGCTAGTGCTATATTATTATAAGATGATAGTGCTATATAATTAGAAGATGCTAGTGCTATATTATAAGAAGATGCTAGTGCTATATAATTAGAAGATGCTAGTGCTATATTATTATAAGATGCTAGTGCTATATTATTATAAGATGATAGTGCTATATTATTATAAGATGATAGTGCTATATAATTAGAAGATGCTAGTGCTATATTATAAGAAGATGCTAGTGCTATATAATTAGAAGATGCTAGTGCTATATTATAAGAAGATGCTAGTGCTATATTATAAGAAGATGCTAGTGCTATATTATTATAAGATGATAGTGCTATATAATTAGAAGATGCTAGTGCTATATTATAAGAAGATGCTAGTGCTATATAATTAGAAGATGCTAGTGCTATATAATTAGAAGATGCTAGTGCTATATTATAAGAAGATGCTAGTGCTATATAATTAGAAGATGCTAGTGCTATATAATTAGAAGATGCTAGTGCTATATTATTAGAAGATGCTCAGACATATATAGAGGATCTCACACGAGTTTCTATTTTATACGGAATTTATCAACCGAGTTCACTAAATTCGATTTGAGCCGAAATTTACCGAGGCTCAAATATAATTTAGTGGACGAGGTTGATACATTACGTATAAAATAGAACGAGTTTGAGATACCTTTGATCAGATGATCAAATAAACGCGAAGCAGCGCTAAGTATTCATCGAAAACAACAATAATATACTTCAGCATTCGCAAGTCATTTAAATAATGGCGAGACGTCATCGAACGTGCTAATATTACACGTGTGTCTTACCAATAATTATGACGCTGGTTTTGTAGGTTAATTATGTGATATAAGTAGTTCATTTTAGAGCAATATAGTGTAAACGTTCATTGTAAGCACCATACGTTTATTCCAATACAGGTGCATTGTATATTTGATAATTTAATTTTCTGGTTGTATGGCGATAATCACTGAAGTAGCAGCACATGGTTGTGCCCATGGAGGGACTGATTTGCATCATACTCAGTAACGTCATTTTTCTATATATTTTGCACTAAAGGCTACTAAAGCCAATTTCTGGTCACCATCTCCTGAACAGGAACTCATTGATCGACTCGAACTAGCCTTCCCCCAGGGCGCTCTGTGAATCTCCAGAACCCAAAAAGGAACGGTTTTAAAACATAGTTATTATACAGATGAGCTGTTAATACATACCTTTCTACACACACTGCCTCCTGTGCACGTACAGAGGCATATAGTGACGGCAAGAGCACGGATCGTTCTATTTTACAAAGCGGTAGTCCGTAGACCCAACCACGATTTTATACGTGTGGCAATATTTCAGGAATGCCGAAGAGCATTATTGCCAGCTCTGCCAAAGCTAGATTAGTAATCAACATGTTAGTCATCGACGTCCTAATTTTTAATTTTTTCCTTTAACAATTTTATCATTATGATATCAGTTATTCTTACATTCTTTAACAATTTTTGATAATTTGTTTTATCATTTTTATCAATTTTTTATAATGTTTTCTTACATTCTTCAACAATTTGTTGTCATTAAAAAAATATTTGTTTTTACATTCTTTAACAATTATAAAAAAAATAATAAAAAAATTGTTAGGCCAATGCATTCTCTTATAAATGAGAGGCGACCTATGGTCGACTCGCATATATAAGAGAATGCATTGGCACAGGGTAAATAGCCAACTCGGAAGTAAAGTTAGTTAAAACAATGTAAATTACGAGAACGTTCCCCATAATCCCGACTGTTCCGAATCAATTTGTTCGTTTGCTAGGGGCACAATTCCAATGTCACGAATCAATCTGTCAAAAAGATGTCTAGATATATGAATGCTAAAAGTGTGTGACTATAAAGTTATACTGCAGTCGATTATTACGCCCTCTGTGTGTCTTATCTGTGAAGGTGTTTTACTTGTCTATGTGCCAATGGTCGAAATATAATTAAAAAGGTACTTGGATATTTTCGTAACGAACCATATTGTTAGAAAGGTGCTTGGGATACTTTCGTACTCGGTTATATTTCAGCCAGCGATTCTGTCGCGAAAGATATTCGCGTATCGCTTTGCGGTTATTTCGGCTTCTCGAAATACTTTATTAAACCATGGCTTGTTAGCCGCGTGCTAAAAAGTGCCGATATTTCATATTTGTCGCCGAGTAATTGGAACGGGGATTCGCGCGTTAACCCTTATGTACTTCTATTGTTCTCCGTGGTCCAGTGGTTAGCGCGTTGGACTTGTCTTCGCTGTCAACACAGCGAGGCGAGTTCGCGGCTGGCTGGTGGTCTGTTATGAGTTTCCACACAGCAGTGGCTTGGCCGACTTGAGCGATGTGCAATTGTTGGATTGTACACTGTTTGAATCTCGCGCCAAATTGTGACCCTTGAGCAAGGTCGCTCGTACTGTGTCTGCTTTGCACCACCCATGCATTACAAGGGTACCTGATAATGAGCAGTGAAAGATCTTGTCAGTATGCTAGCCATATGGTATCCTCGCATACTCCCGGCTGTACCTCCCCCTGTCCCCGGGGAGCAGTAGATGGTTACTGAATGTTCAGGCTCATCAGGGTAATAATTGTAAAACTTTGAGCGCTTTGGGCCTCATGGGAAAGGCGCTTTACAAATGCTATACATTATTATTATTTTAACCTGCTTTGTTGCATTGTTATTTCAACATCTTTCATTTGTTTTCACATGACATAAATCGGAATGCTATCTATACTATTATATTGCATGGGGAATTGAGGATGGTATAAGAAATTTAATTCGCACATTAACCCTTCGAGCTGTTGGTTTATATCGGTGTTTAACATGTTTTTAAACATCCATCAGTGAACTTTTTCATTTAGAAATACGCGACAAATATCGGCATGTTATATTCTAAATGAATTGGGATGGTAATTATTAACCAATTCGTGCTGTTTGTAAATATTGACGTTTAGTTAACTTTAGTCTTGGTCTCTAAACTTTTTTTTTTATTTCTTTGTATGCGGAATATATCTGAGCTATGACCAGATATATTATTAAGAACAGTTATAACACTAACCCTTCACATCGGTTGTTTAACATACAATGTGGCCTTATTCCAAACATCAGTTTTTATTTCTGTGTACGGAGTATATATCAGAATGCTATATGAATTGAAGAATGTTAAGAAATAACCCCCGCCCCGTGAGACCATGTTTTAAATTATCCTCATGGGGGAGGGGCATATTTCCATTAGTCCTCTTTGGGTAATATTTTAATTGACCCTCATATGACTGTATTTTATTTAACCCTCAACCGACAGTGGTTTAATCAACACGGATGACACCATATTTTAATTGATCTTCGTGGGACCATAGTTTAATTAAACCCCATCGGCCCATATTTTTATTAACCCTCATGTGACTATATTTTAATTTATCTTCATCGGATGATATTTTAATTAACTCTCTCTGGGTGTGACCATATTTTAATTAACCCTCGTGGACCCATACGTATTTTATTTAACCCTCACGAGAGGCCATATTTTCAAATTTGATATCAGGAGTGCATTACCTGAGACCATTCTTATATCATCAGTATGCCTTCTTCGGGTGTATATATGCAAGTATATCTGACCCTGTCGTAGGAGATGGTGGACTAAATGTGATTAAAACGTACTCGTAATTTGCGTAAATGTGATTAGAAATGTACTCGGTGCTTGCGTACTTGAACCATGTAACGAGCATCGACAATTTTGTCATATAGGGCTATTCTCTCGCGTATCTCCTTCTAATAGTCACGCGCATTAACCTTTCTTTACTAAGTGGAGTATCCCAAGCAGTTATAAATGTATACATTGGAATGGTATATTATTCATTTTGAGGGATGCCCAATAATAAAAGCAGACGACAGACATTACTGCAAAAGTTGCGAGAGTCGCGAGCAACAGCATTTTCATTATGGCATATATATGGCAAACTCAAATAAAGACATACGTGTAGAAGCCACCTTTATAAATGTTACTAATGCTATTTACTTCATGTACTGTTGGAATGTTTGAGCATATATCTAGTAAAAACGCAAAGCAGATTATTATTCTGCATGCTATTTCATGCACTATTGGCTGCGGACACACGTATCACAGTAGCGATTGTAGCGATTGTAGCGATGTCATAGTAGGTGTGACAATTATATATGGTGTAGTTTGGTGACAATTGGTTGTCATGATTAATATGCCATAGCTAGCTATGTCGCCCGCTGCATATTCTCACAATGAGTCCTCCAAAGTTCGTTATAATCAGAATTTTTCTTGTTTTTTTTGGTCCTTGTATAGTTCGCTTTGTTTATTCCAGATACTTTCTCGCAGCTGCATTTCTATGGGGCGCCATCCCTGCACATATTCGTTTTTGGAGATATCTCCTCGGTTTCCAGGAGATATATCCTTGGAATTGCAATTCATAGCAGATATCTGCTTGGAATATGGTCAATTATGGAGATATCTCCTTGGATCCAAGGAGATATCTGCTTGGATTATGGAGATATCTCATTGGATCCTAGGAGATACCTCCTCGCAACAACGAGATATCTGTTTGAAATATTTCCAACGAGATATCTCCTTGAAACAGAGGAGATATCTCCATAATCCAAGCAGATATCTGCTCGGATTATGGAGATATCTCCTTGAAATAGTTTTCAACGAGATATCTCATTGGACCCAAGGAGATATCTCCATATTCCAAGCAGATATCTCCTTGAAAATATTCCAAGCAGATATCTACTTGGATTATGGGGATATCTCCTTGAAAAACCGCGGCCATGAAATATTATTGATTTCTCCACAGTACAGCATATATCTATGATCGAAATACATCCAAGCAGATATCTGCTCGGAATATGGAGATATCTCCTCGAAATATTTTTCAAGGAGATATCTCCATAATGCAAGCAGATATATGCTTTTATTATATGCTTCCCCATTAAATAGTGGGAAATTGCCGTGGCGTAGAGCGTTATATCCATCGCCTGGACCGACTCGATGGATAACACTGACCGACTCGATGGATAACACAATAGTATTACTTTTTCGGAGATTACTTCCGGTTTATAGCGGCGAATCACATTAAGTTTCAAAGCGTATCAATAACAGCCGGACTATTGTTTTAATTATTGATTTTCACGGTTCATAAACTGTTATTTAATTGTTATAATGTTAACTCATTTGTTTTAATATATTCTTATCACTAAATTATGTATACATTAATTTTCTCGCATCATTTCAGAATAAAACAATGGGGACTATTTCTTATGGCGGCTATGCTCGATATTTGTCATTCGGTGGTGAGCAAATCAATTGATGGAATGTAAACAAAATGCAAATGTCGAAGCTTTCTAACAATTTGAAGTGAACTGTAGGACAAAATTAGCAGTTTTGGTGCAGTTTATAGCGCATATAATAAAAAGAACACCTACGGGTTTGGTTGAATACCCTTATTATCTCATTCGTGGGTGCAAGGAAGTACAGAATTTCCACTCGCGGCTTGCAGCCGCTCGTGGAAATTCTGTACTTCCTTACACCCACTCATGAGATAATAAGGGTATTCAACCAAAACTCGTAGGTATTCTCTATGGATCCAAGGAGATATCTCCTTGGATCCAAGCAGATATCTGCTCGCATTATGGAGATATCTCCTCGGTTTCAAGGATATCTCCTTGAAAATATTTCCGAGGAGATATCTCCATATTCCAAGCAGATATCTCCTTGAAACCGAGGAGATATCTCTATATTGCGAGCAGATATCTGCTTGGATCCAAGGAGATATATCCGAATGGCGAATATTTGCAGGGATGGCGCCCCATACATTTCCTCCAACAGTTCCGACATAGCTCCATTGGCCCACTTGATAATATTAGCGGAATTATGCGGAGAACTAAACGTCGCAAAATAAAAACCGCAATTGGGGAACGGTCTTAATATGCATGAAATTTATATAAGTGGATAAACATGAATTTATATCATATCAACAAAACGTACGGCATGCATGATATGTGAGTGAATGAGGGATTGCCACGATCAAACACAATTCTGGACAATCGATAGTGCAATGATATATATCGTAGAGACTACGATGTAGCAAAACGTAATGAGTAGAGATCAACCTTGGTGAAACGCAATGGGTTAATTGGTCGAGTCGATTCATTGTGCGGAAACTCAGCGCGCGACATGGTGAGCTATGGCACAGAAATATGACGAGACAAATTGTCACCAAACTGCACCATAATAAATTGTCACACCTACAATGCCATCGCTACTGTGGTACGTGTGTCCGCAGCCACTCAGACCACTATTGCAAATGAAATTAGAACGGGTATTTGCGTACTTGTATGGAATAAATGTGATTAGAAACGTACTCGATATTTGCGTACTTGAAACATGTAACGAAAATCGAGAGCTTTTGACCTGATTATTATTCTGCATGTTATTTCATGCACTTTTCACTCCTCTATTTTTCAATAGAAATTAGAACAAATAACAAAGAAAATATGCATGCCAGTCGAAAACAATTCAAATGTCGGATAAGAGAACCGAGAAACCGACAGTTTATAGTGTATTAGCGCAAGCTGGCAGCGCGTCAACATAATAACGTGTCAATCGTCAAGGCGTTCGTCACTTTTTTGGCAATGGGCGTGTGGTTATTAGTCTATCAATTAAATGGCCGTTGCATGTTGGCAATGAACACTTCAACCAATTGGAACGTATGCGCCCTTTGTGAACATACATCGTACGGTGTTTAAATAAGGAAAACATTGTTCAATACTTTACTCTGATATTGCATGCCAAATTTCATGCTGGTATCACGAAGTGAACTATTTTTCCGTTTTGACCCATTTTAAACATTTTTAAGTATAATAGTCAGAGTTATTTGTATCTATGCTGGACAAACTCGTCTTATTTTTACATTATCACAATTGCTTAAATTTATTGTTGTGACTCCCTGAACTCATATGACAAACAAAGAATAAACATGTTTGATATATCATATAATTATCTTCAGTACATGTCAGCTGAAAACGGCGGCCATTTTGAAAAAGGTGGCGGCTATTTTTAATCGACCATTATGATTGGTTTGTCGAAATAATATTTCAGTCTTCACACTGACCATCCATGCCAAATTTCATGTCTGACGATTCTGTCACTATTTGACAAATAGTCGTTCTACTATATGTAAAGCATTATTATATAACGAAGGCAGTGTAAATCGCCGACGTGGATGAGCAGTTGTGCAAATATCAACCTTATGTATATTTCGTTGTGTTTACTTGGTTATTTTCATGTCATGATCAGACAGTTCAATTTGCACCAAGTATCCTATAAAATAATATTATTAGCCACATTAACCCATCATGACGGGAGCTTCCTGAATTGTTGTGAAAACCCTGTGCCAATGCATTCTCTTATATATGCGAGTCGACTCGCATATATAAGAGAATGCATTGGCCTAACTTATTTTATATTATTTTGTATAATTGTTAAAAAATGTAAGTGAAAATGAAAAAAAATAATATCTTTTTAAAAAGAATGTAAGAAATAATGATAAATATTATTAAAGAATGTAAGAAAAGAATTATAAGAAGTGATAAAATTGTTAAAGAATGTAAGAATAAATGACAAAAATTATAAAATTGTTCAAGAATATAAGACAAAATGATAATTTGTTTTATAGAATGTAAGGAAAAAAATGATAACAAAATTATTAAAATTGTTAAAGAATGTAATAAAAAATGATAAAAATTGTAAAAGAAGTAAGAAAAAATGATAAAAAATTATATTATTAGGCCAATGCATTCTCTTATATATAAGAGAATGACTGTATTGGCACAACGTCTTTAATGTTGCGCCTTCGCAGCTCCCGTCATGTAAGGATTAATATACGGATGAGATATAAATTACTATCATTGATAAATTCACGATCCTGTTTGGAACATAAACAGAGCAGGTGTTTCTATAACGACATTTACACTACGTTATCGATGTATCGTTTATAAATGGGTGCTGGTGAAAGTGACCTACACGCCAGTGTTGCACCTTTGATATATAAACTACAATACTTGATAAACCCACGTGATTTAGCTCCAGCTGACATACACATGTTAACTCTGAGAATCTAATCATATCCCCGCATGAATAATTTATAGGTCTATAATCAATTTGTTTTACCTTTTAGATGAGTCACTTGAACCTCTCTTCATTAAATGTGCTATCACACGCATAACAATAGAGATCTATAGGTTTCGAGTACCCGAATGGTGTGAATTATCACATTGCGTGCAAAACCATGTGGTCAACTTCATTAATCCTTTACCCAACAAACCGGCCAAAACCGGCCAAATAAAGATTCAACAGCCTAAAATATCTTCGGTCTGTCTCAATAGAACCATACACATATGGATATCATTGGAACCGGCTCCTTGACCACATTGTGATAGTTACAGTTATGCCCTGTGCCAATGCATTCTCTTATATATGCGAGTCGACCATAGGTCGCCTCGCATATATAAGAGAATGCATTGGCCTAAAAAAATTCTTTTTTTAACACTTTTTACCATTTTTTCTTACTTTCTTTGACAATTTTATAATTTTTAATGTGTTAAGCCAATGCATTCTCTTATATATGCGAGGCGACCTATGGTCGACTCGCATATATAAGAGAATGCATTGGCACAGGGCCCTTCTGTTGGGTAAAGGGTTAAATGTGCTATCACACGCATAACAATCGAGATCTATTGGTTTCGAGTACCCGAATGGTGTGATTAATCACATTGCGTGCAAAACCATGTGGTCAACTTCATTAACGTTCTCGCGTAACGTATCTTGGTGACTTCCATTAGCGATCAATGGGTATGAACTTCAAATAAAGAAATAAAGATAATTTGTTTTTAAAGAATATAAGAAAAAATGATATAAATTGACATATAATGTAAGAAAAATTATAAGAAATGATAACATTGTTAAAGAATGAAGAAAAAATTATAAAAATGATAAACAATTTGAAAGAATATAAGAAAAAAATTATGAAAATTGTTAAAAATGCAAGAAAAATTGGTAAACAATTGTAACAAATATTTGGCCAATGCATTCTCTTATATATGCGAGACGACCTATGGTCGACTCGCATATATAAGCGAATGCATTGGCACATTCGTCTAGGCAATCATTTTCCCTACACTCGTGACATTTCGGTGCCACATCACCAACCTTGGGTTACGATATTTCGGATTTTACCAGTCAGCATCAAAATATCCAACTGTCTGAATATTTCAACAAAGCGCCTAAAACATTATATTATAATCCGCGTCGAATTTTCAGTCAACCATTCTCGTCTATTTTTGTGACAAAACATTGCTAAAAATCCGGTAAGTATGAGTAACTTTAAAGGTACTCAATCCGATAAAACTCCTCCCAATTACTATCAATGGCTTCGGGGGTCAAAAATATTTGATTCGAGTCGAGGAAGTCACCCATCAAAGCTCAGATTTGTTAGATATCGATTTTAGAAATCTATTATTTTTCATTATCGGGAATACTTTCTGGCCCAGAACGCAGTCAAAATTGCGTTATTATTACAACTTGATTTTAGAGTTATCCATCCTTGTCTGTTTGAATAGAGTTTTGGTGTACACATCTCGAGCAGGACACGAAATTGACGGCAATTATTAGTACTCATCTCGAGAATATAACAAATTTCAAAAATCAATATCTAATAACTCTGAGCTTTGTTTGATGGGTTCCTCGACTCGAATCAAATATGTTTTACCCCCAAAGCCAGAGAAATAGTAATATAGGACCCTCTGATCGGATTGTTGTTGTTGGAATCTGTTGAGATGGGGACCCTCTGTTCGGATTGAGTACCTTTAAGTGGTCACAAGTATTTGGAGTTATTTTGACTACCCCACCCCTTTCCATAAGTCAGGTTGAATAACTATGGTGTAAGTCAATTCGAAAGCAAATAAAGTTAATTCTCATTAGTGAATATCGGAATGATAATATCCCCACCGGGTTACACGATTCATTTCCATATCGCCATGGTGGCACAGACATTCTTCCATTAAGGTATTAGTTGTGACCTGGGTTCAACAAAAAATGTAACACCAACTTGCATCCATACTCAAGCAAATCAACATCCATTACTTAACTATAACTCGCATACAGTAATTCCCATAGTAATTGACCACTTAACCACAGAAGAATTATGGGTAATTTTTCAGGATTTAGTTGGAAATATTGCTTGTTGCCATTCATCAGAAAGCTCTCGGCGAGAGCTTTCCGTTGAATGGCAACAAGCCATATTTCCGACTAAATCCTGAAAAATTACCCATAATTCTGCTGTGGTTAAGTGGTCAATTACTTTGGGAATTACTGTATATAACTATATATAGTTAAGTAATGGATGTTGATTTGCTTGAGTATGGATGCAAGTTGGTCTTACATTTTTACATATCACATAATTAGCCCCTAAACTAGACCTCATATTTTTTAGTAAGACACACGTGTGTTATCGGCACACACATTGAAGTAATATTAGCGCAATGATGTCGATGTCAATGCCGGAACTTTATTATTTTGTTAAGTATAATATAATTATGAAATTCGTTCATGCCTGACGATTCTGTCACTATTTGACAAATAGTCGTTATACTATATGTAAAGCATTATTATATAACGAAGGCAGTGTAAATCACAGACTTGGATGAACAGTTGTACAAATATCAACCTAATGTATATTTCGTTGTGTTTACAAGTTTGGTTATTTTCACGTCATGGTCAGACAGTTCAGTTTGCACCAAATATCCTATCAAATAATATTATTGGCCACAAAAACCCTTTCATGACGGGAGCTTTCTGATTTTTTGCGAAAACACTGTGCCAATGCATTATCTTATATATGCGAGTCAACAATAAGCCGCCTCGCATATATAAGAGAATGCATTGGCCTAACATATGTTATATTATTTTTTTAATTGTTAAAAACTGTAAGTAAAAATGAAACAAAATTATAATTTTTTTTTTAAGGAATGTAAGAAATAATGATAATTTTTTTTAAAGAATGTAAGAGAAAATGATAAAAATTTATAAAGAGTGTAAGAAAAAATGATAAAATTGTTAAAGATTGTAAGGAAAAAATGATAAAATTGTTAAAGAATATAAGAACAAAAATATGATAAAACTTGTTATAGAATGGAAAACATTATAACAAAAATGATAAAAATTGTTAAAGAATGTTAGAAAAATGACAAAAAATGATAAAAAATAGGCCCTCACTGTTTTTTCATTGGGATAGTTGGTTTAACCGCAGCCCAAAGCACGTGGTGGACAGGCATAAGGCATTCAAGAAAAAGCAAGCGTTAGAAGAAGCCAAACAGCAGGCGTTGGAGGAGGTCAACCACACGGAAAGCCGAAGGGGACATGCTTGTTGCTAGTTGCTTGTTGCTAGTTGTGATAGTGACCAATGAAATTCGACGTCACAAACTGAAGTTTAGTTTTAACAAATCAAACAGGGCAGTGCAAGACAATTACAGTTAAACAATGCCATTTTGAAAATCAGAGGCACCAGTTACAAATAATTCAACAAATAAATATTCATAATCATGATGATATGCTCGTCTTGGAAACTGGATAATGCCAGCTGTGAAATCGTATGCCAATCCCGCAAATCCACAATTTGCACAAGAATTATATCAAGTCACAAGTCCCGGTTTAGACCACCCCACACCCCCTGCATGCGTCGTTGATTAATTATTCGGGTTGATAAAAGGCACCTTGGAATTTATTGGGAACTGGAGAGTCGCACTGTCGCTCATACCGCCCAACATTAGGCACTTCAACTCAAAATCTAACATTCCGTCATTAATCAGTAACCAGTATGTAGGCATACGCTTAAAAACTGTTTCGGACCACATCAATTTCACTCAGACATTCGTTTGAAATGTAAACCAATAGCATAACAATACATGTGCCAAATCGCGTTTTTGTGAAGTTGAATGTCATTGGTTACTGTATTTTTTACCCTGTGCCAATGCAGTCTCTTATTGTAAAAAATTGTTAGGCCAATGCATTCTCTTATATATGCGAGGCGACCTATGGTCGACTCGCATATATAAGAGAATGCATTGGCCTAACAATTTTTTACAATTTTAATAATTTTTTCTTGTATTCTTTAACAATTTTATAATTTCACCCATGAATTATACTTTCTTAAACTGTTTCATTCGTGGGCTTGGTTACTGTGATTACTAATAAAAGTGAACATAAACCTTTATTTTGACTCCATCAAATTTGGGGAAAATTAGGTTAGCAAAGTCCTTAATGTCATTATTTTTTTGTTTTATATCAATATCTTTTTTCAAATCATTAAATATTTATCCTTGCGAAAATATCTAAGTGACATCTGGAAACTAATAACTTAATATTGTTACGCCATTATCAAATTACAATCTGTCATAAAAGCATGCATATTATTTTGTCCGTATCGGTATTGACGACAAATAGCCACAAAATATCTGTCGTGATTCACATTTGGCTGATTAAGCTATTGTCTTACACTTGGTGCTCATAAACCTCGACCGACATAAATACAATGTCATCATAAACATGCATTGTGCGGGAGTCCCGTGAGTGACCAGCCAGACAATGGGGGATTGTGGGATTAAATGTAAAATAATAACCTTTTGCTGTTTCGTGCAGAATGACGTAATTTTTCTCCAGATTAAAACAGCCTGTTACGAACAAATTGCTTATATACCAGCGTCAATGCACACTTTCTTCACATTGTCATGATTCAACCACGGTCGGTTTAATGTCCATGCGTCTTTGAATGTCCGTCTTGTGAAAACTAAAGATGATTGCATATCACTGTGTGATCGCTTGGTTGATAGAGTTGTCGATCGGGTTTCCCTTTGTACTGTCCGCGATCGGGTTTCCCTTTGTACAGTCGGCAATATATTCCCACTTTCGATATTTTCGGACTAGATCGTTCACATCACAGAATTGAAAACCCACTTGCCAACATTTATGTTAGATTTGGAAATAAAAATATGTTTACTGTACACTAAATGTTAGAGCTTACCTTTTGCTGTTACGGAACGATATTTCATAAGTACGAAATTAATGAAATACTTTCGTCACCTAACTTCGTATTGAATGTCGATCTATTGAGCGCTTTATGAATTAGCTTTCTGACTCCATGCTTTCAGTCTCCATTTGGGGTAAAAAAAAGTTTAGCCAAAAGTTTAGCCAAATGAAATTTTTATTAGCCAAATTAGAAAAAGATTAGCCATTGGCTAATTTGGCTACCGACAGCGTGAACACTGGCCCCAGACAAACATGAGCAGACGACACTCTTCTATATGCTTCTATATATGTGTGGGGCTCCCTGCAAGGTAATGGATGTTTTTTATTTTATGTCCTAAAAATAAGCAACTAGTAAGCAGCATGTCCCCTTCAGCTTTCCATACAACCAGCACGATCCGGAGGCAGAGAATGACAATTCAAAGGCAGTGAGTGGAAAAGGCAAATGTCCCGTGAAGGAAAAACGGGCTGTGAAAAAATCTTCTGCGTAGACTCTTAATGTTTAACTAAGTCTACCATGATTATAAGTTAATTAATACACATGTATTCAGGCCCCTGTTTCATGAAGGCAACTTATGACATAGTTGGGACTTAAGATGGTCATAAGTTCAAACTTCAGTCATAAGTGCGTTTCACGAACAAAGTCTTAACCTAAGATGGTCTTAACTTTGGTCTTAACTTTAAGACTGGTGTGAGGTGTCATAAGATAATCTTAAAGTTAAGACCTGCGCTGTGATCCGCAGTTGGTCCGAAATGTGGATGGGATCTAGTTCATGTATATATTATTATAAACACATTTAACTGAATAACACCTTGCTAGCACGGAGGAGTGTTTCAGAAATGGTAGTAATTAATAACCAACTGGTAAGCTATAGCAGTGACGTGGCCAGTGGTTGCAAGATTGGCGGGGTGTCCGCTACTAACTGTAAACCGCCAAGACCGGACTATATATACATTTCTAATTGCTGTTACAAAAAGAATATATTTACATAGAGTTGAACATCATTTGCGATTCAAATCACCCAATCGCACTGTAGACAATAATCATGTTGAGACAATTAGTCCGAACATTTTCACATCGAGGATAATAGTGAATGATTTATACTCATTTTTTTTTATAACTGCTTATGTCAGCTATTATTAATATTATTTACTTGCCTTTCTATATTATTATGTTATGATTTGACTGTAAAAATGTATTGTATATGTACCCCGTATATATATCAACAAGATAATAATACATAATATGTGTTATTTTATTGTTATTATGTATATTATCATAATCTATTAAATATGAAATAAAAAGATATATAGCATGTATATAGTATACGGACCGCGCGGGCACACCGGGATCCGCGAAAGAACATATAATATCACTGTGAACTGGCCCACAGACCCCTGGGGGAATTACTAAAAAACCAATATACCAGTGGTATAGTCTATATTGGTATTTAGTAATTTTCCCCAGGGGCCCGTGAACCGGCCGTCTGTTCACGTGTTGTTAATTATAAACGCTCTTTATTAGAAGTCGTTGATTTGGTTTTTATTAAAACATATATGCAGAATGTCGTTCAACGTAACGTACTTTCGAAGTTCATACGCAGTTTGTTAATTATAACAGGCGTTTGGCACATTTGTCAACAGAACCAGAGCAAATGGCACAAACATCATTTATATATGGCTTCTACAAATATGTCTCAGATTGGAAATAAGCTATTTGGAGCACGATATGAAGTCCTATTCACATTATAGCAATATAAATAAAGAGCGTTTTGTGTTAGTATTCCATGAATGTTGGCAATCAATAAAGAGCGTTTAGCTCAGTGCTTCCATTGTGGTGTATTGTATGTGTATTCCGTCGTGGCGACATATTCGGTTTCCTGGTATTATAGATGCTTCAAATACGTATAATGTATTAGAACCTAATATCAGCATTGAAAGGAGCGAACATATGTCTCGCGTCGCTTTAATGGCATGTTATATGGGTGAAGGTTCACATTCTGAGTTAGGATGTATAAGTCCCTTTAATAACTGAAATAATATATTTGAGCTCGATACGTTTGTATAAAATAGGCATTGGAAGCATGCAGCTATGTGTGGATGGGGTCTGACGCGAAAACACAGTTAAAAAGCGCGCTCGTGCAGTTAAGTATACACCAGTCATTATACTGATTATCGCCCTTGCATTAAAATATCATAATTATTCTTAGACACGCCCTAGTATCTGTCACCAGACACTGTACCTAGGCATATAACACACACAGAACCAACATTTTCTGTGCATAGCTGTAATAAATTGTCGAGAGCCAGTCTAAAAGCGCGCGAACTTAAATTACTACTTAAGTAGGACTTAATCTTGTTTTGTGAAACGCGTTCTTGAAACGGAAAAGTTACATCATAAGATCCACCTTAGATCTTAGATTAAGTCCATCTTAAGATAATCTTATGACATTGCTTCATGAAACAGGCCCCAGGAATCCAAGTATTTTACCGACACATACACAAATATACACACAAACATATATATATGGGAAATCTCATCACAGACATATGTTCTCCACACATACACCCCCACACACACATATGTGATTTCACCACATGAACGAAAATATTCCGTTTGTGGTATAATTTTATAGTTATATGTTATTGCATACATTCATTTTCACTGACAACTTTAAATTGTTTGGTTATTGTATTACAAATTTAAATGCCACAAGCTAACGTTGATACTGACATATTATAAGTGATATTAGCTATTATATCTGGAACCTGGTTACATATTTATCATATATGAATTTTGCTCATGATATAGTTGTTCGTTGTTCATTTTACCTTTTCAACATTTTCGAGCCTACGAAAGACAGTGACCCATTGTTTATTAGTAAGAACGACTGGTGCTACCCACATTTTTATTCGGCGATTTTTAGTTTCAGCATCTAATACAAAATCACCGCCCTATCCTGCACTCCGATTTCCCGATTGGGTGAATGTTGTTGTTAAGGAATGTGATCACCTATGTTGGGGTCTGGACTCTCATCGACAAGTATCTAGTTATAATTTCTCTATAAATGGGCATGTTGATTGCAAAAGTCAAATTATACAACTTATCCACTGCTGATAATATGGATTGATGGTTGTTTCGCCGCATGCCTGTTCTCAACAGGTATAGAGTTAAACAAGAGTTGACTATCGCATCATACATCAGCGGGAAATTGGCGTCGTCTGACATAGATGCAGCCAAATCTGCAAATCCGACCACGGTAGGCACTGGATGACGGGAGTCTTAGATACAGTACTAACAGTTGTGACCCGCCATATCAAATCCAGTCGTAAGTCGGGATTTGTTTTTACCCTGTGCCAATGCATTCTCTTATATATGCGAGTCGACCATATAGTTCGCCTCGCATATATAAGAGAATGCATTGGCCTAACAATTTTTTATCATGTTTTTTAAATAAATGTTTCTTACAATTTTAAGGACATAAAATAAAAAAACATCCATTACCCTGCAGGGAGCCCCACACATATATAGAAGCATGTAGAAGAGCGTCGTCTGCTCATGTTTGTCTGGGGCTCAGTATGGGTGAAATTATAAAATTGTTAAAGAATACAAGAACAAATTATTAAAATTGTAAAAAATTGTTAGGCCAATGCATTCTCTTTTATATGCAAGTCGACCTATGGTCGACTCGCATATAAAAGAGAATGCATTGGCACAAAGGGTAAAAAAATCCCGACTTACGACTGGATTTGATATGGCGGGTCACATTTCGTCAACTGTAGCTGTCATGGATATTGAGAATATCTGCCACGATTTGTGGTGGTCATAAGCTGCGTGACAGCTTGTGATGGCATTGCTTGATTTGTAGCCTAACATGTTGCCCAAGTCATTTAGGACTGCACCCCTCAGCAGTCTAAACAATCAACGGACGAAATTAATTTCTACTTGACCTCAGTCTGGTACAAGAAGAATGTTTTTCAGATAATCCGTTTCCGGTAATTTTTCTATTATGTTTGAGCCATTGAGGAAAGGGGATTTGTCGCATCAAACTATTGCCCATTTTCTATCGGAGTTCTTTACACTGTTATCAAATAAATTGCGTAACACTTTCTCAACTGCTTGAAATAAACATGGGTTCATTTCAATTGGATCTGAAGTTACAAGAGGTGGAGGTGATGGCGGGTCGTTATGTTCAATTGTCAATTATTTACTTGAAGTATAGTTCTTTTTATTAAAATTAAAAACTGGCTTATTGTCACAAAATACAACAACCGAAGCACATGGTTCAGACTGAGGGTCGCCAGAACTGTTATTTGTATCTCTATATATATGATCACAGAATTGTCCGTCGATCAATGTATTTTCGTTGGTAATAGTATCAAGTCTTCTTTTTATAAACTTAAAGCTATATTCATTGAATTATGACAAAGAAGATTTACATTAAGTTTTCATCGACTTAATAACATCTGGGGGTTCTTTTAAACAAGGTGTATGCCAAACACTTGGTGATAAGTTGTCTACAATTTGAATGTTAATATGAGAATCTGGTACAATATGAAGCACTGTGGTGATAACAGATAGCATTGCTTTCGCGTCATGGTTTATACGTTACCGCCTCCCGATGACCTGGTTGTTGTCAAAAAAGGATAGAACATTTCCTTCGGTTGGGATTTTAACCGGTTCGGCTTCTTGATTCTGGATCCATTCCAGAATATAAGTCTAAGAGCTTGGTGGATGAAGCGATCCATTCATGTTGCAGACGGTCTTGATATACGTTACAAAGTAAGTTAACACATTCTCTAAAAAGATAGAGGGCCAACATAATTATCTCAGGTCCCTTATGTAGTGAACTTCCTTAATCGCAATACACAAAGCATTCAGTTTTTTGGGGTGAACTGATATCCTCGCATCCTGATATGCCTATTATAAACGAACAAAGAACATTGTTTTGCAATTGTAACCAATCATCTGGTCTGAACGCGGCCAGGTTTTCATACGTTGTTGGTGTTTTGTTTTCCTTGTGAACTGAGTACGTCTGTGATTCACCCAGTGCCTTTGCTATCTCTGATAGTTCGTTCGATGTAAACATGTTGTTTTTAATACCATTCACGATTTGATGAACACGAGAATCAGAAACGATATTGGCGAACTAGACTACTCCGTTTCCATGAAAGTTGGGCTCTTGCTTTCCTATTCGGCATACGACTCACAAACTAAGCAAAGTCTAGCGGCTTTTCTGCAATGAGAGGAATAACAATATTGATACACAGTAACTTGTACGTTGGGACATTTAGTTTATAAAGGTACATTATAAGCATTATAATAACTAACTGTTGGACCTAGAATGAGTCATTGACAAATATGAACTCATGTTCCAACGTTATGTCAGTCGCTAATTTACCAATGTTATATTGTGTAGTATTTTTTAAATAATCGGCAGAAAATCGAATTTCCATTGATTGCTAAATTTGGATTTGGATAAGTTGGATTTATTATCACCATGGACGTCTTACAAAGTAATTATCGAGTAAACGTTAGTTACGCCATACTAGGGCCCTGCGAATCGGGCATTTTCATTTCGAATCGAATCGAATCAGCCAAATGATTCCGAATCGCATCGAATCATTATATCAGACGTACCAATAGTAAAGATGTAGATATCACAAAGTCTCGACTGAGTGGCCGTACAAGTATCAATTTACTTACTTCGTAACGACAATAAGTGCTCGTCGGTATATAATGTAAATATTATCCATAAATGGATCAAATTCGCATTTAACCAATTAAGTGTGCATTCTTTGTAGCTATCTCTGCCACAGCATATTGAAATGTTTCATAAGCAATAATGAAGTCAGTAAGCATTCACGTAGCTGAAGTTCGACATCTATATGAAATTTTGCTAGATCAGTTTCATCAGTCGTGCAATGCTTCGGTGGTCTATATAGTATAGCTCAGTCTACAACAGTGTTTGTAATGTGAGGTCTTTTGTTGGTATCATAAGCTATCTACGCGAAAAAGCAATGTTGTCCGTTGCCGCAATGAGTATACAATTGGTGCCAGTAATTCGTTGCAATTCGGATCAGGACAGCCGATTTCGAATCTAATCGAATCAGACAAAAGATTCTGAATCACATCGAATCGAATCGATTCGCAGTGCCCTACGCCATACATACTATGCGAGTTCAATTGTTCGCTATGTAAACTTATATTAGAAATGTTTATGAGATAAATAGTATACTTCGCACAGATAAGTATGCGTGCGGTGATATGAGTATTTTTCAAGCAACAATAAATTAATATACAAATAAAAATACATTTTGTCTGGTACCCGGAAACCATTTTGGCAGCCATCTTTCTTGGTTGACTTTCTGAAACAGCTGAAATCAGCGGCGTAGGGACATGCGACTGCTTCACATAGGGGTCCAATGCCTATTCGTGAGCTTCGCGCGAGCTTCGCGCGCATTTTGATCTTTGAATAAAAGTTATTTAAACGAAAAAAAAAGTATTTAAATCAATTTTTTTCAAGCATTTATTTAATCAAAATAGTGAAACTAACGTGGTTATAACATTCTGCGGCGAAGTAGTCTCGAGTCACCATACCAAATTTGGTTGAAATGGGTCCAAATTCTGGAATACAATTCGAGAATCGACATACATATTTGTGTATAGTACCGAGGTGAATGAGATTCAGAATTGTTCAATTTGGGTCACCAGGTCAAATATGGGCGGAACCAAGGACAGAGATCTTTCCCTCCTTAGTAAATATGAAAACGACATTTCAAGAACCATCAGTTTTGTCTTATATTTGGCATGTAGTGGGTTGAGTTTGGTCAGTGCTATACAATTACAAATTTCAAGGTGAAGACCCCAGTCAACGGAACACCTCTAGTTATGTACTTGTTTATAACTACTTGTTTAAGTCATTTGTCTGTCCAGTCAGGTGAGCGTATCAACAGTCATTGACTGTCTTGTTTCTGAACATTTATTGTAACCTGTTGGAATATGACAGCCAAAATTGGTACACATGGTTAAATCGTGTCGGGGAGTGTTATTGGATATGTCCCGGCCGTTTGTTGTGGCGAATTGAGTCTTTTTAAAGCAACACATATAATTTATGAATTTATTTCAGTCTGGTCACAGGAAACCATACTGACGGCCATCGTTCATGGTTTATAAGAAACTATACACCGAACGGTGTTAGTAATGGATAAAAGTTAAGGTGATAATATACGTGTTGTATTTTTCCATATCATCGGACGGTATTTGTTAAATTTACGTTCATATAGAGGTCCAGTCGCGGGATGTTGGCCAGTTTCTGTGCCGATGCCATGGGCGTACACCGCCGATGGCGGAGTTGTTGACGGGGATGTCAGGCGTGCAAATGTAGAGTGACATATTAGCATTAACTTTTACTATTATCAGTAAAAATAAATTGAGTTCGTGTGTCTGTCAGGCAAAAGGCGACAAAACGACTGAACCCCTCTGGAAATGTGTACATGGGGTCATAGCATGCACGTAACCCGGGGATTAAGGGCGCTAATAAAGTTTATAACTTTCGCTATAAATTATATAGGCGATCAAACGGACGGGCATGCAGATCGGCAGATGTTTTAAAAAATTTACATTTTTTTTAAAATTTGGGAATAGATTTTTTAAACTTGTTTTGCTTTATTCTATTTTATGGATGTTAGTTTTGAAGACTATTATAATATTTAAGGAAGGGGCAGTCCTGTCAACACATTTGGTATTTTGAAAAAATAGTGATTTTGAAGCCATTTTCACGAAGCTTGGTATTATTTCTTTAAAATGGGGAATGTGACCCTAAAAATAATATAATAAAAAAAATCCCTATGTCTTATATATATGTACTTTTAATATTATGACCAATTTGTGCCAGGGGCCGGTGGCTGTACTATTCATGTGTGTTTCCGAATACGTTGATCGAATAAATAGGATTATCATTATTTGTGGCTGAGACATGAGAAGCTACATAATTTTATATGTAATATGTTCTTGTCCAATGGGGGAATTGCATTATGGGTAATTGGGTAGTGTCGTAACAGACTCAATCGTACCGATAGAGTCACGTACATTACTTTCCTTTGAAATTTTAACACGCGTCTCAGTCATTACATACCTCACAGCAGAGTCATGTGTTGGGTTCTCTTCGCTTTCACATTCGGAATCGCCGCCATTACTTTCCTTTGCAATTTCATCACGCGCTTCAGTCAATGCATATCCCAAGAGATTCTGTCCTTTCTGGCCTGGTTAAAAGTAAAAATGGGTTGCTTTAAAAGCTGTAGTCTTACCCCGCTGAATAAAATAGTCCGACACAGATTAGCACATCTGCTGATATTGATATTACCACACCCTTTGGAAAGCATGCGATCGTGTGGTAATCAAAGATGGATTTCGACGAAATTTGACACTTAGAGGTACTTGTGTCCGGGGAGTGTTTTGGACGGGTCAAATCGTGACCCCGGCGTGACCTTGACCTTCAATATGGCAAATCAAAGGTCAAATCAGGTAAGACGGATTGATTTTGACGAAATTGATACCTATGGGTACTTTTGTCAGGGGGTGTTTTGGACGGGTCAAATCGTGACCCCGACCTGACCTTGACCTTCGAAATTGTCAATTCAAGGTCAAATCGGGTAAAACGGACTGATTTCGACGAAATTTGATACCTAGGGGTACCTTTCTCCGGGGAGTGTTTTTGGGCGGGTCAAATCATGACCCCGACCTGACATTTACTTCAAAATAGTCAATTCAAGGTCAAATCGCGCCTTTTGTCGGAAATCAGATGGGAAACAGCCCGGACGAAGTCGGGCCCACCAGCTAGTGTAATAAAAAAGACAGCTTGAAGAATGTAATGTATAACACGAGAAACGGGGAAAACTTGATATATGGAAGTATCCAAATTTCCCACATGGGATTTGAAAGCTAGCTTAAATCATATTATCATTATTTCTATTTATGGCTAATAATATGATCTTGGTGGCGTTACCATTTCTGACTATGGTTTTATTGTCATTCATGCGTATTTGCCTTGATGGCTAATTAAATGCTACGCTCACGAGTTATTTAAGCACACGAATGCTGATGAATGGAATGATATATCCGTCACCAGCATTATGTCTATCTCCCTCCACCTCCTCGCCCATACCACCCTGTCTATCTCCCTCCACCTCCTCGCCCACACCACCCTGTCTATCTCCCTCCACCTCCTCGCCCATACCACCCTGTTCAGACCTGTCTATCTCCCTCCACCTCCTCGCCCATACCACCCTGTCTATCTCCCTCCACCTCCTCGCCCATACCACCCTGTCTATCCCCCTCCACCTCCTCGCCCATACCACCCTGTTCAGACCTGTCTATCTCCCTCCACCTCCTCGCCCATACCACCCTGTCTATCTCCCTCCACCTCCTCGCCCATACCACCCTGTCCATCTCCCTCCACCTCCTCGCCCATACCACCCTGTTCAGACCTGTCTATCTCCCTCCACCTCCTCGCCCATACCACCCTGTCTATCTCCCTCCACCTCCTCGCCCATACCACCCTGTCTATCTCCCTCCACCTCCTCGCCCATACCACCCTGTTCAGACCTGTCTATCTCCCTCCACCTCCTCGCCCATACCACCCTGTCTATCTCCCTCCACCTCCTCGCCCATACCACCCTGTCCATCTCCCTCCACCTCCTCGCCCACACCACCCTGGTCAGACCTCCCTCCACCTCCTCGCCCACACCACCCTGGTCAGACCTCCCTCCACCTCCTCGCCCACACCACCCTGGTCAGACCTCCCTCCACCTCCTCGCCCATACCACCCTGGTCAGACCTGTCTATCTCCCTCCACCTCCTCGCCCATACCACCCTGGTCAGACCTGTCTATCTCCCTCCACCTCCTCGCCCATACCACCCTGGTCAGACCTGTCTATCTCCCTCCACCTCCTCGCCCATACCACCCTGTTCAGACATGTCTATCTCCCTCCACCTCCTCGCCCATACCACCCTGGTCAGACATGTCTATCTCCCTCCACCTCCTCGCCCATACCACCCTGGTCAGACATGTCTATCTCCCTCCACCTCCTCGCCCATACCACCCTGGTCAGACATGTCTATCTCCCTCCACCTCCTCGCCCATACCACCCTGTTCAGACCTGACTTGATGAACTTAATATTCGGATCAAGTCAGAACACTGCCGCGCTTTAGCATGGGCGACTAGCTATTTTTTTAAATACACTTAATTTTAAGAATCAACTAACACAGCCATTAATGTTAAAGGGATACTGTACCAAAATGTTGTTGTTGGTTTCTTTAGTCTCTGAGTTGTAGAATAAGGTAACCAGATTTCCATTATTTTAAAGTCTGTTGAGTACGAAGTAATGTTACGAATGGCAGATTATCCGGAATGCGAAAATACCAATTGTCGTTGTCGAGTAATTTTTGGACAGTTGTCAAGCAAATGTATCAAATAAATGTTATATTACATGTACAATATATATGCATACTATATAGTCCCATATACTCATTAAGTCGTTGTATAGTCACTAGTCAGTGAGTGGCTTGCATTTACTCCCCTAACATATTTTTTTACACGTTCATGTGTGCCACGCTTTGGCCAATCCACTATCCATGAATTATTTTGATTACGTCTTGTACACGTAATTTAATTTATGACTCCAGCCATAAATTAAAATTTATATCAAATTATTAACCTTTATTTTAAGATAACCTATATTAACCTGAACGTTTACAAAATACATCTTCGACTCAAATTACTTAGTGTTCTATATATTATCGATATTAGATCGCTGTTATCACCGGGAATTTATTGAAAATGGCGTTACGATGGGACTCAGATCCATCCATATATGATATATTCTTCTATTTAGGCACAGTTATCAGGAAAAAGTAAGAATATTGGAATATTTTGTTAATAATACATGGACATGGCAAACAATATTAATTTACTAAGAGTATAATCAAATCATATTCTTGTATATCTAAATGATTGTTTGTTGGATTGGGTTATCTCTCTTCAACCAGCTCCATCCATCATCAATAGCCACATGTCGCTACAATAGCTACATATGGCTATAATTGGGAATTGTCAGACCTAAATAGAAGAATATATCATATACGGATGGATATGAGTCCCATATCACATATGCATAACCAATATCTAAACAGATGCATGTACTTAGCTGTTCTTCTCTGATATTCCGCAAGCTGGTGCAACCGAAATGTCATCGGAAGTGATTTCATAAGTTGTAACAACTTAATACCCCACCCTTAATACCCCACCCTTAGTTGTAACAACTTAATACCCCCACCCTTAATACCCCACCCTCAGTTGTAACAACTTAATACCCCACCCTTAACACCCCACCCTTAGTTGTAACAACATAATACCCCACCCTTAATACCCCACCCTTAGTTGTAACAACTTAATACCCCCACCCTTAATACCCCACCCTTAATACCCCACCCTTAGTTGCAACAGCTCGTGGTAATGCATGCATGCAATGCAAATCGGTAAAATATTTTTTTTACGATAGTCAAATGTACCAACAATAGCTATAGTGTTGCTATAATAGGGAATTGCCAGACCTGATTATATTTCCGGTATAATCTCTGGATGGAAATTAGCACACGTCGGTGTGCTTTTTAGACATGTCCTTCATCTTTCTCGCTTTTTGGCATGAAAGCGCTTCTTTGCATAGGATAATTTTATTTACAATACACATACATGGAAAGTACATATACATGTAGTTATATAATATATACGAGTTTCTTGAGATAAGATCCTTGGTGAACTTGTCATATTTCACATATATAGGGGGGGGGGGGCGGCGTTGTTGAAAAAGAAAATCAGAAACGCATGATACTCGTTTTGCCTTTGTCCGTTTTTGGGACCCACATTGACTCAAGTTTGTTTCCGTTTTGCTTATTATTTCCGACCATTTTATAAAGGGAGGTGTCAGGAGGGCTACAGCTCCCTTTCGGGGGGGAGGTTAGCCCTCCTCCCGACGGGGAAATTTGCAATGGTCAGCCCGGGATCATATAACCCCTCCCCTATCGGGGATCATAGCCTCTGCATCGATGAAATCCTGTGTGCTTCTCATTTAATATTTATGTTGTGTAATATAATGTATGTATAATATCTCCACATGGGAGGTAATAAAGATATATATGTACACGAAAACAAACATTTCGCGAAACAAAACAAAAACTGTGAATGTAATTAATTACCTGCATCCTATAATTATATAATACCTGGTTCTCTTTGTTAACATATGTGACCCGCCATATCAAATCCAGTCGTAAGTCGGGATTTTTTTTACCCTGTGCCAATGCATTCTCTTATATATGCGAGTCGACCATAGGTCGCCTCGCATACCTAAGAGAATGCATTGGCCCAACAATTTTAATCATTTGTTTTAAATAAATGTTTCTTACATTTTTTAGGACATAAAATAAAAAATATCCATTACCCTGCAGGGAGCCCCACACATATATAGAAGCATATAGAAGAGTGTCGTCTGCTCATGTTTGTCTGGGGCTCTGTATGGGTGAAATTATAAAATTGTTAAAGAATACAAGAAAAAATTATTAAAATTGTAAACAATTGTTAGGCCAATGCATTCTCTTATATATGCGAGGCGACCTATGGTCGACTCGCATATATAAGAGAATGCATTGGCACAGGGTAAAAAAAATCCCGACTTACGACTGGATTTGATATGGCGGGTCACATATGTTATATAGTTAACGGGTTATAAAATATTAGATATCAATCCAAGATCCCTGTCCGGAAATGCTTCTATCGATTAATATTTATTATATTTCTGGTCTAAAAACGTGTGGTTGTGTAGCTAACGAACACTAGTGGTTACTGATAACAGAGACCATAAATGTTATTGTGTAATTTTGTCACAAATAAACGTTATTTAGACTCGTTATCGCTTATAACTATGGAATAAACAATAAAAACAATCAATCTGGGACATTTGACGTTCGGAGCATAGCTATGGGAACACTCTAATGATCTCTATCACTATATGGTATCGCGTGAATGGCCTGTTCTAAAAATAGAACAATAAAGTGTCCCACTTAATCATCTCATTTTATAATAACAAATTTGAAATAAAATCAATATTAATTGATAGAAGCGTTTCCGATCGACACGGGTCTTCAATTCATATTTATTAATTTATACCCACGAAACTCTTTCAAAATTGTGATATGAAGAGATAAATGATTTGCACACAGCTCAATCACAGCCAATCGTACACATACCTCGTCATCATGTGGTGAATATTTTCACATGCGATGAAACACTTTTGTTTACAAGTTTGTATGTGTTAAAGATGTATAATCCGAATTAACCCTTTACCCAACAAACCGGCCAAAACCGGCCCTTTACCCAACAAACCGGCCAAAACCGGCCCTTTACCCAACAAACCGGCCAAATAAAGCTTCAACAGCCTAAAATATCTTCGGTCTGTCTGAATAGAACCATACAAATATGGATATCATTGGAACCGGCTCCTTGACCACATTGTGATCGTTACAGTTATGCCCTGTGCCAATGCATTCTCTTATATATGCGAGTCGACCATAGGTCGCCTCGCATATATAAGAGAATGCATTGGCCTAAAAAAAATCTTTTTTTAACACTTTTTACCATTTTTTCTTACATTCTTTAACAATTTTATAATTTTTAATGTGTTAAGCCAATGCATTCTCTTATATATGCGAGGCGACCTATGGTCGACTCGCATATATAAGAGAATGCATTGGCACAGGGCCGTTCTGTTGGGTAAAGGGTTAACGCTCGCAAATTACTATTTCCTTGGCTTCGGGTGTAAAAACTATATGATTCGAGTCGAGCAACCCACCCATCAAAGTTCAGAGTGATCAGATATCGATGTTTGAAATCTATTATTTTTCACCACCGATAATTTTAGGTGACCCAGTAAACAGTCGACAAGAAGACTGTATCGCACCAAATTTCGGATGAAGATGGATAACTCTAAAATCAAATGGCTTTTTTTGTGTCAGATATTAAATTTTGACAAACCGGCAAAACTTCGTTGAAAAAAATGTTGATACATAACAGGTTTTGGGCAATTTTATACTATAGTTGACTGTGGTCAGCATTATTTTTGGGCAAATAATCGATTCTGATACCTAAAGCGGCATTTCAAAAAAACGTTGTTGTTGTTGGAATCTGATGATATGGGACCCTCGCATCGTATTGAGTACCTTTAACGACAATGTAAGACTAAACGTATCATATATATAAGGGTGTTTTGGACTTCACACCGCTCTTATTGTTTTGGGACTATTAGTGGAATGTATCTGCACCAGTTGAGAGTTAGCTGTATACGTGTATTTTATGGTAGAGCCAGCCATTACGAGTTAGCGCAGGTCACAACGCCCCAGACGCTGTGTTTGCTGGATAAACCGCTATCTACATTCGGCGGGTAGGATTCCTGTCCAAGAGCTATACTATTGTTACACATACCAATAACTCGTGGTATAATTATTATTGTACCAATGGTAATTCTAGCAGACCATATAGAGTAAGCCAATACGATCATCACGTGTTCGTGTACGTCATAATGTCCCGTAAGACCGCGTGCGTAAAACAGCTATCTACTTTTGCTGGATCGGATTCCTGACCAAATACTATCGTTACACGTATTGCTGATAACTCGTGGTGTATATATCAAATTGCGAAAACAACTCTGCGTCATGTGGTTCAGATGTTTGGTCCAATAGAACGATGGGTGTATATTAAATTACCCGCACAACACGAGGGCGTATCACAAACACAAAAACTCTCAACGTGTTCAGGACTTGCATATACATTCTTCAGAGAAACCAAACAAGGTACGTTGACTAATTAACACCGCCCCTAGCAAGCTGCAAAACAGAGTTCAGCCCCCTCGCTACACGATATCTGAACGCTGCCGGCACGTGTAATTTCTTAATTAAATCTAACTTTTTTATTGAAGTGTTTTGCCAGTTACAATTCATTCTGGCTTGATCTTGACCACTTTCAAATGAATATGGACAGTTCAGTTTCTCAGAATAATGCAGAATGAATTGTAACATACATAAGTCTCAAAAAAATAAATGCGAGATTTCTTCACGTTACGTGTAGGTGCGGGCAGCGGTAAGTCCTGCGTAGGGGACTGAACTCTGCATGGAGCTTGCGCCCCTAGTTGTCTCTCGATTATAGCGTAGTCCCTGGGAATCACTTATTATAAAATGTATTAACTGTAAGATGTAAAGTGATGTGATACACTCCGGTAGGCTGATCAAATAGAACGGAGAAACGTATTGTTTAAAGTAGTTATTTTTACGCATATTAATCCAAATTTACAGTGCCCACACGTCATTCTTATATATTAATTAAATGCAATGACTCTCATTGGCGAAATAATTTGCGTTAGTTTATCGCCGATCGAAGCGTCCCGAATCGAGATGTAAATATTTACAATTAAGTGTAGTTCAAACAATGATATCTATGGAGCGATATGGTTTATTTCTTTGAAATTTTCGGTGATGCTAGTAAAATGCTACATTCCCACACTTGGCATAGCGCCTGAGTACTAACTTATCAGTTTCTCGCACCGAACAAGTCCATAATATGTCGTTATATAGATAAATCATTATACAATAAATTAAATACCAGTTAGGAAACACTGAAGTTTATCCACCATTAATGCTTGGTGACATAATTACGTGGGCTCCCTGGGGATGTCACAGACAACCTCACACAACAATGAGAAAATAGAAATCAGCATATTTGTGTTATTTGTGTTATTTGTGTTATTTGTGACATCACAATAAGGGTACGTTCATACGCTGGCAAGTTTGCACGGTATGTTTTTGCAGGCATTTCGTCATAGAAAACCAAATGGTGCCTTAATATGAACGGAAACATGCAAATAACCTGCACCTTTACCAAAGCAAAAGACATGAGAAGTAAATTTATGTAGTTTCACTTGTAACGGTGCTACTGGAATTTGCCTTCAAATACCTGTATGATTTATTCTTGCGAGATAATTGCATGCTATTTACAGGCAAAATCCAGTAGCATCGCCACAAGTGGAACAACATAGATTTGACTTCGCACGTACATGTAGTTAGCTGTGGTACAGATGCATCTTATATGGTTGTTTCCGTTCATATTCTGGCACCATATCGTTTTCTACGACACAATGCCCGCAAACCATACCGTGCAAATTTGCCAGTGTGTGAACGTACCCTATGTTGAGGAGACGCCACTTTCTCTCAAAAATACTGGGGATTACACACATGCCTCAAAAAATAAATTTATAGCAAAAAATGGTAATCTACCAAGCACAGTTAAAGATTCATAATCCGATTTAACGCCCCTAAATTATACTATTTCTTCGGCTTCGGGGGTAAACAATATTAAATTTGAGTCGAGGAACCCACCCATCAAAGCACAGAGTGATCAGATTTCGAGTTTTGAAATCTGCTATTTTCAACACTTCGAATATTTTGCGGCCTGGCAAATATTCGACGAATGCCGACCGACATACTCTCGATACCAAATTGCGTTGAATAAAATGTTGATATATGTGACCCGCCATATCAAATCCTGTCGTAAGTCGGGATTTTTTTTACCCTGTGGCAATGCATTCTCTTATATATGCGAGTCGACCATAGGTCGCCTCGCATATATAAGAGAATGCATTGGCCTAACAATTTTATCATGATTTTTAAATAAAATTTTCTTACAATTTTTAGGACATAAAATAAAAAAAACATCCATTACCCTGCAGGGAGCCCCACACATATATAGAAGCATATAGAAGAGTGTCGTCTGGTCATGTTTGTCTGGGGCTCTGTATGGGTGAAATTATAAAATTGTTAAAGAATACAAGAACAAATTATTAAAATTGTAAAACATTGTTAGGCCAATGCATTCTCTTATATATGCGAGGCGACCTATGGCCGATCGCATATATAAGAGAATGCATTGGCACAGGGTATAAAAATCCCGACTTACGACTGGATTTGATATGGCTGGTCACATATAACACTTTTTGAGTAATGTTATAGTTGACATTGGTTAGGATTATGATTTGGCAATTAATCGATTTTGATAACTTAAGCGGCATTTCAAGAAATGTTTTTGTTGTTAGAATCTAATGTTATGGGGACCATCGAATCGGATTATGTACCTTTAAATATTATGACTGACTTATGCTATGGCTACTTTAGACGATACAAACCATAAATTCTTGTGTTCTATATGTGGCTATTAACGACTAAGACACTGTGCTTCTGTTGTCTTACCTAGAAACCAACGAACCAACATTCGAGCATTCAACTCCATATAACAATTTTTATCATTTTCTTTATCATTTTTTCTTACATTCTTTAACAATTTTTATCATTTTTTCTTCTATTGTTCAACAATTTAATAATTTTTTCTTATATTCTTTAACAATTATCATTTTTTTTATCAGTTTTTCTTACATTCTTTAACAATTTTATCATTTTTTATCATTTTTTCTTACATTCTTTATCAATTATAAAAAATATTATCAAATTTGTTAGGACAATGCATTCTCTTATATATCCGAGGCGACCTATATATGGTCGACTCGCGTATATAAGATAATGCATTGGCACAGGCTTACACATATGAAACGGGAACCTTCAGTGTTTCCTATATATAACTGGGTATTTTATTTATTAAAAATAATTTATGTAATTAAAGATGCATAAACCGAATTAACGCTCGTAAATTACTATTTCATTGGCTTCGGGGGTAAAACATATCTGTTTCGAGTCGAGGAACCCACCCATCAAATCTCAGAGTGATCAGATATCGATGTTTGAAATCTATTATTTTTTCACCACCGATCATTTTAAGTGGCCCAGTAAACAGTCAACGACAAGACGTTCTCTGACCAAATTGTGGATAACAGGTTTTGGGCAATTTTTTACTATAGTTGACTGTGGTTAGCATTATTTTTGGGCAATTACTCGATTCTGTTAACTGAAGCGGCATTTAAAAAAATGTTGTTTTTGTTGGAATCTGATGATATGAGTACCCCTTAAAGTGTAACGTTTATAACTTATAAATAATCCCTTGGAATATCACTTATTATAAAATCTATTAAATGTACCTTTGAAATAGATCAATCCTTTAATATATAAAATATATATTTGAGAATGTCTGTATGTCTGTCTGCCTGTCTGTCTGTCTTTATCTCCGCAATATAATTTAACGGGTGACTATCTAGGCGGCTCTGGTGTGGGAGGGGGTCTGACAGGGGTAACGCTTAACGAGGAAGATACTAGTGAAGCTTAAAGGTACTCAATCCGATTCGATGGTCCCCATGTCATCAGGTTCCAACAACAACAACGACATTTTTTAAACTGCCGCTTCAATTATCAGAATCGATTAATTACCCCAAAAGAATGCTAACTTTAGTATAAAATTGCCCAAAACCTGTTATTTATCAACATTTTGGTCAACGAAATTTTGCCGGTTTGTCAAATATCTGACACAAAAAAGCCGCTTAACTTTAGAGTTATCCATCTTCATCCGCAATTTGGTTAGATAAATTCCTTTTGTCGACTGTTTACTGGGCCACGTAAAATTAAAATAAAAGATTTCAAACATCACTCTGAGCTTTGATGGGTGTGTTCCTCGACTCGAATCAAATATTTTTTACCCCAGAAGCCAAGGAAATAGTAATTTGCGAGCGACATTTCGGATTGAGTACCTTTAAGTGCCAATGTACTCGTCTGAATGTATGGAAAGCCACACTCACAACAAACGTTTTTAAAGTGACGCTGTCGGGGTGAAGAATAAAAATGGGAGGGACACCAATTTCGATGACACTATTGTCGCCGATTTCCACTAAACTTATTATAGATTTCTGTATCATATTGGGAATCTTATGGTGTCGTTCAAAGATACATTAGTGCCGCTGTCCGAGTTGGGGATGGGGTTCGGGGTGTTGGCGCCAACGTGAATAAAGATTTTTTTTGTAGCCGATTTCTTCCAAACTTATATATATCAGAGTTATGGAGGTGCGGATTTAGTATATTAGTGTTCATTGCTTCATAGATGGGGTTCCTGAAGCTGGATCGAATTTCGAAATTCGGTGGAGATTCGCGTGAAGTTAGATTGAAGTTCGAAGTTCGGATTGAAATTCAAACTCTCATTTGTTTTGCCTCAACTACTTTGTTGTGTTCCAAATTCGCGCCCCCCTTCTCGAATTTTGGGTAAAAAGTGATTTTGTTTCACATTTTCTGAGACTGCTGGACTTAGAAAATGTAGCTACCGCGCTGGACTTAGAACATTTCACGTTCAATATTTGATAGGTGGTGCTAAAGGGAAGTGGCACTGTTTATGGCTGGATTGAGCTGAACTTGGCATTTTTGATACTTTCCGTCAGAGAATCCAGCAAACTAACGCTCAGATTCGAGATATTACTCGATATATAGCTTTATATTTCAATCTGAATTTCAATCTGGGCGAATTTAGATCTGGATTGAATTTCGAAATTCAGATTGAGATTCAAACTCTAATTTTATTTTCCTCGAGTTTTTTGTTGTGTTCCAATTCGTGCTCCCCTTCAGGAATTTTGGGTCAAAGGTGATTTTTTTTCTCACTTTTTCAAAGATACTGCTCGCTGGCCTTAGACAATTTCGAGTTCAATATTGAGGTAGGGGTGGTGTTGAAGGGGAGTGATACCGTTTATGACTGGATCGAGCTGAAACTTGGTAACTAAGAAATATTTTCCTTAAGATAATCCAGCAGACTAACGCTCACATTCGAGAAATTACTCGATCTATAGCTTTGAATTTCATTCTGAATTTCAATCTGGGCGAATTTAGATCTGGATTGAAGTTCGAAATTCAGATTGAAATTCAAACTCTAATTTGTTTGGCCTCAAGTTTTTTGTTGTGTTCCAATTCGTGCTCCCCTTCTCGAATTTTGGATGAATATTTTTTTTTGCACTTTTTCTGAGATACCGCTGGAATTAGAAAATTTCGCGTTCAATATTTAGTAAGGTAGGGTTGTGCTAAAGGGAAGTGGCATTGTTTATGGCTGGATCGAGCTGAAGCTTGGTATTTTTGATAATTTCTGTAAGATAATCCAGCAGACTAACGCTCACATTCGAGAAATTACTCGATATATAGCTTTGAATTTCAATCTGAATTTCAATCTCGGCGAATTTAGATTTAGATTGAAATTCAAACCCTAATTTAATTTGCCTCAAGTTCTTTGTTCTTCGTACTCCCCTTCTCGACCTTTGGGTCAAAAGTGATTGTTTTCACTTTTTCTGAGATACACCTGGACTTAGACAATTTTGCGTTCAATATTTGAGTGGTGGTGTTGAAGGGAAGTGGCACTGTTTATAACTGGATCGAGCTGAAACTTGGTATTTTTTATACTTTCCGTAAGAGAATCCAGCAAACTAACGCCCACATTGAAATTCAAAGCTATAGATCGAGTAATTTCTCGAAGCTGAGCGTTAGTTTGCTGGATTCTCTTACGGAATGTATCCAAAATAAAAAAATTCAGCTCGATCCAGCCATAAACAGTGCCACTTCCCTTAGCACCACCTCTCGAATATTGAACGCGAAATTTGCCAAGTCCAGCGGTATTTCAGAAAAAGTAAAAACAATCACTTTTTACCCAAAATTCGAGCAGCGGGGGGGGGGGGGGGGGGGGGGCGGGGAGGGGGTGGAGGGGGGGGGGGGCAGGCATTGGAACAAAACAAAGAACTTGAGGCAAAAACAATTAGAGTTTGAATTTTCAATTTTGAATTTATCTGGATTGGAGTTCGAAAATCAGATTGAAATTCAAACTTTAATATGTTTTGCCTCATGTTCTTTGTTTTGTTCAAATTCGTGCTCCCCTTCTCGAACTTTGGGTGAAAAGTGATTTTTTTTCTCACTTTTTCTGAGATACTGCTGGAAAATTTCGCCATACCTGGACTTAGACAATTTTGCGTTCAACATTTGAGTGACGGTGCGCTGGTGCGAAGTGGCACTGTTTATGGCTGGATCGAGCTGAAACTTGGTATCTTTGATACCTTCCGTAAGAGAATCCAGCAAACTAACGCTCAGATTAGAGAAATTACTCGATCTTTAGCTTTGAATTTCAATCTGGGCGAATTTAGATCTGGATTGAAGTTCGAAATTCAGATTGAAATTCAAACTAAATTGTTTTGCCTCAGGTTCTTTTTTGTGTTCCAATTCGTGCTCCCATTCTCGAACTTTGGGTCAAAAGTGATTTTTTTTCCACTTTTTCTGGAAATGGCACTGTTTATGGCTGGACCGAGCTGAAACTTGGTATTTTTGAAACTTTCCGTAAGATAATCGAGCAAACTAACGCTCAGATTCGAGAAATTACTCGATCTATAGCTTTGAATTTTAATCTGAATTTCATTCTGGACGAATTTAGATCTGGATTGAAGTTCGAAATTCAGATTTAAATTCAAACTCTAATTTGTTTTGCCTCAAGTTCTTTGTTGTGTTAAAATTCATGCCCTCCCTTCTCGAATTTAGGATCAAAAGTGATTGTTTTCACTTTTTCTGAGATACCGCTGGACTTGGAACATTTGGCGTTCAATATCTGAGTGGCACTTTTTTCACTTTTTCTGAGACTGCTGGATTGATAGTGTCATGGGATATATACCGTTGACGTCCTATGTCTTATGAGGGCACTAATAATTAATGTTACTAAATAATTAATTATATTGCGAAAATGCGGTTTGGAATAAATGGTCGTTGGTAATTGATTCACAGTATAAATTGACAAGAGGAGTGTCATGGGAAGACCTAAGGGACTCTACCATACACATATTAGCATTTGCTCCACAATTATGCGTAACTTGCTGCCCCTCTTTATTTGACACCAGTTCCCTCTTTGATAATCAAGATTTTTTTTCCGAGCAAGCTCACAAATCATGGCATGGCATGTCGAGAACGAAAGAATGAGATGAATGACATTTTATTGGAATTGACCTAAATCGAATGTTGTCTAAACTCGGGAAAGGTATGTCAAATTTCGCCACCGCGCTGGACTTAGACCATTTCACGTTCAATATTTGAACTGAAATATTACGAATGCATAAAAATATATCACAAAAATCAAATAAAACCAATAAATGTGAAACACACTTCTTTAACAGTTGTACCCGTGGACAAATTCTCATATCTTATCGAAATGAACATGTCGCGAAAAATTGATAAAAACATTTTTTTTCGTCGATTTCTGTTCAAATTTCACAACCTCGACAAATGTTGACCGAATTAAATCACTTGAACAATTATATCTTCTCAACTGTCCTATTTATATGGGGACGTGACTCAAGATATCATATCGTTATACAGCAAATTAAAGCACATAGATAAAACATACATATAATCTTACAAAATGAGGGACATTGAACTGTCAGAGGCAAGCCTTGAAATAGGGTGTCTGTCATTTGCAGAATGAGGTCCCCAGAGGGTGAATTTAGTGATGCTACCCCGCATAGCGGGCTAGCATCACCAAATTCACCCTCTGAGGACCTCATTCTGCTTAAACCTCAGCAGAATGAGGTTCCCAGAGGGTGAATTTGATGATGCTAGCCCGCTATGCGGGGTAGCATCACTAAATTCACCCTCTGGGGACCTCATTCTACAAATGACAGACACCCTATTTCAAGGCTTGGTCAGAGGATGGAATGTTAGCATAGATTATAACACAATTGAGTCTGTTCCATTCAATATATTTTCCCCAAAATACAATTTATCAATAGAGATGGAAATGTATAGAAGGCCTGTTCAAAAATAGCGGGCACAGTGTGCGGCCAAATATAGTTTCTGCTGAGATATAAGCAAACACAGTTAGTTGCACGTGAATTTTCAAGATACAGTGAATTTCTTTATTTTTTTCAACAGACTCACAGCCTAACCTAAGCAACTTAAAATCTTGCTCTGTGTCGGGCAAGATGATCGCGATTCCAACTGTCATCGCGGTGTCATCGCGGTGTCATCGCGGTGTCATCACATTCTGACCGACATTTTCAATATTTTAGTTTCAAGATGCTGGTGCAATTATTCACATTGGTATGTTTAATATCGATGGATTTCGGAGCCGCACAGGACGATCGTCGTAAACACAACGCGAGAGATGATAGCGTACCGACCGACGGTCCCCCGATTAACATGACAACAACAACAACAGCAGCAACAAACACAACATTCTATAGCTCAAAGGAGGACAAATCACATTGCGATAAAGCCATTCCTCAGCGTCACATCCTGGTCGAGCACGGAGATTTAACGGCCTATATCGTCGAATCTGAGGTCACGGATCAGCCAGGTATACAGCACTGCTCTAAGTTATCGACTCCTTAACCACAGCAGAATTATGGGTAACTTTTCAGGATATAGTCGGAAATATGGCTTGCTGCCATTCATCGGCACGCTCTTCTTAGGCCAATGCATTATCTACCTATGGTCGACTCGCATATATTTGAGAATGCATGCACATGAAGCTTTCCGATGAATGGGAACAAGCCATATTTCCGACTAAATCCTGAACAGTTACCCAAACTTCTGCTGTCGTCAAGGAGCCGACTACTTAGGGCATTACTGTAGATGTATATGACTCCATGCAATATTTTATTCATATATGCATTCAAAGGCATGCATGTGCACGGGTGACCTTCGTTGTACATGTAGGTTATACTTTTACCAAATCAAGAATTTCCTCAAGAATATACTAACAGTATAGTATAATGATAATTATGAATGCGATATTACCCACAAAACACACTTTGTGTGAATCGAGCATTTGTTTATATACAACACGTACATAGTGTGCGATAAGCAAAACACTCAACACCGTGGCGATTTTTTGGGGTGAGTGTCAATATAACCAAAGTACACTTAGTGGGGTCTCCCCGGTGTAGAGTGTTTTTCATATCGCACATTCTTTACTCACTGTACTGTGTCATAAGACTTTTGTTCACTAACAAGGTGTATGCAGGTTCCTGACAATAACATGCTATTTATGCGATATATATGATTGGTATAAGAACAACATCTGACTATATTTTAATAATCTGTCTGTTTATGGCGTGCACAGTATTTTGTATACGATATTGTTTGTTGCATGCACTCCAGAGCGCAATCATATGAGTAACTATTAATTGGTTAGCCTGCATGGGTTGATGCAGGTGTGTTGTTTTTCGTTTCTATACTTAAATGGTACGATAGCAATTTAATTTCAAACAAATGATTTTATTTTGTGAAAACGACCATATACATTAATGCTCTAAATAATCGACTCCTTAACCATAGCAGAATTATGGCTAACTTTTCAGGATTTAGTCGGAAATATGGCTTGTTGCCATTCATCGGAAAGCTCGATTAGTTCTATGAGTTGGTCATTCGTAAAACCAACATATTTTATATTCTATAATTACAATCATGGGTATATAATATATGATCTTGAGCGCGTTACCATTTCTGACTATGGTTTTCTTGTTTCATTATGTAGTCGACGGAAAGTGGTCTAATTGGGATGAGACTGAATGCCTGGTGACCTGTGGGCGTGGTTACTATGTTCGTACTCGGACCTGCACCAACCCACCACCTTATAACGGGGGAGAACAGTGCGGCGGAAAATCTATACAGATGGCGGGTTGTTGGAAGGCGGACTGTCCAGGTGAGTATTGTAGGCTATGCAGGGATATAGCTCTCTCCATCGCCCTGTTTAATCAAACCAAGCTGTTCAACTGAGTGCAAAGAGTACATCATATTATAAATTTATAATAATTTAAACTGGTGAAATAATGGGGGAATGGATTTTTGAGAGTGAAACATTTATTTAACTAGATGCTGTGCACGTGGTTCTGTTTTAAACTAAAGAAGAAATAGAATCTATGTGAAGAAGTTTCTATAAAAAAAATGATAATAAAGAAGCTTTCCAAAGAAGATGAGGCCTAAGTAGAATGAGGTCCCAGAGGATAAATTTAGTTATGCTAGCCCGCTATGCAGGATAGCGTCACTAAATTCACCCTCTGGGGACCTCATTCTGCAAATGACAGGCACACCGAACTCAGGCTTGCTCAGACACAACATTTCAGACTCTCAACTTGACATATTTCACAGCTGTTGTAGTTTTGGGGTTTTCCAGATAAATTTTGGCTGTTGGATAGCCCTGACGTACACATGGGGATTTATTTTAAAAAGTAAACGCATGACCTATGATTTTTATTGCATTTTCGTGATAAACTGGTGTCAATCTAGCTGGGTAAACATCACATGAGTGACCTGCAGGCTTCAATTCAGTGAATTTGGCTGAAACGTTAACACTGTCTTCTATGGGAAACCATTTTGTTCAGTGATTCCCAGCCATGTGAGCGCGAACTGTCGAACTGCGCAGGTGAGTCCAAATTACAAGATAGAGTTCGCTCCCTTACTATGTTCGATCAATCGAAACTATGACGTGAGTGTTAACTAAACGATGACGTTCTCTCCCTGACTGTTCGATAAAACCAATATGCACACGTGACCGTGGTGTAACAGAATGATGTTCGCCCCATAATGATTTAGTTTTGTTTAAAGGTACTCAGTCCGATCAGACGTTCTTAAATTACTATTTATTTGGCTTCGGGGGTAAAAAATATTTGATTCGAGTCGAGGTAATAATAACCACTTGATTTTAGCGTTAACCGACACATGCATGGCCGTCCGCTTGACCACGGGTTTCTGGGCCACTTATTATGGCACATCTTGAGAAACAAAAACACTTCAAAAATCGATATCTGATCACTCTGAGCTTTGATGGGTGGGCTCCTTGTCTCGAATAAAATATTGTTTTTCCCCCGAAGCCAAAGAAATAGTAATTTAGGAGCGTATGGTCGGATTAAGTACCTTTAATGTGCATGACTATCTGTCATTGCTGAAACGAGCCATATGCATCTAGTTACCACCTTAACGTCCGCACCCCTCGACAAATCATAAAAACTACACGTTTAGAGACACCTAAAGTTTACACGAATCTCATTTCATTGCGGTTCCTGCTAATTTTGTGCTCCTCGTGTATACAAATGTAGAGATTTTTGTTTTCGCCTGGTCGCTGGGGGTTTTATTTATAGAAATGGGAATTTTTGGGACTGATTTAAAAGTCGAACTGCGAACCGGAGGCCGAGTCCGGTGAAAGGTGTAGTTGGGAATTTCAATTCCGTTTATTGTCCTTTATATTTATTTTGTCCTAGCGGCTAGAACGACGATAAACCCTAACAAACCAAACCAATTATATTATTATGCCAATAATGTTTATTTTTGGTTTGTGTCAATTACAAATAAAAGAAATGAAAAAGGATAATTTGTAAGTCTTATATTTCAACTTGTATAGACATTTTTCGTTTTGCAGCCGACTGGGGGTTGTGGTCGGAGACGGCCGAGTCGATCGCCGGTTTGTTAACTAGGTGCTGGTTGCTATTGTTATTTTAACTGAATTCTGAGTTGGTCATTCTATAATTACAATAATGGGCATATAATATATGATCTTGAGCGCGTTACCATTTCTGACATTGGTTTTCGTGTTTACAGTTGATGGTGGTTGGTCTCACTGGAACGACGGTGGGTGCAGTACAACCTGCGGCTTGGGGAGACAGACACGCACCAGAACGTGCACAAATCCGACACCGGCATCCAGCGGGAAAACATGCCCAGATTCCAACACAGATGTGGCGCTATGCGAACAACCAGCGTGTCCAGGTACCACACCTACATTCGAACCGCCTTTAGTATGCACGTCTGCCTCACGGCTGGCTCCTTCTACCTATATAACAGTTTTATCTCTATATGTATTTAAACTAAAAGGAGAACAGATATAGTGATATATATAGCGTTTAAGGTCCCATAAAAATGCGTCATAAAGCGTGTGGTTAAGTGTGACTTTATAAGTGCCCATTTGAAGTACCCGTTTACCTGGTTCTGCTGACATATTCTTGTATTGTGTGTTGGGCGCTGATGATACTATTGAGTCCTTGGGGGAATTTTAAACACTTTTATTTAAAAAAAAGGGAAAAAAAGGAGAACAAAAAATTCAGTCTGGAAGAGAAATGTACCGGTAAATCAATTTGTTGATACAGTCAGTATAATCAAAACAGTCACAACACCTAGATTTTGAATATGTGAGCGCGGTAACAAGATGATGTTCGCCCCCTTATGATTCATATTTGTTCAATGTGTATGACTATCTATCATTGCTGAAACGAGCCATCTACATCTAGTTATACCACGTTAATGTCCGCACCTCTCGATAAATCATACGAACTGGACGTTTTAGAGACACCAAAAGTTTACACGAATCTCATTTCATTGCGGTTCATGTTAATTTACAGTTGATGGTGGTTGGTCTCATTTAATTGCGGTTCATGTTAATTTACAGTTGATGGTGGTTGGTCTCATTTCATTGCGGTTCATGTTAATTTACAGTTTATGGTGGTTGGTCTCATTTAATTGCGGTTCATGTTAATTTACAGTTGATGGTGGTTGGTCTCATTTAATTGCGATTCATGTTAATTTACAGTTGATGGTGGTTGGTCTCATTTAATTGCGGTTCATGTTAATTACAGTTGATGGTGGTTGGTCTCATTTAATTGCGGTTCATGTTAATTTACAGTTGATGGTGGTTGGTCTCATTTAATTGCGGTTCATGTTAATTTACAGTTGATGGTGGTTGGTCTCATTTAATTGCGGTTCATGTTAATTTACAGTTGATGGTGGTTGGTCTCATTTAATTGCGGTTCATGTTAATTACAGTTGTTGGTGGTTGGTCTCATTTAATTGCGGTTCATGTTAATTTACAGTTGATGGTGGTTGGTCTCATTTAATTGCGGTTCATGTTAATTTACAGTTGATGGTGGTTGGTCTCATTTCATTGCGGTTCATGTTAATTTACAGTTGATGGTGGTTGGTCTCATTTCATTGCGGTTCATGTTAATTTACAGTTGATGGTGGTTGGTCTCATTTCATTGCGGTTCATGTTAATTTACAGTTTATGGTGGTTGGTCTCATTTAATTGCGGTTCGTGTTAATTTACAGTTGATGGTGGTTGGTCTCATTTAATTGCGGTTCATGTTAATTTACAGTTTATGGTGGTTGGTCTCATTTAATTGCGGTTCGTGTTAATTTACAGTTGATGGTGGTTGGTCTCATTTAATTGCGGTTCGTGTTAATTAACAGCTGATGGTGGTTGGTCTCATTTAATTGCGGTTCACGTTAATTTACAGTTTATGGTGGTTGGTCTCATTTAATTGCGGTTCGTGTTAATTTACAGTTGATGGTGGTTGGTCTCATTTCATTGCGGTTCGTGTTAATTTACAGTTGATGGTGGTTGGTCTCATTTCATTGCGGTTCATGTTAATTTACAGTTGATGGTGGTTGGTCTCATTTAATTGCGGTTCATGTTAATTTACAGTTGATGGTGGTTGGTCTCATTTAATTGCGGTTCATGTTAATTTACAGTTGATGGTAGTTGGTCTCATTTAATTGCGGTTTATGTTAATTGACAGTTTATGGTGGTTGGTCTCATTTCATTGCGGTTCATGTTAATTTACAGTTGATGGTGGTTGGTCTCATTTAATTGCGGTTCATGTTAATTGACAGTTTATGGTGGTTGGTCTCATTTAATTGCGGTTCATGTTAATTTACAGTTGATGGTGGTTGGTCTCATTTAATTGCGGTTCATGTTAATTGACAGTTTATGGTGGTTGGTCTCATTTATTTGCGGTTCATGTTAATTTACAGTTGATGGTGGTTGGTCTCATTTAATTGCGGTTCATGTTAATTTACAGTTGATGGTGGTTGGTCTCATTTCATTGCGGTTCATGTTAATTTACAGTTGATGGTGGTTGGTCTCATTTAATTGCGGTTCGTGTTAATTTACAGTTGATGGTGGTTGGTCTCATTTAATTGCGGTTCATGTTAATTTACAGTTTATGGTCGTTGGTCTCATTTCATTGCGGTTCATGTTAATTTACAGTTGATGGTGGTTGGTCTCATTTAATTGCGGTTCATGTTAATTTACAGTTGATGGTGGTTGGTCTCATTTAATTGCGGTTCATGTTAATTTACAGTTGATGGTAGTTGGTCTCATTTAATTGCGGTTTATGTTAATTGACAGTTTATGGTGGTTGGTCTCATTTCATTGCGGTTCATGTTAATTTACAGTTGATGGTGGTTGGTCTCATTTAATTGCGGTTCATGTTAATTGACAGTTTATGGTGGTTGGTCTCATTTAATTGCGGTTCATGTTAATTTACAGTTGATGGTGGTTGGTCTCATTTAATTGCGGTTCATGTTAATTGACAGTTTATGGTGGTTGGTCTCATTTATTTGCGGTTCATGTTAATTTACAGTTGATGGTGGTTGGTCTCATTTAATTGCGGTTCATGTTAATTTACAGTTGATGGTGGTTGGTCTCATTTCATTGCGGTTCATGTTAATTTACAGTTGATGGTGGTTGGTCTCATTTAATTGCGGTTCATGTTAATTTACAGTTGATGGTGGTTGGTCTCATTTAATTGCGGTTCATGTTAATTTACAGTTTATGGTCGTTGGTCTCATTTCATTGCGGTTCATGTTAATTTACAGTTGATGGTGGTTGGTCTCATTTAATTGCGGTTCGTGTTAATTTACAGTTGATGGTGGTTGGTCTCATTTAATTGCGGTTCATGTTAATTTACAGTTGATGGAGGTTGGTCTCATTTAATTGCGGTTCATGTTAATTTACAGTTGATGGTGGTTGGTCTCATTTAATTGCGGTTCGTGTTAATTTACAGTTGATGGTGGTTGGTCTCATTTCATTGCTGTTCATGTTAATTTACAGTTGATGGTGGTTGGTCTCATTTAATTGCGGTTCGTGTTAATTGACAGTTTATGGTGGTTGGTCTCATTTCATTGCGGTTCGTGTTAATTTACAGTTGATGGTGGTTGGTCTCATTTCATTGCGGTTCATGTTAATTTACAGTTGATGGTGGTTGGTCTCATTTCATTGCGGTTCGTGTTAATTTACAGTTGATGGTGGTTGGTCTCATTTCATTGCGGTTCATGTTAATTTACAGTTGATTGTGGTTTGTCTCATTTCATTGCGGTTCATGTTACTTTACAGTTGATGGTGGTTGGTCTCATTTAATTGCGGTTCATGTTAATTTACAGTTGATGGTGGTTGGTCTCATTTAATTGCGGTTCATGTTAATTTACAGTTGATGGTGGTTGGTCTCATTTCATTGCGGTTCGTGTTAATTTACAGTTGATGGTGGTTGGTCTCATTTAATTGCGGTTCATGTTAATTTACAGTTGATGGTGGTTGGTCTCATTTAATTGCGGTTCATGTTAATTTACAGTTGATGGTGGTTGGTCTCATTTAATTGCGGTTCATGTTAATTTACAGTTGATGGTGGTTTGTCTCATTTAATTGCGGTTCATGTTAATTGACAGTTTATGGTGGTTGGTCTCATTTCATTGCGGTTCATGTTAATTTACAGTTGATGGTGGTTGGTCTCATTTAATTGCGGTTCATGTTAATTTACAGTTGATGGTGGTTGGTCTCATTTCATTGCGGTTCATGTTAATTTACAGTTGATGGTGGTTGGTCTCATTTCATTGCGGTTCATGTCAATTTACAGTTGATGGTGGTTGGTCTCATTTAATTGCGGTTCATGTTAATTTACAGTTGATGGTGGTTGGTCTCATTTAATTGCGGTTCATGTTAATTGACAGTTTATGGTGGTTGGTCTCATTTAATTGCGGTTCATGTTAATTTACAGTTGATGGTGGTTGGTCTCATTTAATTGCGGTTCATGTTAATTTACAGTTGATGGTGGTTGGTCTCATTTAATTGCGGTTCATATTAATTTACAGTTGATGGTGGTTGGTCTCATTTAATTGCGGTTCGTGTTAATTTACAGTTGATGGTGGTTGGTCTCATTTAATTGCGGTTCATGTTAATTTACAGTTGATGGTGGTTGGTCTCATTTAATTGCGGTTCATGTTAATTTACAGTTGATGGTGGTTGATCTCATTTAATTGCGGTTCATGTTAATTTACAGTTGATGGTGGTTGGTCTCATTTAATTGCGGTTCATGTTAATTTACAGTTGATGGTGGTTGGTCTCATTTAATTGCGGTTCATGTTAATTTACAGTTGATGGTGGTTGGTCTCATTTAATTGCGGTTCATGTTAATTTACAGTTGATGGTGGTTGGACTCATTTCATTGCGGTTCGTGTTAATTTACAGTTGATGGTGGTTGGTCTCATTTAATTGCGGTTCATGTTAATTTACAGTTGATGGTGGTTGATCTCATTTCATTGCGGTTCATGTTAATTTACAGTTGATGGTGGTTGGTCTCATTTAATTGCGGTTCATGTTAATTTACAGTTTATGGTGGTTGGTCTCATTTAATTGCGGTTCATGTTAATTTACAGTTGATGGTGGTTGATCTCATTTCATTGCGGTTCATGTTAATTTACAGTTGATGGTGGTTGGTCTCATTTAATTGCGGTTCATGTTAATTTACAGTTTATGGTGGTTGGTCTCATTTAATTGCGGTTCATGTTAATTTACAGTTTATGGTGGTTGGTCTCATTTAATTGCGGTTCATGTTAATTTACAGTTGATGGTGGTTGATCTCATTTCATTGCGGTTCATGTTAATTTACAGTTGATGGTGGTTGGTCTCATTTAATTGCGGTTCATGTTAATTTACAGTTGATGGTGGTTGGTCTCATTTAATTGCGGTTCATGTTAATTTACAGTTGATGGTGATTGGTCTCATTTAATTGCGGTTCATGTTAATTTACAGTTGATGGTGGTTGGTCTCATTTAATTGCGGTTCATGTTAATTTACAGTTGATGGTGGTTGGTCTCATTTAATTGCGGTTCGTGTTAATTTACAGTTGATGGTGGTTGGTCTCATTTAATTGCGGTTCATGTTAATTTACAGTTGATGGTGGTTGGTCTCATTTAATTGCGGTTCATGTTAATTTACAGTTGATGGTGGTTGGTCTCATTTAATTGCGGTTCATGTTAATTTACAGTTGATGGTGGTTGGTCTCATTTCATTGCGGTTCATGTTAATTTACAGTTGATGGTGGTTGGTCTCATTTAATTGCGGTTCATGTTAATTTACAGTTGATGGTGGTTGGTCTCATTTAATTGCGGTTCATGTTAATTTACAGTTGATGGTGGTTGGTCTCATTTAATTGCGGTTCATGTTAATTTACAGTTGATGGTGGTTGGTCTCATTTAATTGCGGTTCATGTTAATTTACAGTTGATGGTGGTTGGTCTCATTTAATTGCGGTTCATGTTAATTTACAGTTGATGGTGGTTGGTCTCATTTAATTGCGGTTCATGTTAATTTACAGTTGATGGTGGTTGGTCTCATTTAATTGCTGTTCATGTTAATTTACAGTTGATGGTGGTTGGTCTCATTTCATTGCGGTTCGTGTTAATTTACAGTTGATTGTGGTTGGTCTCATTTCATTTCGGTTCATGTTAATTTACAGTTGATTGTGGTTGGTCTCATTTCATTGGGGTTCGTGTTAATTTACAGTTGATGGTGGTTGGTCTCATTTAATTGCGGTTCATGTTAATTTACAGTTGATGGTGGTTGGTCTCATTTAATTGCGGTTCATGTTAATTTACAGTTGATGGTGGTTGGTCTCATTTAATTGCGGTTCATGTTAATTTACAGTTGATGGTGGTTGGTCTCATTTAATTGCGGTTCATGTTAATTTACAGTTGATGGTGGTTGGTCTCATTTAATTGCGGTTCATGTTAATTTACAGTTGATGGTGGTTGGTCTCATTTAATTGCGGTTCATGTTAATTACAGTTGATGGTGGTTGGTCTCATTTAATTGCGGTTCATGTTAATTTACAGTTGATGGTGGTTGGTCTCATTTCATTGCGGTTCGTGTTAATTTACAGTTGATGGTGGTTGGTCTCATTTCATTGCGGTTCGTGTTAATTTACAGTTGATGGTGGTTGGTCTCATTTCATTGCGGTTCATGTTAATTTACAGTTGATGGTGGTTGGTCTCATTTAATTGCGGTTCATGTTAATTTACAGTTGATGGTGGTTGGTCTCATTTAATTGCGGTTCATGTTAATTTACAGTTGATTGTGGTTGGTCTCATTTCATTGCGGTTCATGTTACTTTACAGTTGATGGTGGTTGGTCTCATTTAATTGCGGTTCATGTTAATTTACAGTTGATGGTGGTTGGTCTCATTTAATTGCGGTTCATGTTAATTTACAGTTGATGGTGGTTGGTCTCATTTAATTGCGGTTCATGTTAATTTACAGTTGATGGTGGTTGGTCTCATTTAATTGCGGTTCATGTTAATTTACAGTTGATGGTGGTTGGTCTCATTTAATTGCGGTTCATGTTAATTTACAGTTGATGGTGGTTGGTCTCATTTAATTGCGGTTCATGTTAATTTACAGTTGATGGTGGTTGGTCTCATTTAATTGCGGTTCATGTTAATTGACAGTTTATGGTGGTTGGTCTCATTTCATTGCGGTTCATGTTAATTTACAGTTGATGGTGGTTGGTCTCATTTAATTGCGGTTCATGTTAATTTACAGTTGATGGTGGTTGGTCTCATTTCATTGCGGTTCATGTTAATTTACAGTTGATGGTGGTTGGTCTCATTTAATTGCGGTTCATGTTAATTTACAGTTGATGGTGGTTGGTCTCATTTAATTGCGGTTCATGTTAATTGACAGTTTATGGTGGTTGGTCTCATTTAATTGCGGTTCATGTTAATTTACAGTTGATGGTGGTTGGTCTCATTTAATTGCGGTTCATGTTAATTTACAGTTGATGGTGGTTGGTCTCATTTAATTGCGGTTCATATTAATTTACAGTTGATGGTGGTTGGTCTCATTTAATTGCGGTTCGTGTTAATTTACAGTTGATGGTGGTTGGTCTCATTTAATTGCGGTTCATGTTAATTTACAGTTGATGGTGGTTGGTCTCATTTAATTGCGGTTCATGTTAATTTACAGTTGATGGTGGTTGATCTCATTTCATTGCGGTTCATGTTAATTTACAGTTGATGGTGGTTGGTCTCATTTAATTGCGGTTCATGTTAATTTACAGTTGATGGTGGTTGGTCTCATTTAATTGCGGTTCATGTTAATTTACAGTTGATGGTGGTTGGTCTCATTTAATTGCGGTTCATGTTAATTTACAGTTGATGGTGGTTGGTCTCATTTCATTGCGGTTCGTGTTAATTTACAGTTGATGGTGGTTGGTCTCATTTAATTGCGGTTCATGTTAATTTACAGTTGATGGTGGTTGATCTCATTTCATTGCGGTTCATGTTAATTTACAGTTGATGGTGGTTGGTCTCATTTAATTGCGGTTCATGTTAATTTACAGTTTATGGTGGTTGGTCTCATTTAATTGCGGTTCATGTTAATTTACAGTTTATGGTGGTTGGTCTCATTTAATTGCGGTTCATGTTAATTTACAGTTGATGGTGGTTGATCTCATTTCATTGCGGTTCATGTTAATTTACAGTTGATGGTGGTTGGTCTCATTTAATTGCGGTTCATGTTAATTTACAGTTGATGGTGGTTGGTCTCATTGAATTGCGGTTCATGTTAATTTACAGTTGATGGTGATTGGTCTCATTTAATTGCGGTTCATGTTAATTTACAGTTGATGGTGGTTGGTCTCATTTAATTGCGGTTCATGTTAATTTACAGTTGATGGTGGTTGGTCTCATTTAATTGCGGTTCGTGTTAATTTACAGTTGATGGTGGTTGGTCTCATTTAATTGCGGTTCATGTTAATTTACAGTTGATGGTGGTTGGTCTCATTTAATTGCGGTTCATGTTAATTTACAGTTGATGGTGGTTGTTCTCATTTAATTGCGGTTCATGTTAATTTACAGTTGATGGTGGTTGGTCTCATTTCATTGCGGTTCATGTTAATTTACAGTTGATGGTGGTTGGTCTCATTTAATTGCGGTTCATGTTAATTTACAGTTGATGGTGGTTGGTCTCATTTAATTGCGGTTCTTGTTAATTTACAGTTGATGGTGGTTGGTCTCATTTAATTGCGGTTCATGTTAATTTACAGTTGATGGTGGTTGGTCTCATTTAATTGCGGTTCATGTTAATTTACAGTTGATGGTGGTTGGTCTCATTTAATTGCGGTTCATGTTAATTTACAGTTGATGGTGGTTGGTCTCATTTAATTGCGGTTCATGTTAATTTACAGTCGATGGTGGTTGGTCTCATTTAATTGCTGTTCATGTTAATTTACAGTTGATGGTGGTTGGTCTCATTTCATTGCGGTTCGTGTTAATTTACAGTTGATTGTGGTTGGTCTCATTTCATTTCGGTTCATGTTAATTTACAGTTGATTGTGGTTGGTCTCATTTCATTGCGGTTCGTGTTAATTTACAGTTGATGGTGGTTGGTCTCATTTAATTGCGGTTCATGTTAATTTACAGTTGATGGTGGTTGGTCTCATTTAATTGCGGTTCATGTTAATTTACAGTTGATGGTGGTTGGTCTCATTTAATTGCGGTTCATGTTAATTTACAGTTGATGGTGGTTGGTCTCATTTAATTGCGGTTCATGTTAATTTACAGTTGATGGTGGTTGGTCTCATTTAATTGCGGTTCATGTTAATTTACAGTTGATGGTGGTTGGTCTCATTTAATTGCGGTTCATGTTAATTACAGTTGATGGTGGTTGGTCTCATTTAATTGCGGTTCATGTTAATTTACAGTTGATGGTGGTTGGTCTCATTTAATTGCGGTTCATGTTAATTTACAGTTGATGGTGGTTGGTCTCATTTCATTGCGGTTCATGTTAACTTACAGTTGATGGTGGTTGGTCTCATTTCATTGCGGTTCATGTTAATTTACAGTTGATGGTGGTTGGTCTCATTTCATTGCGGTTCATGTTAATTTACAGTTTATGGTGGTTGGTCTCATTTAATTGCGGTTCGTGTTAATTTACAGTTGATGGTGGTTGGTCTCATTTAATTGCGGTTCATGTTAATTTACAGTTTATGGTGGTTGGTCTCATTTAATTGCGGTTCGTGTTAATTTACAGTTGATGGTGGTTGGTCTCATTTAATTGCGGTTCGTGTTAATTTACAGCTGATGGTGGTTGGTCTCATTTAATTGCGGTTCACGTTAATTTACAGTTTATGGTGGTTGGTCTCATTTAATTGCGGTTCGTGTTAATTTACAGTTGATGGTGGTTGGTCTCATTTCATTGCGGTTCGTGTTAATTTACAGTTGATGGTGGTTGGTCTCATTTAATTACGGTTCGTGTTAATTTACAGTTGATGGTGGTTGGTCTCATTTCATTGCGGTTCGTGTTAATTTACAGTTGATGGTGGTTGGTCTCATTTAATTGCGGTTCATGTTAATTTACAGTTGATGGTGGTTGGTCTCAGTGGAACGACGGTGTGTGCAGCACAACGTGCGGCTTAGGGAGTCAGACAAGAACCAGAACGTGCACAAATCCGACACCGGCATCAGGCGGGAAAACATGCCCCGATTCCAACACAGATGTGGCGCTATGCGAACAACCAGCGTGTCCAGGTACTACACATACATTCTAACCACCTTTAGTATGCACGTCCGCCTCACGGCTGGCTCCTTCTACCTCTATAACAGAGTTATATCTATATGTATGTAAAATAAAACGAGAATAGATTGTGGTGTATATAACGTTTAAGGTCCCATAAAAAGGCGTCATAAAGCGTGTGGTTAAGTACCACACCTACATTCGAACCGCCTTTAGTATGCACGTCCGCCTCACTTGTCCAGGTACCACACCTACATTCGAACCGCCTTTATAGTATTCACGTCCTCCTCACGACTGGCTCATTCTACCTCTATAACAGACTAACAGTGTTATATCTATGTAAAATAAACCGAGAATAGATATAGAGGATCTCACATGAGTTTCTATTTTATACGGAATTTATCAACCGAGTTCACTAAATTCGATTTGAGCCGAGGTTTACCGAAGCTCAAATAGAATTTAGAGGACGAGGTTGATAAATTACGTATAAAATAGGACGAGTGTGAGATACCTTTTATCACATTATCAAATAAACCCGAAGCAACGCGAAATATTCATCGAAAACAACAATCATAAACTACAGCGATCGCAAGTTATTTGAAGAACGCCGTGACGTCATCGCACGCGCTGATATTAAACGTGTCTATTACCGATAATTATGAAACTGCTTTTATGGCCAAATTATGTGATAAAATGGTGTATATATAGTGTTCAAGGTCTAAAATGTCTATCAATTCCAAATTATAGCTACAATTGCTATATGTAGCTATTGTAGCTACACTTGACTATCGTAAAACGATATTTTACCAATTTGCATTGCATACATTCATTACTGCGAGCTGTTGCAGCTAACGTTGAGGGGTATTATGCTGTTACAACTAACGTTGAGGTGTATTATGCTGTTACAACTAACGTTGAGGGGTATTATGCTGTTACAACTAACGTTGAGGGGTATTATGCTGTTACAACTAACGTTGAGAGGTATTACGTTGTTACTTCCGATGATATTTCGGTTGCACCAGCTTGTGGAATATCAAAGAAGCATAGCGAAGCACATGAATCTGTTTAGATATTGATTGTGATATGGGACTCAGGTACATCCATATATGATCTATTCTTCTTCTATTTAGGTACAGTACTGTTGTCAGGAAAAAAGTTACAATATTGGAATATTTTTCACATGGCAAACAATATTAATTTACAAAGAGTGTAATCACATCACGTTCTTGTATATTTAAATGATTGTTTGTTGGATTGGGTTATCTCCCTTCAACCATATTCATCCATCGCCAATAGCCATATGTAGCTACAATAGCTACATATGGCTATTGTAGCTATATTTTGGAATTGCCAGACCTGATTGAGTCCTTGGGGAATTTTAAATGATTTTATTCACCAAAAAAAAGAGAAGAAATTCAGGCTGATTGAGAAATGTACCCGTACTTCAATTTGTTGACACAGGTACAAAGATTTATAACTATATACTGTGAATTATTAGCACAAGTATAGACAACACTTTGATTGCATAGACCGAAATTGCAAATAGATTGAGTTTTTACAACAAATTAGAACAAATCTTATTGAATAAACACCGAACTAACTTAAAGACATATTATGTACTTGTTTGGGTGCGTGAAACTGATAAGTTAGTATTTAGGCGCCATGACGACTGGAGGAATGTTACATTCTACTAACATCGCCGAAAATTTGAAGCAAATCGACCTTACCGCTCCATAGAAAACTTCGCCAGAACTACGCTCAAATGTAAATATTTACTTCTCGATTCGGGACGCATCTATCGGCGATAAACTAATGAAAACGATTTCACCATCAAGAGTCACTGTATTTAATTAATATATAAGAATGGAGGTGTGTGTTGTAAATTTTGACATACTATTTGTAAAACTTACTACTTTGAACAAGATTATTCTCCATTTATATTTGATCACCATATCGGAGTGTTTCACATCACTTTAACCACAGCAGAATTATGGGTAACTTTTCAGGATTTAGTCGGACATATGGCTTGTTGCCATTTATCGGAAAGCTCTCACTGAGTAATCGACACGTAACCACAGCACTGAGAGCTTTCCGATGAATGGCAACAATCCATATTTTCGACTAAATCCTGAAAAGTTACACATAATTCTGCTGTGGTTAAGGGGTCAATTACTTACAGCATTACTGTATTTATATTTGGTTAATGACCCATGGTGTTGTTATCCTTGATGACAGTGCTGCATATAAACTTTCATGTAATTCCAGTTGACGGTTCTTGGTCGGAATGGACCCACGACGCATGTAGTGCTAGCTGCGGAGAGGGTATACACATTAGGAGTAGATCATGCACCAGCCCCACACCAATGCACGGAGGGAATTATTGTCAAGGCAACAACACCGAAATAGTCATGTGCATAACTACTCCATGTCCAGGTATAGTACTGACTCTAAATACATCATTAAATAGCTAAAGATGCCCGATCCGATCATTATTTTAGAAAATAGCTTACTATGCAAAAGAAAACTTATATAGACTTGAAATTATTATCATTCACGTGGCACGGGTATCTCAAAATCCACAACTAATCCATAATAAATACGTCGAAATCCACAGATTATCCATAAGAAATACGTCGTAATCCACAGATTATCCATAATAAATACGTCGTAATCCACAGATTATCCATAAGAAATACGTCGTAATCCACAGATTATCCATAAGAAATACGTCGTAATCCACAGATTATCCATAAGAAATACGTCGTAATCCACAGATTATCCATAATAAATACGTCGTAATCCACAACTAATCCATAATAAATACGTCGTAATCCACAGATTATCCATAAGAAATACGTCGTAATCCACAGATTATCCATAATAAATACGTCGTAATCCACAGATTATCCATAAGAAATACGTCGTAATCCACAGATTATCCATAAGAAATACGTCGTAATCCACAGATTATCCATAATAAATACGTCGTAATCCACAACTAATCCATAATAAATACGTCGTAATCCACAGATTATCCATAATAAATACGTCGTAATCCACAGATTATCCATAATAAATACGTCGTAATCCACAGATTATCCATAATAAATACGTCGTAATCCACAGATTATCCATAATAAATACGTCGTAATCCACAGATTATCCATAAGAAATACGTCGAAATCAACAATAAGAGCTCACATGTGAGAACGCTCTTCATTATTTACCGTTTTTGCTAGGCTAATGAAAACCAAAAATGCGTTAACCCTTTGAGTGCCAGGTCCGATTTTTGTATCAACCCATATACCCTGTGCCAATGCATTCTCTTATATAAGAGAATGCATTGGCCTAACAAGTATTATTATTATTATTATTATTTTTTTTTTAAACAATTTTTTACAATTTTAATAATTTATTCTTATATTCTTTAACAGACTTATATTGTAGGTTTAGGGCCGATGAGATTGGCCCCTGGCACTCAAAGGGTTAAAACCTCATCTTTCGAAAGTTGATATCTGACAATCAAACTATCATATTAATGTGCTCGTTGCATTTATTATTTTCTGGTATAGAATACATACAAGTTGATGTTACGATGTCAACTCGGAGAGAGCATCTGCTAGTCGGACAAAACATGTTTAAACGGACAGGGTATCTTTAAATCTGAGAGGGTATCTTTAAATCTGAGAGGATATCTTTAAATCGGAAATGGCATCTTTAAATCGGAAATATCATCTTTAAATCGGACATGACATCTTTAAATCGCATAAATGGCATAATTGCATCTGACAGTGTATACTTAAATCTAACAGTTCATCTTTAAATCTGACATGACAACGTTAAAGATGTATTTAGGTATTCAGACTATTTCTTTCAGACAAACTTTATTTCTTGCTAAATTGTTTATAGAACAAAACAAATAGAACAAGAAGTTCCACACAAAAGAAAACAATATTATTTGATATAAAATATTAATTCCTTTTATTTCAAGTAGCATCATTGTTTAGAGGGGAGCTAGTATTATTGGGTTAAAATTTCGATATTCCGCATATGTCCAAACTACACTACTGAGTTATCTCCCTCGCAATTCGCACGGAGTACTGATAGAGGGCGCGGTGTGCAGTTCGATATAGGTCTAGTATATTATGTCACATTGAGTTTCCAGCCATTCAATTCAATTAGTTTATTCTCTTAAACTCATATTACATTTTCATGAGTATTGAGACATAATATATACAACACGTATTACATTAGATTTGTTTGTGACTGTTGGTGTTGTTGTTGTAACCGTATGGCTAGAGTCATGTGTGTATGTGCGTGCGTTTAGTATCATGGGATCATGTGCAACTGCGATTATAAGGTCTGTGCGACTTTTTTGTGCAGTTATTCCCCTTTTCGACTTAGAACATTTTCAACACAGGGGTATACCTTTGTCCGAGCTTTTATCCTACATTTTTTGGTCAATTGTTTTAAAACTTGGCAAAGATATTTAGTACCTGCGATTATCAGGGTGGGGGCATAGCAGTCATTGTACATGTACCCTGTGTTAATTTGACTTCACTGGTTGGTTGGGGGGGGGTGAAGGTGTATAACAGCTAGTGTAGCCTGTGTTAAATTTGACTTTACTGGTTGGTTGGGGGGGGGGGGGGTGAAGGTGTATAACAGCTAGTGTAGCATGTGTTAAAGTGATTTTACTTGTTTGAATCTTTAATTAATTTACAAAACAGGCAAAGTTTACAAACATTGAAATATTGCAATACGGAACATTATTTTAGTAATCAAGGATGGCCAACTCCGTGTTTTTGGTTGCAGGAAAATAACCTGATTTAGCTCCCCTGAATTCTGGCATCTACATGTGCTTTTCTCAACGACTCGGCCATTTCCGCTTCGCTCGGAAATAACCTCTTCCATAAAAAGAAACCAAAATTTGCGCAATGTTGCAATACACGGCCCTGACAGGCGGTGACATTGACTCTTTGACGCATATATGCGTATGGAGCAAAGTTTATTCAGTACCGAACTTGATCGTTGTCGTCGAATAAGGGGATTAAGTCGCCATGAATTCTACCCCTAACATGCACACATCACGTAGTGATGCACAGTAATGAATAGCAATAATTTGTTCAAGTTAATCAGACGAGTTTCCCAGCCAACAGACGTATTTCCCGGTTGTAAACAGAATAAATGTTTCTTTGAAGAATGCACCGATATCCAATTATTAGTGTGGACGAAGATGGCGTCATATTTGTCCAGTACAACGAATGGATGATGCGACAATTTTTGGTTGAATATATCCATTAAAAATGATTTATTTGACAAAGAATACAATGATGGATTGGACTAGGTTCTGGATTCACAAACGTCTTATGCTTTTTGATCATTGACGTAATCAATGTTACATCTAAACTGTCTTTCACGTATTTACAGTTGACGGTTCTTGGTCAGAATGGACCTACAGCGCGTGCAGTGGTAGTTGTGGGCAGGGAATCAGGATTCTGAGTAGGTCATGTGACAGTCCGGCACCACAGTACGGAGGACATGAGTGTAATGGTAACCATACTGAGATGACTGAGTGCAGGAATACACCTTGTCCAGGTATATACTTCAAACTCTTCACAAATAACGTTATTCGTGGATTGCATGCAATGTAAATTGCTGTGACTTGTGTCTGCTGTAAAATTGCTGTGTAGTGTTACTTGTGGTCAGGGGATGCAGAATAGAACAAGAACATGCAGTAGTCCCGCCCCAATGCACGGAGGACACAACTGTCATGGTAACCATTCCGAGGTGATCGATTGCTGGAGTACGCCGTGCCCAGGTATATATCGAATCCATGCTGACACACACATCATATTCGTATGTACCTTGTTCTTGTCTTTAAATGTGAAATATAAATGTAATAACTGTTACGCAAGTAACGAAATACACTATTTTATACCACGATCGCCTATCTTACTATATAAATAAAGCCATCTGTTTAAATTTTACATTTAATCAACACCTGTTGATTAAACGTGCCTGCTGTTGATTAAACTTCTCAGAGTGGATATTAAACTTTCTCCATACAATTTGAACGGAAAAGTGTTTATCCATCGCAGGAACAACGATACGTTTGACCTTTCGAGACCCGGACAAGTGCATCGCGGAAATAATTGGACTTAATTGGTTCATTATTCAAACAAAAACCGAAAATAAACGCTAAGGAAGACATTTTAATGTCTGTTGTATCGCAATTGTTACATATAACACAATACAGTATGTTTTTCTCAATATATTTTTATCTCGAATAAATTAAAATGAACAAGGTACGGACATTGGAAAGAACGTTTCGGATGTAAACAAATGTTCGTAAATGTATGGAACTTCTGCGCCGTATCAATTTAGAAATTAATGTCAGAATATTGTTGTTGACGTAAGTTCTAGCGATGTTTGGTGGGTTTACTGTTCCGAACGACTTGCAAGATATCTTTGATGACACAAGACAAATGATGCATTTCCAGGAAGACTTTGTTCTCGACGAGGCTGTGCCTCAAGCCAGGATTTTAGATCAAATATTTGAAAATGGACTTGGACAGCCTGTTACAGACTCTGTGCCCCTTGAAGTTGCAGTTGCTGTGGTTCTATCCAGTTCTGACACTATTGGGACTGCGAGTACCAGTAATGCCGGTGCAGATACAATGCGAACAGGGATACAGTTCGATGAAATGGAGTGCCAGACCGAGTCGGAGGTTACTATCCCGACTGACATGCCGAATGACCCAATGGCAGCCGCTTCAACGTCAAGCGCAAATTCAAGGTTTGTTGATGTCGAAAACGTTGAAGGATTTATCGGCGGATGAAAATAGGCCTATTTACCAGATTCCAGAAGATGACATTGACACGTTTGTAGCAAGTATTCTACTGTCAGTTCGCAAACAGGACGGGGAAGAATTTGAGCCATCCAGCATAAGGGGTTTTGTCGCGAGCATTGACAGGCTTTTAAAACGGACCAAATATGGGAAAACGATAATGAACAAAAATGACTACTGTTTCGATACAAATCGACGAGCACTAAAGGCGAAGATGAAGCAACTAAAAAGAGCCTGAAAAAGCAACAAACCGAAAAGAGCAGAACCGATAAGTACCGATGAGATTGAGCGATTGTTCGATTTAGGGATTCTAGGATGTGGTTCTCCAGAAGCGATTCTAAACACGATATGGCTGAATAATTGTTTACAGTTTTGACTTCGCGGGATTACCGAACATTACAACTTACAATGCGGTGACGTCGTATTGAAAACGTCTGTAGACGGGAAAGAATTCCTAGAACTTGACGAAAGGCAAACAAAAACACACATCGGGGAAGATGTACATGTAAGGAATATTCGTGACGTGACGCCAAAGATGTATTCGACAGGCAGTGAGGATGATCGTAATCCTGTTTATGTTTTCAAACAGTACGCCAAGTTACGACCAATAGGCTATTGCGAAGCTACTGACCCATTTTACATTGCGACTCGGACAGTGACAGTCGACCCTGAAGATGATTCATGCATTTGGTTTAAGAAGCAACGAGAGGGTGCTAAAAAACTCGGAAATATCATGAAAATAATGGTCAAGAAGGGACACTTGTTGGACAGTAAGCGATTAACAAACACGAGTGCGAGAAAACATCTTGTCCAAAAGTTACGCGAAAACAACGTAGCGGCGGTTGATATTGCCAACGTTACTGGCCACAAAGACCTGTCCAGCATCAATAACTATTCGGTATCCGGACAAAAAGAGCAAGAAAGATGCTCATTGATAATGCGCTCCAATGTTGACCTACAGAAAGTGCTGTTGTTCCCAATGAACCTACACATAATGTAGTCATTCCTATAGAATCTTCCACTAGCCTACCTGCAGTTACTTCCGGGTTTCAAAATCAAATCAACATTCTCAAGCTCAGAATTTCAATTCCATGAACATTAATGCGACAAATAATCCATCAGAAATACTGAACAGCCTGTTTAACAACAACAACAGAATACAAATAAACACTCTCAACATCCACATGAACTGCAATTAGTGCTTTAATTTGTTCATTCATATCAGTTCATATTCGTAATTTCCATTGTGACATTTAATTGACGAAATGACTTCCGCGGATAAAAAATAGTTCCTTTCAGAAAAGTTGTCACGGACACACAGTGTGATGGACAATTCATAAATTGTGATATTGAAAGCTGTGATATATATTTATTATTTATTTAAACTATAATTTGCTCACTTATAAGATGTCTGTGTTGTTTACTTACTTTCCAGTGTTCTGATATCAATGCGTGGCAAGGTAAAGGTTTAATCCGCACCTGTGGTATCGAAACATGGGTACCGTTGCAAAGCATAAACGGATCATGTTTTTGTCGTTTGAAATTAGTTTGATGGCGATTTAAATTGGAAATAACGATTTTCACATTGTAAAGATCGTGGTATAAACAAAATATACGCATATACGTACGAGTGGATTAAATTTATTATTCAGAAACACTATGCGTATATTCTATATATAAATTATACAAAATTATGAACATTTACTCAAGAATTTACTATAATAGTAGAATATAATGATATTATGAATGCAATTTTATCCACATAACACATTTGTGTGAGCCAAGCGTTTGTTTATATACAGAATGTAAAGAGTGAGCAATAATCAAAACACTCATCATTCAGCAGCGATTATTTTAGGAGAGTGATTCACGGTGACCCATTCAACACCGAAATCTTGAGTGTCGATGATTAGCGAGCGCTATACCGGTGTTTTGTAAACAAAATGATGGTAGTTTTAACTAAATTTCAACTATTGGGGTCTCCCCGGTGTTTTGCTTAGCACATAATCTTTACGCACTTTAACATAATTTGGCTTGTGTTTACATAACACAGCGTACGAACTTGACAATAACATACTATTTACGCGACATTATGATTGGTATATAAGAACAAAGTATGTCTATATTTTAATATTCTTTCTGTTTATGGCGGGTTTATATGGTGTGACGGATTTGACTATTTTAACAGAAATAGCAACCGTGAGGGCCACCCTTAACTAAGAAACACGTTTTTATAATATACAAGGAAACATTACTTGTATACCGATGAAATATTCCAATAAATCTGGATAAATAAGACGTCTACAAACGTGTATCAGCTAGTATAAACAGATAGTCCTTGATTGAGAACAAAACCACGCCCCTCGACTTGTTTCGTGCTAGAGGACGTTGACAGTGCACTTTGCCTTGAACACAGTTGTATGCAGCCATACCTGTATATAGCTCTGCTCGAAGAAAAAAAACGTCGATCTACGCAAACATAATCAAATATTTGTTTTGCAATTAACTGTATATAGTGTAAGATATTAAACGTAATATATAGTACGTGCTGACGCAATTTCTGTATTTTTGGAACATGTTTACATAGGGATACTTTTGACTCAAAAATGCAGCCATGTCATTTTATTCCCGAGAATAGCAACGCTATTACTAATGGTATGTTTCAATGTTTCCAAACAGCTACAGCATGCAGCATCCACTTTAAACACAAATTTTGAACCTACATGTAACAAAACAGTCACAACACCTAGATTCTGAACATATGAGCGTGGTGTTACCGAATGATGCTCGCCCCTTATGATTTAGATTTGTTTAATGTGCATGACTATCTATTATTGCTGAAACGAGCCACCTACATCTAGTTACCACGTTAATGTCCGCACATCTCGACAAATCATACGAACTGCACGTTTTAGAGACACCTAAAGTTTACACGAATCTAATTTAATTGCGGGTCATGTTAATTTACAGTTGATGGTGGTTGGTCTCAGTGGAACGAAGGTGCGTGCAGTACAACCTGCGGCTTAGGGGGACAGACACGCACCATAAATAATAAGAACTACACGTTTTAGAGACAACTAAAGTTGACAGGAATCTCATTTAATTGCGGTTCGTGTTAATTTACAGTTGATGGTGGTTGGTCTCATTTCATTGCGGTTCATGTTAATTTACAGTTGATGGTGGTTGGTCTCATTTAATTGCGGTTCATGTTAATTTACAGTTGATGGTGGTTGGTCTCAGTGGAACGACGGTGTGTGCAGTACAACGTGCGGCTTAGGGATACAGACAAGAACCAGAACGTGCACACATCCGACACCGGCATCAGGCGGGAAAACATGCCCCGATTCCAACACAGAGGTGGCGCTATGCGAACAACCAGCGTGTCCAGGTACCACATCTACATTAGAACCGCCTTTATTATTCACGTCCTCCTCACGTTTCCAGGTACCACAACTACATTCGAACCGCCTTTAGTATGCACGTCCTCCTCACGGCTGGCTCCTTCTACCTCTATAACAGTGTTATCTCTATATGTATGTAAAATAAAACGAGAATAGATAGTGGTGTATATAGCGTTTAAGGTCCCATAAAAAGGCGTCATAAAGCGTGTGGTTAAGTGCGACTTTTCAATGCCCATTTGAAGGACCCGATTATCTGGCTCTGCTGACACATGTTTGTATTGAGTGTTGGGTGCTGATAAAACTATTGAGTCCTTGGGGCATTTTTAAATACCTTTATTCACAAAAACTGGAAGTCAGGCTGGATGAGAGATGTACATCAAAAGTTTACACGAATCTCATTTAATTGCGGTGCGTGTTAATTTACAGTTGATGGTGGTTGATCTCATTTAATTGCGGTTCATGTTAATTTACAGTTTATGGTGGTTGGTCTCATTTCATTGCGGTTCATGTTAATTTACAGTTGATGGTGGTTGGTCTCATTTCATTGCGGTTCATGTTAATTTACAGTTGATGGTGGTTGGTCTCATTTAATTGCGGTTCGTGTTAATTTACAGTTGATGATGGTTGGTCTCATTTAATTGCGGTTCATGTTAATTTACAGTTGATGGTGGTTGGTCTCATTTAATTGCGGTTCATGTTAATTTACAGTTGATGGTGGTTGGTCTCATGTCATTGCGGTTCATGTTAATTTACAGTTAATGATGGTTGGTCTCATTTAATTGCGGTTCATGTTAATTTACAGTTGATGGTGGTTGGTCTCATTTAATTGCGGTTCATGTTAATTTACAGTTGATGGTGGTTGGTCTCAGTGGAACGACGGTGTGTGCAGCACAACGTGCGGCTTAGGGAGACAGACTCGAACCAGAACGTGCACTCATCCGACTCCGGCATCAGACGGGAAAACATGCCCCGATTCCAACACAGAGGTGGCGCTATGCGAACAAACAGCGTGTCCAGGTACTACACCTACATTAGAACCGCCTTTAGTATGCACGTCCTCCTCACGTGTCCAGGTACCACACCTACATTCGAACCGCCTTTAGTATGTACGTCCGCCTCACGGCTGGCTCCTTCTACCTCTATAACAGTGTTATCTCTATATGTATGTAAAATAAAACGAGAATAGATAGTGGTGTATATAGCGTTTAAGGTCCCATAAAAAGGCGTCATAAAGCGTGTGGTTAAGTGCGACTTTTCAATGCCCATTTGAAGGACCCGATTATCTGGCTCTGCTGACACATGTTTGTATTGAGTGTTGGGTGCTGATAAAACTATTGAGTCCTTGGGGCATTTTTAAATACCTTTATTCACAAAAACTGGAAGTCAGGCTGGATGAGAGATGTACATCAAAAGTTTACACGAATCTCATTTAATTGCGGTGCGTGTTAATTTACAGTTGATGGTGGTTGGTCTCATTTAATTGCGGTTCATGTTAATTTACAGTTTATGGTGGTTGGTCTCATTTCATTGCGGTTCATGTTAATTTACAGTTGATGGTGGTTGGTCTCATTTCATTGCGGTTCATGTTAATTTACAGTTGATGGTGGTTGGTCTCATTTAATTGCGGTTCGTGTTAATTTACAGTTGATGATGGTTGGTCTCATTTAATTGCGGTTCATGTTAATTTACAGTTGATGGTGGTTGGTCTCATTTAATTGCGGTTCATGTTAATTTACAGTTGATGGTGGTTGGTCTCATGTCATTGCGGTTCATGTTAATTTACAGTTAATGATGGTTGGTCTCATTTAATTGTGGTTCATGTTAATTTACAGTTGATGGTGGTTGGTCTCATTTAATTGCGGTTCATGTTAATTTACAGTTGATGGTGGTTGGTCTCAGTGGAACGACGGTGTGTGCAGCACAACGTGCGGCTTAGGGAGACAGACTCGAACCAGAACGTGCACTCATCCGACTCCGGCATCAGACGGGAAAACATGCCCCGATTCCAACACAGAGGTGGCGCTATGCGAACAAACAGCGTGTCCAGGTACTACACCTACATTAGAACCGCCTTTAGTATGCACGTCCTCCTCACGTGTCCAGGTACCACACCTACATTCGAACCGCCTTTAGTATGTACGTCCGCCTCACGGCTGGCTCCTTCTACCTCTATAACAGTGTTATCTCTATATGTATGTAAAATAAAACGAGAATAGATAGTGGTGTATATAGCGTTTAAGGTCCCATAAAAAGGCGTCATAAAGTGTGTGGTTAAGTGCGACTTTTTCAATGCCCATTTGAAGGACCCGATTATCTGGCTCTGCTGACACATGTTTGTATTGAGTGTTGGGTGCTGATAAAACTATTGAGTCCTTGGGGCATTTTTAAATACCTTTATTCACAAAAACTGGAAGTCAGGCTGGATGAGAGATGTACATCAAAAGTTTACACGAATCTCATTTAATTGCGGTGCGTGTTAATTTACAGTTGATGGTGGTTGGTCTCATTTCATTGCGGTTCATGTTAATTTACAGTTAATGATGGTTGGTCTCATTTAATTGCGGTTCATGTTAATTTACAGTTGATGGTGGTTGGTCTCATTTAATTGCGGTTCATGTTAATTTACAGTTGATGGTGGTTGGTCTCAGTGGAACGACGGTGGATGCAGTACAACATGCGGCTTAGGGAGGCAGACTCGAACCAGAGCGTGCACAAATCCGACACCGGCATCCGGCGGGAAAACATGCCCCGATTCCAACACAGAGGTGGCGCTATGCGAACAAACAGCGTGTCCAGGTACTACACCTACATTCTAACCACCTTTAGTATTCACGTCCTCCTCACGTTTCCAGGTACCACAACTACATTCGAACCGCCTTTAGTATGCACGTCCTCCTCACGGCTGGCTCCTTCTACCTCTATAACAGTGTTATCTCTATATGTATGTAAAATAAAACGAGAATAGATAGTGGTGTATATAGCGTTTAAGGTCCCATAAAAAGGCGTCATAAAGCGTGTGGTTAAGTGCGACTTTTTCAATGCCCATTTGAAGGACCCGATTATCTGGCTCTGCTGACACATGTTTGTATTGAGTGTTGGGTGCTGATAAAACTATTGAGTCCTTGGGGCATTTTTAAATACCTTTATTCACAAAAACTGGAAGTCAGGCTGGATGAGAGATGTACATCAAAAGTTTACACGAATCTCATTTAATTGCGGTTCATGTTAATTTACAGTTGATGGTGGTTGGTCTCATTTCATTGCGGTTCATGTTAATTTACAGTTAATGATGGTTGGTCTCATTTAATTGCGGTTCATGTTAATTTACAGTTGATGGTGGTTGGTCTCATTTAATTGCGGTTCATGTTAATTTACAGTTGATGGTGGTTGGTCTCAGTGGAACGACGGTGTGTGCAGTACAACGTGCGGCTTAGGGAGGCAGACTCGAACCAGAACGTGCACTCATCCGACTCCGGCATCAGACGGGAAAACATGCCCCGATTCCAACACAGAGGTGGCGCTATGCGAACAAACAGCGTGTCCAGGTACTACACCTACATTAGAACCGCCTTTAGTATGCACGTCCTCCTCACGTGTCCAGGTACCACACCTACATTCGAACCGCCTTTAGTATGTACGTCCGCCTCACGTGTCCAGGTACCACATCTCCATTAGAACCGCCTTCAGTATGCACGTCCGCCTCACGTGTACAGGTACCACACCTACATTGGAACCATCTTTAGTATGCACGTCAGCCTCACGACTGGCTCATTCTACCTCTATAACAGAATAACAGTGTTATATCTCTGTAAAATAAAACGAGAATAGATAATGGCGTATATAGTGTTCAGGGTATAAAAGGTCTGTCAATTCCCAATTATAGCTACAATTGCTATATATAGCTATTGTAGCTACACTTGACTATCGTAAAACGATATTTTACCAATTTGCATTGCATACATTCATTACCGCGAGCTGTTGCAGCTAACGGTGAGTGAGGGGTATTACGCTGTTACTTCCGATGATATTTCGGTTGCACCAGCTTGCGGAATATCAAAGAAGCATAGCGAAGCACATGAATCTGTTTAGATATTGATTGTGATATGTGATATGGGACTCAGGTACATCCATATATGATCTATTCTTCTTCTATTTAGGTACAGTTGTCAGGAAAAAAGTAACAATATTGGAATATTTTTCAATTATACATGGACATGGCAAACAATATTAATTTACTAAGAGTATAATCAAATCACGTTCTTGTATATTTAAATAATTGTTTGTTGGATTGGGTTATCGCTCTTCAACCAGATTCATCCAATAGCTATATGTAGCTACAATAGCTACATATGGCTATTGTAGCTATATATTGGAATTGCCAGACCTGATTGAGTCCTTGGGGAATTTTAAATAATTTTATTCACCAAAAAAAAAAAAAGAAGAAGAAATTCAGTCTGAATGAGAAATGTACCTGTACTTCAATTTGTTGACACAGGTGCAAAGATTTATCACTATACACTGTGAATTAGCACAAGTATAGACAACACTTTGATTGCATAGACCGAAATTGCAAATAGATTGAGTTTGTACAACAAATTAGAACAAATCTTATTGAATAAACACCGAACTAACTTAATGTAAAACACAAAACTGATATATAAAAATTAATGTTAAACCTACATTACAATAATATATTCCATGTCCATGTCGATCAGCGTTGAAGTTAAATTATTTAAAACACATTGCACAACTGACCCGTGTGTATAGATGGAATTTCACTTTAGCTAACCTTTAAACAAGAAAATGCATGGTCAAAACCATTGTAAGTATTAGGGGTAGAAATGTGGATAAACTTTGCCATGTTTCAGTGTTAAGTCTATTGTGTAGGAGTGAGTCCTTCATATCATGTCGATGGGCGTTATACCAAAGTTTATTGTTTTGTTTGTACATTATAACACTCAGCGTCATCGCTTATGTTTTCAAGTACACTGTATATACCGTACTAAATAAATCCAGTACACTGTATATACTGTACTAAATACACCCAGTTGATGGATCTTGGTCGGGGGTGTATACCTACATACAGCAATGCCCTAAGTAATCGATCTCTTAAATACATATTATGTACTTGTTTGGGTGCGTGAAACTGATAAGTTAGTATTTAGGCACTATGACTGGGGGAATGTTACATTCTACTAAAATCGCCGAAAATTTGAATATTGTGTTTGTTATTTGAGACTGTTATGATCCATTTTATACTAGAGTGCATAGTAATCCTACATGCATTCCAACGGAGAATATTGCGGTGTTGAAATGACTTCATGAGTCCCTCCCCCATTATAACTCCTTCAGATAAATAGCTGCTAGGTAGAGCGGAACATCATTTAGTGCGTAGATATGAGAGTTGTCGGTAGAACGCGTTTTCTTTGTGTATTTTGAGGACATTTAGTGCTTAATATTTGTGTAATTGGTTCAGTTAACTGAGACTGTTATTAGCCATTGGATACTAGAATGCATATGAATCCTACATGGATTCCAACGGGCAATATTGCGGTGTTAAAATGACTTTATTGATTCCCCCCCCCCCATTAGAAATCCTTCAAATCAATAGAGTTCTTTGAATGTTCATCTCATGCTGTACAAACATGTTTTGGAGTTGATGTGTAGTGAGATATTGTTGATTGGGTTTTCATCGCCTCGTGAATTTTTTTTTATAGAGGCACTGAATGAAAATGATGAACGGATTATAGCATTTGGCGAATGGACGATAGCATAATTACGGAGAACCGTGAATAGTGGTAACTCATTTCGCTATATTCGGTAAATAGCTCTGTCGATACACCACAATTTTACACAAATATGAACTTGAAAACGTGTCTATCTTAAGGAACGCAGAAACATCACACATGCACGAACTCAATCTCTTCCATGTGTCTATCGCTGTTACAGGACTGATTTAATTAATCTAAAATTAATCTAAAATAATTGGGCGCACAGTAAAACAAGATAATGGCGCAGCATCTGTTTATATACAGTTATTAGTGCGAACGAAGATGGTGTGGTATTGTTTCAGTACAGCGAACGGTTGAACATATGATTCTTTGTAATTTAAACATGGAGCATCTCAGTGTCTCATATGTGACCCGCCATATCAAATCCAGTCGTAAGTCGGGATTTTTTTTACCCTGTGCCAATGCATTCTCTTATATATGCGAGTCGACCATAGGTCGCCTCGCATACATGTATATAAGAGAATGTATTGGCCTAACATTTTTTTACAATTTTAATAATTTTTTCTTGTATTCTTTAACAATTTTATAATTTCACCCATACAGAGCCCCAGACAAACATGAGCAGACGACACTCTTCTATATGCTTCTATATATGTGTGGGGCTCCCTGCAGGGTAATGGTCGTTTTTTATTTTATGTCCTAAAAATTGTAAGAAACATTTATTTAACACAATAGCAAGATTGCTTGGATTTGGTTCTGGATTTACACACTACCAATGGTTTTGTTCCCCGCCATGTCAATGTTACATCTTAACTGTCTTTCGCGTAATTCCAGTTGACGGTTCTTGGACGGAGTGGACCTCCTACAGCGCATGTAATGGTAGTTGCGGGCAGGGCTCCAGGATTAGGAGTAGATCATGCAACAGTCCGGCACCACAGCACGGGGGCCATGAGTGTAATGGTAACCATACTGAGATGACCGATTGCAGGGATCAAACTATTCAAAAATCACGTCAGTGTTATGCATGTATTGCATGCTATGTAAAATTGCTTTGTTTTGTGAGTCGCTGGTTACTCATATAAATGTATGTTGTACTACAGTATTAGTCCCAGTTTCCTTGGATGTATAAAGGCAGTGAGTTATATCAGTTGGGTTAGATACTGTTTTATGTCCAGATATGTTCTATATATAGCGGACTTTAAAACCACCAATAACTGTAGTACATTGAATGTGATAAAATGTCACACTTGTGACAGTAAACGGTTTATTCCATAGCATACATGATATTCGTTCTGAACACCAATTGAAAGCGTTAATTTAATGTGAAAAATATATTTTATCACATGCAATGTTTACAAAATTTCGAAAGAATACAAATTAATTTCGTCAGTCGCTTATTACGGATGCATGCGTTGTATCCTTTATAACATTGCTGTGATTTACCAGTCGCTAAATATTCATGGCATTATCATCTGCAAATTGGCTGTTAATTTATCATTTGTATATATGCTCTCCAAATTTGACGGAGGTGAACAATATACATCTCGATCTAAGACGGGTTTGTTACTGATTTATGAAGGAACGCTTCCAATTTCCAAAATACTTTCGCAATGAAAGTTCCACTTGTGCGGAGCACTCATCGTCACAACAGCCATGTTATATTCAATTAAAGTGTTGAGAGAGGACACATGAACTGTCATGTTTCTAAAAATTGTGGGGAACATTGAATGTTAGGGAACCACGTTATTAATACATTGTTACGCAACACCCTTTGTCGTAATTGACACTTGGTGCCCCTTTGTTGCATGCCATCAAATTATAGATTGATTTTTTATACAGACTAGCGCAGTTTATGGAAATTTCGTTTCCAAACAAATTATGCTGTTTAATCCAACAGGGACACGATTTTATTTTTCATGGACTGGAGTCCGCGTTCAAATTATTAACTGAATATATTACGTTTGCGGCTTGTCTCTATGAATATATTACGCTTGCGGCTTGTCTCTATGAATATATTACGTTTGCGGCTTGTCTCTAGCTGATATATCATAATAATATGTCATGGACTGGAGTCCGCGTTCAAATTATTAACTGAATATATTACGTTTGCGGCTTGTCTCTATGAATATATTACGTTTGCGGCTTGTCTCTATGAATATATTACGTTTGCGGCTTGTCTCTATGAATATATTACGTTTGCGGCTTGTCTCTATGAATATATTACGTTTGCGGCTTGTCACTAGCTTATATATCATAATAATATGTCATGGACTGGAGTCCGCGTGTTCAAATTATTAACAGAATATATTACGTTTGCGGCTTGTCTCTAGCTGATATATCATAATCCCAACAACTATACTAGTATGGTCGTCGGAGGGTTAGACCCAGAACAAATTGGCAAAGAAGCGGTTTTGGTGTCATTCGACGCGGGAGAATCTCGTGTATAACATATTCAAAATCCGCTAAAATTCGCTTCGGGGAAAATTCAGAATTCAAGATGGCGTCCAACATGGCCGCCAATAATAATTAAAATCGCAAATAGGTAGTTATTCACGAAAACCCACACGACAAAACGCCAATTCGGCACCAATATACATCACTGATTGAAACTAGTATGTTTTTGTGGGTATGAGTAGCCAAGCACGATTCAAAATTCTAAGATGGGTACCAAAATGGCCACATAAAATTGTCGAAATTTAAGTTCTGCTCAGTGGAAAACCGAAACAACACTTCGGTTGTGAGCTAACGGTGCCAGGCTTATTAAATATGTTGGCAATAATATCTACTATCACAATCATTTCAGCACGTAATGTTCCAACAAAGCAGTATCTACTGCAGGATCCAACATCATGTCCACTTATTACGAGGGACTATCTGGAAATTAATTAGAAAGAAACTAATTGCGCACGAATCTCTTTGCGAACGTATTCGACGGTAGTTCCGCTACATATATGTGTGGAGTTCTGGGCAGCACAATGACGACATTGCATGGGGTCCGTCTGCAGACAACCGTGTGTTTGTGTCTGGTCTCTAAAATCCCGCTTATAGAACATGGGGCCGGTATGAGCTGCTCTGGGTTGGCCTCGGCGGTTTTTAGTCATACCTGTGAACATATTTGGGCTGATATTATGCGTTTCGGGATTGGTTTAATACGATTCCATATGATAACCAATAATAGCAATGGTAATTTCGGGACAACATCTACTCGTGTTGGTAAACCGCGAGACCCAGGTAAAATATATTGACACAGTGTAAACGAACAGTTTCAATGTTAATATCACCCTTTGGGCGAAATAAATACGACGTCGGCTATACGTGCAACTAATTCAGTCCCTCGTGGATGTATAATGGTGACAGTAGTACTGACCTTTCTGATTGGATACAAACAATCCGCATGACGAGTGCTCGATGTCATTCCCTTCACATGAGCTGCCTGCAAACTGCGGCCGGGGACTACTGCAGCTCCTGCTTCTGACTTTTACTCCATGACACTCAGTCACCATTGTGCACGACTCGGTCCAATGCGTCCAATCACCGTCGACTAACCGATAAACAAATATAATAATATTTCAAAATGTCATTGTTCACAAAATACACAGACCGTTACCGTATAGATGCGCTTAGAACATTGTCCCGATGAGTAGGGTGTCATTTTGTGCCGTTAAAAGCCAGCTCCATTGTTCTACCTCGAGTTTCTATCTTCCGAATGGGAACTTTATACCACAAATTGACATTCGTAATCAAGAATGGTTATGTCTCCCAATTTAGTCCACATTTGTAATTTAGAATGGTCATGTCTCACTAGAGAAATAGTTTGCTTCCACCCCCCCAAATCAAGAAGAATTTGCATAGTGCTTATGGACCCCCGCGTAATATATTTTTTTTCGGCAGATGCGCGCTGCTCATTTGCATACAAGGGTTATATATCACATTGAAACATACCATTAGTAATAGCGTTGCTGTTCTCGGGTATAAAACGACATGGCTGCATTGTTGAGTCAAAAGTATCCTTTTGAAAATATGTTCCCAAAATACAGAAATTGCGTCAGCACTTACTATAGATTACGTTTAATATCTTACACTATGTACAGTGCAAAACACATATTTGATTATGGTTGCGTAGATCGACGTTTTTTTTCCGATCAGAGCTATACAGGTATGTCTGCATGCAATTATGTTCACGGCAAAGTGCACTGTCAACGTCCTCTAACACGAAACATGTCAAGGGGCGTGGTTTTGTTCTCAGTCAAGGACTATCTGTTTATACTAGCTGATACACGTTTGCAGACGTCTTATTTATCGAGATTCATTGAAATGTTTTATCGGTAGAAAAGAAATGTGTCCTTGTTAATTATAATGTTATTATACAATGTTGTGTACATTATGTATTTTTCTTGTACTCGTCCAGGTTGTGGTGAAAAGTCACATTGACGAGACACGCAGTCCAATATGACTTTTCACAACAATCTGGACGAGTCCAAGAAAAACTCATACTGTGCACAACATTGTATAATGACATTTTTATTATCCATCTGTATGTTTATCCAAATTTTGGGAATAAAACTTTTGTGGTTATTTTTGGTATGTGTCGGTATTTAATTCTCTATAAAAGTCAGTATTTTGATCATCAGAAAGCATGATTTGGAACAGTAAACACGGAAGTGAAAAAAAACCTCAATGCGGAAGTGAAACGTCTGCTAAATCCACAAGTGTTGCGCGCGCATCACAATTTCACCGATTCATTTCGTAATAGAGTTAATTCGTGACGTCACAGAGTCCCGATAAAAAAGTCATATTGCACACTTGGGAGTCCAATATGACATTCGGGAGTCCAATATGACTTTTTCCCGGATTATCACGTGGCGTTTTTTGCCCAATTATAAATAGTGTTAGTTAAGGGGTGGATAATAATATAAAATATGTGCATCAAAGATAATGATGACCTTCACAGTGGCTATTGTTAAAATAGTCACATCCGTCACACCAGTTAAATCCGCCAAAACAGAAAGAATTATTAAAATATAGACATACTTTGTTCTTATATACAAACCATAATATCGCGTAAATAGTATGTTATTGTCAAGTTCGTACGCTGTGTTATGTAAACAAAACCAAATTATGTTAAAGTACGTAAAGATTATGTGCTAAGCAAAACACCGGGGAGACCACAATAGTTGAAATTTAGTTAAAACTACCATCAGGTTGTTTACAACACACCGGTATAACGCTCGCTAATCATCGCCACTCAAAATTTCGGTGTTGAATGGGTCACCGTGAATCACTCTCCTAAAATAATCGCTGCTGAATGTTGAGTGTTTTGATTATTGCTTACTCTTTACATTCTGTATATAAACAAACGCTTGGCTCATGTGGCTATGTGGATAGTATTGCATTAATACTATCATTATACTGTACTATAATAGTATATTCTAGAGTAAATTTTCATAATTTTGTGTAACTTTAATTTCTAATATATAAGCTACAACCAAGGTCACACGGACCATTGAATGCATATATATAATGAAAAACATCTGTTCCTTTAAGTCGGTTAATGTACTCGTGACTGGACATTCGAAAAGTAAATGGTCTCGCTCTTCGGGCTCCACCGTCCAGTTTCTGAATGTTCAGTAGCTCGTACATTGCCCGCGTTTAAACCTAATCGCGATAAACGAAATGACAATAACTCCAAGGTGATACACTAGTCATATTGCACGTATAAGAATGACGTTTGTTATGCCATTTTGGTATACAATTTATGAGAATAGGTGTAACACTTTGAGCAAGAGTATTCTCTATTCCCACCAAATGTCCACAGCAGAGGGTTTCACATTACTTTAGCATGGGAAACGCATGGTAACCCTGCTAGTCACTGTCGGGTGCATATATATATATATCATATCTTAAAGGTACTTTTCCGATCAGTACAGTACGCTTTAGTTATCAGAATCGATTATTTATAACAAAATAATGCTAACCGCTGTCAACTATGGTATAACATTTCCCAAAACGTGTTATTTATCAACATGTTGTTCAACGAAATGTGTCCATATTATCACTTGAGTATAACGAAATTTGGCCGTATTACCACTTGATTTTAGAGTTATCTATCTTCATCTGCAATGTTTACCGAGACCGTCGGTTTGACGACATTTTTCTGGGCCACAAATAAGTACACATGTAGAGAAATAAAAAATATAAAAATAGATATCTGATCACTCTGATCTTTGATGAATGGGTTCCTCAACTAGAATCAAATATGTTTTACCCCCGACGTTAACGAAATAGTAATTTGGGAGCTTTAATTCGGACTCAGTCTGGGTGAACGTCGACTCTATATTTGAAATATAGAGTCTGGAGCTAATGTCGCCAATACCATTTCTGTTCAGCGAAGAGCTTCCCCAAAATGACGTCACGGATTTTTAAAAATACATCGATGATTGACAGGTGTCCCCACGTGTTATTTGTTGTGCTTTGCAATAACAAGGCCTGTGTCGCGACATACATTTACAGAAGATAATATTTGTCGTGTGTGCGACTATTCTTTTTCGGGAGATGAACTCGCTGCATCAACGGGAAAGCTGCACCCGAGAGCAAAAAATAAGGTCGTCATCAAAAATGATGCTTTAGAACTATTTAAAAGGATAAAATTAAGTCATTTCCTCGGTGTTTAACTTTCAGATGACTTTTTTACGACAAATAATTTGATTTGCAAACCATGTTACAATAAAGTAAATCAAATACACGGACCTGAGTGAGTTCGATTTATATTTATGGGAGGCCAAGTTGGTACCATACGCATGCCTATCTATCAGGTCCAGCACATCCTTCAAATTAATCGGAATCGTACCGAATATATAATTTCGAAGCCATTTTTTTCTGTCTCTGCAAGCGCCGCTCTGTTACTATATTTAGAGGTGACATTATGGGAGTCTCCGCCCACTAACACTTGTTTATTAACCCATACGGTTTCATTGGACGGAAAATAATTTACGCAATCAATCAGATTACGGAATCCCGAGGACTTGGAAATGAGATAGCGATGTTATCCGTCAGACCTAATATTCAATGTTGTAATGAATATTTAGGTATGAGTTTACTCAGACTGATTCGGACTATGCATCTTTAAGATCTGTTCATTGACTCAATGTTGCTATTTATGGTTTTGAGTACAGCAGATATATGTAACATTTGGGGGGACAGAGTAAACATGGTGATGTGGTTGCAGAAATCGTAGTACCTTTCGCGAATATGTGGCCTTGGTGAATATACCCAGATATAATTTCCAGGTATAAACACAGTCGCTGCACAGAGTATGCAGGCAGTTTTTGTCAAGTTTAGAATGTATTGAAGAATAGATAGACAGAACACAACGCGCATCTTAATCGAGACTCTTTTATCGAATGAGTTGCGGATGGCGCAAGGATATATTTCGCGATATAGTGATTTATTGTCTCTTTGAGTGCCAGAATGCAACTGTCAGTGGAATGTCCGCTCTTGAAACCGAATTGATTATCGGTTGTATGAAGGCGATGAGAAATTTTCTGCAGAACAACTTTTTCGAATATTTTTGATATGAGTGTTGATAGAGCTATAGGTCGATAATTTTCAGATGACGAGATGTTAGCATTCTTATTCTTTAAAATCGGAACAAGCGTTACTTTCAGCAGTTTTGGTGGAAGGTGACCGGTTTCCAGTATTTTGTTGAACAGAAACATGAGGCATGTATTGATTCTTTCGTCACAGTATTTAAGGTGTTCAGCTGCTAATCCATCTGGGCCTCGTGATTTACCCGATTTTAATGATTTTATTGATGTTTCGATTTCCTTCTCTGTGATGAAAATTCGTTTTTCAGGTTCGTCCTCGTATGTGTGAAGATCGTGCTGTTGAACGGTGTTACAAAATATGTTCTGGAAGTGTTCTCCCCAATACAATCGCGATAATCTAATTTGCCAATTGAGGAGAACACGCGAAGGATTTGTGTAAATGTTAGCCCAAACGACATTTCGAAGTAACGACTGCTTTGTTGTTTATTTCGAGGAATAATACCGCATCATATGAATTCAGCCCAAATATATTGACAGGTGTCAAGGGTCTAACTCTATACTGAGCAATAAAAAACTAATATAATAAATACCGAGTATATTTAATTTTAACGCCAATGGGTCGTTTATGTGCGTTTAAGAGTGTATTTATGCGTAAAGCAAAGTGAAATAACGATCTTAAAATGAATTGGCCGGTATATTTTATTAGTTATCAGGGTTACCAGGGTCGTAGTTGCATAAATTACAATATATCTTATTTTTATGCTAAGATAATTGCGTGGTTATATGTTGTAGCTTGATCGGTATCGATCGGTATTGAGGTTAACACAAATCCCATATATGGAAATTCCAAATATGGAAAGTGACTTGCGCATGCGCAAAACAGATACAATGGTTTTCCTAAAAACGAAGCAATGAACAACAAACACCGACCCAGTTAAATAACGACATTAGATAGCGGTGTATTGCGTCTTTAAGAGCGTGTTGATATCTAAATCATGTGATTAACTAATTAAAAATTATTTCGACTACATATTTCGATAATTATCAGGTCCGCAGTTCGATCATGAAACAAAATTTGTAGAGACTTTAATTGCTTGGTAATTATTGAGATTGCAGTTTCCTTATATGGCAACTCCTTATTTGGAATTTTCTTGCGCATGCGCAGAAATGATAGAATTTCATGAAGACGTCGCCATTTTTATTATCACTGTTATTCCATTCTCTTGTGTCGGTGCAATGATTTGCTGTCGTATTTTAGGCAAATAAGGCACTGTATGCATGCGTAATGATAAGTTGATGAGGTTGCATCCATTATTATTCCGATGTTTAATAGTTTTGTCAGCTAAAATAACTTCGCTCAGCGGCTGTTATCGCGTGAAAATGAGTAGGTCAACTTGGTTGGAGTCGAACATTGGAATGGCAGGGAATTCCCCGTTTTGACTCGGCATTGTTTGTAAACAAATGCAAATTTATAAGAAGAAACGTTAACAACTGTGCGTGTTTGTGTACTATGACGCTGGTGGATATTGATTAATTGTTTTTCTCGAGTATTTATTCATTCCTAATCATCGGCTAATGGCAGTAAAACTTCAGTCAGAAATGTATTTAAGTTAACCCAATCTTTGCACAATTCAATTGCAAGTTGAAAATGAAAGTAAATTGAAATTTTTAAGAAGAAACAAAATCAACATCTGACAAGTGCCATTGAGTGTGGCTTGATAAGTGTGTACTACTTCTAGGGCTAGGCCTAACTGATTTTTAATTAGAATGACATTTTTACATGGGGATTATGATTTATATAAGAATCTGGAATAATACCTTTACCTTATTCTTGAGTTGAGGTGTTTTTTTTTATTTAAACATGTCCTGTAGTGAGTTGTTAATTTGGGTTGGTACTACAGGCAAAATCAGTGACTGATATAAAACATGTATCACTATCAGTCGCTGATGTGTTAGAGTCAACCTTCTCTAACTGCAGGGCTCTTTATGAATACAGGAGAAGTCGGCCCCGTGCGAAGTTGGCCCCATACGATGACGGCCCCGCACGAAGTCGGCCCCATATATAACAGAAACATTGTTTTAAATCGTTTTTTTAATTTATATGATGATATGAAATATGAAACTAATAATAATAATGACAAGATTATATTAATACAATTAACAATAAATTCAAACGTCGTCGTTGTCACTGTCACTGTGTTGTCAGTTATATATGGGTGCCGAAATCTCGGCGACCCTATGGAGTAGCTGGCTTGTTGTCAAATCTCTGTCTCTATACAGCTTCCATACGTTAAATATTTGAACTAATGGCTTCATTCGCTAAGCAGCAATCAACAGTACTTACCAGCTTTCTTTCATTGTCTGTAGGCAACTATATACCGGTATATCATTGTTTTTTATAAATATATTTATCACATAATTTGGCCATAAAAGCAGTTTCATAATTATCGGTAATAGACACGTTTAATATCAGCGCGTGCGATGACGTCACGGCGTTCTTCAAATAACTTGCGATCGCTGTAGTTTATGATTGTTGTTTTCGATGAATATTTCGCGTTGCTTCGGGTTTATTTGATCATGTGATAAAAGGTATCTCACACTCGTCCTATTTTATACGTAATTTATCAACCTCGTCCTCTAAATTCTATTTGAGCCTCGATAAACCTCGGCTCAAATCGAATTTAGTGAACTCGGTTGATAAATTCCGTATAAAATAGGAACTCATGTGAGATCCTCTATATATGATATATATTTGTCAGACGCATGACAATACTGTCTGCCCATCTACATTAATGGGTCCGTCTTCATATGGGGCCGTCTTCGCGCGGGCCGACATCTCCAGATACGCTCATTATCCTGCCACATGCATATAAATTATTGTATCCTAACATATGCTCTAACAGTTACATGTACTTTTACACTTAACTTGGAAATAGTCTTTGTTTCCTAATGTAATAACACAGTTTAAAGGCATCATACCGAATCACAAACATTTTGTATTCCACGTGATGCCTTTAAACTGTGTTATTACATTAGGAAACAAAGATCATTATTTATAATTACATCACAGTGCATTTAAGCTGGAAATATCATTAAATTTTAAATATTTGGAACTTTGTAAGTTCACTTCTGACCTTCTGTAATTATCCTACTTAAATACATTTGATAGCATTTTATAAATCAATGACAAAATACTTGTACGTCTATAGAGAATGAAGTGAATGTAATTATTTCAGTATAATCCAAGCTTTATATTCCAGGCCAAATAATTCACTGCGTTAAATGAATAATTAATTTCCAGTGCCTTCAGCTACATCTTTTACACAATCCTGTCAAATATGAAGAAATTATCATTTAAAATCACACTAAATATTATTGGCTATTGTTTTCAAATTTTGAAGATATGACTTTTATATATCGAGAAGTTGATGGAAGCGAGATCCAATGTTTTATCAGTCGACAGGCCATGTCACGACACACCAATTATATTACATACTATGCTGGTCCCACCAGCCGGGCACCAGGCCTCGTGCGGAGTATACACTGCCTTTGGGCTGGGTTGGTTGGCCTCACGGCAGTGGACCCAGTCGCTGAGGTCTGGTGGGAGATGTTTTTGGGCCCAATGGGATGTTTGAAGAATTTACGGGGCAGAACATATGCAAGTACAATAACTGCCAATGGGCAGGAAAATGGTTGAACCAGAGATGGCGAGCGTCTCTTCATGGTTTACTTATATCTGTCAGCCAGACAGAATTTTTTTCCAAATAAACTTCAAATGGTAGGGCTGTCATGATTATTCAATATAGTTGATTAATTATTAATTAAACACAGCACTATTATATGTAAACCATATTGTTCCATAGTTCATAAGCATAGACTACAAGTAGGTATAACTCATAAATGTCATTGGTTTTTATCAATGTCTCTGAAAATGGTTCAAAAGTCTCCTGATACTATTAGCATATAGTAAACCTAACTATACATGTACATGTAGTTGTTTCTTGGCCTAATTTGCATATCTATTATTAATTATTCATAGATAAATTTGGTATGATAATCATAATGGACAAATTATTGGTTAAAGATCATAAATGACCTTTTTGCATCGAAATAGACCCATATTACCTTCATTATTATGGTATTTGTTTGCTTTCACATTAATTTTCCATCTCATTAGTCTCGGTAACTAGATATATAATATGCAAATTAGATGCAAATTAGATAAGGTCACATGGTGTGATGTTCACGATGACCTTGGCATATGTGAAAATCTATCCCGAAGATATGTACCTAATTTCAGCTTAATCCGTCAAATATTTTTTAAGTTATGCAAACTTAAAGCAAACTTTATTGTGAAAAAGTGGGCGTGCCCTAATTTGCATATCCATTTTTACTTATTCATACATAAATTTGGTATTATAATGGACAAATTATTGGTTAAAGATCATAAATGACCTTTTTGCATCGAAATAGACCCATATTACCTTCATTATTGTGGTATTTGTTTGCTTTCACATTAAATTTCCAGCTCATTAGTCTCGGTAACTAGATATATAATATGCAAATTAGATAAGGTCACATGGTGTGATGTTCGCGATGACCTTGGCATATGTGAAAATCTATCCCGAAGATATGTACCAAATTTCAGCTTAATCCGTCAAATATTTTTTAAGTTATGCAAAATTAAAGCAAAATTTATTGCGAAAAAGTGGGCGTGGCTTAATTTGCATATCTATTATTACTTATTAGCTCAACTTTACTTTGTAAAGTTTGAGCTATTGCCATGGCTTGGTATCCGTCGTCCGTGTGTGCGCGTGTGCGTGATGCGTCAACAATTTCCTTTAGCACGGGCTACAGTTCGTACCTTTGGTCCGATTATAATGAAATTTGTCCTGGATGTTGACATTGACATGTAGATGGGAACGAGTCATTTTGGGGTCATTCGGAAAAAAAACATGGCCGCCAGTGGCCATCTTGGATTTCAAAATCCAATCCATTATCACGGGCTACAGGCTGTACCGTTCGTCTTATTGTCATGAAATTTGTCATGGATGTTAATATTGACATGTAGATGGGAACGAGTAATTTTGGGGTCATTTGGCCAAAAAACATGGCCGCCGGCAGCCATCTTAGATTTTGCTCTTTGCATGACTAAATCCTTTAGCACAGGCTACAGGTCGTACCTTTAGTCTGATCATCATAAAATTTGTCATGAATGTTAATAATGACATGTAGATGGGAACGAGTCATTTTGGGGTCATTCGGCCAAAAAACATGGCCACCAGAACTTGTCCAGAAGCCATCTTGGATTTTACTCTTTGTATGACTAAATCCTTTAGCACGGACTACAGGTCGTACCTTGAGTCTGATCATCATGAAATTTTTCGTGGCTGTTGAAATTGGAATCTAGATGGGAAACGAGTCATTTTGGGGTCATTTGGATGAAAAACATGGCCGCCAGTGGCCATCTTTGATTTCAAAATTCAATCCATTAGCACAGGCTACAGGTCGTACTGTTCGTCTGATCATCATAAAATTTATCATGGATGTTAATATTGACATGTAGATGGGAACGATTAATTTTGGGGTCATTCGGCCAAAAAACATGACCGCTGCAGCCATCTTGGATTTTACTCTTTGTATGACTAAATTCTTTAGCACGGGCTACAGGTCGTACTTTTAGTCTGATCATCATAAAATTTGTCATGAATGTTAATAATGACATGTAGATGGGAACGAGTCATTTTGGGGTCATTTGTCCAAAAAGCATGGCCGCCAGCAGCCATCTTGGATTTTACTCTTTGTATGACTAAATTCTTTAGCATGGGCTACAGGTCGTACCTTTAGTCTGATCGTCATAACATTTGTCATGGATGTTAACGATGACATGCGGATGGGATACAATCATTTTGGGGTCATTCGGCCGAAGACATGGCCGTCAGCAGCCATCTTGGATTTTACTTTTCTCTTCATGTCTATAAACTAGTATTAGACATTCAACTTTCCACATTCATAATCGCTCCATTGACTGTAATACGTTAAATTATTCCCTTTCCAAGTTGAGCTACAGTGTCATTGACACTTTCATTCATACATAAATTTGGTATTATAATGGACAAATTATTGTTTAAAGATCAAAAATGCCCCCTTATCATCGAAATAGACCCATATTACATTCATTATTGTGGTATTTGTTTGCTTTCACATTAAATTTCCAGCTCATTAGTCTCGGCAACTAGATATATAATATGCAAATTAGATGCAAATTAGGCAAGTTCACATGGTGTGATGTTCGCGAAAACCTTGACATATGTGAACATCTATCCCGAAGGTATGGTACCAAATTTCAGCATAATCCGTCAAATATTTGTTAAGTTATGCAAAATTAAAGCAAAATTTATTCCGAAAAAGTACCCAAAAACACTCATTTTGGGGCCGTTCCTCTTCAGCCTATTTAGTCATAATGCACTGAGGCCCACGTGACAAAAAATATCAGTGGTTTTTCGACCTTCGATTAACCATAACTAGGAAACTAGATGGAATTTTTTTGTTCTGTAAAAAGTTTTGTCATCTGCGATTCATAATCTTTCATATGAGACTAACTATAAACATTGTACTTGAATATGACATTTTCACCTAAAATCCCTATTATCAGTCCAGACAGAGAAATTTGTATTGACTTACTTCTTCCATTTTGCTATCAAAGACCGAAAAATGTCGTTAAACTAGAGATCCAAATACCCCCCTAAGGGCCCCTGTATCTTGAGATATTAAAGACCGAAAATGTCGTTAAACTATAAAGACAGAAAAATGTCGTTAAACTAGAGATCCAAATACCCCCTATATCTTGAGATATTATAAAGACCGAAAAATGTCATTAAACTACAAAGACCGAAAAATGTCGTTAAACTAGAGATCCAAACATCACCACCCCCTCTTTTTTGAGACATTAAAGAACGAAATATGTCGTTACACCATTAATACATAATTTGTGTTTATGAAAGTCTGGCACCCATTAGCAGTTTGTTTTCAGTACATTTTAATATTCATTGGAACGTAAACAATTATTCTCTGACAGAAATCATGTTAATATCGCCTTTCGTTACTGGTTTCCTCCACTCAAATATTTCTTACTGCTCAATACTTATAATTAAAAAAAATGTTCTGTGTTTTCTGTCACTTCTTAATAGCATTCTGTATTCTGCTATTGAAAAGAAAAAAAGTTGCAGTATACCGTAAAGGTACGGAAGGCCTTGGTGGGTATCCTGTGAACATATTTCCACCTGTCAAAAACCGCTACAAACGAAACAAATATTCAAATATAGACAGACTTTGTTAATATACAAATGAGAAATATCTCATAAACAGTATGTTATTGTCGTAAATTTGACGATTGTTATGTAAACAAAGCATAAAAAGTTACTTTCCTGGTGTTTCTTTATATTATGATGGTAAACATAAAGAGCGTTCTTTGTTGCTCAATTCCTTATTTGGAAATAATAAAGAGCGTTTATACCATTTGTGTGTGATTAGCCAGTAGCATTGTGCTGCCTTCTATAACACAATCAGACTCTTGTTTAGGTAAAATGTAGTAGGTCTTTATGTAAGCATGATGTTTAAGCGATAGTGATCGTATATTTGAACCAAAATGTATGCGTTTTAATATTTTTCTGTTTACGGTGTTTGGAACAAATATGAATATTTTCGACAACTAAGCCCTCTCGTTCCTTTAATATAATTAATATAACATCCCTCATCCAATAATCTCCAAATTGCATATCTAATTTCAATCCTAGTTACACGTCACACCGCCCCTCATCATTTGCCAATTGTACACCCTTTTTTTTGCTGCTGCAACTGCTCAATTTCTTTAAAAATTATTGAAAAAATGGCCCTCCCGCCCGCCGACATTAACCTCTGATTTTTTTTTTCGATCATCGGTCCACACCAAAATTGAGCACACGTCCCTATATAATATACCTATTTAAACCGACTATACACGGTGGTGTAATAGATCAACCGTTAATTTAACCGTTTAGGTAGCATATTTCCACGTATACGTTATCACGACAAATCCCTGCTGATCTGTTACTAATGAACCAAACAATTAACATGTCAACACACTCTGGCCCGCCAATGCTACAGTGTATAAACGTAACGGGACAAATATTCACAATATATTGGCAGCTAACGAGAACATTCATCACCAGCAATCTGCTCACCCCTTTCAGCTGATACGATAGAAACTAAACGATTTGTTACTTTTAATTACCCGTACTTAATTACACTACTTGCGTGTTAATAAAGTACGACCCCATTACCACTAAATGTGAAACATGTGATTTAGAACATTAATATTCACTCTTACATAGTTCCACATCCAAGGCTCGTCTTGTGTAATCGTATGTCAGTTGTAACGTTGTGAAACTGCAACCGAACTGAATCATTCTATGCTAAATAGTTCATGGGTGACCTGATGCATGCATCTTAGTTTTCTTGTACAAGTTTGTAATGAACAACGCACATTCTAATCGACAACAATACAAAATATACCATCTTTTAACAGATTGCGTCGGGAGCAACAGGTTGTGGATCGCTGCTTCGGGTTTGTGCCTCTACATAAGTACAGATACCAAGTCTCAAGTCGATGCTATGGCCACATGCGGAAGGATGTGCGGGCGCCTGATTGTCATTAAGAACGCGGCCATGCTCCAGGAGCTTCATGGGCATCTCCTTAGTAAGTATTACACAAATCAGAATACTAAATACAATGGTCTGGTGGGGTGCGAGCGGATCTGTCAAAACCTCGTACGAATAGGTTCATGGCTATCCAGAATGATTATAACAAGAGCTTAAAGGTGGATTATCTCTGTGTAAACATGTATTATATAGTTACCGGGGTATAAAGGTGGATTATCTCTGTGTAAACATGTATTATATAGTTACCGGGGTATAAAGGTGGATTATCTCTGTGAAAACATGTATTATATAGTTACCGGGGTATAAAGGTGGATTATCTCTGTGTAAACATGTATTATATAGTTACCGGGGTATAAAGGTGGATTATCTCTGTGTAAACATGTATTATATAGTTACCGGGGTATAAAGGTGGATTATCTCTTTGTAATCATGTATTATATAGTTACCGGGGTATAAAGGTGGATTATATCTTTGTATACATGTATTATATAGTTACCGGGGTATAACGGTGGATTATCTCTTTGTAAACATGTATTATATAGTTACCAGGTATAAAGGTGAATTATCTCTGTGTAAACATGTATTATATAGTTACCGGGGTATAAAGGTGGATTATCTCTGTGTAAACATGTATTATATAGTTACCGGGGTATAAAGGTGGATTATCTCTGTGTAAACATGTATTATATAGTTACCGGGGTATAAAGGTGGATTATCTCTGTGTAAACATGTATTATATAGTTACCGGGGTATAAAGGTGGATTATCTCTTTGTAATCATGTATTATATAGTTACCGGGGTATAAAAGTGGATTATATCTTTGTATACATGTATTATATAGTTACCGGGGTATAAAGGTGGATTATCTCTTTGTAAACATGTATTATATAGTTACCGGGGTATAAAGGTGGATTATATCTGTGTAAACATGTATTATATAGTTACCAGGGTATAAAGGTGGATTATCTCTTTGTAAACATGTATTATATAGTTACCGGGGTATAAAGGTGGATTATCTCTTTGTAAACATGTATTATATAGTTACCGGGGTATAAAGGTGGATTATCTCTTTATATACATGTATTATATATAGTTACCGGGGTATAAAGGTGGATTATCTCTGTGTAAACATGTATTATATAGTTACCGGGGTATAAAGGTGGATTATCTCTGTGTAAACATGTATTATATAGTTACCGGGGTATAAAGGTGGATTATCTCTTTGTAAACATGTATTATATAGTTACCGGGGTATAAAGGTGGATTATCTCTTTGTAAACATGTATTATATAGTGTCCGGGGTATAAAGGTGGATTATCTCTTTGTATACATGTATTATATAGTTACCGGGGTATAAAGGTGGATTATCTTTTTGTAAACATGTATTATATAGTTACCGGGGTATAAAGGTGGATTATCTCTTTGTATACATGTATTATATAGTTACCGGGGTATAAAGGTGGATTATCTCTGTGTAAACATGTATTATATAGTTACCGGGGTATAAAGGTGGATTATCTCTGTGTAAACATGTATTATATAGTTACCGGGGTATAAAGGTGGATTATCTCTGTGTAAACATGTATTATATAGTTACCGGGGTATAAAGGTGGATTATCTCTTTGTATACATGTATTGTATAGTTACCGGGGTATAAAGGTGGATTATCTCTGTGTAAACATGTATTATATAGTTACCGGGGTATAAAGGTGGATTATCTCTGTGTAAACATGTATTATATAGTTACCGGGGTATAAAGGTGGATTATCTCTGTGTAAACATGTATTATATAGTTACCGGGGTATAAAGGTGGATTATCTCTGTGTAAACATGTATTATATAGTTACCGGGGGTTAACGGTGGATTATCTCTGTGTAAACATGTATTATATAGTTACCGGGGTATAAAGGTGGATTATCTCTGTGTAAACATGTATTATATAGTTACCGGGGTATAAATGTGGATTATCTCTGTGTAAACATGTATTATATAGTTACCGGGGTATAAAATATTATATATAAATCGAAGACTCCTGTCCGGAAATACTTCTATCGATTAATATTGATTTTATTTCGAATATTTTCTGGTCTGAAAAGGTGTGGTTGTTTAGCTAACAAACAATAGTGGTTACTGTTAAAGACATATTATGTACTAGGGTGCGTGAAACTTAAAAGTTAGTAATCTGGCGCTATGCCAACTGGAGGAATATAACATTCTACTAACATCGCCGAAAATGTTAAGCAAATCGACCATCCCACTACATAGAAAACATCGTTTGAAGGACGCTAAATTGTAAATATTTACTACTTGATTCGGGACGCATCTATCGGCGATAAACTAACGAAAACGATTTCGCAATCGAAAGTCACTGCATTTAATTAACATATAAGACTGACTGTGTTTTGTTTATTTGGATATTATAATTCTAAAAATTACTAAATTGAACAAGATTATTCTCAATTTCTATTTGATCACCATACCGGGGTGTTTCACATCACTTTAACAGTTATTAGTGCATGTTTGTCACAAATAAACGCTAATTAGACTCATTATCGTTTATAACTATGGAATAAAACAATACAGTCAATCAATCTGGGACATTTGACATTCGGTACGTAACTAAAGGAAGAGCTTAATTCTCTCTATCGCTATATGGCATTGCCGGAATGGTCTGTTCTAAGAATAGACAAATAAAGTGTCCCAATTAATCATCTCATTTCATAAAAAAATATTCGAAATAAAATCAATATTAATTGATAGAAGCGTTTCGGGACAGGGGTCTTCGTGTCATATTGATTATTTTATAGCCACGCAACTATTTCAAATATGTTATTTCAAGAGATAATCCATGTTTAACCCTTTACCCAACAGAAGGGCCCTGTGCCAATGCATTCTCTTATATATGCGAGTCGACCATAGGTCGCCTCGCATATATAAGAGAATGTATTGGCTTAACACATTAAATTTTTTTTTAGGCCAATGCATTCTCTTATATATGCGAGGCGACATATGGTCGACTCGCATATATAAGAGAATGCATTGGCACAGGGCATAACTGTAACCATCACAATGTGGTCAATGAGCCGGTTCCAATGATATCCATATTTGTATGGTTTTATTGAGACAGACCCAAGATAATTTAGGCTGTTGAAGCTTTATTTGACCGGTTTTGGCCGGTTTGTTGGGTAAAGGGTTAATTGACTTCTACATGTAGCATAGGTATATCACGAGGAACGCAGTGTGTAGTTCTGTACATAATCCCACTTAAGAAACACGCACGGAAGTGAGTAATTTAAATGTTCGTGTATATTTGACCAGTTGGAGCGTAAGATTGTTCTATTTTAGGTTTGGCACACCAGCACGCTACCATTCGTTACGCTATATACAGACGGGCCACAGGTGACCCAGATTAAGTTTGAATGGAATTCTCACAAGTTAGCTAGATTAACACAGCGTTATATCAGAAACGTTCATTTATTCATCTCTGTTGAAACTGTATCATTTGGTCGAGAATATAAATATCGTATGGATATATATAATGCAGAGTCAGATCAAGTGTTACCCGGGTATAATGTGACGCTCTATAAGTGTTACCCGGGTATAATGTGACGCTCTATAAGTGTTACCCGGGTATAATGTGACGCTCTATAAATGTTACCCGGGTATAATGTGACACTCTATATGTGTTACCCGGGTATAATGTGACACTCTATAAGTGTTACCCGGGTATAATGTGACGCTCTATAAGTGTTACCCGGGTATAATGTGACGCTCTATAAATGTTACCCGGGTATAATGTGACACTCTATAAGTGTTACCCGGGTATAATGTGACACTCTATAAGTGTTACCCGGGTATACTGTGACGCTCTATGATTACAGTTAAACATATATACATTTGTATTTCATCCCACCGGGATTAAGGGTGACGTTTATTAAATATTTATTGCCTATATATAGCCACTATCCACGCAGTTCGGTAAAACACACACCAGTCGATATGCAAGAATGCGAATGGTAACTAATATGATTATAAATGTACGTGGTAGTCTGCGAGTTTTATGAAGTTCACTGACGAGCTATTACACGTGACATACTATGTTGACTATAGAACTCACGCGTGCATTCATAGATTCAGTGTTTGGTGAGCGTTCCTTGATGTATATGGGTTGAACGATGCAAACTCATTCCTACACTACTGACAAATTGTTCCCTGGGACATCTAGTTTTCTATCTACTAGACAAGACTGTTTTCTTTTATCAGAACTATCATGGGTGAGGTATTCTCAGCGTTTGATATTTTAAATTTGACAATTGGGTGACCTAACTCTAATGTTATTGACCAACGTACATGTGCATCTTCTCTGAGTTGTAACTTAAACTGTTTATCAAACTTGTAACATGCAATATCGATACCCAATGCTTAACTCAATTTAAATTTTCATTCAATTTAAATTTATCTTTATCTTGAAATAGGAAATTGAGTCTCCTTATTTTTCACTATAACGTTTATCGCTGTGGACATTTATTCCTATTTCGGAATCATGTTGATTCCAATATGTTGCTAACGTTTACGATCACAATTTATATCACAGGGAAGTGTTCTCTTCTCAGTGTTTGGTGGTTTAAGCACGCGATTAACATTGACAATTGGGATAGACATGCCTCTAGTCACGTGGTGAGAGGGTTTCTGTCGGGGAGGATCCACCTTGGAATTTCCAATGAACCAGATCGAAATGTCCAAGTCAGAGGAATTCAATTTGTATCCCCTTCATGAAGCATTCCATCCGTTGAAAATGTCTAACCTAACACAAACCAAGTGATTGTAAATTGCGGTATATCTTCTCGGTCAAAAAAATACCGAAAGTACGAACATATTTAATTTTTCGTCTAAAAACTAACATTTTCACTATACTGGTTGAAAAATCAAATTATCAGGACAAATTCAACCTACGTCTGGCCTAGGAGTTCCAATAGTTACTATAATGTCGTATAAAACATGGAATGCTGAAACTACTGAACATGTTGGCCACGTTGAGGGGGTGAGGTACCCATAACTTCTATTTCTGACGACCTCTGACCCTCCATGCATATATTCTCTAATTTGTTATTTAAACTTTATAACAAACTTGTAACACATAACATAAATATCAGGGGCGTGTCTAGAAGGTCTCCGTTGGGTATGTTTACACCATGGGAATTCCAACTTCAACTCACCCCCTCCTTGAATCATACCAAACTCACAAGTTTTGCGGAATTGCATTTGCACCACGCGAGTTTTAAACTGGGCCTTACATGTAGTCTATTTTGAATGTCCCTTGTGGTCACTATAGCCAGGTGGAGGAACAGAACCATGGTTCTACCCAGTATGAGAATTATTAGAGATTTGAACCAGGCAATTGTATAAATCCTGACATCTTGTGGTCTAACTCCAGGCAAATTCATACGACTGTCGTTTGGCCTGGCGTGAGAAAAAATTGAAATCTGAACATGAAAATCGCTAAATCCTAGTATCTAAACTGGCCTCAAGCTTTCCTTAGTGTTGACAATTTCAAACCTGCCACCCCGCTAAGGTTGGACAATTTCCAACTGATGACCATTTCAGTCCACAATGCTGACCAAATGTAGGAAAATATTGTTTTCTTAAATAAACTAGCAGTTTTTCGACTGCTCACGGGGAGGGACCAGGACACAAGCTTTCCAAGTGCTGGAAACTTCCAACCTGACACCACTCTAAGGTAAAAAATTCCCGACTGATGACCACTTCAGTCAACAATTTTGACCAAAGGTAGGAAACTATATATGCAAATGTTGGTCTAACAACAACAACAAATTCCCTTCTAATAAATTGTCGGAAAATCAAACTCCAAACAAAAATTCAACCTATTGTTGGTGTGAAGTTTCCAACTAATGTTGTGTCAGGTATGAAATTTCCAACTGTTTTAAAATTTTGACCAAGGTTGGGTAATCACCCCCACAAACCGACTGTCGCCACGTTCCTGCAAGCTAAATATGTAGAGAAATATCATGGTCGTCGAAATTGTTTACTAAAAACTTCAACTCGTTGTGGAAATTTATCCTTTTTTTTCAGAGAAATGAAAGAGTCCGTATTACATGCGACGGCAAGTCCTGCCAAACTCATGGTCGGGGTCTGTATTTGTAGATATTGTGGTTATAGACGCACTGGTCCAGGTGCTATCACGACCGAGAAACTATTTACCTTGTGGTAACTCCAGTAGCGTTCTTTAACGCGCACACACCAAGGCGTGTACACGGGTCAGCCATTAATGCCCGTAACCGCGATCGGACAGCGTACTGCACCCACGACACCATACCTGGACAATTTGAGTAATGGGAGAAGTCGGCATTTTGCATTCGGGTCTATATTCAGTGATCTCGAACGACCTTTCAGTCTGACAAACTTGGTATCTGACCGAGTTGTGATTATTATCGGAATACCCTGACCAGGTTGCGACCCCCCGGTCCGCTAACACGAGAGACCAGTAAGCTACCTCTCGGCTACCGACTACCGATAGAGTTAAAATGAGACACAAGCACATACCCTAAATATAATCCATATAGAGCCCCACATAGACTGGAGCAGACGACACCCCGTAGTGAATGCTTCCATCTGTGTGAGGCTACATGTGGGTTAGGAAGAGATAGAGGTTATCAAAGGAATATAGGTCCGCTACCATCCATCGATTCTCCCGCCGCACAATAGAGCGTTATGACTTGCTGGTCCATAAAGTACGACGTTTGACGTATAGTCTCATATACGCCCGTATTTCTATTTCTCATCAAATGCACATTCCGTGAATGAAACGGTGTGTGCTGCTCCCGGTTTACCTCATTCGGTTAGCGTCGCCTACAACAATGTTGAATTTTTTTACCACCCCCAAATTGTCATTGTCACAACGTCCCTGGCTGCTCCGGATAAAACGTCATCCAGTTAACTTTGTCTCCGTTTTTTATTTTGTAGTTCATAGTTATCGGCTAGATGGAAGTGATATCGCCCGCTCGTTTAGAATGTTATAGTTTGAAGTGATACCGCCCGCTCCTTTAGAATGTTATAGTTTGAAGTGATACCGCCCGCTCCTTTAGAATGTTATAGTTTGAAGTGATACCGCCCGCTCCTTTATAATGTTATAGTTTGAAGTGATACCGCCCGCTCGTTTAGAATGCTATAGTTTGTTGCATCTTGAACTTTGGCGTAGTCTCATCCCAATCCGCCCATTTCTATTTCTCATTAAATTCAGAAAACGTGAATGAAACCGAGTGTGCTGCTCCGGATGCGACCTCATTCAGTTAACGTCGCATTATATTCTCTATTACAGCCCAATATTAACGGGAATGAGACCCAGTGTGCTGCTCCGGATACGACCTCATTCAATTAACGTCGCATTATATTCTCTATTACAGCCCAATATTACTGGATAGACGGGAGTGATACCGAGTGTGCTGCTCCGGATACGACCTCATTCAGTTAACACCGCGTTATATTCTCTATTACAGACGCATGGTACTGGATAGATGGGAATGACGCGGCCCTGGAGGGAACATGGGTTAACACGGACGGCAGCTCAATGTGGACGATGTGGGGATCCGGGTGGGGGAATCACGTGACCTCACGTAACTGTGTGATGCTGCGTGTTACTCAGTACTACTATGCCGATTACATATGTACATCTACCTGGCGTTATATCTGCGAAATCATAACCCGATAGTCTACATATCGGGTATGGTTTCCACATATGTAATCTCTCCGTATTTATCAACCATCCACATATACATGTATTAATTCTACTCAGATGTGGGACCTTTGCACTAAATATGTGATCACGTCTTTCGTCCGGAACCACCACAATGCTAAAATGGTTCAAGAAACACACAACAACAACATTCTGATATTTTTTAGACATGTAATACAGCTGTCTGTTTAAAGATGCATAATCCGAATTAACGCTCGAAAATTACTATATTTCTTTGGCTTCTGGGGTAAAAAATATTTGATTCGAGTCGAGGAACCCACCCATCAAAGCTCAGAGTAATCAGATATCGATTTTTGAGATCTATTATTTTTCACCTCCGAAATTGTTTAGTGGCCTGGTAAAAAGTCGACGAGAAGAGGGTCTTGGACCAAATTGGAGATGAAGATGGATAACTCTAAAATCATATGGCTTTTGTGTGTCATATAATTGAAAAACCGGCCAAATTTAGTTGAACAAAATGTTGATAAATAACAGGTTTTGGGAAATTTTATACTATAGTTGACTGTGGTTAGTATTATGTGTGGGCAATTTATCCATTCTGATAACTGACGCGGCATTTAAAAAAAAATGTCGCTGTTGTTGTTTTTGTTGATGATATGGGGACCATCGAATCGGATTGAGTACCTTTAACATTGATTACCATAACAGTGACGTGATTTATTTCGGATTAGGTGCATCGAACATCGTGTGATGGCTACAACAGTTATGTTAAAGGTACTCACAGCTGTCCAAGTTGGTACATGGGAAGTATCTTAAAAGTCTGTAAAATCACAGTCATCAATACAAACGTGAAAATATATATCGTTTGTTCTTATTGTATTATAAATATATGTAAAATGCATCCAATAAAACTATGTCGTGCGTTGAAACCATTGTTATGGACACATAAAATGTTTAAATTACTATTTCTTTGGCGTCGGGGGTAAAATATATTTCATTCGAGTCGAGGAATCCACCCATCAAATCTCAGAGTGATCATATATCGATTTTTGAAGTTCGTTATTTCTCGAGATGTGCAATTATTTGTGGCCCAGAAAAACGTCGTGAAACGGACAAAATTGCGGATGAAGATTGATAACTCTAAAATCAAGTGGTAATACCAGACTGGTAATACGGCCAAATTTCGTTGAACAAAAATGTTGATAAATAGCACGTTTTGGGAAATTTGATACGGTAGTTGACAGTTGTTAGCATTATTTTGTTGCAATTAATTGATTCTGAATACTAAAACGTATTTTGAAGAAATGTTGTTTTGTTGTTGCTGTATCTTGATGATATGGGGACCGTCTGATCGGATGGAGTACCTTTAAACTGTTTCCGTTTTCAGTATATATATATATACCCTTACATCAAACTTGACTATCGCTTTCAAATAAGACTAATACATCATGGGCGTGAGTATTAGGAAAACACTGCGACATTAAATTTCTGCAAAACAGATAACAAAGGTTTCAACATGCAACAGTTATTGTGCACTTGTTAAAGGTACTCAATCTGATCAGACGCTCCTAAATTATCTTTTCTTTGGCTTCGGGGGTAAAAAGTATTTCATTCGAGTCGAGGAACCCACCCATCAAAGCTCAGAGTGATCAGATATCGATTTTTGAAGTTTGTTATTTGTCGAGATGTGTAATAATATGTGGCCCAGAAGCACGTGGTAAAACGGAGGGTCTCGGACAAAATTGCGGATGAGGATGGATAACTCTAAAATCAAGCTGTAATACGGTCAAGTTTCGAGATACTTTAGTGATAATACGGCCATATTTTGTTAAACAACATGCTGATAAATAACAAGTTTTTGGAAATTTTATACCATAGTTGACAGTGGTTAGAATTATTTTGTTGCAATAAATCGACTCTGATTTTGCATTTTGAAGATATGTTGTTGTTGTTCTAACTTGATGGTATGGGGATCGTCTGATCGGATTGAGTACCTTTAATAATGAACATAAAGACAATGTATATCTATATTTTACGTTCTTCTTGATATAGATGATTTTACAGTATAATATTAATTTTTCACCTGTACCCACTGCGAAGAATTTGAGTCTAACTCAAGTTAACTATAGACTACCCACTATGGCTATATTTCGGGTTAATAACAAAGGGAACTATACTACAAAATTACGGAGAGATTACATATGAATTATGATTTATTGTGGAATTATACATATTCTGACTGAGCTTTGTTGTATTTATTGTGTACAATAATGTTGACAGTTATAAAGTGAAATGATCTAAAAGATAGACGAAGCGTCACTTTTCTGAGTCCAGTAGGGCTACCAATTTTCGTAGTGATGTCGGGGGGGGGGGTATTTTCCAGAATTTTGGGACCCACCCATCCTTAATTCCATTTAATTTGTATTCATCCAATTGTTCACCCTAAACAACGAAAAGAACAAACCACAGAGGCAACCGTGATGCATATGTATTTCCAACCCTTCTAGAATGATAACGTTTGGAAAAATATACATATCGGAACCCATAGCTAATTGAAGCTTATTTTTCTGATATGGTAATGTTAGTATTTGAAAATGGACTGCAGATATATATACAGGAATTAATGTAACTGTGACGTACCACTTGGTTTCATAAGAAAGTATGTCGAATGTTTAAAGTTTAAACGGACATGGCTCATTCGAACCTCCGTATTCACAGTTATATTTTTCATTACTTCAATTCGTCTTTTTAGATTACAAAATGCTCGCAGAAAAGTAAAGTTCAGATATGTATCTACCCATTTCGATACTGACAAAAAATCAAAAGCGAATAATATTATGTGTATTTTGGGACCCAAGCCGACATGTGGCTTTAATGTCAGAAACGTTTTATTTTGAGGAAGACTGAGCGTGGTATTCAACTATTTCAGTCAAGATCTTAAAAAAAAAAATGACATTATGTTTGCATTCCTATACCCCCTGCACCCAATACCATTGAATAACATGTATGCATTTGTAATATGATATACTGATTGATAATAAAAAGTGAATATATCTCTTTAATAATTTATTAATTTATTTAGGGCATCTCTAAAATGCGGGGTGGTGTATGTTGAAATATCCTAGCATTATAGGGTAGCTATTGGGGTCCAACACATTTTATGTAGGGAGAAATATCCCTGAAAATATCACCTTAGGGTACGTTCATACGCTGGCAAGATTGCAAGGTGTGTTTTTGCAGGCATTTCGTCATAGAACACCAAATGGTGCCTTAATATGAACGGAAACATGCAAATAACATGCATCTTTACCAAAGCTAACGAGAAGTAAACTTGATGTAATTCCACTTGTAACGGTGCTAGTGTAATTTGCCTTCAAATACCTGCATGCTATTTACAGACAAATTCCGGTAGCATCGTTACTAGTGGAACTACAGAGATTTTACTTCGCACGTAGTTAGCCGTGGTACAGATAAACCTTATATATGGTTGTTTCCGTTCATATTATGGCACCATATCGTTTTCTACGACAAAATGCATTTCTGCAAACCATATATGTACCGTGCAAACTTGCCAGTGTATGAACGTACCCTTAACGGTGGATTATCTCGTCCCAAAAAGTGTTATATGGATGTAGAAGCCGTGGTATAAATAAATAGGTATGAATCGAGGAGGGAAATTCAGGAAATGCTTCTATCGATTAATATTACTTTTATCGGGAATAGTTTCTGTATGATAATTTCATTTATCACATGATTAGCACTATTTTCCTATGTAATATTCGAGCGTAATAGACACGTGTAATATCGTCGCGTGCAATGACGTCACGCTGCTCTTTGGGACAATGATCGCTGGTTGCAGTTAATTGTTGTTTTCGATAAATTTTTAGCGATTATATGATCATGTTATAAAAAGTATCTCAAACTCGTTCTATTTTATACGTAATTTATCAACCTCGTCCACTAAACCTCGGCTCAAATCGAATTTAGTGAACTCGGTTGATAAATTCCGTATAAAATAGTACCTCGTTTGAGATCCTCTATATATAACGACCAATAGTGGTTAATACTGTTAGTCTTACAGAGACCATTCATTTTAGTGTGCGATTTTGTCATAAATAAATGCTAAATACATGTATATTAATTATCGCTTATATTAACTATGATATATATAAAATAATGCATACAGTACATTTGGGACAGTTTACGCTCAGAGTAACAACAAGAACACTATAATAATCTCTACCTCTAATATACTCTATTATAGCAGTATATGAGAAAATATTCAAAATAAAACCAATATTAATTTAGTTGATAGAAGCGTTTCCAGACAGTGATCTTTAATTCAATTTATTTTTCACATAGAAACCTGAGAAATCTATAGAAAACTGATTACTAGTTTATGAAGAGATAATCAATCTTTAAGAAATGTGCAGGGTGGGGAGAGGTGGGGGGGGGGGGGGGGGGGGTAAATAACACGGTAAACATACTGCATGAGATAAGGCATTGGTCGGTAACATCGTTATTACTGCAACATTTCAATGGTATAACAAGGCGCTTACGCAACTTACGCGCGAAAAGTCACTACATGTGTATAATTCAGTTTAAGTGGCGGGATTCAAACAAATATATGCCGGTAGATGGGGTAGTCAGAAAGTTAGGACAACAACGTCACTCAAATAATAAACGGGGGAGTAATCACTCAAATAATGAATGGGGGAGTAATCACTCAAATAATAAACAGGGGGAGTAATCACCAAAATCATATGTAGTGCACTGCCAAAAATATTTTCTCAATTCAGGAAAAAAAAAATCTTGAAATGAGATATTATCTTGGGAGAATAGCTAGAAAAATAAGAAAAAACATATTTTCTAGGTCAAGAAATGAAAGGGTGGGAAAATTTCTTGTCTGAGAAAATTTCTTTAAGAAAACACAGTAATCTTAGTAAGAAAATCCTAGTAAACAAATCTTTGTATAGATTTTTTTTCTTAATGTAGGAAAGATTGTTTTTCTCACATAAGTTTATTTTTCTTGAAATAAGATAAGTTTAAGATACTGCGATTATCTTGGGAGAATAGCTAGAAATTTAAGAAAGCTATACAATTAATCTAGAACAAGAAATTATATTTTCTATAGTTAGAAATATCGTCAAGATATTTTTTCTTAAGTGAGCCAATTTTTTCTAGAATGAGATTTTCTCAAGCAGGAAAATAAATCTAAGTAAGGAAAACAAGTTTTCTTAACTAGGAATATTTTTCCCAATTAGGAAAGATATATTAGAAAACAATTCTTAATTAAGAAAAACATTTAATTTTAAATTAATATATAATTTCAATTGTGTTTTAAAATATACAATTGACATTTATTCTGAATATAAAAACTTCTATAATAGAGACAATAAGGGGGCTTAAAGGCACGGGAGGCCTTAGTTGTCGAAAATATTCATATTTGTTTCAATCACCGTAAACAGAAAAACATTAAAACGCATACAGTTTTGTTCATATATACCATGACCATCGCATCGCGTAAACAGCATGCTATCATAAAGACCTACTATACTTTACCTAAGCAGGAGCCTGATTGTGTTACAGAAGGCAGCACAGTGTTACTGGCTAATCACACACAAATGATATAAATGCTCTTTATTCGTTCCATATCAAAATTCAGCAACAATGAACGCTCTTTATGTTTACCATCATAATATAAACAAACACCAGGAAAGTACCTTTTTATGCTTTTGTTTACATAAGAATGGTCAAACATATGACAATAACATACTGTTTATGCGATATTTCTTATTTGTATACGGACAAAGTCTGTCTGCATTTTAATATTCTTTCTGTTTGTGGCGGTTTTTGACCGGTGGAAATATTTTCACAGCATACCCACCGCCAAGGCCTCCCGTACCTTTAAACTTTAAATATTCAATCAACAATTTCTCGTTACAGTTATGGGTTTCTAAAATTGCAAGTGGCCAAACAAGATACTGTGTACATTCGCGAAATGAAACTATACAAAGTACCTGTATCTTGTTCTGCCTCTTAAAATTGTATAAACCTATATACGCAACAAAAAATATATTGATTGCTAATAATTACATCCCGACACATGATTTTCAATATATTTATAGAAAGAGTTACCTCAAATCTGTCGGTTGAAACAAAAATATATAACAATTTCTGTTATTTGAGTATCCAGTTCAAACGATAGGAAAAAAAATCATCACTCATGACAAAACAAGCACTGTATGTGCCTTAATAAACATCGTAACCCTGTATTTTTAAATGCACATAATCTAGGACGGGTGATGTGTAATAAACACAGAAAGACACTTGTATTAATGGATTTGTTGATACGGCACTTGTGCCATTGAGGAAAGATAGAACTCTAGGGTGTGCTGTTCATTCCGTCATTGTGCGCTAGCACTCGTGTCATATCAACAAACCCATAAACAAAATTGTGTAATTCTGAGTATATACAGCATGGTTTCAATAGCTGTTTCATGAATCATGCAGATTGCAGGTTTACTGTTCAGGTACTAGCCCAAGTCTTTTCGGTATGCAACAGCTTGAGATATCGAATACAGTAATGCCCCCGAGTATAATCGACTCCTTAAACACAGTAGAATTATGGGTAACTTTTCAGGATTTAGTCGGATATATGGCTTGTTGCCATTCATCGGAAAGCTCTCTGAGAGCTTTCCGATGAATGGCAACAAGCCATATTTCCGACTAAATCCGGAAAAGTTACCCATAATTCTGCTGTGGTTAAGGAGTTGATTACTTAGAGCATTACTGCAGTTGAAACTGTTTTGGATCGAGTCCTGTCCGGCTACTCTTCTATAACCTCTCAAGATTTTGAAGTGTTGAATGGGTCACCATGAATCGCTCAATTAAACAATCGCAACGGTGTTGAGTGTTTTTGCTTATCGCTCACTATTTACTGCTGTATATAAACAAACGATTGACTCACACAAAGTGTGTTTTGTGGATAATAACGCATTCATATGAACATTATCCTATACTATTAGTATATTCTTGGGAAACTTTTTGTAAATGTTATTTATAAATTATAACCTATAACGAAGGCCATCCATTCCTTTAAGTTCCAAAGATATAAGGAGAATCACTGCATTTTAATTGCATACCGCATCCATCGTGGTGCTGTTTTGTGTTCAAGTGACAACCTTACCATGGTGTTGGAAATTACTGCAGTGTAATACCACAGCATTACCTGGATAACACCACGTTAGAGATGGTCAATTACTTTAAGTATATGCAGGTTTGAAATCATCACGCTTGGGAAAGGCTGCCCTCTATGTTCTTATAAAAAAGCGTCACTTTGACCTAATCTGACGAAATACTGGTAGTGCTACAATCAAGATAACTTCAACCCACAATTCTGGGCGTAAAGACCATTATAGAAGAGTATCGGGATGGGACTCGGTCCAAAACAGCATCAACCCAACCGATACCACAAGTTGTGGACAGGGAAAACTTGGTCTAAACAGGTACTAGTACATGCATTGTATTACAAGGCTTGAGACTGTTCCATGGGTACTGTTGTGCTTTGTGTGGAGATTTGAAACTGGTACACCTCCAAATTCTGGTCAATGTAGTATGAAATATAAAAAAAATTATGCATACGCTGGATGCCATAGTGCACATTTTCTGAGACTCGATGAAGCATACAAGTACACGTCTGTTGTAGAATTGAATTCACTAACTTCACTTGCCAAGATTTTCACCACATAAGTCTGATAAAATGTAGAGGTCACTGATCGGTCTCCATCAAGGAAGGAATGCATACATATATGTGTCAATTTTGCCTTTGATGAACACATTGATCGTCATTTGGTTATAAATTAAAGCCTCCCCTTCGCTGCAGTGTGCACTAGTTACCAGGTAAGCATGGTACTGGATTCAGTGCATACCGACCGTAGGTATACATATGGTACATGTGTATAGCCAGGAGACTCAGGACTCACTGTCACACAGCAACAACACACATGTCATCATCATTGTCATGCACGAACGAATACCGATAACATCTACAGTACATGTATCCAGTACATGTACACCGAATAACATTTGAAATCCTTCCTCATCCAGTCTTGGACAGAATTAATAATATTGGTATTAAGGGTAACCATGCAGTGTCTGCAAGAAGCACTCTGACAGGAAACATGATTCTATGATTGGTTATCAGATAATCATATCAGGCCTTGAATGAAATTTTGATGTCTCAATCCAGTCAAGCAGCTCCTCCTGTCTGAAAAAAACAGATTTTAATGCTTGTAATGACATCAGAAAAGAGGAATGACTGATCATATACATATTATTAAGATACATCATCCAAATTGATCACCCGGGGGCCGAGTTATAACAGTAAATTATATCCATTCAAATGCTGCATGATGGTCAGAAACAGCTACAAATACATGTACCGGTATCATATACCGGTGTAACAGATATCTCCCCCTGGATATATCCCCCACTCTGGATACCACCCCCCATGAATGACTAAATTAAAATTTCACTCATTTGATATATGTTACTTGAACAAACAAAAATAAAAAATAAAAAAACAAACTTAAATCTCATAAAACATTTCTTTCTGGCCATTTCAGGGTTAAACGATATTAAATGAGTGAATTTTCTTTTAGTCATACATGGGGGAAAATGCCCAGGGTGTGCGAGTGAGATATCTGAGGACATTCGCAAATACACTCCCCCATGGAGGAAGATATCCAGACAGGAGGGGGTGACGTGTTACACCGGCAGAGGCGGACTGGGCCAAGAAACCGGCCCGGGAAATTAATATAATACCGGCCCATCTGTTTGGTCCACCTTGGAAAATTCCAACTGCACCCTCCCCCCTTGAATCAGAATCAGACCAAATACATATTTTTGCATAATTCCATTTGCACCCCCCCCCCTTGAATCAGATGCAGACCAAATACATGTTTTTGCATAATTAATTCCATTTGCACCTCTGGTCTAATATCATATATATTCATAAACCATGGTTCTATATATTCCCGATATGAGACCATTCAGATATTTTTACCTGAAAAATTGCATAAAATCTAACATCTAGCGGTCTAACTCCAGACAAATGCACACGGCTACGGACAAGAGACCAGGACACACCAGGCTGTTCATGGTTGTTCGGCCCGGGGTGAGAACATTTTGAAAACTATACAAGAAAATCTCGAATCCGATAAACTAGACTGGCATCAACTGAAGCGTTCCTATTTTCTTGTAAATTTCAATTGGGGGAGGGGTGCGTAAGAATTTTTTGGATTTACAGCTGGGAGTTACCGTTAAAATCTCGAGATTAATGGGGTGTTTACGTGGTGTTATATGATGCCGACAAGTTCATTTAATGTAAAAATTACGATTAGCCAATTCGGCTGGTTAAACAACACATGTGGCGGCCCACGTCCGGAATTTTCCCGGTCTCCCGATCGGCCATGCAGTCCGCCTCTGCCCTCATGAATTTATGTGAGAAGAGTACCATCTTATTGGATACACGGCTGGTTAAACAACACATGTGGCGGCCCACATCGGTTTCATTTGCGGCCCAAGTGGTGGTTGGGCGGCCCAACCACATATACCCACCCAAACCGTAAAAAAAACCCTCGGATTCTCGCTTGATAGAAAATCACGTGGAATCAGAATTTTCCCGGTCTCCTGATCGGCCAGTCCGCCTCTGTACACCGGTACCTGCACCAAATATTCCCAAAAACATTCCAGATACATGTATATAGGTACCGGTATGATATCATATTGGTCTTGTAAATATCATATATTTGTAAATGTTTTAAGGCAAGTTAAACAGCTTGGGGGGGGGGGGGGGTGAAAAAATAATTCCGGCACGTATGTCGGGGTGCGTGGGTGGTCAAAGCCACCAACAAGCAATTTTTTCCGCAACTAAAACAAAAATTTCCTGCTTGTTTTTTAGTGTTTTGGCAATGAGTTGGGCTTCAAAACCACTTTGAATGAGAGAAATAATGTAATTATAACTGGTAAACTGACTGCAGGCAGTTATCGTGTTGTATTTTGTTGCAAATCTTGAAATCCAAGATGGCCACTGGCAGCCATGTTTTTTTGGCCGAATGACCTCAAAATGACTCATTCCTATTTACATGTCCATGTTAACATCCATGATAAATAGTATGCACAGAAATTCATATACAGCTGAATTTCCCCCCGCAAATCTTTGTTTTAGTGTTGAAAGGGGGTGGGTGTAAACAAAATGGTCGGAAAAAACTGCCGAAAACAGGGGGGGGGGTCGGAATAAATTTCCAGGCACGTATGATGATTTTTACTTTTTTCCGGCCTCGGGGGACCCACCCACCCAATTTCTTCCGTTTCCGGCCTTTTTTTCCAGGCAATTTTGGACACCCACCCTTTTTTTTCCGTTTCAGGAAGTTTTTTCCGGTCAGTTTTGGACACCCACCCCCCCTAAATTTGAGAAAATGATCAATTGAGCAACAAAATAGCTGATTATCCTGCATTATCATAATTTATTGCGCGATATTTGAATAGAACAGTGCATAATGAGATAACGATACTATTTGAATTTATCATATAAGTGTCATTAATCAAGAAATGTGTCAACATAATCACATTTCTAGGGATATATAGGCAGAGTGCCAAAGTTTTTATTAACATTCATTTTCATAATATATAGTCACATGATCTAGTCACATAATCACATTTGAGTATTCTACATAATACATGGTACCGGTACAACAAATTTCAGATTATTTGATATTTTGATATTTGCTATGTGATATACAGTAATGCCCTAATTAATCGACTCCATAACCACAGCAGAATAATGGGTAATTTTTCAGTTTTCTCCCTGAGAGCTTTCCGATGAATGACAACAAGCCATATTTCTGACTAAATCCTGAAAAATTACCCATTATTCTGCTGTGGTTATGGAGTCGTTTAATTAGGGCATTACTCACTGTATTGCTGGAATCAAATTGTTTATCAAAACATGTGGAAATACAACTGTTCATCCCAGTTCATCCCAGTTTGAAGAATAATGCTAATACCATACATAACCATGATATACCCGCGCGACTCTTCTTGGGGCATCTCAGAAACCAGAACTGAGGAAACATGTTATAGGGTGTAATGGCAGGCTGGTAGCCACTGCCTGAAGTAATAGGCTTCGTAATAATTGGGAATAATATGGATGGATAGCCCAATTTCACTTCTTTTTTGCTCACGATATCAGTGACGATAAAATCTTCATTACTGTGATTAACATTACAAGCTGATCCACATTATGTGATCACTCAGATCCAAGAGACACTACCCCCACCAGTGACAGCCCTGCCACTACTGCATGGAATATTTAAATGACAACACATGAGTGGGTTATGATCTCAGCTTTAATGCAACATTATAAGCTTGTCCTGCAGATAGCCCATACGCATGGAAACCAATTAAGCAGAGCCTTAGCTCTGACGAGAAGCCGAAGCAGAGAACGCTGAAGAAATACTTCTGTACAGCGCAGGCATGAGCATGGCCCGACGAGCAAGGTACGATTCGGAGCCGGCGCCCAAGAATTGCTATGAGGCGCCCTAATCAATAAGCACACACGGCCAACAGGGAGATGCCCAACGAGTGCGACGCAGGAATGGCAGTAGAGACCACTGGACAGCCCAACTCCCTATGGCTAAGCAACGGCCTGGAATATTACACTCAGGCTACAGTTCGAGAGCACTCTCGAATAAGCATAAGATGACTGCGCAGTCATAAACATACTAAGCTACTATTGATAAGCCACCCATCAAAGTTACCAGACAGGTTATAACGCTATGGCGACACTACCACTACCACTATCTGCAGGACCGCCATAGAGTGCGCAGCACTCCCCCAAACCAGGAGCTCCATGCCCAATGACATCAATGAAACAGTTAAACCACCGGGAAAACCATAGTGTCAGATGCCAGGAAGGTCCCCAGGGCATCCTGGAGACTATTCAGGTAGAGAGCGTTGCCGACGGGGGAGAGATGGATCCCATCTGAGGGTGCCGAACCTGGGGCGTCATGACCAGCAGCCAAAGGTTAGGGTCGATGGTCTCCCAAGGAGTAGCAGTATTCCCAACCCACTTCAACCGAAATTGGGTATCGTACACCTGCCAGGCAGATCCCCCACATTTAGCAGCCGCCCAACGAATTGTGCGCAGGTAACGCAAAAGGGGCTGGGCCGACGATTCAGGGTGAACGTCGAGGTACACCGAAACGAAAGTGAGAAAAGCATCGGTCCACGAGTCAACAGACGTTATTGGAGCAGCATGCCCGCTTGGCGCAACGCGGATTTGCCCGGAAGCAGAGACAACCAACTGACGGGGGTCAGCTGTATGAATAGATGAGGCGGGTTCCTGCAGTTGATCCAAATTGATAAAATCGCCCCGGAAAATTTTGTCGCGAATAGACCTGGAAACGTGAGAGCCAAAACCGTCTGCCGCCGTAGGAATCGGCAAGGGGGTGTCCCAATGGGAGACCAGTGAGGATGGTAAGCTAAATAAGGGATTACCCGGATCAGTTCTGTCTCTTGCCGGAGCGTTCGGTCGGTGTATCACCGATGCCACACGGGAATCCTCGCGGCGGCGGAGAGAAGTGGAGCTGTCATCAGAACTGCTGCGACGACGGGTCGACAAAGGAGACGCTGATGGTGACCTGGATCCATAGCGCGGAAACTTGGGGCGCGGAGAACCATCCTGTCGGCGACTAGCCTGGCGACGAGACTGACGACTGGGCTGACGACGAGGCTGACGAACAGGATCGCGGCCACGAGAATGGGAAACCCGGCCACGGGAGGCGCGGCGTCCCCGTCCAGAGCCACGAGCAGGCCTGCCACGCGAATGCTGACCACGGCCGCGCACCCGTGAATCAGCCACAGAGGACACACTGGCCGAACCCCGAGAAGAAGGCCCAACACGGTCACTGGAAGCAGGACCAGCACGAGACGAGCTGGCAGACGCATCCTGGCGACTGCTACGAGACGAACGGTCGCGGGCCCGACCGCGAGATCCCGTACGAACCATAAGAGAAATAAGTGATTGCCACCGAACGACAAACACAAACAGGGAAACACGTGCGCTACCCACGAAAATAGGTAACGCCGACGGAACAGGACGCAGACAGAACGCACAAGGAACAAGATGATAGACGAATAAATGAAGGCTGGCGAAGAAACACGGTGACGGATGGAAACAGATAGGATTTGACGACACACAACCGAGCGCGATGCGTATAATTCAAAAGTGAATTGCTTTCTCAGTTACCGGAAGGAGGCAGCATTCCGGGCGGATGTAAAATGCGGACTTTAAGTTCGGCCGATACGGAACGGATCGTACCGAAAAACCGGAATGTCTGCCGGATGACAGGATCAAAGAACCACATAAATCACCCCGAACCTTATCGGCCCTGGGTGCATTAACATGGAAAACAATGTGAAATTGTTCAAGCTGGCCCGGCTGGCCTTCAATTTATTAGTTAAGATTTTATGTTTTACATGTACGTTGTCAAAAGTCTATTTTATTCCATTATTTATTATATCCATGTCACATATGGTCAAGTGTGCTTTCATTTTATCGCTTATTTTCAACTGAGTTCGGCATAGTTATTCTTATTTTGTTGTATCAGTAGATGGAATCCTGATTAAATTTTATTTTTCCAATAGCGCTGTTTCTAGTTCTATCAAGTTGAATTTGGGTTATTGTTGGCCATTGTGCAACTGATCCAACTTTTGATAACCTCTATATGTAGTATAGCATTACTATTAACTATATATGACCTGTTTCTGTTCAAAACACATTAAAATAAGATTCAATAGCAGGAATGGAAAAAAAATTTGGCATATGGAAAAAACTGCTTTTTGGACCCAAGAGACACCCACCCACCCCATCATACGTGCCTGGAAATTTTTTCCGACCCCCCCCCCCCCTGCCGAAAACGGAAAAAAATTTGGGTGGGTGGGTACAAAAAATGATCGAAAGGGAAAAAATGCCATACATGCCTGAAATTTGTTTCCGACCCCCCCCCCCGGGGGGGGGGGGGGGGGCGCAATGTGTCAATACAACATTTGATTTTATCATCTTTACTTGAATAGGTGAGTTCACAAATACTCACACAAACTAGTACTTCTGCATGTCAAATATCACACATACCAGTATATACCACTTATACTGCGGATTGACTTCTTTAAAAATATTGGCCGTCATATCAGGGGGGGATTTCCGGGCACGTATGCCGGGTTGGATGAACTTGATGGGACCAACAAACATTTTTTTCCGCAACTAAAATGTTTTTTTCCTGCAAGTCGTATGACTGTTTGGCTTAAAACTCATTACAATAAGAGAAATACCGGTATTTATAAAACAGAAATGACAAATTTCATGATGATCAGACAAACAGTATAGCTTGTAGCTCATGCTAATGGATTGAATTTTGAATTCCAAGATGGCCACCGGCTGGTGACCGGCAGCCATGTTTTTTTGCTGAATGACCCCAAAATGAGTCGTTCCTATTTACTTGTCAATGACAAATAGTATTCACAGAAATTCATATACAGCTGTTTACAGTGAATCTCCCACACCCAGAGGCGGACTGGCCGATCGGGAAATTTCCCGATGGGCCGGAGGCCGGAAAAATTCTTATTCCACGTGATTTTCTATCAAGCGAGAATACGAGGGGTTTTTTTTACGGTTTGGGGGGGGGGGTATATGTGGTTGGGCGGCCCCAACCACAACTTGGGCCGCAAATGAAACTGACGTGGGCCGCCACATGTGTTGTTTAACCTGCCGTGTATCCAATAAGATGGCACTCTTCTAAGAATATATTGATTCGGAAATTATTGCACATGTCAAATGTTTTACTTCGGATAATGTGTACTGCCAATATATATATATATAAATATATATCACCCGAGAAGCGGAAAACCGGCGAGGAAAGACAGAAGTTACCTAAATTGGGAAGTTGGCAGGTTCCCCATGTGAGCATAATGTGACGATGGGGGGGGGGGGGGCAGAGGCGGACTGGCCGATCGGGAGACCGGGAAAACTCCGGACGTGGGCCGCCACATGTGTTGTTTAACCAGCCGAATTGGCTAATCGTAAGTTTGTCATTAAATGAACTTGTCAGCATCATATAACACCACGTAAAGACCCCGTTAATCTCGAGATTCCAGCTGTAAATCCCAAAAAAATCTCACACCCCTCCCGGACCCTCCCCCAATTGAAATTTACAACAAAATAGGAACGCTTCAGTTGATGCCAGTCTATATAGAGATGCTAGGATTTGCGAGCTTCTTGTATAGTTTTCAAAATTTTCTCACCCCGGGCCGAACAACAATGAACAGCCCGGTGTGTCCTGATCTCTTGTCCGTAGCTGTGTGAGTGTGTGCATTTGTCTGGAGTTAGACCGCTAGATGTTAGAATTTATGCAATTTTCCAGGTAAAAATATCTGAATGGTCTCATATCGGGAATATATAGAACCATGGTTTGTGAATATATAAGATATATTAGGCCAGAGGTGCAAATGGAATTATGCAAAAACATGTATTTGGTCTGATTCTGATTCAAGTGTGGGGGGGGGGGGGGGTGCAGTTGGAATTTCCCAAGGTGGACTGTGGACACCCCCCGAACAGATGGGCCGGTATTATATTAATTTCCCGGGCCGGTTTTTTGGCCCAGTCCGGCTCTGCCCACACCCCCCCCGCAAATCTGTTTTATTGTTAGAATGGTGGGGGTGGAAACCGGTGGATGTTTGGACGCGGGGGTGGGTCCCAAAAAGGGTCAAACGAAAAAAATCAGCATACATGCCTGAACATATTTTCCGACCCCCTGATCATATGGCCATTTTCGTCTATTTTTCCAACTATACTTTCTATAAGCAATGGGAATGCTTGATAGAAAATTTGTAAATAGTATATACAAGTAGGGGGTTAAATGTAGCACACCATGAACTTAGAAGTTGCCGACATTGTTTCTGGTGTCAATTTTTAAACTCCACCCATCGCCTGTTGTCAGGCCGCATTCATTGGCATTACACAAACAGGCATGGAAATACAAGATAGTGATTCGTCTTATACATGCATATAAGTTAATTTAACGATATCCGTGTGGTTGTATTAATTTTCAACTTTTGGTGTGATATCTTTTGGTGTATCATAACTACACGGTACTTTAGTTCCATAACAATGACCGTGGCTAACGAATCTGGCATTTCTGTAATAAGAAGAAAATATGCTGCATATACATGTATGTGATATGGATACATGTATTTTTATAATTTGCAAACATATTTATAAACAAAGTGTAAAGTTCATTCAACCAACAATGTGAGCGTCCTCAGCAATTCAGATGACCATGGTTCAATCGTAAGTGGGGGAATCGGGCCTGACAAAATCATGGATAGTTTGTTGACACGATTACGATGTCATCACACATGAGTATATTGTCGGCGACTCGGCGGTTAACCATGTGATTAACTACCCTATGTTTTTTTATTTACTTTGTACAATTTTTAAGTACACACACAGTTCTGATTCAGTCGCAAGTGGAGGTAGCCAAGGATACGCCACAATTTTGCATCTAAAATGCTCGATACTACTTTTTATCACTCATGACAATGCCCGACCATGCGCAGTACAACTATCACCGTATCGGTTACTACCCACAACAAAATCTTTCCACTTACGATTGAATCGTGATCATCAGAACATTCACTTAGTGAAAGTTCAGATGACCACGATTCAATCGTAAACTTGTCGAAACTTTTCCATCATAGGAAATAACTGATAATTGGACTGCGCACGCTCACATCGAAATCGTAGGTCAAAAATAATATCAAGCACTGTTTGATTTTACTATTTTTAGATGCCAAATTGAGGCGTATCCTTGGTTTATACCGGTACCTCCACTTGTGACGAAAGATTCGCAATGGTGTGTGCATAAAAATTGTAGCTGAAAATGGCCGGTGTAGTCAATCACATGCTTTAGGATGTTCAACCTACGGTATAATCATGTACGACGCCGCATTGCAATTTTGTGAACAAACCATCCACGATCTTGTCGGGCCTGATTCCTCTACTTACAAATTAATCGTGGTCGTCTGAACGTACACTACATGTACATGAGGCCACCACCCCCCATGGAATACGAAATACCACTTAACACAGAGGGTGGAATACAGAATACCAGTTAACAGCCATATGGAATACATAAAAATATATGAAAACTTCATTTTTTGGAAGGTCGGCGTACGAATACGGAATACCGGTATATTTGGAATACCGAATACCTCCTAACAGAGGGGCCGGAATACGGCGTACCTCATAACAGGGCATGGAATACGGTGTACGAAAAGGGGGGGTGGGGGGCCTCTTACAGGTAATGATGAATTGGCCACACAATAACTAGAATGAATCATTGAATGAGCATTTTATTTTTAATATTATCAGGTTCACATTTGTTCAAAATTATTCTATGAAGAAGTACCTTTCTATACAATCGCCTTTTAAGTTATATTTTCAATAATTGTGACCTTTTTGTTTTCCAACTATTGTCATACAAATCTCGACCGATAATACACATCAATTATGCATAGCTTTATGCCAGAATTGATTTTTGCAGAGTAAAATTTACCACTCAAGCCAGTTACGGAATACTTTACTTTTATTTACTATAGAAATTAAGCACAAAATATAATTTAATAAAAACCGATTTTGCCAAGTTTCCCAGTTTTGCGAATATTGTGGATGGGTACATTAATATACGAATGATCAATTCCATATAATCATAGTCCATCAGATGTTACTATTTTAACATGACAAATCATAACAAATGACAAGCAGATTGAACGTATCCTAAAATTTCGACCATATTTCACCGACAGTAAAATTCACCATCATTTCATTTGAAAAATATGAATAAATCACGCACGTGTAATCGTATTTCAATTAAGTATATCACTCGTAACAACATTTTCGTGAAGAGAAAACACTTTACAACAGTTTACTTACCTGAAAAATCAGATCAAATGGAGTATATCTCTTCATTTCCGACCTCGAAACTTTTTTGTTGCCAAAATGGCTGACGAAAGAACAGCGCGAGCGAACAGCGGACACACCAAACGTTGTAATCCGAGTCCGACTTCAGTAAAAGGTGTATAGTTGTGATTATCAATTTCGTCCATCATAGAAATCTGGTATATTTTATAATAGAGACATGTTCTGCACACAGATCTATACAATGTGCATGTTCATAAAAGGTATCTCGGGATTACTCAGATGGTGGGCCAATATAGACTTGAGTGATGTGTTTTGACCTGTGCCATTTAAATTTAATTGGGGGGTGTGGGGGTGGTCAATGCGTATTATTTTTCATTTGCGTTTAAGCGCAAATGATTTACGCTTAGGCATAAACATTTGCGGTTAAGCCTAAATGATAGAGGTTATTTGAACTTAAGCGCAAATATGTGTGCTTAAGCGCAAATATGTGTGCTTAAGCGCAAATATGTGTGCTTAAATGCAAATATTTTCATTCAAACTTAAATAAATAATAAATGTTAAAAGGGCCTCCCCCATATATATATGACCATGGCGGGAATTCGCTGGTGCAGCATTAAAGTCTTAACATATCATGTGCTAGAGCATTCTCTTATATATGTGAGTCATCCATATGGAGCCTCGCATCATATATAAAAGAATGCACTGGCTTACAAGGCTTGCCAATGAACTGAACATGTATTAGGTTATTGCATGCACTTTTAATACACAGGGCAAGGTAAATTACATCATTTTATAGATATTCTAACATTTCTAGTTTGTGAAAACTATAATTAAAGCCATATTGTATGAACCCTGTCTAACCAACTGAACTATGAACTATAGACATGTTATCATTTTTATTATCAGAGACATGCCTTCTGCAAAGATATAGCCTTATACATCATAAACATGCAAATAGTTGCTTCATTTGGGCTAACTTCCATCATTTAGTGAGTCAAACATGAGGAAATTCTCTTAGTTTGAAAGTTGTAGCAAGCCTGGCCCGGTGAGTTGATGTCACAAACATCAAATATTGTTACTTCTTGTCAGATGGACATTCCTGCCAATAAATTAAACATTTCTCATTGCAACTGTGTGCATTTTAATACACAGAGCGTCAGAGCCTGATATAAATTACACCATTTGATGGATATTTTATTAAATAGTCTGAGGAAACAACATAAAAGCCATATTCTATGCATCCCTGTATAGCCAAAAGAAATTAAACTATGGATATTTTATTGTTTATTTGATCAGAGACATGTATTCTGTTGAGATATATGTTAAAAACATGCAAATAGTGGTTTCATTTGGGCTTGCTCCCATAAATTAGAGAGTCAGACATGAAGAGATTCCCTTATTTCAAATTTATAAGATGCCAAGCCAGCTGAAATGGTGTATCAAACCTCAAATGGCAGTATTTCTTATCAGATGGAAATCTCTACCAATAAATTAAACATTTCTCATAGTCATTGCATGCATTTTAATATACAGGACAAGTTAGAAAACATCATTTGATGGATATTTTACTTAAAATAGTCTGTGGAAACAACCTAAAAGCCATATTGTATGCATCCCTGTGTAGCCAAAAGAAATTAAACTATGGATATTTTATTGTTTATTTCACCAGAGACATGTATTCGGTTGATATATTGCCTTATATATGTTATAAACATGCAAATAGTGGCTTCATTTTGGGCTTGCTTCCATAATTTAGAGAGTCAAACCTGAAGAGATTCCCTTATTTCAAATTTGTAAGATGCGAAGCCAACTGAAATGGTGTATCAAACCTCAAATGGCAATATTTCTTATCAGATGGACATCTCTACTAATAAATTAAACATTTCTCATGGTCATTGCATACATTTTAATATACAGGACAAGGTAGAAACATCATTTGATGGAAATATTAATTAAAATAGTCTGTCAAATCTACATAAAAGCCATATTGTATGCATCCCTGTATAGCCAAATGAAATTAAACTATGGATATTTTATTGTTTATTTCATTAGAGACATGCATTCTGTTGAGATATAGCCTTATATATGTTATAAACATGCAAATAGTACCTTTATTTGGGTTTGCTTCCATAATTTAGAGAGTCAAACCTGAAGAGATTCCCTTATTTCAAATTTACAAGATGCCAAGCCAGCTGAAATGGTGTATCAAACCCCAAATGACAGTATTTCTTATCAGATGGACATCTGTACCAATAAATTAAACATTTCTCATAGTCACTGCATGCATTATAATATATAGGCCAAGATAGAAAACATCATTTGATGGATATTTTACTTAAAATATTCAGTGGAAACTACATAAAAGCAATATTGTATGCATCCCTGTATAGCCAAATCAAATTAAACTATGGATATTGTATTGTTTATTTTATCTGAGACATGTATTCTGTTCAGATATAGCCTTATATATGTTATAAACATGCCAATAATGGCATAATTTAGGCTTTTTTTCCATAATTTAGAGGGTCAAAGCTGAATAAATTCCCTTATTTCAAATTTGTAAGATGCCAAGCCAGCTGAAATGGTCTATCAAACCTCAAATGACAGTATTTCTTATCAGATGGACATCTGTACCAATAAATTAAACATTTCTCATAGTCACTGCATGCATTATAATATATAGGACAAGGCAGAAAACAACATTTGATGGATATTTTACTTAAAATAGTCTGTGGAAACAACCTAAAAGCCATGTTGTATGCATCCCTGTATAGCCAAAATAAATTAAACTATGGATATTTTATTGTTGATTTCATCAGAGACATGTATTCTGTTGAGATATAGCCTTATATATGTTATAAACATGCAAATAGGGGCTTCATTTGGGCTTGCTTCCATAATTTAGAGAGTCAAACCTGAAGAGATTCCCTTATTTTAAATTTGTAAGATGCCAAGACAGCTGAAATGGTGTATCAGCCCTTAAATGGCAGTATTTCTTATCAGATGGACATCTCTCCCAATAAATTAAACATTTCTCATGGTCACTGTGTGCAATATGATATATAGGGCAAGGTAGAAAACATTATTTGATGGATATCGTACTTAAAATAGTCTGTGGAAACTACTTAAAAGCAATATTGTATGCAGCCCTCTATAGCCAAATGCAATTAAACTATGGATATTTTATTGTGTATTTTATCAGCGACATGTATTATGTTGATATATAGCCTTATACATGTCATTAACATGCAAATAGTGGCTTCATATGGGCTTTCTTCCATTATTTAGAGAGTCAAATCTGAAGAAATTCCCTTAGTTTGATATTTATGATCCCATAATCCCATGAAATGGTATTTTAAACCTCAAATGTCAGTATTTCTTATCAGATGGACATATCAACTAATGAATTAAACATTTCCCATGGTCATTACATGCATTTTAATATACAAGGCTATGTAGAAAACATCATTTGATGGATATTTTACTTAAAATAGTCTGTGGAAACTACATAAAAGCAATATTGTATGCATCCCTCTATAGCCAAATGCAATTGAACTATGGATATTTTATTGTGCATTTTATCAGAGACATGTATTCTATTGAGATATAGCCTTATACATGTTACTAACATGCAAATAGTGGCTTCATTTGGGCTTTCTTCCATAATTTAGAGAGTCAAAGCTGAATAAATTCCCTTAGGTTTCAAATTTAAAAGATACCAAGCCAGCTGAAATGGTGTATCAAACATAAAATGTCAGTATTTCTTATCAGATGGACATCTCTACCAATAAATTAAGCATTTCTCATGTCCATTGCATGCATTTTAATATATAGGACAAGGCAGAATACATCACTTGATGGATATTTTACTTTAAATACTTTGTGGAAACTAAATAAAGTCACATTGTATGCTTTCCTATATTGCCAAATGAAATTCAACTATGAATACATTGGATATTTTATTGTTTGTATCATCAGAGACATACATTCTGCTAAGATATAGTCTTTTGTGTGTTATAAACATACAATAGGTGCAACTCTGAAGAAATACCATCGGTTTGAAATTGGTAGCATCTTCCATCCTTATATAAGAGGGGTATATACCAGCTTGAAGTACCGGTTTAATTAATAGGTTCAATGCAAGGGGCCACCAAAGAGGTTTGTCTAGTTCGGGATGGTGTGGCAAACCGCCAACTGGAGATTTCAAGGGAGGCCTCCTCAATGGCGACCCACTATATTGTGCAAACAAAATTTTATTAAAATTGTATAAAGGTCAGCATGCCCTAAGAGCATTGAGAAATAGATAAAAACACTTACTGACAGATTGCCAATAACAAAATTACATCTGTTGAAACTATTGTTATGTAAACAAAACTGTTACAGTGATTTGTCAACAAATATATAATTATAGCTGTATTATTAGTTCAAATATTTAACTATGAATAACATTTTCAGAATATTTAATCAACAGGTTGGACCTTTTCCAATGTTATGTAAACAAAACTGTTACAGTGAGTGACTTGTCAACAATTATATAATCTTATAGCTGTAGTATTACATGTAGTTCAAATATTTAAGTATGAATATGAATTTTCAGAATATTTAATCAACAGGTTGGTCTGGTTGGACCTTTTTCAATGTTTACCATAAACTTTTGATCACAATTTTGCTCTCGTTGGACTTTTAAGGTTATTCCAATACAGCAGTAATTTCTACATAACAATTAATTCTTGGTTTAGAAATATTTTCTTTAAGTATTTCTTAACTTAGAAAAAAAATCTTGAAACAAGAAATATATATTTAATTTTTGAAGCCATTTTCTTAGTAAGGAAATTGTTTCTTGTTTCAAGACTAAAATCTATCTTATTTGAGAAAACTATCTCTTGTCTGGTGGGAGTTTCTTAAATTTTCTTGATGTAGCAGACTTGGGGGGTATATTTCCCAAAATAAGATTTATTTTCCTGTTTCAGGAAATAGTTTTTCTTGTTTCAAGATATTTTATCTTATTAAAAAATTATTTTTGGCAGTGTGGGAGTAGCCAGAACAAGCATAATGTGTGGCTACTGCATGGTACATGGAAATAAAATGTTTCTTGTTATCGGCACGTACTTCTAGGAATGGTGGTAATATGATGGGGTTTAAAATATCCCAAATATGATGTGCTGAATCAATCCTGACACAAATACACCATTGTTAAATGTGTTGTAATGTTCAGTTACTCTACCTTTAAAGCAACTCGTACCATTGAGGCCTCTAATAAAACTAAGTTATCGCATTGACAATAAAAATAGAATGATAGATACTTGATATACCCAACTGACAAACAATTATGTTAAGTTTGATCATTTATAAACGGACAATCCGTTTCCAGATTCTCCATTTATAAGTGATCAATCCCACAACGCTGGATTGCGAGGTCAGATTGTCCACTTAAAAAGAACTATTAACGTTAATCAAGGTTAGATTGAAATAACCAATCGCCAATTTGACACCCCTAACTAACCATTTATAAAATAGGAACTTTCAATCGAGGAAGTCACCCCGTAACTCTTATGTTAAATTAGATTTAGATAATTAGATAATTTAGCAGGTGTTTAGCAGATTAAACACAATAAAGAGCGTTCATTGTCACTCATGTGGCATGAATAAAGACGGCTCTTCAGCCGAACAACACAGTCATTCGGTAATTGTATTACATACATAGAGTATCATAAATTAGATATACTTGCTGCCGAAACATCAAGTGGCGAGTACGACGTAATGTCTATTAACCGAATCATGGCTCCATCATTCTATTCCCGATTCAGAAATCCATAGTCCTGGTTACCACGATCCCGCGCACGGTGTGTGTATTTATGTTCGCGACAATACCATTCAAAATATGCGAAGACCTCACAGTGACGAAGTAGAATCTATCTGGATAGAGGTTACAATTAACACAAAACGTTGTCATGTGGGATGCTTCTATCGCCTTCCAAACTGTGAACGAAGATTAATGAAAACATTTCCCTTGCGCACGATAGCGACCTGGATGTCATAATAGGTGGATATTTCCACGGGGTAGGAACTGCTCCGCGAGGCTGATACCTCTTCCGATCTTCGGTCCAGTTCTTATCCGGTCTGGTCAAGGTAACTGGGGATTTTCCCATGGTAAATAAAGCTATGCGTATGCGTATGGTGCGTTGCGTTATTTTTATCGCATGCGATTGTCGGACGGAAAATCAAATAGAAATGCACGGGCACCCACACATGCATGCGGTTCCGATGCGAAGCTATTCTGACGCTCCGAATGCCTCCGATTGTTATCGGACCGAAAATACTCGTATTTTCCATCCGCTCCGTTTGCGTTCGCATGTAAATCCATGGTGAAGTGACTGAAACGATCACTATCGGACAACGTTCGCATGGCCCCAACGGCACGACGAACGGATCCGACGAACGGATCCGATTATTTTCGCTAACGCACACGCAATCATGTGTGGCTAGCTTAATGCAAGTTTTACGCAACAGAAATAAATATGCAGTTTATTTGTTGTATATACGTATACCTTTTCAGCTACCTCAAATATCAAGACGTACTAGTTGGAAATTGTTAAGTAAATGTGGAATAGTATAATTTATCCATTTTAAGAAATGTTCCAGTTCACTAGTGATGGGTCCCAGTTCACTATTGATAAGATTCGTTCACTTCCCGAACATCTATGCAACAGATTTTTGGTAAAATAAGTGTGCACATATGTTTGAACTAAAACATCACACTAGACTCACTTTTGTTTGATTTTAATCACTAATGGTTATTGCGATACAGTAGTTTGGTACATGTTGTAAAGAACGTCTGTTTTGGACCAAGTACACAAAATTCGCGAGTGAACTGGACACGGATCGATAGTGAACTGGACCGAAAATCACAAGAGGATCTTTTCTCATGAAGCAGTTCCTATCCCGTGATTTCAATGACAATTATGTGCACAATGGGAATGGTAAAATAAACGGCACATGTAGCGAACGTGGTCTGACCCAATTGATCGCTGATAAAACTCATTTTACTGAAAACTCCTCATCTATTCTCGACTTGCCAATGACTAGCAACCCCGACCTTGTTGAGTCCCCTTGTATTCTTGGTAACATACTCGACAACATAGTTAGGCATCACTGTCAAGTTTTTGCTCGGATAAAACGTTAAACAAATTTAATCGGCTATAACCGTCACTAGACGTGCCTGGAACTTTAACATGGCTGACTTCGATATCATGAACGAAGAATTCTTGAGCTGGAACTATGACGATAATACACCATTTGAACTATCAGCTCATGCAGATAACTTGACTGCAAAAATTGAGAAGGTATGCAGTGACAATATCCCCAATAAGATAATACAGATTCGAAAAGGTAGTCCCCAATGGCTTACGTGTAATCTACGGAAACTGATGAGGCAACGAAATCGATTATATAAGATAGCTAAAAAGCAAAACACACCACATACATGGGCAAACTTTCGATCTAAACGTAATCATGGTAATGAAACTATTATTAAATAGCAAACGTGATTATGACACCAAGAATGAAAATAAATTGAACAACCCATCAAATGACCAATCCTCTTGGTGGAAACCCCTCCAAAAAGTAGTATTTGCAACCAGTGATCGATCAATACCCCCCTTGAACATAAACAACGAATTTCGTATCTCACCAACTGAAAAAGCAAATGCTTTCAATTCCTATGTTTGTAATATTTCATCAGTTGATGAAGTCGGGAAACGGCTACCAGTGCTCGATCCTGATAACTCCATATCCACATTAGGCGATAGTATGATAATAACGTATTACGTTATTCGAAAACTTACTCCCCCCAAGGCCATGATAATAATGTAGATATACAATTAGAATATACAATTAGATTAGGCGAATAATAATTGTACCCGCACAGGTTGATACTTTGAACTATATTCTCAAGTCCCATTAATTAATGTACCGATTTAAATCTGGTATCAATGGTACTGATGTTTATAGTTCATGGCTATATACCGGTGAAAACAATTAAATGAATGTGCCACGCCCTGTTACTGAAACCATGTCATTTGGACATTGCTGGGTAAAGGCACGGATGGCCTTCGTTATACATGTAGGTTATAATTTAGAAATAACAGTTACCAAATTATAACATGTTGTAAAGACTATACTAATAGTATACTATATGATAGTATGAATGCCATATTATCCTCAAAACACACACCGTGTGAAGTCGAGCGTTTGTTTATATACAGCATGTAAAGAGTGAACGATAAGCACAACACTCAACACCGTGGAAATGTTTTAGCAGTGTGAGGCGACACATTCAACACAGAAATATTGAAAGGTGAGTGTTAGCTAGCGCTATTCTGATACTTATAAACAATTGGGTGGAATTTCAAAACAAAGTTCACTTAAAGGTACTCAATCCGATTTAACGCTCCTGAATTACTATTTCTTTGGTTTCGGGGGTTAAAATATTTGATTGAGTCGAGGAACCCACCCATCAAAGCTCAGAGTGATCAATTATCGATTTTTGAAGTTTGTTATTTCAATTGTTTGTGGCCCAGAAACACGCCATCAAACAGATGGTCTCGGTCAAGATTGCGGATCAAGATGGATAACTCTAAAAACAAGTGGTTTACGGCCAAATTTTGTGAATACTCAAGTGATAATATATACGGCCATATTTCGTTCAACAAAATGTTGATAAATAACACGTTGTTGAGAAATTTGATACCATCGTAGACAGTGGTTAGCATTATTTTGTTGCAATTCTATCGATTCTTATAACTAAAGCGTATTTTGAAGAAATGTTGTTGTTGTTGTATCTTGATGAAATAGGGACACGCAGATCCGATTGAGTACCTTTAATGCATGTGGTATCCCAGCTATGAGTGTTTTGCTGATCGCATACACTTTACTCACTTTTGTTAAAAAATATGGGGTTTATTTACATGACTTAGAATAGCATTTAAATTTAAGGTATTCAATCCGATCAGATGGTATCAAATTTCAAAAAACTTGTTATTTATCAACATTTTGTTCAATAAAATATGACCGTATTAACTATTATCACTTAAGTATCACAACATTTGGCCATATTACCACTTGATTTCAGAGTTATCCATCTTCATCCGCAATTTTGTCCGATACCGTCCGTTTGACCACGTGTTTCTGGGCCACATATAATTGCACATCTCGGGAAATAACAAACTTCAAAAATAAATATTTGATCACTCTGAGCTCTGATGGGTGGGTTCCTCGACTCGAATCAAATATGTGTTACCCCCGAAGCCAAAGAAGCCAAAGAAGAAGCAAAACAAAAACTATTGTTAGGAGCGTTAATTCAGATATTGTAACTTTAATACAACTATTAGTTATTTTTTAAGTCCAGCATTTATGTTCATTTCATTGTACCTGAGCACATCTGGTGGGCTAAGTCCTCATTCTGGAAGATTCGTCAGAAGAACAATCTGAATCAGGACCCTATCTCAGCCATTTATTAACTCTGAACTGTTTGTAAAATTAAACACAAAGTGATCTAGACAGACTGATGGACAAACCAAAGCACTGCCACTGATGGTTATTTAAACAAAATTTTCGGCTACCACTTTTGACCCAAAAATCTTTACCAAATGTATACCATGCAAATTTTCATTGTGAGCTGTTTCTGAATAATGAATAGAACCTGGTATAAAATTGTATACTATGAGGGTTTACGAGCAGATAATTTTACCAATTCACAATACAAACCTTTAATAATACCATGCATACATGTACATGGCCTCAATAGCTCGAAGACGAGTGTGACTCGCCACACAGTAGTATTTCAACCAGGCTCTACTCATGATTCATTCCATGAACAGAATATTACATGCACACTTCTGGTACGGTAGCACTATTTGTGCTGACGATAGGATATCATATGCATATCGCGATTCAATTTAGACTTGAAACAGTTATTGAAATTTCAACACAGTGATGAATGGTGGCCTGGTGTACTGATAATTGTGTTTCTCATTTATAATAGCATGCCACTCCATGCCTAAGCTAAAGTAGCCACTCTTTAACAAATGGTTCTGGTATCTGGAGAAGTTGGGACTATTATTAGCTCAGAATATTCATTGCATGTACGCAGCATAATACATTTCAAATAACATGAAGTATAGGTATATATCCGAAATTAAATTGGGCAGAAATGTAGAAATTACAGTAAGTTTGCTCAACTGTCCCCCGATGCAACATGCGATTTGCCCGAAAGTTCCACAAATTCACCCAAAATTGCCCAAACCATAAACAACCACAAACAACCATAAACAACCATAAACAACTAATGCAGCCGTAGAACTTATACTAGAGAGTAGAGACACGTAAATATAAAATTTAAACCAAACCGACATTCGATACTGCATGGTACCCTGAATAATTCCAAACTAATTTAAGTCATTTTATTTCGCGAAAACTCTGTCTAAATGTTGACAATTGACTGAATATAAAGTGGGTACTATTAGTCTGACCGTATTTCGGGGTACGACAGTGAACTGAGTGTATACCATCATAATTCAATTCGAACTAACAGTAACATATATATTAATAACACATAATATTAAACAATTTGTACAATTTTAACATCCTGCGCACTAGTCCGTAAACCTGGCTTGTAGATAATCAGATTGCTCTGATTTAGAATGGCCGGGTTCACAGACAAATTGCGCACATGTCAAATTTTTGATAGTAAACGTCAATACGACATGAGTCATATCTAAATTTTTGTAATAATAAAAATATTAAATAATAAAAAAAAAGAAGTCATTAATACTTTCATTTGTTTAAGTTTTATACCATTAATTAGGTATATATATATACACATTTACGATTTTATTGCAATAGTTGCATATAATATAATGATATCAATAAATTACCATGTGAACACCCAATATCCAGAGTATATGAAAGTAAGTAGATTTATAGATGTCATTCCAAGTGAAATATGTTATTAAATGAGTGATGACGTATGGTACAGAGCTCTGGTGGGTGGGTTGATGGAGGCAAAGATAAACAACACTGCGGCTGGCTAATTGTTTATCATATATGTCAGATTGATTTATAGCAGCATGACACTCTTGTTTCTCCTATTCTTGAAATTTCATTACAGGGTGTCATAAGGGACCCCTCACCTATATATATACGTGTCTTCTGTATCCCATTGATCTGCTTCAAAAATAATTAACCCTTTCCAAGGTTCCCATAGACACATGCTATAATGTACATGGACTCTTCCTCATATCTCAATTCTATGGTTATATTTGCACCCTATTCTATTGATTTTGGTATTGACAGATTAATTAATTTTTTTAAACATTGTTAAACCTTCAGACACATGCTGTCAGTTTGAAATGAAAATAATGTCTGATAGCCAATATGATTTATCTATGCAATAGGAAACAGGCAGATAAATATACATGACTATTGTAGGTGATGCCTTGTTTTTAAAATCAAGATGGTAGATGTTGTTAATATTTCCAGGAACCTTATTTTCCCATTTGTTCATATTTTCATGGTTGATTGAATTTTAGGTGCCCAAGAGCGCTTAGAAGATTAACATCGAAGATTATGGATTGTAGTGTGCAAGCTATTGTAAAACATTGTAATGTGTGAAACCATTTGATTCATGGCTACTTACTTTCTTTTATATGAACTATGGTAATATGCTTTGATTCAGGGATCATAGGGGCCAGCATCCTCATCATATTATGTCTGTATAACATTATAAAGATAACACCTTTGTATTGTATAAATATCATATATGTTTGAAAACCATACACCCATGTTATGAAACAATTAATCCTGCATGTACCTAACAATATAAGCATTCCTTATTACACAGGTCAGATGTGATCTTATCTGTCCAACTTGTTTGATGAACAAATAACTGGGGAAAATCGTAGGGTGGGGGGGGGGGTAATTAAAGTACAATTTAAATATGATATGGAATCCCATACAATATGTTGTTCTAAGCGGTCTGCCTTGTCAACAGATTATAATTTCTCTTTAGAATGGAATGCATTTTGAATATCTGTCAAAAGTGGCAGAGATAGGGATTTATCACGTTTGCTTCCAATGAGTTAACTTAAACTCCTAAACATATCTTCCGACACCACTAAGCAATTGCATATCTCAGTTTGGCCCACCAAAGACCCCATGCATAGAAACACCCCATACCCTCACCCATCACCACCAAAACCATACTCAGCGGTAAGTAGAATATATATATATTGTACATTATTAGAAGCGGATTTGTTTACTGGCCCACCCAAAACCAACCACGCCACACCACGGCATCGTATCTCTCGTATTTATTGAAAAAATCAGTTTCATAAACCCAGAAGAAAATTTAAATATTCCAAAAAAACAACCATTTTGGAAAAATATTGTAAGTAAGCTGAAATGACGTAAAACTAATTTGTCATCAGCATGCACGCACGCGCGCGCACACACACACACACACAGGCCCCACCCCACTCACACATTCGTACCTATGTTCCGTTTATTTGTTGTTGTAAACACCTTTCGGTTATTTGACGTATACACATCTCAATTCGCTCACATACCCATAGCCGGTCGTACTAAAAGCCGACCACACCCGACCGCACCCGTTCGCACCGACCGCACCCGTTCGCACCGACCGCATCCGACCGCATCTCCGCCAGGGGCCCGAGTGAGATGGGGCATGCACCATCGTGCAGAATAGACCTGTATGTACCACAGTTCCAATCCTCAAATTATATAGCCACTAACTTGCGGCCGGTTCCGTTAGGTATGCAAGATTAAAAACGGCCTCGACCGCACCCCCCCTAGCTGCATGACCACGGAAGGGGACATCTTATCATACAGCGAATACCCTTCTGCATCCATGGGCGATCGGTTAAGTCGCTAGCTGCAGCGGAAGTGAATAAATTAGCCCATACGCTGCTGTTGAATTCGCTATGAATGTACGCAAAAACGCCGAAAATAACATCCACCGACCGCACCGCCACCAGGGGACCGAGGGAGATGGAGCATGCATTATCGTGCATAACAGACTGTATGAACCAAAGTTTCAATCCCCAAATCGATAGCTTGAGCGCAAACGTCACTCTTAACCCCTAACTTGAGGCGGGTTCCGTCAGGTAAGCAACATGACAAAGGCACCGATCACACCTCCCCTGGCTGACTGACAAGCAAATGAACATCATATGATTCAACGACCTCTGCGTCCATGGACGATCGGGCAGGTATCTAGCTGTAGCGCAAGTGAATAAATTAACACAGACGCTGCTGTAGAATTCCCTATGAATGTTATCAAAAACGCCGAACATAACACCCACCCACCGCATCGCCAATAGGGACCGAGCGAGATGGAGAATGCATTATCATACAGCATAGGCCTGTATGTACCAAAGTTCCAATCCCCAAGTCGATAGCTCTGGTGGAAACGAAACTGTTCATCCTAACTTGCGATCGGTACTGTCAGGTAAGCAAAACAAAAAAGGCACCAACCGCACCTCCCCTACCTGCCTGACCACGGAAGTGAACCTACTGTCACAGTCATGTACATTTGGCGGATAGAATTCCTGTCCAAAAGCTATAATATTGTTACACATTCCAATAACTCGTGGTATAGTTATTTGCCCTAAGGGAGAGTATAACTTGGGAAAGTTGGATTTCACTGTGTCAACAAATTTCAACGTGCCTCTTGGTTTACCAATATGCGTAACTGTTAGCCCTAAATTACCATTGCTTTTCTTTGCTATCATATGAAATCGTAGTTAACCAGCTTCGAATGGGATAAAACCAGCCCCATATATATTGGCATGTGGCAATGGTACAACTGTATACCGAGAACGATCAGCAACAAGAAATAAAGGTGCATGCATCAGATCGTCCATGAATTATTTTACAAAGAATTACTTTTAAAAGCTGATACAATGTATGGTGTATTAAATAACGTGCTCTACTATAGTATACGGTATATACTCTACATGTTAGCTATATATCTATCTTTTAAAAGAGGTAACGTGCGTTATTAGTTTCATACTTGTTCTTGGTAACCACTTAATGAATATTTTAAATGAAGTTTGTTACGTGAAATGAATTAAACATTGATACGATATTTTGTACATGTACGGAAACTTTGTAGTGGCGTATTTACGATGAAAAGAAGAAAATAGTTAATTCTCAGTGACATGGGGTTGGGTTGTAAGTACTTATATTGTATGGGACACTATCGGGTCTAATTGCAAATTTCATGCGCATGTTTTCACGTCTGGTTATCACATGTATGGAGGCGGCGACGGGCGATATGGTGTACGTATGTACTGTTCTTCTAATATTGATTGTGACACTGCCGGGTCTGTTTGACAATTTCATGTGAATGTTCTCACGACTGGTTACATATAGGGCCCGGACGCGGCGACATGGGATTGGCGTTTACGCACTTATATTGCATTGGACCATTTATGTTTGAACATTTCATGTGCATGTTTTCACATGTCACAATATGCCCCACGTAGAGACTTGGCGACACGGAGTTAGGGTGTACGTACTTATATTGCATGCAACACTGTCCGGTCGGTTTAAACATTTAATGTGTATGTTCTCATAGTTGGTCACGGCGGTGTGGTACAAGGGGTTGGGTATACATACTTTTATTGCATTTGATTATATAGGCAACATATAGATAGAACCGCATGAGTGTCTGGATTCTGACGAAATTATCGCACGAGATTTGTTGGCGGAGCGATACCTCGAGTGCGGGACGCAGTCCCGCACGAGAGGTATCGCGTTCCGCCAACAAATCGAGTGCGATAATTCGTCACAATCCAGACACTCATGCGGTTCTATTTTTATTACATATCTCCGTATTACAGTAAGTTGACTCACAATCGTACATCTCCGGTACAGAAAATGTGAATTTAATTGAGTTTTAACGGAATTTTAGGGTTAACGCAACAATCTATCCGCGAGTTAATTGGGTTTCCCCAGATTTTCCAAAAATATAACTCAATCAGCGCGCTGCGATTTCGACAAGTGGGTTGTCGCCCTTACGTTGAAAAGTTGAAAAAGTAAAAATAGTAACGGCGAGAGCCAGTCTAACAACACTGAATGAAATAGTTCCGTCGACAGATTGCACTAGTGCGATTCTGAAAATTATCACACGCCTGGAACGTCGTGCGATAATGCGAATTACGTTGATAGATATGTCATAAATTTTATTTCATGTGCATGTTTTCACGTCTGGCCGTCACATGTAGGGACGCGGCGACAGGTGGTTGGGGTGCAGTATGTACTTTCTGTCTAATATTGATTGTGACACTGCCGGGTGTGTTTGACATTTTAGTGTGCACGTTCTCACGAATTGTTACATGTAGGGACGCGGCGACATGGGATGGGTGTGTACGCACTCATATGGCATGGACCATGCCTGCTTGAACATTTCATGTGACAATATGTCCCATGTAGAGACGTGGTAACATGGGGTTAGGGTGTGCTAATTATATTGCGTGGGACACTGTCTGGTCTATTTGATTATTTAGTGTGTATGGCATTAAGGCTGATCACATCGTCACAGAGGGGTGACACAGGGGGTTGGGGTGTATGTATACTTATATGCATGCAACACTGTCCGGTCGTTTTGAACATGTCATGTGTATGTTCTCATGGCTGGTCATATCGGCGCGGTACAAGGGGTTGGGTATACATACATTTATTGCATTTGATTATATTGGCGATATCTTTTATTTCATGTTCATGTTTTCACGTCTGGGCATCACATGTAGGGACGCGGCGACAGGTGTTTGGGATGCAGTATGTACTTTCTTTCTAATATTGATTGTGACACTGCCGGGTCTGTTTGACATATTAATGTGCACGTTATCACGAATGGTTACATGTAGGGACGCGGCGACATGGGATTGGTGTGTACGCACTTATATTGCATGGGACCATGTCTTCTGGAACATTTCATGTGCATGTTTTCACATGTCACAATATGTCCCACGCAGAGACGTGGCGACATGGCGTTAGGGTGTGCGTACTTAAATTGCATAGGACATTGTCTGGTCTATTTGATTATGTGTATGGCATCAAGGCTGATCACATCGTCACAGAGGGGTGGCACAGGCGGTTGTGATGTACGTATACTTATATTGCATGCAACACTGTCCGGTCGGTTTGAATATTTCATGTGTATGTTATCATGGCTGGTCACAGCGGCTTTGCACGAGGGATGGGTATACATACATTTATTACATTTGGTTATATAGGCAGCATATTATATTTGATACATCCCAAATTGCATATGTATATTTGTGGTGACAACTCGATAAGCTAATGTTTCTTTTCCGAATTCCGAAAACATGAACCTCAGCACCCGTCTTGGATTTTACCTTTGCATCTGTCCGTCTGCATATTGGATGTCACGTTTCAATCTATTGGTAAACCATATAGCCCACATTTATGAGTATGTAATTATCAAATTGTACATGCACGATCAAGCTTCATATCTAGAGGTCATTTTGCCATGTAAGCATCGTGTGCTTGGTCGTGAGTACACCAGATATCTCGTTGTGATAGATACATATATTTGAATTTCGAATTCACATGACAGTATAAACTTTATAGCATTTCCCCAAATTATGTGACTATTTTTTAGTAAAATAATTCATAGGCGATCTGATGCATGCATCTTCTTTTCTTGTACGCCAATACGATCATCACGTGTTCGTGTACGTCATAATCTCCCGTAAGACCGCGTGCGTAAAACAGCTATCTACTTTCGCTGGATCGGATTCCTGACCAAATGCAATACTTTTGTTACACGTACAGTAATGCCCTAATTATTCGACTCCTTAACCACAGCATAATTATGGGTAACTTTTCAGGATTTAGTCGGAAATATGGCTTGTTGCCATTCATTGGAAAGCTCTCACTGACAGCTTTCCGACGAGTGGCAACAATCCATATTTCCGACTAATTCCTGAAAAATTACCCATAATTCTGTTGTGGTTAAGGAATCGATTATTTAGGGCATTACTGTACTCCTGATAACTCGTGATGTAAATATCAAATTGCGAAAACAACTCGAGTGGCTTATCTGCGTCATGTGGTTCAGATGACTGGTCCAATAGAACGATGGATGTATATTAAATTACCCGGACAACACGAGGGCGTATCACAAACTCTCTCATCGTGTTCAGGACGTGCATATACATTCTTCAGAGAAACAAAACAAGGTACGTTGACTAATTAACACCGCCCCTAGCAAGCTGCAAAACAGAGTTCAGTCCCCTCGCTACACGATATCTGAACGCTGTGAATTTTCTTAATTAAATATAACATTTTTTATTGAAGTCTTTTGCCAGTTACAATTCACTCTGGTTTGTTCTGGACAACTTTCAAATGAATATGGACAGTTCAGTTTCTCAGAATGATGCAGAATGAAATGTAACCTACAAAAGTCTCAAATAAATAAACGCGAGATTTCTTCACGTTACGTGTAGGTGCGGGCAGCGGTAAGTCATGCGTAGGGGACTGAACTCTGCATGGAGCTTGCGCCCCTAGTTGTCTCTCGATTATAGCGTAGCCTCTAGTAATAACTTTTTATAAAATGTATTAACTGTAAGATGCAAACATTACCTTTAAAGTGATGTGATACACTCCGGTAGGGTGATCAAATAGAACCGGAGAAAAATACGTATTTTTTAAATTAGTTATTTTTACGCATATTAATCCAAATTTACAGTACCCACGCGTCATTCTTATAAACTAAATGCAATGACTCTCATTGGGTAAATAGTTTGCGTTAGTTTATCGCCGATCGCAGCGTCCCGAATCGATATGTAAATATTTACAATCAAGCGTAGTTCAGACAATGATATCTATGGAGCGTTATGGTTTATTTCTTTGAAATTTTCAGTAATGCTAGTAAAATGCTACATTCCCACACTTGGCATAGCGCCTGAGTACTAACTTATCAGTTTCTCGCACCGAACAAGTCCATAATATGTCGTTATATAGATAAATCATTTATACAGTAAATTAAATACCAGTTAGGAAACACTGAAGTTTATCCACCATTAACCCTTTACCCAACAAACCGGCCAAAACCGGCCAAATAAAGCTTCAACAGCCTAAAATATCTTCGGTCTGTCTCAATAGAACCATACAAATATGGATATCATTGGAACCGGCTCCTTGACCACATTGTGATAGTTACAGTTAGCCCTGTGCCAATGCATTCTCTTATATATGCGAGTCGACCATAGGTCGCCTCGCATATATAAGAGAATGCATTGGCCTAAACAAAATCTTTTTTTAACACTTTTTACCATTTTTTCTTACATTCTTTAACAATTTTATAATTTTTAATGTGTTAAGCCAATGCATTCTCTTATATATGCGAGGCGACCTATGGTCGACTCGCATATATAAGAGAATGCATTGGCACAGGGCCCTTCTGTTGGGTAAAGGGTTAATGCTTGGTGACATAATTACGTGGGCTCCCTGGGGATGTCACAGACAACCTCACACAACAATGAGAAAATAGAAATCAGCATATTTGTGTTATTTGTGACATCACAATAAGGGTACGTTCATACGCTGGCAAGTTTGCACGGTATGTTTTTGCAGGCATTTCGTCATAGAAAACCAAATGGTGCCAGAATATGAACGGAAACATGCACATAACATGCATCTTTACCAAAGCTAACGACATGAGAAGTAAATTTATGTAGTTTCACTTGTAACGGTGCTACTGGAATTTGCCTTCAAATACCTGTATGATTTATTCTTGCGAGATAATTGCATGCTACTTACAGGCAAAATCCAGTAGCATCGCCACAAGTGGAACAACATAGATTTTACTTCGCACGAATATGTAGTTAGCTGTGGTACAGATGCATCTTATATGGTTGTTTCCGTTCATATTCTGGCACCATATCGTTTTCTACGACACAATGCCCGCAAACCATACCGTGCAAATTTGCCAGTGTGTGAACGTACCCTATGTTGAGGAGACGCCACATTCTCTCAAAAATACTGGGGATTACACACATGCCTCAAAAAATAAATTTATAGCAAAAAATGGTAATCTACCAAGCACAGTTAAAGATTCATAATCCTATTTAACGCCCCTAAATTATACTATTTCTTCGGCTTCGGGGTTAAACAATATTAAATTTGAGTCGAGGAACCCACCCATCAAAGCACAGAATGATAAGATTTCTAGTTTTGAAATCTGCTATTTTCACCACTTCGAATATTTTGCACCCTGGCAAATATTCGACGAATGCCGACCGACATAATCTCGATACCAAATTGCGTTGAATAAAATGTTGATATATGTGACCCGCCATATCAAATCCAGTCGTAATTCGGGATTTTTTTTACCCTGTGCCAATGCATTCTCTTATATATGCGAGTCGAACATAGGTTGCCTCGCATATATAAGAGAATGCATTGGCCTAACAATTTTTTATCATGTTTTTTAAATAAAGTTTTCTTACAAATTTTAGGACATAAAATAAAAAACATCGATTACCCTGCAGGGAGCCCCACACATATATAGAATCATATAGAAGAGTTTCGTCTGGTCATGTTTGTCTGGGGCTCTGTATGGGTGAAATTATAAAATTGTTAAAGAATACAAGAACAAATTATTAAAATTGTAAAAAATTGTTAGGCCAATGCATTCTCTTATATATGCGAGGCGATCTATGGTCGATCGCATATATAAGAGAATGCACTGGCACAGGGTAAAAAAATCCCGACTTACGACTGGATTTGATATGGCGGGTCACATATAACACTTTTTGAGTAATTTAATACTATAGTTGACATTGGTTAGGATTATGATTTGGCAATTAATCGATTTTGATAACTCAAGCGGCATTTCCAGAAATGTTTTTTGTTGTTAGAATCTAATGTTATGGGGACCATCGAATCGGATTATGTACCTTTAAATATTATGACTGACTTATGCTATGGCTACTTTAGACGATACAAACCATAAATTCTTGTGTTCTATATGTGGCTATTAACGACTAAGACACTGTGCTTCTCTTGTCTTACTAAGAAATCAACGAACCAAAATTCGAGCATTCAACTCCATATAACAATTTTTATCATTTTTTCTTTATAATTTTTTCTTACATTCTTTAACAATTTTTATCATTTTTTCTTATATTCTTCAACAATTTTATCATTTTTTCTTATATTCTTTAACAATTATCATTTTTTTAATCAGTTTTTCTTACATTCTTTAACAATTTTATCATTTTTTATCATTTTTTCTTATATTCTTTATCAATTATAAAAAAATGTGTTAGGACAATGCATTCTCTTATATATGCCAGGCGACCTATGGTCGACTCGCATATATAAGACAATGCATTGGCACAGGCTTACACATATGAAACGGGAACCTTCAGTGTTTCCTATATATAACTGGGTATTTTATTTATTAAAAATAATTTATGTACTTAAAGATGCATAAACCGAATTAACGCTCGTAAATTACTATTTCATTGGCTTCGGGGGTAAAAATATCTGATTCGAGTCGAGGAACCCACCCATAAAATCTCAGAGTGATCAGATATCGATGTTTGAAATCTATTATTTTTTCACCACCGATCATTTTAAGTGGCCCAGTAAACAGTCAACGAGAAGACGTTCTCTGACCAAATTGTGGATAACATGTTTTGGGCAATTGTTTACTATAGTTGACTGTGGTTAGCATTATTTTTGGGCAATTACTCGATTCTGATAACTGAAGCGGCATTTAAAAAAATGTTGTTTTTGTTGGAATCTGATGACATGGGGACCATCGAATCGGATTGAGTACCTTTAAAATGTAACGTTTATATGTTATAACTTATAAATAATCCATTGGCATATCACTTATTATAAAATCTATTAAATGTACCTTTGAAATAGATAAATCCTTTAATATATAAAATATATATTTGAGAATGTCTGTATGTCTGTCTGTCTGTCTGTCTGGCTTTATGTCCGCTATAGAATTTAACGGGTGACTATCTAGGGGGCTCTGTTGGGGTCTGACAGGGGTAACGCTTAACGAGGGAGATACTAGTGAAGCTTAAATGTACTCAATCCGATTCGATGCTCCCCATATAATCAGAATCCAACAACAACGACATTTTTTTAACTGTCGCTTCAATTATCAGTATCGATTAATTGCCGAAAAAATAATGTTAACCACCGTCAACTATATAGTACAAAATTGCTCAAAACCTGTTATTTATCAACATTTTGGCCAACGAAATTTTGCCGGTTTGTCAAATATCTGACACAAAAAAGCCACTTAATTTTAGAGTTATCCATCTTCATCCGCAATATGGTTAGAGAAATTCCTCTCGTCGACTGTTTACTGGACCACTTAAAATAAAAATAAAAGATTTCAAACATCGATATCTGATCGTTCTGAGCTTTGATGGGTGGGTTCCTTGACTCGAATCAAATAGTAATTTGCGAGCGTTAATTCGGATTGAGTACCTTTTAACGTTTTTAAAGTGACGCTGTCAGGGTGAGGAATAAAAAAGGGAGGGACATGCACCAATTTAAAGTGACGCTGTCGGGGAGAGGAATAAAAAAGGGAGGGACATGCACCAATTTAAAGTGACGCTGTCGGGGAGAGGAATAAAAAAGGGAGGGACATGCACCAATTTAAAGTGACGCTGTCGGGGAGAGGAATAAAAAAGGGAGGGACATGCACCAATTTAAAGTGACGCTGTCGGGGAGAGGAATAAAAAAGGGAGGGACATGCACCAATTTAAAGTGACGCTGTCGGGGAGAGGAATAAAAAAGGGAGGGACATGCACCAATTTAAAGTGACGCTGTCGGGGAGAGGAATAAAAAGGGAGGGACATGCACCAATTTAAAGTGACGCTGTCGGGGAGAGGAATAAAAAAGGGAGGGACATGCACCAATTTAAAGTGACGCTGTCGGGGAGAGGAATAAAAAGGGAGGGACATGCACCAATTTAAAGTGACGCTGTCGGGGAGAGGAATAAAAAAGAGAGGGACATGCACCAATTTAAAGTAACGCTGTCGGGGAGAGGAATAAAAAAGGGAGGGACATGCACCAATTTAAAGTGACGCTGTCGGGGAGAGGAATAAAAAAGGGAGGGACATGCACCAATTTAAAGTGACGCTGTCGGGGAGAGGAATAAAAAAGGGAGGGACATGCACCAATTTAAAGTGACGCTGTCGGGGTGAGGAATAAAAAGGGAGGGATATGCACCAATTTAAAGTGACGCTGTCGGGGTGAGGAATAAAAAGGGAGGGATATGCACCAATTTAAAGTGACGCTGTCGGGGTGAGGAATAAAAAAGGGAGGGACATGCACCAATTTAAAGTGACGCTGTCGGGGTGAGGAATAAAAAAGGGAGGGACATGCACCAATTTAAAGTGACGCTGTCGGGGTGAGGAATAAAAAGGGAGGGATATGCACCAATTTAAAGTGACGCTGTCGGGGTGAGGAATAAAAAGGGAGGGATATGCACCAATTTAAAGTGACGCTGTCGGGGTGAGGAATAAAAAAGGGAGGGACATGCACCAATTTAAAGTGACGCTGTCGGGGTGAAGAATAAAAAGGGAGGGATATGCACCAATTTAAAGTGACGCTGTCGGGGTGAGGAATAAACAAGTGAGGGACATGCACCAATTTAAAGTGACGCTGTCGGGGTGAGGAATAACAAATGGAGGGACATGCACCAATTTAAACTGACGCTGTCGGGGTGAGGAATAACAAAGGGAGGGACATGCACCAATTTAAAGTGACGCTGTCGGGTTGAGGAATAAAAAAGGGAGGGACATGCACCAATTTAAAGTGACGCTGTCGGGGAGAGGAATAAAAAAGGGAGGGACATGCACCAATTTAAAGTGACGCTGTCGGGGTGAGGAATAACAAATGGAGGGACATGCACCAATTTAAACTGACGCTGTCGGGTTGAGGAATAAAAAAGGGAGGGACATGCACCAATTTAAAGTGACGCTGTCGGGGAGAGGAATAAAAAAGGGAGGGACATGCACCAATTTAAAGTGACGCTGTCGGGGTGAGGAATAAAAAGGGAGGGATATGCACCAATTTAAAGTGACGCTGTCGGGGTGAGGAATAAAAAGGGAGGGATATGCACCAATTTAAAGTGACGCTGTCGGGTTGAGGAATAAAAAAGGGAGGGACATGCACCAATTTAAAGTGACGCTGTCGGGGAGAGGAATAAAAAAGGGAGGGACATGCACCAATTTAAAGTGACGCTGTCGGGGAGAGGAATAAAAAAGGGAGGGACATGCACCAATTTAAAGTGACGCTGTCGGGGAGAGGACTAAACAAGGGAGGGACATGCACCAATTTAAAGTAACGCTGTCGGGGAGAGGAATAAAAAAGAGAGGGACATGCACCAATTTAAAGTGACGCTGTCGGGGAGAGGAATAAAAAAGAGAGGGACATGCACCAATTTAAAGTAACGCTGTCGGGGAGAGGAATAAAAAAGGGAGGGACATGCACCAATTTAAAGTGACGCTGTCGGGGAGAGGAATAAAAAAGGGAGGGACATGCACCAATTTAAAGTGACGCTGTCGGGGAGAGGAATAAAAAGGGAGGGACATGCACCAATTTAAAGTGACGTTGTCGGAGAGAGGAATAAAAAGGGAGGGACATGCACCAATTTAAAGTGACGCTGTCGGGGAGAGGAATACAAAAGAGAGGGACATGCACCAATTTAAAGTGACGCTGTCGGGGAGAGGAATAAAAAAGAGAGGGACATGCACCAATTTAAAGTGACGCTGTCGGGGAGAGGAATAAAAAGGGAGGGACATGCACTAATTTAAAGTGACGTTGTCGGGGAGAGGAATAAAAAGGGAGGGACATTCACCAATTTAAAGTGACGCTGTCGGGGAGAGGAATAAAAAAGAGAGGGACATGCACCAATTTAAAGTGACGCTGTCGGGGAGAGGAATAAAAAAGAGAGGGACATGCACCAATTTAAAGTGACGCTGTCGGGGAGAGGAATAAAAAAGAGAGGGACATGCACCAATTTAAAGTGACGCTGGCGGGGAGAGGAATAAAAATGGAGGGACATGCACCAATTTAAAGTGACGCTGTCGGGGAGAGGACTAAAAAAGGAAGGGACATGCACCAATTTAAAGTGACGCTGTCGGGGAGAGGACTAAAAAAGGGAGGGACATGCACCCATTTAGAGTGACGCTGTCGGGGAGAGGACTAAAAAAGGGAGGGACATGCACCAATTTAAAGTGACGCTGTCGGGAAGAGGAATAAAAAAGGGAGGGACATGCACCAATTTAAAGTGACGCTGTCGGGGAGAGGAATAAAAAAGGGAGGGACTTACACCAATTTAAAGTGACGCTGTCGGGGAGAGGACTAAAAAAGGGAGGGACATGCACCAATTTAAAGTGACGCTGTCGGGAAGAGGAATAAAAAAGGGAGGGACATGCACCAATTTAAAGTGACGATGTCGGGGAGAGGAATAAAAAAGAGAGGGACATGCACCAATTTAAAGTTACGCTGTCGGGGAGAGGAATAAAAAAGGGAGGGACATGCACCAATTTAAAGTGACGCTGTCGGGGAGAGGAATAAAAAGGGAGGGACATGCACCAATTTAAAGTGACGCTGTCGCGGAGAGGAATAAAAAAGGGAGGGACATGCACCAATTTAAAGTGACGCTGTCGGGGAGAGGAATAAAAAAGGGAGGGACATGCACCAATTTAAAGTGACGCTGTCGGGGAGAGGAATAAAAAGGGAGGGACATGCACCAATTTAATGTGACGCTGTCGGGAAGAGGAATAAAAAAGGGAGGGACATGCACCAATTTAAAGTGACGCTGTCGGGGAGAGGAATAAAAAAGGGAGGGACATGCACCAATTTAAAGTGACGCTGTCGGGGAGAGGAATAAAAAGGGGAGGGACATGCACCATTTTCGATGATGATATTGTCACCGATTTGCAATGAACTTATTATATATTTCTGTATGTTATTGGGAATCTTATGGTGTCGTTCAAGGATACACCAGTGCCGCTGTCCGAGTTGGAGATGGGGTTCGGGGTGTTGGCGCCAACGTGAATAAAGATTTTTTGTAGCCGATTTCTTCCAAACTTATATACATATCAGAGTTATGGAGGTGCGGACACAGTATATGAGTGTTCATTGCTTCATATATGGGGTTCCTTAAGCTGGATCGAAGTTTCGCTACTGCACTGGACTTCAATTCTTGCCCCCCCCCCTCTCGTATTTTGGGTCGAAAATGATTTTTATTTTCACTTTTTCTGAGATAATGCTGGACTTTCGAGAGGTGGTGCTAAGGGAAGTGACACTGTTTATGGCTGAATCGAGCTGAAACTTGGTATTTTTGATACTTTCCGTAAGAGAATCCAGCAAATTAACGTTCAGCTTCGAGAAATTACTCGATCTAAAGCTTTGAATTTAAATCTGAATTTCAATTTGGTGAATTTAGATCTGGATTGAAGTTCGAAATTCAGATTGAAATTCAAACTCTAATTTGTTTTACCTCAAGTTCTTTGTTGAGTTCCAATTCGTGCCCCCGTTGCTCAGATTTTGGGTGAAAAGTTTCTGAGATACCGCTGGGCTTGGGAAATTGAAGGGAAATGGCACAATTTATGGCTGGATCGAGATGAAACTTGGTATTTTTGATACTTTCCGTAAGAGAATCCAGCAAACTAACGCTCAGCTTCGAGAAATTACTCGATCTGTAGCTTTGAATTCAATCTGAATTTCAATCTGGGCTAATTTAGATCTAGGATGAAGTTCGAAATTCAGATTTAAATTCAAACTTTAATTTGTTTTGCTTCAATTTTTTGTTGTGTTCCAATTCGGGCTCCCTTCTGGAATTTTGGTCAAAAGTGATTGTTTTAACTTTTTCTGAGATACCGCTTGACTTGAAAAATTTCGCACTCAATATTTGAGATATGGTGCTAAGGGAAGTGGCACTGTTTATGGCTGGATCGAGCTGAAACTTGGTATTTTTTATACTTCCCGTAAGAGATTCGAGCAAACTAACGGTCAGCTTCGAGAAATTACTCGATATATAGCTTTGAATTTCATTCTGAATTTCAATCTGGGCGAATTTAGATCTGGATTGAAGTTCGAAATTAAGATTGAAATTCAAACTCTAATTTGTTTTACCTCAAGTTCTTTGTTGTGTTCCAATTCGTGCCCCCCGCTGTTCAGATTTTTGGTCAAAAGTTATTGTTTTCACTTGTTCTGAGATACCGCTGGACTTGGGAAATTGAAGGGAAGTGGCACAATTTATGGCTGGATCGAGATGAAACTTGGTATTTTTGATACTTTCCGTAAGAGAATCCAGCAAACTAACACTCAGCTTCGAGAAATTACTCGATCTGTAGCTTTGAATTCAATCTGAATTTCAATCTGGGCTAATTTAGATCTAGGTTGAAGTTCGAAATTCAGATTTAAATTCAAACTTTAATTTGTTTTGCTTCAAGTTTTTTGTTGTGTTCCAATTCGTGCTCCCCTTCTGGAATTTTGGGTCAAAAGTGATTGTTTTCACTTTTTATGAGATACCGTTTAACTTGAAAAATTTCGCACTCAATATTTGAGAGGTATGCTGAAGGGAAGTGGCACTGTTTATGGCTGGATCGAGCTGAAACTTGGTATTTTTGATACTTTCCGTAAGAGAATCCAACAAATTAACGCTCAGATTCGAGAAATTACTCGATCTATAGCTTTGAATTTCAATCTGAATTTCAATCTGGGCGAATTTAGATCTGGATTGAAGTTCGAAATTCAGATTGAAATTCAATCTCTAATTTGTTTTGCCTCCAGTTCTTTGTTGTGTTCCCATTCGTGCTCCCCTTATAGAATTTTGGGTCAAAAGTGATTGTTTTCACTTTTTCTGAGATACCGCTTAACTTGAAAAATTTCGCACTCAATATTTGAGTGGTGGTGTTGAAGGGAAGTGGCACTGTTTATGGCTGGATTGAGCTGGAACTTGGTATGTTTGATACCTTCCGTAAGAGAATCCAGCAAACTAAAAAACGCTCAGCTTCGAGAAATTACTCGATCTATAGCTTTGAATTTCATTCTGAATTTCAATCTGGGCGAAATTAGATCTGTATTGAAGTTCGAAATTCAGATTGAAATTCAAACTTTAATTTGTTTTGCTTCAAGTTATTTGTTGTGTTCCAATTCGTGCTCCCCTTTTCGACCTTTGAGTAATAAGTGATTTTGTTTTCACTTTTTCTGAGATACTGCTGGACTGAGAAAATTTCGCCATCCCTGGACTTGGCCGATTTTGCGATCAATATTTGAGTGGTGTTGTTGAAGGGAAGTGGCACTGTTTATGGCTGAATCGAGCTGAAACTTGGTATTTTTGATACTTTCCGTAAGAGAATCCAGCAAATTAACGTTAATTTGCTCTTACGGAAAGTATCAAAAATACCAGGTGTCAGCTCGATTCAGCCATAAATTGTGCCACTTCCCTTCAATTTCCCAAGTCCAGCGGTATCTCAGAACAAGTGAAAACAATCACTTTTGACCCAAAATCTGAGTAGCGGGGGCACGAATTGGAACACAACAAAAAACTTGAGGCAAAACAAATTAGAGTTTGAATTTCAATCTGAATTTCGAACTTCAATCCAGATCTAAATTCGCCAGGATTGAAATTCAGAATGAAATTCAAAGCTATAGATCGAGTAATTTCTCGAAGCTGACCGTTAGTTTGCTCGAATCTCTTACGGAAAGTATAAAAAATACCAAGTTTCAGCTCGATCCAGCCATAAACAGTGCCACTTCCCTTAGCACCACCAAGTTCGAAATTCAGATTTATGAGAATCCAGCAAATTAACGTTCAGCTTCGAGAAATTACTCGATCTGTAGCTTTGAATTCAATCTGAATTTCAATCTGGGCGAATTTAGATCTAGGTTGAAGTTCGAAATTCAGATTTAAATTCAAACGTTAATTTGTTTTGCTTCAAGTTTTTTGTTGTGTTCCAATTCGTGCTCCCCTTTTCGACCTTTGAGTAATAAGTGATTTTGTTTTCACTTTTTCTGAGATACTGCTGGACTGAGAAAATTTCGCCATCCCTGGACTTGGCCGATTTTGCGATCAATATTTGAGTGGTGTTGTTGAAGGGAAGTGGCACTGTTTATGGCTGAATCGAGCTGAAACTTGGTATTTTTGATACTTTCCGTAAGAGAATCCAGCAAATTAACGTTAATTTGCTCTTACGGAAAGTATCAAAAATACCAAGTGTCAGCTCGATTCAGCCATAAATTGTGCCACTTCCCTTCAATTTCCCAAGTCCAGCGGTATCTCAGAACAAGTGAAAACAATCACTTTTGACCCAAAATCTGAGTAGCGGGGGCACGAATTGGAGCACAACAAAAAACTTGAGGCAAAACAAATTAGAGTTTGAATTTCAATCTGAATTTCGAACTTCAATCCAGATCTAAATTCGCCCAGATTGAAATTCAGAATGAAATTCAAAGCTATAGATCGAGTAATTTCTCGAAGCTGACCGTTAGTTTGCTCGAATCTCTTACGGAAAGTATAAAAAATACCAAGTTTCAGCTCGATCCAGCCATAAACAGTGCCACTTCCCTTAGCACCACCAAGTTCGAAATTCAGATTTATGAGAATCCAGCAAATTAACGTTCAGCTTCGAGAAATTACTCGATCTGTAGCTTTGAATTCAATCTGAATTTCAATCTGGGGGAATTTAGATCTAGGTTGAAGTTCGAAATTCAGATTTAAATTCAAACTTTAATTTGTTTTGCTTCAAGTTTTTTGTTGTGTTCCAATTCGTGCTCCCCTTCTGAAATTTTGGTCAAAAGTGATTGTTTTCACTTTTTCTGAGATACCGCTTGACTTGAAAAATTTCGCACTCAATATTTGAGAGGTTGTGCTAAGGGAACTGGCACTGTTTATGGCTGGATCGAGCTGAAACTTGTTATTTTTTATACTTTCCGTAAGAGATTCGAGCAAACTAACGGTCAGCTTCGAGAAATTACTCGATATATAGCTTTGAATTTCAATCTGGGCGAATTTAGATCTGGATTGAAGTTCGAAATTCAGATTGAAATTCAAACTCTAATTTGTTTTACCTCAAGTTCTTTGTTGAGTTCCAATTCGTGCCCCCGCTGCTCAGATTTTTGGTCAAAAGTTATTGTTTTCACTTGTTCTGAGATACCGCTGGACTTGGGAAATTGAAGGGAAGTGGCACAATTTATGGCTGGATCGAGCTGAAACTTGGTATTTTTGATAATTTCCGTAATAGAATCCAACAAATTAACGCTCAGATTCGAGAAATTTCTCGATCTATAGCTTTGAATTTCAATCTGGGCGAATTTAGATCTGCATGAAGTTCGAAATTCAGATTGAAATTCAATCTCTAATTTGTTTTGCTTCAAGTTCTTTGTTGTGTTCCAATTCGTGCTCCCCTTCTGGAATTTTTGTCAAAAGTGATTGTTTTCACTTTTTCTGAGATACCGCTTAACTTGAAAAATTTCGCACTCAATATTTGAGTGGTGGTGTTGAAGGGAAGTGGCACTGTTTATGGCTGGATCGAGCTGGAACTTGGTATGTTTGATACTTTCCGTAAGAGAATCCAGCAAACTAACGCTCAGATTGAATTTCAAAGCTATAGATCGAGTAATTTCTCGAAACTGAACGTTAGTTTGCTGGATCAAACATACCAAGTTTCAGCTCAATCCAGCCATAAATAGTGCCACGTCCCTTCAGCACCACCACTCAAATATTGAAACGCGAAATTTTCCAAGTCCAGCATTATCTCAGAAAAAGTGAAAATAAAAATCATTTTTGACCCAAAATTCGAGAGGGGGTGGGGGGGGGGGGGGGGGGGGGGGGGGGGGGGGGGGAGGGGGGTTGGGCAAGAATTGGAACAAAACAAAGAACTTGAGGCAAAAAAAAATTAGAGTTTGAATTCTCAATTTTGAATTTAGATCTGGATTGGAGTTGGAAATTCAGATTGAAATTCAAACTTTAATTTGTTTTGCCTCATGTTCTTTGTTTTGTTCAAATTCGTGCTCCCCTTCTCGAACTTTGGGTGAAAAGTGATTTTTTTTCTCACTTTTTCTGAGATACTGTTGTTCAACATTTGAGTGAATGTGCGCTGGAGGGAAGTGGCACTTTTTATGGCTGGATCGAGCTGAAACTTGGTATTTTTGAAACTTTCCGTAAGATAATCGAGCAAACTAACGCTCAGATTCGAGAAATTACTCGATCAATAGCTTTGAATTTCATTCTGAATTTCAATCTGGGCGAATATAGATCTGGATTGAAGTTCGAAATTCAGATTGAAATTCAAACTCTAATTTGTTTTGCCTCAAGTTCTTTGTTGTGTTCAAATTCGTGCCCTCCCTTCTCGAATTTCAGGTCAAAAGTGATTGTTTTCACTTTTTCTGAGATACCGCTGAACTTGGAAAATTTCGCGTTCAATATTTGAGTGGCACTTTTTTTCACCCCTACCAGAGTGTTTCACATCACTTTAAAGGTACTGTTTGCATCTTACAGTTAATACATTTTATAACAAGTGATTACTAGAGACTACGCTATAATCGACCACTCAAATATTGAACGCGAAATGTTCAAAGTTCAGCGCGGGTAGCGAAAGTTTCTAAATCCAGTAGTCTAAGAAAAACTGAAAAAAAATCACTTTTGACCCAAAATTCGAGAAGACTGAAACTTGTTATTTTTGATAGTTTTGAAAGTGTCATGGGATAGGTGCCGTTGACGTCCTATGTCTTATGGGGGCACTAATAATTAATGTAACTAAATAATTAATTATATTGCGAAATTGCGGTTTGGAATAAATGGTCGTTGGAAATTGATTCACAGTATAAATTGACAAGAGGAGTGTCATGGGAAGACCTAATGGACTCTACCATACACATATTAGCATATTGCTACACAATTCTGCGTAACTTGCTACCCCTCTTTATTTGACACCCAGTTCCCTCTTGGATAATCAAGCAAGCTCACAAATCATGGCATGTCGAGAATGAAAGAATGAGATGAATGACATTTTATTGGAATTGACCTAAATCGAATGTTGTCTAAACTCGGGAAAGGTATGTCAAATTTCGCCACCGCGCTGGACTTAGACCATTTCACGTTCAATATTTGAACTGAAATATTATGAATGCATACAAATATATCACAAAAATCAAATAAAACCAATAAATGTGAAACACACTTCTTTAACAGTTGTACCCGTGGACAAATTCTCATATCTTATCGAAATGAACATGTCGCGAAAAATTGATAAAACATTTTTTTTCGTCGATTTATGTTCAAATTTCACAACCTCGACAAATGTTGACCGAATTAAATCACTTGAACAATTATATCTTCTCAACTGTCCTATTTATATGGGGACGTGACTCAAGGTATCATATCGTTATACAGTAAATTAAAGCAGATAGATAAAACATACATATAATCTTACAAAATGAGGGACATTGAACTGTCAGAGGCAAGCCTTGAAATAGGGTGTCTGTCATTTGCAGAATGAGGTCCCCAGAGGGTGAATTTAGTGATGCTACCCCGCATAGCGGGCTAGCATCACCAAATTCACCCTCTGGGGACCTCATTCTGCTTACACCTCAGCAGAATGAGGTTCCCAGAGGGTGAATTTGATGATGCTAGCCCGCTATGCGGGGTAGCATCACTAAATTCACCCTCTGGGGACCTCATTCTACAAATGACAGACACCCTATTTCAAGGCTTGGTCAGAGGATGGAATGTTAGCATAGATTATAACACAATTGAGTCTGTTCCATTCAATATATTTTCCCCAAAATACAATTTATCAATAGAGATGGAAATGTATAGAAAGCCTGTTAAAAAATAGCGGGCACAGTGTGCGGCCAAATATAGTTTCTGCTGAGATATAAGCAAACACAGTTAGTTGCACGTGAATTTTCAAGATACAGTGAATTTCTTTATTTTTTTCAACAGACTCACAGCCTAACCTAAGCAACTTAAAATCTTGCTCTGTGTCGGGCAAGATGATCGCGATTCCAACTGTCATCGCGGTGTCATCGCGGTGTCATCGCGGTGTCATCACATTCTGACCGACATTTTCAATATTTTAATTTCAAGATGCTGGTGCAATTATTCACATTGGTATGTTTAATATCGATGGATTTCGGAGCCGCACAGGACGATCGTCGTAAACACAACGCGAGAGATGATAGCGTACCGACCGACGTTCCCCCGATTAACATAACAACAACAACAACAACAGCAGCAACAAACACAACATTCTACAGCTCAAAGGAGGACAAATCACATTGCGATAAAGCCATCCCTCAGCGCCATATCCTGGTCGAGCACGGAGATTTAACGGCCTATATCGTCGAATCTGAGGTCACGGATCAGCCAGGTATATAGTACTGCTCCTTAACCACGGCAGAATTATGGGTAACTTTTCAGGATTTAGTCGGAAATATGGCTTGTTGCCATTCATCGGAACGCCCTTCTTAGGCCAATGCATTATCTATACCTATGGTCGACTCGCATATATTTGAGAATGCATGCACATGAAGCTTTCCGATGAATGGGAACAAGCCATATTTCCGACTAAATCCTGAACAGTTACCCAAACTTCTGCTGTCGTCAAGGAGCCGACTACTTAGGGCATTACTGTATCTGTATATGACACCATACAATATTTTATTCATATATGCATTCAAAGGCATGCATGTGCACGGGTGACCTTCGTTGTACATGTAGGTTATACTTTTACCAAATCAAGAATTTCCTCAAGAATATACTAACAGTATAGTATAATGATAATTATGAATGCGATATTACCCACAAAACACACTTTGTGTGAATCGAGCATTTGTTTATATACAACACGTACATAGTGTGCGATAAGCAAAACACTCAACACCGTGGCGATTTTTTGGGGTGAGTGTCAATATAACCAAGTACACTTAGTGGGGTCTCCCCGGTGTAGAGTGTTTTGCGTATCGCACACTCTTTACTCAATGTACTGTGTCATAAGACTTTTGTTTACTAACAAGGTGTATGCACGATCTTGACAATAACATGTTATTTATGCGATATTTATGATTGGTATAAGAACAACATCTGACTATATTTTAATAATCTGTCTGTTTATGGCGTGCACAGTATTTTGTATACGATATTGTTTGTTGCATGCACTCCAGAGCGCAATCATATGAGTAACTATTAATTGGTTAGCCTGCATGGGTTGATGCAGGTGTGTTGTTTTTCGTTTCTATACTTAAATGGTACGATAGCAATTTAATTTCAAACTAATGATTTTATTTTGTGAAACGACCATATACATTAATGCTCTAAATAATCGACTCCTTAACCATAGCAGAATTATGGGTAACTTTTCAGGATTTAGTCGGAAATATGGCTTGTTGCTATTCATCGGAAAGCTCGATTAGTTCTATGAGTTGGTCATTCGTAAAACCAACATATTTTATATTCTATAATTACAATCATGGGTATATAATATATGATCTTGAGCGCGTTACCATTTCTGACTATGGTTTTCTTGTTTCATTATGTAGTCGACGGAAAGTGGTCTAATTGGGATGAGACTGAATGCCTGGTGACCTGTGGGCGTGGTTACTATGTTCGTACTCGGACCTGCACCAACCCACCACCTTATAACGGGGGAGAACAGTGCGGCGGAAAATCTATACAGATGGCGGGTTGTTGGAAGGCGGACTGTCCAGGTGAGTATTGTAGGCTATGCAGGGATATAGCTCTCTCCATCGCCCTGTTTAATCAAACCAAGCTGTTCAACTGAGTGCAAAGAGTACATCATATTATAAATTTATAATAATTTAAACTGGTGAAATAATGGGGGAATGGATTTTTGAGAGTGAAACATTTATTTAACTAGATGCTGTGCACGTGGTTCTGTTTTAAACTAAAGAAGAAATAGAATCTATGTGAAGAAGTTTCTATAAAAAAAATGATAATAAAGAAGCTTTCCAAAGAAGATGAGGCCTAAGTAGAATGAGGTCCCAGAGGATAAATTTAGTTATGCTAGCCCGCTATGCAGGATAGCGTCACTAAATTCACCCTCTGGGGACCTCATTCTGCAAATGACAGGCACGCCGAACTCAGGCTTGCTCAGACACAACATTTCAGACTCTCAACTTGACATATTTCACAGCTGTTGTAGTTTTGGGGTTTTCCAGATAAATTTTGGCTGTTGGATAGCCCTGTCGTACACATGGGGATTTATTTTAAAAAGTAAACGCATGACCTATGATTTTTATTGCATTTTCGTGATAAACTGGTGTCAATCTAGCTGGGTAAACATCACATGAGTGACCTGCAGGCTTCAATTCAGTGAATTTGGCTGAAACGTTAACACTGTCTTCTATGGGAAACCATTTTGTTCAGTGATTCCCAGCCATGTGAGCGCGAACTGTCGAACTGCGCAGGTGAGTCCAAATTACAAGATAGAGTTCGCTCCCTTACTATGTTCGATCAATCGAAACTATGACGTGAGTGTTAACTAAACGATGACGTTCTCTCCCTGACTGTTCGATAAAACCAATATGCACACGTGACCGTGGTGTAACAGAATGATGTTCGCCCCATAATGATTTAGTTTTGTTTAAAGGTACTCAGTCCGATCAGACGTTCTTAAATTACTATTTATTTGGCTTCGAGGGTAAAAAATATTTGATTCGAGTCGAGGTAATAATAACCACTTGATTTTAGCGTTAACCGACACATGCATGGCCGTCCGCTTGACCACGGGTTTCTGGGCCACTTATTATGGCACATCTTGAGAAACAAAAACACTTCAAAAATCGATATCTGATCACTCTGAGCTTTGATGGGTGGGCTCCTTGTCTCGAATAAAATATTGTTTTTCCCCCGAAGCCAAAGAAATTGTAATTTAGGAGCGTATGGTCGGATTAAGTACCTTTAATGTGCATGACTATCTGTCATTGCTGAAACGAGCCATATGCATCTAGTTACCACCTTAACGTCCGCACCCCTCGATAAATCATAAAAACTACACGTTTAGAGACACCTAAAGTTTACACGAATCTCATTTCATTGCGGTTCCTGCTAATTTTGTGCTCCTCGTGTATACAAATGTAGAAATGTTTGTTTTCGCCTGGTCGCTGGGGGTTTTATTTATAGAAATGGGAATTTTTGGGACTGATTTAAAAGTCGAACTGCGAACCGGAGGCCGAGTCCGGTGAAAGGTGTAGTTGGGAATTTCAATTCCGTTTATTGTCCTTTATATTATTTTGTCCTAGCGGCTAGAACGACGATAAACCCTAACAAACCAAACCAATTATATTATTATGCCAATAATGTTTATTTTTGGTTTGTGTCAATTACAAATAAAAGAAATGAAAAAGGATAATTTGTAAGTCTTATATTTCAACTTGTATAGACATTTTTCGTTTTGCAGCCGACTGGGGGTTGTGGTCGGAGACGGCCGAGTCGATCGCCGGTTTGTTAACTAGGTGCTGGTTGCTATTGTTATTTTAACTGAATTCTGAGTTGGTCATTCTATAATTACAATAATGGGCATATAATATATGATCTTGAGCGCGTTACCATTTCTGACATTGGTTTTCGTGTTTACAGTTGATGGTGGTTGGTCTCAGTGGAACGACGGTGGGTGCAGTACAACCTGCGGCTTGGGGAGACAGACACGCACCAGAACGTGCACAAATCCGACACCGGCATCCGACGGGAAAACATGCCCCGATTCCAACACAGATGTGGCGCTATGCGAACAACCAGCGTGTCCAGGTACCACACTTACATTCGAACCGCCTTTAGTATGCACGTCCGCCTCACGTGTCCAGGTACCACACCTACATTCGAACCGCCTTTAGTATGCACGTCTGCCTCACGGCTGGCTCCTTCTACATATATAACAGTTTTATCTCTATATGTATTTAAACTAAAAGGAGAACAGATATAGTGATATATATAGCGTTTAAGGTCCCATAAAAATGCGTCATAAAGCGTGTGGTTAAGTGTGACTTTATAAGTGCCCATTTGAAGTACCCGTTTACCTGGTTCAGCTGACATATTCTTGTATTGTGTGTTGGGCGCTGATGATACTATTGAGTCCTTGGGGGAATTTTAAACACTTTTATTTAAAAAAAAGGGAAAAAAAGGAGAAAAAAAATTCAGTCTGGAAGAGAAATGTACCGGTAAATCAATTTGTTGATACAGTCAGTATAATCAAAACAGTCACAACACCTAGATTTTGAATATGTGAGCGCGGTAACAAAATGATGTTCGCCCCCTTATGATTCATATTTGTTCAATGTGTATGACTATCTATCATTGCTGAAACGAGCCATCTACATCTAGTTATACCACGTTAATGTCCGCACCTCTCGATAAATCATACGAACTGGACGTTTTAGAGACACCAAAAGTTTACACGAATCTCATTTCATTGCGGTTCGTGTTAATTTACAGTTGATGGTGGTTGGTCTCATTTAATTGCGGTTCATGTTAATTTACAGTTGATGGTGATTGGTCTCATTTAATTGCGGTTCATGTTAATTTACAGTTGATGGTGGTTGGTCTCATTTAATTGCGGTTCATGTTAATTTACAGTTGATGGTGGTTGGTCTCATTTAATTGCGGTTCATGTTAATTTACAGTTGATGGTGGTTGGTCTCATTTAATTGCGGTTCATGTTAATTTACAGTTGATGGGTTGGTCTCATTTAATTGCGGTTCATGTTAATTTACAGTTGATGGTGGTTGGTCTCATTTCATTGCGGTTCGTGTTAATTTACAGTTGATGGTGGTTGGTCTCATTTAACTGCGGTTCATGTTAATTTACAGTTGATGGTGGTTGGTCTCATTTCATTGCGGTTCATGTTAATTGACAGTTTATGGTGGTTGGTCTCATTTAATTGCGGTTCATGTTAATTTACAGTTGATGGTGGTTGGTCTCATTTAATTGCGGTTCATGTTAATTTACAGTTGATGGTGGTTGGTCTCATTTAATTGCGGTTCATATTAATTGACAGTTTATGGTGGTTGGTCTCATTTAATTGCGGTTCATGTTAATTTACAGTTGATGGTGGTTGGTCTCATTTAATTGCGGTTCATGTTAATTGACAGTTTATGGTGGTTGGTCTCATTTATTTGCGGTTCATGTTAATTTACAGTTGATGGTGGTTGGTCTCATTTAATTGCGGTTCATGTTAATTTACAGTTGATGGTGGTTGGTCTCATTTAATTGCGGTTCATGTTAATTTACAGTTGATGGTGGTTGGTCTCATTTCATTGCGGTTCGTGTTAATTTACAGTTGATGGTGGTTGGTCTCATTTAATTGCGGTTCATGTTAATTTACAGTTGATGGTGGTTGGTCTCATTTCATTGCGGTTCATGTTAATTTACAGTTGATGGTGGTTGGTCTCATTTCATTGCGGTTCATGTTAATTTACAGTTGATGGTGGTTGGTCTCATTTAATTGCGGTTCATGTTAATTTACAGTTGATGGTGGTTGGTCTCATTTAATTGCGGTTCATGTTAATTTACAGTTGATGGTGGTTGGTCTCATTTAATTGCGGTTCATGTTAATTGACAGTTTATGGTGGTTGGTCTCATTTCATTGCGGTTCATGTTAATTTACAGTTGATGGTGGTTGGTCTCATTTAATTGCGGTTCATGTTAATTGACAGTTTATGGTGGTTGGTCTCATTTAATTGCGGTTCATGTTAATTTACAGTTGATGGTGGTTGGTCTCATTTAATTGCGGTTCATGTTAATTGACAGTTTATGGTGGTTGGTCTCATTTATTTGCGGTTCATGTTAATTTACAGTTGATGGTGGTTGGTCTCATTTAATTGCGGTTCATGTTAATTTACAGTTGATGGTTGTTGGTCTCATTTCATTGCGGTTCATGTTAATTTACAGTTGATGGTGGTTGGTCTCATTTAATTGCGGTTCATGTTAATTTACAGTTGATGGTGGTTGGTCTCATTTAATTGCGGTTCATGTTAATTTACAGTTGATGGTGGTTGATCTCATTTAATTGCGGTTCATGTTAATTGACAGTTTATGGTGGTTGGTCTCATTTCATTGCGGTTCATGTTAATTTACAGTTGATGGTGGTTGGTCTCATTTAATTGCGGTTCGTGTTAATTTACAGTTGATGGTGGTTGGTCTCATTTAATTGCGGTTCATGTTAATTTACAGTTGATGGTGGTTGGTCTCATTTAATTGCGGTTCATGTTAATTTACAGTTGATGGTGGTTGGTCTCATTTAATTGCGGTTCGTGTTAATTTACAGTTGATAGTGGTTGGTCTCATTTCATTGCTGTTCATGTTAATTTACAGTTGATGGTGGTTGGTCTCATTTAATTGCGGTTCGTGTTAATTGACAGTTTATGGTGGTTGGTCTCATTTCATTGCGGTTCGTGTTAATTTACAGTTGATGGTGGTTGGTCTCATTTAATTGCGGTTCATGTTAATTTACAGTTTATGGTGGTTGGTCTCATTTCATTGCGGTTCATGTTAATTTACAGTTGATGGTGGTTGGTCTCAATTAATTGCGGTTCATATTAATTTACAGTTGATGGTGGTTGGTCTCATTTAATTGCGGTTCATGTTAATTTACAGTTGATGGTGGTTGGTCTCATTTAATTGCGGTTCATGTTAATTTACAGTTGATGGTGGTTGGTCTCATTTAATTGCGGTTCATGTTAATTTACAGTTGATGGTGGTTGGTCTCATTTAATTGCGGTTCATGTTAATTTACAGTTGATGGTGGTTGGTCTCATTTCATTGCGGTTCGTGTTAATTTACAGTTGATGGTGGTTGGTCTCATTTCATTGCGGTTCGTGTTAATTTACAGTTGATGGTGGTTGGTCTCATTTCATTGCGGTTCGTGTTAATTTACAGTTGATGGTGGTTGGTCTCATTTCATTGCGGTTCATGTTAATTTACAGTTGATGGTGTTTGTTCTCATTTCATTGCGGTTCGTGTTTATTTACAGTTGATGGTGGTTGGTCTCATTTCATTGCGGTTCATGTTAATTTACAGTTGATGGTGGTTGGTCTCATTTCATTGCGGTTCATGTTAATTTACAGTTGATGGTGGTTGGTCTCATTTCATTGCGGTTCGTGTTAATTTACAGTTGATGGTGGTTGGTCTCATTTCATTGCGGTTCGTGTTAATTTACAGTTGATGGTGGTTGGTCTCATTTCATTGCGGTTCATGTTAATTTACAGTTGATGGTGGTTGGTCTCATTTCATTGCGGTTCATGTTAATTTACAGTTGATGGTGGTTGGTCTCATTTCATTGGGGTTCGTGTTAATTTACAGTTGATGGTGGTTGGTCTCATTTCATTGCGGTTCGTGTTAATTTACAGTTGATGGTGGTTGGTCTCATTTTATTGCGATTCATGTTAATTTACAGTTGATGGTGGTTGGTCTCATTTCATTGCGGTTCATGTTAATTTACAGTTGATGGTGGTTGGTCTCATTTCATTGCGGTTCATGTTAATTTACAGTTGATGGTGGTTGGTCTCATTTCATTGCGGTTCGTATTAATTTACAGTTGATGGTGGTTGGTCTCATTTCATTGCGGTTCATGTTAATTTAAAGTTGATGGTGGTTGGTCTCATTTCATTGCGGTTCGTGTTAATTTACAGTTGATGGTGGTTGGTCTCATTTCATTGCGGTTCATGTTAATTTACAGTTGATGGTGGTTGGTCTCATTTCATTGCGGTTCATGTTAATTTACAGTTGATGGTGGTTGGTCTCATTTCATTGCGGTTCGTGTTAATTTACAGTTGATGGTGGTTGGTCTCATTTCATTGCGGTTCGTGTTAATTTACAGTTGATGGTGGTTGGTCTCATTTCATTGCGGTTCATGTTAATTTACAGTTGATGGTGGTTGGTCTCATTTAATTGCGGTTCATGTTAATTTACAGTTGATGGTGGTTGGTCTCATTTAATTGCGGTTCATGTTAATTTACTGTTGATTGTGGTTGGTCTCATTTCATTGCGGTTCATGTTACTTTACAGTTGATGGTGGTTGGTCTCATTTAATTGCGGTTCATGTTAATATACAGTTGATGGTGGTTGGTCTCATTTAATTGCGGTTCATGTTAATTTACAGTTGATGGTGGTTGGTCTCATTTAATTGCGGTTCATGTTAATTTACAGTTGATGGTGGTTGGTCTCATTTAATTGCGGTTCATGTTAATTTACAGTTGATGGTGGTTGGTCTCATTTAATTGCGGTTCATGTTAATTTACAGTTGATGGTGGTTGGTCTCATTTAATTGCGGTTCATGTTAATTTACAGTTGATGGTGGTTGGTCTCATTTAATTGCGGTTCATGTTAATTGACAGTTTATGGTGGTTGGTCTCATTTCATTGCGGTTCATGTTAATTTACAGTTGATGGTGGTTGGTCTCATTTAATTGCGGTTCATGTTAATTTACAGTTGATGGTGGTTGGTCTCATTTCATTGCGGTTCATGTTAATTTACAGTTGATGGTGGTTGGTCTCATTTCATTGCGGTTCATGTTAATTTACAGTTGATGGTGGTTGGTCTCATTTAATTGCGGTTCATGTTAATTTACAGTTGATGGTGGTTGGTCTCATTTAATTGCGGTTCATGTTAATTGACAGTTTATGGTGGTTGGTCTCATTTAATTGCGGTTCATGTTAATTTACAGTTGATGGTGGTTGGTCTCATTTAATTGCGGTTCATGTTAATTTACAGTTGATGGTGGTTGGTCTCATTTAATTGCGGTTCATATTAATTTACAGTTGATGGTGGTTGGTCTCATTTAATTGCGGTTCGTGTTAATTTACAGTTGATGGTGGTTGGTCTCATTTAATTGCGGTTCATGTTAATTTACAGTTGATGGTGGTTGGTCTCATTTAATTGCGGTTCATGTTAATTTACAGTTGATGGTGGTTGATCTCATTTCATTGCGGTTCATGTTAATTTACAGTTGATGGTGGTTGGTCTCATTTAATTGCGGTTCATGTTAATTTACAGTTGATGGTGGTTGGTCTCATTTAATTGCGGTTCATGTTAATTTACAGTTGATGGTGGTTGGTCTCATTTAATTGCGGTTCATGTTAATTTACAGTTGATGGTGGTTGGTCTCATTTCATTGCGGTTCGTGTTAATTTACAGTTGATGGTGGTTGGTCTCATTTAATTGCGGTTCATGTTAATATACAGTTGATGGTGGTTGATCTCATTTCATTGCGGTTCATGTTAATTTACAGTTGATGGTGGTTGGTCTCATTTAATTGCGGTTCATGTTAATTTACAGTTTATGGTGGTTGGTCTCATTTAATTGCGGTTCATGTTAATTTACAGTTTATGGTGGTTGGTCTCATTTAATTGCGGTTCATGTTAATTTACAGTTGATGGTGGTTGATCTCATTTCATTGCGGTTCATGTTAATTTACAGTTGATGGTGGTTGGTCTCATTTAATTGCGGTTCATGTTAATTTACAGTTGATGGTGGTTGGTCTCATTTAATTGCGGTTCATGTTAATTTACAGTTGATGGTGGTTGGTCTCATTTAATTGCGGTTCATGTTAATTTACAGTTGATGGTGGTTGGTCTCATTTAATTGCGGTTCATGTTAATTTACAGTTGATGGTGGTTGGTCTCATTTCATTTCGGTTCATGTTAATTTACAGTTGATTGTGGTTGGTCTCATTTCATTGCGGTTCGTGTTAATTTACAGTTGATGGTGGTTGGTCTCATTTAATTGCGGTTCATGTTAATTTACACTTGATGGTGGTTGGTCTCATTTAATTGCGGTTCATGTTAATTTACAGTTGATGGTGGTTGGTCTCATTTAATTGCGGTTCATGTTAATTTACAGTTGATGGTGGTTGGTCTCATTTAATTGCGGTTCATGTTAATTTACAGTTGATGGTGGTTGGTCTCATTTAATTGCGGTTCATGTTAATTTACAGTTGATGGTGGTTGGTCTCATTTCATTGCGGTTCGTGTTAATTTACAGTTGATGGTGGTTGGTCTCATTTAATTGCGGTTCATGTTAATATACAGTTGATGGTGGTTGATCTCATTTCATTGCGGTTCATGTTAATTTACAGTTGATGGTGGTTGGTCTCATTTAATTGCGGTTCATGTTAATTTACAGTTTATGGTGGTTGGTCTCATTTAATTGCGGTTCATGTTAATTTACAGTTTATGGTGGTTGGTCTCATTTAATTGCGGTTCATGTTAATTTACAGTTGATGGTGGTTGATCTCATTTCATTGCGGTTCATGTTAATTTACAGTTGATGGTGGTTGGTCTCATTTAATTGCGGTTCATGTTAATTTACAGTTGATGGTGGTTGGTCTCATTTAATTGCGGTTCATGTTAATTTACAGTTGATGGTGATTGGTCTCATTTAATTGCGGTTCATGTTAATTTACAGTTGATGGTGGTTGGTCTCATTTAATTGCGGTTCATGTTAATTTACAGTTGATGGTGGTTGGTCTCATTTAATTGCGGTTCGTGTTAATTTACAGTTGATGGTGGTTGGTCTCATTTAATTGCGGTTCATGTTAATTTACAGTTGATGGTGGTTGGTCTCATTTAATTGCGGTTCATGTTAATTTACAGTTGATGGTGGTTGGTCTCATTTAATTGCGGTTCATGTTAATTTACAGTTGATGGTGGTTGGTCTCATTTCATTGCGGTTCATGTTAATTTGCAGTTGATGGTGGTTGGTCTCATTTAATTGCGGTTCATGTTAATTTACAGTTGATGGTGGTTGGTCTCATTTAATTGCGGTTCATGTTAATTTACAGTTGATGGTGGTTGGTCTCATTTAATTGCGGTTCATGTTAATTTACAGTTGATGGTGGTTGGTCTCATTTAATTGCTGTTCAAGTTAATTTACAGTTGATGGTGGTTGGTCTCATTTCATTGCGGTTCGTGTTAATTTACAGTTGATTGTGGTTGGTCTCATTTCATTGCGGTTCGTGTTAATTTACAGTTGATGGTGGTTGGTCTCATTTAATTGCGGTTCATGTTAATTTACAGTTGATGGTGGTTGGTCTCATTTCATTTCGGTTCATGTTAATTTACAGTTGATTGTGGTTGGTCTCATTTCATTGCGGTTCGTGTTAATTTACAGTTGATGGTGGTTGGTCTCATTTAATTGCGGTTCATGTTAATTTACAGTTGATGGTGGTTGGTCTCATTTAATTGCTGTTCATGTTAATTTACAGTTGATGGTGGTTGGTCTCATTTAATTGCGGTTCATGTTAATTTACAGTTGATGGTGGTTGGTCTCAGTGGAACGACGGTGTGTGCAGTACAACGTGCGGCTTAGGGAGGCAGACTCGAACCAGAACGTGCACTCATCCGACTCCGGCATCCGGCGGGAAAACATGCCCCGATTCCAACACAGATGTGGCGCTATGCGAACAACCAGCGTGTCCAGGTACCACACTTACATTCGAACCGCCTTTAGTATGCACGTCCGCCTCACGTGTCCAGGTACCACACCTACATTCGAACCGCCTTTAGTATGCACGTCTGCCTCACGGCTGGCTCCTTCTACATATATAACAGATTTATCTCTATATGTATTTAAACTAAAAGGAGAACAGATATAGTGATATATATAGCGTTTAAGGTCCCATAAAAATGCGTCATAAAGCGTGTGGTTAAGTGTGACTTTATAAGTGCCCATTTGAAGTACCCGTTTACCTGGTTCTGCTGACATATTCTTGTATTGTGTGTTGGGCGCTGATGATACTATTGAGTCCTTGGGGGAATTTTAAACACTTTTATTTAAAAAAAAGGAAAAAAAAGGAGAAAAAAAAATTCAGTCTGGAAGAGAAATGTACCGGTAAATCAATTTGTTGATACAGTCAGTATAATCAAAACAGTCACAACACCTAGATTTTGAATATGTGAGCGCGGTAACAAAATGATGTTCGCCCCCTTATGATTCATATTTGTTCAATGTGTATGACTATCTATCATTGCTGAAACGAGCCATCTACATCTAGTTATACCACGTTAATGTCCGCACCTCTCGATAAATCATACGAACTGGACGTTTTAGAGACACCAAAAGTTTACACGAATCTCATTTCATTGCGGTTCATGTTAATTTACAGTTGATGGTGGTTGGTCTCATTTAATTGCGGTTCATGTTAATTTACAGTTGATGGTGGTTGGTCTCATTTCATTGCGGTTCATGTTAATTTACAGTTTATGGTGGTTGGTCTCATTTAATTGCGGTTCATGTTAATTTACAGTTGATGGTGGTTGGTCTCATTTAATTGCGGTTCATGTTAATTTACAGTTGATGGTGGTTGGTCTCATTTAATTGCGGTTCATGTTAATTACAGTTGATGGTGGTTGGTCTCATTTAATTGCGGTTCATGTTAATTTACAGTTGATGGTGGTTGGTCTCATTTAATTGCGGTTCATGTTAATTTACAGTTGATGGTGGTTGGTCTCATTTAATTGCGGTTCATGTTAATTTACAGTTGATGGTGATTGGTCTCATTTAATTGCGGTTCATGTTAATTTACAGTTGATGGTGGTTGGTCTCATTTAATTGCGGTTCATGTTAATTTACAGTTGATGGTGGTTGGTCTCATTTAATTGCGGTTCGTGTTAATTTACAGTTGATGGTGGTTGGTCTCATTTAATTGCGGTTCATGTTAATTTACAGTTGATGGTGGTTGGTCTCATTTAATTGCGGTTCATGTTAATTTACAGTTGATGGTGGTTGGTCTCATTTAATTGCGGTTCACGTTAATTTACAGTTGATGGTGGTTGGTCTCATTTCATTGCGGTTCATGTTAATTTGCAGTTGATGGTGGTTGGTCTCATTTAATTGCGGTTCATGTTAATTTACAGTTGATGGTGGTTGGTCTCATTTAATTGCGGTTCATGTTAATTTACAGTTGATGGTGGTTGGTCTCATTTAATTGCGGTTCATGTTAATTTACAGTTGATGGTGGTTGGTCTCATTTAATTGCGGTTCATGTTAATTTACAGTTGATGGTGGTTGGTCTCATTTAATTGCGGTTCATGTTAATTTACAGTTGATGGTGGTTGGTCTCATTTAATTGCGGTTCATGTTAATTTACAGTTGATGGTGGTTGGTCTCATTTAATTGCTGTTCATGTTAATTTACAGTTGATGGTGGTTGGTCTCATTTCATTGCGGTTCGTGTTAATTTACAGTTGATTGTGGTTGGTCTCATTTCATTGCGGTTCGTGTTAATTTACAGTTGATGGTGGTTGGTCTCATTTAATTGCGGTTCATGTTAATTTACAGTTGATGGTGGTTGGTCTCATTTCATTTCGGTTCATGTTAATTTACAGTTGATTGTGGTTGGTCTCATTTCATTGCGGTTCGTGTTAATTTACAGTTGATGGTGGTTGGTCTCATTTAATTGCGGTTCATGTTAATTTACAGTTGATGGTGGTTGGTCTCATTTAATTGCGGTTCATGTTAATTTACAGTTGATGGTGGTTGGTCTCATTTAATTGCGGTTCATGTTAATTTACAGTTGATGGTGGTTGGTCTCAGTGGAACGACGGTGTGTGCAGTACAACGTGCGGCTTAGGGAGGCAGACTCGAACCAGAACGTGCACTCATCCGACTCCGGCATCCGGCGGGAAAACATGCCCCGATTCCAACACAGATGTGGCGCTATGCGAACAACCAGCGTGTCCAGGTACCACACTTACATTCGAACCGCCTTTAGTATGCACGTCCGCCTCACGTGTCCAGGTACCACACCTACATTCGAACTGCCTTTAGTATGCACGTCTGCCTCACGGCTGGCTCCTTCTACATATATAACAGTTTTATCTCTATATGTATTTAAACTAAAAGGAGAACAGATATAGTGATATATATAGCGTTTAAGGTCCCATAAAAATGCGTCATAAAGCGTGTGGTTAAGTGTGACTTTATAAGTGCCCATTTGAAGTACCCGTTTACCTGGTTCTGCTGACATATTCTTGTATTGTGTGTTGGGCGCTGATGATACTATTGAGTCCTTGGGGGAATTTTAAACACTTTTATTTAAAAAAAAGGAAAAAAAAGGAGAAAAAAAAATTCAGTCTGGAAGAGAAATGTACCGGTAAATCAATTTGTTGATACAGTCAGTATAATCAAAACAGTCACAACACCTAGATTTTGAATATGTGAGCGCGGTAACAAAATGATGTTCGCCCCCTTATGATTCATATTTGTTCAATGTGTATGACTATCTATCAATGCTGAAACGAGCCATCTACATCTAGTTATACCACGTTAATGTCCGCACCTCTCGATAAATCATACGAACTGGACGTTTTAGAGACACCAAAAGTTTACACGAATCTCATTTCATTGCGGTTCATGTTAATTTACAGTTGATGGTGGTTGGTCTCATTTAATTGCGGTTCATGTTAATTTACAGTTGATGGTGGTTGGTCTCATTTCATTGCGGTTCATGTTAATTTACAGTTTATGGTGGTTGGTCTCATTTAATTGCGGTTCATGTTAATTTACAGTTGATGGTGGTTGGTCTCATTTAATTGCAGTTCATGTTAATTTACAGTTGATGGTGGTTGGTCTCATTTAATTGCGGTTCATGTTAATTACAGTTGATGGTGGTTGGTCTCATTTAATTGCGGTTCATGTTAATTTACAGTTGATGGTGGTTGGTCTCATTTAATTGCGGTTCATGTTAATTTACAGTTGATGGTGGTTGGTCTCATTTAATTGCGGTTCATGTTAATTTACAGTTGATGGTGATTGGTCTCATTTAATTGCGGTTCATGTTAATTTACAGTTGATGGTGGTTGGTCTCATTTAATTGCGGTTCATGTTAATTTACAGTTGATGGTGGTTGGTCTCATTTAATTGCGGTTCGTGTTAATTTACAGTTGATGGTGGTTGGTCTCATTTAATTGCGGTTCATGTTAATTTACAGTTGATGGTGGTTGGTCTCATTTAATTGCGGTTCATGTTAATTTACAGTTGATGGTGGTTGGTCTCATTTAATTGCGGTTCATGTTAATTTACAGTTGATGGTGGTTGGTCTCATTTCATTGCGGTTCATGTTAATTTGCAGTTGATGGTGGTTGGTCTCATTTAATTGCGGTTCATGTTAATTTACAGTTGATGGTGGTTGGTCTCATTTAATTGCGGTTCATGTTAATTTACAGTTGATGGTGGTTGGTCTCATTTAATTGCGGTTCATGTTAATTTACAGTTGATGGTGGTTGGTCTCATTTCATTGCGGTTCGTGTTAATTTACAGTTGATGGTGATTGGTCTCATTTAATTGCGGTTCATGTTAATTTACAGTTGATGGTGGTTGGTCTCATTTAATTGCGGTTCATGTTAATTTACAGTTGATGGTGGTTGGTCTCATTTAATTGCGGTTCGTGTTAATTTACAGTTGATGGTGGTTGGTCTCATTTAATTGCGGTTCATGTTAATTTACAGTTGATGGTGGTTGGTCTCATTTAATTGCGGTTCACGTTAATTTACAGTTGATGGTGGTTGGTCTCATTTCATTGCGGTTCATGTTAATTTGCAGTTGATGGTGGTTGGTCTCATTTAATTGCGGTTCATGTTAATTTACAGTTGATGGTGGTTGGTCTCATTTAATTGCGGTTCATGTTAATTTACAGTTGATGGTGGTTGGTCTCATTTAATTGCTGTTCATGTTAATTTACAGTTGATGGTGGTTGGTCTCATTTCATTGCGGTTCGTGTTAATTTACAGTTGATTGTGGTTGGTCTCATTTCATTGCGGTTCGTGTTAATTTACAGTTGATGGTGGTTGGTCTCATTTAATTGCGGTTCATGTTAATTTACAGTTGATGGTGGTTGGTCTCATTTCATTTCGGTTCTTGTTAATTTACAGTTGATTGTGGTTGGTCTCATTTCATTGCGGTTCGTGTTAATTTACAGTTGATGGTGGTTGGTCTCATTTAATTGCGGTTCATGTTAATTTACAGTTGATGGTGGTTGGTCTCATTTAATTGCGGTTCATGTTAATTTACAGTTGATGGTGGTTGGTCTCATTTAATTGCGGTTCATGTTAATTTACAGTTGATGGTGGTTGGTCTCAGTGGAACGACGGTGTGTGCAGTACAACGTGCGGCTTAGGGAGGCAGACTCGAACCAGAACGTGCACTCATCCGACTCCGGCATCCGGCGGGAAAACATGCCCCGATTCCAACACAGATGTGGCGCTATGCGAACAACCAGCGTGTCCAGGTACCACACTTACATTCGAACCGCCTTTAGTATGCACGTCCGCCTCACGTGTCCAGGTACCACACCTACATTCGAACTGCCTTTAGTATGCACGTCTGCCTCACGGCTGGCTCCTTCTACATATATAACAGTTTTATCTCTATATGTATTTAAACTAAAAGGAGAACAGATATAGTGATATATATAGCGTTTAAGGTCCCATAAAAATGCGTCATAAAGCGTGTGGTTAAGTGTGACTTTATAAGTGCCCATTTGAAGTACCCGTTTACCTGGTTCTGCTGACATATTCTTGTATTGTGTGTTGGGCGCTGATGATACTATTGAGTCCTTGGGGGAATTTTAAACACTTTTATTTAAAAAAAAGGGAAAAAAAGGAGAAAAAAAAATTCAGTCTGGAAGAGAAATGTACCGGTAAATCAATTTGTTGATACAGTCAGTATAATCAAAACAGTCACAACACCTAGATTTTGAATATGTGAGCGCGGTAACAAAATGATGTTCGCCCCCTTATGATTCATATTTGTTCAATGTGTATGACTATCTATCATTGCTGAAACGAGCCATCTACATCTAGTTATACCACGTTAATGTCCGCACCTCTCGATAAATCATACGAACTGGACGTTTTAGAGACACCAAAAGTTTACACGAATCTCATTTCATTGCGGTTCGTGTTAATTTACAGTTGATGGTGGTTGGTCTCATTTAATTGCGGTTCATGTTAATTTACAGTTGATGGTGATTGGTCTCATTTAATTGCGGTTAATGTTAATTTACAGTTGATGGTGGTTGGTCTCATTTAATTGCGGTTCATGTTAATTTACAGTTGATGGTGGTTGGTCTCATTTAATTGCGGTTCATGTTAATTTACAGTTGATGGTGGTTGGTCTCATTTAATTGCGGTTCATGTTAATTTACAGTTGATGGTGGTTGGTCTCATTTAATTGCGGTTCGTGTTAATTTACAGTTGATGGTGGTTGGTCTCATTTAATTGCGGTTCATGTTAATTTACAGTTGATGGTGGTTGGTCTCATTTCATTGCGGTTCATGTTAATTTACAGTTGATGGTGGTTGGTCTCATTTCATTGCGGTTCATGTTAATTTACAGTTGATGGTGGTTGGTCTCATTTAATTGCGGTTCATGTTAATTTACAGTTGATGGTGGTTGGTCTCATTTCATTGCGGTTCATGTTAATTTACAGTTTATGGTGGTTGGTCTCATTTAATTGCGGTTCATGTTAATTTACAGTTGATGGTGGTTGGTCTCATTTAATTGCGGTTCATGTTAATTTACAGTTGATGGTGGTTGGTCTCATTTAATTGCGGTTCATGTTAATTTACAGTTGATGGTGGTTGGTCTCATTTAATTGCGGTTCATGTTAATTTACAGTTGATGGTGGTTGGTCTCATTTCATTGCGGTTCGTGTTAATTTACAGTTGATGGTGGTTGGTCTCATTTAATTGCGGTTCATGTTAATTTACAGTTGATGGTGGTTGGTCTCATTTCATTGCGGTTCATGTTAATTTACAGTTGATGGTGGTTGGTCTCATTTCATTGCGGTTCATGTTAATTTACAGTTGATGGTGGTTGGTCTCATTTAATTGCGGTTCATGTTAATTTACAGTTGATGGTGGTTGGTCTCATTTAATTGCGGTTCATGTTAATTTACAGTTGATGGTGGTTGGTCTCATTTAATTGCGGTTCATGTTAATTGACAGTTTATGGTGGTTGGTCTCATTTCATTGCGGTTCATGTTAATTTACAGTTGATGGTGGTTGGTCTCATTTAATTGCGGTTCATGTTAAATGACAGTTTATGGTGGTTGGTCTCATTTAATTGCGGTTCATGTTAATTTACAGTTGATGGTGGTTGGTCTCATTTAATTGCGGTTCATGTTAATTTACAGTTGATGGTGGTTGGTCTCATTTAATTGCGGTTCATGTTAATTTACAGTTGATGGTGGTTGGTCTCATTTCATTGCGGTTCATGTTAATTTACAGTTGATGGTGGTTGGTCTCATTTAATTGCGGTTCATGTTAATTTACAGTTGATGGTGGTTGGTCTCATTTAATTGCGGTTCATGTTAATTTACAGTTGATGGTGGTTGGTCTCATTTAATTGCGGTTCATGTTAATTGACAGTTTATGGTGGTTGGTCTCATTTCATTGCGGTTCATGTTAATTTACAGTTGATGGTGGTTGGTCTCATTTAATTGCGGTTCGTGTTAATTTACAGTTGATGGTGGTTGGTCTCATTTAATTGCGGTTCATGTTAATTTACAGTTGATGGTGGTTGCTCTCATTTAATTGCGGTTCATGTTAATTTACAGTTGATGGTGGTTGGTCTCATTTAATTGCGGTTCGTGTTAATTTACAGTTGATGGTGGTTGGTCTCATTTCATTGCTGTTCATGTTAATTTACAGTTGATGGTGGTTGGTCTCATTTAATTGCGGTTCGTGTTAATTGACAGTTTATGGTGGTTGGTCTCATTTCATTGCGGTTCGTGTTAATTTACAGTTGATGGTGGTTGGTCTCATTTAATTGCGGTTCACGTTAATTTACAGTTTATGGTGGTTGGTCTCATTTCATTGCGGTTCATGTTAATTTACAGTTGATGGTGGTTGGTCTCATTTAATAGCGGTTCATATTAATTTACAGTTGATGGTGGTTGGTCTCATTTAATTGCGGTTCATGTTAATTTACAGTTGATGGTGGTTGGTCTCATTTAATTGCGGTTCATGTTAATTTACAGTTGATGGTGGTTGGTCTCATTTAATTGCGGTTCATGTTAATTTACAGTTGATGGTGGTTGGTCTCATTTAATTGCGGTTCATGTTAATTTACAGTTGATGGTGGTTGGTCTCATTTCATTGCGGTTCGTGTTAATTTACAGTTGATGGTGGTTGGTCTCATTTCATTGCGGTTCGTGTTAATTTACAGTTGATGGTGGTTGGTCTCATTTCATTGCGGTTCGTGTTAATTTACAGTTGATGGTGGTTGGTCTCATTTCATTGCGGTTCATGTTAATTTACAGTTGGTGGTGGTTGGTCTCATTTCATTGCGGTTCGTGTTTATTTACAGTTGATGGTGGTTGGTCTCATTTCATTGCGGTTCATGTTAATTTACAGTTGATGGTGGTTGGTCTCATTTCATTGCGGTTCATGTTAATTTACAGTTGATGGTGGTTGGTCTCATTTCATTGCGGTTCGTGTTAATTTACAGTTGATGGTGGTTGGTCTCATTTCATTGCGGTTCGTGTTAATTTACAGTTGATGGTGGTTGGTCTCATTTCATTGCGGTTCATGTTAATTTACAGTTGATGGTGGTTGGTCTCATTTCATTGCGGTTCATGTTAATTTACAGTTGATGGTGGTTGGTCTCATTTCATTGCGGTTCATGTTAATTTACAGTTGATGGTGGTTGGTCTCATTTCATTGCGGTTCGTGTTAATTTACAGTTGATGGTGGTTGGTCTCATTTCATTGCGGTTCGTGTTAATTTACAGTTGATGGTGGTTGGTCTCATTTTATTGCGGTTCATGTTAATTTACAGTTGATGGTGGTTGGTCTCATTTCATTGCGGTTCATGTTAATTTACAGTTGATGGTGGTTGGTCTCATTTCATTGCGGTTCATGTTAATTTACAGTTGATGGTGGTTGGTCTCATTTCATTGCGGTTCGTATTAATTTACAGTTGATGGTGGTTGGTCTCATTTCATTGCGGTTCATGTTAATTTAAAGTTGATGGTGGTTGGTCTCATTTCATTGCGGTTCGTGTTAATTTACAGTTGATGGTGGTTGGTCTCATTTCATTGCGGTTCATGTTAATTTACAGTTGATGGTGGTTGGTCTCATTTCATTGCGGTTCATGTTAATTTACAGTTGATGGTGGTTGGTCTCATTTCATTGCGGTTCGTGTTAATTTACAGTTGATGGTGGTTGGTCTCATTTCATTGCGGTTCGTGTTAATTTACAGTTGATGGTGGTTGGTCTCATTTCATTGCGGTTCATGTTAATTTACAGTTGATGGTGGTTGGTCTCATTTAATTGCGGTTCATGTTAATTTACAGTTGATGGTGGTTGGTCTCATTTAATTGCGGTTCATGTTAATTTACAGTTGATTGTGGTTGGTCTCATTTCATTGCGGTTCATGTTACTTTACAGTTGATGGTGGTTGGTCTCATTTAATTGCGGTTCATGTTAATTTACAGTTGATGGTGGTTGGTCTCATTTAATTGCGGTTCATGTTAATTTACAGTTGATGGTGGTTGGTCTCATTTAATTGCGGTTCATGTTAATTTACAGTTGATGGTGGTTGGTCTCATTTAATTGCGGTTCATGTTAATTTAGAGTTGATGGTGGTTGGTCTCATTTAATTGCGGTTCATGTTAATTTACAGTTGATGGTGGTTGGTCTCATTTAATTGCGGTTCATGTTAATTTACAGTTGATGGTGGTTGGTCTCATTTAATTGCGGTTCATGTTAATTGACAGTTTATGGTGGTTGGTCTCATTTCATTGCGGTTCATGTTAATTTACAGTTGATGGTGGTTGGTCTCATTTAATTGCGGTTCATGTTAATTTACAGTTGATGGTGGTTGGTCTCATTTCATTGCGGTTCATGTTAATTTACAGTTGATGGTGGTTGGTCTCATTTCATTGCGGTTCATGTTAATTTACAGTTGATGGTGGTTGGTCTCATTTAATTGCGGTTCATGTTAATTTACAGTTGATGGTGGTTGGTCTCATTTAATTGCGGTTCATGTTAATTGACAGTTTATGGTGGTTGGTCTCATTTAATTGCGGTTCATGTTAATTTACAGTTGATGGTGGTTGGTCTCATTTAATTGCGGTTCATGTTAATTTACAGTTGATGGTGGTTGGTCTCATTTAATTGCGGTTCATATTAATTTACAGTTGATGGTGGTTGGTCTCATTTAATTGCGGTTCGTGTTAATTTACAGTTGATGGTGGTTGGTCTCATTTAATTGCGGTTCATGTTAATTTACAGTTGATGGTGGTTGGTCTCATTTAATTGCGGTTCATGTTAATTTACAGTTGATGGTGGTTGATCTCATTTCATTGCGGTTCATGTTAATTTACAGTTGATGGTGGTTGGTCTCATTTAATTGCGGTTCATGTTAATTTACAGTTGATGGTGGTTGGTCTCATTTAATTGCGGTTCATGTTAATCTACAGTTGATGGTGGTTGGTCTCATTTAATTGCGGTTCATGTTAATTTACAGTTGATGGTGGTTGGTCTCATTTCATTGCGGTTCGTGTTAATTTACAGTTGATGGTGGTTGGTCTCATTTAATTGCGGTTCATGTTAATTTACAGTTGATGGTGGTTGATCTCATTTCATTGCGGTTCATGTTAATTTACAGTTGATGGTGGTTGGTCTCATTTAATTGCGGTTCATGTTAATTTACAGTTTATGGTTGTTGGTCTCATTTAATTGCGGTTCATGTTAATTTACAGTTTATGGTGGTTGGTCTCATTTAATTGCGGTTCATGTTAATTTACAGTTGATGGTGGTTGATCTCATTTCATTGCGGTTCATGTTAATTTACAGTTGATGGTGGTTGGTCTCATTTAATTGCGGTTCATGTTAATTTACAGTTGATGGTGGTTGGTCTCATTTAATTGCGGTTCATGTTAATTTACAGTTGATGGTGATTGGTCTCATTTAATTGCGGTTCATGTTAATTTACAGTTGATGGTGGTTGGTCTCATTTAATTGCGGTTCATGTTAATTTACAGTTGATGGTGGTTGGTCTCATTTAATTGCGGTTCGTGTTAATTTACAGTTGATGGTGGTTGGTCTCATTTAATTGCGGTTCATGTTAATTTACAGTTGATGGTGGTTGGTCTCATTTAATTGCGGTTCATGTTAATTTACAGTTGATGGTGGTTGGTCTCATTTAATTGCGGTTCATGTTAATTTACAGTTGATGGTGGTTGGTCTCATTTCATTGCGGTTCATGTTAATTTAAAGTTGATGGTGGTTGGTCTCATTTCATTGCGGTTCATGTTAATTTACAGTTGATGGTGGTTGGTCTCATTTAATTGCGGTTCATGTTAATTTACAGTTGATGGTGGTTGGTCTCATTTAATTGCGGTTCATATTAATTTACAGTTGATGGTGGTTGGTCTCATTTAATTGCGGTTCGTGTTAATTTACAGTTGATGGTGGTTGGTCTCATTTAATTGCGGTTCATGTTAATTTACAGTTGATGGTGGTTGGTCTCATTTAATTGCGGTTCATGTTAATTTACAGTTGATGGTGGTTGATCTCATTTCATTGCGGTTCATGTTAATTTACAGTTGATGGTGGTTGGTCTCATTTCATTGCGGTTCATGTTAATTTACAGTTGATGGTGGTTGGTCTCATTTAATTGCGGTTCATGTTAATCTACAGTTGATGGTGGTTGGTCTCATTTAATTGCGGTTCATGTTAATTTACAGTTGATGATGGTTGGTCTCATTTCATTGCGGTTCGTGTTAATTTACAGTTGATGGTGGTTGGTCTCATTTAATTGCGGTTCATGTTAATTTACAGTTGATGGTGGTTGATCTCATTTCATTGCGGTTCATGTTAATTTACAGTTGATGGTGGTTGGTCTCATTTAATTGCGGTTCATGTTAATTTACAGTTTATGGTGGTTGGTCTCATTTAATTGCGGTTCATGTTAATTTACAGTTTATGGTGGTTGGTCTCATTTAATTGCGGTTCATGTTAATTTACAGTTGATGGTGGTTGATCTCATTTCATTGCGGTTCATGTTAATTTACAGTTGATGGTGTTTGGTCTCATTTAATTGCGGTTCATGTTAATTTACAGTTGATGGTGGTTGGTCTCATTTAATTGCGGTTCATGTTAATTTACAGTTGATGGTGATTGGTCTCATTTAATTGCGGTTCATGTTAATTTAAAGTTGATGGTGGTTGGTCTCATTTAATTGCGGTTCATGTTAATTTACAGTTGATGGTGGTTGGTCTCATTTAATTGCGGTTCGTGTTAATTTACAGTTGATGGTGGTTGGTCTCATTTAATTGCGGTTCATGTTAATTTACAGTTGATGGTGGTTGGTCTCATTTAATTGCGGTTCATGTTAATTTACAGTTGATGGTGGTTGGTCTCATTTAATTGCGGTTCATGTTAATTTACAGTTGATGGTGGTTGGTCTCATTTCATTGCGGTTCATGTTAATTTAAAGTTGATGGTGGTTGGTCTCATTTCATTGCGGTTCGTGTTAATTTACAGTTGATGGTGGTTGGTCTCATTTCATTGCGGTTCATGTTAATTTACAGTTGATGGTGGTTGGTCTCATTTCATTGCGGTTCATGTTAATTTACAGTTGATGGTGGTTGGTCTCATTTCATTGCGGTTCGTGTTAATTTACAGTTGATGGTGGTTGGTCTCATTTCATTGCGGTTCGTGTTAATTTACAGTTGATGGTGGTTGGTCTCATTTCATTGCGGTTCATGTTAATTTACAGTTGATGGTGGTTGGTCTCATTTAATTGCGGTTCATGTTAATTTACAGTTGATGGTGGTTGGTCTCATTTAATTGCGGTTCATGTTAATTTACAGTTGATTGTGGTTGGTCTCATTTCATTGCGGTTCATGTTACTTTACAGTTGATGGTGGTTGGTCTCATTTAATTGCGGTTCATGTTAATTTACAGTTGATGGTGGTTGGTCTCATTTAATTGCGGTTCATGTTAATTTACAGTTGATGGTGGTTGGTCTCATTTAATTGCGGTTCATGTTAATTTACAGTTGATGGTGGTTGGTCTCATTTAATTGCGGTTCATGTTAATTTACAGTTGATGGTGGTTGGTCTCATTTAATTGCGGTTCATGTTAATTGACAGTTTATGGTGGTTGGTCTCATTTCATTGCGGTTCATGTTAATTTACAGTTGATGGTGGTTGGTCTCATTTAATTGCGGTTCATGTTAATTTACAGTTGATGGTGGTTGGTCTCATTTCATTGCGGTTCATGTTAATTTACAGTTGATGGTGGTTGGTCTCATTTCATTGCGGTTCATGTTAATTTACAGTTGATGGTGGTTGGTCTCATTTAATTGCGGTTCATGTTAATTTACAGTTGATGGTGGTTGGTCTCATTTAATTGCGGTTCATGTTAATTGACAGTTTATGGTGGTTGGTCTCATTTAATTGCGGTTCATGTTAATTTACAGTTGATGGTGGTTGGTCTCATTTAATTGCGGTTCATGTTAATTTACAGTTGATGGTGGTTGGTCTCATTTAATTGCGGTTCATGTTAATTTACAGTTGATGGTGGTTGGTCTCATTTAATTGCGGTTCGTGTTAATTTAGAGTTGATGGTGGTTGGTCTCATTTAATTGCGGTTCATGTTAATTTACAGTTGATGGTGGTTGGTCTCATTTAATTGCGGTTCATGTTAATTTACAGTTGATGGTGGTTGATCTCATTTCATTGCGGTTCATGTTAATTTACAGTTGATGGTGGTTGGTCTCATTTAATTGCGGTTCATGTTAATTTACAGTTGATGGTGGTTGGTCTCATTTAATTGCGGTTCATGTTAATTTACAGTTGATGGTGGTTGGTCTCATTTAATTGCGGTTCATGTTAGTTTACAGTTGATGGTGGTTGGTCTCATTTCATTGCGGTTCGTGTTAATTTACAGTTGATGGTGGTTGGTCTCATTTAATTGCGGTTCATGTTAATTTACAGTTGATGGTGGTTGGTCTCATTTAATTGCGGTTCATGTTAATTTACAGTTTATGGTGGTTGGTCTCATTTAATTGCGGTTCATGTTAATTTACAGTTTATGGTGGTTGGTCTCATTTAATTGCGGTTCATGTTAATTTACAGTTGATGGTGGTTGATCTCATTTCATTGCGGTTCATGTTAATTTACAGTTGATGGTGGTTGGTCTCATTTAATTGCGGTTCATGTTAATTTACAGTTGATGGTGGTTGGTCTCATTTAATTGCGGTTCATGTTAATTTACAGTTGATGGTGATTGGTCTCATTTAATTGCGGTTCATGTTAATTTACAGTTGATGGTGGTTGGTCTCATTTAATTGCGGTTCATGTTAATTTACAGTTGATGGTGGTTGGTCTCATTTAATTGCGGTTCGTGTTAATTTACAGTTGATGGTGGTTGGTCTCATTTAATTGCGGTTCATGTTAATTTACAGTTGATGGTGGTTGGTCTCATTTAATTGCGGTTCATGTTAATTTACAGTTGATGGTGGTTGGTCTCATTTAATTGCGGTTCATGTTAATTTACAGTTGATGGTGGTTGGTCTCATTTCATTGCGGTTCATGTTAATTTGCAGTTGATGGTGGTTGGTCTCATTTAATTGCGGTTCATGTTAATTTACAGTTGATGGTGGTTGGTCTCATTTAATTGCGGTTCATGTTAATTTACAGTTGATGGTGGTTGGTCTCATTTAATTGCGGTTCATGTTAATTTACAGTTGATGGTGATTGGTCTCATTTAATTGCGGTTCATGTTAATTTACAGTTGATGGTGGTTGGTCTCATTTAATTGCGGTTCATGTTAATTTACAGTTGATGGTGGTTGGTCTCATTTAATTGCGGTTCGTGTTAATTTACAGTTGATGGTGGTTGGTCTCATTTAATTGCGGTTCATGTTAATTTACAGTTGATGGTGGTTGGTCTCATTTAATTGCGGTTCATGTTAATTTACAGTTGATGGTGGTTGGTCTCATTTAATTGCGGTTCATGTTAATTTACAGTTGATGGTGGTTGGTCTCATTTCATTGCGGTTCATGTTAATTTGCAGTTGATGGTGGTTGGTCTCATTTAATTGCGGTTCATGTTAATTTACAGTTGATGGTGGTTGGTCTCATTTAATTGCGGTTCATGTTAATTTACAGTTGATGGTGGTTGGTCTCATTTAATTGCGGTTCATGTTAATTTACAGTTGATGGTGGTTGGTCTCATTTAATTGCGGTTCATGTTAATTTACAGTTGATGGTGGTTGGTCTCATTTAATTGCGGTTCATGTTAATTTACAGTTGATGGTGGTTGGTCTCATTTAATTGCGGTTCGTGTTAATTTAGAGTTGATGGTGGTTGGTCTCATTTAATTGCGGTTCATGTTAATTTACAGTTGATGGTGGTTGGTCTCATTTAATTGCGGTTCATGTTAATTTACAGTTGATGGTGGTTGATCTCATTTCATTGCGGTTCATGTTAATTTACAGTTGATGGTGGTTGGTCTCATTTAATTGCGGTTCATGTTAATTTACAGTTGATGGTGGTTGGTCTCATTTAATTGCGGTTCATGTTAATTTACAGTTGATGGTGGTTGGTCTCATTTAATTGCGGTTCATGTTAGTTTACAGTTGATGGTGGTTGGTCTCATTTCATTGCGGTTCGTGTTAATTTACAGTTGATGGTGGTTGGTCTCATTTAATTGCGGTTCATGTTAATTTACAGTTGATGGTGGTTGGTCTCATTTAATTGCGGTTCATGTTAATTTACAGTTTATGGTGGTTGGTCTCATTTAATTGCGGTTCATGTTAATTTACAGTTTATGGTGGTTGGTCTCATTTAATTGCGGTTCATGTTAATTTACAGTTGATGGTGGTTGATCTCATTTCATTGCGGTTCATGTTAATTTACAGTTGATGGTGGTTGGTCTCATTTAATTGCGGTTCATGTTAATTTACAGTTGATGGTGGTTGGTCTCATTTAATTGCGGTTCATGTTAATTTACAGTTGATGGTGATTGGTCTCATTTAATTGCGGTTCATGTTAATTTACAGTTGATGGTGGTTGGTCTCATTTAATTGCGGTTCATGTTAATTTACAGTTGATGGTGGTTGGTCTCATTTAATTGCGGTTCGTGTTAATTTACAGTTGATGGTGGTTGGTCTCATTTAATTGCGGTTCATGTTAATTTACAGTTGATGGTGGTTGGTCTCATTTAATTGCGGTTCATGTTAATTTACAGTTGATGGTGGTTGGTCTCATTTAATTGCGGTTCATGTTAATTTACAGTTGATGGTGGTTGGTCTCATTTCATTGCGGTTCATGTTAATTTGCAGTTGATGGTGGTTGGTCTCATTTAATTGCGGTTCATGTTAATTTACAGTTGATGGTGGTTGGTCTCATTTAATTGCGGTTCATGTTAATTTACAGTTGATGGTGGTTGGTCTCATTTAATTGCGGTTCATGTTAATTTACAGTTGATGGTGATTGGTCTCATTTAATTGCGGTTCATGTTAATTTACAGTTGATGGTGGTTGGTCTCATTTAATTGCGGTTCATGTTAATTTACAGTTGATGGTGGTTGGTCTCATTTAATTGCGGTTCGTGTTAATTTACAGTTGATGGTGGTTGGTCTCATTTAATTGCGGTTCATGTTAATTTACAGTTGATGGTGGTTGGTCTCATTTAATTGCGGTTCATGTTAATTTACAGTTGATGGTGGTTGGTCTCATTTAATTGCGGTTCATGTTAATTTACAGTTGATGGTGGTTGGTCTCATTTCATTGCGGTTCATGTTAATTTGCAGTTGATGGTGGTTGGTCTCATTTAATTGCGGTTCATGTTAATTTACAGTTGATGGTGGTTGGTCTCATTTAATTGCGGTTCATGTTAATTTACAGTTGATGGTGGTTGGTCTCATTTAATTGCGGTTCATGTTAATTTACAGTTGATGGTGGTTGGTCTCATTTAATTGCGGTTCATGTTAATTTACAGTTGATGGTGGTTGGTCTCATTTAATTGCGGTTCATGTTAATTTACAGTTGATGGTGGTTGGTCTCATTTAATTGCGGTTCATGTTAATTTACAGTTGATGGTGGTTGGTCTCATTTAATTGCTGTTCAAGTTAATTTACAGTTGATGGTGGTTGGTCTCATTTCATTGCGGTTCGTGTTAATTTACAGTTGATTGTGGTTGGTCTCATTTCATTGCGGTTCGTGTTAATTTACAGTTGATGGTGGTTGGTCTCATTTAATTGCGGTTCATGTTAATTTACAGTTGATGGTGGTTGGTCTCATTTCATTTCGGTTCATGTTAATTTACAGTTGATGGTGGTTGGTCTCATTTAATTGCGGTTCATGTTAATTTACAGTTGATGGTGGTTGGTCTCAGTGGAACGACGGTGGGTGCAGTACAACGTGCGGCTTAGGGAGGCAGACTCGAACCAGAACGTGCACTCATCCGACTCCGGCATCCGGCGGGAAAACATGCCCCGATTCCAACACAGATGTGGCGCTATGCGAACAACCAGCGTGTCCAGGTACCACACTTACATTCGAACCGCCTTTAGTATGCACGTCCGCCTCACGTGTCCAGGTACCACACCTACATTCGAACCGCCTTTAGTATGCACGTCTGCCTCACGGCTGGCTCCTTCTACCTATATAACAGTTTTATCTCTATATGTATTTAAACTAAAAGGAGAACAGATATAGTGATATATATAGCGTTTAAGGTCCCATAAAAATGCGTCATAAAGCGTGTGGTTAAGTGTGACTTTATAAGTGCCCATTTGAAGTACCCGTTTACCTGGTTCTGCTGACATATTCTTGTATTGTGTGTTGGGCGCTGATGATACTATTGAGTCCTTGGGGGAATTTTAAACACTTTTATTTAAAAAAAAGGAAAAAAAAGGAGAAAAAAAAATTCAGTCTGGAAGAGAAATGTACCGGTAAATCAATTTGTTGATACAGTCAGTATAATCAAAACAGTCACAACACCTAGATTTTGAATATGTGAGCGCGGTAACAAAATGATGTTCGCCCCCTTATGATTCATATTTGTTCAATGTGTATGACTATCTATCATTGCTGAAACGAGCCATCTACATCTAGTTATACCACGTTAATGTCCGCACCTCTCGATAAATCATACGAACTGGACGTTTTAGAGACACCAAAAGTTTACACGAATCTCATTTCATTGCGGTTCATGTTAATTTACAGTTGATGGTGGTTGGTCTCATTTAATTGCGGTTCATGTTAATTTACAGTTGATGGTGGTTGGTCTCATTTCATTGCGGTTCATGTTAATTTACAGTTTATGGTGGTTGGTCTCATTTAATTGCGGTTCATGTTAATTTACAGTTGATGGTGGTTGGTCTCATTTAATTGCGGTTCATGTTAATTTACAGTTGATGGTGGTTGGTCTCATTTAATTGCGGTTCATGTTAATTACAGTTGATGGTGGTTGGTCTCATTTAATTGCGGTTCATGTTAATTTACAGTTGATGGTGGTTGGTCTCATTTAATTGCGGTTCATGTTAATTTACAGTTGATGGTGGTTGGTCTCATTTAATTGCGGTTCATGTTAATTTACAGTTGATGGTGGTTGGTCTCATTTAATTGCGGTTCATGTTAATTACAGTTGATGGTGGTTGGTCTCATTTAATTGCGGTTCATGTTAATTTACAGTTGATGGTGGTTGGTCTCATTTAATTGCGGTTCATGTTAATTTACAGTTGATGGTGGTTGGTCTCATTTCATTGCGGTTCATGTTAATTTACAGTTGATGGTGGTTGGTCTCATTTAATTGCGGTTCATGTTAATTTACAGTTGATGGTGGTTGGTCTCATTTAATTGCGGTTCGTGTTAATTTACAGTTGATGGTGGTTGGTCTCATTTCATTGCTGTTCATGTTAATTTACAATTGATGGTGGTTGGTCTCATTTAATTGCGGTTCGTGTTAATTGACAGTTTATGGTGGTTGGTCTCATTTCATTGCGGTTCGTGTTAATTTACAGTTGATGGTGGTTGGTCTCATTTAATTGCGGTTCATGTTAATTTACAGTTTATGGTGGTTGGTCTCATTTCATTGCGGTTCATGTTAATTTACAGTTGATGGTGGTTGGTCTCATTTAATTGCGGTTCATATTAATTTACAGTTGATGGTGGTTGGTCTCATTTAATTGCGGTTCATGTTAATTTACAGTTGATGGTGGTTGGTCTCATTTAATTGCGGTTCATGTTAATTTACAGTTGATGGTGGTTGGTCTCATTTAATTGCGGTTCATGTTAATTTACAGTTGATGGTGGTTGGTCTCATTTAATTGCGGTTCATGTTAATTTACAGTTGATGGTGGTTGGTCTCATTTCATTGCGGTTCGTGTTAATTTACAGTTGATGGTGGGTGGTCTCATTTCATTGCGGTTCGTGTTAATTTACAGTTGATGGTGGTTGGTCTCATTTCATTGCGGTTCGTGTTAATTTACAGTTGATGGTGGTTGGTCTCATTTCATTGCGGTTCATGTTAATTTACAGTTGATGGTGGTTGGTCTCATTTCATTGCGGTTCGTGTTAATTTACAGTTGATGGTGGTTGGTCTCATTTCATTGCGGTTCATGTTAATTTACAGTTGATGGTGGTTGGTCTCATTTCATTGCGGTTCATGTTAATTTACAGTTGATGGTGGTTGGTCTCATTTCATTGCGGTTCGTGTTAATTTACAGTTGATGGTGGTTGGTCTCATTTCATTGCGGTTCGTGTTAATTTACAGTTGATGGTGGTTGGTCTCATTTCATTGCGGTTCATGTTAATTTACAGTTGATGGTGGTTGGTCTCATTTCATTGCGGTTCATGTTAATTTACAGTTGATGGTGGTTGGTCTCATTTCATTGCGGTTCATGTTAATTTACAGTTGATGGTGGTTGGTCTCATTTCATTGCGGTTCGTGTTAATTTGCAGTTGATGGTGGTTGGTCTCATTTCATTGCGGTTCGTGTTAATTTACAGTTGATGGTGGTTGGTCTCATTTCATTGCGGTTCATGTTAATTTACAGTTGATGGTGGTTGGTCTCATTTCATTGCGGTTCATGTTAATTTACAGTTGATGGTGGTTGGTCTCATTTCATTGCGGTTCATGTTAATTTACAGTTGATGGTGGTTGGTCTCATTTCATTGCGGTTCGTGTTAATTTACAGTTGATGGTGGTTGGTCTCATTTCATTGCGGTTCATGTTAATTTAAAGTTGATGGTGGTTGGTCTCATTTCATTGCGGTTCGTGTTAATTTACAGTTGATGGTGGTTGGTCTCATTTCATTGCGGTTCATGTTAATTTACAGTTGATGGTGGTTGGTCTCATTTCATTGCGGTTCATGTTAATTTACAGTTGATGGTGGTTGGTCTCATTTCATTGCGGTTCGTGTTAATTTACAGTTGATGGTGGTTGGTCTCATTTCATTGCGGTTCGTGTTAATTTACAGTTGATGGTGGTTGGTCTCATTTCATTGCGGTTCATGTTAATTTACAGTTGATGGTGGTTGGTCTCATTTAATTGCGGTTCATGTTAATTTACAGTTGATGGTGGTTGGTCTCATTTAATTGCGGTTCATGTTAATTTACAGTTGATTGTGGTTGGTCTCATTTCATTGCGGTTCATGTTACTTTACAGTTGATGGTGGTTGGTCTCATTTAATTGCGGTTCATGTTAATTTACAGTTGATGGTGGTTGGTCTCATTTAATTGCGGTTCATGTTAATTTACAGTTGATGGTGGTTGGTCTCATTTAATTGCGGTTCATGTTAATTTACAGTTGATGGTGGTTGGTCTCATTTAATTGCGGTTCATGTTAATTTACAGTTGATGGTGGTTGGTCTCATTTAATTGCGGTTCATGTTAATTTACAGTTGATGGTGGTTGGTCTCATTTAATTGCGGTTCATGTTAATTTACAGTTGATGGTGGTTGGTCTCATGTAATTGCGGTTCATGTTAATTGACAGTTTATGGTGGTTGGTCTCATTTCATTGCGGTTCATGTTAATTTACAGTTGATGGTGGTTGGTCTCATTTAATTGCGGTTCATGTTAATTTACAGTTGATGGTGGTTGGTCTCATTTCATTGCGGTTCATGTTAATTTACAGTTGATGGTGGTTGGTCTCATTTCATTGCGGTTCATGTCAATTTACAGTTGATGGTGGTTGGTCTCATTTAATTGAGGTTCATGTTAATTTACAGTTGATGGTGGTTGGTCTCATTTAATTGCGGTTCATGTTAATTGACAGTTTATGGTGGTTGGTCTCATTTAATTGCGGTTCATGTTAATTTACAGTTGATGGTGGTTGGTCTCATTTAATTGCGGTTCATGTTAATTTACAGTTGATGGTGGTTGGTCTCATTTAATTGCGGTTCATGTTAATTTACAGTTGATGGTGGTTGGTCTCATTTAATTGCGGTTCGTGTTAATTTACAGTTGATGGTGGTTGGTCTCATTTAATTGCGGTTCATGTTAATTTACAGTTGATGGTGGTTGGTCTCATTTAATTGCGGTTCATGTTAATTTACAGTTGATGGTGGTTGATCTCATTTCATTGCGGTTCATGTTAATTTACAGTTGATGGTGGTTGGTCTCATTTAATTGCGGTTCATGTTAATTTACAGTTGATGGTGGTTGGTCTCATTTAATTGCGGTTCATGTTAATTTACAGTTGATGGTGGTTGGTCTCATTTAATTGCGGTTCATGTTAATTTACAGTTGATGGTGGTTGGTCTCATTTCATTGCGGTTCGTGTTAATTTACAGTTGATGGTGGTTGGTCTCATTTAATTGCGGTTCATGTTAATTTACAGTTGATGGTGGTTGATCTCATTTCATTGCGGTTCATGTTAATTTACAGTTGATGGTGGTTGGTCTCATTTAATTGCGGTTCATGTTAATTTACAGTTTATGGTGGTTGGTCTCATTTAATTGCGGTTCATGTTAATTTACAGTTTATGGTGGTTGGTCTCATTTAATTGCGGTTCATGTTAATTTACAGTTGATGGTGGTTGATCTCATTTCATTGCGGTTCATGTTAATTTACAGTTGATGGTGGTTGGTCTCATTTAATTGCGGTTCATGTTAATTTACAGTTGATGGTGGTTGGTCTCATTTAATTGCGGTTCATGTTAATTTACAGTTGATGGTGATTGGTCTCATTTAATTGCGGTTCATGTTAATTTACAGTTGATGGTGGTTGGTCTCATTTAATTGCGGTTCATGTTAATTTACAGTTGATGTTGGTTGGTCTCATTTAATTGCGGTTCGTGTTAATTTACAGTTGATGGTGGTTGGTCTCATTTAATTGCGGTTCATGTTAATTTACAGTTGATGGTGGTTGGTCTCATTTAATTGCGGTTCATGTTAATTTACAGTTGATGGTGGTTGGTCTCATTTAATTGCGGTTCATGTTAATTTACAGTTGATGGTGGTTGGTCTCATTTCATTGCGGTTCATGTTAATTTACAGTTGATGGTGGTTGGTCTCATTTAATTGCGGTTCATGTTAATTTACAGTTGATGGTGGTTGGTCTCATTTAATTGCGGTTCATGTTAATTTACAGTTGATGGTGGTTGGTCTCATTTAATTGCGGTTCATGTTAATTTACAGTTGATGGTGGTTGGTCTCATTTAATTGCGGTTCATGTTAATTTACAGTTGATGGTGGTTGGTCTCATTTAATTGCGGTTCATGTTAATTTACAGTTGATGGTGGTTGGTCTCATTTAATTGCGGTTCATGTTAATTTACAGTTGATGGTGGTTGGTCTCATTTAATTGCTGTTCATGTTAATTTACAGTTGATGGTGGTTGGTCTCATTTCATTGCGGTTCGTGTTAATTTACAGTTGATTGTGGTTGGTCTCATTTCATTTCGGTTCATGTTAATTTACAGTTGATTGTGGTTGGTCTCATTTCATTGGGGTTCGTGTTAATTTACAGTTGATGGTGGTTGGTCTCATTTAATTGCGGTTCATGTTAATTTACAGTTGATGGTGGTTGGTCTCATTTAATTGCGGTTCATGTTAATTTACAGTTGATGGTGGTTGGTCTCATTTAATTGCGGTTCATGTTAATTTACAGTTGATGGTGGTTGGTCTCATTTAATTGCGGTTCATGTTAATTTACAGTTGATGGTGGTTGGTCTCATTTAATTGCGGTTTATGTTAATTTACAGTTGATGGTGGTTGGTCTCATTTAATTGCGGTTCATGTTAATTACAGTTGATGGTGGTTGGTCTCATTTAATTGCGGTTCATGTTAATTTACAGTTGATGGTGGTTGGTCTCATTTCATTGCGGTTCGTGTTAATTTACAGTTGATGGTGGTTGGTCTCATTTCATTGCGGTTCGTGTTAATTTACAGTTGATGGTGGTTGGTCTCATTTCATTGCGGTTCATGTTAATTTACAGTTGATGGTGGTTGGTCTCATTTAATTGCGGTTCATGTTAATTTACAGTTGATGGTGGTTGGTCTCATTTAATTGCGGTTCATGTTAATTTACAGTTGATTGTGGTTGGTCTTATTTCATTGCGGTTCATGTTACTTTACAGTTGATGGTGGTTGGTCTCATTTAATTGCGGTTCATGTTAATTTACAGTTGATGGTGGTTGGTCTCATTTAATTGCGGTTCATGTTAATTTACAGTTGATGGTGGTTGGTCTCATTTAATTGCGGTTCATGTTAATTTACAGTTGATGGTGGTTGGTCTCATTTAATTGCGGTTCATGTTAATTTACAGTTGATGGTGGTTGGTCTCATTTAATTGCGGTTCATGTTAATTTACAGTTGATGGTGGTTGGTCTCATTTAATTGCGGTTCATGTTAATTTACAGTTGATGGTGGTTGGTCTCATTTAATTGCGGTTCATGTTAATTGACAGTTTATGGTGGTTGGTCTCATTTCATTGCGGTTCATGTTAATTTACAGTTGATGGTGGTTGGTCTCATTTAATTGCGGTTCATGTTAATTTACAGTTGATGGTGGTTGGTCTCATTTCATTGCGGTTCATGTTAATTTACAGTTGATGGTGGTTGGTCTCATTTAATTGCGGTTCATGTTAATTTACAGTTGATGGTGGTTGGTCTCATTTAATTGCGGTTCATGTTAATTGACAGTTTATGGTGGTTGGTCTCATTTAATTGCGGTTCATGTTAATTTACAGTTGATGGTGGTAGGTCTCATTTAATTGCGGTTCATGTTAATTTACAGTTGATGGTGGTTGGTCTCATTTAATTGCGGTTCATATTAATTTACAGTTGATGGTGGTTGGTCTCATTTAATTGCGGTTCGTGTTAATTTACAGTTGATGGTGGTTGGTCTCATTTAATTGCGGTTCATGTTAATTTACAGTTGATGGTGGTTGGTCTCATTTAATTGCGGTTCATGTTAATTTACAGTTGATGGTGGTTGATCTCATTTCATTGCGGTTCATGTTAATTTACAGTTGATGGTGGTTGGTCTCATTTAATTGCGGTTCATGTTAATTTACAGTTGATGGTGGTTGGTCTCATTTAATTGCGGTTCATGTTAATTTACAGTTGATGGTGGTTGGTCTCATTTAATTGCGGTTCATGTTAATTTACAGTTGATGGTGGTTGGTCTCATTTCATTGCGGTTCGTGTTAATTTACAGTTGATGGTGGTTGGTCTCATTTAATTGCGGTTCATGTTAATTTACAGTTGATGGTGGTTGATCTCATTTCATTGCGGTTCATGTTAATTTACAGTTGATGGTGGTTGGTCTCATTTAATTGCGGTTCATGTTAATTTACAGTTTATGGTGGTTGGTCTCATTTAATTGCGGTTCATGTTAATTTACAGTTTATGGTGGTTGGTCTCATTTAATTGCGGTTCATGTTAATTTACAGTTGATGGTGGTTGATCTCATTTCATTGCGGTTCATGTTAATTTACAGTTGATGGTGGTTGGTCTCATTTAATTGCGGTTCATGTTAATTTACAGTTGATGGTGGTTGGTCTCATTTAATTGCGGTTCATGTTAATTTACAGTTGATGGTGATTGGTCTCATTTAATTGCGGTTCATGTTAATTTACAGTTGATGGTGGTTGGTCTCATTTAATTGCGGTTCATGTTAATTTACAGTTGATGGTGGTTGGTCTCATTTAATTGCGGTTCGTGTTAATTTACAGTTGATGGTGGTTGGTCTCATTTAATTGCGGTTCATGTTAATTTACAGTTGATGGTGGTTGGTCTCATTTAATTGCGGTTCATGTTAATTTACAGTTGATGGTGGTTGGTCTCATTTAATTGCGGTTCATGTTAATTTACAGTTGATGGTGGTTGGTCTCATTTCATTGCGGTTCATGTTAATTTACAGTTGATGGTGGTTGGTCTCATTTAATTGCGGTTCATGTTAATTTACAGTTGATGGTGGTTGGTCTCATTTAATTGCGGTTCATGTTAATTTACAGTTGATGGTGGTTGGTCTCATTTAATTGCGGTTCATGTTAATTTACAGTTGATGGTGGTTGGTCTCATTTAATTGCGGTTCATGTTAATTTACAGTTGATGGTGGTTGGTCTCATTTAATTGCGGTTCATGTTAATTTACAGTTGATGGTGGTTGGTCTCATTTAATTGCGGTTCATGTTAATTTACAGTTGATGGTGGTTGGTCTCATTTAATTGCTGTTCATGTTAATTTACAGTTGATGGTGGTTGGTCTCATTTCATTGCGGTTCGTGTTAATTTACAGTTGATTGTGGTTGGTCTCATTTCATTTCGGTTCATGTTAATTTACAGTTGATTGTGGTTGGTCTCATTTCATTGCGGTTCGTGTTAATTTACAGTTGATGGTGGTTGGTCTCATTTAATTGCGGTTCATGTTAATTTACAGTTGATGGTGGTTGGTCTCATTTAATTGCGGTTCATGTTAATTTACAGTTGATGGTGGTTGGTCTCATTTAATTGCGGTTCATGTTAATTTACAGTTGATGGTGGTTGGTCTCATTTAATTGCGGTTCATGTTAATTTACAGTTGATGGTGGTTGGTCTCATTTAATTGCGGTTCATGTTAATTTACAGTTGATGGTGGTTGGTCTCATTTAATTGCGGTTCATGTTAATTACAGTTGATGGTGGTTGGTCTCATTTAATTGCGGTTCATGTTAATTTACAGTTGATGGTGGTTGGTCTCATTTCATTGCGGTTCATGTTAATTTACAGTTGATGGTGGTTGGTCTCATTTCATTGCGGTTCATGTTAATTTACAGTTGATGGTGGTTGGTCTCATTTCATTGCGGTTCATGTTAATTTACAGTTGATGGTGGTTGGTCTCATTTCATTGCGGTTCATGTTAATTTACAGTTTATGGTGGTTGGTCTCATTTAATTGCGGTTCGTGTTAATTTACAGTTGATGGTGGTTGGTCTCATTTAATTGCGGTTCATGTTAATTTACAGTTTATGGTGGTTGGTCTCATTTAATTGCGGTTCGTGTTAATTTACAGTTGATGGTGGTTGGTCTCATTTAATTGCGGTTCGTGTTAATTTACAGCTGATGGTGGTTGGTCTCATTTAATTGCGGTTCACGTTAATTTACAGTTTATGGTGGTTGGTCTCATTTAATTGCGGTTCGTGTTAATTTACAGTTGATGGTGGTTGGTCTCATTTCATTGCGGTTCGTGTTAATTTACAGTTGATGGTGGTTGGTCTCATTTAATTACGGTTCGTGTTAATTTACAGTTGATGGTGGTTGGTCTCATTTCATTGCGGTTCGTGTTAATTTACAGTTGATGGTGGTTGGTCTCATTTAATTGCGGTTCATGTTAATTTACAGTTGATGGTGGTTGGTCTCAGTGGAACGACGGTGTGTGCAGCACAACGTGCGGCTTAGGGAGTCAGACAAGAACCAGAACGTGCACAAATCCGACACCGGCATCAGGCGGGAAAACATGCCCCGATTCCAACACAGATGTGGCGCTATGCGAACAACCAGCGTGTCCAGGTACTACACATACATTCTAACCACCTTTAGTATGCACGTTCGCCTCACGGCTGGCTCCTTCTACCTCTATAACAGAGTTATATCTATATGTATGTAAAATAAAACGAGAATAGATTGTGGTGTATATAACGTTTAAGGTCCCATAAAAAGGCGTCATAAAGCGTGTGGTTAAGTACCACACCTACATTCGAACCGCCTTTAGTATGCACGTCCGCCTCACTTGTCCAGGTACCACACCTACATTCGAACCGCCTTTATAGTATTCACGTCCTCCTCACGACTGGCTCATTCTACCTCTATAACAGACTAACAGTGTTATATCTATGTAAAATAAACCGAGAATAGATATAGAGGATCTCACATGAGTTTCTATTTTATACGGAATTTATCAACCGAGTTCACTAAATTCGATTTGAGCCGAGGTTTACTGAAGCTCAAATAGAATTTAGAGGACGAGGTTGATAAATTACGTATAAAATAGGACGAGTGTGAGATACCTTTTATCACATTATCAAATAAACCCGAAGCAACGCGAAATATTCATCGAAAACAACAATCATAAACTACAGCGATCGCAAGTTATTTGAAGAACGCCGTGACGTCATCGCACGCGCTGATATTAAACGTGTCTATTACCGATAATTATGAAACTGCTTTTATGGCCAAATTATGTGATAAAATGGTGTATATATAGTGTTCAAGGTCTAAAATGTCTATCAATTCCAAATTATAGCTACAATTGCTATATGTAGCTATTGTAGCTACACTTGACTATCGTAAAACGATATTTTACCAATTTGCATTGCATACATTCATTACTGCGAGCTGTTGCAGCTAACGTTGAGGGGTATTATGCTGTTACAACTAACGTTGAGGTGTATTATGCTGTTACAACTAACGTTGAGGGGTATTATGCTGTTACAACTAACGTTGAGGGGTATTATGCTGTTACAACTAACGTTGAGAGGTATTACGTTGTTACTTCCGATGATATTTCGGTTGCACCAGCTTGTGGAATATCAAAGAAGCATAGCGAAGCACATGAATCTGTTTAGATATTGATTGTGATATGGGACTCAGGTACATCCATATATGATCTATTCTTCTTCTATTTAGGTACAGTACTGTTGTCAGGAAAAAAGTTACAATATTGGAATATTTTTCACATGGCAAACAATATTAATTTACAAAGAGTGTAATCACATCACGTTCTTGTATATTTAAATGATTGTTTGTTGGATTGGGTTATCTCCCTTCAACCATATTCATCCATCGCCAATAGCCATATGTAGCTACAATAGCTACATATGGCTATTGTAGCTATATTTTGGAATTGCCAGACCTGATTGAGTCCTTGGGGAATTTTAAATGATTTTATTCACCAAAAAAAAGAGAAGAAATTCAGGCTGATTGAGAAATGTACCCGTACTTCAATTTGTTGACACAGGTACAAAGATTTATAACTATATACTGTGAATTATTAGCACAAGTATAGACAACACTTTGATTGCATAGACCGAAATTGCAAATAGATTGAGTTTTTACAACAAATTAGAACAAATCTTATTGAATAAACACCGAACTAACTTAAAGACATATTATGTACTTGTTTGGGTGCGTGAAACTGATAAGTTAGTATTTAGGCGCCATGACGACTGGAGGAATGTTACATTCTACTAACATCGCCGAAAATTTGAAGCAAATCGACCTTACCGCTCCATAGAAAACTTCGCGAGAACTACGCTCAAATGTAAATATTTACTTCTCGATTCGGGACGCATCTATCGGCGATAAACTAATGAAAACGATTTCACCATCAAGAGTCACTGTATTTAATTAATATATAAGAATGGAGGTGTGTGTTGTAAATTTTGACATACTATTTGTAAAACTTACTACTTTGAACAAGATTATTCTCCATTTATATTTGATCACCATATCGGAGTGTTTCACATCACTTTAACCACAGCAGAATTATGGGTAACTTTTCAGGATTTAGTCGGACATATGGCTTGTTGCCATTTATCGGAAAGCTCTCACTGAGTAATCGACACGTAACCACAGCACTGAGAGCTTTCCGATGAATGGCAACAATCCATATTTTCGACTAAATCCTGAAAAGTTACACATAATTCTGCTGTGGTTAAGGGGTCAATTACTTACAGCATTACTGTATTTATATTTGGTTAATGACCCATGGTGTTGTTATCCTTGATGACAGTGCTGCATATAAACTTTCATGTAATTCCAGTTGACGGTTCTTGGTCGGAATGGACCCACGACGCATGTAGTGCTAGCTGCGGAGAGGGTATACACATTAGGAGTAGATCATGCACCAGCCCCACACCAATGCACGGAGGGAATTATTGTCAAGGCAACAACACCGAAATAGTCATGTGCATAACTACTCCATGTCCAGGTATAGTACTGACTCTAAATACATCATTAAATAGCTAAAGATGCCCGATCCGATCATTATTTTAGAAAATAGCTTACTATGCAAAAGAAAACTTATATAGACTTGAAATTATTATCATTCACGTGGCACGGGTATCTCAAAATCCACAACTAATCCATAATAAATACGTCGTAATCCACAGATTATCCATAAGAAATACGTCGTAATCCACAGATTATCCATAAGAAATACGTCGTAATCCACAGATTATCCATAATAAATACGTCGTAATCCACAGATTATCCATAATAAATACGTCGTAATCCACAGATTATCCATAATAAATACGTCGTAATCCACAGATTATCCATAATAAATACGTCGTAATCCACAATAAGAGCTCATATGTGAGAACGCTCTTCATTATTTACCGTTTTTGCTAGGCTAATGAAAACCAAAAATGCGTTAACCCTTTGAGTGCCAGGTCCGATTTTTGTATCAACCCATATACCCTGTGCCAATGCATTCTCTTATATATGCGAGTCGACCATAGGTCGCCTCGCATATATAAGAGAATGCATTGGCCTAACAATTTTTCATCATTTGTTATTATTTTTTACAATTTTTTACAATTTTAATAATTTTTTTAAAATCTAAATCTTTTTTTTTTTTTTTTTTTTTTAGGGCCGATTTGACAGACCGTAAATTAGGGCCGATGAGATCGGCCCCTGGCACTGAATGCGTTAAAACCTTTCGAAAGTTGATATCTGGCAATCAAAATATCATATTAATGTGCTCGTTGCATTTATTATTTTCTGGTATAGAATACATACAAGTTGATGTTACGATGTCAACTCGGAGAGAGCATCTGTTAGTCGGACAAAACATGTTTAAACGGACAGGGTATCTTTAAATCTGAGAGGATATCTTTAAATCGGAAATGGCATCTTTAAATCGGAAATATCATCTTTAAATCGGACATGACATCTTTAAATCGGAAATGGCATAATTGCATCTGACAGTGTATCCTTAAGATGTATTTAGGCATCCAGACTATTTCTTTCAGACAAACTTTATTCTTTGCTAAATTGTTTATAGAACAAAACAAATAGAACAAGAAGTTCCACACGAAAGAAAACAATATTGTTTGATATAAAATATTAATTCCTTTTATTTCAAGTAGCATCGTTGTTTAGAGGGGAGCTAGTATTATTGTGTTAAACTTTCGATATTCCGCTTTGGTGCGCATATGTCCAAACTACACTACATAGTTATCTCCCTCGCAATTCGCACGGAGTACTGATAGAGGGCGCGGTGTGCAGTTCGATATAGGTCTACTATATTATGTCACATTGAGTTTTCAGCCATCCGAACACGTATGACATTATATTTGTTTGTGACTGTTGGTGTTGTTGTTGTAACTGTATGGCTAGAGCCATGTGTGTATGTGCGTGCGTGCGTTTAGTATCATGGGAACATGTGCAACTGCGATTATGAGGTATGTGCGACTTTTTGTGCAGTTATTCCCCTTTTCGACTTAGAACATTTTCAACACAGGGGTATACCTTTGTCCGAGCTTTTATTCCTACATTTTTTGGTCAATTGTTTTCAAACTTGGCACATATATTTAGTACCATGGGAATATGTGCACCTGCGATTATGAGGGTGGGGGCATAGCAATCATTGTACATGTAGCCTGTGTTAAATGTGACTTTACTGGTTTGTTGGGGGTGAAGGTGTATACCAGCAGGTGTAGCATATGTTAAAGTGACTTTACTTGTTTGAATCTTTAATTAATTTACAAAACAGGCACAGTTTATAAAAAACGGTGAAAAATTGCAATACGAAACATTTTAGTAATCAGGGAAGGCCAACTCCGTGTGTTCGGTTACAGGAAAATAGCCTGATTTATCTCCCCTGAATTCTGTGTTCTGCGTTTGCTTTTCTCAACGACTCGGCCATTTCCGCTTCGCTCGGAAATAACCTCTTCCATAAATTGAAACCAAAATTTGCGCAAAGCTACAATGCACAGCCCTGGAAATCATGCGGTGACATTGACTCGTTGACACATATATGCGAATGGAGCAAAGTTTATTCAATATGCCCTATCACCAACTCGCGGCCATTTTCAATCCACCAGGTCCGGTTCCGTGTTTCAAAGATTCATCCAGCCCCGGTTCCGTGGGTTCAGTGCTACATGTTAAAGTTTTGGAGTAGCATTTCCATATATGGAGCTTTTGAATTTTGAATTATACGCGATTGAAATAATCCGGTAGATATGGTTTCTATTTACGGAAGAGGTTATTTATGAGCGAAGCAGACATGGTTGAGTCGTTGAGAATGCCGCGCATGCAAGAACATTTTTTTGAAATTGCTACAATAACTATATCAAATCTTTCTTAGTTCTAACATAGCTATATCAGTTAGAACAATCTTATTTACTGACATTCACTCTGTCATGGTCTGCGTTTGGGTTGAAAATTGTCAAAATAAAAAAAGAGGGTAAAATTAAGCGTTTGTGTGTCCAAAAGACATAAGTCGGTGACAAATTGTACGAAAAAGCAAAAGAAGAGGCATTTGTTTACAACTTCAATTTCTGTCGAAAATAAAAAAAAAATGTTTGATGGAACCTCTGCCAAAAGATGGCGTCATATGTTTTCAGTACAACGAACGGTTGATGCGATAGTTTTTGGTTGATTAAAAGACAAAGAATACAATGATGGATTGGACTACATGTAGGTTCTGGATTCACCAACGACTCATGCTTTTTGATCATTGACGTAATTGATGTTACACCTAATATAAATGTATTTTACGTATTTCCAGTTGACGGTTCTTGGTCGGAATGGACACACAGCGCATGCAGTGGTAGTTGCGGGCAGGGAATCAGGATTCGGAGTAGGTCATGTGACAGTCCGGCACCACAGTACGGAGGGCACGAATGTAATGGTAACCATACTGAGATGACTGATTGCAGGAATACACCGTGTCCAGGTATAAACTTCAAACTCTTCACAAATAACGTTAGCGTTATTCCTGGGTTGCATGCAATGTAAATCGGTGTGATTGGTATCTGCTGTAAATTGTTGTGATTGATGTTGTCAGTCACTGAATATGCATGGCTTGTCAATCAGTCGTACCCGCTATAAACTTGTTGTGATTTGTCAGTCACTGAATATAAATGGCTTGTATATAATAAATTGTATCCGATGTAAAAACTGATTTACTATGTCAGTCTCTTAATGTTCACGGTTCAATCTTCTGGAAAATGTCTCTTATTTATCAGTAGCTGAATATTCACGGATCTATATTCCTGGGGTCGACTTGGCTTTGGAATTCAAGTTCATTCGCATCTGACAGTGTTAACAGTGTAATCGTGTGTAATAGCAGTATAGGATGGGAGTGTAATTGTGTAATCGTTGCCAATTGAAAGTCATCAGCTATTGCAACAAAACTCCTTTAATTGGGTATATCAGTGAATAACATTAAAACCGTCTGGAACCATGCGATGTATATATGTAGTCGATGTGATCCGTTTCAAATATTTTAATTGTAGAAGACAGTTGTTCATATGTGTATTAGATCATTTCATCAGATACCATGGTTCAAGGTTAGAGTATTTGTAGGATGTTCTGTTGGTAAAGCTCTATGGCGTTTTAGTTAAACCAAGCTTTTAATTATTTATGCACCGGCATTGAGGAAAATACTCATATATGGGCTTTAAATGTCACATAAAACTTATCCAAGTCACAACATGCAGAAAACATCGGGCGCATATACTGGAACAACAATGAGGGCTTCTTATATAGAGTATTATATATTAGTGTGAACGAAGATGGCGTCATATGTTTTCAGTACAACGAACGGTTGATGCGATAGTTTTTGGTTGATTACGATGAGCGCTGGTTTGGTGAACAATAAAGACTCGCTGAGTTTTCGGAAAGGTAAATAGTTGCAGATGCGATAAATAGCAGCAACCTGGAGGGAGACATCATTTAGTGGGTAGATCTAAGAGTTGTCGGTAGGATGCGTTTTCTTTGTGTATTTTGAGGGACATTTCCTATACGATGTGCCATGTGCTGGGTTATTCCGCTGTCAGTTAACTGGACCATACGCCCAAATACTACGCTAATTCAAAGACGCAAGAAATAGCGTTCAACCCAGAATTTCAGATGAACTCACTGAACAGGGATTATCGCTGGCCTGCAGCTATTTATCACCCTGCCACTAATTACCTTCCGAATACTGGCTGTGCAGTAGCGTATGCTTCTTGTTCAGGGCAGACTTACAGACATCGGACCAGTCGACGAGTGCTTCCATGTTTCGTCATCGTGATAAATTGTTCTTAATAATTCCAGTTAATGGTTCTTGGTCTGAGTGGACCTCCGGTGTATGTAGTGTTACTTGTGGTCAGGGGATGCAGAATAGATCAAGAACATGCAGTAGTCCCGCCCCAATGCACGGAGGACACGGATGTCATGGTAACCATTCCGATGTGGTTGATTGCTGGAATACGCCGTGCCCAGGTATATATCGAATCCATACGGACACACACACACATCATAAACGAATGTACATTGGTCTTATCTTTAAATGTGAATATAAATGTTAAGCAAGCATCGAAATACACTGTTTTAACCATAGATCAGTTTTCAACATCAGGGTATAAATCGCAAAGTCAGTAAATTATGATTTAACATGATTTAACAACTAAAATGTTGTTTGGAAACAGTCAATTCACCATCGAAAGTATGCACCGATATACAGTTATTAGTGTGAACGAAGATGGCGTCATATTGTTTCACTACAGCAAACGGTGGATTATTGGTTGAATATATAATCATTTGATTGACTCACAATAGTAAGATTGATTGAGTTCGGTTCTTGATTCACAAACTACCCATAGTTTTGTTCCCCTTATTGGCAATGTTACATCTGAACTGTCTTTCGCGTAATTCCAGTTGACGGTTCTTGGTCGGAATGGACACACAGCGCATGCAGTGGTAGTTGCGGGCAGGGAATCAGGATTCGGAGTAGGTCATGTGACAGTCCGGCACCACAGTACGGAGGGCACGAATGTAATGGTAACCATACTGAGATGACTGATTGCAGGAATACACCGTGTCCAGGTATAAACTTCAAACTCTTCACAAATAACGTTAGCATTATTCATGGGTTAATATGTAAATTGCTGTGACTAATTTAGTCAGTCACTGACTGTGCATGTCTTGTAATATGTGGTATCAGCTGTAAAGTTGCTGTGATATGTCAATCGCTGAATATCAATGGCTTGTAATAAGTTCCAATAATGGCTGTTAAAACTTATTTACTTTGCCAGTCGCTTAATGTTCACGATTCAATCTTCTGGAAAATGTCTCTTATTTGTCAGTAGCTGAATATTCACGGATCGACGTGGCTTTGGAATTCAAGTTCATTCGCATCTGACAGTGTTAACAGTGTTATCGTGTATAATGGAAGTGTACGATGAGAGTGTAATTGTGTAATCGTGTATAATGGAAGTGTATGATGGGAGTGTCATTGTGTAATCGTTGCCAATTGAAAATCATCAGATATTGCAACAAAACTCCTTTAATTTGGTATATCATTGCATCACAATAAAACCGTCTGAGACCTCTCGATGTATGTAGTTGCTGTGATCCGCTCCAAATATTTTAATTTGTAGAAAATAGTTGTTCACGTGTTTATTACATCATTTCATCAGATACCATGGTTCAAGGTTAGAGTATCTGTAGGATTTTCTGTTGGTAAAGCTCTGTGGCGGTTTAGTTAAACCAAGCTTTTAATTATTTATGCACCGGCATTGAGGAAAATACTCATATATGGGCTTTATATGTCACATAACACTTATCCAAGTCATAACATGTAGAAAACATCGGGCTCTTACTGGAATAATAATGAGGGCTTCTTTTTAGATGAACGCTGGTTTGGTAAACAATAAAGACTCGCTGGGTTTTCGGAAAGGTAAATAGTTGCAGATGCGATAAATAGCAGCAACCTGGAGGGAGACATCATTTAGTGGGTAGATCTAAGAGTTGTCGGTAGGATGCGTTTTCTTTGTGTATTTTGAGGGACATTTCCTATACGATGTGCCATGTGCTGGGTTATTCCGCTGTCAGTTAACTGGACCATACGCCCAAATACTACGCTAATTCAAAGACGCAAGAAATAGCTTTCTACCCAGAATTTTCAGATGAACTCACTGAAAATGGGTTATCGCTGACCTGCAGCTATTTGCCACTCTGCAACTATTTACCGTCCGAAAACCACCGTGCAGGGGCGTATGTTTCTTGTTCAGGGCAGACTTTCACACATCGGGCCACTCGACGAGTGCTTCCATGTTTCGTCATCGTGATAAATTGTTCTTAATAATTCCAGTTAATGGTTCTTGGTCTGCGTGGACCTCCAGTGTATGTAGTGTTACTTGTGGTCAGGGAATGCAGAATAGATCAAGAACATGCAGTAGTCCCGCCGCAATGTACGGAGGACACGGATGTCATGGTAACCATTCCGCAGTGATCGACTGCTGGAATACACCGTGCCCAGGTACATGTATATATCGAATCCATGCGACACATATCACAAACTTCATACATATTACACACATCGTATGTACCTTGTTCTTGTCTTTAAATGTTAAATACAAATGTAATAACTGTTTAAGCAAGCAACGAAATACACTGTTTTAATCATAGATCAGTTTTCAACATCAGGGTATAAATCAGTCAGCAAATTATAATTTAACATGATTTAACATGATTTAACAACTAAAATGTTGTTTGGAAACAGTCAATTTACCATCGAAAGTGTGCACCGATATACAATTATTATTGTGAACGAAGATGGCGTCATATTGTTTCAGTACAGCGAACGGTGGACTCGGCAGATTATTGGTTGAATATATAATTATTTGATTGATACACAATACCTATATTGATTGGATTTGGTTCTGGATTCACAAACTACCCATGGTTTTGTTCCCCTTCATGGCAATGCTACATCTTAACTGTCTTTCGCGTAATTCCAGTCGATGGTTCTTGGTCGGATTGGACCTACACCGCATGCAGTGTTACTTGCGGTCAGGGAATCAGGATTCGGAGTCGATCATGCAACAGTCCCGCACCACAGCACGGAGGACATGAATGTAATGGTAACCCTACTGAGATGACCGAATGCGGGGATCAAACGGGTCTAAAATCACGTCAGTATTATGCATGGATTGCATGATATGTAAAATTTCTTTGTTTTGTGAGTCGCTGGTTACTCATATAAATTGATGTTGTATTACATTATTAGTCGCAGTTTCCTTGGACGTATAACGGAACTTTAAAACCACCAATAACTGTAGTACATTGAATGTGATAAAATGTCACAATTGTGACAGTAAACGGTTTATTCCATTGTAGACATGATATTCGTTCTGAACACCAATTGAAAGCGTTAATTTAACGTGAAAAATATATTTTATCACATGCAATGTTTACAACATTTCGAAAGAAAACAAATTAATTTCGTCAGTCGCTTATTACGAATACATGCGTTGTATTCTTTATACAATTGCTGTGATTTGCCAGTCGCTGAATATTCATGGCTTTATCATGTGCAAATTGGCTGTTACTTGATCATTTGTGTATATGTTCTCCAAATTTGACGGAGGTGAACAATATACATCTCGATCTTAGACGGGTTTGTTACTGATTTCTGAAGGAACGCATCCAATTTCCAAAAATAATTTCGCAATGAAAGTTCCACTTGTGCGGAGCACTCATCCATGTTATATTCAGTTAAAGTGAAGAGAGAGGACGCATGAAATGTCATGCTCTAAGAACTGTGGGGAACATTGAATGTTAGGGAACCACGTTATTAATACATTGTTACGCAATGCCCTTTGTCGTAATTGACACTTGGTGCCCCTTTGTTGCCATCAAATTATAGATTGATTTTATATAGACTAGCGCAGTTTATGGAAAATTCGTTTCCAAACAAATTATGCTGTTCAATCCAGCAGGGACACGACTTTATTTTTCATGGACTGGAGTCCGCGTGTTCAAATTATTAACTGAATATATTACGTTTGCGGCTTGTCTCTATGAATATATTACGTTTGCGGCTTGTCTCTAGCTGATATATCATAATCCCAACAACTATACTAGTATGGTCGTCGAAGGGTTAGACCCAGAAGAAATTGGTAAAGAAGCGGTTTTGGTGTCATTCGACGCGGGAGAATCTCGTGTATAACATATTCAAAATCCGCTAAAATTCGCTTTGGGGAAAATTCAGTATTCAAGATGGCGTCCAATATGGCCGCCATTAATAATTAAAATCGCAAATAGGTAGTTATTCACGAAAACCCACACGAGAAAACGCCAATTCGGCACCAATATACATCAATGATTGAAACCAGTATGTTTTTGTGGGTATGAGTAGCCAAGCACAATTCAAAATTCTAAGATGGCTCCCAAACTTGCCACAGAAAATTGTCGAAATTTAAGTTCTGCTCAGAGGAAAACCGAAACAACACCTCGGTTGTGAGCTAAAGGTGCCAGACTCATTAAACATGTTGCCAATAATATCTACTACCACAATCATTTCAGCACGTAATGTTCCAACAAAGCAGTATATACTTCAGGATCCAACATCATGTCCACTTATTACGAGGGACTATCTGGAAATTAATTAGAAAGAAACTAATTGCGCACGAATCTCTTTGCGAACGTATTCGACGGTAGTTCCCGACATATATGTGTGGAGTTCTGAGCAGTACAATGACGACATTGCATGGGGTCCGTCTGCAGACACCATATTGAAATTCAGGCAAGTCAGGGATTAATATCGGAACATTTGCATGGTCGCGGCCCAAACCGTGTGTTTGTGTCTGGTCTCTAAAATCCCGCCTATACACCATGGGGCCGGTATGAGCTGCTCCGGGTTGGTCTCGGTGGTTTTTAGTCACACCATGTGAATATATTTGGGCTGATATTATGCGTTTCGGGGTTTGTTTAATACGATTCCATATGATAACCAATAATAGCAATGGTAATTTCGGGATAACATCTACTCGTGTTGGTAAACCGCGAGACCCAGGCAAAATATATTGATACAGTGTAAACAAACAGTTTCAATATTAATATCACCCTTTGGGCGAAATAAATACGACGTCGGCTATATGTGCGACTAATTCAGTCCCTCGTGGATGTGTAATGGTTACAGTTCAGTCCCTCGTGGATGTATAATGGTTACAGTAGTACTGACCTTTCTGATTGGATACAAACAATCCGCATGACGAGTGCTCGATGTCAATCCCTTCACATGAGCTGCCTGCAAACTGCGGCCGGGGATCGCTGCAGCTCCTGCTTCTGACTTTTACTCCATGACACCCAATCACCATTGTGCACGACTCGGTCCAATGCGTCCAAGCACCGTCGACTAACCGATAAACAAATATAATAATATTTCAAAATGTCATTGTTCACAAAATACATAGACCGTTACCGTATAGATGCGCTAAGAACATTGTCCCGAGGAGTAGGGTGTCATTTTGTGCCGTTAAAAGCCAGCTCCATTGTTCTACCTCGAGTTTCTATCTTCCGAATGGGGACTTTATACCACAAGTTGGCATTCGTAATCAAGAATGGTCATGTCTCCCAATTTAGTCCACATTTGTAATTTAAAATGGTCATGTCTCACTAGAGAAATAGTTTGCTTCCACCCCCACCCCAATCAAAACGAAATTGCATAGTGCTTATGGACCCCCGCGTAATATTATTTTTTTCGGCAGATGCGCGTTGCTCATTTGCATACAAGGGTTATATATCACATTGAAACATACCATTAGTAATAGCGTTGCTGTTCTCGGGAATAAAACGACATGGCTGCATTGTTGAGTCAAAAGTATCCTTTTGAAAATATGTTCCCAAAATACAGAAATTGCGTCAGCACTTACTATAGATTACGTTTAATATCTTACACTATGTACAGTGCAAAACACATATTTGATTATGTTTGCGTAGATCGACGTTTTTTTCTCGATCAGAGCTATACAGGTATGTCTGCATGCAATTATGATCACGGCAAAGTGCACTGTGAACGTCCTCTAACACGAAACATGTCAAGGGGCGTGGTTTTGTTCTCAGTCAAGGACTATCTGTTTATACTAGCTGATACACGTTTGCAGACGTCTTATTTATCGAGATTCATTGAAATGTTTTATCGGTATACAAGTAAAAGAAATGTGTCCTTGTTAATTATAATGTTATTATACAATGTTGTGTACATTATGTATTTTTCTTGTACTCGTCCAGGTTGTGGTGAAAAGTCATATTGACGAGACACGCAGTCCAATATGACTTTTCACAACAATCTGGACGAGTCCAAGAAAAACTCATACTGTGCACAACATTGTATAATGACATTTTTATTATCCATCTGTATGTTTATCCAAATTTTGGGAATAAACCTTTTGTGGTTATTTTTGGTATGTGTCGGTATTTAATTCTCTATAAAAGTCAGTATTTTGATCATCAGAAAGCATGATTTGGAACAGTAAACACGGAAGTGAAAAAAAACCTCAATGCGGAAGTGAAACGTCTGCTAAATCCACAAGTGTTGCGCGTGCATCATAATTTCACCGATTCTTTTCGTAATAGAGTTAATTCGTGACGTCACAGAGTCCCGATAAAAAAAGTCATATTGCACACTTGGGAGTCCAATATGACATTCGGGAGTCCAATATGACTTTTTCCCGGATTATCACGTGGCGTTTTTTGCCCAATTAGAAATAGTGTTAGTTAAGGGGTGGATAATAATATAAAATATGTGTTTCAAAGATATTGATGGCCTTCACAGTGGCTATTGCTGTTAAAATAGTCACATCCGTCACACCAGTTAAATCCGCCAAAACAGAAAGAATTATTAAAATATAGACATACTTTGTTCTTATATACAAACCATAATATCGCGTAAATAGTATGTTCTTGTCTAGTTCGTACGCTGTATTATGTAAACACAACCAAATTATGTTAAAGTACGTAAAGATTATGTGCTAAGCAAAACACCGGGGAGACCACAATAGTTGAAATTTAGTTAAAACTACCATCATGTTGTTTACAACATACCGGTATAACGCTCGCTAATCATCGCCACTCAACATTTCGGTGTTGAATGGGTCACCGTGAATCACTCTCCTAAAATAATCGCTGCTGAATGATGGCGTGTTTTGATTATTGCTCACCCTTTACATTCTGTATATAAACAAACGCTTGGCTCATGTGGCTATGTGGATAATATTGCATTAATACTATCATTATACTGTACTATAATAGTATATTATAGAGTAAATTTTCCAAAATTTGTGTAACTGTAATTTCTAATATATAAGCTACAACCAATGTCACACGGGCCATTGAATGCATATACATAATGAAAACCATCTGTTCCTTTAAGTCGGTTAATGGACTCGTGACTGGACATTCGAAAAGTAAATGGACTCGCTCTTCGGGCTCCACCGTCCAGTTTCTGAATGTTCAGTAGCTTGCACATTGCCCGCGTTTAAACCTAATCGCGATAAACGAAATGACAATAACTCCAAGGTGATACACTAGTCATATTGCACGTATAAGAATGACGTTTGTTATGCCATTTTGGTATACAATTTATGAGAATAGGTGTAACACTTTGAGCAAGAGTATTCTCTATTCCCACCAAATGTCCACAGCAGAGGGTTTCACATTACTTTAGCCTGGGAAACGCATGGTAACCCTGCTAGTCACTGTCGGGTGCATATATATATATCATATCTTAAAGGTACTTTTCCGATCAGTACAGTACGCTTTAGTTATCAGAATCGATTATTTATAACAAAATAATGCTAACCGCTGTCAACTATGGTATAACATTTCCCAAAACGTGTTATTTATCAACATGTTGTTCAACGAAATGTGTCCATATTATCACTTGAGTATAACGAAATTTGGCCGTATTACCACTTGATTTTAGAGTTATCTATCTTCATCTGCATGTTTACCGAGACCGTCGGTTTGACGACATTTTTCTGGGCCACAAATAAGTACACATGTAGAGAAATAAAAAATATAAAAATAGATATCTGATCACTCTGATCTTTGATGAATGGGTTCCTCAACTAGAATCAAATATGTTTTACCCCCGACGTTAACGAAATAGTAATTTGGGAGCTTTAATTCGGACTATGCATCTTTAAGATCTGTTCATTGACTCAATGTTGCTATTTATGGTTTTGAGTACAGCAGATATATGTAACATTTGGGGGGACAGAGTAAACATGGTGATGTGGTTGCAGAAATCGTAGTACCTTTCGCGAATATGTGGCCTTGGTGAATATACCCAGATATAATTTCCAGCTATAAACACAGTCGCTGCACAGAGTATGCAGGCAGTTTTTGTCAAGTTTAGAATGTATTGAAGAATAGATAGACAGAACACAACGCGCATCTTAATCGAGACTCTTTTATCGAATGAGTTGCGGATGGCGCAAGGATATATTTCGCGATAGCGTAGCTCGAGCGAAATATATCTTTGCGCCGTCCGCAACGAGTTCGATAAAAGATTCCAGATTATGATGCAAGTTGTGTTCTGTATTTATTCTACACCGTTCAGTCAGATAAGTTCAATCCATGAATGTCACCTGCATTGTTACTATTATAGCTACCTTTATTGTGATTTAAGTCTGACAAATAACCAGTAATTATGGGGGGATCACCGGAAGCGGATGATCGACGTAATGTACGTCATCTTTCTTGGCGACAGCGTCAACAAGAATAGTTCCGGCTTGTATTCCACTAGAGGTATACACTAATATGTATTCAATGGCTGGGATTCCGTTGAATACATGTGTCTCACGCCAATGGGTGTGGAATAATATATGGTACTCCTTTGTGTTTTGATAAATAGCGTTCATAGTATACCACCATGCATTATTGTGATACAAGTGAAATATTCGTGTTTTTATCACTTGATCGGAGTACATATATTTATGACTCCAAAGAAGATCACACAATCAGTGCATCCCTGTTAAATCCCATTTAAAGGTACTCAATCCGATAAGACGGTCCCCATATCATCAAGCCAAAGAAATAGTAATTCGGGAGCGTTAATTCGTATTTGTATGCATCTTTAATATAACCTACTGTTGTGCACGATGATGTGCGCTTCGATTAAAGGCACGGGCGGCGTTCGTTGCAGAAATATTCATATTTGTTCAAATCAAAATAGTATATTGTCGTCAAGACGTACGATGGTGTACGTAAACAAGAGCCTGCTCGTGTTATACAGAAGTTGTGCTTCTGTTTACAAAACACAGCGCAATGCTATTGGTTAATCATACAAAAATGATATAAACGCTCTTTATTATTTCCGTATCAGGAAAACAGTAACAAATAACGCGCTTTGTGTTTACCATATCCGGATCTAAACAAAAGCCAGGAACGTAACGGTTTTTTGCTTTTGTTTACATAACAAAGAACAAAAAATTGACAATAACATACCATTTATGCCGTATTTCTTATTGGTATAAGAACAAGGTCTGCCTATATTTTACTATTCTTTCTGTTTATGGCGGTTTTTGACGGAGGTGAATATTTTAACAGCATACACACCGCCAACGCCGCCCGTATCTTTAAGCAGAACTTCACTGAGAAAGTGGTTATTCCTCAATGAATAACAAAACCGCCTAAGATCGATGCCAATGTTCAAAACATTGTCAAAATAGTTGCTGTTATATATGTTATCAAAAACCGCCATAAACAGAAAGAATAGTAAAATATAGGCAGACTTTGTTCTTATACCAATAAGATATATGGCATAAATGGTGTGTTATTGTCAATTTATTTTCCTTTGTTATGTAAACAAAAGCAAAAAAACGTTACGTTTCCTGGCTTTTGTTTAGATCCGGATAACATAACATAACATAACATAACATAACATTTTTATTGACAAAATACACCCACGCGGGGCAGTTGTCATAATACAGATAATTTAAACACAAGTCAAGACAATTTCATATAAAATGTATATATAACATGTATTTGTAACTCAACACTATATTCTCAATTATTTGCGGAAAACTGCCGAACCATGTTACAGATCAGATTGCATATGCTCGGGTGTTCAGCCTTCATGAGGAATATGAACTTTTCTATTTCATCAAAGTTTACGATATGATGATAAACATATAGAGCGTTATTTAGTACTGTTTTCCTGATATGGAAATAATAAAGAGCGTTTATATCATTTTTGTGTGAATAACCAATAGAACACGAACAGGCTCTTGTTTGCGTACACAATCGTACGTCTTGACGACAATATACTATTTACGCGCTGATTATGTTTGGCATATGAACAAATCAATATATATTTTAATATTCTTTCTATTGATGGTGATTTGAAGAATTATGAATATTTCTGCAACGAACGTCGCCCGTGCCTTTAATCGAAGCGCACATCATCGTGCACAACAGTAGGTTATATTAAAGATGCATACAAATACGAATTAACGCTCCCGAATTACTATTTCTTTGGCTTGATGATATGGGGACCGTCTTATCGGATTGAGCACCTTTAACTGGGATTTAACAGGGATGCACTGATTGTGTGATCTTATTTGGAATCATAAATATATGTACTCCGATCAAGTGATAAAAACACGAATATTTCACTTGTATCACAATAATGCATGGTGGTATACTATGAACGATATACATCAAAACACAAAGGAGTACCATATATACTATTCTTCAATACATTCTAAACTTGACAAAAACTGCCTTCATACTCTGTGGCAGCGACTGTGTTTATACCTGAAAATTATATCTGGGTATATTCGCGTAAGGTACTACGATTTCTGCAACCACAACACCGTGTTTACTCCGTCCACCCAAATGTTACATATATATGCTGTATTCAAAACCATAAATAGCAACATTGAGTCAAGAGCAGCTCTTAAAGATGCATAGTCCGTATTAACGCTCCTAAATTACTATTCTTTGACTTCGGGGGTAAAACATAATTGATTCTAGTTGAGGAACCCCACTCATCAAAGCTCAGAATCTATTTTTAAAAGTTTTTATTTCTCTACTTGTGTACTTATTTGTGGCCCAGAAAAAAGTCGTCAAACCGACAGTCTCGGTAAAAAATGCAGACGAAGACGGATAACTCTAACATCAAGTGGTAATACGGTCAAATTTCGTTATACTCATACTACGGTCATATTTCGTTGAACAACATGTCGATAAATAACACGTTTTGGGAAATGTTATACCATAGTTGACAGCGGTTAGCTTTATTTTGTTGTAAATAATCGATTCTGATACTAAAGCGTACTTTTAAGAACGGTTGTTATAACTTAATGATATGGGAACCGTCTGATCGGAAAAGTACCTTTAAGATATGATATATATATGCACCCGACAGTGACTAGCAGGGTTAACATGCGTTTCCCAGGCTAAAGTAATGTGTTACACCTATTCTCATAAATTGTATACCAAAATGGCATCACAAACGTCATTCTTATACGTGAAATATGACTAGTATCTCACCTTGTCGGAGTTATTGTCATTTAGTTTATCGCGATTAGGTTTAAATGCGGGCAATGTACGAGCTACTGAACATTAAGAAACTAGACGGTGGAGCCCGAAGAGCGAGTCCATTTACTTTTCGAATGTCCAGTCACGAGTCCATTAACCGACTTAAAGGAACAGATGGTTTTCATTATATATATGCATTCAATGGCCCGTGTGATATTGGTTGTAGCTTATATATTAGAAATTACAGTTACACAAATTTTGGAAAATTTACTCAAGAATATACTATAATATTACAGTATATGATAGTATGAATGCAATCTTATCCACATAGCATACTTTGTGTGAGCCAAGCGTTTTTTATATACAAAATGTAAAGAGTAAGCAATAATAAAAACACTCAACATTCAGCAGCGATTATTTTAGTGGAGTGATTCACGGTGACCCATTCAACACCGAAATATTGAGTGTCGATGATTAGCGAGCGCTATACCGGTGTGTTGTAAACAAAATGATGGTAGTTTTAAATAAATTTCAACTATTGGGGTCTCACCGGTGTTTTGATTAGCACATAATATGTACGTACTTTAAAATAATTTTATGTGGTTTGTACTGTGCATAGTGTAAGATATTAAACGTAATCTATAGTAAGTGCTGACGCAATTTCTGTATTTTGGGAACCTATTTGATTCTATTTATACATAAGGATACTTTTGACTCAACAATGCAGCCATATCGTTTGATTCCCGAGAATAGCAACTAATGGTATGTTTCAATGTGATATATAATCCTTGTATGCAAATGAGCAGCGCGCATCTGCCGAAAAAATAAAATAATTACGCGGGGGTTCATAAGCACTATGCAATTTCTTTTTTGATGGGGAGGGGGGTGTGGAAGCAAACTATTTCTCTAGTGAGACATGACCATTCTAAATTACAAATGTGTACTAAATTGGGAGACATGATCATTCTTGATTACGAATGTCAACTTGTGGTATAAAGTTCCCATTCGGAAGATAGAAACTCGAGGTAGAACAATGGAGCTGGCTTTTAACGGCCCAAAATGACACCCTACTCATCGGGACAATGTGCTGCGTAGCCTGCGCATCTATACGGTACCGGTCTATGTATTTTGTGAACAATGAAATTTGGAAATATTATTTGATTTGTTTATCGGTTAGTCGACGGTGGTTGGACGCATTGGGTAGAGTCATGTATACGAGTTGATGGGTGTCAAGGAGTAAAAGTCAGAAGCAGGAGCTGCACCAGTCCCCGGTCGCAGTTTAGAGGCAGCTCATGTCAAGGGGATGATACCGAACACTCGTCATGCGGATTGTTTGTATCCAATCAGAAAGGTCAGTACTACTGTAACCATTATAGATCTACGAGGGACTGACTTAGTCGCACATATAGCCGACGTCGTATTTATTTCGCCCAAAGTGTGATATTAATATTGAAACTGTTCGTTTACACTGTGTCAATATATTTACCCTGGGTTTCGCGGTTTACCAATACGAGTAGATGTTATCCCGAAATTACCATTGCTATTATTGGTTATCATATGGAATCGTATTAAACCAACCCCGAAACGCATAATACCAGACCAAATATATTCACAGGGTGTGACTAAAAACCACCGAGACCAACCCGGAGCAGTTCGGATCCGGATCAGCCCAAACCGGTCCCATGGTGTATAGGCGGGATTTTAGAGATCAGGCACAACACACGGTTTGGGTCGCAACCACGCAAATGTTCCGATATTAATCCCTGACTCGCCAGAATTTCAATATGGTGTCTGCAGACGGACCCCAATGTCGCCATTGTACCGCTCAGAACTCCATACATATATGTAGCGGAACTACCGTCGACTACATTCGCAAAGAAACAAGTGTGAATCGCTCACCAAAGCCATGGCAGACAATTAACACAAACTTGATTTAGAGTGTTTGCTCTCATTTGCATGCGATTATTATTTTAATAAATCATAATCAAGTTATATATATGCATCAGTCAATTAAAAATTCCTTCGTGGGATCATACAAGTTTGCAATGAACAACCCACAATCTAATCGACAACAATACAAAATATACCATCTGTTAACAGATTGCGTCGGGAGCAACAGGTTTTGGATCGCTGCCTCGGGTTTGTGCCTCTACATAAGTACAGATAAAAAGTCTCAAGTCGATGCTATGGCCACATGCGGAAGGATGTGCGGGCGCCTGATTGTCATTAAGAACGCGGCCATGCTCCAGGAGCTTCATGGGCATCTCATTAGTAAGTATTACACAACTCATAATACTAAATACGATGGTCTGGTGGGGTGCGAGCAGATCTGTCAAAACCTCGTACGAATAGGTTCATGGCTATCCAGAATGATTATAACAAGAGCTTAAAGGTGGATTATCTCTTTGTATACATGTATTATATAGTTACCGGGGTATAAAGGTGGATTATCTCTTTGTAAACATGTATTATATAGTTACCGGGGTATAACGGTGGATTATCTATTTGTATACATGTATTATATAGTTACCGGGGTATAAAGGTGGATTATCTCTGTGCAATCATGTATTATATAGTTACCGGGGTATAAAGGTGGATTATCTCTTTGTATACATGTATTATATAGTTACCGGGGTATAAAGGTGGATTATCTCTTTGTAAACATGTATTATATAGTTGCCGGGGTATAAAATATTATATATAAATCGAAGACTCCTGTCCGGAAATACTTCTATCGATTAATATTGATTTTATTTCGAATATTTTCTGGTCTGAAAAGGTGTGGTTGTTTAGCTAACAAACAATAGTGGTTACTGTTAAAGACATATTATGTACTTGTTAGGGTGCGTGAAACTTAAAAGTTAGTAATCTGGCGCTATGCCAACTGGAGGAATATAACATTCTACTAACATCGCCGAAAATGTTAAGCAAATCGACCATCCCACTACATAGAAAACATCGTTTGAAGAACGCTAAATTGTAAATATTTACTAATTGATTCGGGACGCATCTATCGGCGATAAACTAACGAAAACGGTTTCGCAATCGAAAGTCACTGCATTTAATTAACATATAAGACTGACTGTGCTTTGTTTATTTGGATATTATAATTCTAAAAATTACTAAATTGAACAAGATTATTCTCAATTTCTATGTGATCACCATACCGGGGTGTTTCACATCACTTTAACAGTTAGTAGTGCATGTTTGTCACAAATAAACGTTAATTAGACTCATTATCGGTTATAACTATGGAATAAAACAATACAGTCAATCAATCTGGGACATTTGACATTCGGTACGTAACTAAAGGAAGAGCCTAATTCTCTCTATCGCTATATGGCATTGCCGGAATGGTCTGTTCTAAAAATAGACACATAATGTGTCCCAATTAATCATCTCATTTCATAAAAAAATATTCGAAATAAAATCAATATTAATTGATAGAAGCGTTTCGGGACAGGGGTCTTCATGTCATATTTATTATTTTATAATATAATTATAATATAATATAATTATTATTTCAAATTTGTTATTAAAAGAGATAATCCATCTTTAATTGACGTTTACATGTAGTATAAGTGTATCACGCGGAATGCAGCGTGTAGTACTGTACATAATCTTAAGAAACATGCACGAAATTGAGTAATGTTCGTGTATATTTGACCAGTTGGGGTGTAAGATTGTTCTATTTTAGGTTTGGCACGCCAGCACGCTACCATTCGTTACGCTATATACAGACGGGCCACAGGTGACCCAGATTAAGTTTGAATGGAATTCTGACAAGTTTATTAGCTAGATTAACACAGCGTTATATCAGAACCGTTCATTTTTATTCAACTTTGTTGAAACTGAATCATTTGGTCGAGAATATAAATATCGTATTGATATAATGCAGAGTCAGGTCAAGTGTTACCCGGGTATACTGTGACGCTCTATAAGTGTTACCCGGGTATAATGTGACACTCTATAAGTGTTACCCGGGTATAATGGGCCCCCCATAAGTGTTACCCGGGTATAATGTGCCACTCTATAAGTGTTACCCGGGTATAATGTGACACTCTATAAGTGTTACCCGGGTATAATGTGACACTCTATAAGTGTTACCCGGGTATAATGGGCCCCCCATAAGTGTTACCCGGGCATAATGTGACACTCTATAAGTGTTACCCGGGTATACTGTGACGCTCTATGGTTACAATTAAACATCTATACATTTGTATTTCATCTCACCAGGGTTAAGGGTGACGTTTAATTAATTTATTGCCTATAGCCACTATCCACGCAGTTAGGCACAAGTGCGAATGGTAACTAATATGATTATACATGTACGTGGTAGTCTGCGAGTTTTATGAAGTTCACTGACGAGCAATTACACGTGACATAATATGTTGACTATAGAACTCACGGGCATTCATATAGATTCAGTGTTTGGTGAACGTTCCTTGATGTATATGGGTTCAACGATGCAAGCTCATTCCTACACTACTGACAAATTGTTCCCTGGGACATCTAGTTTTCTATCTACTAGACAAGACTGTTTTCTTTTATCAGAACTATCATGGGTGAGGTATTCTCAGCGTTTGATATTTTAAAATTGACAATTGGGTGACCTAACTCTAATCATGGGTGAGGTATTATTCTCAGCGTTTGATATTTTAAATTTGACAATTGGGTGACCTAACTCTAATGTTATTGACCAACGTACATGTGCATCTTCTCTGAGATGTAACTTAAACTGTTTATCAAACTTGTAACATGCAATATCGATACCCAATGCTTAACTCAATTTTAATTTTCATTCAATTTAAATTTATCTTTATCTTGAAATAGGAAATTGAGTCTCCTTATTTTTCACTATAACTTTTATCGCTGTGGACATTTTGTCCTATTTCGGAATCATGTTGATTCCAATATGTTGCTAACTTTTACGATCACAATTTATATCACAGGGAACTGTTCTCTTCTCAGTGTTTGGTGGTCTAAGCACACGGTTAACATTGACAATTGGGATAGACATGCCTCTAGTCACGTGGTAAGAGGGTTTCTGTCGGGGAGGATCCACCTTGGAATTTCCAATGAACCAGGTCGAAATGATCAAGTCAGATGAATTCAATTTGTATCCCCTTCATGAAGCATTCCATCTGTTGAAAATGTCTAACCTAACACAAATCAAGTGATTGTAAATTACAGTACATCTTTTCGGTCAAAAAAATACCGAAAGTACGAACATATTTAATTTTTCGTCTAAAAACTAACATTTTCACTATACTAGTTGAAATATCAAATTATCAGGACAAATTCAACCTACTTCTGGCCTGGGAGTTCCAACAGTTACTATAATGTTGTGTAAAATACGGAATGCTGAAACTACTGAACATGTTGGCCAAAGTTAAGGGTGGGAGTGAGATATACAAATTCCCCTGTCTCAACGTCCCTGACGACATCTGAACCTCCATGCATATATTATCTAATTTGTTATTTAAACTTTATCTCAAACTTGAAACACGTAACATAAATATCAGGGACGTGGCTAGAGGGTCTCAGTTGGGGAGATTTACACCATGGGAATCCCAACTGCAACCCCCATTTGAATAATACCAAACTCACAAGTTTTGCGGAATTTACATTTCCGGTTGGTAGCCTATTCTGAATGGCTCTTGTGGCCAATATAGCCAGATTGAGAACCATGGTTCTACCCAGTATTAGAACAATTATAGATTTGAAACTGGAAATTGCATAAAACCTAACATATTGTGGTCTAACTCCAGGCAAATTCATATGGCCATGGTTTGGCACGGCTTGAGCACAATTTGAAATCTGAACTCAAGCTTTCCTATAGCGTTGGAAACTTCCAACCTGACACCACTCTGAGGTTAGAAATGTCCAACTGATGGCCATCTCAGTCCACAATTTTGACCAAAAGTAGGAAAATATGCAAATGTTGGTTTAAAAACAACATATTCCCCTCTAATAAATTGTTGGAAAATCAAACTCCAAGAAAAAAATTCAACCTATTTTGTTGGTCAGGTATAAAATTGCCAACTGTTGAACAATTTTACCAAAGTTGGGGGATAACTGATAAATATTTAGAATTATCTTGGACATCGAATTTGATTGCTAGAAACTTCAACTCGTAGTGGAACTTTTATTCTTTTGTCATTGGCCTAGAACGAGAAATTGTATTATGATATTCACATTGAGAGGAAAACAAATATGGTTTAAAACGCAATGACAACGACATCTGAAACGCGTCATGTTATAGTCCGTATTAAATTTGACGGCTAGTCCTGCCTAACTCATGGTCGGGGTCTGTATTTGTAGATATTTCAGCGCAGTAACCAATTATGGTTGTAGACGCACTAGTCCAGGCGCTACTACGGCCGAGTAACTTTATAACCGTTCTTTAACGTGTACACGGATCAGCCATTAATGTCCACAACCGATCGGACAGCGTACTGCACCCACGACAACATACCTGGACACATTTTGTAATGTAGGACGTCGGCATTTTGCATTCGGATCTTTATTCAGTTATCTCGAATGAGGCTTTTCAGCCTGACAAACTTGGTGACCGAGTCTGAATACCCTGACCAGGTTGCGATCCCCGGTCTGCTAACACGACATACCAGTAAGCTTCATCTCGGCTGCCGACCACCGATAGAGTTTATCAACGGAATAACGCAATATAGGTCCGCTTGCTGGCCCTTAAATGTACGACGTTTAACGTAGTCTCGTATAAGCCCGTCTTGTCTATATCTCATCAAATGCACATTCCGTGAATGAAACAGTGTGTGCTACTCCCGGTTTTACGTCACCCAGTTAGCGTCGCCTACAACAATGTTGAATATTTTTTAACCAAAGATGGGGGAGAGGTGAATCACCCCCAAAAACCCTTGTCACCACGTCCCTGGTTGTTCCAATTAAAACATCATCCAGTTAAAGTTGTCTCCGTTTTTTTCTTGTGTTGTTCATAGTTACCGGCTAGCTGGAAGTGATACCGGCCGCTCCTTTAGAATGTTATAGTTTGAAGTGATACCGGCCGCTCGTTTAGAATGTTATAGTTTGAAGTGATACCGCCCGCTCGTTTAGAATGTTATAGTTTGAAGTGATACCGGCCGCTCGTTTAGAATGTTATAGTTTGAAGTGATACCGGCCGCTCGTTTAGACCCATGCAGTGTGCTGCCCCTGATACGACCTCATTCAGTTAATGTCACATTATGTTCTTTATTACAGCCTATTATTACCGTATAGATGGGAGTGAGACCCATGCAGTGTGCTGCCCCTGATACGACCTCATTCAGTTAATGTCACATTATATTCTCTATTACAGACACAGGTTACTGGATAGACGGGAGTGAGACCCATGCAGTGTGCTGCCCCTGATACGACCTCATTCAGTTAACGTCGCATTATATTCTCCATTACAGCCCATACATGGTACTGGATAGATGGGAGCGACGCGGTGCACGAGGGGAGCTGGGTCAATACGGACGGCAGCTCGATGTGGACCAATAAATGGCACCCCGGGTGGGGGAATAGCGGGACCTCAAATAACTGTGCGGAGCTGCATGGTACTCTGTACGACTATGCCGATATCCCATGTACAAACACCAGGCGGTATATCTGCGAAATCATTACCGGATAGCCTACATATCCGGTATGGTGTCCCAATATGTATATGTGCTCTCCGTATTATCAACCACCCACCTGCGTCCACAGGTATTAGTTCTACATATGTATAAATATAAATCAGACATCTTCAACAGGTCTGGGTAAACCATTAATCGATCTATAATAGCACGGTTGGGCTAAAATAGACCGATCGGTCTTTCACAGCCAGCATGCATGTGGGGTAAGGGGGGGGGGGGGGCAAACCTTTACGATGAATCACAAAACAACTTGCGAGAAATCACAAACACCTTTGCCAAAACTTGCAAACCTTTACGATAAATCTCAAACATCTTTACGATAACTCTCAGTCTGCGTACTGGGTGATTATATTTTGCGATTTATCGCAAAGATGTTTGAGATTTGTCGCAAATGTTTTTGGCGCTAATGGGCTTCTGTAAACATTATAAATCAGACATTTCCCTGACCTGTTGCCTGCACGTGGAGTAAAATTTGTCTCAAATAATCGTCCAAATTTCTTAATTTGTGTGAACATTATAAATCAGACAGTTTGAGTGAACAACCTATCAATCTATAATTGCCCGGTCGGGCTAAAATAGACCGATCAGTCATTCACAGCCAGATGCCTGTGTGATGGGGGAGCAAACCTTTGCGATAAATCGCAAAACTTTGCAAAAAATCGCAAAACTATGCAAAAAATCACAAACACCTTTGCGATAACACGCAAACCTTTACGATAAATCTCAAACATTTTTACGATAACTCTCAGACTGCATACTGGGTGATTATATTTTGCGATTTATCACAAAGATTTTTGAGATTTGTCGCTTTTTTTTTTGGCGCTAATAGGCTTCAGTAAACTTTATAAATCAGACATTTCCCTGACCTGTTGCCTGCACAACCTATCAATCTATAATTGCAGTCGGGCTAAAATAGACCGATCGGTCATTCACAGCCAGCATGCATGTGTGATGAGGGGAGCAAATCTTTGCGATAAATTACAAAACGACTTTGCGAAAAATCACAAACACCTTTGCGAGAACTCACAAACCTTTGCGATAAATCTCAAGCATCTTTACGATAACTCTAAAACAACTTGGTGATTATACTTAACAATTAATCGCAAGCATGTTTGAGATTTATCACAAAAGTTTGTGATTTATTGAAGATTACCTTTTATGGCTATATATCGGGTTAACAACAAAGGGAACTATACAACAAACTTACGGAGAGATTACATATGAATTATGATTTATTATGGTATTATATATATTCTGACTGAGTTTTGTTGTATTATTTTGTACAATAAATTTGACAGTTATAAAGTGAATTGATATAAAAGATGGATGAAGCTGCAATTTTCTGAGTCCAATAAGGCTAAAAATTCGCATATTGATGTCGGGGGGGGGGGGTGGTGATTTTCCGAATTTTGGGACCCACCCACCCTTAATTCCATTTAATTTTTATCCATCCAATTGTTCACCCTAAACCACGAAAGCAACAAATTACGGAGGCAGCCGTGATGTATTTTTATTTCCAACCCTTCTAGAATGATAACTGCAACAATTTAGAACATTGAATTAGCATTTTCACTGGATTTGATCATCTGGAAAAAAGGCAATAACATATATTGGAACCCACAGCTAGTTGAAGCTTATATTTGTTATGTGGTTATCCTAGTATTTGTTATATGGTTATCCTAGTATTTGTTATGTTGTTATCCTAGTATTTGTTATGTGGTTATCCTAGTATTTGAAAATGGGTCTGCAGATATATATACAGGAATTAATGTAACTGTGACACTACCACTTGGTTTCATAAGAAAGTATGTCGAATGTTTAAAGTGTAATGTCAGAAACTTTTTATTTTGAGGAAGACTGAGCGTGGTGATGTTCAATTGTTTCAGTCAAGATCTTAAAAAAAATGACCTTGTGTTTACATTCCTATAACCCTGCACTCAATACCATTGAATAACGTGTATGCATTTGTAATATGATATGCTGATTGATAATAAAAAGTGAATAAGTTCCTTTAATAATTTATTTATTAATTTATTTACCGTATCCCTAAAATGCGAGGGGGTTTACGTTGAAATACCCTAGCATTATATGGTAGCTATTGTATATTGTATGTCGGGAGGAATATCCCTGAAAATATTACTGGATGAGCCATTCCTCAAAGATGGATTATCTCATCCAAAAAAAGTGTTATATCCATGTAGAAGCCGGGGTATAAATGAATAGATATGAATCGAGGAATGAATGTCAGGAAACGCTTTTATCAATTAATATTACTTTTATCGAGAATAGTTTTTGCATGATAATTTCATATGTAACGACCAATAGTGGTTAATACTGTTTACAGTCTTACATAGACCATTAATATTAGTGTGCGATTTTGTCATAAATAAATGCTAAATACATGTATATTAATTATCGCTTATATTAACTATGACATATACACCGGAATGGTCTGTTCTAAGAACATTAAAAAAAATTGTCCCAATTTATTAGTGTATGAGAAAATATTCAAAATAAAATCAATATTAGTTGATAGAAGCGTTTCCAGACATGAATCTTCATATTTGTCCTAGGGACCCTGAGAAATATATAGAAAACTGATTACTAGCATAGTAAGAGATAATCCATCTTTAAGAAATGTACAGGGTGGGGGGAGGTGATAAAATACCATGGTAAACATACTGCATGGTAAAGATGCATGTTCTGTGCACGGTTCCGTTCATATTCTGGCACCATGTGGTTTTCTATGACGAAATGAATGCCCACAACAACATACCGTGCAAACTTGCCAGCGTATGAACGTAGCCTTATTGCAACATTTCAATGGAATAACAAGGCGATTACGCAACTTACGCGCAAAATGTCACTATATGTGTATAATTCAGTTTAAGGGTCGGGAAAGCCAAATAAATATATGCCGGTAGATTGGGTAGTCAGAAAGTTAGGATAACAACGTCACTCAGTAATCAATATGGGAGTAATCACTAAAATGATATGCAGTGGGAGTAACCAAATACATTTTATAGGCGTGAATTAACATTGAATGTGTGGCTACTGCATGGTACATGGAAATAAAATGTTACTTGTTATCGGCACGTACTTCTAGGAATGGTGGTAATAGGAGGGGTTTAAAACATGATGTGCTAAATCAATCCTGACACAAATTCACCATTGTTAAATTTGTTGTAATGTTCAGTTACTCTACCTTTAAAGCAACTAGTACCATTGAGGCCTCAAATAAAACTAAGTTATCGCATTGACAATACAAATAGAAAGATAGATATTTGATATATACCCAACTGACAGGCAATTATTTTAAGCTTGGTCATTTATAAACGGACAATCCGTTCCAAGATTTACCATTTATAAGTGAGCAATCCCGTAACGCTGGCATGCGAGGTCTGATTGTCCACTTAGAAAGACCTATTAAAGGGATACTGTACCCAAATGTTGTTGTTGGTTTCTTTAGTCTCTGAGTTGTAGTATAGGGTAACCAGATTTCCATTATTTTAAAGTCTGTTGAGTACGAAGTAATGTTACGGATGGCAGATTATCCGGAATGCGAAAATACCAGTTGTCGTTGTCGAGTAATAGTTGGACAGTTTTCAAGCAAATGTATCAAATAAATGTTATATTATATCACTGAAAAACTTTACCGTGTCAAATGACACGATAAGTTGTCCATAGAAAGCGCGTCGAATGACACAGTAAACGTGTCATGCGACACAGCTAACGTGTCGCCCAATCGTGTCAGGTGACACACAAAACGCGTCACAGAGTTTGTCCATAGAAAGCGCGTCAGGCGTGTAAAACGACACGTTTGGGCGACACGGGTCCATGTCTTGCGACACAGCAAATGTGTCATGCGACACAGCTAACGTGTCGCCCAATCGTGTCAGGTGACACACTAAACGCGTCACAGAGTTTGTCCATAGAAAGCGCGTCAGGCGTGTAAAACGACACGTTTGGGGGCGACACAGGTCCATGTCATCTGACACATTTGGTGTGTCGAAGAATGGATGGGGAACCCAGCTGGGTGGTGGTGGGGGTGGCGGGGGGGGGGGGGGTAATTGGCTGGGTACCCAGAATGTTCCATCAATGGTTTTCAGTACAATGCGATAAGTTTCTATCTAAATTATTTTATTCAGAATAAGAATTCAACTTTAAACATAACAACATGGTATATATAGGCACTGCGATTTATATACATGTAGATAAATAGAGTATTCACTTGATTGAAGTGGTGTAGTAAAATAATTCATTGCGCTCAAGTTTTTTACCACATAATTCATTTGAGGCAAGGACTATTTTGTAAAACACTTAAGTGCAATGTATTATTTCACGCCACTAGTTTAATCATGTGATTATTCTGTTTATTATATTCCACTATAAACCTCTGCCAGAAATCTAAACAATACCGCCACTCTACCAATGACAGATAAATTCTGATAGCGCAAGTGTCATAATTCACAATGAAATTATCGTTTATAAAATTATCGTTTATAATCACAAGAGAAATTATATAAACATTAATACAAAAGTGTAACCAGTAACTACTCGTCAGTGAGTATTCAGTTATCAAAGGGTTAAGGTATTTTTAGTTCGACTGAACGGGGAATACATTTCTTTTAAATTATCTAAATGATGTTGACTAACAAATATGAACTGGAAGATTTGCCATACTTAACATTTCAAGTGGCATAGCCAAGACAATTTAATCGGAGAGAATTTAAAAGAGACAGTTCAGAAAATATTCGGCTAGATGGCCTATAATGAATAGCACAGATGAAAACGCATACAAAGGAAAGTACAGCTGTAGCACTGTGTAGTGGAATTGCTTAAAATGTGCCAAAAACAAAATAAATAGTAATCATCTTAAGAGTTTTACCAGCTTTATCAGGTGAGATTCACATTACTCAAGTTTAATTCCATTTGGATGTCAATTTCAGATGAGAAAGGAAATTCAGCAGTAACAACCAACTATTTACATGGACCATGTGGTTAAAAAAACTACCAATTTGAATGTTGACAAAAGTTCTAAATCATATTTTGAAATCTAGCGATCATGGGGTGTGTACCATCACAAAAAGTGAGAAAAAAATACTGTGCACCAAATATAACGTCATATGCATCCCTCAAGGGATTATGCACTTGCAGACGTATCAAACATTATTGTATCCTCTCAATCATTTTAACCATTTCATGTTGGGAGCTGTGCTCGTGCAGCATTAAACACCCTGTGCCAGTGCATTCTCTTATACATGCGAGTCTCCCATGCAGACATCACAGATGAAACAGCCTCAAGCATTCTACATGAATTACCATCCTTCAGTTGTGTAGGAGTGATCATATAATAAGTGCAACAAATAGCCTCAGTCAGTTTGCTGAATTTATTGCAAATGAAGAAATGGGAAACGATTAACTACTCATCAATGAGTACCGATATTCAGTTATTAAAGGCTTAAGGGATTTTTAGTATCGCTAAAATGGGAATACATCTACCGGTCTGAGCGTGATAGATTAAATAATCTTGGCTTTGAATGGCTATTAAAGTGGGGTGCATCTTCTATGGTAGCCTATATTGGTTACGGAACATCATTCAGAGAATATAAATTTTCCATTTGAATCAGATAATCCATAGCAGTGACAAAACAGTATAGTACCGGTACATGTACATGTATGCTCAATTCACCATGCGGACAGTCATTGTTTCCTGCCTCTCGCTATATCGTCCATGTCATCTTTTGGATCGTTCTTCTGAATACTCTGGGTAATGTTCATCAGTGCACGAATAGCATCACAGTACTGTGTTTGTTGGTGTGCTGAAAAGGAGACCATTTAAAGACATATTATGAACTTGCTCAGGAACCTGCAACTAATAGGTTAGTACTCGCTATGCCGAATGTGGGAATGTAGCATTCTACTAACATCGCCGAAAATCTCAAAGAAATGAACCATAATACCACATACATCTCTGTATCACCGTCTGAACTACGCTTCATTGTAAATTTTAACATCTCAGTTCGGGACGCAACAATCTGTAACAAACTAACGCAAATGATTTTGGGACCTGTAACATGTATGGGCGTCCAAACTCCAGGTGCCCAAAAAAACAGTTGGAAATAAAAACAAATACTCAAATAATTTGTTTTTTTTTACCATTACTACTTAAAAACAAACACAACTGATACTAAATCATCAAATAAAGCAATAAATTGTCATTGTATGGCATTACAGGTACATAATTCCAGGGGGAGGTCACCCCTCTCATACCTTCCCCCAACTTAGGGCTGTGGCCTTCGGATATAACTTTGGCATATAAAACAGGTGTCCCCAAATAATTATTGGAAACTACACTGCTCACATTCAATTATGCGATTTAATAGCTTGTGAAGTTATGTCATGTGAATAAATCATAAAATATCATTTACATCTAAATAGTTTATATATCTTCCCAATAAACATACGATCATGTGAGATTTGTGATAGTAAACTCAGAAATTTGTGCCCCCAGCCATTTTCCCCCGTCTGTCATACCACAGGACATATTCCATATGTATACAAGTACGAAGATGTTTATTTCTCAATTTTGTTGGGACAGTACTAAGAAATTTAAATAGTTGACAACTTTATTTGATTTCTAGCGAGAACACACACTCGGACCGATCTAACACAACTGAGGAAGTGATCAAACCCGACATCGCTAGAACACGTGCTTTGGAGTCCGCTGGTTACGTTGCTACGGTTAGGTTAAGAAAAATGACCGCCGATAATTTAATCATGTTATATTTCGAACTTTCGGCCGAGTCTTGAACAGCGGTCATTTAACTTCAACGGGAGTGTTTCCGTATACAGCAATTCATTTTTATCTAATATATTTTCCATGTTTTAAAGTTATTGCGGTTGATAGCATAGTAACTTAGGTAGAAAATGGATGCAAACGATTAGCAAATCTACTCTCTGTTTCTTCTATTGGCCGATACAACAAAAGTACCGTAGGTCCACTAGTGTTTCCACGACATTGAAAAACATTGACTGCATTTTCCCCTCCGTGGATACAGGACCCGTTCCCCAAAACCTAGCGGAAAGCATGCACTGTAGCTCAACTTGGAAAGGGAACAATTTCATGTGTTACAGTCAATGGAGTGATTAGGAATGTGGAAAGTTGAAAGGCTTAGTTATGCAAAGAGTAAAATCCATGATGGCCGCTGGCAGCCATTTTTTTTATGATGACCCCAAAAAGACTCGTTCCCATTTACTGTCATTGTTAACATCCATCACAAATTTCATGATCTGACAAAAGATACGACCTGTAGCCTAAGTGAAAGGATTTAGTCATGTAAAGAGTAAAATAGAAGATCGCTGCTGGCGGCCATGTTTTTTGGCCATATACATGTAATTGTTAACATCCATAACAAATCTCATTACAATCGGACCAAAGATACGACTTGTAGCCCGTGCCAAATGATTTAGTCATGTAAAGAGTAAAATCAAAGATGGCTGCTGGCGGCCATGTCTTTTGGTCGAATGGCTCCAAAAGGACTCGTTCCCATCTCCATGTCATTGTTAACAGCCATTACAAATCTCATAATGATCTGATAAAAGCTACGACCTGTAGCCAGCGCCAAAGGATTTAGTCATGCAAAGAGTAAAATCCAAGATGGCTGCTGGCCAATGTTTTTTGGCCGAATGACTCCAAAATGACTCGTTCCCATCTACATGTCAATATTAACATCCATGACAAATTTCATGATGATCAGACAAACAGCGCGCCAATGGATTTAATTATGAAATCCAAGATAGGCCGAATGACCCCAACATGACTCGTTCCCATCTACATGTCAATGTCAACATTCATCACAAATTTCATGAAGATCAGACCAAAGGTACGAACTGTAGCCCGCGCCAAAGGAAATTGTTGATGGACACACAGACACACGCACGACACCCCATGGCAATAGCTCAGACTTACAAAGTACAATGTAAGTTGAGCTAATGAAAGCTAAAATCGCATTTGTGTTTATTAAATTTTTGTTTATATTGAGAAGGGAGTGCCCATTTTGTGCAGCCTTATTCGTGTTCTTAGTCTCATTTTTTTTACAATTGGAAGCTCACACGATATGCACGATTAACATACCGGTACTTATTTAAAAACTTTTAGCTAGTATAAATCAACCATACGGTAGGGGCCTCTGTGCATATCAACAAACCACTGATATTTCTCCAATTTTAAGCATAAAACAGGTTATATGTTTGGTTAATACGAGTGTGTATATTGCCACATGCTAAATTTTACATGATATTTATCAGCGAAAGAAATGGGTTGAAATTTTGAAAAAAATTGTGGTCACAGGATGCCAAAATCTCGACATGATATTCATGCATTTCTTCTGTACATCTTCTCTGAGACTATCGTCCGCAGTTGTTGATGGCCTAAAAACTTGATATAGTAAATTATTATGTTTGAAAATTGAATAATCAAATAATGTTGAGTGCTATTGGGATACTTTGACTCAAAATTTATGTTTGAGACCCGAATTTGGCCGAATCGGATAGCTGATCTTAACTACCGGCACATTGTCATTGATATTGTATTATCAACTGAAAAATGGTATTTTGAATAAGAAATACTCACTATATATAACTGCACATGTATTTATACATGTACCGGATGAATAGCTCCCACAATCTGAAGTCTGTCTTGGAGTCAGGAGCTCTTTAATTTCAACTTTTCTTCAGCTGTCAGAAGAATTTTCTCAACTGGAACTCGTTTCTTTGACCGCCAACATACAATGTATATCTGCTACATTTACCAAAGGTGTTGCTACCTGTGAAAAAAATTGAACGTGATTGATTGGTGGTCATGAAAGTTATACTGTGTGACTCAAATTAGGCCTCTACCAAATTCGAGTCGGATCGGTAGAGCAGTTTTCGAGTCAATAACACACAATTGTCACACATACATGTACATATACTAGGGCTGCAATTATACACTTTGTCACGATATGATACACATCACGATGTATCCATGACCAACGTCAACGATATTATACATGCATTATCATGATATGTAAAAACCATGTTTTGCGAGGATTTTCTACCTAAATTGCTAAAAAAAACATAGTAAATACCGGTATGGGTTAATTTTGCTTTCAATATGCTAAAATTATGATATTTGTGTATCGAGATAGACTTCGCACAATACACCTAATAGGTACATTTTATATAGTAAACATGGGTTATTTTTGCTTTCAATGAGCTAAAATTGTGATATTTGTGTATCGTGATACACTTCACACAATACATGTAATAGGTACATTTTGTATCTTGTGAAAGTGTAAAGGCAATACATTGAAATCAAGATGAATCGTTGCTGCTCTAAATTACATACAGAAGTTCCAAAGGAAAACTAATGTGGTATGGTAGTATGGTACATTTTGTACTTCGTTTAATCGACAAAACCATGGTATGCAAACCAACAAACAAGTTTCTCTCCGTGCGCTGAGCGGGGTCGTTGTTAACTAGAGGTGGTGACAAAATGGCACTAAGGATACCCCCCCCCCCCCCGCTGTTCTCAAAACACTAAAATGTTAAACTTGTCAATACACATATAGTTAAAATAATAATTTCCATTGCCGGTGTACATGTACAACCCTAAATCCTAACACTAATCCTAAACCTAATCGGGTCATACCGGTATATTTCATCTGATATTGCGAGAATCCAAACATACTTTTTTAGCGAGAATCCATGGTAATTTGCGAGAATATTTACGAGAATCTAGATTTGGATTCTCGCCGATATATAAGCCCTGCTAATGAAGGAAAAATGTAGGAATAAAAACTGGGACAAATTTATGCATGTTGCAAAAATGTTGTTAAGTTGAAAAGGGGAAATAACTCAAAAGTTGTACAGATGTCATAATCGCAGGTGCACAGATTCCCTTGGTACTAAATATTTGTGCCAAGTTTCAGAAACATTGACCTAAAAATGTCGGAATAAAAGCTCAGACAAAAATATGCATGTTGCAAAAAAGTTTCTATGTTAAAAAAGGGAAATAACTCCACCAAAAAAAGTCTGACAGACATCATAATCGCAGGTGCACAGGTTCCCATGGTACTAAATATCTGTGTCAAAATTTTCTAAGTAAAAAAATGGGGATAACTCCTCCAAAAAAGTCTGACAGATGCCATAATCGCAGGTGCACAGATTCCCAAGGTGGTTGATAACTACATGTATGCCAAATTACATGGAAGACAATTGATAAAACGACTGAGAAATTTGTGTCCATGGACAGATTCCAGCTGATTCCAGTATACCCCCACAACTTCATTGCAGGAGGGATACAATTAATAGATTGGACTTTGAAGGCACGGACAGTGTTCATTGCAGAGATATTCATATTTGTTCAAATCGCCATCAACGGAAGGAATATTAAAATATATATTGTTTTGTTCATATGCCAAACATAATCAGCGTATAAATACCGGTAGTATATTGTCATCAAGATGTACGATGCTGTATGTAAACAATAACCTTCTCGTGTTACAGAAGTTTTGCTTCTGTTTACATAACACAGTGCAATTCTATTGGTTAATCACACACAAATTATATAAACACTCTTTATTGTTTCCATATCTGGAAAACAGTAACAAATAACGCTCTTTATGTTTACTACATGTATATCCGGATCTAAACAAAAGTCAGGTTCTTTTTTTGCTTTTGTTGACAATAACATACTGTTTATGCCATATTTCTGATTGGTATAAGAACAAACTCTGTCTATATTTTTTTGACAGAGCTGAATATTTTAACAGCATACCCCAGTACTCACCGCCAACACTGCACATATCTTTAAAGGTACTCAATCCGATCAGAGGGTCCTATATTACTCGTTCTTTGGCTTTGGGGGTAAAAAATATTTGATTCGAGTCGAGGAACCCACTCATCAGAGCTCAGAGTGATTAGATATCGATTTTTGAAATTAATTAATTTTCGGAGATCTTTCTCAAAAGAAACAAGATCACGTGATCAAAACGGACAAATTGCGGATGTAAGATGGATAACACTAAAATCAAGTGGTTATTATTGTTGATATGTTTGATATGATCGGATTGAGTACCTTTAATATAACAAGACGAACCTTGAATGTGGAACTATGTAAGAGTGAATATTAATGTTCTAAATCCCATGTTTCACCTTTAGTGGTAACGGAGTCGTACTTTATTAACACGCAAGTAGTGTAATTAAGTACGGGTAATTAGAAGTAACAAATCGTTTAGTTTCTATCGTATCGGCTAAAAGGGGTGAGCAGATTGCTGATGATGAATGCTCTCGTTAGCTGCCAATATAATGTGCATATTTGCCCCGTTACGTTTATACACTGTAGCATTGGCGGGCCAGAGTGTGTTGACATGTTAAGTGTTTGGTTCATTAATAACAGATCAGCAGGGATTTGTCGTGATAACGTATACGTGGAAATATGCTACCTAAACGGTTAAATGAACGGTTGATATAGTACACCACCGTGTATACTCGGTTTAAATAGGTATATTATATAGGGACGTGTGCTCAATTTTGGTGCGGACCGATGATAAAAACAAATCAGAGGTAAATGTCGGCGGGCGGGAGGGCCATTTTTTCAATAATTTTTAAAGAAATTGAACAGTTGCAGCAGCAGCAAAAAAAAGGGTGTTCAATTGGCAAATGATGAGGGGCGGCGTGACGTGTAACTAGGATTGAAATTAGATATGCAATTTGGAGATTATTGGATGAGGGATGTTATATTAATTATATTAAAGGGACGAGGGGGCTTAGTTGTCGAAAATATTCATATTTGTTCCAAACACCGTAAACAGAAAAATATTAAAACGCATACATTTTGGTTCAAATATACGATCACTATCGCGTAAACATCATGCTCACATAAAGACCTACTAAATTTTACCTAAACAAGAGTCTGATTGTGTTATAGAAGGCAGCACAATGCTACTGGCTAATCACACACAAATGGTATAAACGCTCTTTATTATTTCCAAATAAGGAATTGAGCAACAAAGAACGCTCTTTATGTTTACCATCATAATATAAAGAAACACCAAGAAAGTAACTTTTTATGCTTTGTTTACATAACAATCGTCAAATATACGACAATAACATACTGTTTATGAGATATTTCTCATTTGTATATTAACAAAGTATGTCTATATTTGAATATTATTTTCGTTTGTAGCTGTTTTTGGCAGGTGGAAATATGTTCACAGGATACCCACCAAGGCCTTCCGTACCTTTAACGTATACTGCAACTTTTTTTCTTGTCAATAGCAGAATACATAATGCTATTAAGAAGTGACACAAAACACAGAACATTTTTTTTAATTATAAGTATTGAGCAGTGAGCAATATTTGAGTCGAGGAAACCAGTAACGAAAGGCAATATTAACATGATTTCTGTCAGCGAATAATTGTTTACGTTCCAATGAATATTAAAATGTACTGAAAACAAACTGCTAATGGGTGCCAGACTTTCATAAACACAAATTATGTATTAATGGTGTAACGACATATTTCGTTCTTAATTGTCTAAAAAAATAGGGGATGGGGATGTTTGGATCTCTAGTTTAACGACATTTTTCGGTCTTTGTAGTTTAACGACATTTTTCGGTCTTTAATAGTTTAATGACATTTTTCGGTCTTTATAATATCTCAAGATATAGGGGGTATTTGGATCTCTAGTTTAACGACATTTTTCGGTCTTTATAGTTTAACGACATTCTCGGTCTTTAATATTTCAAGATATAGGGACTTTTAGTGGGTATTTGGATCTCTAGTTTAACGACATTTTTCGGTCTTTGATAGCAAAATGGAAGAAGTACATCTTTGGAAAGATGTGGTGGCCCTAAAAAGGAAAGTTGTTTGGTGATCTTGAAATGCAGTTTTTCTGAACAGTCTTCCTTGATTAAAGTGATGTGAAACACTCCGGCAGACAACGGGCAGAGTGATCAAATAGAAATTAAGAATAATCTTTCTCAAAGTAGTTATTTGTTACGAATATTAATCTAAATGGATGATACACAACGTCATTCTTATATATTAGTTAAATGCAATGACTCTCGATGGCGAAATAATTTTTGTTTAATTATAGCCGATAGTTGCGCCCCGAATCGAGATGTAAATATTTACAATTTGGAGTAGTTCAGACGATGTTCTCTATGAAGTGGTGTGGTAGATTTTTTTGGAAATTTTCAGTGATGTTAGTAGAATGATAACATTCCCCAGGTTGGCAAAGTGCCTGAGCACTAACTTATCAATTTCTGGCACCCGAAAAAGTCCATAACAAGTCCATAATATGTCTTTAAGCATATATATAAATCTCCGAAAACCAAAATTCTAAAGCATTAAACGATTTCTTGAAATGCAGTTTTTCTGAACAGTCTTCCTTCATTAAAGTGATATGAAACACTCCGGCAGACACCGGGCAGAGTGATCAAATAGAAATTAAGAATAATCTTTCTCAAAGTAGTTATTCGTTACGAATATTAATTCAAATGGATGATACACAACGTCATTCTTATATATTAGTTAAATGCAATGACTCTCGATGGCGAAATCATTTTTGTTTAATTATAGCCGATAGTTGCGCCCCGAATCGAGATGTTCTCTATGAAGTGGTGTGGTAGATTTTTTTGGAAATTTTCAGTGATGTTAGTAGAATGATAACATTCCCCAGGTTGGCAAAGTGCCTGAGCACTAACTTATCAATTTCTCGCACCCGAAAAAGTCCATAACAAGTCCATAATATGTCTTTAAGCATATATATAAATATCCGAAAACAAAAATTCTAAAGCATTAAATGATTTGCTATATTTCCAGGGCATATATTTCATCTGATTTTGCGAGAATCCATATATACTTTTTCACGAGAATCCAGGGTAATTTGAAAGAATATTTACGAGAATCTAGATTTGGATTCTCGCCGAAATATAAGCCCTGATTTCACTCTGAAGTGTGCCTAAATGGCATAAATTGTACCGTGGTTCCCATGTTCGCCAAAGTGGCATAAATTTATTTCAGGATAATACTAATTTTAGGCATTCATTTATATCACTGATATCAGGACAATAAATAGCCATTTCCATTGCATGGAACAAAGAGCGTTATTGTTTATCGGTGTTGTTTTTGGAAGTGGTGGTAGTTAAATTTTATACATTTCGACCCCCAATAAGTATTTCCGAACAAATGAATTATTAACAAGCGTGACATGACATCATTGACGAAGATAATTAACACCGATCTACAAGCAATTAAAGTCTTAAAATGAGCTAAAATTTAACATTTTCTTTTAAAAATTTACATTTTTATCTCTCGCGACATAATTGTCACCAATAAAAACAAATTTGATTCATCGTGGAAGTTAGTCGGAGACTATAAATAATGTCACCATTCAACTGAATGTTGTTGAGCATATTTCAACCAATTTTGGAAGTTTAAATGAATATTTTCTTCACACGCAAAGTAAAATTGACAAATTTCAGGATTTTAGCCTGCTTCGTTGGGACCAAAATTTGTTGTGCACACTCAAGAAACGTCTACCGACACTCGCTAGGCCAAATTATGCCATGATCATGCTATAAACTAGCTTGAAATTGGCAAAACAATGAATTTTTTTTGGTTGAAAAAATTTACATGGGAATCTCCATAGAGAACGATTATTTTTCGATAAAAACGAAAATAATGCGAAATGAAAGTCGGCACTCGTCAGAATGGTGCAGAATAACATACGAGTCTTGTTATATGCGAAAATTTGACCTCATTCCATAAATTAGTCTCGTAATTAAGGAATCAATCAGTCAATGGCGCTCGGACATGTGGAATTCCGTCGCACTGTTAGTGTTACTGTAGATGGCAGACGCAATTTTGAAATGTAAACACGCATCAAACACGCATCAAATTTACCTTTTGTGAGAATAACAAAAGCGCAACCTTGATCAAAGTAATACAATACACAACAACACATAGAATAACACTGATATAAACACGGTATAAGTGAGAATAAGACGCGTATTCAGACGTGGAATTTGACAACATTTCGTCGTTTTATCTGTTTTGCGCACGTCACTTTCCATATTTGGAATTTCCATATATGGGATTTGTGTTAACCTCAATACCGATCAAGTTATCTTAGCATAAACATAAAATATATTGTAATTTATGCAACTACGACCCTTGTAACCCTGATAACTAATAAAATATACCGGCCAATTCATTTTAAGATCGTTATTTCACTTTGCTTTAGGCATAAATACACTCTTAAACGCACATAAACGACCCATTGGCGTTAAATTAAATATACTCGGTATTTATTAATATTAGTTTTTTATTGCTCAGTATAGAGTTAGACCCTTGACACCTGTCAATATATTTGGGCTGAATTCATATGATGCGGTATTATTCCTCGAAATAAACAACAAACCCGTCGTTACTTCGAAATGTCGTTTGGGCTAACATTTACACAAATCCTCCGTGTGTTCTCCTCAATTGACACGCAGGTTCTCAGTCGACACACAGGTTATCCCAGAAACTGGTGTGAAATAAACAGCCATGGTTTGGCTGAAATGAAGCGACATGCACATATATGGTGACCTCTGTGACATGCATAATGACAGCTGTCAGGGGATGAGTCCCAAATATATGGTTGTTTGTTTTTCATATGCCATAATGGTAACAGATTCACTGGCATGATGGTGAGCAAAATGTTTTTATTTTCAAAACTAAATAAAAACCTAAACATGTAGATCAACATGTTTACTTAAAATTGAGCCCATAAAGACAGACATCACCAGGATGTGCATGTTGTCCAATACCTGTATGGCTGTATATCATGTACCGTAACACGTCCAGACATGACCAGAGGCGGTCATGTCTGAGGCGGACTAGTCCCATATACTCATTAAGTCATTGTAAAGTCACTAGTCAGTGAGTGGTTTGCGTTTAGACCCATTATCAACATAATTTTGTACAAGATCATGTGTGCCACGCTTTGGCCAATCCACTATCCATGAATTATTTTGATTACGTCTTGTACACGGAAATTCATAATTTAATTTATGGCTCCAGTCACAAATTAAATTTATATAAAATTATTAACTTTGATTTTAAGATAACCTATTTTTTTTTAGTTTTAGATAATTAAAAACTGTTTATTTCACCGTAATTTAGCAGGCTCCTCTCAGAGTAAACGCAATAAAGAGCGTTCATTGTCACTCTTTTTCAGACGTGGCTGGATGTGGCATGAATAAATACATGTTATCGCTGCAGTGACTTGATCTGGGCGAAGTATCACGTCGAGTTGAAGAGTTCAGATCGCTGGATCCAACGAGCCGCCGCAGGCGTCGAGTTTGATCCAGCGATCTGACCTCTTCAACCAGACATGACGCGAAGCCCAGATCAATTCACTGCAGCGATAACAGGTTTATTACATGACATGCTTTTTATTTAAAAAGCACAATTAATTAAGAAATGAAACCACATGTAGGCCACTAGTAAGTTGCAACAAGAATAAAGAAGGAACTATTTTTGTATAATAAATCGTCCGGCTTTTACGGAAATACGCAGTATGCGAGACAGAAAAGGGTGGTATGACATCGGATCAAACTGTAGCTGATCCGATGGTCGGGAAATGATGGCTTTACTATAGTGGTATTGGGGAAAGAAAAACGATAGTCATATCATAAAGATCGTTTACCTGAAATATATAAAAATCCTAAAACAGAACTGTTCACACATGCTCTGGATTCAAACTGACTAAAACAACTTTATAATGATATTCGTTGTAATATCAGTTTTAAAATGACATTTGGTGAAATGCGATTGCTGGGTGGCAAGGGGACATTCGAATTGGATACTGGGTCTTTAACATCGCAATGTACTATATTTCGTCGACAAGTTTCAAATTCGAGCAGCGAAACTACAAGTGGATAGCTGGAGATGTGAGGCTGGTGTCATGATTACGAATCACACGATGGATCAAAACAAGTTCAACCGTTTGCACGACACTTAAACTTCCAGACAAGGCTGCAAATAGCGTGTCTGTCATTTGCAGAATGGGGTCCACAGAGGGTGAATTTAGTGATACTACATTTGTATCCCGCACAGCGGGCTAACGTCACCATATTCACCCCATGGATACCTCATTTTGCTTAGCCTCATCTTCTGGGAAGTATCTATAGTGACAAATTAACATTGTTTTTAGTTACATTTCCCTTCTAGGAAGTTTTTATATCCCCCAATTTGCAGAAGATAAAATTCATAATTGAAGTGCCCAATGGGTGAACATCGCCAACTTTAACTGGGGAACTTCAATCTTCTTAACCCGCACATCAAAGCTCAGAGTATTCAGATATCGATGTTTGATACGTATTATTTTTCACCATGCACCGAAAATTTTACGTGGCCCAGTAAACAGTCGACGATAAGACTTTCTCTGACCAAATTGCGGATGAAGATGGATAACTCTAAAATCAAGTGGCTTTTTTGGTTCAGATATTTGACCAACCGGCAAAATTTCGTTGAACAAAATGTTGAAAAATAACAGGATTTGGGCAATTCACTGTGGTTAGCAATATTTGTGGACAATTACTCGATTCTGATAACTGAAGCGGCATTTCAAAACAAATTGTTGTTGTTGGAATCTGATAATATGGGGACCATCGAATCGGATTGAGTACCTTTAAATGTATGGCATCATCGCTGTTCTGTGGTTCAATGGCGTCCATATTCATATGTGGATTTGCTCTGAATTCCACGCAGTTCGATTCGTTGCATTGTATTGAATATAAGTAATTGATTCAGACGTGCAGATGAATCATGAATACATTCGAAAATTCTTTCGCTGTCTTTACAGATGGAGTCCAAGTTATGCCGTTATCACAGGGGTGTGTAGTAAAAACGAGTAAAATATAAATTAAAAAATATATCAATTTAAAACGAGCGGGCCACTTTAAAAAGTGCATCGATAAACAATACATATTTAATGAGGGAGGTCACATTTCAGTAAATATTTATCGATAAAAAAAACCCCACTTTTTGTAAAAACAATTTCATGCATCGATAAATCTAATGCTAATCTCAACAAATAAATCGCACATTTGAGTCGAGATCGCCACTATATTCACCACTATATTCACCACTTTATTCACCACTATATTCACCACTACATTCACCACTATATTCACCACTATATTCACCACTACATTCACCACTATACATTCACCATTATATTCACCACTATATTCCCATAATATCAGCAATAATTTAAAATTAGATTTTGCATTAAAAATGAACTCAATGACCTATTGGCGAGTGCGCACTGAGTAAGTATACTGATCGTAATGAAAGATGACCAACAATAATTTATCTCCAAATATTTGTCTATAGCAATCATGGCTGTGGTGACACTAGCGTCACTTTAACACTCAGATGGTTAAGGTACGTTCGTACATGATAACAATCATCGCTGTGGTGACACTAGCGTCACTTTACTACTCAGATGGTTAAGGTACTTTCGTACATTATAAAAATCATGGCTGTGGTGACACTAGCGTCACTTTAACACTCAAATGGTTAAGGTACGTTCGTACATTATAACAATCATGGCTGTGGTGACACTAGCTTCACTTTAACATTCAAATGGTTAAGGTACGTTCGTACATTATAACAATCGTGGCTGTGGTGACACTAGCGTCACTTTAACACTCAGATGGTTACGGTACGTTCGTACATGATAACAATCATGGCTGTGGTGACACTAGCGTCACTTTAACACTCAGATGGTTAAGGTACGTTCGTACATGATAACAATCATGGCTGTGGTGACACTAGCGTCACTTTAATACTCAGATGGTTAAGGTACTTTCGTACATTATAAAAATCATGGCTGTGGTGACACTAGCGTCACTTTAATACTCAGATGGTTAAGGTACGTTCGTACATTATGACAATCATGGCTGTGGTGACACTAGCGTCACTTTAACATTCAAATGGTTAAGGTACGTTCGTACATTATAACAATCGTGGCTGTGGTGACACTAGCGTCACTTTAACACTCAGATGGTTAAGGTACGTTCGTACATTATAACAATCGTGGCTGTGGTGACACTAGCGTCACTTTAACACTCAGATGGTTAAGGTACGTTCGTACATGATAACAATCATGGCTGTGGTGACACTAGCGTCACTTTAACACTCAGATGGTTAAGGTACGTTCGTACATGATAACAATCATCGCTGTGGTGACACTAGCGTCACTTTAATACTCAGATGGTTAAGGTACGTTCGTACATTATGACAATCATGGCTGTGGTGACACTAGCGTCACATTAACACTCAAATGGTTAAGGTACGTTCGTACACTGGCACGTTTGCGCGGTATGGTTTGCAGGTATTTTGTCGTAGAATACGATATGGTGCCATAATATGAACGGATACAAGCGCATAAAGTGCATATGTGCCACAGCTAACTGCGTGCGAAGTAAAATATCTATAGTTCCACTAGTAACGATGCTACCGGAATTTGCCTGTAAATATCATGCAATTATCTCGCAAGAATAAATCATACAGGTATTTGAAGGCAAATACCAGTAGCGTGGGAAATAGTGTGGTTGAGATACATGTACGCCAAAATTGTGTGATTTGAACATGACAGTGACGTCGCTTGATTCAGGGATAGGGAGGGGGAGTAAGAAAAACTGATACAAAATATGTTTAGCGCCAATTTCCACCAAATCTATACAAGTTCTTCTCCGACGATAGAGGAATCAAATCGTGTGGGTTAAAGACGCCACATTTGGTGCCTACATTTTGGGAATGTCTGTATGTTCTAAATAACTCATAGATGGCACCAAATGCGTCTGACAGGGTAATTGTTTACGAGGAAGATAATGGTGTGGGCTAAAATTTTCGAAAGTGACGTTGTTGTTGTCAGGGGCAGAAAAGGGGAGGGGCAGCAAAATTTATGATATATAATTATTTGTCATCTCTCTGATATGGCGCCGTTCGTGTCAGGTGTGAACGGATGGGGGGGGGGGGGGCACCAAAGCTGATACAAATATGTTTGGCACTAATTTCCGCCAAATTCATACACGTTCTTCTCCAATAATACGAGGAATCAAATCACATAGGGTAAAAAGACGGCACATTTGGTGCATATAGGTCCATGAGAGAGGAACAGCAGCAATGGTAAGAATGTTTTAACCCTTTACCCAACAGAAGGGTCCTGTGCCAATGCATTCTCTTACATATGCGAGTCGACCATAGGTCGCCTCGCATATATAAGAGAATGCATTGGCTTAACACATTAAAAATTATAAAATTGTTAAAGAATGTAAGAACAAATGGTAAAAAGTGTTAAACAAAGATTTTTTTTTAGGCCAATGCATTCTCTTATATATGCGAGGCGACCTATGGTCGACTCGCATATATAAGAAAATGCATTGGCACAGGGCATAACTGTAACTATCACAATGTGGTCAAGGAGCCGGTTCCAATGATATCCATATTTGTATGGTTCTATTGAGACAGAACGAAGATATTTTAGGCGGTTGAAGCTTTATTTGGCCGGGTTTGGCCGGTTTGTTGGGTAAACGGTTAATCGCCGACATCCACTAAAGTTAGACATAGTGATCTCCATAACTCGTTTTAAGCAATTTTGGGCGTTCAAAGTTCACAACCTTGACAAATGGTGATTGAATTATGTCACTTGAACAATTATGTCTTCTCAATTGTCATTTCGGCCAATTTGGCCGGTTACTTCATGTGACTTTTTCATCTGACGTGTGTGTCGGAATAATGATATGGAGGATTTATGTAAATGTTAGCCTAAACTACATTTCCAAGTAACGATGGTTTTGTTGTTTATTTTGAGGAATAATACCGCGTCAGATGAATTCAGCCCAAATATGTTAACAGTTGTCGTGTAAAACATTCGGCAGTAAGTTAGCGTTATTTAGTATTTGTGGATGTCCTTCAACATGGGGAAAATAGACTACTGCGCTTGAACGAGCATGTGAATTGTCGTTTTTAATGTATAGCAACTTTATAATCAATAACAGAGGCATTCTCTGTCAAATAAGGTCGCTCTATTTACGATACCAATTGGGGAACTTTGTGAATTAAATTACGCGTAAACTTAACCTGCTGCAAATAGAAAAGGTGTCGGAATCGGTGTACTCGCCTCATGGCTAACTCGCCCCAATCGGCGAGTGCCAACTCGGAATAAAAGGCCAACTCGGAATAAAAGATGCATACGGGGTGTTATATGGCGTTTGGTCCGTTGTTTCTCAATGAATATTATTGAAATTTGGTGTATATGTCCGGGCTGGGACATGGAATACAACAACGTTTGAATTGTTTTTAAATTTACAAATTTGTTGATTTTATTCATTTTGTTTTCGTTCTGAAACACACTATAAAGTGTATATAATATAATAACGAACACGAGACATACATAATTTATAAACTATTAACAAAAGATATCAAATTCAATACATGACAAAGATGACTCAGTGGAGTTTATAAAGTGAACATAAAAACATTGAGGTAAGAATCTTTTTAAGGAATGCAACTTTATTTAATGATAATAAACACATAAATTAAAATAACAAACATGAGACATACATGATTTATAAACTGTTAACAAAAGATATCAAACTCAATACATGACAAAGATGACTCAGTGAAGTTTATAAAGTGAACATAAAAATATTAAGGTAAAAATCTTTGTAAGCATTACTAAACCGTTTAGCACAGTCCACTTCACTCATCCGATCATCACTAAACTTGATATTTATCTTGATATTGATCTATCAGATGAGAGCTATCAAATATTTTTTTTATTTTATAGGAAAAAATGGTCGCCAGCGGCCATATTACATTTACGTTATATGTTATCGCGTCATGTCGATATCTAGTATTAGTTAGAAATTTCACCTTTCCAGATTCATAATCCACAATGATCTTCTGGATAACCAGGGTGAGAGTAATCTAATTTTCCCGAATTTCGTTAAAAAACATTACCACAGGCAGCAATTTGGTATCTTACTGTTTGATCCTCTTTTGTGTGACTGAATTGTTTAGCAACTGTACAGTCATATCCCTCATCTGATAGTCACCACACTTTATATTGATCTTCGGGCTGACAACTAGATGGGATCTATCGAATGCTTTGAATTTTTTTGGAAAACATTGTCGCCAGCAGTCATCTTCTATTTTGGTTTTTATATACATGTATATCTCTTCATTCGGATAGTCAGTATTACGTAGGTACTTCAACTTTCCGCATTCCTGTCATCATTTGAAATATAAAAATTTACCTGATACCATGCACCCTTCAACATTTGTTTCGTCGTATCTATTTTAATGACCCGTATGGTAATATTGATACAGATATATTTGTCAAACATTTCTTTGTACAATATACAGGTATTTAGTTTGTAACTAAATCTAGAAATATATAATAGTAGCTGGTGGACCCTACTTCGTCCGGGATGTTCCCCTCTGATTTTCGGAGAATTGCGCGATTTAACCTTGAATTGACCATTTTAAAGGTGAACGTCATGTCGGGTCACGATTTGACCCGTCCAAAACACTCCCCGGACAAAAGTCACGACAAAAATACCCGTCGAAATCCGCCCGGCTTTACCCGATTTGACCTTGAATTGACAATTTTGAATGTCAAGATCAGGTCAGGGTCATAATTTGACCCACCCGAAACACTCCTGGGACAAAAGTAACAGTAGGTATTATATTTCGTTGAAATACTTCCGTTTTACCAGATTTGACCTTGAATTGATCTTTTTGAATGTCAAAGTCAGGTCGGGATCAAGATTTGACCCGTCCAAATAGTCCAGAAACATGCCTACATCAGCACGTTCGAGAACATGGTCCCACGTGAAATTGGACCCGTCCATATTGCTCCCGGGATCGAAGTAGTCCTACACACAATTTTTTAGTCGGATCGGTCAAGGTCCAGAAACATGCCTATGAGCGAGGTCAAGTTGACACGTTAAATACCAAATCCGAGTCGGATCAGTCGAGCAGTGTTAGAGTCTATAACACATACACACATGCATTCATGCATACACACATACATACAGACAGGTGTTCCAAAATGTATAATCGATAGCTACAACAATTCTATGGTAGATAGTTCACGGCCGACCTGATGCATGCATCTTAGTTTTCTTGTATTTATATGGGGACGGGAATCAAAGCATTCGTATAGTGAGCCGGCAAAACAGATACATGGAAGAAAGCATTAAATGTTTATTTGTCATTCTGTTTAAGAGATACATATATTATTGCAAAATAAGGAACCTTGGACCGTCAGAGTATAACGTTTTAGAATGGCTCATGTATTATAATAAAATTGGGTCTTTCCTGTTCAATACATTGTAAAAAAAAAGATACAATATGTCAAGAGAGATGGAAATTTATAGGCCTGTTCAAAAATAGTGGTCACAATGTGCAGTAAAATTTAGTTTCTTCTGAGATAAAACAAAATGTCAGTAGCACATGACTTTTCACGATTCTCCAATACTGGCATCTGTCAAGGGTACATCTGCCCGATACAGAGGTTTCTTTCATGTTTTAGAACTTAAAATATCGCTCAGTATCGGGTACACGTAGCTGATATATAGCAACATTTATTTGAAGCTGAGAATAATTAGTCAGTATAGCGCCATGAACAGAGGCGCACCTGTACATTTGTTTAAAACATCTGTATCTTCATGGATATATGATAACCAGTTGTCCTCAAAGTATTAGTCTAACCCACTAGATTTATTTATACATCTCTATGTAAAACATAATTGTCGTATTTTGAACTAATGTTCATGTTTTGATCCATTTAAACATATTTAAAACCAATCACAAAAAAACATCAATTCCAACCAAGTCGACTGTGGGACGAATTAGTCGCGATAAACAAAATGACAGTCACGGTGAGCCACTACTTACAATCCATGTATAAGAATGACGTTTTATGATGCAATTTTGATATACAATTTTGGGAATACGTGTAGTGTAACACTTTGAACAAAATTATTCTCTATTCCCGCCAAATGTCCACAACAAAGGGTTTCAGATCATTTTAACCTGGGCAACACCGGGTAACCCTGCTAGTCTCTTATATGTTCGAGTTCCCGATAGTGAGCCTCGCATGTATACTAAGAGAATACATTGGGCTAACAATATTAACATTGGCATTGTAAGCCATGCATTCTCTTATATATTGTAGGCAACCGATGGGAGACTCGAATATATATGAAAATGGACAGGCACATGATATTTAATGCTGCGCCAGCGCTACTCCCGCCATGATCTTTGTAAGCCAAGGCATTCTCTGGGAGACTCGCATATATAAGAGAATGCTCTGGTACAGGTTCTTTTATGTTGCACCAGCGCAGCTCCCATCATGAACCATATAAGCCAGTGTATTATCTTACATATGCGAGGCTAACCAATGGGAGACTCGCATACATAAGAGTATGCACTGGCACATGATCGTAATGCTGCACCAGCGCAGATCCCGATGTGAACCTTGTAAGCAGTGCAGTCTCTTATATATGCGAGGCTTCCTATATACGGGAAGGAGAAAGGCCAAAGAAACATTCAAGAAACGATTACTTTAAACATTTCAACAATGGCTGCACAGCATGGTGCATGCAAACGACAGGAATAGCCATCGTGATTATGGTCGATTTGAACAACAACTTCACCCATTTATTATTATCCATCCCTTAACTAACACCATTTCCGATTGGACAAAAGCCGCCACGTGATAGTCCTGGAAAAAGTCATATTAGACTCCCGAAAGTCATATTGGACTCCCGACTGTACAATATGACTTTTCACATTGGACTCCGTGACGTCACGAATTAACTCTATTGCGAAATGAATCGGTGAAATTGTGATGCGCGCGCAACATTGATGGATTTTAGCAGACGTTTCACTTCCGCATTAAGTTTTTTTCTCACTTCCGTGTTTACTTTTCCAAATCATGCTTTCTGATGATCAATATACGGTACCGGCTTTTATAGAGAATTAAGTGCCGACAAATACCAAAAATAACCACCAAAGTTTTATTTCCAAAATTTGGATAAACATACAGATGGATAATAAAAATGTCATTATACAATGTTGTGTACAGTATGAGTTTTTCTTGTACTCGTCCAGGTTGTGGTGAAAAGTCATATTGGACTCGACACTGGCGTGTCTCGTCCAATATGACTTTTCACCACAACCTGGACTCGTACAAGAAAAACACATACTGTACACAACATTGTATAATAACTTTATAATATTAGAATATTTTATTATCCATCCCATAACTAACACTGTTTCTGATATGGCAAAAGCCGCCACGTGATAATCCGGGAAAAAGTCATATTGGACTCCCGAATGTCATATTGGACTCCCAAGTGTGCAATATGACTTTTTATCGGGACTCTGTGACGTCATGAATTAACTCCATTGCGAAACGAATCGGTGAAATTGTGATGCAGACGTTTCACTTCCGCATTGGGTTTTTATCACTTCCGTGTGTACTTTTCCAAATCATGCTTTCTGATTATCAGAATACAGGCTGTTATAGAGAATTATGTGCAGACAAATACCAAAAATAACCACAAATGTTTTATTCCCACAATTCGGATAAACATACAGATGGATAATAAAAATGTCATTATACAATGTTGTGTACAGTATGAGTTTTTCTTGTACTCGTCCAGGTTGTGGTGAAAAGTCATATTGGACTCGACAATGCTTGTCTCGACAAATATGACTTTTCACCACAACCTGGACTCGTACAAGAAAATCACATACTGTACACAACATTGTACAATAACTTTATATTATATTATTATCCATCCCTTAACAACATGTAACACTATTTCTGATTGGGCAAAAGTCGTCACATGATAATCCGGGGAAAAGTCCTAATGGACTCACTGATTCATTTGGCAATAGAGTTACTTCGTGGCGTCACGAGTTCCGATAAAAAGGTCATATTGGACTCGATTGAGTCCAATGTGACTTGTTTTTATCGGGACTCCGTGACGTCACGACGTAGCTCTATTGCCAAATGAATCGGTGAAATTGTGATGCAAGCGCAATACTCTGGTGGATTTAGCAGACCTTAATTCACTTCCGCATTGAATTTTTTTTCACTTCCGCGTTTACTATTCCAAATCATGCTTTATGTGGTCAAATACAGGCTTTTATAGAGAATCAAGTGCCGACGATAATAACAATGTAACTATACAATGTTGTGTGCAGCTTGTGTTTTTCTTGTATTCGTCCAGGTTGTGGTGAAAACTCATATTGGACTCGACAATGCGTGTCTCGTCCGATATGACTTTTCACCACAACCTGGACTCGTACAAGAAAAACACATACAGTAATGCCATAATTAATCGACTCCTTAACCACAGCAGAATTATGGGTTACTTTTCAGGATTTAGTCGGAAATATGGCTTGTTGCCATTCATCGGAATGCTCTCCCGAGAGCTTTCAGATGAATGGCAACAAGCCATATTTCCGATATTGTACTGTACACAACATTGTATTTATAGTTTTATAACATATATTTTTGATTTTAATGACTATGTTATACGCATACGGGCTTTTTCTCGGTTCGTTCAGATTAGCCACACACCGTTAAAATGACAACTTTAGATCAAATAACGGTACTTTTTTCTTAACGACCTTATTTTACTCTACCAGTATCATAACAATTCAGCAGCATCCACCAAACATTATAACAAATAAGCAGGACCAATTAACCCGGTTTGTGAATGTCCCGCCGGATAACCAGAACAAAGCAGCACCATCGAATTAAAGTGATGTGAAACACTGCGAATAGGTACTTAACCCTTTACCCAACAGAAGGGCCCTGTGCCAATGCATTCTCTTATATATGCGAGTCGACCATAGGTCTCCTCGCATATATAAGAGAATGCATTGGCTTAACACATTAAAAATTATAAAATTGTTAAAGAATGTAAGAAAAAATGGTAAAAAGTGTTAAAAAAGATTTTTTTTTATGCCAATGCATTCTCTTATATATGCGAGGCGACCTATGATCGACTCGCATATATAAGAGAATGCATTGGCACAGGGGCATAACTGTAACTATCACAATGTGGTCAAGGAGCCGATTCCAATGATATCCATATTTGTATGGTTCTATTCAGACAGACCGAAGATATTTTAGGCTGTTGAAGCTTTATTTGGCCGGTTTTGGCCGGTTTGTTGGGTAAAGGGTTAATTGTCAGTATCTTTTGTGTATAATGTATTTTTGATATCTATATATACCATGATGAACGAGAATATTGAATTTGGTGGCCAAATAGAAATGGAGAATAATCTTTCTCAAAGTAACTATTTTGACAAATATATCCAAATTGGCGACACACATCATCATTCTTATGTATTAATTAAATGCAATGACTCTCGAAGGTGAAATCGTTTCGTCAGTTTATCGCAGATACATGTAGTTGCGTCCCGAAACGAGAAGTAAATATTTACAATTGAGGGTAGTTTTGACGATGATTTCTATTTTTACTAAAATGCTACATTCATCCAGCCTGAATGCCAACTTGTCAGTCTCTCATACCCGAACAAGTCCATAATATGTCTATAACATGTTTTCTGGGCTAAGGATACGTTCATACACTGGCACGTTTGCACGGTATGTTTTGCAGGCATTTCGTCGTGGAAAACGATATGGTGCCAGAATAGGAACGGAAACATGCATATAAAATGCATCTGTACCACGTGCGAAGTAAAATGTTCCAACTGTAGCGATGCTAACGAAATTTGCCTGTTAATAGAATGCAATTATCTTGTAACAATCAATCATACAGGTATTTGAAGGCATATACCAGTAGAACTGTTACAAGTGGACCTATATACAGAAATGTTAGTTTGCTTTGGTAAAGATGCATGTTATATCCACGTTTCCGTTCATATCTGGCAGCATGTGGTTTTCTGTGAAGAAATGCCTGAAAAACATACCGTGCACACTTGCCAGCGTATGAACGAATAAGTTTAGAGTCGTCTCGCCTTCCACATAACATAATGGTGTCACAATGATTTATTGGCAAAAACATCCACACGAGGACAGTTTGCTAATACAATTGATAACAGTATATTTACAAGAAAACCAATGTCAGAAATGGTAACGCACTCAAGATCATATACCCATGATTGTAATTATAGAATATAAAATATAAACACTCAAGATCCTATCATATATTGTTATAAGTGAAACGATGTTATACATATGAATTATCATGTTTGTGTGTAATTGTATTTTATGTTAATTTTATGTGATACAATTATTTGGGGAGACAGACCCTTTGTAAGTTGCAAAACTTGTGTCTCAATCCCATTGCGTTATTATCCTTCAAATTATTACAACAACTATATAAGGATTATCACTGAAGGTTTATCATGCATCTCACCAGAATTCACAAAGTACACATTTTATCGGAATCGCACCTCGGGTCCAGTTCGACTTTTAATTCGTCCCAAAAATTCCCATTTCTATAAATAAAACGACCATGGCCCATGTGTACCAAGAATCAGCGAAACATACACGCGGAGCGCGAAATAAACCGTTTGATAATAGCATAAACAATATATAAAAAAATACGATCTCGTGATGGAGTTTGGGACACTCATGTCAATACATGGGCGTGTCACCCCCCTCTTTTGTTACGCGGGTTTCAGGACATTTCCAGGCGGTACGCATGATTCACACCCCTCTGTTAACGATGCTCCGGATTCACACCCCTCTGTTAACGATGCTCCGGATTCACACTCATCTGTTAACTATGCTCCGGATTCACACCCCTCTGTTAACTGGTACGCAGGATTCGTACCCCTCTGTTAACTGGTACGCAGGATTCGTACCCATCTGTTAACTGGTACGCATGATTCATACCCCTCTGTTAACTGGTACGCAGGATTAATACGCCTCTGTTAACTGGTACGCAGGATTCATACGCCTCTGTTAACTGGTACGCAGGATTCATACCCCTCTCTTAACGATACTCCGAATTCACACCCCTCTGTTAACTGGTACGTATGATTATACCCCTCTGTTAACTGGTACGCAGGATTCATACCCCTCAGTTAACGATGGTCAGGATTCACACCCCTCTGTTAACTGGTACGCAGGATTCATAACCCTCTGTTAATTAACTGGTACGCAGAATTCATACCCTCTGTTAACTGGTATACGCAGGATTCATACCCCTCTGTTAACGGGTACGCGGGATTCATACTCCTCTGTTAACTGGTACGCAGGATTCATAGCCCTCCGTTAACGATGCTCAGGATTCAAACCCTCTGTTAACTGGTACTCGGGATTCATATTAAACCCATTTTACATGTATTCAGGACTCAACGACAAGGCTGGTACGCAGATTTTATAGCATCATTTGTTCAAAATTAGATAGTTTCTTAGCCAAAATGACATATTTTGATGTAATTCAGTACCATACACCATGATCTGTTAAAAGTATGACCATCAATGACATCAGAAAATGTGTGAAAATGATCATGTTAGTGTGCAATAACTGTAACTTGTAGTTTCTTGTTCGGTACGCATGATTCACCCCTCTATTTTATCTGGTATTCAGGATTCAGTGGGGTAGGGGTGACACCCTCACATTGCGACTTTGATCGGCTGGTTCTCAGTTAACAGTTAAACCGTCAATCTATATTCGTTTTGTTTTGCACCTACATTAAGTGTGTACATGTATATGTGTTATGTTCTCGTTCCTATGTTCTATTGTTTCTGTATGTTCGTGTTAAATTACATGTGTATATAATATCTTCATTTATGGAGGAATTAAAGAAAAATATATCTATATATATATTAAAACAGTTGGAAATATCAGACTGGATGACAGATGTTCGATGTCTTAATCCAATAACCGCTTTTTAGTGTGAAGTGCATACCAGCTATGTGGTTTTAAAGGTACACAAGTCACTCGCATTGGGCAATGTGCAACAAAATATATAATGTTGCAAAAACAGCATTACTATAAGAAAAAATGGACAAATAAATAATGCCTGATATTCATTATTGATAGTTCTTCAATAACGCAATTTCGCGTGTTGAAACAATTTTGTTATGTAAACAAAACTGTTGCAGCGATTTGCCAAGAAACACCGCTAATATAGTGTAGTAAGTTTAGATATTTTAGTATAAATATAATTTTCAGAATATTTTTCAATGCTTTGAACTTTTCCTATTCTTAGCGTTCAGTTTTGATTAAACTGTTCAATGTTTTGTTATACACATAATGAACATTTGGAAGTCAATTCTCTCCTACATGTACAGAGCTGTTGTCTAATATGCTTGTACACAACCTTTGATATAAATTTGAGTACATTTGCGGCCTCGTTCTGTGCATGATGAGGAACGTCGTAAATAGAGATGCAGTAGAACATCAAACAAGTTGATATAATTGAATACTTGTAGTCCGTTATCCATATATGCCAGGCAGTGGCAGGCAACATTTTTTGTCTATAGTTTTCATTTTGATTAACATAATGTGATATGATATATCCAGTTTTCAAATTTTCAAATTTTATTTTTGCAAAGAAACTTTTTATGATTCGCAGCAGGTAGTGGCAAATTTGTTTTAATTTATTCTGTTTAATTTATAGTTGATGGTATTATGTTCAATTGTTATGCTTGATTAAAATCGTCCTGTTAGAACTGGTCAAGCGATTTGTAAGTCAGTCACAGTCACTGGTGAAGTCTTGGATGCCACCATTTTTCGGGTCACAATCTGGAAAAGTGATGCATTCTATGCACCCAACAGATTGTCATGGGTTACCCACTCTTATGTAACATTATATATAGTAATAGTAGGGTTAACCGGCGTTGCCCGGGTTAAAGTGGTGTGAAACCCTCTGCATAATATGGATGTTTGGTGGGAATAGAGGATACTCAAAGTGTTACACGTATTCTCATAAATTGTATATCCAAATAGCATCACATGGAATATAAGTGGTGGCTCACCTTGCCGGATCGAAGCGATTGTCAATTTGTTTATCGTGATTAACCCGTCCCACCAATAAAAAAATATGTATTTAATTACAACTGCGTATACTTCAGACGTTACAACATGACACATGAACATCATAAACACAATATTTCGCAAAAATAAAAGACGACAATTGTGTTTTACATAGATATGTATCAATCAATCTTGTGGGTTAGCCTAAGATTTTGAGGACACCTGGTTATCATATCTCCATGAAAATACAGCTGTTTTAAAGAAATGTCCAGGTGCTCATCTGTTCATGGTGCTATATACTAATAATTACTATCAGTTTGAAAGAAATGTTGCTATGCATGCACGAATACCATCTAAATGTGCCCGACACAGAGCGATGTTTTGAGTTGTTTATGTTAGGCGATGAGTCTGTACTGACAAAATGAAAGAAACCCTCTGTATCGGGTAGATATAACCTTGTCAGATGTCAGTATTGGAGGATCCCGAAAAGTCATGACATTGTGCCACCGACTGCGTTTTCTCAGAAGAAGCTACATTTGACTGCACACTGTGAACACTATTGTTGAACTGACCTTCTATACATTTCCATATCTCTTGACAAATTGTTACTTTTTTTGTGGAAAGTATATTGAATGGGGCAGACTCAATTGTGTTATAATATAAACATGAGCCATTCTAATATGCAATCCTATGGTGGTTCAAGGTCCCTCAGTTTGCATGAATATACGTATCTCTTAAATAGAATGATAAATATACTTCTAATGCTTTCTTCTACGTATCTGTTTTGCTAGCTCATTATATGAATGCACTGATTCCCACCCCCACATGAATATGACAGTTGATAATATATAATTGTTCAAGTGACTTAATTCGGTCACCATTAAAATGTTGTCGATATTGTGAAGTTTGAACGCCAAAAACTCCCTAGAGCGACATGGAGCTGGCCTGGGAGATGACTATATATAACTTTGGTGGATATATCGGCGAATAGAACAATCTTATCGATGCTAATGCATTTACTCTCGCCATTGATGAATCGAACGACACAACATGTGAGTTAATTCATCGTAGGATTAGAGAAGAGGGTGCATGAATTTTGTGAAAATCAGTGCTAAATATATTTGTATCAGCTTTGGTTGAACTCCCCTCCTCATGCATGACTTAAACGACGCCACTTTTGACATATTTAAACCACGTCCATTAAACACATGCATGCATGATATCACGGAGATGATAAAATATAAGTTTGGCGGTATTCGGCAACAAAACCAATTCGTATCATAGTTCTTACCCCCCCCCCCATCTCTCACCCAAAACGGCACCAATTTGTCGTCTTTAAATCACGCAGTTATATTCCTCGTATCATGGAGAAGAATAATATATCAATTTGGTGGAGATCTGTGCTAAATTTAGTTTTTTTAATCAATTGTTGGTACCCCCCCCCCCCCAGTGCACACTGACTCGAACGGCACCATATCATGGATGTGATTTTTTATAAGTTTGGTGGAAATCGGCGACAAAACTGTTTCATAATTGTTTTGCTGCCCCTCTCCCTTTTCTTCCCCTGACACCAACAGCGTCACTTTTAAAATGTTAACCCGCACCAGTATCTTCCTCGTAAAAAGTTACCCATGTTAACATGGTGCCATCTCGATTGAAGCTATATATAGAACGCATACAGATAACTATATGTCTAGCACCAACTGTGCTTTTTAACACGCACGATTTGATTCCTCGTATCATTTGAGAAGAAGGTGTATGAATTTGATCATGGCAATTGGCACTAAACACATTTTTATCAGTTTTGGTGACCCTCTCGTCCCTATTTCGGACTCAAGCGGTGCCACTTTTGACATCATTAAGCCAGACACTAAACTCATCATGGAGATGAATATATACATAATTGGTGAAAATTGTCGAGTATACAAATTCTTATCAAATCTAGGGCCCCCATATATCTCACCCAAACGGCACCAATTTGGCGTATTTAAACCACACGATAAGATTCCTCGTATCACGAAGAATATGTATCAATCTGGTGGAAATCGGCGCTAAACATATTGTTTATCAATATGTGTGTCTCTCTCACCCTCTGTGGACCCCTGACTCGAATGGTCTCACTTTTGACATCTTCAAACCACACAATTAGACTCCTGATATCATGGAGATGATTATTTATCCCTGTGGATTTCTATAGAACACAGACAGACAGACATTCGCAAATATATATATATATTTTTTAAAATATTGTTTATTCATATCTCAATATGTAATATCCCAAGCACATGAACAAATTTTGTTTTATAAATATAGTCCAGAGTGAGTTATATCTCTCTTTTTAAATAGTATTGGCAGAATCTAAATATGTTATTTTTGTCTGGGTTTGTCTCATTTGGGGGATGCCTGGGTTCACGGTAATTTGGCAAAAGTAGTCAGGAACCACTCTGAAAGACCTTCAAACCACGTCCTAGCCCACGCGCCACTGCTTAGCAGAAATCATTGAAACAGATTGCGTGATATCATAGGAGGGAGGTCAGAAGGCATATTGAGTGGTTTTCAGACACAGTTCCAGCTGTGATATATGATGTAGAATTGATTTACTATATTTGATCTAGCAATCACCGTTCAGGGTTTAACTTTTGAGATCATAAGCGCCTTTTACAATCTACAAAATTAGGGTGTTGGTTGTTCAAGAAGATTGTCTATCATATTCCAACTTTCACGAACACAAATTTATTCTTTGATTCTGGATTGGCAGGGAAATCAGTTTCTAATACTTTGTAATTCCGGATTCGTTCCATAAATGCTTGGAATCAGGAATTAATAGTCTTCATTTTAAATGAATATATATTATATATATACATTTATTACACACTTAGCCGTGATTTATTAGTATTTCTTGGTGAATTAAAAGTGATAATGTCACAACTGTGAATTACGTCACCGGTGAGAGCACGCGATTATTGACAGTCCCGCCCTACGCCGGAACTATTTTCACTTTCTACGGCTCAAACGTGGTTGAAGTTGAACAGAAACTACCAACGATGATGCAGAGCAGTTAATAAACCGGTAAAATGAAGAAGAATCTTACCTATTATCGACTCCGATGATCCGGACGATGTCATATTCCAATCAAATGAACTATACAAAATTCCATGTGAACAATAAATTTATCCAGTTCGGAGCTGAATTTCCACGTGTTACTCTTCGAGTGTTTGTTTACGTCGATGATTAAAATATCGTCACTTCGAAACTTAGTTTTCTACTTTTTGCACGATTTCCTAACATTTCCTGTATGAACCAACTTTATTTACACACACCATCAGAATCTTCACAAGATCCCGTTCCAAGTGCCATGATTGTTCGTTCAGAATAAACACAATTTTGACAGAAAATATCCTGTAATTTCCGAAACATTAAAAATGAATCGCACCAAAGTAAATCAAAATAATGAGGTCAATCGGTATCGTTACGTCACAATTATTTAAATCATGTGTCCACCCGCGTAACTGCACGCGCAACTGACGTTGGGGTTCAAAATGGGAGAATCAGCTAATCTGGGCTTATTTTGTCACATCTTTTCTTTAGAATTAGCAACTTTTAGTGGTTAAAATTGTGTAATAAACAGAATACTCATTTGGTTTCGATGATGACGTGACATAATTCACTCGGGTAGCCGGTCCTATTGGTAAAACCAATTGATTACTCTCTATATATTCAGTATACAATAGTTATTGCCACTTCTGGGTTAAAATTTATGATATAATTATTAAAAAAGGTATGAGAAAAAAATCAACTTTGCAGGAATGTTTTTTTTTTTTTGGGCTGATGATGACCAACCACCTCGCTTACATGTCCGGAACTTTTTTCCGCCTCCCACTGTAGTGATGTACATGTTATATAAATTCATTATCATGTCTCAAATCTGTGTTTATATCAATATAAAACAAGTAAAGAAGCGCTCTTTATTGTGTATACCATATTTGAGAAACTACACTAACCATACAGTCTTTTCATGTAACTAAGTTTACCATTTACTAAGTATAACATACATATTATATGTCTCCCGTAACAATCAGCTTCTTTCATTGGATCGATGCATTGTGCCAGTACTATTTGATTAAATGTGAAAGTTAGTCGCGATGTTATATGGGAAATCATCTGAATAATTCTTATCAACGCTCCTATAGTATATTAAATCCGCCATTCGTAATAAAGGACCCTCTCGCGATACGATCGGAATAGAGAACCTTCGGAATAAAGACATGACCCCCAGGTGATATATCTAGACTGCGACAATTTATCAACGAAATTTTCCATTAAAAGGAGTAAGGCGCTCGTAGTGTTAAATGTGCAAACATATAAACCTCTGTACACATTACAACTATGATGATCATATAAGAAATGAACGGCGGTTTCAATGTGGTCATGGGATTTTTCCGCGAGAAAAATTCAGCAAACTGCATGAACCCCAAAAGTATGCTGATTTTTTTTATCGCAGTCAAAACCCATGACCACGTTGAATCCGCCGTTTATTATTTATATTTATATACTTAGGCTCTTTAAAACACTTCTCCAAATATGTCCGTTATTTCGTCAAAAACACTTTTTCAAATATCTCCGTTCTATCGTTTATAAAAATAATTTCCTATTTCTATATTTCGCTCTATTTTTCGCCCTATTTCGCTATTTCGCTGTATTTTCCTATTTCGATTTTTCGTGCTTTTTCGTTGTATTTCATATTTCGATAATTCGCTATATTTTACATATTATGGGATATGGGATTATATGATAACCAACATTCTGATAGTCAATCAAACATCTCGTGCCACCCTTGCTCGCGATTAGATGCCACTAGCCATCCAATCGTGAAACTCGATTACATATTGTTTGCTATCAAATCCTTGGCGTATTGGCTGACAAGATACTCAAGCAGTCGGTAATGTCCGACAGTCCCCGGTGATTTCCGGGACCAATGTGTTCATAAACCTATGAAAGACATTGAAAGTGACGTCAAGTTACGTTCATAGGTTTATGAACGCATTGGATAAGGGGGCGTGTCTACCTTAACGCTATGGGGAAATCGGAAGAGATGTCAGGTGTATGTAAATATAGATAAATATACAATGTATAAACTGTTCTTATATACACGTAGTCATTATTTATAGTTATCCCATATAATGACGGGATATTTCTAAGTGGAGTTGCAGGTTGGACATTGCCACTAGTTGGAAAACCTGAGGCTGAGATACCAGTTGGAAAATTCCAATCCAACGCGGTGCGAATGAAATTTCCTGGTCTTCAGCATTTGGTCTGATATACAATGGGGGTGTGTGCAGTCGGTTATTTTAAGGTGGACATCCCCCAATGGAGACCAAGTAGTCACGTCACTGATTCCCCATAATACAAGATCCACATAACCACCCCCAGCTGGACAAGTGGTCCTGCTAATGTGCTATATGATGCGGTTGGGTCCTGCTGAATTTATATGATGCTGTTAGGCAAACTGATGCTGTTAACAAAAAGTACCGTTAAATGTTTTTAATTTGTCTTTTTTCGCGGTATTTCGTTAATCTGAACATATCCATGAAAAGCCATTATGCGTATCAAACATTCAAAAACATATTTATTGCGAAATATTTTTAATACTGGTTGTATTAGTTGTTGAAATCGACTATAATCAAGATGGTTATTCACGTCGTTTTAGAAACACCAGCGCAGGCATTATTATATTTTTCAAAAATATATATGTTCTTGCATGTGAGGCCTGTTATGGAATATATTAACATTACATGGAATCCACATCTTAAGAACCAGTGTAAATCTATCGAAAGCGTACAGCGCAGGGCCACAAAATATGTTCCACAACTCAGGAAAATGTCATACACCAACAGACTCATCCACCTCAATTTGATGTCAATGAAATATAGGCGATACCGTGGAGATATGATTGAGACATTCAAGATTATGAACAATTTCTACAAAATTATTCAAGAGCAGTTTGTTCAGAGAGCAATATACTTAGCAACCAGAGGGAACAACCAAAAACTTCAGATGCCTGGACCGAAAAAAGACATTCACAAATTATTTTTTACTAACAGAATTGTTGCAGAATGGAACAAATTACCTGATATGGTAGTGGGAGCGCAAACGTTGACAGAATTCAAAACATTACTCGACGCATACCGATACGATTTAAAATACATTTACGATGATTGAACTATGGCGTTATAATTTCAAATTGTTTTATATTGTTATTGTGTAAATTATTGACGTAATTCAGTGGAACTATGAGTCGAATGACTTGTTTCAAAATAAATATGATGATGATGATGATGATACACACACTGTTTTTTTCTCAAATCGCTCGGATTAGTCAAACACCGCGAACTTTACAACATTATAAAAAAGAGCGGTACTTTTTCGTAACGGCACCAGTTTGCCCTACCAGCATCAGAGCAATTCAGCAGGACCACCAGCATCATAGCATATTAGCATGGCCACTTCGCCAAGGTGATAATACCATATCACAATAGTTAAAGACACATATATGAGGGTCGGAAGCTCGTGGAAGAAAATTTCACAAGTCTATAAAGGTGTTAAAATCTTATTTATAGAATCAATTCTGGAGGCTTGTACGGCATATCATATACTTCAAAAACATATACCCATACTACATAACACTCAGACCACGCGACGAAATATATGTACATGTATATACAATGCTCTATTCAAATAAAGGTAGGACTATGTACACACCTCAAGCATTTAGCAAATCAGAAAACAATGGAAGCGTCATTTTGCGGTATAAATGTCATCATAATACAAATGGCACCACTTCAGTCAAGGTGGACGTCGTTACGTTGTTCAAAGCGATAAATCAGTCACGTCTGACAGCGTTTTGCAATCTCATTTTCGTCATTATTGCATAGTCGATATCACTGAATTGGTTTAATTAACGACTGACCGCACCGATCGATATCATTTGTAAGGCCGGTCGCCGCTAACACCGGGTGTCATATTTGTCACCGACGCACATTAGGTACACATTCAAAGCAGCCATGCTGGGCGGGGTTCACAAGCGGATGTACTCCACCACTGCATCGCGCTGCTCAATTGACAGGAGGCCCCGGTATATCAGCTGATAACAGTGGCAAGGTCACTCGACCCTTTCGACAATCCCGGGCTAGCCCCCCGAACCACTACAATAAGTTGTATACTCAGTGATGTCGAAAATGAAAATGTATGTGAGGTGACATAATCATATACATAGACAAGACACATAATAAATGTTGAAGTTATTATTATACTACGTGTGCATGGTATCTTGATTGAGGGTAGCTAACAAATGTGGTGTTTAAAGTAAGTGGGTCGGAGTGTTGTATATATATGAGTCAATTCTCTTTTAACACGACTATTTTAGTTTTTTCATATATATGTATATATCGTGGGGCGTTCATCATAGCCCCGGGAGCGCAAAACAATTTCTATGGCTTTCTTTGTAAATAGTGAATGGTTTCTGATCGTGTGATTATTGTGGGAGGTAAAAAGCTGATGTAGTTTAAGAAAATTTGGTCTTCTTAAGTAATACGACTTGATAAATTAAATTCTGAGGTCATATAGAAAGTCACATTTCTGGATAAGGTGGAATTCATCTCCGAGTTCTGACTTGCAAAGGGCGCACACTCGTTCTGTTCGTGAGGTATATATAGAGAACCGCACGAGAGGTATCACTCCGCTAACAGATCGAGTGCGATAATTACGCCAAAATCCAGACACTCATGCGGTTCTATATTCATTACATATTTCCCAAGTATTGCATATTGACTCAAATGACTGCGAATGTCCTATGACAAACAATAAACCACATTTTGAGTTTTACAATTAATATTATGCCTAATAGTCCAGGAGATATTGGTCAACCTCTGCACCCCCCCAGGACTCAACTTCACCCCTCTAATTTTCTTTCTTAGTGTCTCCTCTAATTTTGTTTCACTTGTTAACAAGAACACAAAATGGCCGCAGAGACCCCAGACAAGATGGCGTCCATCATGGCGGCCATTTATTGTATATGCACCAGGTATCTTTGATCGCCGTAATAGTAAAGATGATATCACATGCGGTCTTGTTTTCCGCTCGATTCGTTATGCTAATATAAAACCCTTACAAATTAACCAAAAATCCGACACCAGAATCCAATATGGCGGCCAAGATGGCCGCCGAAATGTGAAAATATGCTATTTTTCTGACATTTCACCCCATTTCGTTTGTCTCTGTGGGAAAATATTGGCATTTTGGCATGATGTTATACATTTATCGTATAGAAGAGTCATTGGCGAAGACATGGAGACCATAATATACATTCATTGTGGGATATGTTTGTCCGTTATCACGTTTTCCCAAATGCCGGTATAATAGGTCAAAGCCGAATCAACGCTAATAACGTGATGTAATGTTTCGAATCAATGAATGTTATTGCTATCATAACAACACCCATGCATATATATGTACCGGAGATAGTCGAACTAGGATCCCTCTTATACCTGCGTTGAGAAATATTCACCCTAATCCAAGATGGCGGCCAAAATGGCCACCAGAAATAAAAAATCGACGAAAATCGCTGATTTTAACATCAGTGAGCATTATTGTCATGATAAATCCACACCTACTTACTATTGTGAGTTGGGAACACTTAGGCGAAGAACTTACCTTGTACCATAGGTGACACTCCACAGTTTCTGCAGGGATTGGTGCAAAAATAAGGGGGCATCAATTCAATGAAAAATAACAGAAATGTGATCCCACAACACATATACAATGTATATATACCTGGGTTGAGCACATACTAGGCTTAAAGATTTTGGTACAGAATTGTCATTTTAATGGGGGTAGCAAGAGTTATGCCCCTTGATTGTGTGCCTGAAAAATGAAATTTTGATGCAAAAATGGCCAAAATAAGCGATTTTCAGGCTCGTGGGACACAAAAACCAGAAGATCTATGGTATAGCCGCCTATGTTGTCTGGAAGAACACTGTTTCCTCACAAAAATATCAAAAAATTTCAAACTTCTCACCACTGTAAGTTTTTAAAAAATATTTTTCATGCAGATGACAAATTTTAGGTGCTAAAATGTCACGCTGGTGTCTGGAGCCACTGTTTCGCAGAAATCGCTACTACTTCATACTGGTGGGTTCAAGGTCACCTGAAACAATATTTTTCAAAACACAAAGACATCCTCTAAAAATCCACAAATTCATAACTAACCTTCTCTCAATAAACATACCACACCCATGGTGACAGAAAACACTGGTACTCTATTCTAAGAAATTTACCCCTACTGATAATTCGAAACTGTGGAGTGTCACCTTAAGGGAAATGCAATTTTTTTAATATTTAATAGGGACCACACCTCCATATTCTCTGCATTATACCGCTTAAAATGATATATTACACCCCATGCGTTATTGCAATCACAGGCAGCAAGATTGGGTGGGGATTTACATGCACTCCCATGATTTCACCCCTTTTGGGTCTTTCAGAACCCAATGACGTTATGCTTGACGTAGTGACAAAATGGATATATTCAACCATCATCTATAGCTTGAAAAAGGTCTGAAATGCTAAAATGTTGTATAGATATATTATGAGATGCATATTTTCCTCAGATATCAAAATAAAACATAATATTTCATACAACAACTATCTTTAATACTCTTCCAAAACTATGGGTTAAAAAATTCCAAGTCTTATTTAGCATTAAGGGAAAGCTTTACAAGGTTATGACATCACATGAACAATATGTTGTCAAGTGAAATATGACCAAGGAAACCTGTATTATTATATTTCACACTTGTGAATAAGAAAGACTGAATATCTAATCTTGTTGTATACTGTGTAATGTCACAATATCAGCCTTTTCAGCTAAGATTCAAGGAGCATATGATGTCATGAAGAAGACCCATCATCTGAAAAATTACCAATAACCATAAACATGAACCACCACCACCACCCCCCCCCCACTGCTCCAAGACTCCATATCCCCACCAATTTATATGATTAAAGACAACCTGTATTGGAATATGCATAGAAGAATGGTGTATCTACCATAAAATGTTCCTTCTAACTGAACAGGTTTGCTAAAAAATGATTTTCAGTAACAATATTTGTCAAGTTGACAGATGAAAATGGTGCTATTTGCTGGTCTTGAAGGTGACACTCCACAGTTTCTGCAGGGATTGGTGCAAAAATAAGGGGGCATCAATTCAATGAAAAATAACAGAAATGTGATCCCACAACACATATACAATGTATATATACCTGGGTTGAGCACATACTAGGCTTAAAGATTTTGGTACAGAATTGTCATTTTAATGGGGGTAGCAAGAGTTATGCCCCTTGATTGTGTGCCTGAAAAATGAAATTTTGATGCAAAAATGGCCAAAATAAGCGATTTTCAGGCTCGTGGGACACAAAAACCAGAAGATCTATGGTATAGCCGCCTATGTTGTCTGGAAGAACACTGTTTCCTCACAAAAATATCAAAAAATTTCAAACTTCTCACCACTGTAAGTTTAAAAAATTTTTTTTTCATGCAGATGACAAATTTTAGGTGCTAAAATGTCACGCTGGTGTCTGGAGCCACTGTTTCGCAGAAATCGCTACTACTTCATACTGGTGGGTTCAAGGTCACCTGAAACAATATTTTTCAAAACACAAAGACATCCTCTAAAAATCCACAAATTCATAACTAACCTTCTCTCAATAAACATATCACACCCATGGTGACAGAAAACACTGGTACTCTATTCTAAGAAATTTACCCCTACTGATAATTCGAAACTGTGGAGTGTCACCATATCCAAATAAAAGTCCCCCAAATCCAAAATGGCGCCCACAATGGCGGACAGATTTTGAAAAATCACCGAAATTCCCTCATATTCATACCATTGGGCATTATTGTAGAGACAACTCCGCCCATGCTTACAGTTGAGTTGTAAACACTGAGGTGAAGTAATTACCTTACATCTCATGTAAGAAATGGTTTTCCAAATCGAAGATGGCTGCCAAAATGGCGACCGAAATTTGAAAACACGCCTGCATTCCTTTACTTTCTTACGATGGGCATTATTGTTTCGCGATATCTACCCACCATTACATGTTGATGTGGAATATTGATATGAAGTATTCATTAGGGTTTGGCAATTGATACTCACAGTCAAGATGGTGGCCAAACTGGCGGCCAGAAATTGAAAAGAAGTCGATATTATCACATGCTAATTTCAACTTTTTGTCATAATATCGGTATGTATGGACGAAACTGTACATAAACCATCTATTAGTTCAACTTAAACGTATCAAAACGCATGACATAGCTCGTATCCTTCTGGAAAGATGAAAACCCACAATTAATATCGCGATGTGGAATTTCGAAATCCATTCTCCACTCAGCGCCGATAATGGCCGTAACGGTAGGTGCGCCGAATAGTCATATCAGGACAATTACCTGATACCAGATTCTGATTTGCCACGTCACGTCCATAATTATCTAGACCAGCTTCCATTTCTTTGTCTGATAAATCTAGTTCGCTCACACCGACAAAGTATTCACCACTTCGTGGGAGATGGGTCCCTCTATTCATAACGTTTCAAACAGCTCATTTTCCGGTGTCTAGCTTACGATTTTAAATATTTTCTAAATATGGGATTTGTGCGTCATCTTGAACTAGGAAGGTATATGGTCGATGAGTATACAAGCTTACAGAAGGTCATCTCTATGTATGTGTCTCATACCCCATGGGATAACGCCATGTACAACTGGCGAACCAGGTAGCTAGTCACTTCTCAATAGATGGTTCGTCAACTCACAAACTCAGCTAACTCAAACTCAGTGGACAACGTTGACAGTGTTTCGAAGGTTGCTAGCTGTCGAATTCCCTTGGACAGATGTATATATGCTAAGGAGAAGACCATAATGTACCGACTACCCACACTTCTTGACCATGATCCGAAGCAAACTGTGTAACGTCCAGCAGTTGTCTCGTCGAATATCTCACAGCAGACAATAACAAGATCACCAGGTATACATGGTGTTATCCCCATTAGCTCACCAAAGCTGAAAATACGCAGATAGATAGGTCCTTCTGAAAGCTAGTATATGCATCGACCGAATACCTGTCTAGTTTATCGCACAATATGACGCCCATACCCCATATGTAGCATATGAATTATACCATAAGCTATACCACGAATGAAGCTCGCCAAGAATAAGGATAATAATTCAAAGCTTTCGAAACAAACACGTGAGCTGGACACCGGCATATATATTGTTTGAAACATTCCGATTAGTGGGAGCCTTCTACGAGGAAGTGTAGAAAACTGTGTTGTTGTGAGCGAGATAGATTAATCTGACGAAGAGACGGAAATTGGTCCAGATAATGCTGAATGTGGCAAATCAGAATAAGCTCAGGTACTGTTGTTTTGATTCTTGGAAGTCATAATTTGACTATTCGGCGCACCTATATACGGTTACGACCAGTATGGGCCCTTTATAGTCAAGAAAGGATTTTGAAATGTCACATCGCGATTGTGGGTTTTCATCCTTCCAAAAGGCTACGACTTATATTGGAACTAATAGATGGCTTATATTATGTACCGTTTCGTCTATACAGATCGGTATTATGACAAAAAGTTGAAATTAGTATGTGATAATATCGACTTCTTTTCTATTTCTGGCCACCAGTTTGGCCGCCATCTTGACTGTGAGTATCAATTGCCAAACCCTAATGAATTCTTAATATCAATATTCCATATCAACATGTACTGGTGGGTAGAAATCGCTAAACAATAACGCCCATCGTAAGAAAGTAAAGAAATGTAGACGTCTTTTCAAATTTCGGTCGCCATTTTGGACACCATCTTCGATTTGGAAGACCATTTCTTGCATGAGATGTAAGGTAATTACTTCACATCTGTATTCTAATTCAACTGTAAGCATGGGTGGAGTTGTCTCGACAATAATGCCCAATAATGTGAATATGAGGGAATTTCGGTGATTTTTCAAAATCTGTCCGCCATTGTGGGCGCCATTTTGAATTTGGGGGACTTTTATTTGGATATGGTACAAGGACAGTTCTTCGCCTAAATGTTCCCAACTCATAATAGTAAGCAGGTGTGGAGTTGTCATGGCAATAATGCTCACTGATGTTAAAATCAGTGATTTTCGGCATTTTTCTATTTCTGGTGGCCATTTTGGCCGCCATCTTGGATTTGGGTGAATATTCCTCAACTCAGGTATAAGAGGAATCCTAGCTCAAGTATCTCCTGCACATATATATGTATGTGTGTTGTTATGATAGCAATAGCAATAATTGATTCGAAACATCACATCGCTTTATTAACGTCGATTCGGCTTTGACCTATTATACCGGTATTTGGGAAAACGTGATATCGGACAAAGATATCCCACAATGAATGTATATTATGGTCCCCATTTGTTCGCCAATGACTCTTCTATACGATTAATGTATAACATCACGCCAAGATGCTAATGTTTTCCCACAGAGACAAACAAAACGTGGTGAAATGTCAGAAAAATAGCATATTTTCACATTTCGGTGGCCATCTTGACCGCCATATTGGATTCTGGTGTCGGATTTTTGGCTAATTTGTAAGGGTTTTATATTACCATAACGAATTGAGCGGAAAGCAAGACCGCATGTGATATCATCTTTACTATAACGGCGATCAAAGAGACCTGGTGCATATAAAATAAATGGCTGCCATGATGGACACCATCTTGTCTGGAGTCTCTGCGGCCACTTTATTTTCTTGTTAACAAGTGAACAAAATTAGAGGAGACATTAAGAAAGAAAATTAGTGGGGTGAAGTTGAGTACAGGGGGGTGCAGAGGTTGACCAATATCTCCTGGACTATAACAGTATTCGACTTTGTTTTCACGGAGTTCATTATTAAATTGGAGTCAACATTAATATTGATTGTACCTGTATAACTTGTTTTGGCTGAAGAAGGCCATGTGGCCGAAAATTTCCAATAAGAGTGTTACGTTGTTATTTGTTGGATCATCATGAAGTCCCTTTGGGCTAGACTATCTATTGTATTAGCAAATTTAAGAAGTTTGCTCTTATTTGGTAAATATTCGAGTCTCGTGATTCGGGCAGATTTCTATAAGGTTATGTCAAAATAGCAAATATTGATTTTTCATTTATTGTCCACGTGGCTCTTTTTAGATTAATTACTCTGATGAAGCATGTGAGTCGAGTTGGAATGCAAAGGTCAAAGCTGCACGCTTCTGTAAGGTGAATTATTGGTATATGAAAGGAAAGTTCCCAATTCAGGAGATGTGTCTGGTTCAGTATTCGGTTCGCGTTATGAAGCGTAAATCAAAGATAATACAAGTTTGGAAGGGAAAAAAAGGATGGTTCCTCTATTTAGGAAAATGTGTCCTGCTTTTTATGCCGGGACGGTAACACGGTGGGGAATCACGTGGTTTCGAGTTGATGAGTATCACGCAATCAAAATTGCCGAGGCGATCGAAAACGCGAACAGTAACAAGGAAAAAGGTATATAGACTAAGGTTTGACATGTTACATACTATTTTGTCACCGACTATTTCCGAACAAATAAGGTATCAACTTATTTCCAAAATAAACTAAAATATGCTCATAACAGTAACAAATGCAATGTTTGTGTCAGTTCTTCATATATTATGTTTTTTGTGCTTTTGCACACGCCTCGGCCATTATGATATGCGTGGTACTCACCAACCTCGAAATCACGTGACTCCCCACCGTGGAATGCAGTCGTGGAGCAGATTTCTATCACGACTCTCAACTGTCATGCACGTGCCAAATTATACGGCGAATTATATTCATACAGTCCTAATATATACATTCGTAAATGAGAAATCTGATTAAAAGATGTTAATCGTGTTTTAATATCAAGACTAGATTGTCTAAATTGTAATCACGACCACCTATATTCAGCGAATGTGTTCCCATTTTTACACTTTTATCTCGGAAGACACGGGCCATGTCTGTGATGATAAGTACCCTCATTTAGAATGCGCGTCGCGTTGAAATTTGAAGGTCAAAGCTATGGGACATATATGTAGGCTCACCGCCGTCGTCGCATGATGGCAGACAAGATTTCTATCATACCAACCACTCCTAACTGTCATGCGCCAAATTATATGGCGAATTATATTCGTACAGTAATGCCCTAAACAATCGACTCCTTAACCATAATAGAATTATGGGTAACTTTTCAAGATTTAGTCGGAAATATGGCTTGTTGCCATTCACTGAGAGCTTTCCGATGAATGGCAACAAGCCATATTTCCGACTAAATCCTGAAAAGTTACCCATAATTCTGCTATGGTTAAGGAGTCGATTATTTAGGGCACTACTGTACATACCAAATAGATTCTCAAATGAATTATATGAGAACAGTTCTGGATTGAACTTTATTTCTAAGCGTACAATTCAAATTGCCATGCGGTGAGAGGAATAGTTAGATTATATGAACATGATACATGTATAGCAAAAGTTATAAAGGAGAATTGTGTATAAAAAGTTCCCGATTTTGGAAATGTGTACTCTTTTAAATTAATTCTTCGTGTTTGTCAAGAGGGTAGATCATGTCATGAGATTGAATCTCTACTCAGGCTAACGCCAATATATATCATACTCCACCATTACAAAACCTGTGAAATCCACATATATGTTAGGGATGTTCCAGAGTAGGAAATATCGCCTGAATGGTTTAGTATGCGGCTATACAGTTATAATGCAAAAGTAAAAATTCTTATTTCTAGGGGAAACAAAAGAATAAATTATATAACATGTATGTTCGTGTACATGTAGGAAAAAGTTCCAGACTTAAGACATATGCCCTGATTTAGTAATCGAGTCCCGTGTGTGTGCGACACTCGAAGCTACATTTATACGTGTTTGTAAGGGGCTGAATGGTACAGCAAAAGATCATGATTTAGGAAATGTGTCGTGATTTAATATGCGCGGTCCGAATAGAATATACATTATACATTGAATTACATTATTAAAGAACATATAATAACTAAGAAATATATTCCCCGCGTTATTTTTTCCAATTTATAAAGTTCCCTGTCAAAACTTCAAAAAGTTCCAATGTTTTGTACTGATGGAATAAGATCTCTAAGGGTTTAGCCAGAGTAGAGATTCATGGCATGATCTAGAAAATTTCCAGATTTATGAAATTTGTCCTGATTAATTTGCGGGACCTATATGGTAAAATGCTAAACTCAAATCTACATCTTTGTAAGGGAAATTGATACAATACATATAGGCACAGTTCCCGATTTAGGACTTGAAATCTGATTTAGTATGCGACTCGCATAATACTAACGGCCAAAATTGTATACAATTATTATAAATATAATGAAATGTATAGAGAAAAAAAATCTCGATTTAGGAAATGCGTCCTGATTTCGTATGCGTGTCCCCATCATATAGTCAAAGCTACAATAATGATTGTATACATATATATTTACATACTAAGTGTGATTATCACTAAATCCAGCATTCCGATTGGTCGGCGCCCACTTGACTTGTTGCAGTTATTTCTCGGTGAACGCGCCACAGCTCATAACTGCAACCCCATAATTACATCGATACGTCATCGATACCGGAAAGAAAAACTCGTAATGTATTGGGAACATTTGGACTCGCGCAGGATTGACTTAAATTAAATCATCAGGTTTCAATATAAAGAAATTGTTCCTGTTAACTTTTGCCAAGGGTGCTATGGGATATTTTGGGCTGGTTTTGTCACGATACACTTTTCGATTTAAATACATTTACAAAAGTGGCTTTTTCGCTAAATGTATATCAATATAAGGATTAACTGTCATGTGGACTGTTTTTATGGAGATGTAACCGTGGGGTAAGTGGTCATAACTTGTATGTAAAACCCTTGGGTTTTACACAAGTTATGACCACTTACCTCACGGTTACATCTCCATAAAAACAGTCCACATGACAGTTAATCCTTATATAAATATAGGAGATGTATCCTGATTTAGTATGCGGATCCTGTTAGGATGGGAAACTCAAAGACACATGTACATGTTAGTAAGGCTGAATGGGTCACTCTCACCAAAAAAAGTGTTGAAGGGTACACATGGTTTGGAAATGTGCTGAAGGATACACAGGGTTTGTAATCGGCACTAACACCGTATCTGAAACTGTATTGCTGAAAGTCTGATGCCCATTAACAGTTTGTTTTCAGTTCATTTTAATGTCCATTGGAAAGCAAACAACCATTTTCTAACAGAAAGCATAGAAGATACGAAACGTCATTTAAAACGAGATTTCAAAACATGTGTACCCTTCAGTACATTTTAAAATCCTGTGTACCCTTCAGCAGTTTTTTTGGTGAGAGTGACCCCTTCATCGTTGGTAAGGGAATAAATGAATTATAATAGGAAAAGTTCCTGATTCAGGAAATATGTCCTGATTTAGTATTCGGGCACCGTCATGCGAACGTTGGAAGAACTATATACAGTAATGCTCTAAATAATCGACTCCTTAACCACAGCGGAATTATGGATAACTTTTCAGGATTTAGTCGGAAATATGGCTTGTTGCCATTCATTGGAAAGCTCTCGGCGAGAGCTTTCCGATGAATGGCAACAAGCCATATTTCCGACTAAATCCTGAACAGTTACACATAATTCTGCTGTGGTTAAGGAGTCGATTACTTATAGCATTACTGTATATAGACAACAGATTTCTATCAACGTCTCACAACTGTCACGCGGCAAATTATACTGCGAATTTTATTCATACAGTCGTAATACATTCGTAAATGAGAGATCTGAGAATCTCTATCGAGATTCAAATGAAGCGTGTTCAATGCATAGGAATTAATCGCGGTGCAGGCGCTCGCCATAAATATTGATGAAGGCGACCGGCCAATTATATGAGTCTTATTCAAAGATATAGGAAGGTGAGCCTTTATCCCGTCCAATACTGGTCACGTGATTCGTCGACATCTGTGTCATAGTGGGTTCTCTCTGTGACAAACTTTGAGATTTTCTTTCGTCGTCGATTTTTTTCGGTGGTCGGGTTGTTGTTTTGTTAGTAGCGGTGGTCGGGTTGTTGTTTCGTTAGTAGCGGTGGTCGGGTTGTTGTTTCGTTAGTAGCGGCGTGTATATATATAGTGATTCAACTCGAGATCGAAGTATATTCGCATCGAATCACGATGGAGTAAAGGAGAGTTATTTTATTTTCGAAGAAAGAGGTAAGTCCCGCCATATATTGTGTCGATGTTCTATATTTTTTTACATGCTACCCTGCGCTACCCGAAATTAAATTTCACAACATGCAGGACGGACTGGAATGACGACGTTCAGTCCAATTTATATTTCTAATTTTCTATTGTACTCGTCCCCTTTGTGCAGACCATATTCCTTCAAAATGTTCTGTTAGGTAATATCAACCAAATGTACCGTATATGGACCCAGAATTTACAACCGTGTGTTTTGTAGGCAAAATTGATCGAAATTATGACAATATTCAACGTTTTAAATATATCAATTCTACTATCTAATTTTTCGCTGCAAGCCTGTGATCCCGTATATTAACTTTATTAAAATATTACTTTATCACCAATCTCAAAACAGGGCCATCGTTCGGTTTATATTCTAATATCCGATGGTACCCCATATCGATGAACCAAACTATATACATGTTCGCTCATTTACATCCACTTGGCTTCGAATTGCCCAGCTTTATCGCGTTTTATTGTCTATTTGATAAATGTTTAATCATGCAGACATACCATTATGACCACCTCTTGCTTATATACATATTTACGATTTATATGGGATAAACTGTCCACATGGTGACGTATTCCATATATAGTGTATGGCTAAATTTGCGGGATATACTAGCACTGTATATAGGTAAGATACGTTGGATGTTGATCAAACTGATTTGTGTCAGAAATGACCCATGTATTTGAGCGTGTAAACCTGTGTATGCGATTTTAATCCACGTAACGCTTAATAACATAATTTTCCTTCTGTTCGAAGGTTTTCGTGTGTCAAATAGCAATGTAAATTTCGAGATAATAGATATTTAGTTGTATAGTATAATAAAACATAATACTTTATAACCAACTACACGGTAACCCATGCAGTTAAATGTATAAAACGATATGGAACTTCAATGCCTTTATATTTAGTAATATACAGATCGCACGAATCAAAGTTCATGAGTTTAATTAACGTTTATTTGTGACAAAATTATACAATAAAATTTATGGTATCTGTTAACAGTAACCATGCACTATTGTTCGTTAGCTAAACAACCACACATTTTAAAACCAAAACATATTCGAAAATATAATCAATATTAATCGATAGAATCATTTCCGGACATGTTTACAAAGAGGCAGACCATCTGTATACCCTGGTAACTATATAACACATGTTTGCAATGAGATAGACCATCTTTATACCCCGGTAACTATATAACACATGTTTACAAAGAGATATATAGACCATCTTTATACCCCGGTAACTATATAACACATGTTTACACAGAGATAGACCATATGTATACCCCGGTAACTATATAACACATGTTTACAAAGAGATAGACCATCTTTATACCCCGGTAACTATATAACACATGTTTACACAGAGATATACCATTTTTATACCCCCGGTAACAATATAACACATGTTTACAAAGAGATAGACCATCTTTATACCCCGGTAACTATATAACACATGTTTACACAGAAATAGACCATCTTTATACCCCGGTAACTATATAACACATGTTTACACAGAGATAGACAATCTTCATACCCCGGTAACTATATAACACATGTTTACAAAGAGATAGACCATCTTTACCAAAGGCGAACATTTGCTATAACAGTATAGTTCGCTTTCAATTACAATAAAACAACAACAAAATGCTTTGCAGTCTGAATTTTTCTGTATTCAGGAACCTATTAGAAAATGTCCGTGATATGGATTGAGACACACCCCAACCACAACGCCCTCCCAAAATAGCGCAAGACAGGGACGTTGCTACATAATCTTCGATTGAAGTACCCAACTTATACATGTAGTTAGTTTCCACTGGCGCTTCCCTGTGGACAAAACAACACATTTACAATTTTACGGATATTTCGATGTTATTCTTAATATAGCAAACTTCTGCCTGAACCAATACCACTCATATTTTTCAAAGTTTGTTAAAACTGTGTCGAATAAAAGAATCCTAACAATCAGAATTGAGTATTGAGTGAGCTTACATTTCTATGAATATTTGCATAATATTGTTTAATTTGAGAAAATTCTGCGATATTCTACCAAGAAGATGCATGTTCCGTTTCGCGTGGTGACATATGACATGTAATTGTCCGCCGTTCTTTGTAATGAATACACATCTTTCTCAAATGCGATGTATAAATGTTGCAACGGTCATGCAGAACATTCCTGTGGACGAGATGCTAAGCCGTCGAATGATGTATTATATGTATTGTTTTGATGCGTAGATCGAGAGAAAATTGTGTTTATATCTCTGTTCCTGTTCCGGATATTTGCATGGAATTGTGACTTGTTATTTGGAAACTGTTCCTGTTACTCTGAATGGTCAATTTTAATCACGTGAAATACCACTTGCACCGTCGGTTGGTCAGAATTATCTATATTCACACCCATAACAGCATTGGTTTGTTGTGAACAATTTAAACCCACCACTATACTTGCATGTTAAGTGATTTCTAATTGGAATATCCAACTTAGGCGACACCAATTTTTAAATCTGGTTTACATACACCTCCTACAACTTTTTTTCCATTTCATGAAAAAAAATAAAACTTTTTTCTCCCATATTTTTGTATACGCGTACTGATTTTCATGTGCTGTCGCATCCGGTTCTGCTTATGATCATTTACAGATCCATATTTTCATGTATTTCATGACAAGAAATGTATTGTTTGGTTCAGAATTTCATTCAAAAACATTTTTTCACAATTTTTGTAAAATTTATGTAAAATTCCACGATTTACTTGATATAAATTGGGGGGACAATTTTTTTTAGTTTTATTTTTTTCCCTCCTGTATCTACTTTTATTCTCCCCACATGTTCGTAAACCAGACTTAAAAATTGGTGTCGCTTTACGGTATATAGAGAATAATTTGCTATTGGGAATTATAGTATCCAAGTAACGTCGACCTATGTTTCGATCGACAATCTGCGCCTTTTTTTATTTTATATTATATGGTCGCCTCGCATATATATAAGAGAATGCATTGTCTTAACACATATTAAAAATGATAAAATTGTCAAAGAATGTAGAAAAATATTATAAAATTGTTAAAAAATGGTAAAAAGTGTTAGGCCAATCGCGACCTATGGTCGACTCGCATATATAATTAATGCATTGGCACAGGGCATAAATCCAATTAACGTCGACCCATGTTTCGATCGACAATCTGCGACTCTTTTTATTTTCTGGCATCCAATTTCCAACTGTTTTCGTCTCAAATTTGGGGTTACAGCTCCGCGTGGCTACCATCACGCACATGCTCCAAATTAATTTGCATTGCATACTCACCCCTGTTCAAGTGGTCCTGCTAATGTGCTATATATCATGCTGGTGGGTTCTGTTAAATTTCTATGAAGTTGTTAGAGAAAACTGATGCTGTTAAAAACACGTACCGTTATATTTTTGAAAGTTGTCATTATCGCGGTGTTCTGTTAACCCTTTACCCAACAAAACGGCCAAAAACGCCCAAATAAAGCTTCAACAGCCTAAAATATCTTCGGTCTGTCTTAATAACAGTGACTATACAAATATGGATATCATTGGAACCGGTTCATTGACCACATTGTGATGGTTACAGTTATGCCCTGTGCCAATGCATTCTCTTATATATACGAGTCGACCATAGGTCGCCTCGCATATATAAGAGAATGCATTGGCCAAAACAAAACAAAAAAAATTAACACTTTTTACCTTTTTTTCTTACATTCTTTAACAATTTTATAATTTTTTATAATATTTTTTTACATTCTTTGACAATTTTATCTTTTTTAATGTGTGTTAAGCCAATGCATTCTCTTATATATGCGAGGCGACCTATGGTCGACTCGCATATATAAGATAATGCATTGGCACAGGGCCGTTCTGTTGGGTAAAGGGTTAATCTGAATACATCCAGGAAAAGCCATTATGTGCATCAAACATTCAAAACATATATACAATGTGTTGCGAAATATGTTTAATACTGGTTGTATTAGTTGCTGAAAATCGACAATAATACTTAAATGACTTGTCAAAACACACATACAGTAATGCCCAAAGTAATTGACCACTTAACCACAGCAGAATTATGGGTAATTTTTCAGGATTTAGTCGGAAATATGGCTTGTTGCCATTCATTCATGAATGGCAACAAGCCATATTTCCGACTAAATCCTGAAAAATTACCCACAATTCTGATGTGGTTAAGTGGTCAATTACTTTGGGCATTACTGTAAGAAGACTAAATGTTGCAGAAAGACAGAAATCAATGTTATTTTAATATAATTTGGTAAACAATATTTTCAATTGGCAAAGGTAGATTTTGGGCCTGTTCAGATCCCACCTCCTCTCTGGCAGGGACGTGGCGCCAGGCGATTTGGCAGTATCACATATTCCATTTTAAGTAAGTTGAGGACTGGTATAGTTTCTAGACTTAAAGTTTAAACCTTTCTAATTTCGTTTAAATTTTAGACTACCCTTACATGTGATAGCATGCTGCCTATTTATCGAGTATACTTCAATCTAATCCTGGACAATGTAAACTTCCAATGGGATTGTGCCATCGGAATGATATAGCCGATTTACAAGAAATGCGGCGACCCATAGTCTTATCGTGTTATAACACTCCATAGCTGCTCAGCTCGAAGACCGACACATTCCGTGTTTCACAAGACGCGAGTTATTTTAGGAAATTGTAGAAGAACGAAGAGAAATGTCCTATTCCAACAATATAACGTACTCGCTATATTAGGTACCGGTTATACTTTTTGCAGGATGTCGGTATTCGTGGATTTAACTTCGTGGATGTCTCATTGTTGCAGTATGTAACTTGTATGACCGCGTTAATTGCTTTCGATATTTAGGTGTGAATTATGGCTGGACCACTTTTTGAAGATTTTATTGCGGGAACACAATGCATGATATAACAGCTAACAATGCCGATGAAGTATGTCTCAGTTGGAATGTAGACTAAAAGTCGTATTGCGAGGTATCGGCGGTTGTATTCAATTAGTCCCCATTTAGAGGCTTTCTGGTGTGTGGATGAGAAACCTTCAGCGATAAGCCGTAGTTTTAATAATTTGAAGGATTAGTTGTTGTAACGGAATTCTGAGGTGGTGCATTCATGTAACCAGTATATTATATATTATATATGTGGTTGCCTAATAATAATATGAATCGTACGTGACACGTAGTGGAGCAACCACACATGATGTGCCTCAAATTTGCCTTTTTTCGGCGACATAACCGTAAGAATAATTTATGTAACATCATGCAGTGGTCACGACGGAGACGACATGCCAAATTGACAAGTCGTGTCGTGAATTGTAAAATCTTGTCTGGATTATCGTCACGACTTCTTCATTTTTCGTTTTCATTAAGCTGACCAACGAAATAGGTCTAAATGAAATTAATAGACTTAAATCACATGTCAATTCTTCGTAAGTTGTGAAGTAGTTACTTTCATTTTTATCGCGATGCTTCATTTCCAATTCCGCGTTTTGTTTTTGCAATCTCCACACGGTTGCTAACCGGAAGTCACGTGACAATTTCTCCAAAATCTATACCCGCGATCTTGAAAAATCACTGATGGATATAGAAAACAATTATATGACGTCATTCACCCGCATTAGGTATATATAAGCACCCTTGGCGGTTGCTATGATTTTGAGGGCGTTAACATTTCTGACTATGGTTTTCTTGTGCTACTTTGCTATGCTGTTTGTTGGACCTGCTGAATTGATATGATGCTGATGGGACAAAGTACCGTCATGTTTCCAAAGATGTCATATTCGCGAGTCATTGCCATATCTCAACGAATCGAAGAAAAGCTGTTGTATTTATAAAACATTCAGAAATTTGCCTTAGAATATTAAAATATTTTAATAATGGCTATGTTAGTTATCGCAAACCGACCATAATTTAAAGAGATATTCCTGTGGTTTTGCAAGCACCATCACAGCCATTATTAGAACACTATCATATAAATGTTCTTGATGTCTCATATACACAAATCGCTCGGCCATGGCCAAACACTGTGAAATTAAAACATTTAATAAGGGTAGTTCGCTCTACCGGCTATAGCAATTCAGCAGAACCCACCAGCATCACAACAAATTATCAGAACCACTTAACCAGGGGGTGTATACATGTAGATATAATCTGTACATGTCCCCAAATGAAAGTAGACCAGACTCGGCACGCAAATGCTGCTCATGGGGGACTTTTTTGACGCAGTCTGCTTTGGTGCCGAACAGCTTTCAACATGCAATCGTCGTGGATCGAACAAACATAAACGCGATTATAACCTTGCATGGACTTCTAAGTTGTTATGATGCTGATGGGTCCTGCTGAATTACTATGTCATGATGGTGTGGGTCCTGCTGAATTACTATGTCATGATGGTGCTGATCGGTCCTGCTGAATTACTATGTCATGATGGTGCTGATCGGTCCTGCTGAATTACTATGTCATGATGGTGCTGATCGGTCCTGCTGAATTACTATGTCATGATGGTGCTGATCGGTCCTGCTGAATTACTATGTCATGATGGTGCTGATCGGTCCTGCTGAATTACTATGTCATGATGGTGCTGATGGGTCCTGCTGAATTACTATGTGATGATGGTGCTGATGGGTCCTGCTGAATTACTATGTCATGATGGTGCTGATCGGTCCTGCTGAATTACTATGTCATGATGGTGCTGATCGGTCCTGCTGAATTACTATGTCATGATGGTGCTGATCGGTCCTGCTGAATTACTATGTCATGATGGTGTGGGTCCTGTTGAATTACTATGTCATGATGGTGCTGATCGGTCCTGCTGAATTACTATGTCATGATGGTGCTGATCGGTCCTGCTGAATTACTATGTCATGATGGTGATGATGGGTCCTGCTGAATTACTATGTCATGATGGTGATGATGGGTCCTGCTGAATTACTATGTCATGATGGTGCTGATGGGTCCTGCTGAATTACTATGTCATGATGGTGCTGATGGGTCCTGCTGAATTACTATGTCATGATGGTGCTGATGGGTCCTGCTGAATTACTATGTCATGATGGTGCTGATGGGTCCTGCTGAATTACTATGTCATGATGGTGCTGATGGGTCCTGCTGAATTACTATGTCATGATGGTTTGGGTCCTGCTGAATTACTATGTGATGATGGTGTGGGTCCTGCTGAATTACTATGTCATGATGGTGCTGATCGGTCCTGCTGAATTACTATGTCATGATGGTGCTGATGGGTCCTGCTGAATTACTATGTCATGATGGTGCTGATGGGTCCTGCTGAATTACTATGTCATGATGGTGCTGATGGGTCCTGCTGAATTACTATGTCATGATGGTGTGGGTCCTGTTGAATTACTATGTCATGATGGTGCTGATGGGTCCTGCTGAATTACTATGTCATGATGGTGCTGATGGGTCCTGCTGAATTACTATGTCATGATGGTGCTGATGGGTCCTGCTGAATTACTATGTCATGATGGTGTGGGTCCTGTTGAATTACTATGTCATGATGGTGATGATGGGTCCTGCTGAATTACTATGTCATGATGGTGTGGGTCCTGCTGAATTACTATGTGATGATGGTGATGATGGGTCCTGCTGAATTACTATGTCATGATGGTGTGGGTCCTGCTGAATTACTATGTCATGATGGTGCTGATGGGTCCTGCTGAATTACTATGTCATGATGGTGTGGGTCCTGTTGAATTACTATGTCATGATGGTGATGATGGGTCCTGCTGAATTACTATGTCATGATTGTGTGGGTCCTGCTGAATTACTATGTCATGATGATGCTGATGGGTCCTGCTGAATTACTATGTCATGATGGTGCTGATGGGTCCTGCTGAATTACTATGTCATGATGGTGCTGATCGGTCCTGCTGAATTACTATGTCATGATGGTGCTGATGGGTCCTGCTGAATTACTATGTCATGATGGTGTGGGTCCTGCTGAATTACTATGTCATGATGGTGCTGATGGGTCCTGCTGAATTAATATGTCATGATGGTGCTGATGGGTCCTGCTGAATTACTATGTCATGATGGTGCTGATGGGTCCTGCTGAATTACTATGTCATGATGGGTGGGTAAAAACGGTCTTGTTAAAGATGCATAGTCCGATCAAACGCTCCTAATTTACTATTTCTTTGGTTTGATTGCCTGGGGCTCTGTATGGGTGAAATTATAAAATTGTTAAAGAATACAAGAAAAAATTATTAAAATTGTAAAAAATTGTTAGGTCAATGCATTCTCTTATATATGCGAGGCGACCTATGGTCGACTCGCATATATAAGAGAATGCATTGGCACAGGGTAAAAAAAATGCTGACTTACGACGAGATGCATAGTCCGATTAAACGCTCCTAATTTACTATTTCTTTGGTTTGATTGCCTGGGGCTCTGTATGGGTGAAATTATAAAATTGTTAAAGAATACAAGAAAAAATTATTAAAATTGTAAAAAATTGTTAGGCCAATGCATTCTCTTATATATGCGAGGCGACCTATGGTCGACTCGCATATATAAGAGAATGCATTGGCACAGGGTAAAAAAATGCTGACTTACGACGAGATGCATAGTCCGATTAAACGCTCCTAATTTACTATTTCTTTGGTTTGATTGCCTGGGGCTCTGTATGGGTGAAATTATAAAATTGTTAAAGAATACAAGAAAAAATTATTAAAATTGTAAAAAATTGTTAGGCCAATGCATTCTCTTATATATGCGAGGCGACCTATGGTCGACTCGCATATATAAGAGAATGCATTGGCACAGGGTAAAAAAAATGCTGACTTACGACGAGATGCATAGTCCGATTAAACGCTCCTAATTTACTATTTATTTGGTTTGATTGCCTGGGGCTCTGTATGGGTGAAATTATAAAATTGTTAAAGAATACAAGAAAAAATTATTAAAATTGTAAAAAATTGTTAGGCCAATGCATTCTCTTATATATGCGAGGCGACCTATGGTCGACTCGCATATATAAGAGAATGCATTGGCACAGGGTAAAAAAATGCTGACTTACGACGAGATGCATAGTCCGATTAAACGCTCCTAATTTACTATTTCTTTGGTTTGATTGCCTGGGGCTCTGTATGGGTGAAATTATAAAATTGTTAAAGAATACAAGAAAAAATTATTAAAATTGTAAAAAATTGTTAGGTCAATGCATTCTCTTATATATGCGAGGCGACCTATGGTCGACTCGCATATATAAGAGAATGCATTGGCACAGGGTAAAAAAAATGCTGACTTACGACGAGATGCATAGTCCGATTAAACGCTCCTAATTTACTATTTATTTGGTTTGATTGCCTGGGGCTCTGTATGGGTGAAATTATAAAATTGTTCAAGAATACAAGAAAAAATTATTAAAATTGTAAAAAATTGTTAGGCCAATGCATTCTCTTATATATGCGAGGCGACCTATGGTCGACTCGCATATATAAGAGAATGCATTGGCACAGGGTAAAAAAATGCTGACTTACGACGAGATGCATAGTCTGATTAAACGCTCCTAATTTACTATTTCTTTGGTTTGATTGTTTGATATTTAATGTTTTATACATTAAAGGTACTGAATCCGATTAAGCGCCCCTCAATTACAATTTATTTGGCTTCGATAGTAAACAATATTTGATTTGAGTCGAGGAACCCACCCATCAAAGCTTAATTAGAGTTATTAGATATCGACTTTTAAAACCTGTTATTTTTCACCACCAGGAATATTTGGCGGCCTGGCAAAAAGTCAGATGACTTCTTACAGCAATATATAGTATAGACATACACGCACGCAGTTACGAGATAAAACTGCACGACAAGGTGAAAGCAAAAAAGATAAACTTCCTTCAATTATTTTCTTCACCATTTTGACCACATGTTTCATATTTTAATCATCGTGAACATAAACCAATCATATATATAGAGGATCTCACATGAGTTTCTATTTTATACGGAATTTATCAACCGAGTTCACTAAATTCGATTTGAGCCGATGTTTACCGAGGCTAAAATATAATTTAGTGGACGAGGTTGATAAATTACGCATAAAATAAGACGAGTGTGAGATACCTTTTATCACATAATCAAATAAACGCGAAGCAACGCGAAATATTCATCGAAAACAACAATCATAAACTGCAGCGATCGCAAGTCATTTGAAGAACGACGTGACGTCATCGCACGCGATGATATTAAACGTGTGTCTTACCGATAATTTTGAAACTGCTTTTATGGGCAAATTATGTGATAAAATAAAGTTAAATTTTTTTTACAATATTGAGGAAAAAGTTGTAGGAAGGGTTCATAAACAAGGCCATTTGATTGCAGCGTTTCAGTCCCAACATTTGACCGAAAATAGGAAATATGCGACTGTTGCATGGTCTAAAAACAAAAAATATATATCGCACTAAATACAAAACATATCGCAATAAAAACAAAACATATCACATTAAAAACAAAACATATCGGACTAAAAACAAAACGTATCGCGCTAAAAACAAAACATATCACACTAAAAACAAAACATGTCGCACTAACAACAAAACACATCGCACTAAAACAAAACATATCGCACATAAATGTGGTATCAGTTTGTTTGAAAACTATAGTATAGCATCTGCTCGTAGCTGTCAAAATAATATAAAGTTATTATACAATGTTGTGGGCAGTGTGTGTTTTTCGTGTACGAGTCCAGGTTGTGGTGAAAAGTCATATTGGCGTGTCTCGCCCAATATGACTTTTCACCACAACCTGGACGAGTACAAGAAAAACTCATACTGAACACAACATTGTATAATGACATTTTTATTATTCATCTGTAAATTTATCCAAATTTTGGGAATAAAACTTTTGTGGTTATTTTTGATATTTGTCGGCACTTAATGTAATATGCCATATCTTAGTTTATTACCCTTTTTCCTCACCTCACTTCTGGACCCGATTTAGATCGCCTCGGCCATTTTGAATGCGGCATACGCATCTAATCGAAACCACGTGATTCCCCATCGTGAACAATGGTTTTGATATGATGATCTCATTATTGGAGCGTTATTAATCATGCAAATAAGAATAAAATCAGTTTATGTACTTATTGATGACAGTTGTTTAGCAGACTTTTATAAAATGTATGTAATTTCCCATGAAGTCCTTTTAATTATTGATTAGTTGTCCACTTCAACAGAACACAACTAATTTTACACAACTAATCCCTACTACCATTGAATCGTTATGGGAAGAATAAAAACTGGATCTGCATATTGTGTTCTTTCGCACTCATGGGCTCATTATTGGATTCACCGTGCCCGTCCCCAAACAAAATCCTGAAAATCAGAAAGTTTAAGTTTTATAAAGTTTGCAAAATTACTAGAGAATTACCCAGAAAATAAGCTAATATTTATACAAGTTTATTACTCTATCGTTTTAATGAGTTCATTAGTGTGAAGATATGTGACCCGCCATATCAAATCCAGTCGTAAGTCGGGATTTTTTACCCTGTGCCAATGCATTCTCTTATATATGCGAGTCGACCATAGGTCGCCTCGCATATATAAAAGAATGCATTGGCCTAACAATTTTTTATCATTTTTTTTAAATAATTGTTTCTTACAATTTTTAGGACATAAAATAAAAAACATCCATTACCCTGCAGGGAGCCCCACACATATATAGAAGCATATAGAAGAGTGTCGTCTGCTCATGTTTGTCTGGGGCTCTGTATGGGTGAAATTATAAAATTGTTAAAGAATACAAGAAAAAATTATTAAAATTGTAAAAAATTGTTAGGCCAATGCATTCTCTTATATATGCGACCTATGGTCGACTCGCATATATAAGAGAATGCATTGGCACAGGGTAAAACAAATCCCGACTTACGACTGGATTTGATATGGCGGGTCACATATATCATAATTTATTCAAGCTTGTGTTGCTGTGTTATCAATGTCGATATACATGTAAGTCACATTAGCGTCATCTGCTCTCACAACTATAGACACCTCTTGCCCCAAGCTCCATGCAGAGTTCAGTCGCCTACGCAGGACTTTTGTGGGTTACAATTCATTTTCCATTATTCTGAGAAATTGAACTGTCCATATTCATTTGAAAATTGTCCAGATCAAGTCAGAATGAAGTGTAATTGACAAAATACTTTAATAAAAAATGTGAGCTTTAGTTAAGAAAATACACATGCCGGCAGCGTTCAGACATAGCGTTGGCGAGGGGACTGAACTCTGTTTTGCGGCTTGCTCTTGCTCAAGTCATGGATGACGTCATATGATGATGAACATATGCGATGGAAACGACATTGTCTTCATGTTACTCGATATGCGATGAGAATCTCCGACATTTACATAGAAATCTACCGAGGAGACAGCAATTATACAAACTCTCATGGTTAGTAATTACAGACCGGGATTCGTCGAACAAAGTTCAATAAGACCTGATTTATGCCCGCATATTCCGCGTCTTGTTAAGATTACTCTTAAATCGGCACCATCGATCTCCCCCATATGGAACGGTCGCGTTCGAATATCGTTGGAACTCGTGACCACGTCAATCGGTACCAACCATATGAACCGGAAGTAGTTTTATTTCCAGCTCGAGCGCGATCGATCAGCGTCCACTGTTACGGCATTTAACAGCAAAACATTTCCAGCCGTAGTTGCATGATATAGTGTATTAGATTCCGATAAATCGATGTATATTGCCCGAATACCATAAATATTGAGTGAAGATTTGACTTGGTGGCTTGCGGGGGCGACCATGTTGTTGAATAAATGTTCTCCGATGCGGTCACGGTCCAATATTTTTATTGTCATCAGTATGAACAATCCCACGGCATTCTCAATGAGACGGCTTCCGGTTTCCCTACTTCAAACACGGGTGTATTTATACAAACAAGAGAACAATAAAATACTCTGCATTATTGAATTAGGTGCTTTCGATTCATGCGGCCGGCACCTATGCTCTATCCAGGAAAATTACGCCGCAGGCGAGAGCAGTTCAATGGCAGATGGTGACATATATGGATATGGTCGTGTAATGTACTGGAAACGTTCGTTTGGTTTGGTTTAATTGGTACAGTAATGCCCTAAATAATCGACTCCTTAACCACAGCAGAATTATGGGTAATTTTTCTGGATCACTGAGAGCTTTCCGATGAATGGCAACAAGCCATATTTCCGACTAAATTCTGAAAAAGTACCCATAATTCTGCTGTGGTTAAGGAGTCGATTATTTAGGGCATTACTGTATATCTGGTTTCAGGCGCTCTCACCAGTTACCACTAATGTGGCTAGCCACGTAACATATTTGTAATAGACTCTTTAACATGGTCTATAATGTATAAAGAATGCTATATAGAAAAAGGATCCCACTTAATTTGTGAGGGGTGACTATATATATCCATGTTATGTTGTGTCCATATTACTATCTCCGACATCTATATGGAAAAGCAACACCAAATGTCAAGGCTACACATCCTTGCCAATCCCCCCCCCCACAACGCTACACATCCTTACCAATCGCCCCCCAAAACGCTACACATCATTACCACCCCCACAACGCTACACATCCTTACCAATTCCCCCCATAACGCTACACATCCTTACCAATTCCCCCCACAACGCTACACATCCTTACCAACTCCCCCCACAATATTACACCAAGAAGTGGCTGGTTTTACCAGGCCATGCGCACGGGTGTAGATATCAAACAATATGTGATCCTCCGTAGGATAGGGTATCATATAATATGTGATCCTCGTCTCAAGAGTCACTCGTGGATCAATGAAGGCAGGATCATATATCAAAATGAGAGGATATGGTGATCCTAAGATAAGAAAATATTTTATTAACTAAATAACGGAGATAATTGAAGAAGTATTTTTGACGAAATAACGGAAATATTTGAAGAAGTGTTTTAAACAGCGTTTTCTAGTACGTCTGTTATGAGGATGTACAAGCCCCCCTTTCCCCCTAACCATGACTTGTATTAGAGTGAACTAACCATGACTTGTATTCGACATTTTCTTAACTCTTAAAGATGCTTTCACATACTTGCCGCTGACGAATGCCAACCGACAGCCGCATGTTTTAAACCAGACATATAGCACTTGATGACAACCTCTGCTCACAGGTCCCCAGAACAAACAATTACCCCACCCAATAGTACTTAATTCTATAGGATTATGTATTATTGGGGGTGGGGTAATTTTTTGTTCTGGGGACCTGTGCCTCTGCTATGACATATCACAGATGTCAGTTTTACGGGTGGAGGAACAGCATACAGTAGTTTAACCCTTTCATGACTGGAGCTTCTTGAACTTTTACGAAAACCTAGTACCAATGCATTCTCTTATATATAGGGATTCTCGGATATGGCGATTAGTATATATAAGATAAAACATTGGCCTGAAAACTTTTACCTTGGTCTTGTAATCCAGTGCTCTCCCTTATAATTGCGAGGCTCCCTATGGGAGTATGGGAGACTCGAACATATATATATATATATATATATATATATATATATATATATATCTGTGTGTGTGTTCGCGGAAGCCACATTAGGGAGACATTTGTGTGTAAATACTGTTAATTTGGGAATATGTTTGCATGACGAAGACTGATTATGGGTTATATCTTATAATTAAAACCGCTTACTCAATATCAACATTTAAAATTCAAAATCCTGAGATATATTTCGATTTACGTATTTTGCGGTGATATTTTCTATGACACAGGAGATATAGAATTACATCTGAATAAACCATGCATTAAGTAGACATCCACATTGGTCAGTTACTAATGAGGTTGGATATATGGGTAATATATATATATAAGAGAATACACTGGCACATGATCTTTAATGCTGCACAAGCGCAGCTCCCGTCATGAACCTCATAAAAGAGTTAATTGAACCAGGACATCAGTTTTAGTTAAAGATACTCAATCCGAATTGTCCCTCGCAAATTACTATTTCCTTGGCTTCGGGGGTAAAACATATTTGATTCGAATCGAGGAACTCACCCATCAAACCTCAGAGTGATCAGATATCGATGTTTGAAATCTATTATTTAAATTTTATGTGGCCCACTAAACAGTCGACGAGAAGAATTTATCTGACCAAATTGCGGATGAAGATGGATAACTCTAAAATTAAGTGTTTTTTATGTGTCAGATATTTGACAAACCGGTAAAATTTCGTTGACCAAAATGTTGATAAATAACAGGTTTTGGGAAATTTTATACAATAGTTGACTGTGGTTAACATTATTTTTGGGCAATTAATCGATTCTGATAACTGAAGCGGCATTTAAAAAAATATTGTTTTTGTTGGAATCTGATGATATGGGGACCATCGAATCGGATTAAGCACCTTTAAGAAAGGAGTTGGCATGAATAAAAACTGAATATATGATATATCCAGAATCAGTGACCGAATCAAAATTGGAAATATCAGGAATTTAGTGAAATTCCCAATATTGCATCGGATAATGGCTCTTTGAAGATATTAAATTATTCGTGGATATAATTGTATTCATATAGTCCATGTTTGGATCGTCTGTGATGTCCATGAAATTATAATTTCACCCATACAGAGCCCCAGACAAACATGAGCAGACGACACTCTTCTAGGTGCTTCTATATATGTGTGGGGCTCCCTGCAGGGTAATGGATGTTTTTTTTATTTTATGTCCTAAAAATTGTAAGAAACATTTATTTAAAAAACATGATAAAAAATTGTTAGGCCAATGCATTCTCTTATATATGCGAGGCGACCTATGGTCGACTCGCATATATAAGAGAATGCATTGGCACAGGGTAAATTCATAATGTGGTTATCTTAGTTTGATTGTACATGTATAACTAAATAGCCAGCAAATGTTTTTTTATGTCTGGACTCCTGTCTTTTTCTGTGTCACTATATCGTATAATAGGCGCTAAGTGCCCACTTAATGGGGATACGCGCTATACACATATTATTATATATAGTATTGACCAGATGACCCAAAGCGCTTACATTTTTACTGGTTGACTGCACTCTATCAGACGCTAAAGCGCTTACATCCGTACTGGTAGCCTGCACTCACACTATATGCATACACGAGACAAGATGTGGTCCATTTCTTGCTCTTTCTTCCTTTTTATCGTGGTTTTTGGCTCCCCGTAATGAGCATATAATAGTTCAATCTTGCTGGTGGGGGATCATGTGCATCGCAAATGTGTAGCTCTGGCAGCCCGGTGTCTGGTACGCGGTCCACTTCAGGGCAGTCCGGTGCCTTCTGTGTGATACGGTCCACTTTACACGGTCCGGAAGTCCGGTGCCTCGTGTGGGATACGGCTCACTCCGTGTCAATCCGGAGCCTCCTGTGGTATACGGCTCACTTCAGGGCAGTCATGTGCCTTCTGTGGGATACGGTCCATGCACTTCATACGGTCTGTGGGTCCGGTGCCTTGTGTGGGATACGGCCCATGCACTTCATACGGTCTGGAGGTCCGGTGCCTTGTGTGGGATACGGCCCATGCACTTCATACGGTCTGGAAGTCCGGTGCCTTGTGAGGGATACGGTCCGTGCACTTCATACGGTCTGGATGTCCGGTGCCTTGTGTAGGATACGGCCCACTTCACACAGTCTGGCAGTCCGGTGCCTTGTGGGGATACGACTCACTTCAGGCCAGTCCGATGCCTCCTGTAGGATACGGCCCATGCACTTCATACGGTCCGGAGGTCCGGTGCATCATGTAGGATACGGCCCACTTCACACGGTCTGGCAGTCCGGTGCCTCGTTGGGATGCGACTCACTTCAGGCCAGTCCGGTGCCTCCTGTGCGATAAGGCCCACTTTAGGGCAATCCGGCAGTCAGGTGCCTCGTGTGGGATATGACTGGCAGTCAGGTGCCTCAGTTGGGATATGGCTGACAGTCAGGTGCCTCATGTGGGACATGGCTGGCAGTCAGGTGCCTCATGTCACGAGTCATGTGGGATATGGATGACAGCTAGGTGCCTCGTGTGGGATATGGCTGGCAGTCAGGTGCCCCATGTGGGATATTTGGGCTATCTTTCATCCCACAATAAATCTGACAACGTCGTGACATTGATGGCTTACTGAAGCGACGATGTACAAAAACAAAACAAAAACACATATGGTGTCACCTAAACCGGTAATTGTCACCTTAATTTCATGTAGCCGAGGCCAGATTCGAATCCACGATTGTTCATTCGTTGTCATGGATTAGTCGTAGGTGAGTGTGCCCTCATGACCGGGAACCTATATATGTCGTAATTTACTCGAAAATGGCGCAAGAATATATAATTGTAAGACCAGAAAATGAGGATTTAATTTGGCCAAACAGAAATCAGAATTGGCCAAAACATTTGCCAAATATTTTTACGGCCCAGCCTGAACTCACCTAACTGAACTCAACCAACAGATATCGACTGTCTCATACCATCATTTTTGCTCGCTCTACGAATCCCGTCCGGGTATAAATATATGAACTATGCGAAAAAAAATTGTGGACTGAAATATTCAAACCTTAGTGGTGGGTGTCAGACTGGAATAATCTAACGATTGGAAAGCTTGAGACCAGCCTCCCAACGGCCATGTGAATTTGACTGCAGTTAGACGAATAGATATCATTATTGTTACAATTTCCATGTTCAGATCTCACAATGTCCTCATACTGGGCAGAACCGTGGTCGCCTCAGCGGATTATGCCCCTCTGGCTAGTGGCCACAAGACCAATAACATCCAATAAGTTGCAAATGGAAACTGGTCTGCTTCAACTGGGAGATGCCCAGGATGGACACCCCCTCAACGGAGACCTTCTAACCAGGACCGTGGATTAGCTTGTGCTATTAATTATGACCATTACTTTTCAGTCATGACACATCTCGTTTGTGTCTTGTTTGCTGCAAATTGACCATACTAATTGTCACCCATGCATAGCAACGGCAAATTATTGATATATCGACGCCATTGAATGAACTGCACACATTTATTCAAATTTTCGATTCCAAACTGTCTTGTCTGTTCAGTTTCTTTGCCCTCATTTGGAACTATCCCAAAATCAGCCTACATCTGCTATGGGAAGGCATAAAGATTATCATCCAACCAACCAACGACTGTCTCGTTGCTAGAGTAGACACGATGGCAATACGCCACGAAGCTGTGCCATATTGTTCACCTTAATACGTAAAAAACAATATGGCAGTAGTTACAGAGTGGTTATCCTAATTGTTGTGGTGATCCCATATTAGTTTTAGACTCTTAATGGGCGGTCTGTGATCATACAAGCAAGTTCCGCAAGGAACTAAAACCCTATATGCTACTGGTTTATAGAGACCTTTCGCAAAATTCACGATTACGATTACGGATAGGATATATTGTCCTAGAAGGTTGACACCGTCACAATTTGCCTGCGATGGGTAATTCGCGAGACGCATATGCCCAACTATATTTAGTTACACATATATTTGATAGAAAAAAGTAATGTGTGTCTCTTTCAGTCCAATGTTCTTATCCGTGGGTAATACACCACACTGGTAATGTCACAGCGTCCCCGATCAGGACCAGTGGCACATACTTGACACATCCGCACATAATTAAACTGCGTGGTGTATATTTAGTCTCATATAAGAACCCCCGTGCGTAAAGTTCGAAAATTTGCCGTATAATTGCAGGATATTTCAGTATCCGTAATCGTATTCGTGATTTTGCGAAAGGTCTCTATGATGACTGAAAGACTGACGCCTTCATATATATACATATTATAACAAGATAGCTTTAGAGTTGCAATATATACTTTCAGCCGCTAGACAGGTAACTTGTAACCACAACATAATAGAAAGGTTCAGTCACACTTATGTGCAACTTGCACATTGTGTTACATCGCATCAATATGAAGATGTACATGGCGGGCAAAGTCTTACGGCGCCAAACCTACAAGTTTATTGATAACGGCGACATCTAGCGAAATTTTTAAATAACAGTGGTGAGGACAAACTGACACAATTCTACCACCGATACTTTCAGTTGGCTTCAGTCAAAATAAGATATTTCCGCGCAGTAAAATCCCATTGTTCTTCTGCCTGTATAGATTTTGTCGCTCTTTTTGTTGTCATAAGATTAGATTATTCCTCTTTGCTACAAGTTTCATATGTTACACATTGAACACACCACTTCTAGACGGTTTGTCCGTGTACGTACGCGTGTAGACGAAATGGTCAGGTGATTCACGACACATACATCGACAATGGCAACACACGTTACATGTTACACACACGTGAAACCGAACCTGACTTATATCGCCAGTTTTACAGGTACATGATACTAACTTCGATAATTGTTGTGGTGTTGAAGAGTCACTGTGTGTTAGGGGAAAATGTGCTTAGCAAATTTAGCCTAATCTGGTGTCAACAAATTTGGGGCATTTTAAGAACACCAAACGTTCAAAATATATCATACTAGAAGGTGACCCGACTTCGTCCGGGCTTTGACCTTGAATTGTCCATTTTGAAGGTCAAGGTCAAGTGGGGTTACGATTTGACCAGTCCAAAACACTGCCCGGACAAAAGTACCCGACAAACGTGCCCGTCGAAATCCATCCGGTTTTACCCTATTTGACCTTGAATTGATCATTTTGAAGGTCAAGGTCAGGTCGGGGTCACGATTTGACCCGTTCAAAACACTCAGTGGACTAAAGTAACCCTATGTATAAATGTCGTCGAAATCCAATCAAAATTGGCGATTTGACATTGAATTGACTCGATTTCAAGGTCAATGTCATGTCGCACGGGCAAATGAATATGCTTATGAGACTCCCCATACGAAAGTACCCCCACATACCAAGTTTCATCGAAATCCCGTGATATTCGGGCGTTTGACCTTGAAATGACCGATGTCAAGGTCAAGGTCACGCCGCACGGGCAAATTAATAGCTTTATGCCACTCCCCGTCCGAAGCTACCCCCACATACCAAGTTTCATCGAAATCCCGTGATATTCGGGCGTTTGACCTTGAAATGACCGATTTCAAGGTCAATGTCACGTCGCACGGGCAAATTAGTAAGCCTATGTCACTCCCCGGCCGAAAATACCCCCACATACCAAGTTTCATCGAAATCGGTTTGGCCGTTTTCGAGTCCATCGATTACAGACAGACACACACACAGATCTTCCAAAATATATAATAGACTAGCTGATGTGCCCGACTTCGTCCGGGCTATATAAGGATTTGCCCAGAAACATGTCTATATCAGCGTATATGAGCGAGGTCAAGGTCAAGGACACGGTCGCACGTGAAAATGGACCCGCCCATAATGTTCCCGCTATCAAAGTAGGCCTACATACATACTATCCGATCGGTCGAGGTCCAGAAACATGCCTATATGAGCGTATTTGAGCAAGGTCGAGGACACGGTCGCACGAGCAGTTTTCGAGTCTATAACACACACATGCATACACACAGACAGACAGACAGAAGTTCCAAAATATATACTAGATTAGTATCTGCCTGATCGTCTGTCGATTTTTCTCCCAGACCCCTGGACCGATTTCAACCAAATTTTGTATGGTGACTCGGGGTACCCCTGCGGATGTTATAACGGCGTCATTAAAAAAAATATATATTAATTAAAATACTTATTTATTAATTAATTTTGTTTTGTACAAAATGTCTGAAAGATAAAAGTGTGGACAAATCGCACACATGGACCGCTGAATAAAGGATACCGAAAGGAGTATGTTTCTGCTAGTAATATATAATACTCAAATGTTTCAAACGATATCGCAGAACACTATGGGCGACAACATACGCGACATTGGTATCGAAAATGTACCTCAACGTGAACAAAACCTCCCCAATTGAATATCGGTCTCATTTGCCGAATATATAATTGCTCGATCATTGTTTCTGAAACCTAATCTGCTAGGGTAGCAGTACACGATTTCACGGGTTGTAGGGGGTCTGAAAAATAGAAAGTAAGTATCTGGGGGCATAACAGCCAGTGTAGCCTGTGTTCAATGTGTCATTACTGGTTTGAATGTTTAATTATTTTACAAAACTGGGAAAGTTCTCAAAAAAGTGAAACATTTTGATACGCAACAGGGTTTTCGTATTCAGTGAAGGCCAACTCTGTTTTATTGGTTACAGGAAAATAGCCCGATTTCTCTCCCCTGAATTCTGTCATCTGGGCTCGCAAGACAGTTTTTTCAAATTGATACGATAAATTGTTTTCTATTTCAAATATTTCTCAGCTCTAACATAGCTGTATCATGGTCTGTTTTTGAGTTGAAAATGTCAATTTGAGTTAAAAAATGGTAAAATTGAGCGTTGTGTGAGTGCAACCCAAGGGGCATAACTCAGTGACAAATTGTACAAAGAAGCTAAAGTACAGACGTATGAGTATACCTAAAATTCTGTCGAAATTAAAACATGCTTGATGGGACATATGCCAAAGATAATGGCTCAGCATTGATTTGAAGTACAATACCCCCTCCCAGGTTGGCAAAATTGCTGGAAATCGTGTATTGCTACCTAGTCACACGACAGATACATTTGAATTCAAACAATGTGTTTGGGAAAGCAGGAAATTGGCTGTTTTTTATTTGGACCGAACACGATGCGGTGGTATATAATATCGCGTGGGTCATCTACATAACAAAGGCACACACATGTTTCGGCGCGTTTCTAATCTACGAGGCGATATGTTTTATTATTTATAAGGTTTCCATTCGAAAGACTGATGATGGGCTCTAATGGGTTGAGTACTGTGTTGCCTTATACATATGTCCCGTCTATGATTTAACTAATTAACTCGAATAAACGGTGTCAATATCTTAAAATGTAAAATTATGTATAACATTAAATTCATATTACCATGAAGTTGTATAATGCGTCTGGATTGAAAGCGAGCGTCGCGCGCATCTACATTTGTAGTATACGACATTACTAACGCTGAAATGGGTAATTCATTTTAAAGGGGTACTGTTCACTAAATAAGGTCATTTATGGGACCCTCTCCTTTTATACTCAACAGAATATATGCAACAAATGAATGAATTTGAGCCATGGATAAGTGTAAAATACATTCATGTGCTTTTTGAACGATGCAAGTAACATGGTAATTATAATGAAAATGAATTTATGACTCCAGTCGTAAAATCATTTTCATTATAATTACCATATTTTTGTTTTGTATTTTGCAGTAATCCATGGCTCAAATTAATTAATTTGTTGCATTTATTCTGTTGAGTATAAAAGGAGATTGTCCCATAAATGACCGGATTTAGTGAACAGTACCCATTTAAAGTGACATATTTCATTTGTTAATGACAAAAACAAATGACACATTTGTGAAAAACCAACGGTATACTTGTTCTTAATAGCACCGAGTCGTACTACCAACATCGATAAATCTACAGGACACAATTAAAGACGCACATTCCGAAATAATGCTCCCAAATTACTATTTCTTTGTGATGGTTACAGTTATGCCCTGTGCCAATGCATTCACTTACATATGCGAGTCGACCATAGGTCGCCTCGCATATATAAGAGAATGCATTGGCCTAAATTATAATATTTTTCTACATTCTTTGACAATTTTATCATTTTTAATATGTGTTAAGCCAATGCATTCTCTTATATATGCGAGGCGACCTATGGTCGACTCGCATATATACGAGAATGCATTTGCACAGGGCCGTTCTGTTGGGTAATGGGTTAAACACACCCAAATAGGCAAATTACTATTTCTTTGGCTTCGGGGGTAATAAATATTTGACACATCAAAGCTCAGAGTGATCAGATGTCGATTTTTAAAATCTATTATTTTTCACCATCGGTACTTTTTGGCGGCTGACAAAAAGTCGACAAGCCGACCTTCTCGGACAAAATTGCGGACGAGGATGGATAACTCTAAAACCAAGTGGTAATACGGCCAAATTTCGTTGAACAACATGTTGATAACACGTTTTGGGAAATTTGATACCATAGTTGGCAGTGGTTAGGAATATTTTGTTGCAATTAATCGATTCTGACAACTAAAGCGTATTTTGAAGAAATGTTGTTGTTGTTGTTGTTGTTGTATCTTGATGACATGGGGACCGTCTCATCGGATTTAGTACCTTTAAATATGCTATCATTGGTTTGGTTTGAGACAGTGGTATGTCTTCTTCGTCTTATATATTCTTTCACTGGTTTGATTTGAGAGTGGTATAAAACAGTCTTATATATTATATCACTGGTTTGGTCTGAGAGTGGTATAAAACAGTCTTATATATTCTATCACTGGTTTGGTCTGAGAGTGGTATAAAACAGTCTTATATATTATATCACTGGTTTGGTCTGAGAGTGGTATAAAACAGTCTTATATATTCTATCACTGGTTTGGTCTGAGAGTGGTATAAAACAGTCTTATATATTCTTTCACTGGTTTGGTTTGATAGTGGTATAAAACAGTCTTATATATTATATCACTGGTTTGGTCTGAGAGTGGTTTAAAACAGTCTTATATATTCTATCACTGGTTTGGTCTGAGAGTGGTATAAAACAGTCTTATATATTCTATCACTGGTTTGGTCTGAGAGTGGTATAAAACAGTCTTATATATTCCATCACTGGTTTGGTTTGATAGTGGTATAAAACAGTCTTAAATATGCTATCACTGATTTGGTTTAGGAGTGGTATAAAACAGTCTTAAATATGCTATCACTGGTTTGGTTTGATAGCGGTATAAAAAGTCTTAATTACGCTATCACTGGTTTGGTTTGGGAGTGGTATGAAACAGTCTTAAATGTGATATCACTGGTTTGGTTTGAGATTCATGGAATCTTGTCATATCCAGCTCGTTTTCTTTGCAATAGTATCATTATCAGCTCAGTTCACACACTATATCGCTCATCACGTCGTTTTATGATACCGTTTTATCATTATACGGTTATACTCCATGTCACGTGATTATATTTTACCATGCTATCATTATATGGTTATGCATCATGTCACGTGATTGTATTTTACCGTTTTATCATTATACGGTTATACTTCATGTCACGTGATTATATTTTACCATGCTATCATTATATGGTTATGCATCATGTCACGTGATTGTATTTTACCGTTTTATCATTATACGGTTATACTTCATGTCACGTGATTATATTTTACTATGTTATCATTATACGGTTATACTTCACGTCACGTGGTTGTATTTTACCGTGTCATCATTATACGGTTATACCTCATGGCACGTGGTTGTATTTGACTGTGTTATCATTGTAATGTTATACCCCATGGCACGTGGTTGTATTATACTGTGTTATCATTATAAGGTTATACATGTACCTCATGTCACGTGGTTGTATTTTACCGTGTTATCATTATACGGTTATACCTCATGGCACGTGGTTGTATTTTACTGTGTTATCATTGTAATGTTATACCCCATGGCACGTGGTTGTATTATACTGTGTTATCATTATAAGGTTATACATGTACCTCATGTCACGTGGTTGTATTTTACCGTGTTATCATTATACGGTTATACCTCATGGCACGTGGTTGTATTTTACTATGTTATCATTATACGGTTATACTTCATGTCACGTGATTATATTTTACTATGTTATCATTATACGGTTATACTTCACGTCACGTGGTTGTATTTTACCGTGTCATCATTATACGGTTATACCTCATGGCACGTGGTTGTATTTGACTGTGTTATCATTATAAGGTTATACATGTACCTCATGTCACGTGGTTGTATTATACTGTGTTATCATTATAAGGTTATACATGTACCTCATGTCACGTGGTTGTATTTTACCGTGTTATCATTATACGGTTATACATCATGGCACGTGGTTGTATTTGACTGTGTTATCATTGTAATGTTATACCCCATGGCACGTGGTTGTATTATACTGTGTTATCATTATAAGGTTATACATGTACCTCATGTCACGTGGTTGTATTTTACCGTGTTATCATTATACGGTTATACCTCATGGCACGTGGTTGTATTTGACTGTGTTATCATTGTAATGTTATACCCCATGGCACGTGGTTGTATTATACTGTGTTATCATTATAAGGTTATACATGTACCTCATGTCACGTGATTGTATTTTACCGTGTTATCATTATGCGGTTATTCTTCATGCCACAGTCATCCATATCCCCGATATGACGCCTATCGTCGTTAACTATTATATATATATATATATATATATATATATATATATATATATGTATTAATCGCACTCCATCAAGCAATGGTATAGAGCCCATGTGTATACAATTGTATAATAATACAGTAATTAACTGGATAAACAGAACAAAATTAAACTACACGATAACTCCTGTTTGGATTATTTTATCTGACCCAAAGCTGGTACATGTGTTTCCCAGCTAAAAATACAGGCCAAGTTACGGCCGTTTTTTACTTAGAATTTGACAGCATTTTGGCATTGAGATATTATGCGAAAGCTCAAATTGTTATTGTATTTTGCGGTAGTACAAATCGAAATGGCCAACGGGCGTATTTTACCAAACAATGCTCTTGTTCACTTGTCTCCGTACGCATTAGACCAAGATTTGATTTTTCTTTTACTATTTTCGACTCGAAGGGAAATATACCAATACAGGTGGTCTGATATTATCCAAACAGTTGGTACAAAATCCCCAAGGGGCAAACATGTAATCTCACTTAATTCGGAATTTGATGTACATGTAGTCCATAATGAAGCAAATGTAGTTGAAGTCAAGCAGCCCCTCGCGGGCGAAGACCCTATATAGCATATTTGACAACACTGGTTGCTATTTTCGTAACTTTCCCTCGTTTTGGAAATACATCGAATAGCCGCCCGCATACAACATCGATTACCGTTCTACGGCGCATAACAGAGCAAACTATCAGCAATATCATACATCACATATCAATTAAATGCTGTTCATTTCTGTTCCATGTTGGCATAAAACGGTCGTTAATGCTGCTTTAATTAAACAAAGAATCGGTTCTGATCCCGTTATGGCGGACAAAGGACTCGCGCTGCTATTCATAGATATTTCGATATCTGATTGACTATAAACCAGTTCATATTCATTATGGTATATACACACAAACATCATCACACACGAGACTGGAGCCAGTTAGTAGCGGTGTTTGACGCTCGAGTCTGGAGCCAGTTAGTAGCGGTGTTTGAATATCGAGTCTAGAGCCAGTTAGTAGCGGTGTTTGGAGATCGAGTCTGGAGCCAGTTAGTAGCGGTGTTTGAATATCGAGTCTAGAGCCAGTTAGTAGCGGTGTTTGAAGATCGAGTCTGGGGCCAGTTAGTAGCGGTGTTTGAATATCGAGTCTGGGGCCAGTTAGTAGCGGTGTTTGAATATCGAGTCTAGAGCCAGTTAGTAGCGGTGTTTGACGCTCGAGTCTGGAGCCAGTTAGTAGCAGTGTTTGACGCTTGAGACTGGAGCCAGTTAGTAGCGGTGTTTGAAGATCGAGTCTGGAGCCAGTTAGTAGCGGTGTTTGATGCTCGAGCCTTGATCCGATTAGTAGCGGCGTTTGACACATTAATATACTTATATAGATTTTCCGGTTACGAAATGGGTGATCCCGATGAATGTCTGTCGATTGTTTGGCTGTGAACTTAGTTACATGTATCTCCGAGGTAGTTATATTATATTTACAGATATCACACAGAAGGGCTGAACTCACTCAACGAATTTAGTTGTATAAAATCCCGGTATTAAGTGGGTGTTAAATTAATATGATCTTGACCAATGATGTATTTGCATCGATTTTCCGGTTACGAAATTAATAATACCGGAAAATATTCGATTAATAGATACATGTTTACATGACGTATCAGAATCTCGATTATATGTCAGAAGGGTTAAACTAACTTAACGAATTCAACTCTAGTCAAGCCCGGTTACTAGGTCAAACGGGGTCAGGTTACTATAAATCGGGCGGCTGGTTCAATATAGGGACAATGGACATGCATGCAGTCTAATGCGTGAAATTCGGAAAAACAATCAACTTTATCTAAACATTTCAGTCAATATAAAAGGCTTTTATTTATCTGTCTTTTGCTTGTATCGCCTTATCATCCATCCAAATGAATAATAGACCATTCCAATGTATACTTTTATAATTGGATAGGAGAATCAATTTAGTATATAGAAAGGGTTAGAGTTGATAAAATTGCTACCTAATCTGTCGTCTGCCATTGTATTGTGACTCTCTGTTATGCCTGAGTTTACTGTGCCTGTCATTTTCAGAATGAGGTCACCAGAGGGTGAATTTAGTGACGCTGTCCTGCAAGGCGGGCTAGCATCACCAAATTCACCCGCTTGGGACCTCAGTCTAATGCGCGAAACTCGGCAAAAAAATCAACTTATCTAAACATTTCAGTGAATATATAAGGCTCAGTCTCCACTTTTATTTATCTGTCGTTTGCTTGTATCACTTTATCATCCCGCATCCAAATGAATAATAGTCCATTCCAATGCACACTTTTATAATTGGGTAGGAGAATCCATTTATTATAGAATGGGTTAGAGTTGATAAAATTGTTTAGTGAATGGACGTTGCTACCTAATCTGTCGTCTGTCATTGTGTTGTGACTATCTTGTAAGCCTGAGTTTAGTGTGCCTGTAATTTGCAGAATGAGGTCCCCAGAGGGTGAATTTAGTGATGCTATCCCACAAGACGGGCTAGCATAACTAAATTCACCCGCTGTGGACCTCATTATGCATGGCATCATCAGCTATGGGAGACATAAACTCAGATTGAAGTTCCCAAATTGTGAATATTGTTATGTACACCCATTGGGAACCTCGATTATGCAATGTGCCGTCTGCCAATTTGGCGATATAGGGTAGAGAAACTAAACTAAAAATGAAATGGAATCTATGTGAAGAAGTTTCTATCGAAATTTGAAAATAAAGAAACTTTGCTGAGAATACGAGGACTATAAGGAGAATGAGGTCCCCATATGGTGACTTTAGTGATGCTAGCCCGATATGGGGGATAGCGTCACTAAATTCACCCTATGGGGACCTCATTCTGCAAATGACAGACACACTAAACCCAGGCTTGTTTTCTGGTATGTTTATTGGCATGCATTCAATATATCTTGTTAAATAGACTGGTTCTTTGTCCAAAACTGCGAATGTATGAAAACGTATTCAATCAGATCCCGTCTGCGTTGCCGGTGTTAATGTGATTTTGATCATTGATGTACTTACATCGATTTCCCGGTTACGACATGAGTGATCCCCGAGGCAATTCCATTTATAGATATAGCAGTACCGCGGCCATCAGAAGGGTTAACCAAACTCCAATATCATTGATGAATCTGTTAGGTTTGACGTGGAAGCATATGTCGTCCTGATCGAAAGTAATTTTCCGCCAATTCATGGCGGATTTAATGTCAATTGTTTTGGTAACGAATTAGCATGCCTATCACTTTACCGCGTTTGCGATTAAGCTAGTTCCCCCTTTGGGCTGAGCCGCCTCATTCTATTCAAGCACCGAATAATGGCATAACTAATGACGAAAGCAACAATCTCGGGTCACGTGATGTCGTTCTATAACCAGACAGACGGGGGCGCGAGTTAGATCTAGAAATCACGATCGAAATATCAGCCAGATGGGAACGCAGGTTCAAGAAATCATGATCGAGGTGACATTCCCACATTTGCATTTAGATTGACCAGCCGATGACATCATATATTTCTACAATGAAAGCAAGATTCATTTCAGCGAGCCGATATCTCTATATAGTTCAAGGGGCTTAACCCTTTACCCAACAGAAGGGCCATGTGCCAATGCATTCTCTTATATATGCGAGTCGACCATAGGTCGCCTCGCATATATAAGAGAATGCATTGGCTTAACACATTAAAAATTATAAAATTGTTAAAGAATGTAAGAAAAAATGGTAAAAAGTGTTAAAAAAAGATTTGTTTTAGGCTAATGCATTCTCTTATATATGCGAGGCGACCTATGGTCGACTCGCATATATAAGAGAATGCATTGGCACAGGGCATAACTGTAACTATCACAATGTGGTCAAGGAGCCGGTTCCAATGATATCCATATTTGTATGGTTCTATTGAGACAGACCGAAGATATTTTAGGCTGTTGAAGCTTTATTTGGTCGGTTTTGGCCGGTTTGTTGGGTAAAGGGTTAAAGGTACATAATTCGATTCGATGTTAGCGGAATAATCCAGTTACAACGGAATTTCAACAAAAAGCCGATTTAGTTATACAAATTAGTTTATTACCAATAAATACTCACAACAATACCAATCATGATATCATATTATCCGTAAAAGTCCTTTAACCCTTTACCCAACAGAATGGCCCTGTGCCAATGCATTCTCTTATATATGCGAGTCGACCATAGGTCGCCTCGCATATATAAGAGAATGCATTGGCTTAACACATTAAAAATTATAAAATTGTTAAAGAATGTAAGAAAAATGGTAAAAAGTGTTAAAAAAAGATTTTTTTTAGGCCAATGCATTCTCTTATATATGCGAGGCGACCTATGGTCGACTCGCATATATAAGAGAATGCATTGGCACAGGGTATAACTGTAACTATCAAAATGTGGTCAAGAAGCCGGTTCCAATGATATCCATATGTGTATGGTTCTATTGAGACAGACCGAAGATATTTTAGGCTTAGGCTGTTGAAGCTTTATTTGGCCGGTTTTGGCCGGTTTGTTGGGTAAAGGGTTAATAACGGGTTTCCTTGGCAGTTTGGAGGTGAGCGAGTGTGGTTTACAACTTCCATTTATGGTGATTCCTAATTTAAATTGGAATTTCGTGACCTCAGTTCCATTGTTCTTAGTGTATGTGCATTATGTATACACTTAGAACAACATGGAACTCAGGTCGCGATTTCCCAATATCGAATGTAAACATAATGTAAACAGATAGTATATTTCCACGTGTATGCATGGTGCCTTATAACATGTCTATTTGCATGGATAAAACTTGATTACTGATTCATAAATAATTATAATGCATGAATCCGCACGTCAAATCTCACGACATACCGTATTATTGTTGCATGGTTGCGATACTTTTCATTGACTTCTATTCCGATTATTTTCCGAAATTAACTGGTCGCCACTGAATCATATACACAGTGTACGTGTCATGTGTGATGCGTTGTCCTAATATTCCGTACTTCATATATATATGACTGTAATTATGTTTCGTCTTGCATGATTTGTGTTCCAACTGTATATATGTTACATGTGAATCTTTGTGAGATCTCCGAAATCATGAAATAAAGAAATAAATATATTCCCGGTTGTGAAAAATAACAGATTTAAAAAACCGACAACTAATAACTCTGAACTTCGATGGGTAGGTTCCTCGACCAGAATCAAATATTTTTTCAAAGAAGCCAAAGAAATGGTAATTGTGGGGCGTTTATTCGGATTATGCATCTTTGAATCCTCCGTAGATGAGAGAAATTATAAATGTATGTATATCCATCATCAACATGAAAATGTGAGAAAATGGATCGATTTTGTTTTAGTTTTTACTTCTAATAATTCTCCAATACCGATCCCGGAACCCATTCCTATATCCACGCAAATTTTCAATTTGGCGGGGGATAACTATGGAGGAATAGTTGTTGTCCTGGTTTTGAACTGGTGACCTCATTTGAACACATCACCTAGGGAACAACCACATCATATTGCAGATATTGCAGTATAAATCTGTATATCAGAATAGTTTTCAACCCTATAGGACCCTTTTCAATGTGTATTGTCACGTTTTAATTGGACTGTGGAATTTCATGGGACTAATTGGACTTTGGATATTGTCCGCACCACTCCCGTATCTGCTCTTATAACTCACTATACAGGCAAAATCCACAAAGTTTGCCAGAAATTTATACCAAATAAGGTTGTACATATTAGATTGAACATTCTAGAATGGCGTACTTGCTGTATAAGACAACTAATAAGACAACGAAATAGATTGCATAAAAGTGCTAAAATAAAAAAAATAAAAACCCAATACATGGGGTAAATTTCGGGCGAAACGAAATGAAGTCATTAGCGCTGTCCGGAAAGCCAATTTGGATTATGATAAAAATATCGATGCAATACTTACTAACGACTCCGACCACACAACATGGTGAAAACAATTCAGAAATTAATCTCAAATGGTAAGAGAAATTCACTGCCCCCTCTCCAACTCAACGGCGAGCACATTATTCATACTGCAGATAAAGTTAACGCATTAAATTTATACTGTTGTGAAATATCCATCATAGATGAGTTTGCACATGATCTTCCCATACAAGTTCAACTAGTAACAGGCAACCCTACGCTGGGTGAGTTCAACATAACGACAATTGACGTTTACGAGGCTCTAAATGGTATGAAACCCTCTAAGGCGTGCGGTTCCGATATGATAATTTGCATATTCTACGGAAGGTGATGAATCACGTGGTATCGAGTTGATGAGTATCGCGCATTCAAAATGGCCGAGGCGATCGTAAATGCGATCAGAAACGAGGAAAAGAGTTAATAAACTAGGATATGACATATTACATAGTATTTCGGTAGCTATACGAGCATATGCTATACTATTTTATCAAACAAGCTGATACCTCATTTGTGTCCAAACACACAGTTGTTTGCTCTAACATTCTGACCAAAGTCGTCAGTCCTAATTGATGAATATGGACTGGTGTATACAACGAACCTCCGACTGGCAACTTTGATCAACATTTGATAGAAAACTACTAAGTATTTTCGAACAAATAAAGTATCAACTAGTTTTAAAAGTAAATTAACAGTCAAAATGATATGTTTTGTGTCAGTTCCTTATATATATTATGTTTTTTTATGCGATTGCGCTCGCCTCGAGCATTTTGAATGCGTGGTACTCACCAACCTCGAAACCACGCGATTCCCCACCGCGGAATGGCTCCAAGATGTGCTATGTTCGACGGTCAGATTCCAAGTAACGATTTACATTTGAAACGACACGGGTGTGTGTAATATCTGGAACTGAACTGCACAAACCACCTCCACAACAATACACCGACAGCGGAATGTATCAGCAAATCGAAAATACTGGCGTAGATCATTTGTAAATACGTGACAATCAAACGAAACCAGGTGTAGTGATAACAACCTAATTGCACTGCGGACTATCAATGCATGCATGTCAACGAGGGCTATTAACAGATTGTGTTAGAAATATTTCACCTATAATTTTATAAAATATATATTTTCAGTTAAAAATATAGTAATTTTCTAAACATAGCCACAATATATATCCCGGATCATGGAAAATTAATTAGGGAATTATTTGCTATATTGGCAGAAGCTCCTGTCAACAGATATCTGTGGACCAAAGGTATTATTTTATGTACTGAAAGTTCAGACTGAACAAAAAAATTTATACAAGAAACATGTCTTGTGAACTAATATCAACTAGACTTATAAATACCAAACAATTGTTACTTTGTTTTTTAAATAAAAATAATAAATATATTGCTAACTATCTAGCTACAGTAATTCTCTAATTAATCGACTCCTTAAACACAGCAGAATTGTGGGTAACTTTTCAGGAATTAGTCGGAAATATGGCTTGATGCTATTCATCGGAAAGCTCACTCCGAGAGCTTTCCGATGAATGTCAACAAGCCATATTTCCGACTAAATCCTGAAAAGTTACCCACAATTCTGCTGTGTTTAAGGAGTCGATTGATTAGAGCATTACTGTATACACATGGCAGTCCTCTGCTCAAAGCTATATCGTGATTTTAACGAATAGGCGGACTGAGACCCTGGGTATATCGTTAATGTTTCGTTAAAACAACTAATCCTTCAAATTATTTTTATCCATCTGTATGTTTAACCAAATTATGGGCAAAAAACTTGTGTGGTTAATTTTGTTATACGCCTGGATTTTCAAATGATCTACGAAACCAGGGTAGTGTGTGTATTATACTATACAATTATTTTTGTGCTCCGCGTGTATAATGTTTCGCTGATTCTTGGTATACATGGGCGTTTTATTTATAGAAATGGGAATTTTTGGGACGGATTAAAAGTCGAACTGCGACCCGGAGGCCGAGTCCGGTAAAAGGTGTAGTTGGGAATTCTGGTGAGATGCATGAGAAACCTTCAGTGATAAGCCGTATATAGTTGTTGTAATAATTTGAAGGATTAGTTGTTTTAACGGAATTATGAGTTGGTCATTCGTGAAACCAATATATTTTATATTCTATAATTACAATCATGGGTATATAAAATATGATCTCGAGCGCGTTAACATTTCTGACATTGGTTTTCTTGTTATACAATGTTGTGTACAGTATTTGTTTTTCTTGTACGAGTCCAGGTTGTGGTGAAAAGTAATATTGGACGAGACAAGCAGTGTCAAGTCCAATATGACTTTTCACCACAACCACAACATACTATACAAAACATTGAAAAGTGACATTTTTTATTATCCATCTGTATGTTTATCCAAATTATGGGCATAACACTTGTGTGGTTAATTTTGGTATTTGTCGGCACTTGAATCTCTATAATAGCCTGTATTTGATCATCAGAAAGCATGTTTTGGAACAGTAAACACGGAAATGAAAATAAAACTCAATGCAGATGTGAAACGTCTGCTAAATCCACCAGAGTATTGCTCGCGTATCACAATTTGATCGATTCATTTGGTAATAGAGTTACTTCGTGACGTCACGGAGTCCCAGTAATTTAAAAAAAGGTCATATTGGACTCCAATATGACTTTCGGGAGTCCCGGATTATTATGTGACGGCTTTTGCCCAATCAGAAAGAGTGTTAGATTAGGAATGGATAATAATATAATCCCTAGTCGTAATATTGGAGGGGGTAATACATGTGCATGACGCGTTGAGAGGAGACTTCTTCTCCTTTGTACTTTAAGAAAATTTAATGTATCTGAAAAATATATGTACAAATACAAATGGATTGAGGCACATGTTTGTACAACTTACACGGAGCTTGCCCCTGATACATCTAAATAAAATACATTACAATTACAAGGTAGCAGAAATGTTCAGCAAGCGATATGGAATACAGAGTGTGTGAGGCAAGCGACATGGAATACAGAGTGTGTGAGGCAAGCGACATGGAATACAGAGTGTGTGAGATCAGAAATGTTCAGCAAGCGATATAGAATACAGAGTGTGTGAGATGATGGGGCTGGTGTTCCTTCCGTAATACAAACTCGATATTTTATAAGTCGTGGAGAAATAATGTAGATACATGATTTAGTCAGTAATGAAACACTTTTAGTTTTGTTTTTCAATTCAAATTATTTGACAAGGGTTGTTCAAAACAATTTGTTTTAGTTACGTACGATTGGATTAATAAACAAATAATGGTGTTTTGATTGTTGACTATGCCATCTACTCCGTAAAGAAAATGTTTATAGTTTCGAATGAATGAAAGCCGTGTTTACTTAAATTTCGATTAAGCAAGTATATTTCAGAGCATATGTCAAGAGTTCGTTTATTTATCGACATATCGTATCCGTATCCGTCGCTCCAAATTACGTAGAAAAAAATTGAGGTCCGAATGAGCCATGTCCGTTTAAGTTGTGGTTAAATGGGGTTGTCGTGCTATTGTACTGCGTGCTTGGAATCTCTGAATCTTTAAATGACAAGTGCACTTGCGCCATCGTGCACTCTGTTGACTCTTGAATTAACTGCTAAATCGGGGATGACGTAGATTCTATCATCAAAGAGTGTGCCGTGCAGAATCAGCGCAATGCATAGTAATTAATCGTACCGCAACTCGCGTTCGATTAGCTTGGTCTGGATGATCGAGGCAGAAAAGAGGAGCGTGGACCCAATATCCTGCGTTATACTCCTCAAAATCAGATATTGATAGAATCAGCCATTATTCTCCCATTCACATAGTGACATGTCCCAATATTCTCCATTAGTCAATTCCCACTATTATGTCTACTTTCTATGCGTTCTATGAAGGCTGTTTATAAGTTTGAACGTACATGTATGAATCCATGTATGTGAGGTTTTGGTACATGTAGTTTGTAAGTTTATTCGACCCAGTGCTGGGATAACACAATGAAGGCAATGCCTCATTTACACCGTGGTGCCGTGAGTATAGGATGACTCGAGTTTGATCAGGTAATTTTGCCATTTCCCCAAGACGTTATCGCCACGGTATGCATATGGTATATAACGTGCTCACATTGTCGCACACGGGCCACCCATTAACACCGGCTCCAGATCCGACGGTGTGCCTATAGGAATCACTGATCACTGAACTAAATGGTTTCCCATAGACGACAGTGTTAACGTTTTGGCCAAATTCACTGAATGTTTACCCAGCTAGATTGACACTAGTTGATCACGAAAATGTAAGAAAAATCATAGGTGATGTGTTTACTATTTAAAATAAATCCCCAAGTGTACGACAGGGCTATCCCACAGCCAAATTTGATCTGGAAAAACCCAGAACTACAGCAGCTAGTTCACTAAATTTCCCGCTCAAAAAAATCCATTCCCCCATTCATTCACCAGTTTAAATTATTGAGATATTATGTACAAATCAAATAAACGCGATGCCATCCTCTAATAACGTGTCGCGTGTATCAGACGAAGGCCATTCTTCAGTTACCTTCACCTTTAGCATTCCACGGTGTACTCGCTCCCCGACTATAGAACACATTTAGCTCCCTGATTCCTTTAGGTTACACTGGTTTAAATAGGGTTCGGAGTGACATCTAGCGGATATATATATAGGAGAGAATAAAATAGACACTGGGCCCTGATTGGTCAATAGCCTTGTGTGCTTTTTGCATAAAAAAATCATCACACCTCTTCCCTATGATTTCTCATAGGTAAAATAGCCATTGGCACAGGAATTAACCCTTTGTAGTGAAGTTTGAATTTTTTGGTGTGGTCTGAGATACGTCCCCGACGATGGTAACCCCATCGGACGGGACTTCCGCGGTATGGGTTCGCAGCCTGAGGAGGACGAGTGGTCCTGACTGACTGACGGACTTTCGCTTCTAGCGGGGACTGACCCCGACAGGCAATTTGACCATCTCGTAAGGGTGTGTCACCTCTTTCGGGGTGCTCCAGCCGATAAGAGTGGTCAGCAATAGCACAGGGCCAAAAAAAAAATAAAAAAAATATGACAATATTTTTTATGCGGTTCTGACACTATTACGTAAACACAGGATTTAAAGGCGAATTCCCTGCTAGACGGACATGATTTTTTTGCGTAAAAGGTTTTCCCAAATGTCAATTTTTCAGATTTAAAGAACATTTTGGACCCAAAATTTATATTGCCAACAGTATACGCTACAACATTAGCACTGAGGCCTATGGAAAACATTTACACCAGTGTAACCTACAACACACTGCCATCCCTGGACATGACACCGTATAGGAGCACAGGCACGAAATTAGGCCAGTGCGTCTTTTTCAAATTTTGTCTGAGATTCTGGTGCTTGTGGAATCGTTCTCAGACTCAGAGCACTGATCGTGGCATCGATGGTTGATTTGTTCTCAGACTCAGAGCGCTGATCGTGGCATCGATGGTTGATTTGTTCTCAGACTCAGAGCACTGATCGTGGCATCGATGGTTGATTTGTTCTTAGACTCAGAGCACTGATCGTGGCATCGATGGTTGATTTGTTCTCAGACTCAGAGCACTGATCGTGGCATCGATGGTTGATTTGTTCTCAGACTCAGAGCACTGATCGTGGCATCGATGGTTGATTTGTTCTCAGACTCAGAGCACTGATCGTGGCATCGATGGTTGATTTGTTCTTAGACTCAGAGCACTGATCGTGGCATCGATGGTTGATTTGTTCTCAGACTCAGAGCACTGATCGTGGCATCGATGGTTGATTTGTTCTCAGACTCAGGGCACTGATCGTGGCATCGATGGTTGATTTGTTCTCAGACTCAGGGCACTGATCGTGGCATCGATGGTTGATTTGTTCTCAGACTCAGAGCACTGATCGTGGCATCGATGGTTGATTTGTTCTCAGACTCAGAGCACTGATCGTGGCATCGATGGTTGATTTGTTCTTAGACTCAGGGCACTGATCGTGGCATCGATGGTTGATTTGTTCTCAGACTCAGAGCACTGATCGTGGCATCGATGGGTTATTCGTGATGCCCATGATACTCCGGATGCATCGATAGTTGATTCGTGATGCCCATGATACTGCGGATGCAGTTGGCGACACAACGTCCAACCGGTACTCATATTATACTCAACAGAATATACGCAAAATATTAATAAATTTGAGCCATGTGTGAGTGCAAGATACACTCATTTACGTTATGAACGATGCTAATGTTATAACAACATGGCAATTGTAATGAAAATGAGTTTATGGCTCGAGGCTCGAGCCATTAACTCATTTTCATTATAATTACCATATTTTTGACATATTTCCTATTATACTCAACAGAATATATGCAACAAATGAATAAAATTTGAACCATGTATATTTTGCACTCATCAAAGTTTATTCATTTGTTGCATATATTCTGTTGAGTATAATAGGAGATGGTTTCAGAAATACATGGATTTAGTGTAGAGTATCCCTTTAAATATGACGCGATTAGGCTTTGTGAACTAGGTTAAAAAAAATGTTGCGACTTTTATGTTTATCAGCAAGGGAATACTCTTAAAACGAGTTGTACTTGATTTCTAATGGCCGCGGACACACGTATCACAGTAGCGATGGCATAGTAGGTGTGACAATTTATTATGGTGGAGTTTGGTGACAATTGTTCGTCATATTTAATATGCCATAGCAAGCCATGTCGCCCTCTGCAACTTCGCACAATTAGTCTACCAAGCTCTACCAGCGACGGTCGATCTCTCAAGGATGTATCTACCTGAATGTCTTGTCGATGTTGATCTTTACTCAACACACAGTGTTATATTTTGCATGCTAACACACAAATCCACTTGATAACTTAATGAATAACCTATTTATGTCAACAGCCATGATTGTTCTTATTAATGAAATTAATATAAGTAGATAAACATGCATGCATTGAGATCATATAAATAACGTACCACAATAATGATATGTGAGTCAACGAGGAACTGCCACCAGGCCACGGTCAAACACAATTCGGGACGATCTATCGTGCAATTATATATATCGCCGTGAATACAATTTAGCAAAACGTAATGAGTAGAGATCAACCTTGGTAAAAAGCAATGGTTAATTGGTCCAGTCGACTCATTGTGCGGAAAAGCAGCGGGCGACATGGATAGCTATGGCACAGAATTATGACCGACCAATTGTTACCAAACTCCACCATAATCAATTGTCACACCTACTATGCCATCGCTACTGTGGTACGTGTGTCCGCGGCCATTATCTGATTTTTAGGGACTGTGCATATATAGTCCAGCAGTTTGATTTTGTGGGATACGGTTGGTGTAGTAATCTCTATATGCATGATACACGTTCGAATTGTTCGGTGAGATATAATCAGTGATAGTCAATTCAGTACATACTGCAGGTGTTAAGCATGTCACAATGACAATCAACAATCACGAATAATAAAGAACCACGGCACGTTTCGTATTAATGATTCCACGAAACTATCTTCTAATTGGCTTCGGCAAACTTCAACGCAGAGTTCGTCCATATATAACAAAATAATCCTGGTAAATTTGTTAAATTAACTACGGTATTTAACCCAAGTATATTTCACCCAGATGAATTGGAACAATGTAAATATACCCCTGGATATTTTTACAAAAATTCCAGGCAATTCTTCAAGGATTGGCCATTTATAAACGGACAATCCGTACCTAAAATGTTCGTTAATTAATGGACAATCCGACCACGCGTGGCACGCGAGCTTGGGACTGTCCACTTGTCGACATGTATAGTTAATCCTGCATGTTAGCTTGATATTTAATATGAAGGGCAATAACTCTATAAAGCATGTTAATTTACTAAATAACGGCGATTTGTATGAGAAGTGTTTTTGACGAAATAACGGAAATATTCGAAGAAGTGTTTTTAAAGAGCGTACCCCAAACCTCCGCCAAGCCCGCCCACCCAATGGAAGAGTTTGACTTATATTTCACAAGAGTTGATCTGTTGTGGTGTTGCAAATTTCTCAAACAAATCTCCGTTATTTAGTAAAGGTACATTCTTTATAGAGTTATTATCCTTCAGATTTAATATGAAGCTAACATGCAGGATTATCTATATATGTCGTGATTTAGTGGACAATCCCAAGATCGCGTGCCACGCTTGGTCGGATTGTCCATTAATTAACGATCATTTTAGGTACGGATTGTCCGTTTATAAGTGGACAATCTTATGCGCATTAGGTGAAAATTCACCCTGGTGTTTTTGCTCCGCTATCAACTTACAAAGTCACCCAGGTGTTTCAACAAAACACACCCTGGTATTTGTCCTTCGCTACTTGCAATTTGGCAATTTCAGTCTTGTAGTTTGACAAGGGGCGTTTCACCCTGGTGATTTCAGCAATATATTGTCACTCTAGTATATTTACCCTTCACCCTATTGACTCATACCGTTTATTTTCATTCTGGTGATTTCATTTGTGTGTTCTCACCCTGGTGAGTTGGTATACAATAGTAGTTTTTTAAACAGTCATTGCGGACCACTGTTATCGGCTGAAGTCACCCCGTAAAGACATATTATATTATGTACTTGTTCGGGTGCGTGAAGCTGATTGGTTAGTATCCAGGTGCTATTCCAACAGGAGGAGTGTAGCATTCTACTAAGATCGCCGAAAATCTCAAGCAAATCGACCGTAGCACTCCATAGATAACATCGTCTCAACATTTTTCAATTGTAAATATTTACTGCTCGATTCGGGACGCATCTATCGCCGATAAACTAACGAAAACGATTTCGCCATCGACAGTCACTGTATTTAATTAATATATAAGAATGACGGTGTGTGATGTAAATTTAGATACAATATTTGTAAAAAATAACTACTTTGAATAAGATTATTCTCCATTTCTATTTGATCGCCCTACCGGAGTGTTTCACATCACTTTATCAATCAATCAATCAATCAATCAATTTATTGGTATTCTGATAATCAAAATAGATATAACAGAAACACAATTATTGCAGATATCGATGCAAGTATATATATATTTTTGCATGGATGCACATTTGGATATAATATATTTGTGTATAGCAATAGTATGTTGATCTGTATATAATTATATTTATATTTATCTGATAGATATATAGAGTTCTTATCAGAATAATCCATAGTCCAAAGAAGGGACAGCAATATTAACAACCGAATCATTTGTAATGCTCTATTTTTATCAAGCTGTCGCCCTATATATATAGAGTTATTGTTATTGAGTTCGGCTTATTGGTTACGTGTTCGGTCAATGGATATGGATTTTGAATGGTTTAAGTGATTAAGCCTCAAGAGGAATCAGATTGTAGTAGTTATCAAATAAGCGCATCTAAGCCATAACTATTATATTGGTGTTGGGATCCTTCTTTATAAAGTTTTGGTACATGTGTAAGCATTCAGTATATTATATCGGTATATTTTGAAGGGGGTTTACTTGTTTGTCCGAAAATGTAGCCTCAAGAGTTCCGAAATATATCGATGACCTGTTTTATAAAAACTGAGAGATTCTTGGTAATTGTTCTGTTGCGGTTATTGAATAATGCTGCTAGCTTGTTAGCGTTTCGTCTCCGGTAATAGTATGGTCTCAGGTATTAAGAGGTTCTCCATGCAGCCTTATGAGATGGGTAAAGTGCCCACCAGGATCCGACCCGAGTCCGTCATTGTCGTGGCAGTAAAGGAATACTTGATTGTTGCGGCGGGTCTCAGGTTTCGGCGAACCAATATTCACGTATCAACACGATGTGCATTCCCAAGGATGTCACAAGAATTTTAATAGATCAGTTTATACAAGGGTGGCAAATCGATATATCACTTTCTAAGAAGGGCATGTTTTATTCCTTGATTAAGACATAATTCACTTTCGAAAACTATCTAATTTCTAGTAATCAAAGTATCGTATTCACTTTGGCTAGATTCAGAACCCAAAATAATAAATTGCTGTAGAATCGGGAAGTTGGAATAACGTTCTAGGAGAGCAGCGTGTATGTACCTTGTGCAATCTGAATGCAATCAGCGATGAAATACACCACCTGATTCATTGTCCAATCTTCTCCGATTTGAGGGAATCATTATTTCCTGTCTTGGTAAATTGAACAGGTTTTTAAGAAGCACACGACCATCTGTTTTTTTGAAAACGTGCAAATGATCAAAGAGATTCCAATTTCCGTATCTATACCTGTTCTCCATGTTAAATCAGGTAGCTTCCACCTCACAGGGCGGCAGCCTGTAAGCTGCCATAACACATTTTCTATTCTTATTTGTCAGACCCGTGTCACGTCCTGATGGCAACATTAACTTGAATATGACTAAATAACTAATTACGTTAACCATCGTATATCCGCACTTGACTCGGTAGGTATTGTTTTATGTATTCCGCTGTCTACGTACCATGTACATTGGCTGGGAGAATAAAGTATATATGGCAACTCGTCCTCCTTAGGCTGCGAACTCAGCATGATTGTGGATGTCCCATCCGGTCTTTGCAGCTACCACCAACACGTCAGTTTGTGCATGTAATTAAATGGGAGTCGGCAGTGAACGTTTTAATATAACTTAGAGCACAATCCCATTGTTGCAATCGTTCCCTGATTTTTGGTAAAGCACACCAATTCCCAAGGCTGGCGAAGGAATAGTTCATTGTTAGGCACATGCAACTCATAACAGACAAATCGCACTGGCGCTTCAAAGTGGGACCAGTCCGTGTTGTTTCGAACATATCTACATGTGTTCACACTCAACGGCGATCGGTGCATGTTAATCACGTCGTTGGGCGTGGCTAACCGGTTATTGTCTCCAATCGCGACCAGCGCACGGATTGTGCGTCATGGTCAAAACACGCTCAATGGCACATTTCCAGTTGACTGCAATATGTGGGATCAATTGTGCTCTAAGTCGGTCAGAGCACGCGAATAGTTCTTAACCAGAATAAATCTCGTCTTCGACTCGATTGATTCTGGTAAAGAACAATTCTTGTGCTCTGACCCTTACGTATCAAACAGCATGGGCTTCATCAAAGCAGAGCTACCCCGAGCGCCGCCATTGGGACTCGGATAACACACTTTGATCTTCGCCAAAAGGTCGAGAAGCGATAGTAGTTTTAATTACACTGGTATGCCACGTAAGCTTTTAGAAGGCTTAAACTTTTAGTGAGGGAGTTATATGACTGACACATGTGATTACCTAAGGTGTTAAACACTGCATGACTCGCTTATATGGTTATATAAATATAAATGATTTTCACACATAAAACTACTATGGTATACCAACATTGCCAGGTCTGGCAATTCCCAAGTATAGCTACAATAGCCATACCTAGCTATTGTAGCTACATTTGACTATCGTAAAACAATATTTTACCAATTTGCATTACATGCATGCATTTCCGCGAGCTGTTGCAACTAAGGTTGAGGGGTATTATGTTGTTGCAACTTATTAAATCACTTCAGATGATATTTCGGTTGCACCAGCTTGCGGAATATCAGAGAAGCGTAGCTAAGTACATGCATCTGTTTAGATATTGATTAGGCTATGTGATATGGGACTCAGATCCATTCATATGTGATCTATTCTTCTTCTATTTAGGCACATGCAGTTGTCAGCAAAAAGTAACACTATTGGAATATTTTTTTAATTATACATGGACATGGCAAACAATATTAATTTACTAAGAGTATAATCAAATCATGCACTTGTACATGTATATTTAAATCACGTGGTTTCTAGTTGATGAGTATCACGCATTCCAAATGGCCGAGGTGATCTAAAACGCGACCGAAAGCGAGGAAAAAAATAGATGCCATACTATTTTTTCAAACAAGCTGATACCTCATTTATGTCCAAATTCAAATGTGTTTGCTCTAACATTATGATCAAAGTTGTCAGTTGAAGGATTCTCCAATAGGTATGGACTGGTGTATTCCAAACATCCGACTGGCATCTTTGGTCAGAATGTTATAGATTAAGTATTTCCGAACAAATAAGGTATGAACTTGTTTCACAATAAACTAGCATATGCTCGTAACAGTTCTTAAAACCACGAATAACGCTAAACAGAAAATTAGCCATCCATGGTCTTAATACTGGAACACAGATGACCCTACATATTTTCATCCATATAGTCATGTACCCTTGACACATTACCCCTCCTCTGATATTAGGAAGGTGCATGTTCACTCTTTCCTTTGTTTCAAAGGGGGCACTCTGTAGTAATTTGACATGCAGGGCATTTTGAGGGTTCTTTTTTAAAAGTTTTTTGTATGCAGCCAACGCACAAGTGTGCATGTGGAATATGTAACAAAGTATACAATGCACTTAATTGAGTAAAGAATCGTTATATATGCAAGGGAATACATAACGACAACGATGGCTGAATTATGTCACATCTGTTTATAAATTGACAAATCACATTGGTCTGTATAGTGTATGCCTGGTAATTTGTTTTACACTGGCAACTATTACCACAGCATATCGTGGTTTATATATGATGCTTTGCGTTTTACCATATATGCATCGATACAGCACAGTGAGGTCTTGTATTCCCAGAGTATACGCTTTTACCAGATTGTTTAGAAGGCAACCTAGAATTTACAAGGTATGTTGCAAATAAAATTGATGATACCACATTGTATTCTCAAATTACAGGAAGATTTTCAGGAGACGGAAAATAATATGTTATACTCTGGTAAACTCGAGAAAATCACTTGTAAAATCAATATTTACGATGGCAAAACTAGTGAAGCCGGAGAACACCCTGGTAAAAGCATAAGTTACCATACGTTTTATGCATGTCGCCGTTCATATTCTGCCACCATATGGGTTTCTTTGACGAAATGTCTGTACAACATTACAGGCAAACTAACCAATATGAGAACGAACGCTAGATGCATGGTATAAGTGCAGTATATACGTCTCTCTTGCATCGTGTCAATATTATCATCGCTAACAGTACGTCCATACGCTGGCAAGTTTGCAGGGTGTGGTTTGCAGGAATTTTGTCGTAGAAAACGATATGGTGCCAGAATATGAACGGAAACAAGCATATACGATGCATCTGTACCACGGTTAATTATATGCGAAGTAAAATCTCATGCAGGTATTTGAAGGCAAATATACAGTAGCACCGTTACAAGTGGAACTACATACATTTTACTTCTCATGTCGTTAGCTTTGGTAAAGATGCAGTTTATGTGCATGTTTACGTTCATATTCTGGCACCAGGTTGTTTTCTATGACGAAATGCCCGCAAAAAACATACCATGCAAACTTGCCAGCGTATGAACGTACCCTAAATGATAAGTGCAGTATGTACGTCGCATCACGCTCTTGTATCATGTCAATATTATCATCAAAGTACGTCTTAGGAATATGCACAAGACGTGGTTATCAATCGTACCGGAACTTGCGTTCGATTAACTTGGTCTGGATGATCCTGACAGCAGAGCGGAGCGTGAATGGAACATACCAATATCCCCGCGGATGCGTTATGCTAGTGACGTTTATACTCCTCGAGATCTAATATTGATAGATCCCATCACGATTCCCCCATTCACGCGTCAATATTCGACCCACTTCACGTACTATAACCCGCATCACAGCGAATATTTCTAAACCAAAATGCCGTCTGTTTTAGAAATGTATTAGAGACCATTCCTATAATATCCTAAATCATATTTGCCGCATATTGGCTTGGGTTCTCTTGAATTAATTATCAAAGATTGAGATGGGGGATCGATCTGCGTTGGTGATCGGGGCAATAAGTCACTGAAGCTCACGAAAGCGACATCAATTGGTTTAGAACTCAATAACAACACATGATTGTGACCGCAAATTCATGAAAACACAATCAATCGATCTCTCAGTTTTAATCGCACTTCGACACGTGATTAAAGACATTTTGTTGGCAGGAGAAATCCGATCTTCGGTTGTTATGGTATTTATAGTGCAGAACAAAACTCAAATTAAGCAATACGCCCGCCTCCAAGAGAGTTGCCTCTAACAGATACGATCCAATATTGTGGTTGGAGTACTCATAAAACGATAAATAATGCTCGCTGTTGTTTAAAGGCATGCACGGGCGGCGTTCGTCAAATCGCCATCAGCGGAACGAATTTTAAAATATATATAGTTTTGATCATATGCCAAACATAAACAATGAACAGAGGAACATATCTGGAACTATATCAACCAATTTACTCAGGCGCTGCTCCCGCCTTGAACCTCATGTTGGCCCATGGTCAGATACAGATTTTCAACAGCGATTGTTTTTATTACATTGTTGCTTTATAATATTCGTCGAGTGCCAAATTTTATAAATATCACGTATTTATTATCCATTAAAGATCCACGTTCCGATTTGACACAAAATAACCCTTTCAGTGCCAAGTCCGATGTTTGTATCAACCCATATTTCCTTGATCATTTAAAAAAATTATTGATTATAATAATGTGATACATTGATGGAAAGAGCTCTTAGAGCTCTTTCCATCAATGTATCACATTATTATAATCAATAAATTTGAAAAATTATCGAGGAAATATGGGTTGATAGAAAAATCGGACTTGGCACTGAAAGGGTTCCTGAGCCAATTTTCCACTTTCCATACGCATGCGCCATCCGACATAATACTGGGTATAAGTCAACTATGGGGTTATATCCGAACCAAATAAGTCCAATATGGACCAATTTGCCCAAGGATATATTGAAGTAGCATAATAATATGATCAATATATATAAAAGAGTGGGACATGTCTGTGATGTGCGCGAATTTTATAATTTAACCCATACAGAGCCCAAGACAAACATGAGCAGACGACACTCTTCTATATGCTTCTATATATGTGTGGGGCTCCCTGCAGGGTAATGGATGTTTTTTTATTTTATGTCCTAAAAATTGTAAGAAACATTTATTTAAAAAACATGATAAAAAATTGTTAGGCCAATGCATTCTATTATATATGCGAGGCGACCTATGGTCGACTCGCATATATAAGAGAATGCATTGGCACAGGGTAACACAATCCCGACTTCCGACTGGATTTGATATGGCGGGTCACATATGAACACAGAGCCACACGCCCCTAACGCACAAAGGGGCAGGCCCCTCCAATTCTGAATAAAGGCTCCCGCGCTGTTTCAGATTGTGAATAACATTTGCCATTACCATTATTCGTACCACACACCCATAGCGAAAAAACTACAACATAATTCATTAGTAATAAGTCGAAAGCGATCAGAAACACTCACCATTAACAACGTTCATGAATATATACGACTTTTGGCTCACCCCAACCCGAATTTTAATCAAATATGTTCAGTAGTTGGACATTTCCTTTCAGGTTTGTATTGGTTTTGAGCCAAAAGTCGAATAATTTCCTACTTCCAGTCATTTGTTTGGAATGAAATAGACATCTCAGGGGCTGGAAATTCCTAACAAATTGAAGGAATTTTTGAGGTACCAGTTCAAACATTCGGACTCAAACAAAGGGAGTGGAGATAGATTTCCTGCAGTTCTTGGAATTTGGTCTGGTTAACCCTTTACCCAACAGACCATAGGTCGCCTCGCATATATAAGAGAATGCATTGGCTTAACACATATTAAAAATGATAAAATTGTCAAAGAATGTAGAAAAATATTATAAATTGTTTTTTTAAATGCAAGAAAAAATTATAAAATTGTTAAAGAATGTAAGAAAAAATGGTAAAAAGTGTTAAAAAAGATTTGTTTTAGGCCAATGCATTCTCTTATATATGCGAGGCGACCTATGGTCGACTCGCATATATAAGAGAATGCATTGGCACAGGGCATAACTGTAACCATCACAATGTGGTCAATGAACCGGTTCCAATGATATCCATATTTGTATGGTGTTATTGAGACAGACCGAAGATATTTTAGGCTGTTGAAGCTTTATTTTGCCGTTTTTGGCCGTTTTGTTGAGTAAAGGGTTAAGGGCTGTGGTGCCGTTGATAGTTTACAGTTGGGCATACCCCCACCGGATACATTCATACAAATATCACAATGAAATGACAACATCGCATCTCTGTATATTATATGGAATGCCACAATATGGCGATGTCTAACTTATTATATGCCATTAGAGACATTGAAGTTGCTTGAACATCCTACAATTATAATTTGAAAACATATGACTTGTGTGATTGCAATCGCCGTATAAGTTGTAATTTATACATGTGTATATAGTATGGTATTGTAGTTATATATATACAGTAATAGCTTCTAATTCACACGAATTTAGGCAATGTACATGTATAACCATGGTGCATAACACAACGATAGACTGCATTCATGTGTGTTCTGATAACATATACGTAACGCCATATTATTCTTAATGTTTTTTGGTTATGTAATTGTATATACCTTGTATACTATATATACGTCTCCCGTGCATGGAGAAATAAACAATCTCTCTCTGTTGTCGGTTTCATCGGTCCATTGGGGCAGATCACGTGGTTTCTCAAAAAAAAAACCCCAGTAATATATATGAACACTACGGGGAAATTTATGTCCCATTTGTCGAAATCACCCAATCGCTTCATGCAAATTTGGGAATAATATTGCCAGCGCACGACAAATGACAGAGATGTTCTGACAGCTGGAATACAAATCATCATGCCAGTCTGGCTCAATGATCTCATTCATGGGACGGAAAATGGTTTCTTGGTCACAGCACGTCTCCCTGTCGCTGAACGTGACCGCGCTCAATGCCACCATCCCCATATCACTTCCGGTTCCGGTTAGTCTGCTCGGAGTAATGCCGGGCAATCGAACGAATATTCTAATCGGATGCGTTTAAAAAAGGTTTCTTCCGCAGTCGTAATTTTTGAAGCCACACGACGAAGGGACGTGGTTAGAGGCTCTATGTTGGGTGGTTCTACAGTAATGCCTGAAGTAATCGACCTCTTATACCAAAGCAGAGTTATGGGTAACTTTTCAGGATTTAGTCGGAAATATGGCTTGTTGCCATACATCGGAAAGCTCTCACCGAGAGCTTTCCAATGAATGGCAACAAGCCATATTTCCGACTAAATCCTGAAAAGTTACCCATAACTCTGCTTTGGTATAAGAGGTCGATTACTTAGGGCATTACTCTATGTTGGGTGGTTTCACCTTATAATTTGCAACTACACCCCCTTGAACTAGAAACAAGTTCGGGGATTTCTAGACACATAACTACCACCACCATCGTATAATATCCTTTATCTACAAAAATCCGAAAATAGTGTACTAGGGTTGATTACTTTTTTGGTAATTAATCGATTCTGATAACTAAATCGTCTTTTGAAGAAATGTTGTTGTTGGAATCTGATGATACGGGGACCATCGAATCAGATTATGTACCTTTAAGTACTGTGAAAACATTTCCCAAAGAAGTGAGAGAGACGCTCTTTATTTTCACCAAACCAGGAATAAACTAACAAGGAACGCTCTTTATTATCCCTTGTTTTTGTTTGCTAAATTTGATGTTGAGATAAAGCCACATGATAGTTTGCGTTAAAAAATATACCTAATAATATATATATATATCTTTATTTCCTCCGTTTCCGAAGATATCAAAATATATAACAATTATAGATACTGTCGCTTTTGAATTTTTCCCGGTATCGAAATAGGTCGATAAATCTTGAACTACATTTCTGCGAGCATTTTGTCAGAGAAAGACGCATTGAAGTCGTACAAAATATAACTTTGAAGATCATGTTTGACCCCAATAAAAACAGCCATGGAACAGAAAAGTGCGCCCTGTGTTAGTCTATTTATTATATGGTAACAATAAAGAGCGTTTTTTCTTCTCACTTATGTGAATAAAATGAAAACTGCTGGATAATGGAAAGTATTTTTCAGAGCACGCGAGGCCGGTATATCAATATTTCGTTAATTTTTCAACCTATCTTTATACCTTCTTCCAAATTACGTAGTCAAAATTCAGAAGTTCGAATGAGCCATGTCCGTTTAAGTTCTGTGGAAAATCCAGTCTGCACAAAGTATTCAACGTATTAATCAACATATTGTAATCCCAAACTCGGATTTGCATGCATTGAAAAGCCAACATGTTTCGACGGAGATGTCTGGAGTTGCTATAGACCTTACACTGTATATAGGTATTCAAAGAGGCAGTTGTTCGATTTATTGCAAAACTATAAATTTTGACAAGTTCTTTTCTAATTATATTGTTCAATCAGCATCATTCGTATCACAAAAATTCATAGCGAACATCCACAAAAGCCTTTATACATCGAAAGTCGAACGAGTAAAAGAAACTCAAAATTGACCTTTTAGCAACGAAATTATCTTTAAGAGACGATCTTCTTTATTTGTCCAACAAAAATCAAAACATGTTAAAATTTCCTCTTTTGAAAGTCGACATCTTCCAATCAAAACCTATTAATAATGGGCTTTGTCTCCACTATACTTACATGATGTACTTTCTGGTATAGGGCACGTTCAACTGGTAGTTTCAGGGTGTCAAGTCGGGCGGTGTATGTTAATGTTTGGAAATATCGGTTTACCCCGATTCGCCACGTCAATTCAATTACCACACAACATTACACACGTTTACCACACAACATTACACACGTTTACCACACAACATTACACACGTTTACCACACAACATTACACACGTTTACCACACAACATTACACACGTTTATCACACAACATTACACACGTTTACCACACAACATTACACACGTTTACCACACAACATTACACACGTTTACCACACAACATTACACACGTTTACCACACAACATTACACACGTTTACCACACAACATTACACACGTTTACCACACAACATTACACACGTTTACCACACAACATTACACACGTTTACCACACAACATTACACACTTTTACCACACAACATTACACACGTTTACCACACAACATTACACACGTTTACCACACAACATTACACACGTTTACCACACAACATTACACACGTTTACCACACAACATTACACACGTTTACCACACAACATTACACACGTTTCTGATTTTTTGCCCAGATCGATACTTCTATTGGAGCTATGTTGTTTTTTGCTCTCATTCGGGTAATATTTCCCTTTGAACATTTCGTTACTGAATGCATTCTTCCATCAGGTAGACGGCGTCAAGCAATGTTTTCCGGGTACATATGACGGGTCGTTGGTGGTCAAGAGGACACAAATTTGTTTTTTCCACAGCTCAAAACCATATTTCATCCATATTTTTCAACTATCTTTTGCATTTAAACTTGTAGATAATAGATACATTCGCAAAATCACGAATACGATTACGGATATGGAAATATCCTGCCATTATACGGCCAAAATTCGATCTTTGCGCAATGGGGTTCTTATGTGAGACGAAATATACCCCACGCAGTTTAATTATGTGCAGTTGTGTCAAAATTGTGCCGCCGGTCCTGCTTAGGGACGCTCTAACAGTATCTGTGTTAATAACATGCGGATAAGAACATGGGATCTGAAAGAGACACACATTACTTCTTCCATCAAATATATGTGTAACTGAATATAGTGGGGCATTAGCCGTCTCATCAATTAGCCATCGTAGGTAAATTGTGATGGTGTCAAACTTACTAGGACAAAAATTCCTATCCGTAATCGTAATAGTGATTTTTGCGAAAGGTCTCTAATCTAGTTTAACATTCATACTGCATTTAGACAATCAGTATAGATAGTTTCTTGTTGTAAACTTATTAAATACCCGGCATAATTATGTCAGTCTTGGTCACTCAGAACAAACAAAAAATGCACGAACACCTTGCATAACCAATCACTGCCACATCAAACTAAGCTAATCACAAATACACAGACATGTAAATAAAACAATTTCGGAAGAATATTAGAATTTTCCCCACTTACTGTCTGTTTCCTATCAATAACCTATCAAGTGGTCCTGTAAATGTGTTATGATGCTGGTGGGTTATGCTGAATTGCTATGATGCTGGTGGGTTATGCTGAATTGCTATGATGCTGGTGGGTTATGCTGAATGTGCTATGATGCTGGTGGGTTATGCTGAATTGCTATGATGCTGGTGGGTTATGCTGAATTGCTATGATGCTGGTGGGTTATGCTGAATTGTTATGATGCTGGTGGGTTATGCTGAATTGTTATGATGCTGGTGGGTTATGCTGAATTGCTATGATGCTGGTGGGTTATGCTGAATTGCTATGATGCTGGTGGGTTATGCTGAATTGCTATGATGCTGGTGGGTTATGCTGAATTGCTATGATGCTGGTGGGTTATGCTGAATTGCTATGATGCTGGTGGGTTATGCTGAATTGTTATGATGCTGGTGGGTTATGCTGAATTGCTATGATGCTGGTGGGTTATGCTGAATTGCTATGATGCTGGTGGGTTATGCTGAATTGCTATGATGCTGGTGGGTTATGCTGAATTGCTATGATGCTGGTGGGTTATGCTGAATTGTTATGATGCTGGTGGGTTATGCTGAATTGTTATGATGCTGGTGGGTTATGCTGAATTGTTATGATGCTGGTGGGTTATGCTGAATTGCTATGATGCTGGTGGGTTATGCTGAATTGCTATGATGCTGGTGGGTTATGCTGAATTGTTATGATGCTGATAGAGCAAACTGATGCGATTAAGAAAAAGTACCGTTATTTGTTCTAAAGTTGTCATTTTTGTGGTGTTTGGCTAATCCGAGGGATTTGAGAAAACACCAGTGTCTGTATGAAACATTCAAGAACATATATATTTTTGAAAAATTGAATAATGGCTGCGCTGGTGTTTGTAAAACGACATGAATAGCCAAATTGATTAGAGTCGATTTTCAACAACTAATACAATTAGTATTACAACTATTTCGCAAAATATATGTTTCTCGAATATTTGATACAAATAATGGGTTTTCTTTGATATGCTCAGATTATTTGAAAACCACAAAAATGACAACTTTAGAACAAATAACGGTACGCTTTCTTAACAACATCAGTTTGTCCTAACAGCATCATAGCAATTCAGCAGGACCCAACCGCATCATAGCACATTTGCAGGACCACTTGACCATGGGTTATTACAGGTTGGTGCATATGTGATTAGCTTAGTTTGACATGGCAAAATAGTTGATTGGAAACATACAGTGGTGACTGGTGAATGTTCTGATATTCTTTCGAAAAAAAATTATTTCGTGGTTTATTGGGGGTGGGTGTCGAAAAGGGGTCGGATAAAGCTGAAAACAAACGGAAAACAATGAGGGGCACGTGGGTCTCAAAAATGGCTACAGTTAAACAATCATCATGCGTGTCTAAAATTTCTTTCCGACACCACCTGTATCAGGTATACAATTACACATAAGTGTGGTCTGCTATTCAGCTAGATGGGTGTTCAGTGAGTGAAAGCAGGCGACAAGCAGACGAGAAGATAAAGAAAATACGGGAGGATTTATATTAATGTGGGAACAGTATATATGTTCAACAAACAGCTATTATATCAGAGAAGCGTAGCTAAGCACATGCATCTGTTTAGATATTGATTATGCCATGTGATATGGGACTCAGATCCATCCATATATGATCTATTCTTCTTCTATTTAGGTACAGTTTTCAGCAAAAATAACAATATTGGAATATTTTGTTAATTATACATGGACCTGGCAAACAATATTAATTTTCTAAGAGTATAATCAAATCATGTTCTTGTATATTTAAATGATTGTTTGTTGGATTGGGTTATAAGTATCTCTATTCAACCAGTTTCATCCATCATCAATAGCCACATATAGCTACAATAGCTACATATGTCTATTGTAGCTATATTTTGGGAATTGCCAGACCTGATTATCTGAACATTTCCTATAAAGGAACTACTCGTCAAATGAATTGGACAAAAATGCTCAATGTTACCAGGAGTTTCGTCATGTGTGTGTCAACATGAATGGGCCCTGTTCAAGTTCCCAAATATAACAATAACGCCATGTCAATGTGTCAACGATGATTAGCGAATATCCCAGCAGCTAAAACTGCGTTAATTGATTTGATTACCTGCTTCATTAATGTTAATTCAGCATCTCACCTGTGAACGACAGTCGATACTTAACTTGGTTTTCCTAACGAACTGGCAAGCCATTGCAATATCCAGGTGCCTTCGTTTTATCTGGACATTATTCGTCAGTTGGGAAGTACTCTTTTGGGTATGTGTTTTTGGCAACATAACAGTATATGTAAATAGCTCTCTGTAATTCTCAAAAATAATATGAATTCGTGAGAATAAATCATCGTCATCACGTGTGTACATCGCTGCTTACTTTGAGTTTCCTAATAACACGCTGTTGTGGGCGGTGAAAAGGAAAGTTCGCCGAGCTTGCCAAGTGACTCCGTTATACGTGTATCTGGACTTTCCATTCAGGAATTGTGACACTTCTTTCGACTGAATATTTGATGCACAGCTCGTCTCGTGTGACTTCGTTGTATCTGGAATTTATTGAACACAGTTTTTGTATGTGGTACACACACCACCCATGTTTCGCAGCATCACACTAGCGCCCATCGCTGTTTAATTTCATTTTCCTAACGATCTACAGTAAACACGAAAGCATACGACGAATCGGCGATATCTCCATGTGACAGGGATTCCAAATTGTGTCATATATTTCGACTGTGGATTACATTCGCTTTCTTTAAGACATAAGGTAAGACTGACAGTGCTGGCATCATGGGGGTTTGATGGTGTCACACACAAACTTTGGGGAAAATTATCAGTAGTTGGTGATCGGTTAAAACTATTCTGGCACATGTAGCTTGATTTCTAACATGCATTTAGTGTGAGTTTATTTGTTTTTAACCCTTTCAGTGCCAGGTCCGATTTTTGTATCAACCCATATACCCTGTGCCAATGCATTCTCTTATATATGCGAGTCGACCATAAGAGAATGCATTGGCCTAACAATGTTTCATCATTTGTTATTATTTTTTATAATTTTTTACAATTTTAATAATGTTTTCTTATATTCTTTAACAGACTTATTTTGTAGGTTTAGTGCCAAGGAATCTTACGTTTTTCATGGGCATCAAAAATATTACTATGAATAATTGATGATAGTTTTGAGTTATAACATGCCCCTAAGGTTTTATCCATTTTTTTTTTTTTTAGGGCCGATTTTATCGTCTCCTGGCACTCTATAGACCGTAAATTAGGGCCGATGAGATCGGCCCCTGGCACTGAAAGAGTTAAACCAGCGGTCGAATATTTCCTTACATGCTGCCGAATTTTTGTTTTGACTGAAAATAGTCATCAGTTAGAAAATAGTAGGGGTGTTAGATTGAACATTTCCAACAGTTGGAAACATTGAGGTCCCAGTTTCAAATTTCCAACCCAATTGGAGGCGGATGTTGGAGTGCAAATAGACTTCCATTCCCGAACATTGGAATTTTTGGTCTTATTAAGGGGCGGTTACAGTTGAACATTTTAATGTGGACCCCCCCCCACCCCAACCATCTAGCACGTCGACGAAGACCGATGCGTTAGTTAATGGAGGGAGAATGAGTACTCGTTTCAACAATTATGGCACAATTCTGAAACGAGAATATCGGACGCTAAACTCTACATCAGGTGTACGTAATTTAAAAGAATGAATAATAAGACATGTTTTTTTTTATATACTCTGAAAAACAAAACCAAAATCATCGCAATTTTCCAGCTGTTTGTCATTTTTGAACAAAAATCATAAAAACGATCTTTATGTTACAATAACTAGCACTGAATTCTCTTTATTGCTCCTTTCTGAAGTAACATCCGGTTATCATGCAATGTATAACAAGAATTAGTCATTCTGTTTCACACGAAGTCCGTATACAAGTATTGAACGTATTCATTCACCTATTTTGTGCATCTGAAATGGACCTGGGTGTAACACGCGCGAGAATAATGTCACCCTTCAAACATCATTAGAGCTTTAAAGGCACGGGCGGCGTTCGTTCCATAAATATTCATATTTGTTCAAATCGCTATCAACAGAAGGAATATTAAAAAATATATATAGTTTTGTTCATATATGCCAAACATAATCAGCGCGTAAATATATATTTTCGTCAATACGTACGATGGTGTACGTAAATAAGAGCCTGCTCGTGTTACAAAAGTTTTGCTTCTGTTTACATAAAACAGCGCAATTCTATTGGTTAATCACACACAGCTGATATAAACACTCTTTATTATTTCCATATCATGCAGGAAAACAGTAACAAATAACGCTCTTTATGTTTGCCATATCCGGTTCTATAAACAAACACCAGGTAACGCAACGTTTTTTGCTTTTGTTTACATAACAAAGGAAAACATTTGACAATAACATACTGTTTATGCCATATTTCTGATTGGTATAAGAACAAAATCTGTCTATATTTGACTATTATTTCTGTTTATGGCGGTTTTTGACGGAGGTGAATATTTTTACAGAATACCAACCGCCAACGCCGCCCGTATCTTTAACCCTTCCGTGACTGAAACTTCTTGAAATTTTGCGAAAACCCTGTGCCAATATATTCTCTTACACACGCTAGTTCCCATTGCCTCACATATACAGGAGCATGCATTGACTTAACAATTGACTGTGCAGCATTAATATCCTGTGCCATTGCATCCTCTTACACACAGAGCCTCGCATATATAAGAGAATACGCTGGCACAGGAACAGGGAACTGTTCATTTGCTTCAGTCAGGGTTAATGGACGAGCTACTGGACATTCGTAAACTGGATGGTTGGGGCCGTAGGCCAAGACCTTTTAGTTTACATATGGCCAGTCGCGAGTACATTAACCAACTTAAAACACAGGTTATGATATACAAGGATAAATTACATTTATACAGACTAAACAAATTGATAAATCTCGATAAATTAGACGTTTACGAACGTTTTTCTAGAAAATAAATAATCCTAAATTGCATGTGAATTGTGTCGTGAACACGATATATATATAGCACAATACCACGCCGTACAACTTTGTTAGAAAATAAACGTCGACGAACGCAAACTTGATAAAATATTTGTTTTGTGCTAAACATAGCATATAAAGTTATTATACAATATAATTTTTAAAATTTCATGTTGGACTCGATTGAGTCATATGACTTACCGGAGTCCAACATGACTTTTCCGCGGATTATCACGTGACGGATTTTGCCCAATCAGAAATAGTGTTAGTTAAGGGATAGATAATAATAGTATGTACGTAATATATAATTTCGACGCGATTACACGTATCTCTATTTTGGGCACGTATGCATTTAAAGATATCTTTGACTGAATGTCGTTGTTATTTCGAGAAGAAAGTAATTCTATCATTAGAGTCTCGAATACTCTCGATTGCTTCAAGGTGACAGAAACCCCTTGGTATGCAGGACGCATCTGTTGACTACGAAATGGATTACGTGTTGTTCATAAGCACTAGGCAGATGTTTGTTAAGCAATGAATTATTTCTCCGATAGAGGTCCCTAGCTGTTGGGAGCCTGTTGAGCATAAATTGGGACATATGTCCATTCTAGTAAACAAAGTAAAACAGCAACTTGATGACGCGGGTATGACGTTTATACAACAACGCGGTATATTGACAAATATAAATCTCATATATATTTTGAAGACCTCTGTCTGTCTGTCTGTCTGTTTGTCTGTTTGTCTGTTTGTCATTTATACAAATCTACGATTCTCGAAACTTGGTACGTGTGTGTAGTTTGACCAGGCGGTCGACGTTGTCGTATTGGCGAGCCCGTGCGGCGCCCGCTTCGCGCATGCGCAGACGAGATCTCGGAAACGGGTGGAGCTATCGACTTGAAATTTGCTATTTGAATGTATCTTGCCCCGGATACGAATTTTATCGGGTCGCCGAGCCCGTGCGACGCAAGCTTCGCGCATGCGCAGACCAGATCTCGGAAACGGGTGGAGCTATCGACTTGAAATTTGGTTTTTGAATAGCCCAGACAACGTCGGGCTCATCGGCTAGTCTATTATATATTTTGGAACTTCTGTCAGTCTGTCTGTCTGTCTGTGTCTTATAGACTCGAAAACTGCTCGACCGATCCGACTCGAATTTGGTATGTAGGCCTACTTTGATACCGGGAACAACATGGGCGGGTCCAATTTCACGTGCGACAGTGTCTTTGACCCTGACCTCGGTCATGTACGCCCATATAGGCATGTTTCTCGACCTATCGACCGTCTGCCCAGACGGAGGCGATCACAAAACAATCCACAAATAGCCCGGACGAAGTCGGGGACATCAGCTAGTTGTTGAATAATTATATTATCCTAGAGATCAATTTGTCAAAGATTTGCATTTCACTATGAGTAACTCAGGGAAATGAAAAGCGTATAGGATTCTAACATCAACATTTCGAATGGAATCAATTGTTTCACATGCCTTTGATAAAGATATAATAACTCTAATCCGATTTAGAACGGCGAACCATTATTTGCCAACAGAGACCGGATGATGACACAAAACTGAGCGCAAAATGCACGTTTTGTGAATTTAATGTTATTGGTGATGAATACCACGTCCAGATCTCGCCCATAAAAGAAACGGGTACTTCAAGAAATCTTATTGAGACTTCCATAATCAGAGAAATTTTTCAAACAGCAAACCAAATATAATGCTAGACTTGTGTAAATTTATTTGCCTCATCAATGAAACAGCGATTTGCTCTCCTGTGTAATTATATCTGTGTTATATTATTATCTCATCTTGATCGTCTGAGGTTGCGAGTATGTCTTGACTATGTGTATGCATATGTATATATAATCATGTATTTGGTAGAAGAACTAAAATGAATCAGAATCCCATAATTTCCACACATACAGGAAGGCAGTAGATTTCAAATTGTTACTTTAACTACTATAGTTGAATTTAACTACATGTATAATAGGTATAATGCCATTGAATTGAATAATATTTGCTTAATATTAACTACATATTAATCATGTATAAACACGTTTTGACATTTTCCACATGTAAATGTACATGTACCAATGTTCGAGATTTTATTCGTGGTAGATCCTGAGAAAATTAATTTTTTATATTTATTATTTTTTTCTTCAAATTATGTGATTAAAGAGAGACTGTATATGCCAATTTAAATAAATTCCCGGTAATAACACCGATCTAGTATCGATAATATATAGAAAACTAACTAATTTGAGTCGAAGATGTCTTCTGTAAACGTCCATTAACATGTTATCTTTAAATAATGTTTAATAATTTGATAAAAATTACTTTATGACTCCAGTTATAAACTAAGTTATGAATTTCCATATACAAGACGTAATAACATTAATTGACGGATAGTGGATTGTGAAACGCGTGGCGCACATCCTGTAAAACATATGTTTATACGGGGCGTGAACGCAAGTCATTCACTGACTGTGTCGATGATTATTTATACACTTTTGAACATTTTCCACATGTCAACGAACGAATTTGCAAGTAATAGATCCTGAAAAAGTGCACATCTGCCTTAACATTATATATGATACCAGTTAATTTGTTGACAAAGTCGAGGCAGCTCTTACTCGGTGCACGCCTGTCATCACTCATGTAATGAGTCATGATGCGTAATGGACCTAGCCGTTACAACGCCACTAGACAACACGTAACTGACTGTGTTTTCTTTAATGTACTTTATTGACGACCAAATAGATTGTGAAATTTAAAAAAGACCACTATTTGATAATCCTTTGCATCCGGTCGCAAAGTTGTCGACACCTCTGATGTCGCCGGGGCTCATGCATGACGTTCGAGGTACGGGGAACTGATATCGTTATATTTATTTCTGCCAGATTTTGACGCTGTTCGACAAAAGAGAGATTATAGACAAATTGCCACATGTACACCCCGGTTGGCTTATTTCATCAAGGTGTGAACTAATAGCATTGCTTCGAAATTATATTTTCTATTCGAGATTGAAGTTATAATGGCTTCTGTTACACATATTGATCAACGTAAACATCGATCTTTGTTGGTGATCGGAAATGGTATCAGGTATCACTCTTGGTTTTTGTTCAAATCTGTTCTATTTATTTGGTTATAAGATGCATACACACACATATGCACCTGAAACATCTTGAATCTCGGAAAGATGCTATATTATCGCGTTACATGGTGTTTAAAGACATATTATGGACTTGTTCGGGTGCGTGAAACTGATCGGTTAGTGCAGGCGCAATGCGAACTGGAGGAATGTACCATTCTACTAACATCGCCGAAAATCTGAAGAAAATCGACCGTACCACTCCATAGAATAACATCGTCCGAACTACGCTCAACTGTAAATATTTACTACTCGATTCGGGACGCATCTGTCGGCGATAAACTAACGAAAACGATTTCGCCATCCGGAGTCACTGCAATTAATTAATATATAAGAACTACGGTCTGTGTTTTCAATTTGGATATAATATTTGTAAATATTAATGTTTTGAACAAGATTGTTCTCCATTTATATTTGACCACCCTACCGGAGTGTTTCACATCACTTTAAACATGACGGATATCATTGAGGTATAGAACTATTTGCTTAAAGGTGGACTGGAAACTAAATTTTGCAACAAATGAATGAATTTGAGACATGGATTAGTGCATAAATACACTCATGTTCTCTATGGAAGATACATACTGGCTGGAGTCCTAAATTCATTTTCATTACAATTACCGTGTTGCTTGCATCGTTCACAGCACATGTGTACTAATATAATCCATGGCTCAAATTCATTCATTCATTTATTTGTTGCATATATTCTGTTGAATATAAAAGGAGATGGTCCCATAAATTACTGGATTTAGCGTACAGTACCCCTTTAATAATAACCACATAATTATGTTGTTATTCATATGTAATTTTTTGTTTGGTATTTTCCACATGTATCAAGATACAATATTTTTTCCCGATATTTTTTAGATTTCTTTTTCAAATAATATCAGAAATAGGAATCTGAAGCCAAAAGTGTATATATGTGCCTTAACCCTTTCTGTACTAAATGGATTCTTCCACCCGGTTATAAAACTATGCACTGGAATGGTCTATTATTCGTCTGTAGTGTTCACGGTGGGGAGGTTTGTGAGTACCACGCATTCAAAATGTGCAAATGCACAAAAACATAATATATGAGAAACTGTCACAAAACATAGCATTTTGACTGAGCATAGATAGATAATGATTTATTGGCAAAAAAACATCCACAATAGGACAGTTTGCGAATACAATGGATAAATAGAGAATACCTACGAGTTTTGGTTGAATACCCGAATTATCTCATGAGTGGGTGCAAGGAAGTACAGAATTTCTACGAGCGGCTGCAAGCCGCGAGTGGGAATTCTGTACTTCCTTGCTCCCACGAATGAGATAATCCGGGTATTCAACCAAAACCCGTAGGTTTTCTTTTTATTACATGCGCTATAAACCGCACCAAAACTGCTAATTTTGTCCTACAGTTCACTTCAAATTGTTAGAAAGCTTCGACATTTGCATTTTGTTTGCATTCCATCAATTGATTTGCTCACCACCGAATGACAAATATCGAGCATAGCCGCCATAAGAAATAGTCCCCATTGTTTTATTCTGAAATGATGCGAGAAAATTAATGTATACATAATTTAGTGATAAGAATATATTATAACAAATGAGTTAACATTATAACAATTAAATAACAGTTTATGAACCGTGAAAATCAATAATTAAAACAATAGGCCGGCTGTTATTGATACGCTTTGAAACTTAATGTGATTCGCCGCTATAAACCGGAAGTAATCTCCGAAAAAGTAATACTATTGTGTTATCCAACGAGTCGGTCAGTGTTATCCATCGAGTCGGTCAGTGTTATCCATCGAGTCGGTCCAGGCGATGGATATAACGCTCTACGCCACGGCAATTACCACTATTTAATGGGGAAGCATATAATAATAGTATATATCATTTTTAGTTAATGCTAGTTCATTTTAAAAACATGTTGATACCGTATTTATTCGGAAATACTCAGTAGTTTTCTATAACATTCTGCAAATTTTCTAGTCGGAAGTTCGTGGAATACACAAGTCCACACATCTAGGAGAATCCTTTGACTGACAACTTTGGTCAGAATGCTAGAGCGAACAACTGTGAAGTATCAGCGTGTTTGAAAAATAGTATAGCATAAAATTATGCTCGTAGCTTCCAAAATACTATGAAATATATCATCGCCCCTAGTTTATTACCCTTTTCCTCGTTTCTGGTGGCGTTTGCGATCGCCTCGGCCATTTTAAATGCGTGATACTCACAAACTCTAAACCAACGTGAATGTTGTTAACCCTTTCAGTGCCAAGTCCGATTTTTGTATCAACCCATATTTCCTTGATCATTTTTCAAATTTATTGATTATAATAATGTGATACATTGATGGAAAGAGCTCTTATCAAGGAAATATGGGTTGATACAAAAATCGGACTTGGCACTGAAAGGGTTAATGTAATAAAGGCAGACGACATACCGATGACAAAGATAATACAAGTGCACGTGTGGAAGGGTTCATATTGGTGGAAAATATTCACATACCGTGAATGGCTTTAAATTCGTCGGTATAAATTTTCGTGGTTCGCCATTTATAACTTGTTCGTGGGTTCGTAAATTCGTGGGTCCGCTGACACTAACTGTCGCATCCAACCCCCCCCCCCATACTAACAATCAAGTCCAACTAATAGAAGTGCAGACACCTCGGCGATCCGTCGGAAATTGCGCATCCGCACTGTAGGCGTGTAATTAATTAGCATGTCGCGTGTCCAAGCTTTCGTTGCCGGCTATTGAGAATGTCAACAACGGGATTGTATTACACGAACCTACCTATGTGACCTAGGTGAAAGTCACTCTCTTCTCATAACACAACTCCATAGGCCTTGAACGTACATCGGGTCAATACCACCCGCATGACATTCTCAAAATGGCGACCGCGATAGTTTCGAAGATAAAAAAGTTTCGTGCGGTTTTTAATTTCGTGGTTATCAACAACCACGAAAACCACGAAAATTGGAACGCCACGAATTAAGGTACCTTTACAGTAATAAGTTCCACAAACAACACTATAGTCGCCTTATTGAACTTTTCCTTTATTCGGAACATTTCCTAATGGAACTACTCGTCAATGAGTATTTAGTATCGAAATGGTTAACGTATAGAAATCAGTGAGCTAAATATGTTCCAGACCTTCACCTGATACACGTGACACAGTATTAAAGGATGATATCGTGTTTATTTGATGTGTACATCATATTTAAATAATTTTAACTGGTGAAATAATAGGGGAATGGATTTTTGTGCGTGGGAGATTTATCTAAATCGCTGCTGTAGTTCTGGGTTTTTTCCCAGATCAAATTTGGCTGTGGGATAGCCCTGTCGTACACTTGGGGATTTATTTTAAAAAGTAAACACATGACATATGATTTTTCTTGCATTTTCGTGATCAACTGGTGTCAATCTAGCTGGGTGAACATCACTGGAGTGGCCTGTAGGCTTCAAATTATTCAATTCAGTGAATAATTTGGCCGACACGTTAACACTGTCTCCTATGGGAAACCATTTAGTTCAGTGATTTATATAATGGAACCCCTTAACATTTTGAGATTAATGGAGGCAATTCTCAGTCGGTTTTCTGTCGGTGCACGCCGGTCGTTACTCGTGACGCGTATTTTTATTTCCAAGCTTGATTCTATAAATATTCATCGCCGACGGCGGCGCTGGTTTCCTGTCGCGCGTTGTAATGTCATCGAATCAAATCAAGATATCGCTAGATGCCACTGTCGTGCATGGCAGCAGTTCAATGAAAATCAAAGACCGTAATCGCCTGGCAAATATACCAAGAAATCTGAGCTAAACCTACAGACTAATGCACAAAGATGTTGTGCGAAAGCAAATTAAACATAAAGCACAACACAGAAAGTATTTTATCGCTGTTTGATCTCTGATCGTTGTTCAACACAAAATTAGCGTTTCATTCAATTGAGATGGGGAAACCAGGCGACGGGTCTGTTCGTTGGGGATTCTGATCAATACTCTGTAAACAGAAAACGAACGCGCCCGATCAAACAAGACACGAATGGCCATTACTTGCAGTAATTACTGATGTTTTCGCGATCATTCCAATGAAACGAAACCCAATATTGGCAATGCGGTGATTCGGAATTAAGACAAGGCGACGAGGGCTGATGATATACGTATGACGAGGGAATAACGTAACGTGCGTTTTATAAGCCCGACTTAATCTAAGCGACCACGCGATCGCTGACTGGCTCCTTCTATCTCGTGTACCAATCTTAAGGTAGCAAATTACCTGAACAATTATGTTAATAAATATTTCACATATATGTTGCACACTTTTGAGTGACAAATATTGGAATTATAATCATACAGGTTTTCAATAATGTTATTGCTTATTTTAGAGAGACGAACTGTCACGAGTTAGTGTACGATTTATTTTATTATATTTGAGGATGATTGGGGCAAATGTCAATTATATAATAACTTAAGTAAATTGCATATCGATCTCACTGGGCATGTACTAAACGGTTGGTACATGTAATATGCATTTCATGAGTCGTTTGTCATGCACATCTTAAAACTATACGGCCAATTTTCTGCAAACTTTTTCGGCCAGCGTGTGAACAAGCCCTTATATGCTGATGGAATCACTGGAGCTCGGATACTATAGCCTCGTGTAGACTCGTTGATTATAGCTATGTTATTAGACCCAACCTTGGATACTATTTCAATTACCTGATGAATACAATTACAAACGTAAATCGCATCCAGTTGACGTGCATGGCGATATACAGATATATATATATACACATGTGGTTGAGTGGATACGTTCAGCGGCATAGTTACGTGAACGGAAGCAACACATGTTTTTAGTATCAATTTATTATCTCCATTCTGCATCGTGACACAGCATATGCGTCAAATTAAACTTAGTAATGTCACGAACCCCGATATAGGTAATGCGGCTGATGATATATATATATATATATACCTTTTTTTCCTCCAATTTCGGAGAGCAGTAATAACATAATTAATGCGGCTGATGATATATACTTACGGCGAGGGAATAAGGTAACGTGTGTTGTATAAGTCCAACAGACCCAATTCGAGCTCCCGCTGTGGTGTATCGTCACAAACGAACGTATGGGTCGTTTGTTTAAAGGACGACTTAATTTTCGAACCCACAGATTACATTATATAAAATATATGCCATATTATATACCATTTGAAAGAGGAAGCTCCAAAACATTGTATTATCAACTTATCCGGTGTAATAAACTGTGGACATGTTGTTTTTGTTGAGTTGCCAACGCGTTTTGTCATCAAGATTGAAGTAAAAATCAGTATTATTTTCAATGCATTCAAGTCAGTGATGCTGTGAGGTCCGTAAATTGTCTTTGCTTTTGGATAGGCATCGTGTTGTCGTATATCTATATCGAAGTTACATGTATATATGTGCACGAGCCTCGTGTTCATAACCTATAAATGTGATGCTGAAACATGCTGTGCTTTCGCTGAGTGTATCACGTATTGACAGTCTTAACTCCCTACTGACTACCATCACTCAGGAGAATATGGATAAGATCGACATTTGATAAACAATTGTGTTCTCTTAATGAATAATAAATGTAAATATGATCATATAACCCAATTTCTGATCCAAGAGCACATCATGACATTCAGATTTAGGATTCAGTTTAAATGCGCTGTAATTGTGTTCAAATCTCTCCACATGGAATCACCTGATTATATCACGGACATGTTTCAAGTGAGATCGGGAGGAATAACTCGGTCCAACACCACCGGATTCCACCTGAATACCATCGGCGGCAAACCGAACAATAAGCATGGAAAGTTATGCTTCCAAGAAGTGTCCATCGCGCTATGGAACAAACTGCCAATGAACATCAGGCGCTGTCACTCTGTTCAAAGTTTTAAACATGCAGTTGCTGAAAACATATCTGTTTCGTCAATGTTTTCAGTTGCCAAATTGACATTATTCTCACTTATTTTCGATTCACTAATTTTTCATATATTCGTGATTTGTTACTTTTTAGCTGTGTACGTAGTTGTTTTTAGGTAGTATTTTAATTCTCCTTGGTCTCTTTTAAACTCACATATCATTTAGTATCCATATTGTGTTATCTCTTTGTTTTAAACTGTATTTCTATTGTAAAGCGCATTGAAACTAATTTACTGTCTAATGCGTTTTAAAATGTAAATATAATAATAATAATAATAATAATAATAATAATAATGCGTACCAGTGATTCTTGTTACTATATATAGGAACTAAGTATACTTCCGGGATAACCGCGTAACGATTTAGATGCCTTTATCAGTGCCCTATAGTTTGTACGCATGCGTCACGCTGAGTAAGATGATATGATTTACGACAGCTACACGTGGACAACTGACCAATCAGCGTCGCGGAATTTGAATTTTCCTGTTAGTAGAGAGAATGAGAGAAATAGAATTCTCAATTAGTGAAAATGTTGCTAAATGAAAACCAAATTTACCCCGAAATTTGGAATGCGTTTGGCTTCAGAAGATCGATTTTTTTCTCTCGATAACTGATATCGGAATTATTTCTGAACTACGGCCACATCATAAATAGACAATTGCTGCGGACACACGTAGCCTACCACAGTGGCGATGTCATTATCGTAGGTGTGACGATTTATTATGTCACTCGCTGCATATTCGCACAATGAGACTTCCAAAGTGCATTATAATCAGCCTTTTTCTTGTTTTGGTCCTTGTATAGTTCGCTTTGTTTATTCCAGATACTTTCTCTCAGCTGCATTTTCTCCAACAGTTCCGACACAGCTTCATTGGCGCACATGGCAATGTTAGCGGAATTATGCGTAGAACTAAACGTCGCAAAATAGAAAAAACGCAATTGCCAATAAGGGGAATCTAGCATTCTACTAACATCGCCAAAATTTCAAACAAATCAACCATACCACTCCATGGAAAACATCGTCGGAACTGCCCCCAATTATAAATATTTACATCTCGATCCGGGACGCAACTATCGGCGATAATCTAACACAAATGATTTAGCCATCGAGAGCCATTGAATTTAATTAATATATAAGAATAACACTGTGTATCGTCAATTTGGATTCATGTTAGTAACAAATAACTACTTTGAGCTAGATTATTCTCAATTTCTATTTGATCACCCAACCGGAGTGTTTCACATCACTTTAACGTCTTTCGATTTACTGACGCCCACATTTCCGGTTTACGTGACCACGTGACCGGTGCCCGGTTTATTGGATGACCAACGTGGTACGAATCAAACTCCTTGCAGAGCCGTCTACGTTATCACTGCCATATAGCACTGCCACAAGGGTGGTACTTTGCGGACCGATAAATCTATTTTTACATATCGTCGGAACTATATTTAGTCACCTATTGTCTTATTTTGACCACCAACAGTTTGCAATAAAGGTAATTCTTTCGATATTGATAAGAACAATATGAACTGAGCCAGACATCGACAATTTTAATCATAAAACATAAGAACTAAGAACACGTAAGAAATCCTTACCAAATGTCCTTGTGGCAGTGGTATATCAGCAGGCGATGGGAGATAACTCTGCCTGGAGTTTGGGTACGAATCTCTAAAGTACATGTGAACGTTTTCTGAATGGCAACGTCGTAATGTCGCCCATGCGATAACGACATCTCTGCTGTTCTATTCAAATCAATACGGGCCATTTGTTTTCATTACTTTCTTCGTTTGCATAGTTCTCAGCCCATGCTCCGAAACATGGATCTTTTAACCAGAAACAGTGCGCGCATATAGCGCTCCTCTCCAAGTCAAGATCCTTAGTCGGCCAATTTAATCAAAAGTCTACGACATTGGTAAATCACATACGACATTAATTTACGAAAAAACGCAATACAACATCGGAAAACCATAATCCCACGATGCTGGTTTTGAATATTTCATACATCTATTCATAGATTCGATTTGTGCCGTGAGGGGAATGCGACAAGTGTCAGTACATTAATCACTGGAAGAAACAAATATTCATGCGTGTTTGGTGCTTCCGCCTAAAATTGATCAGTAGTGTTTTATCGGTAGGCAGTCACACAAGAAATGGATGCTTTTCTAGAATTGGTTTATCTCGTTTTTCTGACTATAGTGAAATGTAAGTTCAGACTCTCCATGCTAGTCACAAAGTTTTCACATATATATTCTACTTTCTGAAGGTGTCTAAAGGTTCAACGTTAAGCGGTGGAATGTTTCCTTTTAATCTTCAAGCAATTCACTGTACTATACACCGACTCTCCTATCTTAAACATTCCCCATTCTAGTTAACCACTTAACCCTTTACCCAACAGCCCTGTGCCAATGCATTCTCTTATATATGCGAGTCGACCATAGGTCGCCTCGCATATATAAGAGAATGCATTTGCATAACACATATTAAATATGATAAAATTGTCAAAGAATGTCGAAAAATATTATAAAAATTGTTAAAAAATGTATGAAAAAATTGTTAAAGAATGTAAGAAAAAGTGTTAAAAAAAGATTTTGTTTAGGCCAATGCATTCTCTTATATATGCGAGGCGACCTATAGTCGACTCGCATATATAAGAGAATGCATTGGCACAGGGCATAACTGTAACCTTCACAATGTGGTCAATGAGCCGGTTCCAATGATATCCATATTTGTATGGTGTTATTGAGACAGACCGAAGATATTTTAGGCTGTTGAAGCTTTATTTGGGCGTTTTTGGCCGGTTTGTTGGGTAAAGGGTTAAAAACCCAACTCGCAGTGGGTAAATGTGCAAAAACTACAAAAGCCTGTATAAAAGTACCAAGAAAGACCACGGAGTAATGGATGAGTTTTAATCTTATATTCATTATTGATATCCCGTAACGAAATTTCTAGTAGTGGAACCATTGCTATGTAAACAAACATGTTACAACAATGTGTCAACAAACATCGCTAACGGCGTAGTAAATTAAAATATTTTAGTCCAAATATAATTTGCAGAATATATTTAATGCTTTGACCTTTTGCAATGCTTATCGTCGAGTTTGATTAAACTTTGGCATCTTATTTGACAAATCATCAAAACTTGCTGAATCTGCATTTTATAAATAAATTGAGCCGACCTGACCACCAAACCCTCATGTAAACGGCCCCATTCACTCTAGCGCAATATTTACTATGCATGTACAGAAGGACGAAAACTGTTTAATAATGTTAAATATGACGGGAAATTTTGAAAGGGACACCATCCCTGCGAAGTGGTTAACCCTTTACCCAACAGAAGGGCCCTGTGCCAATGCATTCTCTTATATATGCGAGTCGACCATAGGTCGCCTCGCATATATAAGAGAATGCATTGGCTTAACACATTAAAAATTATAAAATTGTTAAAGAATGTAAGAAAAAATGGTAAAAAGTGTTAAATTTTAGGCCAATGCATTCTCTTATATATGCGAGGCGACCTATGGTCGACTCGCATATATAAGAGAATGCATTGGCACAGGGCATAACTGTAACTATCACAATGTGGTCAAGGAGCCGATTCCAATGATATCCATATTTGTATGGTTCTATTGAGCCAGACCGAAGATAATTTAGGCTGTTGCAGCTTTATTTGGCCGTTTTTGGCCGGTTTGTTGCCTAAAAGGGTTAATTCGAAATACCATAAAGTTTATAAAAGTATATCTGTAAAACATATGTAAAACAACTTTATCTTCTACCGATTTGTGATTTCCGTTGGATGTTTTTAGGGGATAAATTGGGTGGTTTTGTTCACATTTAGTGGGTTGAGACACAGTCTTGGGGTACTAATTGTGTGGCATTGGGTACATATTGGATGTCTGCCACTCGTGTGGTTCCGGAAACCCGGTGGATGGTTTAGTTACCATGGTACACACGTGGTTTGGGCACTTATTGAGTGTTTTGACACGCTCGATGATTGCTCAATGTTTGGTTTGTTTTACTCATTTGATAGTTATGGACACTCATTGGATAGGTTGGATACCTGGCGGATGGTTTGGGGCACACCTATGTGGTTTCGAGCATCGGTTCCAATTCCAAAGTCTGGAGCACTACCGGTGTGATTTGAAAACAATCGTTGAATGGATTGGGTTCCTAATCAGGTTGATTGAAACACTCATTTGTTGGTTTGGAACAATAATCTGGGTGGGTTGGAATACCAGATGCATGGGTTAGGGGATTATGTGTGTGGGTTATGACACCATTTGAGTATTGATTGTGCCACTACCTACCTTAGTCTACATCAGTCTGGGTGGTTTGTGAAACTCGTTTGGTGGATTGGGACACCATTTCGATGGGATGTGGGACGCCCTTCGTATGGATTTGATTACTCGCATGTTGGTTTATGGATGCTAGATGAACTTTGTCACTCTGTATATATCATTTCTGTATTATGAAACTAGTTGGTGGCTTCAGAAACTCGTATAGTGGCATACATGACTACATATTGGCTATGCATTTTTTCGTTATCGTAAAACTTAGTTTAAAAAAGAAAATGTTCATTTGTTCACTTCCGACTGCCATGTTGACTGTGGCTAGCATTATTTTTGTGCAATTACTCGACTCTGGTAACTGAACCGACATTTCAAAAAATGTTGTTGTTGTTGGAATCTGATAATATAGGAATCGAATCGGATTGAGTACCTTTAATTATGATTTCTTCAAATTGGGTTGTGCTGGATCGTAAACTTTGAAATATTAATTGTGAAATAAGCGCGTTATATGTCTTTAAACTGTAAATATTCATGCGCGACAAAAAGCCGGAAGAATCTCCTTCTGTAGTAATAGAAGCTTGACGAGTTCGCGCTCGGCTTTAATAGTGAGAGAAGGACACAGCTACTACACACAGCATGGGTTATCGGAGATCAATTCATCATTATAATGTCTCCAATACGGAGTGTCTCAACGACGCATATACCAGGTCACGACCGAAATACGTTCCATGCCCCAACTTTGTGCTGAATTGGGACCTCTGGTATCTCAGTCGGCATTTTAAGCCTTTGGTGACGGGAGCTGCGCTGGCCCAACACTAAAGACCATGTGCCAATGCATTTTCTTATATTACGAGTCGACCATAGGTCACCTTCCATAGATAAAAAAAATGCATTGGACTAACATTTTTTATAAATTTTCTTACATTCTTTAAACAATTTTTACCATTTTTTTCTTACATTTATTTTTACAATTTTTATCCTTTTTTTTCTATTTTTTCTTACATTCTATTACAGTTTTTATAATTTTGCTTTATATTCTGTAACAATTTTGTCATTTGTTTTTTATCATTTTTTTCTTACATTCTTTAACAATTTTATATTGTTTTCATGTTTTCTTTTTTAACAAAAAAAATAAAATAAAATTTGTTAGACCAATGTATTCTCTTATATATGCGATGCGACCTATGGTCGACTCGCATATATAAGAGAATACATTGGCACAGGGTACTCTGGTATTTCAGTCGAACGGTATATTTGAATTGATTTGAATTGAATATCGGCTTATTATAGTGACACTGTATTATATATTTAGACAGACCACAACGCGCATCTTAATCGAGACTCTTTTTATCGAATGAGTTGCGGATGGCGCAATGATATATTTCGCGAGAGCGTAGCCCGAGCGAAATATAACTTTGCGCCGTCCGCAACGAGTTCGATAAAAGATTCGAGATTATGATGCAAGTTGTGTTCTGTATTTATTCTACACCGTTCAGTCAGCTAAGTTCAATCCATGAATGTTACCTTCATTGTAACGATAGCTACCTTATTGTGATTTAAGTCTGACAAATAACCAGTAACTATGGGGGGATCACCGGAAGCGGATGATCGACGTAATGTACGTCATCTTTATTGGCGACAACGTCAACACGAATTGTTCCGGCTTGTATTCCACTAGAGGTATACACTAATATGTATTCAATGGCTGGGATTCCGTTGAATACATGTGACTCCCGTCAATGGGTGTGGAATAAATATAAATACACCCGACCCATAGGGACTATTATTATCTCTATTTAAAAATAAATATAATTATTAATTAATTGCGCGACGTCGTTATTAATGTCTCTCTTTCTCTAAATGCACGGCACATGAATTCAGAAGTCTGTCGTGGAAAGTTATCAAATAAATGTTTGACCATATAAGTAAGAGAGTTCACACCGTTGATATTGAAATTGGCACTTCGATAAAAGTCCGTCCGGAAACTATCATAATGCGTTGCACTGATAAAGACGGAGTTCGTCCTCCACATAAGAACACACATATTCTGTCGTCTATATATATATAAGTCTTCATTTCTTCGGTATATGTAAGGAATTCTGGTGCCCCGCGCCAAAAGTTAACAGCGCCCGGAATAGTCAACCAGTCGTCAATATCTGCGACTCAGAAGATACTGGTGCATGATGAGAATCATTACAATATCACCTGAAGCGAATTAAACTCTTCCCACATGATTCATATTAAAAACTATTACCAAACGTTTCCAATTCACACTCAATTAGCAACACCATTGAACACTACGAACAAGACTGAGCTAGAGCATTTGGCCAATTTTTACAAAGAACTTTTAAATACTGCATCAGTCTGAGAACTTATATGTACATATGCATGTACACCCGCAAACTCTCTCACAAACTCACTCACTCATCCGACAAAACCATCGATAGGAAACCGTTTGCCTGTTACCCATCTGTACGATATATTAGTACTACTTCAAATCCATATTCACCACATTTGTTTGGGCGTAGAAGTATGTATTTATATATAGGCCTAATATTTACACGTATCTGTTGTTTATTTCGTAATTAATTACGTAATATTATTATGTGTATCCTCCAGTTCCATTAACCCATTACCCAACAAACCGGCCAAAACCGGCCAAATAAAGCTTCAACAGCCTAAAATATCTTCGGTCTGTCTCAATAGAACCATACAAATATGGATATCATTGGAACCGGCTCCTTGACCACATTGTGATAGTTACAGTTATGCCCTGTGCCAATGCATTCTCTTATATATGCGAGTCGACCATAGGTCGCCTCGCATATATAAGAGAATGCATTGGCCTAAAAAAAATCTTTTTTTAACACTTTTTACCATTTTTTCTTACATTCTTTAACAATTTTATAATTGTTAATGTGTTAAGCCAATGCATTCTCTTATATATGCGAGGCGACCTATGGTCGACTCGCATATATAAGAGAATGCATTGGCACAGGGCCCTTCTGTTGGGTAAAGGGTTAATAATGGACGGAGTAATAAACTTCTGATATTTGAAAATCGACGTAATCGATCACCAAATCCAAGGAATAACCGAACTCGACGTATCGATCACCAAATTCAAGGAATAACCGAACTCGACGTATCGATCACCAAATCCAAGGAATAACCGAACTCGACGTTGTTGAGCTTCGGCGATCACACAAAGCGTCCAACGGCTGTACATAATAGATCTAGACATCATGGACAGTTTTAACAACGCGACCGCTACAATCGCCCAACGACTGTACCTAAGAAACCTAGCCATCATGGACAGTCTTTACACCGCGAACGTTACAAGCGTCCAACGACTGTACATAAGAGACCTAGGTATCATGGACAGTTTTAACACCGCGACCGCTACAATCGCCCAACGACTGCACATAAGAGACCTAGCCATCATTGACAGTATTTACACCGCGAGCGCTACAAGCGCCCAACGACTGTACATACGAGACCTGGACATCATGGGCAGTCTTTACACCGCGACCGCTACAACACTCCCAAGTTCTTTTTAGATTTATCAAATCCCAACGAGTCCTCACACAGACGTCGCACAATGACACAGCCACACGAGGGTGGACGAGCCACAAGTGTAACAGTACGAGAGAGCGACAGAAAGACCGAGATAGTGAGAGAGAGAGAGAGAGAGAGAGAGAGAGAGAGAGAGAGAAGGAGAGAGATAGAGAGCTAATGAGGTGGCTCGACGTTGATGAATGGATGTGATCAATGAATATATACATGTAGACCACTCGGGGACAGAGAGAGAGAGAGAGAGAGAGAGAGAGAGGGGGAGATAAAAAAGTCCGGGAGTCACTCCAAAAGTTAGCAGCGTACATAATCGACAACCGATCACTGGGGCATGGATGTGGCTAGAGGGGGGTGTGGGGTGTGTCTCACCCCCCCAACTTTGGTCAAATTTTTCAACAGTTGGAAATTTCATTTCACACCAACAATGGGTTGAAAATGTTCTTGTCGTTTGATTTTCAAACAATTTATTGGGGGGGGGGGGGGAATTAATTGTTTTTGGACCAATATTTGCATATTTTCCTATTTTTTTGTCAAAATTTTGGACTGAAATGGTCATCAGTTGGAAATTTTCCAACCTTAGGGAGGGGTGACAGGTTGGAAATTTCCAACACTTGGAAAGCTTGTGTCCTGATCCTCCTCCGTGGCTAGTCAAAACTGCTACTAAATTTAAGAAAACAATATTGTCATACATTTGGTCAACATTGTCATTGTCATCATTTGGAAATTTTCCAACCTAAGAAGACTTGAGGCTAGTCTAGATGCTAGGATTTTGCGATTTTCTTGTTTAGATTTCAAAATTTTCGAACACCGGGCCGAACCATGGTCGGCCCGGTGTGTCACTGTCCCTCCCCCGTGACCAATACAAAACTGCTAATTAGTTTAACACTGAAAACAATAGTTTTGTACATTCAGTCAAACTTGTGGACTGAAATGGTCATCAGTTGGAGAATTTTCCAACCTAAGAGGGAGTATGAGATTTGAAATTTCCAACACTAGGGAAGCTTCAGTTGAGGCCAGTCTAGATGCTAGGATTTGCGATTTTCTTGTATAGTTTTCCAAATTTCTCACAACGGGCTGAACAAACATGGACGGACACAATGTCCTGGTGTCTTACCCGTAGCCGTGTGCATTTGTTTGGAGTAGGCTACTAGATGTTAGGATTTATGCAATTCTCAGGTTAGAGTATCTGAATTTTCTTCTTATACCGGGTATATAGAATAACATAGTTTATGAATACATAGGATATTAGGCATGAGGATTGATGTGCAAGGGGGTGCAAATGGAATTATGCAAAACTTGTGTTTGGTCTGTGATTCTGATTCAAGGGGGGGGGGGGTGCAAATGGAATTATGCAAAAAGTTGTGTCGGTGTGATTCCGACTCAAGGGGGGGGGGGGTGCAGTTGGAATTTCCCAAGGTGGACACCCCAACGGAGACCCTCTAGCCACATCCCTGCACTGGGGGTAGGGTCAATTTTGTGCTCGGGACCTCCGCAACCGGTCATACATCGAAGGACTAACCGAGCTGGACGTTGCTTAACACGCTTACTGCTTGTATATGTAATTGGATGGGCGTTATCACAAAAAGCGTCTGGCGTTTGTGCCCATGAGATATGAGCATCTAGTGCAGAGAAGTAACCGGTTTCTATATTCACACCGCGACACATACACTTATACTCCCAACCGCAGATTGTGGCATTCTCTTGAAATCGCGATTGCGAAAATTATATTTAGTGAAACTTAACGGTTTCATTTCTTCACAGCTTCGCCCAGCAATAAAGTGACGTCAATCATCACTAGATTCGTATGTGTGTTAACTATACTATAGTAACGAGAACGCGGTCTTTGTTGTGGCTAATTTTATTATTATATGGACACCTGACACAAATCAATATGCATTCAATAAATTACTTGATAGTTTGGTAAAAGTCACAAAATCAGGAAATAAGTCACAACAGGCGGAGTATGGAGCCGATTTAATGGGAACAACATCTCCATCACTATCAGGCACTGCGGCACACGAGAATGGGCAACCGAATTCATATATACAATCCCACAGAATCAACGGTACATGCATACATGTTTACAACCATAACCCTCCAACGACGACTTAATTAATATATACATTCCCGTAGAATCAACGATACATGCATACATTTGTACACCCATAACCCTCCAACGACGACTGGATTCATATAAGATTTCCCTTGCAAACTATATTATTATACGATCATAAGTTTCTTTCCCCAATTCCTATGTTAAAACGTAACGAAAAAATCGAGATATCTGACGATTTTTACCTCATTAATGAATCAACAGGATAATAACAGTTCTTAGTGACGTCAGATACTTCAGGGGTTAACAAAGCTTATTATCAGACCTGAAAATAGATAAGGCTTTCCCAGCGACGTTCAACGTCATAACGTCTTGTCCAACCAAAGCGCGTTTCATATAATACAACATTTGTCGCATTGTTTCTCAGTTGACACGAGGAATTGTCCTCCCTTGGAAGTCAATATTCACCTCGTCCTGCGGCCTTGGTGAATATTGACTTCCAAGGGTTGACAATTCCCAACCTCGAAACAATCGGACAATTGTGACCCGCCATATCAAATCCAGTCGGAAGTCGGGATTTTTGTAACCTGTGCCAATGCATTCTCTTATATATGCGAGTCGACCATAGGTCGCCTCGCATATATAAGAGAATGCATTGGCCTAACAATTTTTTATCATTTTTTTAAAATAAATGTTTCTTACAATTTTTAGGACATAATATAAAAAAACATCCATTACCCTGCAGGGAGCCCCACACCTATATAGAAGCATATAGAAGAGTGTCGTCTGCTCATGTTTGTCTGGGGCTCTGTATGGGTGAAATTATAAAATTGTTAAAGAATACAAGATAAAATTATTAAAATTGTAAAAAAAAATTAGGCCAATGCATTCTCTTTTATATGCGAGGCGACCTATGGTCGACTCGCATATATAAGAGAATGCATTGGCACAGGGTAAAACAAATCCCGACTTACGACTGGATTTGATATGGCGGGTCACATATGATGGGGTGGGCAGGAAGACAGCCACTAATGAGGCAATGCCGACCCCAGCCAAAGTGCACCCACTTTTTGCTATATCTCTCTGACCCCCAACTGGGCATATTACTCTGCATGTAAACTGCAAAAATATATTTTACTTATAACGCACTCTTGCTAATAAATCATCTCTCTCAAGATTCCTCCAACTTTCTGTTGCTTCTATATCCCCTAATTTTCAGAAGATAAAATGCATGTTAATCAAGGTGACTAATGGGTGAACATTACTCACTTGAACTGAGCAACTTCAATCTAATCCTCGGGCTCCCATAGCAGTTGGGGCCTAATCGGGATGAAGTTCAGAGAGGGCGAATTTAGTGACATTAATCCGCCGTGGGTGATAACATCATTAAATTAACCCTCTGGGGACCTCATTCTGCAAATGTCAGACACACTATTCCAAGGCGTGTTCTTCATGTATGAGCATTTATTTGTACTGCGATACAAAGGAATAAATATATGTTGGTATCAGTTAACAAAATGCAAGTTGAAATACTGGAAATAGGCGTACTAAGCAATGTCTTTTGTCATCCTATGAAGCCCTTTAGCGTGCGAAATGTTTACAAGATGACAGCTGAACATATTTACATGCATCCTTTTGTGATTTTATGGTGCTTGGTGTAGTTCCTCCCAGAGTTTATTGCTATATGGGTTATGTTTGATTTGGTAGCTATAACATTTGGTGTTTTTCGTGATTGTTTGTTCGTTGTAAATAATGTCGGATCAGAGTTTTTGCTAAGGGGAATTATCCAAACTGGTGGTTGGGTGGGGGGGGGGGGGGGTAGTTCCATAAGTGGGGAGTCAGTAGATTACCAATCGTCGTAGTTAATATACACTAATATACCCAATGACATGAATGTATGTCAACATCATTCAAATATTTTCCAGGTTGTAAGCCTTTGGGAAGATGACGTCAGTGGTATGGATACAAAAAGCAAAGGACACGTGGATAAAATGTCGGAACTCACGGCGCCTCGTTCTGGTAATCGTCTTTATAGCTCTATTCCTCGACAACATGCTGCTGACAACGGTAGGTAAGTATTGCGGAAACACCCGATACGGACACGGAAACACCCGACACGGACGCGGAAACACCCGATACGGACCAACATTAAAAGTCCACTTAATTTTCGAACCCCCAGATTACATTATATAAAATATATGCCATATTATACCATTTGAAAGAGGAAGCTCAAAAACAATGTATTTTAAACTTATGCGATGTAACAAACTGTGAATATGTTGTTTTTGTTGAGTTACCGACGTCAATTTTACGCTCAAGTTTCTGCACAAATTATATTATTATCAATGGATGTTCATTTATTCCCCTCCCATTGAAACTAGAACTATAGTGTGAATTCTATTGCATTCCGGGAGCCATAACGGGGGAAATGTTTCTATGATTTCAGCTATTTTCTCTTACCCTAAGGGCACATTCCGAGGCAGACGTTTTCAAATGGTGATGAATTTCCGATGACTGGCAACAATCCATATTTCCGACTAAATCCTGAAAAGTGATTAATTTCCGATGACTGGCAACAAGCCATATTTCCAACTAAATCCTGAAAAGTTACCCATAATTCTGCTGTGGTTATTGAGTCGATTATTTAGAGCATTACTGTATCACTTACCACGTTTATTCCAGTGCCAATAATACCGAACTTCCTACAAAGTCTAGAGTTTCCACATCGTGAGAGGAATGTAACGTATACAGATAATGCGACTGTGATAGAAGAGGTTTGTTACAACCGGACATCTTACCCTCCGGATCTACAGGGGGCCCTATGGAAGGGCGTGTCATTTTACGGCAGGGATCTCAATCTTATGAGGTGTAGAAATGAGTCGCGATTTCAGGTCAGTATTAAGCCGCAAATTACCTCGATTGGCTCACAAGGCATCGATCACATTCGTAGCCAGCTTTTTAAAGGGGGACTGTATACTAAATCCGGCCATTTATCGGACCATGTATTAATGCAAAATACATTCGAGTGCTCCATGAACGATGCAAACAGCATGGTATCTATAATGAATTTATGACTGAAGAACTCATCCGTGGCTCAAATTCATTCATTCGTTGTATATATTCCGTAGAATATAAGAAGAGGTGGTCCCACACATAGGTAACATAGCCTGATTTAGTGCACAGTCCCCCTTTAAATCGGTTACAAGTTTAGCCATCTGTTCAAAAGCACCCACACCGTAGCTTACAACTCGTGCCAATATTAAAGATGATCTATCTCTGTCTTATATGTGACCCGCCATATCAAATCCAGTCATAAGTCGGGATTTTTTTTACTCTGTGCCATTGCATTCTCTTATATATGCGAGTCGACAATAGGTCGGCTCGCATATATAAGAGAATGCATTGGCCTAACAATTTTTTACAATTTTAATAATTTTTTCTTGTATTCTTTAACAATTTTATAATTTCACCCATACAGAGCCCCAGACAAATATGAGCAGACGACACTCTTCTATATGCTTCTATATATGTGTGGGGCTCCCTGCAGGGTAATGGATGTTTTTTATTTTATGTCCTAAAAATTGTCAGAAACATTTATTTAAAAAAATTATAAAAAATTGTGAGGCCAATGCATTCTCTTATATATGCGAGGCGACCTATGGTCGACTCGCATATATAAGAGAATGCATTGGCACAGGGTAAAAAAAAATCCCGACTTACGACTGGATTTGATATGGCGGGTCACATATAGTTACCGCGAGGTATAAAATATTAGACATGAGTCGAAGACCTGTCCGGAAATGCTTCTATCGATTAATATTGATTATATTTCGAATATTTTCTGGTCTAAACACGCCTGGTTGTTTATCTAAAGCAAAAGTGGTCACTGTTAACAGAGACCAGAAGTTTTATTGTGCAATTTAATTATCGCATATGACTATAAACAATCAATCTGGGACATTTGACGTTCGGAGCCTAGCTATTGGAGCACCCTAACGCTATATGGCAGCGCACGAATTGTCTATAATAAAACTAGAACAGTAACGTTTCGCTTTAATCATCTCACTTTATAATAAAATATTCGAAATAAAATCAATATTAATTGATAGAAGCATTTCTGGACAGGGTCTTCGATTCATATTTGTTATTTTATACACAATAAATTGTCGGATTTAATCATCTCATTTTATAATAAAATATTCGAAATAAAACCAATATTAATTGATAGAAGCATTTCTGGACAGGGGTCTTCAATTCATATTTATTATTTTATACCCACGAAATTATTTCAAAATTGTTATATGAGGAGATAATCCATCTTTAATGGAACATATTTTACTTCTAATACATCAAACAACTTGGCTAAAATAATACGAAGGGCACAATGTTTGATATTGAATTGTATATCCATTTATCCATTATAGATTCGACATTTGAAAGGGACGCCAACAACTATTTGATTTAATTTTTCAATAACTAAATGTACTCGTTTGTAACAAAATATATAATAGCGTGATATAGTTACATAGTTAAACACTAAAATTAAGGTTAAATATATATTTACTATTATATATTCTATTAAATACTTCCTCGATATTTCGTCCTGGTATATGGAGGTAATTGGCTTTGAGGCGCATGTAACTTTCTGCTTCAGCAGGTTTGGCAATTCCCAATTATAGCTACAATAGCCATACGTAGCTAGTGTAGCTACATATGGCTATTGATGATGGATGAATCTGGTTGAAGAGAGATAACCCAATCCAACATACAGTCAGTTAAATATACAAGAACATGATTTGACTATACTCTTAGTAAATTAATATTGTTTGCCATGTCCATGTGTAATTAACAAAATAATCCAATATTCTTACTTTTTACTGACAACTGTGCCCAAATAGAAGAAGAATAGATCATTTGTGGATGGATCTGAATCCCATATCACATATGCATAACCAATATCGAAACAGATGCATGTGCTTACTACTTAGCTATGCTTCTCTGATATTCCGCAAGTTGGTGCAACCGAAATGTCATCGGAAGTGATTTCATAAGTTGTAACAGCACAATACCCATCACTCACCCTTAGTCGCAACAGCTCGCGGTAATGTATGCATGTTATGCAAATTGGTAAAATATTGTTTTACGATAGTCAAATGTAGCTACAATAGCTACATATAGCTATTGTAGCTATAATTGTGAATTGCCAGACCTCTAAAGCTCTACAAGAAATGCATCTGCGGCAACCTGGCCAATGGTCGGAAGTACTCTTAAGTTTATGTGACTATAACTGCGGCTTGTTAATTGTGTAACTACTCGCTGTCGGGTGAACGGGAATAACCCACATGTCTAGATTATATGTCATATATATTATTCGTCCGCACATAGAATACACAATTGTTAAATTATATTTTCTATGTTGTTGTCGTTGTAACAGTTTCTAGATGTCTGGATCCCATATTTAACCCTTTCAGTGCCAGGGGCCGATCTCATCGGCCCTAATTTACGGTCTGTAAAATCGGCCCTAAAAACAATTTTATTTTGTTTTTTCTTTTAGATTTTTTTTTTATTTTTGGTTGAATTTTTTTTGGGTATGCTTAAGCATGCTATAGCGAATTTAAAAACAAACTGGATAAAACCTTAGGGGCATGTTATAACTCAAAACTATCACCAAGTATTCATAGTAATAATTTTGATGCCCATGAAAAACGTGAGATTCCCTGGCGCTAAACCTACAAAATAAGTCTGTTAAAGAATATAAGAAAAAATTATTAAAATTGTAAAAAATTGTAAAAAATAATAACAAATGATGAAAAATTGTTAGGCCAATGCATTATCTTATATATGCGAGGCGACCTATGGTCGACTCGCATATATAAGATAATGCATTGGCACAGGGTATATGGGTTGATACAAAATTCGGACCTGGTACTGAAAGGGTTAAACTGATGAATTGATTCTTTCACAGTCGAATGTAACATATGACACGATTGCTGAGGATGACCACCGGCATGCTGACCTAACGAAGGTGAATACACAGGTCGGACCGTTGTTCGCATCCAAGGCTATTATGCAGCTCATCACCAACCCATTTATAGGCCCTTTAACTAATAGGTAGGTATTATGTCATACTTAACCCTTTACCCAACAGAAGGCCCCTGTACCAATGCATTCTCTTATATATGCGAGTCGACCATAGGTCGCCTCGCATATATAAGAGAATGCATTGGCTTAACATTAAAAGTTATAAAATTGTTAAAGAATGTAAGAAAAAATGGTAAAAAGTGTTAATTTTTTTTTTAGGCCAATGCATTCTCTTATATATGCGAGGCGACATGTGGTCGACTCGCATATATAAGAGAATGCATTGGCACAGGGCATAACTGTAACTATCACAATGTGGTCAAGGAGCCGTTTCCAATGATATCCATATTTGTATGGTTCTATTGAGGCAGACCGAAGATATTTTAGGCTGTTGGAGCTTTATTTGGCCGGTTTTGGCCGGTTTGTTGGGTAAAGGGTTAAAGGTCCACTTAATTTTCGAACCCCCAGATTACATTATATAAGATATATGCCATATTATATACCATTTGAAAGAGGACGCTTCAAAACATTGTATTATCAACTTATCCGGCGTAATAATCTGTGAACATGTTGTTTTTGTTGAGGTACCGACGTGTTTTGTTTACTGCAAAGTCTATTATTTTTCAATGGAAGGGGAATAACTCTATATCTTAGTTTGAAGTGTGTTGCATTCTGGTAGCCAAACGGGGGAAATGTTTCTATGATTTAAGCTATTTTCTATTTCTCTATCTCCACCTTCTGAGACGCAGACATTGCAATTGGTGATGAATTATAGTATTTTAATCATATTTATTTCATAGATTGTTACTAAAACCCTATATCAAGGCACTATAAAAATAATCGGTGACTCGAAAATTAAGTGGGCTCTTAACCCTGTCTATACTAAATTAATTCTTCCCTTCAGTTTTTAAATTATACATTGGAATGGTCTATTATTCATTTGGAAGATTGTTCAGAAAAAAATAAGTAGACGACACGCAGACGACAAGAGAATACAAGTGCAGAAGGAGCCTGAAGGACACTTATTCATTGGTGGGACATTTCGGTCGTTTGTTAAAATTGTTATCAGAATATTTCCTATGGGAAATACTCGTCGACGATGATTTATTATAGAGAGGGTTAGCAGACGAGTTACTAGACATTATGAACTGGAATGTCGACTTTTAATTCCGAATGCCCAATCTCTGGGCTGACTTTAACCAGTTTTAAATATACACAACGAATTACATTTATGCACATGAAACATTCAGCTAAATTTCGATAAATCATAATACAAAAGACTTATGCAAATATGCTTGTTTATGGCTGGAGTGTGGTTATTTCCAATGTGCACTTTGGTGACTGTCAGAGGCTTCAGTTGGTTCTTGTTCATACAATTACGAAATTCCGAATGTTCGTAAAAAATAATGGCGATGGTAGAATATAAATATAGAATAAAATGACTGGGTTTTAAAGCCATAAAATTATGGCGGTTAGTGCTCCAAAATACACATAATACTAATCGAATTTTCCTCCGGTATCGAAATATGTTGATAAATACCTTTCTGCTATATATTATATGTTACAGAAAGACACACTGAAATATTAAAACAATATAACACAATGATCAGGCACCGAACAAGAACTCTGCCATTTGTATAATAAATAATCGAAATTCTAGAATCGGAAATGGATTATCCGCAAAAGGTATATTGATTTATCTTGAACAACTTCACGCACTGCTTTCCCTTGTTTAAAGGCCCACTTAATTTTCGAGTCGCCAATTATTTGTTTATAGTGCCTTGATATACGGTTTTAATAACAATCTATGCCATAACATATGATTAAATACTATAATTCATCACTATTTGAAACATCTGTGACTCAGAAGATGCCCACAGATAAATAGAAAACTGCTGAAATCATAGAATGACTTCCCCCCTTTGGCTCCCAGAATGCAACATAATTCAAAATTGTTCAACGGAAAGGGAAGAACTCTATCTTAGATAACATATAGAGTTATTCCCCCTGCATTAAAAATAGTACTGCTTTTTACTGCAATCTAGATGATAATTCGCTTAGGCAACTCAACAAAAACAACATGTCCACAGTTTATTACACCGGATAAGTTGATAATACAATGTTTTGGAGCTTCCTCTTTCGAATGGTATATAATGTGGTATATTTTATATAATGTAATCTGGGGGTTCGAAAATTAAATGGGCCTTCAACTCAACAGAATCATGTAATGCCGCATTCAGCTGCATATTCCCATGGTATACAGTAAGCTGCTAAACAGAGTTCAGTCCCATCGGTACGCTGATATAACCGCTGCCACCAACTATATTTCCGTAATTTAATTTAAGTGTTTTATCATGCAGTTATAATTCATTCTGATTTGATCTAGCAAATTTTCAAACGAATATGGACAGTTTGTTTTCTCAGAATAATGCAGAGAAAACTGTAAAGGACAAAAATCTGGAAAAAAATGAGTTACTTCTGCACATTCTGTGATGGCAGATTTCAGTCCAGCGTAACAGGGGACTGAACTCTACCTTGTCAGTCCATGGTAGCAGGGGGCTGAACTCTACCTTGTCAGTCCATGGCAGCAGCGGGCTGAACTCTACCTTGTCAGTCCACGGTAGCAGGGGGATGAACTCTACCTTGTCAGTCCATGGTAGCAGGGGACTGAACTCTACCTTGTCGTCCATGGTAACAGGGGGATGAACTCTACCTTGTCAGTCCATGGTAGCAGGGGACTGAATTCTACCTTGTCAGTCCATGGTAGCAGGGGACTGAACTCTATCTTGTCAGTCCATGGTAGCAGGGGACTGAACTCTACCTTGTAAGTCCATGGTAGCAGGGGACTGAACTCTACCTTGTCAGTCCATGGTAGCAGGGGGCTGAACTCTACCTTGTCAGTCCATGGTAGCAGGGGGCTAAACTCTACCTTTTCGTCCATGGTAACAGGGGGCTGAACTCTACCTTGTCAGTCCATGGTAGCAGGGGACTGAACTCTACCTTGTCAGTCCATGGTAGCAGGGGACTGAACTCTACCTTGTCAGTCCATGGTAGCAGGGGGCTGAACTCTACCTTGTCGTCCATGGTAACAGGGGGCTGAACTCTACCTTGTCAGTCCATGGTAGCAGGGGGCTGAATTCTACCTTGTCAGTCCATGGTAGCAGGGGGCTGAACTCTACCTTGTCAGTCCATGGTAGCAGGGGGCTGAATTCTACCTTGTCAGTCCATGGTAGCAGGGGACTGAACTCTACCTTGTCAGTCCATGGTAGCAGGGGACTGAACTCTACCTTGTCAGTCCATGGTAGCAGAGGACTGAATTCTTTACCTTGTCAGTCCATGGTAGCAGGGGACTGAACTCTACCTTGTCAGTCCATCAGTAACAGGGGAATGAACTCTGTCTTGCAGTTGGGTCTACAGATGAATTTTTTACCCGACGATCGCTGACTAAAAATTTGAACAGGCATATTAAACGAAAAGATCTCAAATTGATCGAAACATATAAGACGCAAGACGCGTATCTTAAGCGCTATACCGTCGAATAATATCAGCCATTAGTAATAGTATATGTGACCCGCCATATCAAATCCAGTCGTAAATCGGGATTTTTTTTACCCTGTGCCAATGTATTCTCTTATATATGCGAGTCGACCATAGGTCGCCTCGCATATATAAGAGAATGCATTGGCCTAACAATTTTTTATTATTTTTTTAAAATAAATATTTCTTACAATTTTTAGGACATAAAATAAAAACATCCATTACCCTGCATGGAGCCCCACACATATATATTAGAAGCATATAGAAGAGTGTCGTCTGCTCATGTTTGTCTGGGGCTCTGTATGGGTAAAATTATAAAATTGTTAGGCCAATGCATTCTCTTATATATGCGAGGCGACCTATGGTCGACTCGCATATATAAGAGAATGCATTGGCACAGGGTAAAAAAAATCCCGACTAACGACTGGATTTGATATGGCGGGTCACATATATCATTTATCGATGGTGTATCTATTCCTAGTAAGTTTTAAATATATTTCAGGGGGGGGGTCGGACAAAAATTTCAGGCACGTATGGCATTTTTTCCCTTTCGATCATTTTTTGTGCCCACCCACCGCCAATTTTTTTTCCATTTTCGGCAGTTTTTTCCGACCATTTTTTGACACCCACACCCCCCTTTTAACACTAAAACATAGATTTGCGGGGGGAATTCACTGTAAACAGCTGTATATGAATTTCTGTGCATACTATTTATCATGGATGTTAACATGGACATGTAAATAGGAATGAGTTATTTTGAGGTCATTCGGCCAAAAAAACATGGCTGCCAGCGGCCATCTTGGATTTCAAAATTTGCAACAAAATACAACACGATAACTGCCTGCAGTCAGTTTACCAGTTAGAATTACATTATTTCTCTCATTCAAAGTGGTTTTGAAGCCCAACTCATTGCCAAAACACTAAAAAAACAAGCAGGAATTTTTTTTTAGTTGCGGAAAAAATTGCTTGTTGGTGGCTTTGACTACCCACCCACCCCGGCACAATTTTTTTTTTCACCCCCCCCTGTATATTTCGGAATATACAGTAGCACTCCTGGGCAAGTGGTCCTGCTAATATGCTATGCTTCTGATGGTCCTGTTGAATTGTTATGATGCGGGAACGGCAAACTGATGCCGTTACGAACAAGTACCGTTATTTTTTCTAAAGTTGTCATTTTCGCGGTGTTTTGCTAATCCGTGTATGAAACATTCAAGAACATATATATTTTTGAAAAATATAATAATGCCTGCGCTGGTGTTTCTAAAACGACGTGAATAACCATTCGATTATATTAGATTTTCAATAACTAATACAACCGGTATTAAAAATAACTCGGATAATGGCTTTTCCTGGATATGTTCAGATCTGAACACTGCCAAAAAGTCAAATTAACAAAATAATAACGGTACTTATTGTTAACAGCATCAGTTTGCCCTAACATGATCATAGCAATCCAACGGGACCCAACAGCATCATAGAACATTAGCAGGAATATGTACTCGTTACCACATCTGACAATGTAAACCTCTCATGAATAGATTCCTTAGTATGATCTCATTACTGCAGAAGTATACATTTTGTACGAACGGTAACTGTATGGTATCAATTACAGTCTGATTTAATTAAATGTTGCTTTTTATTTCAGAGTCGGATACAGTATACCAATGTTTATAGGATTTGTAATTATGTGGTTGTCAACAATATGTAAGTAATCACCGAGTATTTACATATCCATTCCTAATTCAGCCCATATTTGCTGAAGAGTATTTTACTATACACAGACTCTCCTTCAGTCCCATCCCCTCTCTATATTTCTCAATGTCTACATTTATAATATGCTAAGCTATTTTTATATCAGATAAAAACCGTTATCCGTCTAGTGAGATATCGATATCTCACTCGCATCCATCCGCGTTATATGTGATCAATTAAAGATTTGTGTTAAAATACTAAAACGTTAGCCTCTTTATCCCTCAACCAATCTCTGAAATATGGAACACTTATATATGGAACACTTATATATGGAACACTTATATATGCACAAGCTCATTACCATGGCTGTGCTTGGGTAAACCAATTTGCATTTTTATTCTCATTGATAAAAAAAAAAAATTCCACTCGTTGGAAATTCGTGTTTTTGTTGACATCACTCATGAGATAATTCCTATATCCAACCGAACAGTGTATATATCCTCTATGTATTCACGTATTGCTAATTTGCTCCTACATGTACCGGTTACACCCCACTATATGATCCCTATATGTATTACTGCATGTCTCTAACTAACATTATCCCTTTTCTTTCGCTCAAAGTTTTACGCATTATCTACCTCACTATTTCCCTTCATCATGTGTTCCTCACTTACTCTCACTGTCAATAATGTCTTAAAGGCTATTCCCCACGGCATGTAATCACTACCACAAATTAAAAAATAAAGGACCCTCAGATGTGAGACTCTTAGTTCCAACAATAAAGGACCCACCGATGTGGGGCTCTTAGTTCCTGCATCATTAACCCTTTACCCAACAGAACGCCCAGAAACGCCCTAACAGCCTAAATTATCTTCGGTCTGTCTCAATAAAACCATGGAAATATGGGTATCATTGGAACCGGCTCATTGAACACATTGTGATAGTTACAGTTATGCCCTGTGCCAATGCATTCTCTTATATATGCGAGTCGACCATAGGTCGCCTCGCATATATAAGAGAATGCATTGGCCTAAAAAAAACTTTTTTTTAACACTTTTTACCATTTTTTCTTTAATATGTGTTAAGCCAATGCATTCTCTTATATATGCGAGGCGACCTATGGTCGACTCGCATATATAAGAGAATGCATTGGCACAGGGCCGTTCTGTTGGGTAAAGGGTTAACATTGCTTGGCAAATGATAAAAATAGTACCATACATATGCATGTTTATTTCATGTTCGATCTTCTTGCCAACCATGTGTAATGTATATGTTAGCCAAGTCGTATCCTTTCTATACTAAGTTGATTCTCCCAGCCTGTTAACAAGTGTACATCGAAGTGGTCTATTATTGATGTGTATGAATGTACAGGTAATATATAAGCATATGAGTCCACTGATATATAGAGGATCCTCAACTCGTTATGTTGGGATATAAGATTTTATGAAACGAGTTTGATAAATTTCATTCACAACGAGTCGTAGACGAGTTGTGAATCAAATTTATCAAACGAGTTTCATAAAATCTTATATCACATCATAACGAATTGAAGACCTTGTCATGATAAAACTAGAGCTTTGTGCCTTTTTTCAGGCGTCTATTTTCGATAGTTCAGCGCGGTTAGACGAGAATTTAACTTCGATGAACAAAGCAATCATTTTGCATTGTCTGGTGTTGGTGTAATGCGCGGATTTTCGAAATATTATTAATCCGCCTGAATCAATGTAAAATCATTTTGTTGGCCATATGCCAAGTTGGCGGGAAGCAAGCGCCTATTCATAATTAAGGAGATATAAGAAAATATGTTATCATATGGGTTTCATGTGATATATAAACATAAAAAGGAGTCCTATTTATTGAAGGAAATGATTAGATTAAAAGTTCACAGGGTTTTATGTATATACATTCATTTATAGCATGCGTTCTACAACCACTGCGCTTTACAATAATAACGATAATTATACTAATTAATGCCGGTGGTTTAAGAAATGTCACAGTCTTTTTTTTTTACCCCACAGTTCTATTTTTGTGTAATGGCGTGATTGTGTCATTCGATCTGTTCATATACGAGTACAAAATCGAATAACTACTACATTCTTATTGCAGCGTTTGCTTTTGCTAACACTTATACGCTCCTGTTTGTTGCCCGGACGTTGCAGGGTATTGGATCTTCATGCTCAAGTGTTGCAGGTAAGTGCGTATAAGACTGCGACCACAAACAGGCACATTTTCTCGTCAATTTGTCTCAATTAGTGTTTGCACATTTCGCATTATGAACTACGACATTTAAGAATTACGAATAGATACTAGTCTTATTTTTTTGCGGACGGACCAAGAACAGTTTCGCAGAATTGACGACTGCGAATCCGTTTGTGATAAAATAGTAGCCTAGCAACAACAACAATACCGCCATCGTGTACTTAAGGGTGTATCCATGGCTCCGGACTATTGTGAGGAAATTTACCTTAATAACAAATGATGTCTAATGTAAGGCATGAAACATATTTCACAGATTGCATTTGATTAACCACCATTTCCCCAGAGAAAAATGAAACAACCTGGATTTTATCCTTTTCTAAAAAATTTGAGGTCCGAACCCATGTATACATTTTCCCCCACTTTAACCATCTAAACTTGGTATATCCTTTTCTTATCAGCACTACCATCTCTTTACTATATCCTCATGAGTGTTTCTGAATACGGGGAGAGGATCATCAATAAGTTGCATAACTTGTACTCCAATCCCCTGTTGCCACATCACATGTATAAATATATCTAATTTGTAATTAAATCCATTATAAATATGTTACTACTAGTAGCGTTCAAACTTCTTGCCACTCGGAGTAATATGATTCGGTTTGCCTTGATTATATTGCACTTAATTATGCTGTTATCCGGTTATGGTTAGTCAGGTCAGGCACATCATGAATTCCACTATTATAGTGGTATTCGACTATTATAGTGGTATTCGACTATTATAGTGGTATATGACCATTACCGTTTTGTTAATTTGATAAAAGAGGGATAATCCAAAAATCATATTCCACACAAATATTATTCAAAATAAGTCGCACTAATACGATATCATACATATAGTTTGTCCATATACAGGAGAATGATTAATCATTACGGCACACGATAAGCCACTCAATTAGCATGCGATTAGTTGAAATATTGTTATGAAGGAGTGATTGAGTCATCCTGCTATTGCCATTTAGAAAGGGATATATTAGTACTATTATAATATTATTGAATATCAAAGCTGGCGCAAAAGATCGCACTACGAATTTTGTCGGAAGACTGTTCATTCGCTGCGATATTGTTAAGAGAGACATAATTTAGGCTTTGCACTGGTATGCGTCGTCTTCTATTCCCGACGCAAATAAAGGAAACATGAATGTGTTATAGTCAAATACCACTATAATAGTGGTATATCACTATAATAGTGGAATTCAGGATGTGCCTGACCTGTTAGTGTTCAGGTTGAATTATTGAACGCAAAGGTCACGTGTCCATACTTGGCTTCCCGAAACGTAATCGTAACTGCGGATATCGCAATACGACAACTGATAGAAAGAACACAAATTGTGGTGACGTAGTACCCTATTCGTAATCCTTATCAGTAATTAGTTCATTGTGTGAAATGTGTCAAGTACCTAATTATACAAATTCCTACAAACTATAACATGCGTGCACACTATTAGACAGTAAGACATCATATTCTCCACACTTAGGTACACTTCTGAATTCCGCCTGATTTAGCTTTACCAATAATCAACCGCGCAATCACTCGTGGCATTCCATAACTTACATCACAAACACAGCAATCGGAGGCTCATATATAATATGTTATTTATAAAGTGTAACAAACAACAGCATGCATGTACATTAACTAACAGACTGCGGTATTATTTTTTAAATTTTGTCTGGCAAATTTGCTGGTGTATGAAAGTTTGTTTGTTTTTGTAGGTATGGGCATGCTTGCTGATCGATACCCCGATGATAGAGAGCGGGGTATAGCCATGGGCATTGCACTTGGAGGTTTAGCTATGGGTGTTCTAGGTGAGTATGTTAACTCGTTCTATAATTAATGGATTCTCACACTCAGTTATATAAGTATACATTGGAATGGTCTATTGTTAATTTGGAGGGGTTTTCAGGGAAATTAGGAAGATGACAGTAAAAAGGAGTCAAATTTATTGGAGTGAAATGTTCAGATATGTTCGTTTGTTGAACGTAACAGCTGAACATTTCCTATGGTAACTACTCGTCAATCAGTATGTAGTAATGAACAGGTTTAATCATAATGACTATATTTTAGCTATATGTGTGTATAATCACATTCTTTAAAGGCACCCAATCCGATCAGACTGTTCCCATATCATCAAGTTACAACAACAACAACAATTCTTCAAAATACGGTTTTGTTATCAGAATCGATTAATTACAACAAAATAATGCTAACCGCAGCTGTCAACTATGGTATAACATTTCCCATTTCCATAAAAAACAGTCCACATGACAGTTAATCCTTATATGACCGTATTATCACTTGTGTATCACAAAATTTGGCCGTATTACTACTTGATTTTAGAGTATCCACCTTCATCCGCAATTGTGTCCTAGCCAATCGGTTTGACGACTCTTTTCTGGCACATAAATAGTTACACATGTCGAGAAACAACAAATTTCAAAAATCGATATCTGATCATTCTGAGTTTTGATGGGTGGGTTCCTCGACTCGAATCAAATATTGTTCACCCCCGAAGCCAAATAAATAGTAATTTAGGAGCGTTAATTCGGATTATGCATCTTTAACCCTTTACCCAACAGAACGGCCCTGTGCCAATGCATTCTCTTATATATGCGAGTCGACCATAGGTCGCCTCGCATATATAAGAGAATGCATTGGCCTAACAATTGTTTATAATTTGAATAAATCTTTTTTTGTATTCTTTAACAATTTTATAATTTCACCCATACAGAGCCACAGACAAACATGAGCAGACGACACTCTTCTATATGCTTCTATATATGTGTGGGGCTCCCTTCAGGGTAATGGATGTTTTTTATTTTAAATTGTAAGAAACATTTATTTAAAAAAAAATTGTTAGGCCAATGCATTCTCTTATATATGCGAGGCGACCTATGGTCGACTCGCATATATAAGAGAATGCATTGGCACAGGGTATTTTAGGCTGTTGAAGCTTTATTTGGGCGTTTTTGGCCGTTTTGTTGGGTAAAGGGTTAAATTGACTGAAGGCACTCGCAGTGGGTAAACAATATAAAAGTATGTAAAAAAAACATCACCACTGTATAAGAAAAACGTGGCGAATTATATAAACTATGTTCTTATATTCATATATTGATAGCTCTCCAGAACAACGACATTTCTCGAGTTGAAACCAAGCCTTGAAATAGGGTGTCTGTCATTTGCAGAATGAGGTCCCCAGAGGGTGAATTTAGTGATGCTACATCGCATAGCGGGCTAGCATAACCAAATTCACCCTCTGGGGACCTCATTCTGCTTACACGGGGTAGCATCACTAAATTCACCCTCTGGGTACTTCATTCTGAAAATGACAGACACCCTTTTTCAAGGATTGGTTGAAAATGTTACAATGATTTTTCAACAACCATCGCTAATCATGTTGTATATTCAAATATTTTAGTCTAAACTTAATTTTTCAGAATATTTTCAATGCTTTGACCTTTTCCAATGTGGATCGTCAAGTTTTGATTAAACTTTGGTATCTTATTGGACTAATTGTACTGTTCATGCGCTGACATGTTTGCACGGTGTGTGTTTGCACGCATTTCGTTATAGAAAACCACATGGTGCCAGAATATGAACGGAACCGCGCACATAACATGCATCTTTACCAAAGCTAACGACATGAGAAGTAAAATTTATGTAGTTTCACTTGTAACAGTGCTACTGTAATTTGGCTTCAAATGCCTGTATGATTTATTCTTGCGAGATAATTGCATGCTATTTACAGGCAAATTCCGGTAGCATCGCTACAGGTTGAACTACAGAGATTTTACTTCGCACGTACATGTAGTTAGCTGTGGTACAGTTGCATCTTATATGCTTGTTTCCTTTCATATTATGGCACCACGTCGTTTTCTACGACAAAATGCGTGCAAATCATACCGTGCAAACTTGCCAGTATATGAACGTACCCTTATCAGTAATACCATTGTATCAGTAATATTTACATAACTTCGATTTTGATATGCGTAATCATTATTGGAGAGTTGTTAAAGGTGACATGCAATGTTTTTCATAATTTGGCTGAAAATTTATTTAATTGGTCGCCGGTTTGGTCAGAAAATTTATCCCGCAAACTCGATATTTAACCGACGCACCTATCTCCCGATATGCGGCGTCAATGTTTCAGCGTTTTGAGATAGGTTTCCCGTGTCAGTGACAACGTCATGACTTATCTCCCCATAGTTTGTGACGTCACGGATTGACAAGAGAAAGTCTAGTTTATGGCTTGTCTCAAAATTGCTTACAAAATCCGATAATGGCTGCGGACACACGTAGCAAAGTAGCGATGGCATATAGTAGGTATGACAATTTATTATGGTGGAGTTTGGTGACATTGGTCGTCAAAATTAATATGCCATAGCTAGCGATGTCGCCCGCTGCATATTCGCACAATGAGTCTTCCAAAGTTCGTTATAATCAGCCTTTTCTGGTTTTTGTCCTTGTATAGTTCGCGTTGTTAATTCCAGATCATATCAATAAAACGTGCATGATACTACGTGCATGACATGAAAGTGAATGAGGGATTGCCACGGTCAAAAACAATTCTGGACGATCCATCGTGCAATTATATATATCGTAGAGAATACAATGTAGCAACACGTAATGAGTAGAGATCAGCCTTGGTGAAGCGCAATGGGTTAATTGGTCCAGTCAACTCATTGTGCGGAAACTCAGCGGGTGACATGACTATCTATGGCACAGAATTATGACGACCAATTGTCACCAAACTCAATCATAATAAATTGCCACACCTACTATGCCATCGCTACTGTGGTACGTGTGTCGGCAGCCAATATCTTAATAATGAAAATAAGAACGCAGTAAATCTATTGTCATGCATACTTGTTGATGATTGTCATCTTACATACTTTTATGTTACATCGCATAAACCCACTTCGATTGCTTTGTGTCCCTTTAATGTTGCAATATCACCCCTGGTCAAGTGGTCCTGCTAATATGATATGATGCTGGTGGTCCTGCTGAATTGATATGATGCGGGTAGGGCAAAATGATGCCGTTACGAAAAAGTACCGTTATTTTTTCTAATGTTGTCATTTTCATGGTGTTTTGCTAACCCGAGTGATTTGAGAAAAAACCAGTGTGTGTATGAAACATTCAAGAGCATATGTATTTTAAAATATAATTAATAATGCCTGCGCTGGTGCTTCTAAAACGACGTGAATAACCATCTTCAATATAGTCGATTTTCAACAACTAATACAACCGGTATTAATACTGTTTCGCAATAAATATGGTTTTGAATATTTGATACGCATAATGGCTTTTCTTGTATATGTTCAGATTATTGGAACACTGCGAAAAAGACAAATAAATAAAATATAACGGTACTTTTTGTTAACAGCATCATTTTGCCCTAACAGCATCATATCAATTCAGCAGGACCAACCGCATCATAGCACATTAGCAGGACCACTTGACCAGGGGTGGATATTGCTGTCGAAAATAGGTTTATATACGGGTAGGTTTATATACGGGTGTCTAGGAACATACAGTCAATTTTAAGTAATTACAAGTCACTTTATTGCTCAATTACGATATTACGGTCGGTCGCCAAATTTATTCTGGATCCAATTTCCCATTTTCCATTAGAGAGAACAGATAAGGTCCAGACACAAGTATCTGTTGGGTAGTTTTACTATTTTAGTGTTTTTAATATAGTTTCTTCATGAAGCTAGTTTAATAGCCAACTAATTTATGCGGATTGTCGTAATTATAAGCAATCAACGTCGTTTTCGATGCATCTGTCGGCGTATAGAAGTGTCTGATGCCGAACTACATACTTTCGCTTGCATATATTATAGTGGCCGACATAAGGACGTTTGGTCATGGGTATCGTACGTGGTGGCTTTTCTGTGGATGCGATTATGCAGTACCAATTTGATACCGGGGCATTAGCAGTCTGATTCCGGGGAAGTACCAGTCTTCTACCGTGGCAGATAATATACCGGACTGGTAGGGTGGTACCGTGGTACCGCAATTACCATCAACTCGGTGATTTAGCTGTGTGTGTTATGGGAACCCACAGGGAGACTTGAGAAAATATTATTTATCAGTTGGACCACTATACTTATAATTATGATTTTTGTTTCATATCTTGTAATTTCAGATGAACCACATACACAAGTGCTATGTACGAGTTTTAATATATTATCATTTGAGTTTGATTGCCATAATATACGGATTTGTTATGTACGAGAGTTTGTAACTTATCATTTCAGTTGGACCGCCGTACGGAGGTGTTATGTACGAGTTTTTGGGACGGGAAGCACCGTTCCTAATTTTAGCTGCTCTAGCCTTCTTTGATGGATGTAAGTAATTATTCTTTGATGGATGCAAGTAATTATTCTTTGATGGATGTAAGTAATTATTCCATTCATTTTCGAACTTTGTTCTATTTTTTTCAGAAAAATACTACATGCAGGGACGTGGCTAGAGGTGCCCGTTGGGGTGTCCACATTCAAGCTTTAAATTACACCCCCTTCTGGAACCATACCAAATTTCTAGGTCCCCAGAATAGTTCCAACTATTGGATATTTCCAACCTGACACCTCCACTAAGGTTGGAAAATTTCCTGATGGCCAAAAGTAGATATATATATGCTACTGTTGGTTTAAAAACAACAAATTACCAATTAATTATTGGTTGAAAAATCAAACACTGAAAACAATGACAACATAAAGTCTGGAGTGGGGGTAGTGGGTATGACACCACAAGAACCGTCTGTCGCCACGTCACTCACCGCATGTGGTTACATGCACCATCTCTCATGGGAGCTGGAGTGGGGTAGTGGGTATGACACCACAAGAACCGTCTGTCGCCACGTCACTCACCGCATGTGGTTACATGCACCATTTCTCATGGGAGCTGGAGTGGGGGTAGTGGGTATGACACCACAAGAACCGTCTGTCGCCACGTCACTCACCGCATGTGGTTACATGCACCATCTCTCATGGGAGCTGGAGTGGGGGTAGTGGGTATGACACCACAAGAACCGTCTGTCGCCACGTCACTCACCGCATGTGGTTACATGCACCATTTCTCATGGGAGCTGGAGTGGGGGTAGTGGGTATGACACCACAAGAACCGTCTGTCGCCACGTCACTCACCGCATGTGGTTACATGCACCATTTCTCATGGGAGCTGGAGTGGGGGTAGTGGGTATGACACCACAAGAACCGTCTGTCACCACGTCACTCACCACGTGTGGCTACATGCACCATCTCTCCTGGGAGCTGGAGCGTGTAGGGCATCATTCTCTTGTGTTCTATTTCTACACATTGGTTATGATTTATATAGGCAAGACCATTTATCACCTTTACTGTCTATCCTCTTCCTTAATTTCCCCTCAATCCGTATTTGAACATATTACTTTATTAATTACAGCCACTACAAATTATTTGATATGAATCTAGTCCAGTACATGTAGCTGACCACAAATATTTAACGCGGTCAACTAGTTTTTTTTCCGTTCACGTATGAGGTGAATGGACAAATGGTTCCAACAAATATTTTTTTCCGAAACTCAAATGATTTTTCCTTCATATTTAACAGTTACTTAGTCTGCATGTGCATTGCATCTTTACCAAACATAACATGAGAAGTTGCATTGTATATATGCACGTTTTTTTTCATATTCTGCCACCATATGGGTTTGTACAACGAAATTTATATAAACAATTTGCAATTAAGGGCTAGCATCACTAAATTCACCCTCTGGGGACGTCTGTTTATGCCTCATCTTCTCTTGAAAGTTACTTTATTATCAAATTTCTATGGAAACTTCTTCACATATAGATTCTATTTCTCTTTTTAGTTTATTTACTCTATATCCCCCAATTGGCAGACGACAAATTGCATAATCGAGGTTCCCAATGGGTGTATACATCACAATATTCGCCATTTTGGGAACTTCAATCTGAATCTATGTCTCCCATAGCAGATGAGGTATTGCAGAATGAGGTCCCAAGATGGTGAATTTGGTGATGCTAGATAGCTGTGCGGGATAGCGCCACTAAATTCACCCTCTTGGGACCTCATTCTGCAAATTACAGACACACAATGCTATGTACTACTGAGAGTCATCAACTTCTAACTGCATTCGTCTAACTTTACGATGTATATAAAGTTTTTATCTAATATTATTGTGACTTGCGCAGGTCTCCAGCTGTTGATACTCAATCCATCCATCAAACCCGAGGTTCAAGAGGGATCCTCGTTAAAAGAACTCCTCAAAGATAAATATATCCTAATTGCTGCTGGTAAGTGTCAAAGATAAATATATCATAATTGCTGCTGGTAAGGCTCAAAGATAAATATATCATAATTGCTGCTGGTAAGGCTCAAAGATAAATATAATATGATCATATGCAAGCGTAATTAACGAACAAAGTTAAAACACTCACATCGTGGTTTCTGCATGAAGCGTTTAAAATAATTCTTGTCAAAATCACTTTATAGATTCCCACCAAATAAGATCCACATGCATAAGGCTTATGTTTGGTGGGGTGATTATACATAGTTATATATGTTGTCGAGAGTGGAACTGAAACTAACCATTATATTACTTGGCGTGCTGGGGGAGCCCTCCGCCTCATATACGCAGGTTAGATTTAGAAGCGTGTCCATTTCATAATGTTCATTTCATTCATAACATGTCATCATGTCGATTTCAACGATAGTCGACAATCAACGTCATCGTGTAACTTTCCCCATTGACCGAAATCGCGCGGAACTGAATGTATCTTCTGCTTTGTTATTCAAGAACATATGATATACACTCTTAGAACCAGAAGTCCTTCCGAGAACCCAAAAAGGTTCTTCACCTTGTCACAATAGGAGCACCTTATTTGGTGCTTCGAGGGACCCCATCATAAGGTTCTACTGAAGAACCATATCATAAGGTTCAACAGAAGAACCCCGAGATGGTTCTTAAGGGAACCATAATATGAACATGGTTCGTCAGGGAACCTTTATAAGAACCCCAGATGGTACTTCTGAGGACACAATCATAATGGTCACACGAGGTTTCTCCAGAAAACCGTTCATATATCAGAACAGGGTTCGTAAGGGATCCATAATCTACCCCAACAGAGAACTTCAGAGAACCTGTAAGATGGAATAGCGTACGATGATAATATAGTATGTTTGCGCTCTTGCGTATATCGCGACGTTCAGTGCACTTTGAGGTGTTTTATAATAACTAATAGATTGTCATAATATTGAAGCATTTGGGGAATGATATATACAAGGCAGCTTATACCTACACGTTCCATATACAATTCGCTTAATTTTGGTGTGATTCATATTCTTGAATACCCGAAAGTGGTGAATTAGTCTGCACTTTAACATATATTTATGTGTATTTTACGATTATCATACGAGGGTTCTTCAGATAACCTATCATATATCAGAACATGGTTCTTAAGGGAACCATAATCTATCCCAACATGGTTCTTTAGAGAACCTTTATAAGAACTCCAGATGGAATAGCGTACGATGATAATATAGTATGTTTTCTTCTTGCGTATATCGCGACATTCCGTAAACTATAATGGTCTGAGTGCACTGCCTGTGGTTTTTACCTTTAGATAGCAAGTTTTGGCTCAATTGGTCGAGCTGTTTTCGAGTTTATAAAGGACACACACACACGAAAGTATCGAAATATATAGTAGAGTACTATTACTATTATACATTACTATTCCCCAACCCTGCGAACAAACACATACTCCTCCTTTCTCTCTGGTTGATGTTTTATTCATGTTCATCACTCAATTCGGCTCCATGGTACATGTAACAACTGCATTATTGTTTGGTCATGAACCCTTCAGCATCGAAAAGAACCCTAGTCAGACACCGACGAACCCTATCGATTACAGAGAACCTTTTCTGACACCGAGGAACCTATGGGTTCTTAAGAGAACCCTTGAGTTCTTCAAAGAACCACAAAGAACCCTTATTTCTTAGAGTGTATATGGATTATCAGATGCATGTATGTACTATGCAGACTTATGATATCAATCAAATCCATATTAAATATTATATTATTTCCTTTCACACGGTCACGAAATCAGATAGCCTATGTACGAAACAACTTTGTTTCGTTACCATAATATCTGCTGGTAAGTCTCAGTGATAAATATATCATAATTGCTGCTGGTAAGTCTCAACGATAAAGAAAATATTTGAGTTTGTGTTTGAATACCGAAATATCTCATGAGTGTCTGGATAGGAATATCGATTTTTCACGAGCGGCTCCAGACACGAATGAGATGTTTCAAGTATTCAAACAAAAAACTGTTGGTCTTCTTTTTGTTACATGCGCCTTATTAACAGGTCTGGCAATTCCCAAATATAGCTACAATAGTCACATAGAGCCATTGTAACTGCATGTGGCTATTAATGATGGATGAAACTGGGTGAAGAGAGATAACCCAATCCAACAAGCAATCATTTAAATATACATGTACAAGTATATGATTTGATTATACTCTTAGTAAATTAATATTGTTTGCCATGTCCATATATATTTAAAAAAAATTCCAATATTGTGACTTTTTGCTGACAACTGTACCTAAATAGAAGAAGAATAGACCATAAATGAATGGATCTGAGTCTCATATCACATAGCATAATCAATATCTAAACAGATGCATGTGCTTAGCTACGCTTCTCTGATATTCCGCAAGCTGGTGCAACCGAAATATCACCTGAAGTGATTTCATAAGTTGTAACAACATAATACCCATCAACCTTAGTTGCAACAGCTCGCGGTAATACATGCATGTAATGCAAATTGGTAAAATATTGTTTTACGATAGTCAAATGTAGCTACAATAACTACATATATATGGCTATTGTATCTATAATAGAGAATGGGCCAGACCTGATTAATGTTCACAGTTGCCGAATTATGCGGCATTTTTCACTTTTAATAGTACAACAAATTGAACAATACTCGGAAAGAAACAACTGGTTAACCCTTTATAGAGCCCCACATATACTGGAGCAGACGACACTCTGCAGTGCATGCTTCCATCTGTGTGAGGCTCCCTGTGGGATAAATCTCTTAATTAACCCTTTACCCAACAAAACGGCCATAAACGCCCAAATAAAGCTTCAACAGCCTAAAATATCTTGGGTCTGTCTCAATAACACCAGACAAATATGGATATCATTGGAACCGGTTCATTGACCACATTGTGATGGTTACCGTTATGCCCCTGTGCCATATATAAGAGAATGCATTGGCCTAAAAAAATAAAAAAAAATAACACTTTTTACCATTTTTTCTTACATTCTTTAACAAATTTATAATTGTTTCTTACATTTTTTAACAATTTTTATAATATTTTTCTACATTCTTTGACAATTTTATCATTTTTAATATGTGTTAAGCCAATGCATTCTCTTATATATGCGAGGCGGCCTATGGTCGACTCACATATATAAGAGAATGCATTGGCACAGGGCCGTTCTGTTGGGTAAAGGGTTGACCCAAATTTCTTAAATGCTGCTATAGTGATGAATTATATAGCGAAATATGCGCCATATTCCCATATGGGCATTTTTTTCTTCAGAAATCCAACCCATGTCGCCACTGTACTGTCAGTTTTGACGCCTATTATGTCGTGACTACACTGGCAGTTTTGACGTATTACTGACAACCAAATAACACAACTCTCTTGGTAGGTCCCATAAGGTTTGCTAACATGGGTATAGCTATGTTATATCTTGGTAGTTTCCATAACGTGTGGTAACATGGGTATGGTTATGATATAACATAACTCTCTTGGTATAGTTCTTAACTTTTGCAAGCATGAGTATTGGTATGTTATCTCTTGGTAGGTTCCATAACGTTTGGTAACATGGATATGGGTATGGTTATGATATAACACAACTCTCTTGGTATAGTTCATAACTTTAAATTTGCAAACATGAGTATTGCTATGTTATCTCTTGGTAGGTTCCATAACGTTTGGTAACATGGGTATCGCTATGATGGAGACGACGATGCCTCTCTGGATGAAAGAAACGATGCACGCTCCAGAATGGCAACAAGGTCGGTATCATAACCCTTAAAAAGTATCAATCCGTCTAATCAATGTAAAGTAATTTTGTTGGCGCGCTGCCAAGTTGCGGGAAGCACGCGCTTATTCGTCACTAGTGACATATACACTATGTTGTAATGTTCTTTTAAAGATATAATAGGGGTATCATGTGATTTTCTTGGAGAGCCATTATGGATATATAGAAATGAATGAGGAACGTGCATGTATTCAAGACATCTATCTGGAGTTTCCGGACACGGAAATTCCAACTACACCCCCCCCCCCCCTTAAATCAGAATCAGACCAAACACAAGTTTTGCATAATTCCATTTGCACCCCATTGCACCTCAGTGCTCAGGCTTAATATCATACACATACAGGGCCCAAACAAAAATTTACAGCCCTTTTGCTACCCACCCACCCTTTTTGTGCAAATAAATATTTTTTCCGCCAGATTTTTTTGGACCCACCCCATAAAATAATAAAAAAAATCATTTTAAATCTAATCAAGACCAAATCAAACAGAATCAAAGGTAAGTTTTAAATTGGTCCGTTTCTGGCAGATTCCAAGTGTTCAAACAATTGAAAAACTATCAACGGTTATGATGTTGTTTTCGACATTGAAAAATACATTTTGAAATAAAAAGTGTTTTATTCTACAGTATGCACAGATATTGTGAGGTAATATTTATAGTGCCAATAAGCCAACATTGTGTTTAATTTTTACATAAATAGTCCAGTTACTAATTAATGACTTCTTCACCGTTGTTCCCAAAAAGGTGCCATCAACCATCATATCAGAACACATTATAGCCATGCCTGCAATGACAGTTATATAGTATATAAGTATCACTCTTTGGAGCCAAATAAACAGGCTGGCATGTTTATTTTTTAATTTGAGGTATTTTGTTAGCCAGCACTCTGCAGCACTAGTATTATTTGGTCATTATAGACATGCCAGAGTGAAAATGCCAGCATTATCAGGCACTATTCAATATTAATTTGAGGTGAAATGCAAACAAGCACTCCTATTCAGTCATCACTTTTATTTGGCACCAGATAGTGCTTTATCTTATACCTACATATGTTCTTAAGTGTTGGTTAAGGTCATAATATATGTTAGAACACATTTATTAGTGAAAACAACTTAAAACAATGTCCATAACGTGGATTGGAAAAAATTTGCACAAACAATGTTTTTCAGGCCTCTGAGATGCACCCACCCCGCCCGGTATTGGTATGTTTTTGGAAGATCTCCCATGTATTACTTATATCTTATACCTACCCTGTTCCTAAGTGTCTGTAAAGACCATAACCTGCCTTAGAACACAATTATTAATGAATATATTTGAAAACAACTTAAAACAAGGGCAAAAATGTGAATAGAAAAAAAATTGCACAAACTCATTTTTTCGGGCCTCTTCGGACCCACCCACCCCGGCCCTGTATGATAACACTTTTGTGCGACCCCCCCCCCTCTGATACATGCCTGTTATATCAGTAGCTACATGCACTATTCCACGCTGCTGCATATTTTGGCCGTCTTTTTGTCTGACACACTTCGCTCTCAATTGTGGCAATGTGTGTCAGCCGTGTATGTTTGCAACCTGGGTAATAGCATGTTTACAACCTGGGTAATAGCATGTTTACAACCTGGGTAATAGCATGTTTACAACCTGGGTAATAGCATGTTTACAACATGGGTAATAGCATGTTTACAACCTGGGTAATAGCATGTTTACAACCTGGGTAATAGCATGTTTACAACCTGGGTAATAGCATGTTTACAACCTGGGTAATAGCATGTTTACAACCTGGGTAATAGCATGTTTACAACCTGGGTAATAGCATGTTTACAACCTGGGTAATAGCATGTTTACAACCTGGGTAATAGCATGTTTTGTCACATAGCCGTAAGATCATGTCTTTTTTACTTTAAACATATTTTATTCGTATAAAATATACACAAGGGATCGGAGCACAAGTTATTTCAACTTCGGTAACCACTCTTCCGTATACAAATTTGACAATACCTTGTTATCAAATGACAAGAAATTGCGTCTTCATTATGTCGAATAACATCTTTCTTATATGTATATGGATTACTTATTACGACGACCATAACACTATGCCTATCTGTTTCTGTTCGGACGTTTAAGGAAAAAGTGAAATATAGATTTCAAGGCTACATGTCTCAAACATTTGACTGTAAGGTTAATCTGAATTGGTATAGTAGATAATTTGGCGACTGGCCCGATGACGACATTGACGGCTGCGCTGTAAAGAATTGCCGATGTATAGACACACTAGTCATTCCAGCAATGTTAAGAAGTCAGGATCCGATACCATTTTCGGGCGAATTCAGATTTTGAATCCGGGTTACACCCCCTGGTTGACAACAAATCCTGGATGTGTCTCTCCCTCGCATTTATTGCACCTAACTTCTTTGGATTATATGTGTGAAAAAACATCCACAACCTATATATCCATATAACGACTCTGCCCGGGACGTGTAGTGTTCGTACATGTATGCAAGTAGATATTAGCCAGATTCAGCCACATGTTCATGTACGTGTCATAATAGTACGTGTATGTGTTTCTATGCTATTGCTATGGTCATGCACGTGGCTGGGAAAGTCATGTGATTTAACAGGCCAATGTTTTTAGATAACCTTTTGAGATAACGGCCAAATGTTTGGCAGAAGGTGTAAACAATAATCCGGTAAAGCGACATGTCCACACTGCGACCGCCGATATGCTTATTTGGCTACAACTAAATCATTATCTTTCCGCGCGTTCCCCTGTATTACCATACTGCCTGGCTGGCCTTGCACAATGACAAATTAACACTTCCATGACAGGAGCTGAGCTGGCGCAACATTAAACACCCTGTGTCAATGCATTCTCTTATATTTGCGAGTCGATCATAAGCCTAGCAATTAGTTATCATTTTTTCTTACATTCTTTAACAATTTTTATCATTTTTTACTTAAATTCTTCATCAATTTTATAATTTTTATAATTTTTTCTTACATTCTTTATAAATTTTTATCATTTTTCTTACATTCTTTATAAATTTTTATCATTTTTCTTACATTCTTTAACCATCTTTTATTATTTTTTTTCTTCATTTTTTCTTACATTTTTAGACAATAATAAAAATAATACAATTTTTTAGGCCAATGCATTCTCTTATAGATACGAGGCGACCGCTAGTCGATACGCATATATAAGAGAATACATTGGCACAGGGTTTTCGCAAAATATCAGGAAGCTCCAGTCATGAAAGGGATTTTGATATTTTGCTTTAAAGGCACGTGAGGCCTTAGTTGTCGAAAATATTCATATTTGTTCCAATCACCGTAAACAGAAAAACAATAAAACGCATACAGTTTCGTTCATATATACCATGACTATCGCGTAAACAGCATGTTATCATAAAGATTTACTATATTTTACCTAAGCAAGAGCCTGATTGTGCTACAGAAGACAGCACAATGCTGCTGGCTAATCACACACAAATGACATAAACGCTCTTTATTCGTTCCATATCAGGAATTCACCAACAAAGAACGCTCTTTATGTTTACCATCATAATATAAACAAACACCAGAAAAGTTACTTTTTATGCTTTTGTTTACATAACAATAGTCAAAGATATGACAATAACATACTGTGTATGCGATATTTCTTATTTGTATATGGACAAAGTCTGTCTACATTTTGTTGTTCTTTCTGTTTGTGGCGGCATTTGACGGGTGGAAATATTTTCACAGGATACCCACCGCCAAGGCCAACCGTACCTTTAACTGTCATGTCTTATTTCCAGGAGCTGCGTTCTTACCTGCTAGTATTTCATATCTTATCGGCACAAACTTGTTCGGACCACTTGCCCATAAAATGGGAAGGTAAATGAAATATACAGTACACAAAATGTTTAAAACACATGAATATTAATCCAAATTAACAACACACATCGCCAGTCATATATATTTATTAAATGCAATGAGTATCGATGGCGAAATCATTTGAGTTAAGTTTATCCGTGATTTTTGCGTCCGAATATGGATGCAAATATTTACAATTGGGCATAGTTCAGACAGTGTTTTCTATGGAGTTGTATGGTCGATTTCTTTGAGATAGTTGGCGATGTTAGTAGAATGCCACATTCTCCCAGTTGACATAGCGCCTGAGTACTAGTTTATCAGTTTCACGCACCCGAACAAGTCCATAATATGTCTTTAAATATAACACCATTTAAAATCTGTGGTATTTCATTTAACAATCATTCGGCGTTCAGAGCAACAACAAGACCAAGGTATTTGAAGGTACTTACCGATTAAATACCCTAAACTACTATTTCTTTGGCGTCGGGTGTAAACATATTTGATTTGAGTCGAGGGACCTACGCATCAAAGCTCAGGGTGATCAGATATCCATTTTTGAAGTTTGTTATTTCAATTGTTTGTGTCCTTCAAACACGCCGTCAAAAAGGGTGGTTTTGGTCAAGATTGCGGATGAAGATGGATAACACTAAAAACAAGTGGTAATACGGCCATATTTCGTTGAACTAAATATTGATAAATAACACGTTTTGGGAAATTTGATACCATAGTTTACAGTGGTTGTCTTGCGATAAATCGATGCTGATAACTAAAGCGTATCTTGAAGAAATGTTGTTGTTGTTTTATCTTGATGATATGCGGACCCTCTGATCGGATTGAGTAACTGTAAACACAAGATGTGAGAATGATTGAGTAACTGTAAACACAAGATGTGAGAATGATTGAGTAACTGTAAACACAAGATGTGAGAATGCGACACAAAAATCATTAGCGAGCTGATAAGCGCAGGACATTTTCAGAATGAGGTACCGAGAGGGTGAATTTAGTGTCGCTATCCCGCATAGCGGATTAGCATCACTAAATTCACCATCTGGGGACCTCATTATGCTTAGGCCTCATCTTCTCTGGAAAGTTTCTTCATTATCAAATTTCTATAGAACCTTCTGCATACAGATTCTATTTCTTTTTAGTTCAGTTTCTCTATACCCCAAACTGGCAGACGACACATTGAATAATCGAGGTTCTCAATGGGTGTACATCACACTATTCACCATTTGAGAGTTTCAAATATGTGTCTATGTCTCCCATAACAGATAAGGCCATGCAGTATGAGGTCCCAGAGGGTGAATTTGGTGATGCTGAATTTACGTTCGTGTAGAATCGACGTGTGAGGGGGTTATCTTGCTTATATATCTTCGTGTTATATGACCATAGGGGCAGCCTTTTCCAATTACATTGTCCAATCGTCTGTCAGCTTATCCGTGCAAATAGAGATCTCTAAGTATTTGACATTAGACTCTCGTGAAATAATCATAACAATCAATATCTAGTTGCCATTTAAAGACCGTTCGAGTTGCCATGTAGAGGCCGTTCGGTTTGCCACGAAGAGACCGTTCGAGTTGCCATGTAGAGGCCGTTCGGTTTGCCATGTAGAGATCGTTCTAGCAGCCGTGTACAGAGTACTCGAGTAGCCATGTAGAGACCGTTCGAGTTGTCCATTTGAGACCGGTCGAGTAGCCATGTAGACACCGTTAGAGTTGTCATGTTGAAACTGTTCTAGTAGCCATGTAGAGACCGTTCGAGTAGCCACGTAGAAACCGTCTATTAACCATGTAGAGTCCGTTCGAGTTGCCACGTGGAGACCATGTAGAGACCGTTCGAGTAGCCACGTAGAGACCGTTCGAGTTGTATTGCTGATACCGTTCGAGTTGCCACGTAGAAACCGTTCTATTAGCCATGTAGAGTCCGTTCGAGTTGCCGTGTGAAGACCGTGTAGAGACCGTTCGGATAGCCACGTAGATTACGGTAGATACCGTTCGAGTAGCTATGTAGAGACCGTTCGAGTAGCCATGTAGAGGCCGCTCGAGTTGTCATGTTGAGACCGTTCGAGTTGCCATGTTGAGACCGTTCTAGCAGCCGTGTACAGAGTACTCGAGTAGCCACGTAGAGACCGTTCGAGTTGTCCATTTGAGACCGGTCGAGTAGCCATGTAGACTCCGTTAGAGTTGTCATGTTGAAACTGTTCTAGTAGCCATGTAGAGACCGTTCGAGTAGCCACGTACGTAGAGGCCGTTATAGTAGCCACGCAGATACCCTTCGAATATCCATGCAGAGACCGTTCATGTAGGCGTGTAGAGACCGTTCTAGTTGTCATGTAGAGACCGTTCGAGTTGCCTCGTAGAGACCGTTCGAGTTGCCTCGCAGAGACCGTTTGGGTAGCCACGTAGAGCCGTTCGGCTAGCCCTGGAGAGATGTCCAATTCGGACAGAACAATATGCTTCGCGTTTAAGTCAGTATGCTATAGCGCCAATCAATTGTGTTTCTCCCTGTCGTTCGTTGTCATCCATTTATATTTTTTCTTATTCTTATTACTTACAGCGTCTTGTGTGTTCATTTTTTATCACCATCATTGTTTTCTCTCTAGGTGGTTGAGTGGGATGATCGGCATGATTGTAATTGGAATATGTCTGTTCGTGGTGAGTAATATATATGTCTATTCGTGGTGAGTAATATATATGTCTATTAGTGGTGGGTAATATATATGTCTATTCGTGGTGAGTGAGTAATATATATGTCTGTTCGTGGTGAGTAATATATATGTCTATTCGTGGTGAGTGAGTAACATATATGTCTGTTCGTGGTGAGTAATATATATGTCTATTCGTGGTGAGTAATATATATGTCTATTCGTGGTGAGTAATATATATGTCTATTCGTGGTGAGTAATATATATGTCTATTCGTGGTGAGTAATATATATGTCTATTCGTGGTGAGTAATATATATGTCTATTCGTGGTGAGTAATATATATGTCTGTTCGTGGTGAGTGATATATATGTCTATTCGTGGTGAGTAATATATATGTCTATTCGTGGTGAGTAATATATATGTCTATTCGTGGTGAGTAATATATATAAACTAGTATTGTTTAAGATGGTCTATCTCTTCCCAGAATGTTTTATATATATATATATATGATTCGAGGTAATGTTTCCGGAAAAGTTTCTATAAATTGAATTTATTTATAATTTCTAATCAGTTACGCGGGTCAGATTTTGGTATTTTTTGGCCAGAAATCCGCGCAAACGCATTCATAACATACAATATGTACCAAGAAAGACAACTCTAAGTTGTTAACAATCTCAATCACGATACACTGCACTTCACCAAGATCGATCTAAATAAACAACTTTATAATGACTCTATAGATAAATAATGTACCCAATCTTCAGTTTTATCTGTATTTTATTCACAAATAAAATAGTTATGTGTAGTCTTGAAATCAGAAGGGATAGAGCATCTTTGAACGGGTAGATGTCGTATTGAGTCATAAAGAGTATCTATATCTATATTTGCGAATGTCTGTCTGTCTGTCTGTCTGTCTGTGTTCTATAGAAATTTACAGGGGACTACCTAAAGGGAAAAATAGGGGCCTAATAGGGGTAACTTTTTAGGAGAAAGATAATGGCGATGGTTAGAATTTTCTAAAGTGACGCCGTTGTTATCAGGGGCAGAAAAGGGGAGGGGCAGAAATAAAATTGGTCGCCGATTGCCACCAAACTTATATATAATCATCCCCACACTATGAGAAATCTAATGGTGTGGTTTAAATGTGTCAAAAGTCGCACCGTTCGCTTCAGGGATGCACAGAAAGGGAGAGGGGCACTAAAATTTACCAAATAATTTTAGCGCCTAATTCCACCAAATTGATGCACATTCTTCTGATATCTTCTCCATGATACAAGGAATCTTATTTTATGATTTAAAGACGCCACATTGGTGTCGTTGGGATGAGAGATTTGGGGGTGGTGGGTGGGTACTAAATCTGACAAGAATTGGTTTAGTCGCCGATTGCCACGAAACTTATACAAATTCATCCCATGGTATGAGGTGTCTAATGGCGTGGCTTAAATCTGTCAAAAGTCGCGTCATTCGAGTAAGGGTGTACTGAAAGGGAGAGGGGCACCAAAATTGATACACAATATTTTTAGCGCCAATTTCCACCAAATTGATACACATTCTTATCCATGATATGAGGAATCTAATCGTTTGATTTTAAAAAGACGTCACATTGGTGCTTCTTTGGTGAGAGATGGGGTGGGATGGGGTGGGCACTAAATTTGATAAACATTTGTTTAGTCGCGGATTAGCACAAAACTTACAAATAATATTCTCCATGATATCAGGAGTCTAATTGTGTGGTTTAAAGATGTCAAAAGTGGGACCATTCGAGTCGGGGTGCCTAGAGGGTGAGAGGGACACAATCATTGATAAACACTATGTTTAGCGCCGATTTCCACCTGGTTGATACATATTCTTCTCCGTGATACGAATAATCTAATCGTGTGGTTTAAATGCGTCAAATTGGTGCATTTTGGGTGAGAGATATGCAATGGTGGCCCTAAATTTGATACGAATTTGTATACCCGCCAATTTTCATAAATTTTATATATATATTCATCTCTATAATGAGTCTACATGTAAGTGTGTGGTTTAATGATGTCAAAAGTGGCGCCGCTGGAGTGTCAGGGGAGGGGCTATTTTAGCACAAATTTCGACCAAATTGATATATTATTCTTCTCCGTGATACGAGGAATATAAACGTGTGATTTAAAGACGCGAAATTGGTGCCGTTTGGGTGAGAGATGGGGGGGGGGGGGTAATAACTATGATAAAAATTTGTTTAGTTGCCGATTACCACCAAACTTATATATAATCATCTCCATTATATAATGCATACATGAGTCTAATAGACGTGGTTTAAACATGACAAAAGTGGCGCGGTTCAAGTCATGCACGAGGGGAGTTGCACCAAAGTTTATACAAATATATTTAGCACTGATTCTACCAAATTAATATAATGCACGTTCTTCTCTAATGATATGATGAATTAAATCACATTTATGGGTCGTTTGGGTCATGGATGGCGAGAGGAGATTCACTAGCATTTATAAGATTGTTCAATTCGCCGATATCCAACAAATTTATATATAGTCATCTGCCAGGCCATCTCCATGTCGTTCTAAGGAGTTTTTAGATTCCAATTTCACAATCTCGACAAATGGTGATCGAGTTAAGTCACTTGAACAATTATATCTTCTCAACTGTTATATTTATATGGGGATGGAAATTGGGGCATTCCTATAATGGTCTAGCAACACAGATACATAGAAGAAAGCATTAAAAGTATATTTATATCAATCTATTTAAGAGATACATATATTCATTCAAACTGAGGGATCTTGAATCGCCAGATGATTGCTTATTAGCATATTATAACACAATTGAGTCTGTCCCATTCAATAGAGTTTCCACCCAAAAAGTTACAATTGCCAAGAGATAAGGAAATGTAGAGCATGCCTGTTCAAAAATAGTGGGCACAGTGTACAGTCAAATATGGTTACTTCTGGGATAAAGGAAAACGCAGTCCGTAGCACATGACTTTTCAGGATCCTCCAATATTGACATCTGACAAGGATATATCAGCCCGACACAGAGGATTTCTTTCATTTGTTAGAACAGACTAATCGCCTAACATAAACAACTCAAAATATCGCTGTGTCGGGCACATGTAGCTGCTATACTTGCATAACATCAATTTTTTAAAACTGAAAATGATTAGCCAGTATATAGCACCAGAACAGAGAAGCACCTGGACATATCTTTAAAACATCTGTATCTTCATGAAGATATGATAAACTAGATTGATTGATTGATTGATACATCTCTATGTAAAACACAATTGTCGTCTTTTATTTTTTTCGAACTAATGTGTTTATGATGTTCATGTTTCATGCTATAACGTCTGAAGTATACGCAGTTGTAAATAAATAAATACTTCTTTATTGGTGGGACGGATAAAAACGCGATAAACAAAATGATAATCGCTCCGACCTGACAAGGTGAACCACTACTTATATTCCATGTGGAACAATCATGTTTTGTGATGCCATTTGGATATACAATTTATGAGAATACATATAACACTTTGAGAGCAAGAGTATTCTCTATTCCCACCAAATATCCACAGAGGGTTTCACATCACTTTAACCTGGGCAACGCCGGGTAACCCTGCTAGTATCCTATATATACGTTGCCAAAAAGACAAGATTTTCTCACTATTATTGCATCAAACTGACTTAACGGAAAATGGCAGCCATCTTGTACGTCATTACACACAATTCTCAAAGCTGATTTTAGCGGATTTTGGATATGTTATTGAATATATATTCCCCTGCAAAATAGTATACAAACCACCTTAGTCAAAATTTGTTCTACGTCAATCCTTTTATCGAGCAGACTATTCATAGATCATTGATTTCTATCAATATTGTTTTTCTAGATTCCATTCTCGGAAAACATAGGACATTTAATCGCTCCAAACTTTGGCCAGGGATTCGCTATTGGTGAGTAAATAATGGTCAGTGTTCGGTTATAAATGCATATCTGCAATTAACCAGATCACCTTTGGTTGATTATGCCTATACATTTCTGCAAGTCGTTAGAATAATATACGTTGGAATATTACACGTGTATCACCATAAGATATGTTAAACATATAAATGTAAGTTTCACGAAAAGCCTATAAACAGGTATGGCAATCCCCAATTATAGCTACAGTAGCCATTATGGCTATTAATTATGGATGCATCTGGTTGAAGAGAGAGATAACCCAATCCAACAAACAATCATTTAAATATACAAGAACATGATTTGATTATACTCTCAGTAAATTAATATTGTTTGCCATGTATAACTAACAAAATATTCCAATATTGTTACTTTTTTCATGACAACTGTATCTAAATAGAAGAATAATAGATCATATAAGGATGGATCTGAGTCCCATTTCACATAGCCTAATCAATATCGAAGTACACTAAATCAATGTAACACATGAATGAATTTGAGCCATGGATTAGTGCCCTATGAACGATATGAACGAACGAATATTGTATTGTAGTGACATGACTGTGTGTATGGTGTTTAAAACATATCACATACAGGTGATAGTAATGTCAAGTAACACAATAAGAACACACCCGGCCAATAAGAACACACCCGGTCAATAAGGACACACCCGGTCAATAAGGCCTATAAGTCACTTTAAACAACAAAATAAAGTACAATGATACCAACATGTTAATTATAATGAAATGACTCGAGTCATACACTAATTTTCATTATAAACTTATTACTATGAACAATTAGTGATAGTTTTGAGTTATAACATGCCCTAAGGTTTTATCCAGTTTGTTTTTAAATTCGCTTAAGCTTACCCAAAAAACATTTCAACCTAAAAAAAAAAAGTGTTTGATGCCCATGAAAAAAGTAAGATTCCCTGGCACTAAACCTACAAAATAAGTCTGTTAAAGAATATAAGAACAAATTATTAAAATTGTAAAAAATAATAACAAATGATGAAAAATTGTTAGGCCAATGCATTCTCTTGTATATGCGAGGCGACCTATGATCGACTCGCATATATAAAAGAATGCATTGGCACAGGGTATATGGGTTGTTTGCATTCATTCATTTGATGCATATATTCTGTTAAGTATAACAAACGACAGTCCCACAAATAGCCAGATTTAGTGTAAAGTCCCCCTTTAATAATACTGTCAATACAAATAATAATAACATTCATTTCAGAAGCAAGTTCGAAACGTTAAAAGAGACGCTACCCTGAACCCGGCCATTTATGGGACATATCTCATTTTATACTCGAACAGAATATATGCAACAAAAGTCTTCGGTAACCTTAATCTGGTTCCTTGTTATGATTTTCGACACGTGCTGGAAAGACCAGAATTTAATGTTTTTCTCGTTAATTTGTTGTTTTGGAAAATGTTTCTTTTTCGAGATTCTCTGTATATGAATATAAATGGTGGCCTTCGTGGTGGGTATGCTGTTAAAATAGTTACATCAGTTAAAACCGCCATAAACAGAAAGAATATTAAAACATAGACACTTCTTGTTCTTATACCAATCATAAATATTGCGTAAATAGTATGTTATTGTTAAGTTCGTATGCTTTGTTATGTAAACAAAAGTCGAAAAGGTTACAGAACCTGGCCTTTGTTTCCATAACAAAGCATTCGAACTTGACAATAACATACGGTTTACGGGATAATTATGATTGGTATAAGAATAAAATTTTCTATTTTTAATTTTCTTTCCGTGTATGGGAGTTTTAACGTGTGTGATATTTTAACAGCATACCCACCGCGAAGGCCATCCGTGCCTTTAACTAATACATTGGCAGGAAAGAATATAGACCATTTATATACATATACCAGAGACTATAAAGGTATTGAGGAGACCACTAATGGAATATCATGTTTGCCATCTTTGACTGAGAACTACCTCCGTTATTCGTACAAATATGCCCAAATATGTGTTAAAGTGCAGACCATTTTGTTGTATTCAAGAATACGAATCATACCAGAATTAAGCAAATTGTATATGAATGCGCAGGTATAAGTTGCCAGGCACATATTATCCCCAATGCTTCAATGTCATATCATGGCAATCTATTAATATGTCTAAAAAATCACAAAGTGTTCGTTACGTCGCCATATAGGCAAGGGGAAATCAACGTTCATGAATTATACACAATTTCGCTGTTGTTGCTAAATGGGCCGCACATCCAACGTGACAAGACTGTGCTCGTCATGCACTGATGTATGCGAAGGACGACTGTTAAGTCAATATATGAACTTATGCACGTCTTGTGAAGAAACGTATTGAGGAATGCTAAAAGACGAACATATTAACACAAGATTATCCATAATAAAAATCTATTCATTTAAAAAAAGAAAAGAAAAGAAATATAATGTTTGACATCTTTGACTGATTATGACCTCTGTTTACAGGCATGGTTGACTCCTCTATGATGCCTCTGATGGCCTACCTTGTCGATTTACGCCATGTGTCGGTATACGGAAGTGTCTATGCTATTGCTGATGTTGCATTTTGTCTGGGGTTCGCTATAGGTGAGTATCATTGTAATTTTATGCATTGCACACTAGTCATACCATGCATATTCCAATTGTAGAATAGTAAACTACACCCTCCCCCATTGCTGAAAAAGACCAAAACAATTAATATTTTGTATTCAGAATAACTTTACATTTCTTTCATTAGACATCTAAAGATGTCGATGGTGTGTAATATTTAACCCTTTACCCAACAAAACGGCCAAAAACGCCCAAATAAAGCTTCAACGGCCTAAAATATCTTCGGTCTGTCTCAATAACACCATACAATATGGATATTATTGGAACCGGTTCATTGACCACATTGTGATGGTTACAGTTATGTCCTGTGCCAATGCATTCTCTTATATATGCGAGTCGACCATATGTCGCCTCGCATATATAAGAGAATGCATTGGCCTAAAAAAAAAATTTAACACTTTTTACCATTTTTTCTTACATTCTTTAACAATTTTATAATTTTTTCTTACATTTTTTAACAATTTTAATAATATTTTTCTACATTCTTTGACAATTTTATCATTTTTAATATGTGTTAAGCCAATGCATTCTCTTATATATGCGAGGCGACCTATGGTCGACTCGCATATATAAGAGAATGCATTGGCACAGGGCCGTTATGTTGGGTAAAGGGCTAAGGTTTGCAGAACCAGAGTTCCAAGCACTATGTGTAGCTTTTGTTAATTTACGTTCTGAATTTACTATTAATAATATAAATAGTAAAATTTAACCGTATTGAAACAGGGGCGTAGGAAGCTATACATATGGGGGTGTATATATCTACAATAGGTGTCCACTAAATGTCATACACTCCAAACGTATCCAGACGAGCATCATTCCCATGAACAAATTCATTTGAAACCATTTTCATGTCGATATTGTCAAGTCGTTCTATATATATGTCACACACCATCAAGTGATTCAAACGGTCTTGACTCATATTGGAAGTGGTTCTTCACCCGCAACGTAATTGAGCAAAAACGCGTACTCGTGTTTTCCGTTCCAGGATATCGCGTACTGCGTAGCCGCGTATGAAACCACAGGTTTAAAGAATGACCCCCCATCCGCATGATACTATATATAAGACACTATTTCCTATATAGTATACTATATGTTTTATAGCAAAATGTGCGGGCGGAGTATGTCATTGGTTAGGTTGAATAAATACGAAATACAGTTTAAGTGTTGACCATTTTCTGGAATTTGGGGGGGGGGGGGGTACTTACCCCCTTACCCATCCGGTTCGTACGCCCCTGTATTGAAACTGTATTTTAAATATTGTAAATATTACCAACGTGATAATTGCTAATGTTTGAAGTTTTCCAAATTGCACAATAAATAGTGATTGGTAATCAAACTATTTTCAACCTACCTGTCGATCTGAAATGTCCAATTGATGCCGTGTCATGTAGGCATACATGCATGTCATTTACAACTGTTAGAAAATCTGACCAACTCCCAACCGCCACGTTACGGGATATTGACGCACGGCTATATACCCGATATGAGTAAGCACTGGTGCAGTGAAATAGTATAGAATTGAAGTAGTGGGCGCCATACTAACACTTATAAACAGTATATCCAGATGGCCAATCAGGTCTAGCACATTCTCAATTTAACTAGTATACTTGTAAATGTATTCAATTTCATTGTATTATAGTTAAATATGGCTGTGTCAAATCCATAATTTCATTGTATTATAGTTAAATATGGCTGTGTCAAATCCATAGTTTCATTGTATTATAGTTAAATATGGCTGTGTCAAATCCATAATTTCATTGTATTATAGTTAAATATGGCTGTGTCAAATCCATAATTTCATTGTATTATAGTTAAATCTGACGGTGTCAAATCCATAACTTCCATGTTTTGTGGAAACTATAGAATCGTGCATCTAAGGTAACCATTAAAGGCTCCTTAATTTTCTCACCCCCAGATCACATTATATAAAATGTATGCCATTCTATTTACCATTTGAAAGAGGAAGCTTCAAAACATTGTATTTTCAACTTATTATATGTAATAAACTGTGTGTATATGTCGTTGTTGTTGAGAAACCGACGTCTGTTCTGGCGTTTCTGCACAAAGTCTTATTATGTTCAATGAAAGGGGGGGGGGGGATGACACTATATATTTAGATATAGAGTTATTCCCCTTCCGTTGAAACTAAACTCGAAAATTAAGTGGACATTTAATGCAACAAATGTACGCGTTCAACAAATATAATTTGAGACGCATTTGTGTATTCGTACGTATACATGTCCATTTTTTCAGGTCCGGCTGTTAGTGGTGAAATTGTCAAGGGGATTGGCTTTAAGTGGTAAGTCGTGTTGCCACCGATGATCTATATCTATATATATTTGCGAATGTATGTCTGTCCACTATACCACTATATAAATTCACATAAAACCATATTGGGGCTGCCAAAGGGGTCTAACAAGTGTCAACAAGGAAGATACTGGCGCAGTTTAAAATTGTCAAAAGTGGAAAGCGATGGAATAGAGGGGGGATTGTTTCGTCAGCACCCGACAATGTTTACATGTGTAGCCATCCTTTTATTTGATAAACCTTCCATGTGTCGACAATAAATGTTTGCTTCGTTTTAAAAAAAATTCGCCAAATTAATTTGACATATCAGCCTTTGACTTCCTCATCTTCCCATCGGTATTAATGCGGCGTTCATACGGCTGTTAACATTACCTGGCAAATTGTCAAGAAATGCGTAAGATAAATATATCTATAGTATACTTTTCAGTGATACATTTTGGAATTTCAGAATAGGTGCCTGTGATGGATTTAATGCTTATTAGAGCGATGCAATGACGTTAGTTACTGCACGATCAAGCCTGAGTTTAGTGTGCCTGTCATTTGCAGAATGACGCTACCCCCATAGTCATAGCGGGCTATCATCACTAAATTCATCTTCTGGGAACCTGTTTAGGCCTCATCTTCTCTGGAAAGTTTCTTTATTATCAAACTTCTATAGAAACTTCTTCACATACACTCTTAGATATAATAATCCGTATATGTCGTTCATAGTACCTATATGTCTTTTAGTATCTAAGCAATAGTACCGAGAAGGATTAGGTTCTATATATTGATATAATACCTAAGCATTTGGTACTAGCCGATCTCGGAACCAAAAGGTGACCCACGTGATTGCATCACATTTACAGTATATAAACAATGGACGGAAGACACAAACTAATAGCAGGCTTACACATGTTATGTTTGAATCGCCCTCGGGCTCGAATTACATGCTGTAGCGTGTGCCCAATTAGGTACGTTGTTCTCTGGCTGGAGGTATTTAAGAATACAGAAGTGAACTTCTCGGAAATTTATCAACATATTTGTGTGTGTGTAATTGGACCTAACTTGCTTCTTAATAACATGGAATATTGTTAGCACTATGTGGATTATGTTTGTATATGAACGGGACAAGATGTTATAACCTCCGAAAATTAACGGGCGCTAATCAATGATATTTTCCTCTGCAAGAGAGCAGCAATCTTCAGTGAACAGAAAAAAAACACTGTAATGAATGATGTACTACAAACAATATATTATATTTCTTGAGCGTTCTTTGAAAAAAATACTTTGAACCAGTTGTTGACAAACGATATACTAACTTCACAATATGGTTGACTGAGAGGCAGCAGTTTATGGGTCACCTTTTCATGGCTTATATCCAGTCTGGTGTGAATGGCTTTTATCTTGTGTCAACTTCCAAATGAGTGATTATCCTATGAGTGAGTGGTGACCTACTAACTAGAAATAGTGTAATGTTCTGGTAGGGTTTGATTGAGGCTTAGAATGCTATTGTCAACAGAGTTCACAGGGGTTACGCTGGCCACTGCTAAACCATACCTGCTGGTATCCACACAGCCAACGTTTAAGCAAGTATATATCATTTGTCAACAACTGGTTAAAATTAATTTTTTCAAAGAACACTCAAGATATATAATATTGTTTTTATCGTACACCATTCATCACAGTGTTCAGTACATATTCCCATATTTGATTCTTAGATATGGACTTTGTTTTTCTTGGATAATTTCCTGTAAATTTAATTTTGTTAAATCTCAATAAAGTTCACATTTTATATTTCTAAGATAATCCACCATGAAGTATACTCTTAAACTGTTGCATCAATTGGCATGGTTTCTATGATTACTAATATACATGAACAGAATTCTGTATTTGGACTCTATCAAATTTTGAAAAATTGGACCCACAAAGACCTTAACCCTTTACCCAACAAACCTGCCAAAACCGGCCAAATAAAGCTTCAACAGCCTAACATATCTTCGGTCTGTCTCAATAGAACCATACAAATATGGATATCATTGGAACCGGCTCCTTGACCAAATTGTGATAGTTACAGTTATGCCCTGTGCCAATGCATTCTCTTATATATGCGAGTCGACCATAGGTCGCCTCGCATATATAAGAGAATGCATTGGCCTAAAAAAAATCTTTTTTTAACACTTTTTACCATTTTTTCTTACATTCTTTAACAATTTTATAATTTTTAATGTGTTAAGCCAATGCATTCTCTTATATATGCGAGGCGACCTATGGTCGACTCGCATATATAAGAGAATGCATTGGCACAGGGCCCTTATGTTGGATAAAGGGTTAAATACCAGACAAACTTGCCAGTGTGTGGACGTACTCCATACTACTGATTTTGAGACGAAGATGCATGTTTTGCAAAAATAGAGCCAAATATGGCAAGAGATTTTCAACAAAGTATTTATCTGGATCTATCTGGCAAAAAATCTTGAATTTCACATATCATCATCTTCATTGTATGTAGAATCTGAGCAGTTATTAAGAGACAACAAAAAACAATCCCTTTAGGTATCAATAACTGCAAGTATAATTAATAATTTCACACAAAACTCCAATCATCAAACAGCTTATTGTCTTGTCTCTATGAGAGGAGGCTTCATTTGTATCATAATGTGGAGTTAGATATTTAATTGCATAATATAATGCAATACCCCATATACTAGAATACAGAATAAAGCAGTCAGAAATATTCCAGCCCAATGAAACAACTGTTGATATGCAGTGTGGTCCACTCAAGCAGGGAGCAATCAACATACATTAGGCCACAATGTTAAGAGATATGGTGGTCAGCTTTAACATGGTTATGAAGCCATGACACAGAACTCATCTCAGCCCAATTTTTCATTGAACAACAAGAATGACATGAAAATTCTCAAATAGAGAAAATTATTTGTGGGTAGTTGTCTTTCTAAGTAAAAATAATCATAAAATTTCATGAATCAAGACAAATTAAGTCTCCTTTCATGATCTTCAGATATGATATCATGGACATATGATCTGCAATTTTGAAACAAATATAATTTACGGAAGTAAAATGAAAACAGTGAAATTTAAAATATTATCCATGCCATAAAAGTGAAGTAAATGAGATTATAATAACCATTTGTTCGATGGTTCTTAAATATTGTATCACAATAATCGCTGTTACCAAATTTCACAAATAAATTCCTGATATACTTTGAGAAAATCCATTTAGAAATACCAGGACATTTTGGCCAAACGTTCATCTGACCCTTAATCTTTAATACTGATGTTCGATTTCAGGATGTTGTGGATAATAGCAATTATTAACTTGGCATATGCACCCCTGATGTACTTCTTAAAGGATCCACCGGGAAAAGAGGAAAAGCAGGTAAGTCCCAAATATAAGCGGATAGCGCCAGTGCATAGATCTCTATTAAGCAGCGCTGGTCCCTCCGTATGTAAATGGATGACATGGTGTCATGATCTTAGCATTCAACTTTACATAAAGTAAAGTAAATAATTACAGTCAATTACAATTACAAATTAAAATTAGCCCATCCCTGGTCAATCTACTAATTTGATATCATATATCGCAAGGTTTATTTGGAATAGAGTTCGTATGTGGAGAAAGCACTGAGCATAACCATCTATATACATACAAAGCGTATCTAGGTTTATCTATCGTGATTTTTCAACCATACCTTTGGACAGATTTCAATCAAATTTTAAGTTTGACTCAGGTACCCCGTCGGATGTTATAACGACCTCCATTTTTTGCAATTTTTTATTTAAAACAAATAAGATTTAATTTTAAAAATCTAAAAAAAAAAAAAAATCAATTAAAAATCATATAAATTTCATTTTTTTAATCAAAGTGATTGAACGATCAATGTGTGTGGAATGTGTACAAAGGGGAGACCGCAATGTCTAACAATCTGAATGTGCGCAGGCCCCTTCGACGCTGAGAGAGACTCTTCATTCCTCCACATCAATTAATTGATTATATACATATATTGGGGAATTATTTACAGAACAAGAGAGATAATATATTGTGCATACATGTATGGATATGTGCATATGTTTAACTGATATCACGGCATTGTTTTTTTTTCATTTACGAGCTAAGAGAATCGTCATGTAGGATAATTATTGATGTCAATTTTTGTTATCGAGCAATCAGTGTGGGATATCGTGAAACCATTCTATAACTGTTTGACGCATGACTAGATAAAATAACAAAGATCTATTTTGCTCCAATTTTCCTCAAATAGTTGGTCCCATTAAAACTAATCGCTGACAAGTATGGATTCAGAACATTCCCCTTTCTCGGTTCGAAATTCCGCATTAATAAACTTTGTCCTAAGTTCTGCACGGAATAACATTCCAAATCAAAATTCCGAGAATTGAGGTACGATCTTCACTGTATTGTGTGTGGCTCACCTGGTGTTAGGAGGGAGGTAAAATGACAACATTTAAATGGGGAATTCACTGTTAATTTTCAAGACAAGATTACTCAATATTTACAAACCGTAGAATAATTCTTCATGTCTTGTTGGAATGTTTGAGCATATATCTAGTGACAACGCAAAGCAGATTTTTCATTTTATGTTTATTTGTGTGACATTTGATGGAAATATTATAAACAAACTTTCCAAAAATGTATGATATGGTCACCTGCGCTTTGATCAATCTTTTCTAAAAAACATTAACACTGAATTCCCCATTTAAATATTGCCACTTTATGGCCCTCATAACAACATCATTTTCCACCACATAAAGTTCAAATTCACCTTCTTTGGTAGTGGGGAAACCGCCCGACTTCCATATCACCTAACGAAAGCTCGAGGAAACACAACTGAAAGAAACAGGTGAAGATTGTTTTTGATTTTCAATTTATTTTACTGAGCGCCGTTTCATTGGACAAAGAAGTTGTGACGTTGAACATTGTTAGATATCTTTATTTTGTCCGTTAGATTTTAACATAGGGCCAGGGAAAGAAACTTAGGATTATATGTGACCCGCCATATCAAATCCAGTCGTAAGTCGGGATTTTTTTTACCCTGTGCCAGTGCCTTCTCTTATATATGCGAGTCGACTATAGGAGAATGCATTGGCCTGACAATTTTTTATCATTTTTTTTAAATAAATGTTTCTTACAATTTTTAGGAAATAAAAAAAAAAACAAACATCCATTACCCTGAAGGGAGCCCCACACATATGTAGAAGCATATAGAAGAGTGTCGTCATGTGCTCATGTGCTCATGTTTGTCTGGGGCTCTGTATGGGTGAAATTATAAAATTGTTAAAGAATACAAGAACAAATTATTAAAATTGTAAAAAATTGTTAGGCCAATGCATTCTCTTATATATGCGAGGCGACCTATGGTCGACTCGCATATATAAGAGAATGCACTGACACAGGGTAAAAAAATCCCGACTAACGACTGGATTTGATATGGCGGGTCACATTATAATAATTATTATCTTAATCCTCTTTCAGTCGCTGATCATGCATGACCAATGCCCTGTACAGTACGTTACATATAACCAAACGTCGAAGAGCAACCCAACATCAGACGATGAAGAAATGGATTACTACGAATACTAAAGATGTAGCGACTTTCTTGGAATACCAAAAGCTGTCTTTGTCAAAGATTTGGTCGAGAATATTACATATGACGGGCCATAACCTTCAGTCAGTCGAGTGTTCACTGTTCAGGCGACAGCACAATGATGATTCAGAAAAAAAGACTTATGGATGTCAGGGTGACATCGTGATGCTTCGAAACCTAATACAGTAGCGCCCTAAATAATCGACTCCTTAACCACAGCATAATTATTGGTAACTTTTCAGGATTTAGTCGGAAATATGACTTGTTGCCATTCACCGGAAAGCTCTCACTGAGAGCTTTCCGATGAATGGCAACATGCCATATTTCCGACTAAATCCTGAAAAGTTACCCATAATTATTTAGGGCATTACTGTAACATAAAACACCAAATTTCATACTCTCGTCAACGGCGCAGCCATAATCGCTCACTGATCCAGTTACCACCACGGTCAAGTGGTCCTGTTAATATGCTATGATACTGGTGGTCCTGCTGAATTTCTATGATGCGGGTAGGGCAAACTGATGCCGTTACGAAAGAGTACCGTTGTGTTTGTTCTAAAGTTCGAAACATTCGAGAACATATATTTTTTGAAAAATATAATAATGCCTGCGCTGGGGTTTCTTTAACGACGTGAATAACAATCCTAGTTATAATCGATTTTCAACAACTAATACAACCGATATTAGAAATATATATTTCTCAATAAATATGCGTTTGACTGTTTGATACTCATTAGGGGTTTGATACTCATTAGGGGTTTGATACTCATTAGGGGTTTGATACTCATTAGGGGTTTTCCTCGATATGTTCAGATTATTGAACACCGCGAATAGGACGTTATAAACAAATATAAAACAAAAACGGTACTTTTTATGAACAGCATCAGTTTGCCCTAACACAATCATAGAAATTCAGCAGCAGGACTCCGCCGCATTAGCAGGACCACTTGACCAGGGGTGGTTATGATGACGGGGGTGGAGACACTGTGGTGACGGGGTAGAGACATTGCACTGGCTCACGCCTACTTGGCCGGTTGTAGACTCATTCCTGGTTAAGCCACCCCTCTTATTGCTCGACCACATCCTCGACTCCTTGGACATAAACGAGCTTGTGATATTGGTTGTTACAGACGCCGGTTTACGTCGGATATCTGCTCCATTACTCTCCTATAACGGAATTTATTCGCCCCCATATATGGTTCACTACATGCACTTGAAGATCCCTGTCCCATACGACCATGCAGATCTGGCAATTCCCAATTATAGCTACAATAGCCATATATGTAGCTATTGTAGATACATATGGCTATTGATGACGGATGAATATGGTTGAAGAGAGATAACCCAATCCAACATGATTATACTCTTAGTAAATTCATATTGTTTGCCATGTCCATGTATAATCAGGGTCCACGCTGGACCGAAATTGACTTTTGCCAAATAATTTGCCAAATGACAATATTTGTTGCCAAATTATTTTAGCAATTTCCAATTGCTATCCCCGATAGTATCATTTTCTGCAACCTTCAGTCTTATGTTTCGACACTCGCGGTTTGAACGACTTTTGTTATCCATAGAAAAGTAGTTAGTTAATAATTAATTATACTCGCGTCTATATTGTGGTTTATCATACAACAATAATCCAATCACCGAACAATACAATGGTAGAAAGGTATCTCAATCAGAAGGGCACATCACAGGATGATTAGTAATCCCGCCCACCATCAGAAATAATGCTATATGATTAACTGATCTTAATATGAATTAAAAATATTTTTTGCCAAATGAAAATATTTTTGGCCAAATGTGAATTATTTTTGCCAAATTTGGCAAGTGGAAGCGCGAACCATGTACAGTATAATTAACAAAATATTCCAATACTGTTACTTTTTCCTGACAACTGTACCTAAATAGAAGATTAGATCATATATGAATGGCTGCGGACACACGTATCACAGTAGCGATGGCATAGTAGGTGTGACAAATAATTATCATGCAATTTTGGCGACAATTGGTCGTCATATTCCTGTGCCATAGCGAGACATGTCGCCCGCCGCACATTCACACAATGAGTCTTTTCCAAGCTCTATCAACGTCGAGATCGACATCTCAATAATTTATAAAACCGAATGTCTTGTCGCTGTTGATCGTTACTCAATACGCAATGTTATATTTTTAATGCTAACACACAAAGACAATTCTGGACGATCGGTCGTGCAATTTTATGTATCGTAGAGAATACAATGTGGCTAAACGTAATGAGTAGATCAACCTTGGTGAAACTCAATGGGTTAATTGGTCAGTCGACTCACTGAGAATATGCGGCGCGCGACACGACTCCCTATGGCATATAAATTATGTTGACCAATTGTCACCAAACTCTACCATAATTAATTGTCACATCTACTATGCCATCGCTACTGTGGTACGTGTGTCCACAGCCAATGGGTCCGAGACCCATATCACATATGCAAAACCAATATCTAAACATGCAGATGCACGTGCTTATCTGTGCTTCTGATATTCCGCAAGCTGGTGCAACCGAAATGTCATCGGAAGTGAGTTCATAAATTATAACAACACAATACACCTCAACCTTATAGTTGCAACAGCTCACGGTAATGCTTGCATACAATGCAAATTGGTAAAATATTGTGTTACATTCTCACAACCTGCAAGTTCACGCGCATATGCCTAATGGAAATTGTATTCAATGGACAACATCTCGTACACTTATAATAAATTCTGAACAAATACATATTAGTTACTTTGTGATATGTTATACCATAATACCCATGATGGATGCCTGGTATGCAAGCAAATAATGTTAAATCCTTTGAACTATTTGTTTATAGACGCAAGAATATACGTTGGAATGTCGTTTTGATTTTTCACGCGATTGATATGACGTCAGTTCATTCATGATTTTGAACCATGCAACGACGTCACGAGCGCCTTGTATCGCAACTGCAGTAACGATACGGATGCTTTTATCGCCAATTCGTTATCGCCAATTGTATCAGGGAATTTCGTAGGAAATGGTAGATAAAATAGCTACACATAGCTGTTGTATCTATAATTGGAAATTGCCAGAACAGACCAAAAATGTGGTATCGCCATCGATGTATTGACGTCAAACAACTCTTAATGCAGGCCGCTTTGGGAAATTAATCCATTTTGATAACTGAAGCGGCATTTAAAAAAAATATTGTTGGAATATGATGATATGTGGACCATCGAATCTGATTGAGTACAGTTAATGCTACCCATGGTTAACAGAAAACTGTTACGGACTCTGACGTTCCGGTTTTGGAGAACTGGTTTAGGTCATTCAAGGTCCATAGGAAACTTCAAATATGCGGCGACAAGCGCGAATAAAAAAAAAGAAGTAAGTTATATTTTAACTAATGTCGCGACGTGAATCTTGATACCTGTTAAATCGTTGGCTACCTTACTCGTATTTAAATTCGCGCAGTACTATTTTTTGCTCAGTTTTGAATTCGCGCACTTTAAATTCGCGCACCTAGCTGCGCGAATTCAAAACAGACAAAATGTTTTCGTAATATTTTCGTGATATTTTCGTATATCTTTAAGTTGACGAAAGTTTCGGGTCTTGGTCATTGCGGTAGCTAGTATATGTGTACCTGTATATTAAACACATTCGCGGTGGATTTTCATCGTGCAGACTAAGTTGTCATGGTTTGCCTCTTTGCATTGTGAGCAATGGTCTTGATAGCGGTTGGTCGAATGTAAATTTATGAATACATGTACAATGTATATTCATCCGTTCATTATATAGGTAAATTCAGCAACATGGCCCTCTTGTATTTCCTGTGGACTGGCCTAGACAAAACTTGGGAGTCGTACTATTTTTCGCTCAGTTTTAAATTCCCGAGAAAAATAGAACTGCGATAATTTAAATACGAGTAAGGTAATAGAGAGGATAATGAGACAAAACTCTCACTGTTCATATGTTTTTGATTGACAAGCATGGATTACCGCGAAAGTTTCATACATATCGGCGAACGCCAAGCGTGGGTATATCTCGTTCGCTTCTTATAATGAAAGGCCCACTTAAGTTTCGAATCGCGAGATCACATTATACACAGCATGTTCCAAATGTGACATCATTTGAAAGAGGATGCTCCTACATTGTATTAACTTATCACGTCGGATAAACGGAGCATGTTTCTGTCAAGGTACCGACGTATGTTCAGTGGTTAATTTCGATCTGGTCTGCACTGCCAGTTTATTATTTCCACTGGAAGATAACGCTCTTTGTTATTAATTATGATGCATTCTGGGGTAAATAACCGGGCAAGTCTTGGGGGTGAATCTCCATCGCTTGATTGACTCTCCTGGGCCACAGCTGTTCCGTATTTTGGTGGAATGAAAATCTTTGGTTCTTCTTTCAAGTGGTATATAAAATGGAATATGTTGTGTATTATGCGATCTGGGCATTCGAGAGTTAATTGGGCCTTAAAGTGAAAAACGTCGACAGTGTTGCATCAATTTTGCATTCCGCAAGTATCGGGCGTGATCATTCGTCTATATACATGTATAGTTCATGTAGCTACACAATCTACATATTTCAATAGCCATGTGCAGCCACACAAACTTTTAACTTATTTTGCCATTACAATTCACCTGGCTTACATGACCGGTTCGTCTATCACGTACATGGCAATTCCGTTTAGAAGTTTATTTTAATCCAATATTTTACGAAACCTGTATCTTACGAACGTTTAACAAAGAAGATTGATCAAATATGCTATTAATCGAAAGGCCGACGCGACCAACGCTATGTAAACAGGGTGATAATGGGATTTGTCTCGGAGGAATATTATTTTGATGGAAGTGAATTAAGCGTACGGGTGGTCGCAGCTTGCCCTTACCACCAACTATTATTTACAACTGCTACTTTTCCTTGCGCCGTAATAAACGCGTGTTTTTCGCGCCGAGAAATCATGTGACTTTGACCGCTGAGTGCATTTCCTTAGTATCACACGTTACACGAACATTACTAATCTATGACGCACGACGAGTGCGTGAAATCAGTGGGTTTTAATTTGAGGCTTGAATGTTATATGTCGCTTTAAGGGTGTATAGCAAATAACTCTAATAAGTTGTGTCTGCATATGGATGAAATTGCGAGAAACAGCCGTTGCGAACTTCATAAACGATACGCAGGCCACGTGACCTCTAATGGAGAACCTTCGTTACAAGCTGCAAAACATAGTTCAGTCCCCTCGCTACGCTATGTCTGAACGCTGCCGTCATAACAATACGAGTGCGCATTTTCTTAATTAAATCAAGCATTTTTATTGAAGTGTTTTGTCAGTTACAATTCATTCTGGCTTGATCTAGATAATTTTCAAATGAATATGGACAGTTCAGTTTCTCAGAATGATGCAGAATGAGTTGTAACCTACGAATGTCTCAACTAAATGTGACATGTAAGTACGGGCAGCGGCAAGTGGAGCTCGCATTCGTTATAGAAAGAGATCGGGGATATGTATCTTCAGGGCCACTTGCACGTTTCGGCCCCCCCCCCAACATTTCCAATTACAATTCTCGCTCATTAAAACAAGTTCAAGTCACATTTCTACCAGGTTGATTGCGTACGTCATAACAATACGAGTGCGCATGTTTGCCAATGTCGGTTTATTAATTTGATTTTTCGTGCATTTCAACATTACGACTATTATATTTATTATGTTATTTAGTTCTGATAAGTCTGAAATGACATCTGATTTTGTCTAAATCTGTTACCAAATTTCGCCAGATCGGTATTTCGCGATTTGCGATTTGCAACCGCTCTCTATATATTGTCGGCAGTGTATACATACGATAGCAAAACATGCATACGGCCTATCAACATGTTTTAGTGCAATATTCGTTTTGTGTTTTGTGAGTTAAATTATTTATTTCATTTGTCATATATTGTAATTATGTTAATGTTTATGATTGGTCAATTCGGACCAGGCGTTACGTGTTTGTGTACAATAGTGTTTTGAACATGTGGCGAATAGAAGCAAGTCGTTTCAATGAATGAGAACATTTCAATAACCGCTCTCAATGTCTCATCTTTTCCCGGATAGCCCTTTGGGGATCAGTGTGTTGTCTATTTTAAATTCACATAACCTTCTGTCAGCCAACTAACCAACATATGGAAGGGTGCACGGTACTTTAAGGGTACGTTAATACAATGGCAAGTTTGCACGGTATGGTTTGCAGTCATTTTCTCATAGAAAACGATATGTTGCCACAATATGAACGGAACAAGCACAAACAGTGCCACAGCTAACTGCGTGCGAAGTAACATCTCTGTAGTTCCACTAGTAACGATGCTACTGGAATTTGCCTGTAAATATCATGCAATTATCTCGCAAGAATAAATCATACAGGTATTTGAAGGCAAATTACAATAGCACTGTTACTATTAGATAAATTAGATAAATGTTACTTTTCATGCCTTTCGCTTTGGTAAAGGTGCATGCTATGTGCACGGTTCCATTCATATTCTGGCACCATGTGGTTTTCTATGACGAAATGCCCGCAAGAACATACCGTGCAAACTTGCCAGCGTATGAACGTAGCCTAAAGGGATTCAGAATTCGTATGTTTAGTTCAGTCGATCTACGGAACAATCTCGACCATTTCAATGAGATTAGGTTCCAAATTAGGTTCTATGTAGTTATAGAAACCAACAAGGGTGCAAATACATAAGGCAGGTGAATGACGTCATATATTGTATCTATATCCATTCAAGATCGCGGGCATAGATTTTGGAGAAAGTGTTACGTGAATTCCGGTTAGCAACCGTGTGCAGATTTAAAAAAAAACCGCGGAATTGGAAATGAAGCATCGCGATAAAAATGAAAGTAACTATACTACTTCACAGATTACGAAGAATTCACATGCGGTTTAGGTCTATTAATTTCATTTAGACCAATTTTGTTGGTTCGCTTAATGAAAACGAAAAACGAAGAAGTCATGACGAGAATCCAGACAATATTTTACAAGGCACGACATGTCTTGTCAAGTTGGCATGTCGTCTCCGTCGTGACCACTGCATGATGTGACAAATTAGTCTTAGCGTTATAATTTATGTCGCCGAAAAAAGGCAAATTTGAGGCACATCATGTGTGGTTGCTCCAATACGCGTCACGTACGATTCATATTAATTCTCTTCTAAGCTGTGCCGAATTAAAAACAAAAATGGAATGTTTTTCAACGTAATACTATTATTTCTTCACCCCCCCCCCCAAGTAGACCTGACAATACTTAGGCTGATATTCAGTCATTAAGTGTCCGATAGAAATATAGCTTAGATTCTGTGTGTGGTCACGAGGACAGCATCACACTAAACCACACCTCCTCGAAAGTTATATTCTGACACTGGAACAAATGTCATTCATTTATCGGATTGTTGCATGGCGTTAATCCTGCGACTTTCTGCCTGCACAATTCAACACCAGACATAACAGTTATCTTTTAGAAGGCGACCCATCTGAATTTTCAAAAAAATCTCAATTTCTAGCTATACATGTATCAATTTGAAGGACAACAAATCATTATCCCTTATAAATAGTGTATAAGCTGTAGTACTATATAGCAGCAACTCTTTACCATCACAGTTAGTCCCAGTCTTCTTGTACTAAAACCAGCTAAGATATTGGGATGGCGATTTGCTGTTTTTAGTCCCAGCCCGCTTGCATACCAATCCTATCACACGAGTTACGCCCACGATCTGTGGCGGGAATCTGTGGTGTATTTTACTCGATTTACCTAATGAATCAATACATGATGCTATATACATCGGAAAGAGAGACATATCATGGTCATAATGGTGTATAATAATCTAACTTTCATGTTAAATTACGCATAGAATATTCCGGTTGATTGTCACCAACATCGCTGTTTTTTCTGTTTGTTTACTTAACTGAAAGCCGAACTCAGGTTCCGAAGAACTTCGGCATTGTCCGGTGTTTGTTTTGGCCGAGACGAATTTCGATACAAACAAAATGGCGGCCCCCATGATATTCTAATGGTCATTGTGTTTACACTGTTTTAAACTGTGAGATGGTTATAATTCCCGTAATTTATTTAATGTATTACATTTATATCTTCAATATGTATTTAATCTATGTAATAATTTATTTATTGTCACGTATAATTACGATTACAATGGAGAATTCATCGTGCGTGGTTGATTGAAAATCTACGGAATATTTTCACCGGAAAATGCCGAACGCAGTTCGCAAGGTCAACTGAGTTCGCATACTTTAAAAAATATGTAAACACTGCGGCAAAAGTTTCTTTTCACATTAAATTACCGCTTTCAATTCACAACCGATGTGGGTTTCAGATCAAATAGCATGTCTTCTGCGGAAACTATCCGTTTATTGTAGCAATTGTGATATTTTATTTCATATAATTGTGGTTTTATTTGAGCGGGTCACTAACGATTAACTCGTGTCAAAGGAGACCATGGGCCTGGAACTCGGACTAAAGACCGGCACCTCCATCCCAATATCTTAGCCGGTTTTAGTACGAGAAGACTTGGACTACATCACAGTGTGAGAGATATGTTCAAAGTATGAACAATAGTGCTTTATAAAACGGTTTGACAGAAAATATTTAAAAAAAACAGACTGCATTATCTATAATATCAACCCAACCAGGGAATGCGCTCAGTCTACCATCTGAAGTCATGACTGTCTGCGAGAAAATAAATAAAACATTTTTTCGTTGCATATGTTAGTTTTTTTCGCAGCCATTTTCAGAACTATTTTTATTTGGAAAAATTACCATGAAACTACATAATGTCTGAAAGCACGAATCAATATATAATGAGTATTGATATCTGCCAGGTTATTGAGAACGGGGCTGAATAATATTTGTTGTTTTATGTTGTTTGGGTCCTTTACACCGATACAAAAATAGTCCTGCAAATGGCTGCCAAAAACTATATATGTATTGAAAACAATTTTATTTATTTACTAGCAGACAGTCGTGCTTTCAGATGATAGACTGGGAGCATATTCTAGATAGTCAGGATAATGCAGTTTTTTTTTTTTTTTTAATATTTCCCGTCAAACTGTCTATCGATCTGCACGAATAAATGATTGCTTTCTATTTTAAAAAATACATTAGTTATAAAGAATGATATTTTCATTCAAATTTAATGTCTGAAATTGGGATTTGTTTTAATAATTCACGAATGGGATGCCTCCTTAAGAAATTTAGCATTTATTTCAGTCAAACATTACAACATCGGGTACCGATGACAACGGTAGACAAATATAAATGCTCAATTCTACTTTTTAAATTTTTTATGTTGAATTTTATAAACATGTTGAAATGAAGAGATAGTCAAAATTACTTTGAAATACGCTCCGGTTTATTTTGAAATTCGACAATGTAGAAAATAACACACCGCAAGGCGTATAACTACAGAACCGGGTGTAGAACCGAACCGCATTCATATAATTACAGGGAATGGCGTGTAGTGCATGCAATTTATCGCTCTCGTTTCAATCCGGTGGCCAAATAATTCGATAAATATACGAAATATATGCACATAATACATATACAATATATCTATGTATCTAATATGTTACCTAACATTTGTCACGAATTTATCAGAATTTGCTCTGCTATATGTTGATCACATGACTGGCACTAACGCAGTATGATTTATATAACACATGTTTTAAATGCTTTATCTGGAGAGTTAATACAAATAAGAAAGAGGGTTTCTTTCTCCATGTTTTTAGTGATGACTGTTTTACAATTTATGACCACCCCCACACACGTGTTCCCACTGTGAATGCATTATGTCCCTTTATATCGTAATGTTCTGTTGTGAAGAACTTACCACGCTAGGGTGAACAATGTTAACATCAACAAATAACAAATGTATAACAAATAACACTATAATGTATAACAAATAACACTATAATGATAAACGTCCAAACGAAAACAACAACATTAAACTGCTAACAACGTTGCATACTGAATACAATCTTTGCATGTTCAGTTTCACCCATTTCCAGAATGCATGAACGCAGACATTTAGACAACCCGAATCACGGTCCTACAAGGTCGCCGGAAACCTCTCAAGATCAAGAACAGGCTTCCACCCCTGGTCAAGTGTTCCTGCTATGATGCGGTTGGGTCCTGCTGAATTGCTATGATGATGTTAGGGCAAAATGATGTTATAAAAAAGTACCGTTATATTTGTTTAATTTATCTTTATCGCGGTGTTTCGATAATCTGAACATATCCAGGAAAAGCCATTATGCGCATCAAACATTCAAAAATATATTTATTGCGAAATATTTTTAATACTAAATGTATAAATTGTTGTATATTGACTATGATCAATATGGGTTATTCCGTCATTTTAGGAACACCAGCGCAGGCATTATGATATTTTTCAAAAATATATATGTTCTTGAGCGTTTCATACAAAAACCTGTTTTTTCTCAAATCGCTCTGATTAGTCAAACACCGCGAAAATGATAACTTTAGAAAATATAACGGTACTATTTCATAACGACATCAGTTTGCCCTATTCGCATCATAGCAATTCAGCAGGACCACCAGCATCATAGCATATTAGCAGGACCACTTGGCAAGGGGTGGCTTCCTAGTTCACGGACAATCTTCAGGTACAATGGCAGTCGTCACGGGTCGTATCCAAACAACGTAAAGTCGTCATTATACATTCGTCTGATGCGCGATTTAAGGTCGTCTGGAATTTCCGCGTAGGCATTATCTCGTAGAAGATTCTTCTGCGCTCGTCGAGCCTCCCCCTCAAGGCTGTACTTTTTAAATATGTCAACGATAAGATCCGATCGCTGTAATGTAAATGGTTGGATCGCTTCGAGCTCAGCCTGGGGGAAGACTGCTTTGTTGTTTATGCGACCTGTCAGTATGCTAGCAACCCAAATCCGATGCAAAATTCCCATAATAGACAGGCCACACGATGCATTGTTATTGAGGTAAAAATTGAGTTGATTTGGGATCAAGAATTTGTTCCTAGCTTTACCTTCTTTGTCGTTTGCAATACGAATCTCGTCAGTAATGTGAAGCTTTTGTCCAATGTACTTCAGGTCATCGTCGAAAGTTTCCAATTTACCAACGAAATGAGGTTTAAAGTAACAGGGATCACACAACAACGTGATCGGGGCCCAATGCTGGTTAATAACTCCCGGATTGTTCTCGTGGTTAGCGAGATATGCAATAAATTCTGCGAATGTTGGAATTCTACTACAATCGCCCAGATTCAATGCATTGAAGATTGGGAATTTTTTATTTCTGAATCCGAGTATCACCAATTTATCGACATATCCAGACCATAACCTCGACCAAGGATTTCGCACAAACATGTATCGGAACACATCCGGGCTACTCCAGACCTTGGCGGGTGGCGCCACCATCGGCTTTCCCACTCTTGATTCCAACTCGTCCGATATTCCCGAGCGCAGTAGTGTGCTTGCTGCTTTTGGAACCACGCACAGAGCAGATTTCAAGTTAGTCCAGTAAATTACGGTCACTCTACCAGAGATTGCGTCAGAGTTCCGGCACCTGGCTTCGATCAGCTTCATCACCGTCACCTGTGGAAAGTGAGCAGGAGAAGACAATTCAAAGCAGCATGAACTTTCAGGAATATTAGTCAACCGCCCTGCACCAAATTTGGAATTTAATTACGGATCATGTCAATTTCCAAAACAATTGACCTAATAATACGTTGTATTTACGGACACGTATTCTTCAACATTTACGTGGAAAATACGCGCACGTTCGATTTAAAATATAGGTGTTATTTACGGATGAATTATTTTCTAAATAACACATTTATGAATGCGTTAAATTTCAAATATGCGTGCAGTGTGTGTGAATTTATATACCAAATAACACATTTATGGATGCTTTAAATTTCAAATATACGTGCAATTTACGTGCATTTATTTTCGAAATATAACACATTATGGATGCGTTAAATTTCACATATACGTGCAATATAGGTATAAATTATATTCGAAATAACACAAGTCCGATTTTTGTATCAACCCATATACCCTCTGTTACGCCGAGTTATGTAGTAACTGACGACTACCACAAAACTCGTCAGTTACTACATAACTCGGCGTAACACCCTGTGCCAATCCATTCTCTCATATATGCGAGTCGACCATAGGTCGCCTCGCATATATAAAATAATGCATTGGCCTAACAATTTTTCATCAGTTGTTATTATTTTTTAGAATTTTGTACAATTTTAATATTTTTTTCTTATATTCTTTAACAGACTTATTTTGTAGGTTTAGTGCCAGGGAATCTTACGTTTATCATGGGCATCAAACTTATTACTATGAATTCTTGGTGATAGTTTTGAGTTGTAACATGCCCCTAAGGTTTTATCCAGTTTGTTTGTTTTTTGTTTTTTTACAGACCATAAATTAGGGCCGACGTGATCGGCCCGTGGCACTGAAAGGATTAATACATTGATAGTGAGATATGATGTGCCAGAATAACATCCAGATGTAGGCGAATACTTGGGATTTAAAGGCCCACTCAATTTTCGAGTCGCCGATTAATTTTTGTATAGTTACTTATATTCGGTTTTAATAACAATCTATGTCATAAAATATGATTAAAATGCTATAATTCATCACTATTTGAAACATCTGTGTCACAGAAGATGCCCACAGAGAAATAGAAAACTGCTAAAGACCCCCCCCCCCCTTTCTGGCACACATAACGCAAGGGAATTCAAACTTTTTCAATGAAAGGGGAAGAACTCTATCTTTAATATATAGAGTTATTCCCCCTGCATTGGAAATAATACTGATTTTTACTTCAATCTTTATGACAAAACGCGTTGGCAACTCAACAAAAACATGACCACATGTTATTACACCGGATAAGTTGATAATACAATGTCTTGGAGCTTTAAAATGGTATATAATATAGCATATATTTTATATAAAGTAATCTGGAGGTTCGAAAATTAAGTGGGCCTTTAGACCCAATAAAACGTGAAGAATACATAAACTGCTAATATAAGAATAAACGCATCGTAAATGTGACGTATATACGAAACATGGAAACTACATGAAATCGCCAAATCTGAAAACATCACATTTCGTCTAGTGTTGAATGTTCTCACCACCACCCGTTAACTCGGTATCGCCGACCGGAGACCGGAGGGTATCGCCGACAACAGAGCAATGGTTGAAACAGTTGAACCTATTTTCATTCATTCAGATGAATGTTTTTGTCGCCCAGTAGACCAAGTCTTCTCGGACTACAGCAGCATGGTATATCGGTTTGAATGATGCTGATCTTGGACCGAGTACCGCTGTTACAGCGTCATTTTAGAAAATTCTAACCCCCACCATTATCTTCCTCGTAAATAGTTACCCATGTTAGACCCCTTTGGTGCCATCTAGATGGTCCCCCGTGAATAGAAGACAGACAGACATTCGCAAATAAAGATATAGATAGACGACGGATTTTGCCTTTCAGTAGCAAATGTCAGAAAATATAACCATCACTGGGGCGGATACCATTTTGTATTATGTCAGCTCTTGCGAATAGCCACTCAGCATCGATATATAGTAACGTGTATAAACACAAATTTTGGTCAATGATGACTGTTATATATCGGGACATCTCCATCTTCTATACTATACTAACTCATTAATATTCATGAATCGTGTGCATGCTGCACTAACACGTGCTCCAGCTTCTCTACTATAAAAACAGTCGCGCGCTTAGGGAACATTGTATAATAAATTATAGAAACGTATACACTCGTTAGTCCTCAGTTATTGAGAGACAAAACATAACCTGGTGTCAGAAGTGGGATGTACTAAACTGTAAATTGAATGAGGCAACATTTCGATGAATCACCTTCCATTTTTGTATCTTTCCTCTTTAAGATACTGTCGCTCTATCTTTCGTAAAAACGAGGATATGTTATATATCGGGACATCTCCATCTTCTACTATACTAACTCATTAATATTCATGAATCGTTTTCATGCTGCACTAACACGTGCTCCAGCTTCTCTGCTATAAAACCAGTGGCGCGCACTTAGGGAACATTGTATAATAAATAATAGAAACGTATACACTCGTTAGTCCTCAGGTTTAGAGAGACAAAACATAACATGGTGTCAGAAGTGGGATGTACTAAACAGTAAATTGAAAGAGGCAACATTTCGATGTATCACCTTCCATTTATGTATCTTTCCTCTTTGACATACTGTCGCTCTATCTTTCGTTAAAACGGGGAGGTGTTATATATCGGGACATCTCCATCTTCTACTATACAAACTCATTAATATTCATGACTTGTTTGCATGATGCACTAACACGTGCTCCTGATACTCTGCTATATATAAAAGCAGTCACGCTTAGGGAGTATTGTATACTAAATTATAGAAACGTATACACTCGTTAGTCCTCAGTTATAGTGAGACAAAACATAACAATGACGTCAGAAGAGACCCATATGCAATAGATAGTTTAAATATGTCAAGAGTGGCGCCATTCGAATCAGGGATGCACAGAAGGGGGAGGGGCACCAAAATTGATAAACTAAGTTTAGCGTCGATGGACCATCTAGATTGCACCAAACGGTCTACTAGGGGTAACTTATTACGAGAAAGATAATGGTGTAGGTTAGAATTTTCCAAAGTGACGCCGTTGTCAGGGGGAGAAAAAGGGGAGGGGTAGAAATTGTTTTTGCCGCCGATTGCCACGGAAAATTTATATTATAATTCCCATGATATGATGAATCTAATGGTGTTGTTTAAACATGCCAAACGTGGCGCCTTTCGCGTCAGGGCCCACCGAAGGGGGTAAATTGATCAAACTAATTTTAGCGCGGATTTCCACAATTTATATTCTTCTCCATGATACAATGAATACTCCTAAACTAATTGCAGTATGAATGCGAAATCTCTAGCGATTGTAGGCATCTAAGGTCTACTCTTAAGTGTGCTATTTAAAGACGCCAAGTCCAAATTGCTGTCGTTTGGACGAAATATTGTGGGAGGGGCACTCAATTTGATAGGAATGGGTTTAGTCGCCGATTGCCGCCACACATATACAATATCATCCCCATGGTATGGAGAGTCTAATGGTGTAGCTTAAATCTGTCAAAAGTGGCGTTATTCGAATCAGGGTTGAACTGAATGGGAGAGGGTACGCATTGATACGCAATAATTTTAACGTCAATTTCCACCAAAGTGATACACGTTCTTATCCATAATACGAAGAGTCTGATCGTGTGATTTCAAGATGCTATGTTTGTGTGAGAGATGAGGGTTAGTGGGCACTAAATTTAACCAAAATTGGTTTACCAGATTTATCAATAATCATCTCCATGATATCAGGAGTCTAATTGTGTGGTTTAAGGATGCCACAAGCTCTCACAAGTGGGGCCATTCGAGTCAGGATGCATAGAGGGTGAGAGGAACACAAAAAAGATCAACAATATGTTTAGCGCTTATTTCCACCAGATTGATACATATTCTCCGTGATACGAGAAAGACTAATCGTGTGGTTTAGATAAGCCAAATTGGTGCCGTTTGGATGAGAGATATGGGGGAAATAAATTTGATACGAATTTGTATACTCGCCAATTTTATACAAAAACTTATACAAAATCATCCACACGGTATGAGGAGTCTAATAGGGGTGGCTTACTGCTGTCAAAAGTAGCGTCATTCGAGAAAGGATGAGGGGCAACAACATTGATAAAAATAATTTTAGCGCCAAAATCCACCAAATTGATACACGTTCTTATCCATGGTACGAGGAATTCAATCATGTGATTTAAAGACGCTATATTGGTGCTGTTTGTGTGAGAGATGGTGTGGGTGTGGGATGGGCATAACTTTGATAAAAAAGGGATTAGTCCCCGATTAGCACCAAACTTATAAATATTTATCTCCATGATATGAAGAGTCTAATTGAGTGGTTTAAAGATGTCAAACGTGGTGACATTCGAGACAGGGGTCCACAGAGGGCGAGAGAGACACAGAAATAGATAAACAATATGTGTAGCGCCGATTTCCACCAGACTGATAGATATTCTTCTTCGTGATACGAGGAATCTAATCGTGTAATTTAATGACGCCAAATTGGTATCATTTGGGTTAGAGTTATGGGACCCTAAATTTGATACCAATTTGTATACTCGCCAATTTTCAACAATTTTATATATACTAATCTCTATACTGAGCTAAGTTTGGGTTTAATGATGTCAAATGTGGCGCCGCTTGAGTCCGAGATAGGGACGGGCTGGTCACCACAACTGATAGAAATATGTTTAGTGCCAATTAACATCAAATTCATACACGTTCTTCTCAAATGATACGAGGAATCAAATCGTGTGTATTAAAAACGTCACATTTGGTGCCTAGATATATTTGCAAATATATGTCTATTTGTTCTATATATAACTTCACGGGGTACAATCGAGGTGGTACCAAGGCGTTCTAATAGTGGAAACCTTTTACGAGGAAGATAATGGTACATGTCAAAATATTAGAATAGCTCATGTTAATATTATAACACAATTGAGTTTGCCCATTCAATATATTTTCCACAAAAAAATTACAAGAGATGTGGAAATTTATAGAAGGCCCATTCAACAATAGTGATCACAGTGTGCCGTCAAATATAATTTCTTCTGAGATGAAAGAAAACAGATCAGGATCCAATACTGACATCTGACAAGGTTATATCTGCCCACTATACAGAGGATATCTTTCATGTTTTAGAACAGACTCATCGCGTAACATAATAAACAACTCAAAATCTCGCTCTGTGTCGGGGCACATGTAGCTGATATACCTGCATAGCAACATTTCTTTTAAGCAGAGAATAATTAGTCGGTACATATCAGAATGAACAGAGGAGCACCTGGACATTTCTTTAAAACATCTGTATCTTCATGGAGATATGATAACCAGGTGTCCTCAAAATCTTAGTCAAACCCACTAGATTGATTGATACATCTCTATGTAAAACCTAATTGTCATCTTTTATTTTTGCGAACTAATGTGTTTATGATGTTCATGTTATAACGTCTGAAGTATACGCTGTTGTAAATAAATAAATAGTTCTTTATTGGTGGGACGTATTAATCGCGATAAACAAAATGACAATCGCTCCGATCCGACAAGGTGAGCTACTACTTATATTCCGTGTGTAAGAATCATGTTTTGTGATGCTATTTTGGATATATAATTTATGACAATATGTGTAACCAGATATCCACAACATGCAGAGGGTTTCACACCACGTTAACCTGGGTAACGCCGGGTAACACTGCTAGTATAAAATATATGCCATATTATATACCATTTGAAAGAGGAAGCGTCACAATATTGCATTATCAACTTATTCGGTGTAATAAACTGAACATGTTTTTGTTGAGTTACCGACGTGTTTATATGCTTAAGTTTCATCTGTTTTGCAGTACAAAGTATTATTTTCAATGGAGGGGGATATATCTTAAAGATAGAGTTACCCCCTTCCATTGAAAATACATTTTTTAGTTTGAATTATGTTGCAATATGGGATCCATAAGGGGGGGGATCTTTCTATGATATCAACTGTTTCTCTATTTCTCTATGGGCACCTTCTGAGACAGACGTTTCAAATTGTGACGAATTAATAGTATTTTAATAGTATTTCATGGCATAGACTGTCATTTAAACCGTATATCAAAGCACTATACAAAAAATAATCGGAGACTCAAAAATTAAATGGGCCTTCAACGTTTGACATGACCTGGGGAATAGTTACACAAGTATCAACCTAAAACTAGATGTGTTCCATGTATTTGACTTTCGGCAGCCAGGTTGTGGGCCTCATCTATAGCAGATTTTCACGTAAAATGATGTGAAACACTCCAGTAGGGTGATCAAACACAAATGTGGAATAACCTTGTTGAAATTAGTAATTTTTTCGAATATTGCGAATGTCTGTCTGTCTGTGTTCTATACAAATTCACAGAGGACCATCTAGAAGATATCAAAGGGGTCTACTAGGGGTAGCTTTTTACGAGAAAGATAATGGTGAGGGTTAGGATTTTCTAAAATGAGGAAGTTGTTGTCAGGGGCCGAAAAAGGGGAGGGGCAGAAAAAACATTTGTCGCCGATTGCCACGAAACTTATATATAATCATCACCATGATATAAGGAATCTGATGGTGTGGTTTAAATATATCAAGAGTGGCACCGTTCGAGTCAGGGATGCACGGAAGGGGAGAGGGGCACCAAAATTTATAAACTAAGTTTAGCGCCGATGGACCATATAGATGGCACCAAACGGTCTACTAGGGGTAACTTTTTACTAGAAAGATAATGGTGTGGGTTACAATTTTCTAAAGTGACGCCGTTGTCAGGGTCAGAACGGGGGGAGGGGTAGAACAAATGTTTGCAGCCGATTGCCATAAAACTTTTATATAATCATGCCCATGATATGAGGAATCTAATGGTGTTGTTTAAATATGTCAAACGTGGCGCCATTTGCGTCAGGGGTGCGCGGAATAGGAGAGGGGCGCCAACATTGATAGAACAAATTTTAGCGCCAATTTCCACCAAATTGATAAATATTCTTCTCCAAGATACAAGGAATCTAATTGTGCATTTAAAGACTCCAAATTGCTGTCGTTTTGATGAAAAATTGTGGGAGGGGTACTCAATCAATTAGATAATGGGTTTAGTCGCCGATTGCCACCACAGTTATACACTATCATCCCCATGGTATGAGGAGTCTAATGCTGTGGCTTAAATATGTCAAAAGTGGTGTCATTCGAGTCAGGGTTGAACTGAAAGGCAGAGGGGCACCAAAATTGATACGTAATAATTTTAGCACCAATTTCCACCAACGTACGAGGAGTCTGATCGTGTAATTTAAAGACGCCATGTTGGTGCGTTTTTTTGGGGTGAGAGATGGGGGTTAGTGGGCACTAACGTTGATCAAAATTGGTTTATCAGGAATCTAATTGTGTGGTTTAAGGATGTCACAAGCTCTCACAAGTGGGGCCATTCGAGCCATGATGCACAGGGGTGAGAGGAACGCAAAAAAGAAGAAAATATGTTTAGCGCTGATTTCCACCAGATTGATACATATTCTCCGTGATACGAGAAACTAATCGTGTGGTTTAGATACGCCAAATTGGTGCTGTTTGGATGAGAGATATGGGGGCGATAAATTTGATACGAATTTGTACTCTCGCCAATTTTATACACAAACTTATACAATATCATCCAGACGGCATCAGGAGTCTAATGGGGTGACTTGAAGCTGTCAAAAGTTGCGTCATTCGAGTCAGGGGTGTACTGAAAGGGAGAGGGGCACCAACATTGATATAATTTTAGCGCCAATTTGCACCAAATTGATACACATTCTTATACACGATATATGAGGAATCAAATCATGTGATTTAAAGACGCTATATTGGTGTTGTTTGTGTGCGAGATGTTGTGGGTGGGCACTCAATTTGATAAAACAAAATTGTTTAGTCGCCGATTAGCACCAAACTTATAAATATTTATCTCCATGATATCAGGAGTCTAATTGTGTGCTTTAAATATGTCAAAACTGGTGCCATTCGATACAGGGGTCCACAGAGGGCGAGAGAGACACGAATAGATAAACAATATATTTAGCGCCGATTTCCACCAGATTGGTACATATTCTCCGTGATACGAGGAATCTAATCATGTGGTTTAACTACGCCAAATTAGTACAGTTTGGGTGAGAGATGTGGGGCCTTAAATCTGATACGAATTTGTATACTCGCCAATTTTAAACAATTTAATATATATTCATCTCCATAATGTGTCCAAGTTTGTGGTTTAATGGTGTCAAATGTTGCGCTCTTGAGTCCGAAATAGGGACGGGTGGGTCACCACAACTGATATAACTATGTTTAATGCGAGGAATCAAATCATACGTAAAATGTCACATTAATTTTGGTGCCTAGATATATTTGCAAATATATGCATGTCTGTATGTGTTCTATATATAACTTCACGGGGTACATTCGAGGTGACACCAATGCGTTCGAACTGTGGTAACATTTTGCGAGGAAGATAATGGTGCATGTTAAAATACTAGAATAGCTCAATTTAATATTATAACACAAATGAGTCTGCCCCATTCAATATAGTTTCCACACAAAAGTTACAAGAGATATGGAAATGCATATAAGGCCTGTTCAACAATTGTGGTCACAGTGTGCCGTCGATTATAATGTCTGAGATAAAAGAACACGGAGTCAGTGGCACATTACTTTTCAGGATCCTCCAATACTGACATCTGACAATGTTATATCTGCCCAAAATACAGAGGATATCATTCATGTTTAGAACAGACTCATCGCCTAACATACAAAAACTCAAAATATCATTCTGTGTCGGGCACATGCATTTGATATAGAAGCATAGCAACATTTCGTTTAAACTGAGAATAATTAGCCAGTATATAGCACAATGAACAGAGGAGCACTGGGACATTTCATTAAAGTATCTGTATCATTAAAGTATCTGTATCTGGATATTTGATAACCAGGTGTCATCAAAATCTTAGTCAAACTCACTAGATTGATACGTCTCTTTATTACATGATCCTACCCTTATTCCATTCAATAAACCCATTCTATAAATTCTGATATTAAACGTTCGTTTGATAACAAGAAATAGTGCCAGGTAACCTTTGACATCCGGTTTGTCGTCTATTTACTTTACATTTACATAAGCTATGTCTCAAAATACTATGGCTTCCAATATTTTTCCAACAAGCAATAACACCCCCGTGTACGTGGTACGCCTTAATATACGCCTTAAAATACGCCAAAGAGTCTTTATTTATCTGGGACTATTTCTTTACGTGGACAAACAACGCATACTTACGTGAAACGTCATCGCATGCCTCATAGAAACAGATGTTAGTTTATCGTCCCATTTGTTGAATTATTATGCATGTTTTGTAGAGTTTTTGGATCATGTAATAAATAGAATCTACAACTCGTCCACAGTTTATAGCGCAATTTACAAAACTCGTCCGGTAAATTAGGTCTTTACCTCGCCAAAGGCTCGATCCAGACGTAATTTACTGGACTCGTTTTGCAAATTTCGCTATAAACATGGGACTCGCTTTAGATCCTCTATATGTTAAACTCAATTGTCGTCTTTTATTTTTGCGAACTAATGTGCTCATGTTCATGTTATAACGTTGAAGTTTACTCAGTTGTAAATAAATAAATAGTTCTTTATTGGTGGGACGGATTAATCGCGATAAACAAAATGACAATCGCTCCGATCCAACAAGGTGAGCTACTACTTATATTCCGTGTGTAAGAATCATGTTTTGTGATGCTATTTGGGTATATAATTTATGAGAATAAGTGTAACGCTTTGAACAAGAGTATCCTCTATTCCCATCATATATCCATAATATGCAGAGGGTTTCATATTACTTTAACCTGGGCAACGCCGGGTAACCCTGCTAGTATTAATTAAATGCAGACTCTCGATGGCGAAATCGTTTTCGTTAGTTTATCGCCGATAGATGCGTCCAGAATCGAGTAGTAAATATTTACATTTGAGTGTAGTTCTGACGATGTTTTCTGTTGAGTGTTATACGGTCGATTTGCTTCAGATTTTCGTCGATGTTAGTAGAATGCTTTCCGATGAATGGCAACAAGCCATATTTCCGACAAAATCCTGAAATGTTACCCATAATTCTGCTGTGGTTGAGGGGTCAATTACTTTGGGCATTACTGTACCAACCATTGTCACCCACAATACAGTAGTTCTATCTGTAAGGCCAAAAAAAAAACTGTTTAGGGTTTCCCTACCTACCCAAGAAAAAGGTGCCTACCGAAAACTTTTTATTAGACTGTATAGACAGATCTTTTTTTTGCTCAGTTGGAAGGGCATCGAAAGGTATCTTACCCATTTTAAAACCTCTCCTATACATGTATATATTAGGCTATAAAAATGTTTTAGTAGTCTAGTAGTGCTCCGACTAATTCTTGCACTCTAACTCATCAGTGTCAACCAAGATCTTTTTTCATAAATTTGACCCTCAATTGTAAAAATATGGGTTTGTGTCATGAAATGATGCAACATGGAACATACAATGTACTTTGACAATAATGCGGCCACAAAAAGTATAACCGGATACAGTCTGGAGTAAACTACATACCCACATATAAAAAATAGTGGGTCTGACGACCTTTCGTTCAGTTTTCATTTCCCAAACCCGGGATTCCTTGTAATTACCGCCAATCAAAACTTAGCTCCAAGAAATGTGTGCCCCAATAAAAAACTAGTAACATGTCACGTGCTCTCGGTGTGGAATTCCGAAGGTGTGGCTAAATGTTGTTAAAATAGTATCCATGACGTCATGTTATACCGGAAGAGAAATTCACAAATCGACAAATAAAGTAGATTGTTGACGACCGGTCGAAAGTTTAAAATCAAGAATCACCGGAATTTGGATTGCAGGAAACTGTAATTAGGGTACACTGGCCAATCTTTGGAGCTAATAATACGGCTGTACATGTACGGTCGGGAGGGTTTCGGTGGGGTTGGTGGTAGAATTGTGTTGCTCTTCGCTCGTTTTGGCTGCGGTGGTACTACTGCCGGTACTGGGGAACTGATATATCGTTTTGTTATGTCATTTAACTTTTTTTTAGTTCTGTAGTTGTTTTAGCAGATAGTCCCGACATTCATGTATTTTTGATTCGTGGCCGTTGATTTGTGTTATTTTTTGACAACATCGGCGACAAATCGCCTGGCCAATCTACAAAATAATTCGTTCCGAGTCCAAGAGATCCACATAAATTGACATTTTTTATAATTTCAAGAAGATCTGTCTTAGTTATGGTACATATTATTTTGGATCCCGGAAGCTAGCTGTTTCCCTTTATTGTCAGTAAAACAACCGCCGAACGAAAAGTCACAAACCCTGCAACTATTAATTCCGATTCTTAGAATCGGCTTCACAGGGTTGAAGCGGCCATGACGGCACTGGCACGTGACCATGTTTACGTATACGCCTGTCAATCACAACTAATTTCAGATTTATATTTAGTGCGGTGTGACGTAATTTGGGGGAAGCCCACAACTGTTCAGAAATGAAAAGTTGATGGGAATGCAATAGACTCAGTATCAGTATGAATCTGAGTATATGTTTACATAGACTGAACCGGATAGTAATGTTGGATTTCGACATCCAGACACAATATGTATCGATGACTCAACAGGTCACGTCACTAATAAAGGACCGATCAGTCTGAAACAGTATAGACAATCAAAGAACCAAGCAAAGAAGCCTACATAGGTCGCCTCGCATATATACGAGAATGCATTGGCCTAACAATTTTTTATCATGTTTTTTTAAATAAAGGTTTCTTACAATTTTTAGGACATAAAATAAAAAACATCTATTACCCTGCAGGGAGCCCCACACATATATAGAAGCATATATAAGAGTGTCGTCTGCTCATGTTTGTCTGGGGCTATGTATGGGTGAAATTATAAAATTGTTAAAGAATACAAGAATTTTTTTTTTAAATTGTAAAAAATTGTTACACACGGATAATAACATGATATCTGAAAGAGACACACATTACTTTTTCCATTAAATATATGTGTAACTGAATAGAGTGGGGCATATGCCGTCTCATCAATTAGCCACCGTTGGTAAATTGTGATGGTGTCAACCTTACTAGGACAATATATCCTATCCGTTATCGTGATTTTGAGAAAGGTCTCTCATTGATCTTGAGAAGTTTCCGGCGTCCTTGTTGGACCGTGATTCGGGTTATCTAAATGGTTGAAAATTGAACGCGCAGTGATTGTATTCAGTACGCAACGTTGTTAGCAGTTTTTTAAATGTTTGTGTTTTACATTTGTGTTTGGTTGAATTGTTTTTGGGTTTTCTTAAGCATGCTATAGCGAATTTAAAAACAAACTGGATAAAACCTTAGGGGCATATTATAACTCAAAACTATCGCCAAGTATTCATAGTAATAATTTTTATGCCCATGAAAAACGTGAGATTCCCTGGCACTAAACCTACAAAATACGTCTGTTAAGAATATAAGAAAAGATTATTAAAATTGTAAAAAATTGTAAAAAATAATCACATATGATGAAAAATTATCAGGCCAATGCATTCTCTTATATATGCGAGGCGACCTATGGTCGACTCGCATAAATAAGATAATGCATTGGTACAGGGTAAAAAAAATCCCGACTTACGACTGTATTTGATATGGCGGGTCACATTTATGTACAACAAATAGTGTCTATACATCTATACATGTTTCGTATTTGGCCGTTGACCCCCCCCCCCCCCTGTGGCGATTCGATAGGGTAGTGATAACTTATGATTTCTCGACAAATGCATTTACAGAGATTGCATGTTTTCTCGTAGATTAGAGCGTTTCCAAGATAGATAACTCTTGAACAACCAACGAAGACAACACATTCGTCCTGTATAAACGGAATGGTCACATATAGTATGACAGTGACTTTGGATGGCAGCAGAAACGCATGTTACAATTTACACGGTTGTGTGGCTAAACCTATAGCTATACTTATATTATAACTACGCCAAATAACCTGAAATATTTCGAGTCAAATTTGCCGGCGTGTACGGGGGGGGGGGGGGGGGGGGGGGGGGGGGGTCATGGCACAATTTTGTCCGCATGTTTTTTTGGCTAAATGACCCCAAAATGACTCCAAAATGACTCGTTCATATCTACATGTCAATGTTAACATCCATGACAATAGTATGCACATAAATTCATATACAGCTGGTCGGAAAAAAACTTCCGAAAACAGACAAACATTTTGACGTGGGGTGGGTGTGTCCCAACAAGGGTCGAAAGGAAAAAATCGGCATACGTGCCTGAACATTATTTCTGACCCCACCCCACTGGCGTGTAATCATAATTATAGCATTAGAATTTACTCACCTTAGACTGTAGGTAGTCCGGTGACGGCGCGCCAAGAACTAAATAGAGAATACATATTTATTACACACCATACCCTGAATAGAGAATATATATTTATTGCACACCATACCCTAAATAGAGAATACATATTTATTACAAAACATACCATAATTAGAGAACCCCCAAGTAGTTTTAAAGTGATACGAAACACTAGGCTATGGTAATCAAATAGAAATGGAGCATAATCTTGCTTAAGATGTAGTTATTATTTACAAATATTTTATCAACATTGACCATATACACCGTCATTCTTATATATCAATTAAATGCAATGACTCCTGGTTGCGAAATATTTTCGTTTGTTTATCTCCGATAGTTGTGCCCCGAAATGAGATGTAAATACACTTAGAAATTACTGTCGGTTCGACGGTTTCGGGCCGTCATAATAGACGGCCTCATGCCGTTTCATCAGTTTGACGGTTCCATACCGTTATTTTATGTGCCCATGAAAATTGTCTAAATTAAATATTTTCGTGATTCAAAGTCATTGCATCAAAATTCAATAGTATATTTATCGGCGACCATATTATATACGACAATGACTCCATGCGTATGACTGAATCTTACTCTGTTATTTAATATGTATATACTATCGGCATTCACACTGTGTGAATCGGGTCGGTACGTAGATTGATGAGCAAGTAATTCTGACCGGGGTTAAGTTCCCGCTTTAGCACTACCGTAAGATCATTTTTTTCGCCATTTTGTATTTGGCGTTGCATATTTAATCGCAAATTATTGTTTTTTTGGGAAACTGTTACCTTTTCCACTGTGGACAGTAACTGTTAAGACGGTCTGATTTCGGTTCCTTTGATAACCGGACAAATTTCAATTCTGCGAAAATCGGCTTAATCATTGACAATTTCCACTAAATTAGAGCGCAGAGATTCATTCTGGCAATCGATTCATGGCACGATCGGGGTCTGACTTCATTCGACTCAGTGATGTTGAAATTGACAGTGTGTGACTTAGTATCAAAACACTCAGATTTACTGACACAAGAGGATACGGGTACAATTAACACAAGCTTCGAAGTCAACCAATAGTGACAATAATAACAACGACTCAACGAGCAGCTACAGTATTACTATTAGAATGTTGACAATTATGTTGACCGTGTTCTGAATTTTCATTGAAACGTGTGGACATGAGACATTGTCATCATTCGCCATGTTAACGTCAAGTTATTACGACAATTTACCGGCAGTACATTATTGGTTGCATGTTCATCTTTGGCTGACATTGATACTAAGTGGTTGTGATACCAAAATTTCATGGAAAATGTGCGACAACAGGAGAACATTGTCGCCAAGTCATTGCGCACAGTTATTATGGGATCTGCTGTTGTCTTGAAGGTTCCAATCACATCTATCCGTTATTGATATACAGTACCAGTCAAAAGAAGTGGTATATTAAGCGCGCTATTTTCGCGCCCAATATCGAAATAATATAGCAATTGGAAACGCTTATAAGCATGTCGATTGTGATATTACTGCAATAGTTTGCGCTTAATATCTCAATATTTTGCGCTTAATATTGCGACATCTTGAGCTCAAAATTGTGACATTTAAATCAAATTATTGTTTCTTCTATATTGTTTATTGTCTAAATAGAGACAATGTTTTAGATATGTTATAATTATAGTTGCAAATGCTGTATGGTATGTACACTATATGTACAATATATGCACATTATTTATCTAATATAAATATAACACTATCGGGTTTGTATGAAATTTAGCGCGCTTAGTATCGCAATATTTTGCGTTCAATATTGCAATAATAAGCGCGGCAGATTTTTGGTAGTGTGCTATAATCACGACTTTTTCTAAATTAAGCACGCTCAATATCACAATAACGGTGCGCCTAAAAATACAACTTCTTCTGACTCGTACCGTACTGCCATGATGTACGATTCACCTGTTAAAACAAACACTGTTTACAAGTGACTGGACAATTTCACGCCTTACAAGTTACCAAAAAGTATGCCATTAAGATATTTGACTTTTACATGTACATACATTTGAGTTTTAACTGTGAAACATGTAGCTTTGTTCTTTTTATGGCTTAAAAGGGCATGCCAATTCATGTTTTAGAATGGTCGAAATTAGTATTTCTCATAACTGAATAGTTGATGGGTTGGCTTATCAGCTATTACTAGTATCGTTTTTTATTTACAGCCATATTTAAACAGTAGTTAGTGAAAGGCGAACACATTACGCGTGCGCAGCCTTTTCCGGATTAAATTCTACGAGGCAGATAACAAGCTTTATCCTCTGCATACTGCAAAGTTTCATAAGTATTGTCTATCACTTTATGCATTGAGGATTTACATTTCATAAAAAATATGATCGAACATAAGAACTAAGATGTATTTTTCAGTTACGAATAATACTAGTTTCGACCATTCAAAAACATGAATCGTAATGCCTACCGGGGAATCATATTATCATCATGGGAACCTGGCTAATTATATGGTAAATTAGCAAATTAAGAGCAAACAATTGGTGTTGACCCATGAAAAATACCATTGGTCTGACAGTTATTGGTTACGGTCTGCCCGTTACTTAAACGGTTTTATACCGTGGAACATGCTACTGTCTGACCGTATGTTTAACGGTCAAATGTTGGCAGCGATAGTGCGCGGTCTCAGACCGTTGAAACGACTGTATTTTTTCTAACTGTGTATTTACAATTGAACGTATTTGAGACGATGTTTTCCATGGAGTCGTGAGGTCGATTTGCTTGACATTTTCGGTGATGTTAGTAGAATGACGCATTCCTCCAGTTGGCATAGCGCCTGAGTACTAACTTACAGTTGCATGCACCCGAACAAGTCCATAATATGTCTTTGATTGATATATTATACATAGAGGATTTCCAACTCGTTATGTTGGGATATAATATTTTATGAAACTAGTTGCACTGCATGAAGATTTATAAAATATAAATGTTGCATAAATTTAGGACCCTGAATGTATGCATGCATTTATGCATATTAAATTCGCCTTTCTTGGAACAGTGCCGGGGTCAGTAGAGCTATTATGTCGCCAGTGAACATTTATAGCAATGTGGTAAACATTTGATGTCATTTTAACACCATTGAGTCAAATGACATTCTGACAACGTTTACCCACAAAAGGCCCATGGCTGAATATATTTTACATCAGGTATCCTGACAAAACGCCCTACAGATAATGCACCGCTCTCATAATGCAGGCATTCAGTTATACCAAATCAGGTATCATACTAAATAAATCGAGAATCTTAATGTTGGCCCGGCGATGTACATATAACGAATAACTTATAGATGTCGTGCATTAATTTTTCTTATTTCTGTAACTGGCCGCCGGTTTCATTCTGAGCCCATAATTTAATTATTACCATATGTCGCCAGCAAGCATACATATGCGAGAACTGTATCAGATAACAGAAGCCAGCGTTTGAGATAGCTTTCTTTTCCTCTCAACACTGCTACAGCGCAGACGTGTTCCACGAGAAATGCGAACTATTAGCTGCATGAGGCAAGTATTTATATGGATTATGTATATACAAATACGTTTGTTTTCGCATGTTCTGTCTAAACTAAGGTATCGTCTGCAATGGGGGTATATGCTTGGGTTAGAAAATGATCTCCACATCATTTCAGTTTTTAAATTCCTTTTCTAATTATAAATTTTACCAAGGGTAAGTTAACATATACGTGAATATGAAATAAAGCTATTTCACAATTTAAGTTGCAGATTCATTCTTTCATCAATTCGCATCAGTTTAATCGCGTAAAATTGCAATTGTGGTCATGTTAGGGTGATATCATCCGTTGCTAGCATCACATATACATCCATTGTACAATATATCCATGATGTAACCCCGTTTTGAAGTTTTAATCGCGCAAAATAGTGATCATGGCAGGGTGATATCACCCTTTGCAAGTTCACATATAAATTCATTCTACAATATATCCGTGATCTAATCCCGTTTTGAAGTTAGAATCGCGTAAAATAGTGTTCATGGAAGGGTGATATCACCCTTTGCCAGTTCACATATAAATTCATTGTACAATATATTCATGATGTAATCCCGTTTTGAAGTTAGAATCGCGTAAAATAGTGATCATGGAAGGGTGATATCACCCTTTGCCAGTTCACATATAAATTCATTGTACAATATATCCGTCATGTAATCCGGTCTTGAAGTTAGAATCGCGTAAAATTATGGTAATGGAAGGGTAATATCACCCTTTGCCATATCACATATAAATCCATTGTACAGTAAGTCCATGATGTAATCCCGTTTTGAAGTTTGAATCGAGTAAAATCGTGGCGATGAAAGGGTGATATCACGCTTTGTCATATCGCATAAAAATTCAATGTACAATAAATCCATGATGTTACACAATTTTGAATCCCGTAAAATTTTGTTCCTTGAAGGGCGATATCACTCTTCAGTAGAAAAAAATTTCTTATTTTAGTTTTAATATTTTATCGTTTATACTTATTTCCCATGCGATCACTTAATTATTTAATTTTTATTCTTTATTGCAGAGACTACGAAAATTGATGACGGCAAGATACAACTATGACACAAAGTGCCATGTCCAAGTAGTTCATATTATATTTGTGACTGGTATAACCAACAATAGGGCAGCATTTTGTTGGCAAATTACTACACATGGAGATACCAGAATCAGGGCGACACATGTGTATATGTATAGTTGGATATACACATCCGTGTCGCCTTATATGCTGGTTATAAGCCAAATGTCACCATAAAGTAGATTTCACAAATATATATGGATATATATGTTCAAATCCAAATAATTTATACGGGGTATAAATGTGCATACACTGGAGTAAATAACCAGAATAAATGTAGCCCTATATATTTATGCAGCTTATTCAGTGAATAAATTTCGCATTTATGCATAAACAGGTCGATAATAAATGTGCATAAACGTACGAATAAATGCCGAGTTTATTCTGCTGAATAAACGTGGGTTTATTCAGTGAATAAATTGTGTATAAATGTCGGCCTTTATTCATGAATAAATTGTGAATAAATGTGCATAAATTTCCGGATTTATGCACATTTATTCAGTGAATAAATTTCTAATTTATCCAGATTTATGCACATTTATCCGGAATTTATGCAATGAATAAATTCCAGTTTTCATGCAGTGTTGGATAAATTTGATTCACAACGATTCGTAGACGAGTTGTGAATCAAACTTATCAAACGAGTTTCATGAAATCTTATCCAACATGACGAGTTGAAGATCATTCATATCAAATGAAAACAAACTAGATCATTATCCCCTTTTAAGGACATTGCTACCCCCAATTTCCCAAAATTTTGATGGAGTCAAAATAAACGATTATGTTCACTTTTATTACAAAATCACAGTAACCAAACCCATTGATGTAGAATACCACGATGTATTGTGTTGGAAAGACTATATGTGAAGTCCATATCTAAGAAAATAATATGGGAATGTGTACTGAACACTGAAGAATGATGAACAATAAAAATATATTCATATTTACCAAATGATCTTTGAAAAATTTACTCAGAACCACTTATTTACAAATGGTAGATTTATTTCTCAGTAATGCTGTCCAGAAGGTGACGCTTGATGGGTGTATTACGGGTCACCTTGTGTCCAGTGTCGCTGGGATTGTTATCAGCATGTGTGGCCACTGGACTGTAAGGGATTATTCCATGATTGGTGACCTATTTAGTGGCTACAGGGTGGTGTGAAAAAATGAAGCTTAACCATTTACCCAACAAACCGGCCAAAACCGGCCAAATAAAGCTTCAACAGCCTAAAATATATTGGGTCTGTCTCAATAAAACCATACAAATATGGATATCATTGGAATCGGCTCATTGACCACATTGTGATGGTTATAGTTATGCCCTGTGCCAATGCATTCTCTTATATAAGAGAATGCATTGGCCTAAACAAAAAATCTTTTTTTAACACTTTTTACCATTTTTTCTTACATTCTTTAACAATTTTATAATTTTTAATGTGTTAAGCCAACGAATTCTCTTATATATGCGAGGCGACCTATGGTCGACTCGCATATATAAGAGAATGCATTGGCACAGGGCCCTTCTGTGTGGGTAAAGGGTTAATAAGTTATATTATCAATTCACCACTGTCAATAATTAACCAACTACTTCCAGCTCCCCAGTCAGCCAAGTTTGGGAAGTGAATCTATCATTTGTAAACAGCTGGTTTTAATTAAGTTTGTCAAAGAACACTTGGTAAATATTAATATAACTTTATTGTTCATCGTTCTTCACAGTATTTAGTACACATTTCCATATTGTTTTCTTAGAAATTGATTTTGTGTTTGTTGGATTTGGGCTTAAACAAATATTTTTTAAAACCTCTATAAAGTTCACATTTTGCAATTCTGAGATAATCCATCATGACTTAAACTGTTAAAATGGTGCATCTATGGGTTTGGTTGCTGTGATTACTAATAAAATTGAAAAGAATCCTTTATTTTCACTCCTACAAATTTGGGTTGAAAATGGGTTAGCAAAGCCCTTGACAATTCAAAACCTTTAAAAGGAGCTAAAAATGTATGCATGCTCGGCGATGTTCCCCTTTTTTGTACCTATTTTCATTCTAAGCCTCCCCCCCAAGTTGATAAACATGATCACGACATGAGGATTTTCTGAAAAATGTATAATAAAAAAATGATAAAACATTCTTAGGCCAATGCATTCTCTTATATATGCGAGGCGACCTATGGTCGACTCGCATATATCAGAGAATGCATTGGCACAGGGTAAAAAATTGGCGTGCTGCTAACCTTTGCCCTTTCTTAGATCCCAGACCCCTCTTATGGTACCTACTGCCCATACAAAACTCCCAGATTTATCACTTTCTTTACTATCTACTGTTTTTGTGTTCTTTAAATCTGTCGAACATGTCGCCATTATCATTTGAATATAAAAAAATATGAAATTAATAACTTAACATGGCGAAACGTGAAATTTGGTAAAATTCAAATTTTTCTTATAGGAATCACTGAACTAAATGGTTTCCCATAGGCGACAGTGTTAACGTTTTGGTCAAATTCAATGAATTGAAGCATGCAGGTCACTCCAGTCATGTTTACCCAGCTAGATTGACACCAGTTGATCACGAAATTGCAAGAAAAAGCATATGTAATGTGTTTACTTTCGTGGAGGCTTATTCTGCGTCATTTCTGAGAATCATTTTATACCCCCTACAGCGAGAGCGTGATGTTCCACATAGATCTTAACCATTTAAGCAACATAACGGCCCTGTGCCAGTGCATTCTCTTATATGCGATTCGACCATAGGTCGCCTCGCATATATAAGAGAATGCATTGGCTTAACACATGTTAAAAATGATAAAATTGTCAAAGAATGTAGAAAAATATTATAAAAATTGTTAAAAAATGTAAGAAAAAATTATAAAATTGTTAAAGAATGTAAGAAAAAATGGTAAAAAAAGATTGTTTTAGGCCATTGCATTCTCTTATATATGTGAGGCGACCTATGGTCGACTCGCATATATAAGAGAATGCATTGGCACAGGGCATAACTGTAACCATCACAATGTGGTCAATGAACCGGTTCCAATGATATCCATATTTGTATGGTTCTATTGAGACAGACACAAGATATTTTAGGTTGTTTAAGCTTTATTTGGGCGTTTTTGGCCGTTTTGTTGGGTAAAGGGTTAAGGGGAGATGCACGTTTTGCATAAATCCAGCCAAAATAGAGATTTTCAATAAAGAATTTCTCTGGATCTGGCAAAACACCTTGATTTTATCAGAACACCGTCTTCATTGTATGTAACATTTAAGAAATTATTAAGAGACAGCAATGGATTTTAACATAGATGTGAGAGGCTGACAATACCTTTCTTTTTATATTAAGAGGGAGGTCAAGTGAACAATTTTGAATGGGGATTTCCATGAAAATCTGCGGAGTAAAAGTTAAGAGTTGCACATACGTTTGAGTGTGACTTGATATGGTATTGGAAACAACAGGTATTTATCTGGCGGGTCCGCTTGGTAAATTATAAATATATATTTGATTTTTTTTTTCTGGAATTACATCACTTGACCTACATTTGAAAAATCATTATAAAATTCAAAAATAAATACACCAACATTATCACACTGGAGATCCGTGAACTCGATCTACGGTTACGCAAACTAAGTACAACGGTCATTTTTTATTTTCACGTCGAAGCTAATGCACAAAATGAGTATGAAACAAAACAATTATATTATCCATATCAGATTAAATAAAACAGGTGTGAGTATGAACCATCAATGGGAAGAAGTAATCCATTGCCGAAACAATGTATTAATTTATTTACCTTATTTCTTGAATAATTTCCAAATTTACGATTTCAATCGTTACGTGAGACCCTGTCGGCTGTTCTCTGAATGTATGTGATTTGTCACAAAAGAAATTTATTTACCTTATTTCTTGAATAATTTCCAAATTTACGATTTCAATCGTTAGGTGAGACCCTGTCGGCTGTTCTCTGAATGTATGTGATTTGTCTCCAAATAGGCTAGCATCTCAGCATACTTATTTTATATGTTGAACCCATATGTTATAACAAGATGAAAGGCATGTATACGGTATGCATTTTGAAATCCAGTATTATTTCTGCAAGAACTCGTACAACGAATTTCGAACAACACGCACTTAGGTTAAGCAAACATGTTTAATAACACGCACACCGGTTTTCAATATTAGAAAGGCGCATTGGTTTTAAAAAGAGAGTCGGCACTGGGCCTTTCACATAACTGCATAAAAAGACGTCCGTTAATTTTAGTGGACACATTTACTAAACAATCAGTAAATTGGTGTGTGAACGCATTGCGCGATGCCCAGAAATGCACAAATATATGTGACGAGATCAAGACTCCCATATAACAGCACAATCGTAATACCATGTTACTACAATGGTACTACCGTGGTACTATCATGGTACTATACCGTGGTACTACCATTGTAGTGTCGTACTAACATGGTACGATAAGTTATATTTCCCATGGTCCTGCCATGATGCATTGGAACTCTACTAGGGTAGGGGCCTACTTATCATGATACTACAATGGCATTTTTGTACTACCATGTCAATATAGTACTACCACGGTATTCTACCATGGTACAGCCACGTTAAATTTATATATACCATGTACTATACCATGGCATTGTACTAAAGTACTCCACCATGCTTTTGGTTACAGTTGGTACTACCATGCATTGTAGTATGGTATACTACCCCGCATGGTATTACCACGGCAAAGTGATAACTACCATTGTACTACCGTGGTACCATGGAAAGTACGTACTAGGGTAAACTACAATGTTACAGAAAACTGTTGATGCCGTTTTAAAGTGTCTTTTGTCATATTAGACTAGATTGTTCTACAATATAATTAGACCAAGTATTCTCGGTCCACAACAGTTGCTCGGGATATTGACTCTAAATGAATCCATTTTGAACAAGCGAATGGAGCTAAATGCTTTGCATGGGTGTGAAACGCTTGCGTTATGCGCAAAGCTAACGGATAGTTCAACGCACTTATGTGAAAGGTGTACGCAACATGCATAGCTTAAACGCATGTGTTAAACGCATGTACATGTACGTGAACGCAGCTTAATAAATAAGACAGGCGCCTCCGTTCCGCGCTGTATCCGCGCTATGGTATAAGAGTGCTAAGCTATATAAAGTGTGCATATACCTGCTTTTTGTCCATATATAATAGTGTGGTACCTAGTATAATCACATTGAGCTTGTAACAATTTATACGATTCTATTCGTGGGTTTCATTCTACACATGTTTATGCTAAAGAAAGGATGCAGAATACTGCCTCAAAATATCACAATTTGTATATGGTTGTTCATTTGGGGAAATAAAACTATGTGCTATATAACCACAATAGTCGGTTGATGGCATACTATAATGCATGCAATATGTTATAGATGGGGTTTCAACTAACATGGGCCATTTATCCATCAAATTTCGTCAGGATTTACTTCGCAATATTCAGTACACATTGCCATATTTTATTTCTTTGATATGGACTTTGTTTATTGATCTTGGTTTCGAAAAAATTGATTTAAAAAACCTCTATAAATTTCACATTTAGTATTTCTAACATATTTCACCATAAATTATACTCTTTAAAATGTTGCATTCATGGGTTCATTACTAATAAAAGTGAACATAAACCTTTATTGTGACTCCATCAAATTTGGGGAAAATTGGGTTAGCAAAGTCCTTCAGGGCTTTGTGGACTCAATTTTTCCAAAATTTCCTAAAAATGTTATAGAGTCCAAATAAAGGATTATGTTCATGTATTTTAGTAATAATAGTAACCATGCCCATTGATGCAACATTTTGAGAGTATACTTCATGGTGGATTATGTTAGAAATACAAAATGTGAACTTTATTGAGATTTAAAAAAATAACATTTACAGGCAATGGCCCAAGAAAAACAAAGTCCATATCTGAGAATCAAATATGGGAATATGTACAGACCACTGTGATGAATGATGTAATACACAAAAAAATAAAATTTCTTGAGTGTTTTTTGATAAAATTACTTTGAACCGGTTGTTGACAAATGATATATACTTGATTAAACATTGGCTATGTGGGTGGTAGCAGGCACTGGTTAACAGCTGACCATTGTAACTGCTCTGGACTATGTTGACAATATAATGCTAATCCTCAACCAAACCCCTACCAGATCACCACACTAATTCTAGTAAGTAGGTCACCACTCACTCGGGGTAATCACTCATGTGGAAGTTGAAACTGGTAAAAGCCATTCACACTAGACTGGACATCAGCCATGAAAGGTTGACCCATGAACTGCTGCCACTCAGTCAACCATATTATGAAGATAGTATATCATTTGTCAACAACCGGTTCAAAGTAATTTTATCAAAGAACACTCAAGAAATATAATATTGTTTTGTATTACATCATTCATCACAGTGGTCAGTACATACTCCCATATTTGATTCTTAGATATGGACTTTGTTTTTCTTGGACCATTGCCTGTAAATTTTATTTTTTCAAATCTCAATAAAGTTCACATTTTGTATTTTTAACATAATCCACCATGAAGTATACTCTCAAAATGTTTCATCAATGGGCATGGTTTCTATTATTACTAATATACATGAACAGAATTCTTTATTTGGACTTTATTTGAAAAAATTGGGTCCACAAAGCCCTTAACAGCCCATATTTACAAACAAATTTGATTAAACACTGGAGATTTGACGATCATGCAATGGAACAATTATATACACACACAATGAACTCGGAAAATATTTGAATTATGGCACATTGCATGGGTATATATCATAAAAATTACACTTTCCGTCCGTCAATGTTAACGGTTGTTCGAGTTTTCAACCGTTGTTCGAGTTCGCGGATCTCAGTGTGATTATAATGGAACAAGTTCCAAGCGTACCCGCCAGATAAATACACAATGTTCCAGTCCATGTTATTTTCAATACCACATCAAGTCACACTCAGAAGTATGTGCAACTCTGTAACTTTTGCTCCTCAGATTTGCATGGAAATCCCCATTAAAAATTGATCACTTGACCTCCCTCTTGAGTAATCAAATATTTGTTACATATACCTGTGTCCTTACCCATACTTACCGGTTAGAACTGTGGACGTAAACAGTATTACTCTGAACGCCATACCGGGTGTGTCACTGGTGGGTCGTCCGCGTTCGACTGGGTAAACGAAGAGACCGCGTCGTGTCAAAATGATGGTTCACCAATCACCGAGAATTTGAAATTCCACATGCGCTCGATCCTCCTTCTGATTGCGAGGCGGGGCGGGGCTAAATCGAGATTATCCGTAATAGTTAGAGCACGCGAATAGTTCTTTACCAGATTAAATCGAGTCGAAGACAAGAGATTTATTCTGGTAAAGAACTATTCGCGTGCTGTGACCGACTTAGAGCACAATTGATCCCACATAATGCAATCAAATGAAAATGTGCCATTGAACGTGTTTGACCACGACGCACAATCCGTGCGATGGCCGCGATTAGACATAATAGCCGGTTAGTTACGCCCAACAACGTGATTATAATGTTCCTATCGCCGTTGAATGTGAATGGATATGTCCGAGACAACGCGGACTGTTCCCTCTTTAAAGCGCCCATTGTTAGGCACACGCACCTCACAACAGACAAATCGCACTGGCGCTTCGAAGCAGCTTCAATTGCCAGAGGCCACAGGGGCACGAACAGCGCTCTGCTTTCCCCCACCACACTGCCACAAGAAAACCATAGTCAGAAATGGTAACGCCCTCAAGATCATATTATTAGCCATAAATATAAATTATAATATAAAATATATTGGTTACCTGAATGCACCGCCTCAGAATTCCGTTAAAACAACTAATCCTTCAAATTATTACAAAAAACTACGGCTTATTACTGCAGGTTTCTCAATCAACAAACCAGAAAGCTTCTAAATACGGATCAAAAATTGTGTTCCCGCCATAAAATCTTCAAGTGTGTATGGCCCAGCCATTATTCATACCTAAACATCGAACGCAATTAACGCGGCCATAATAGTTACATACTGCAACTATAAGACATCCAGCGAATACACACCCCACGAAAACCCGAAATGTGTTGTCCTGCGAGATATTCCATCGCCATAGCTCAATTTGACACGGCCAGGTTAGCCTTCCTACAATATCCTAAAACAATAAAGCTTCTCAAATCATCGGCATAGTCAATATAGAACTTTCACGAACTTGGACATCGACAATTTATAATCGCTCTACATAAGCATGGTGAGACCTATCATCGAACACTGTAACTCTGCATGGAGCCCACATCACAAATATCAAACCATTGTGTTAGAGAAATACAAAGAAAAGCAACGAAACTAGTTCGTCAAATCAAAATTATATGCTACCGAGACCGAATGATAAGACTCAATCTGATGTTTTTAAATTATCGAAGATTTAGAGAGGATCTAATCGAGGTATATACACTGGTGAATGGTCATTACAATATCAATGCCTGTGACCTTTTAGAAAGACATTCATTAGGAAGAACAAGAGGACATCATAACAAGCTACAGATGCCAATTGTTAACAAGGCCATAGGAAAATATATCTTCACACAGAGGGTGGTATATAGCTGGAACTCTCTGCCAGACTTCGCTGTTGAGGCCCAAACACGCGACCAATTCAAAATATACATGGACTCATTCTTACAAGAATTAGTTAGTAATATGTTCAAGTTACGCACAAGTAAATATCGAATGACGATACATATATTTGTAAACAAACATTGCATGTTATGTTATTGGACGAAAAGTCGCAAGACTTGTTCCGTATTTTGATGATGATGACGATGATGATGATGATGACGATGATGATGATGATGATGATGACGATGATATGATTTATAGAACAAACCACTATTATGATGACCGTTACGTTATTTGTTTAAAATACGTATCAATTGACATATACGCACCTGTTCCCTAATTAAAATCAACATATTTCGACCATTTTATGAGAACTCCAGGAATTCGGGGACCTCCGCAAATAGGGACCTACTGCAAATTGTCACACTGATCAGCACCAATTAACGAACCGTGACGGACTCAGCTGTATCCGATTAACCTCTTTAAAATACGTATAAATTGAGATATATGCACCGTTCCCTCATTAAAATCAACATATTTCGACCATTTTAGGAATCTCCGCGAATTTGGGGACTTTCGCAAACAACTCCGCAAATAGGGGACCTACTGCAAACTGTCACGCCGATCAGCACCTAATTAACGAACCGGTGGCTGACTCGGCTGTCTCACACTACACTCAGACAACATGTATCAATTGACATACGCATTTTACAAATTATATTTTTCATTACTTCTATTTGTAATTGGCACAGCTTATCATAAACCAAAATCAACGATAATAAATAAACGAAATTGAAATTCCATCTACAGCTTTTACCGGGCTCGGGATCGCAGTACAACTTTAATGCGTCCAAAAATATCAGGAAAAACCCATTATCTATTTATAAAATGCCCAGCTGACCACAGCTTTCTAAAATTTGTAGAACAGTATACACCGGGGGCGTTAATTATACGCCGTTACTATTTGCGCACTTCTGATATACTAAGCAGGCACATTTATAGGGACGGTGTATAAGGGGAGAGCGGGTAGGGTGCATGTCATCTGGTATAATAATTGAAGCTGCATTGAAACGACCGCGCGATTTGTTTGTTATAAGGGGCGCGTGTCGAACAATGGGATATCACTGAAGTTTGCCAGCCTTGGGATTAATATGCGGCAGTGACTTGGGAATTAGGGTGATTTACCAAACATACAATATATATACACCAACAGGGCGAACGGAAGGCGGTGGCATTAGTAACACATACATTGGTTGAATTATTTATTAACTACTATAGAATAATTACATTTATATGATTATTCCACAAAACTAATCCAGTTCCGAAAATATTCACAGGTACTCAGGACCACTAATCCAACGATGAAACTAAACGAATTAACATTTACTTTTAGAACCACTAAATAGTGATATATCCAATAATCCAACATAATAATCACTTCACTATATAGCGCTCCACATATCCGATATAACTAACAACATAACTTGTATCTGGAGAATCTGGAGGAACCAATGGACTATTAGTAGTAATTTCGAAAAGTGTGCGTGTAAATGCGACACGTTTGTCACATACTAATGATTTGCAGCCGCACCTTTGGTAAAAAGCAAGTTGGTTGTTGGTTTCATGTCCAAATTCCTTATTATCATGCTGGCAGACAGACTTCTTCGGAATTCATGATCCACTTATACAATGTATATGATATAATAGTAAGACACAATCATGCGACTGTCACATTTGACTATCGAAACACATCTGCGAGTGTAGACTGGTCGATGAACGGTTTGACCCTGTTTGACCTAGAAAAAGTTAGTTTGTATACCATATTGAAGAGGAATATATCCTCTATAACATATCCAAATTCCGCTAGCATTCGCTTTGAGCATTTATTTGTAATTCAAGATGGCGTCCAAGATGGCTGTCATTTCCGTTAAATTAGTTTGATGCAATCTTCCCATATATATACACATGTATACATTTTTGTAAAGCTAAGATATAACGCCACTTTTCTGTGCCACAATTGGAACTCCTCGTTAAAGATGGCAGCCGAAATGGCGGCCGGAAGTGATTTGTTACCTTTTTTACTAGTATCTTTAAGATAAGTTTCTGCTGTTTGGAACTGTGACTTAATATTTGAATTAAGCATGTTAACTGACCTTTGAAGAAATGGAAGATGCCATTCATGGGGCCCCAACCCAATCCGATCACTCAAAAATTAGATTTTACAGAACGCGGTTTAACATATCACAAAATATCACCATTGGGATTCTAGTTATATTTCATCAAGAAATTGGAAGAACTGTGTCAACGTTAGTGATGCTTTCTATTTTTTATTGATCTTCTACCTCAATTGTACCAAAATTGTCGCTTTGGATCAAAATGGCGACCAATATATAAAAAATGGCAAATATTGCCACAGCGTACCGTGCAACTGCTTACAAGTTGTGGTTGATTGACTATTCTGTCTTGTATATTTTGAATACTAACATTTCTGATGCATATTGGATTATTGTTTAATTGTTACTATCTTAACCACTGAAATAGCCAGAATTAATCGAACATTTATCTCACAAACTTGACATCAAAATCGGCAAAAAATCACTGTTAAGGTTTGAACCATTTCTAAAAAGTAAAATGGAACTATCTGTGGTATCAAATGTATTTATTGTTTTTGATATGTGCTAACTGTGTTATACTGAGGTGATTTACACAATTTTGCTCAAGATGGCTTGCAAAATGGCAACCAAATTTGGTAAAATGTTGACTTGTCACATTTATTCCGAACATTATTCTCTGCTGTTCCGAAAAGGCAGCTTATTGTGACTCACTTGGTTATTAAACATGTTACTTTGTCAACTAAATGTTCCATTCGTGTTAACCCAGTACCGTAAGAGGCATGGACAGTTCGTTCTAAGGGATGCAGTGGATTTTGCCGAAAACTTTCTTGGGATTCTGTCCATGTTTGTTTTAATGACATATTATGGACTTATTCGGGTGCATGAAACTGATAAGTCAGTATACAGGCGCTGTACCAACTGGTGGAATGTAGCATTCTAATAACATCATCGAAAATCGAGAGTCGCTACATTTAATTAATATATAAGAATGGTGGTGTGTCATGTCAATTTGGATACAATATTCTTAAAATATAACTACTTTTAGCATGAGTATTTCACATCACTTTAACTGAAATGGGCAGAATGTTGAAACAGAACTGAGAGGGATCATAGTATGTGGCTACTCTGGCCCATTAGAATCAACATTGATCAACTTAATACCTTGTGTATGTCTTTTGACTGCATGGTGATAGGTGATGTGAGTATGTATACGGGGAGTTATTGTATCCATGAATCATGTGAATAGTTATACAATGTGTGACTATATAGTCATATATGGGGTGGTCACGTTGAGATGTATATGTATATAATGAGTAGCGTATGGTCATGTGTGAGGTGAACATGAAAACAGGGCGTGGCTGTCTGGCCATGGCAGTGGTGTATGTGTATAGCGATATTAGCTGCATTGTCCATCTTTGTGTTGTTTATGTATATATGGCGTGACTGTGTGGTCATGGGTGGGGTGTACATGCGTACATTGGGTGGTTGTATTGTGATGGGTGGGTGTATATGTATACATGCGTTGACTGTATGGCAATGGACAATGTGTATATGTGTACAAACTTAACTTGTAACTTATTTTACCATTACAATTCACCTGGCTTACATGACCAGTTCGCCTAACACGTTCACGGCAATTCCGTTTAGAAGTTTATTTTAATCCAACCTGTATCTTACGAAACGTGTGACAAAGAAGATTTATCAAATATGCTATTAACCAAAAGGCCGACGCGACCAACGCTATGCAAACAGTGTGAAAAATGGGATTAATTTGTCTCAGAGGAATATTATGTTGATGGAAGTGAATTAAGCGTACGGGTGGTCGCAGCTTGCCGTCACCACCAACTATTCTTTACAACTGCTACTATACCTTGCGCCTTAATAAACGTGTTTTTCGCGCCGAGAAATCATGTGACTTTGACCGCTGGTGCATTTGCTTAGTATCACACGTTACACCTACGTGTGTGAGAACCTGACTAACCTATGGGGCACGACGAATGCGTTAAATCAATGGGTTTTAATGGGAGGCTTGAATGTTATATGTCGCTTTAAGAGCGTATAGCATATAAATCGAATAAGTTGTGTCTGCATATGGATGAAATTGCGAGAAACAGCCGTTGCGAACTTCATAAACGGTACGCAATCCACGTGACCTCTAATGGAGAACCTTCGTTACAAGCTGCAAAACATAGTTCAGTCCCCTCGCTACGCTATGTCTGAACGCTGCCGGCATGTGCATTTTCTTAATTAAATCTAACATTTTTTTATTCAAGTGTTTTGTCAGTTACAATTCATTCTGGCTTGATCTAGATAATTTTCAAATGAACATGGACAGTTTCTGAGAATAATGCAGAATGAGTTGTCTCAGTAAATTAATATTGTTTGCCATGTATAACTAACAAAATATTCCAATATTGTTACTTTTTTCATGACAACTGTATCTAAATAGAATTCGAATAGATCATATATGGATGGATCTGAGTCCCATATCACATAGCCTAATCAATATCGAAGTACACTAAATCAATGTAACATATGAATGAATTTGAGCCATGGATTAGTGCCCTATGAACGATATGAACGAACGAATATTGTATTGTAGTGACATGTGTGTATGGTGTTTAAAACATATCACATACAGGTGATAGTAATGTCAAGTAACACAATAAGAACACACCCGGCCAATAAGAACACACCCGGTCAATAAGGACACACCCGGTCAACAAGGCCTATAAGTCTCACTTTAAACAACAAAATAAAGTACAATGATACCAACATGTTAATTATGATGAAATGACTCAAGTCATACACTAATTTTCATTATAAACTTATTACTATGAATACTTAGTGATAGTTTTGAGTTATAACATGCCCTAAGGTTTTATCCAGTTTGTTTTTAAATTCGCTATAGCATGCTTAAGCTTACCCAAAAAACATTTCAACCTAAAAAAATGTTTGATACCCATGAAAAACGTAAGATTCCCTGGCACTAAACCTACAAAATAAGTCTGTTAACGAATATAAGAACAAATTATTAAAATTGTAAAAAATAATAACAAATGATGAAATATTGTTAGGCCAATGCATTCTCTTATATATGCGAGGCGACCTTTGATCGACTCGCATATATAAGAGAATGCTTTGGCACAGGGTATATGGGTTGTTTGCATTCATTCATTTGATGCATATATGCTGTTAAGTATAACAAAAGACAGTCCCACAAATAGCCGGATTTAGTGTAAAGTCCCCCTTTAATAATACTGTCAATACAAATAATAATAACATTCATTTCAGAAGCAAGTTCGAAACGTTAAAAGAGACTCTACCCTGAACCCGGCCATTTATGGGACATATCTCATTTTATACTCAACAGAATATATGCAACAAAAGTCTTCGGTAACCTTAATCTGGTTCCTTGTTATAATTTTCGACACGTGCTGGAAAGACCAGAATTTAATGTTTTTCTCGTTAATTTGTTGTTTTGGAAAATGTTTCTTTTTCGAGATTTTCTGTATGTGAATATAAATGGTGGCCTTCGTGGTGGGTATGCTGTTAAAATAGTTACATCAGTTAAAACCGCCAAACAGAAAGAATATTAAAACATAGACACTTCTTGTTCTTATACCAATCATAAATATTGCGTAAATAGTATGTTATTGTTAAGTTCGTATGCTTTGTTATGTAAACAAAAGTCGAAAAGGTTACAGAACCTGGTCTTTGTTTCCATAACAAAGCATTCGAACTTGACAATAACATACGGTTTACGGGATATTTATGATTGGTATAAGAATAAAATTTTCTATTTTTTAATTTTCTTTCCGTGTATGGGAGTTTTAACGTGTGTGACTATTTTAACAGCATACCCACCGCGAAGGCCATCCGTGCCTTTAACTAATACATTGGCAGGAAAGAATATAGACCATTTATATACATATACATATACCAGAGACTATAAAGGTATTGAAGAGACCACTAATGGAATATCATGTTTGCCATCTTTGACTGAGAACTACCTCCGTTATTCGTACAAATATGCCCAAATATGTGTTAAAGTGCAGACCATTTTGTTGTATTCAAGAATACGAATCATACCAGAATTAAGCAAATTGTATATGAATGCGCAGGTATAAGTTGCCAGGCACATATTATCCCCAATGCTTCAATGTCATATCATGGCAATCTATTAATATGTCTAAAAAATCACAAAGTGTTCGTTACGTCGCCATATAGGCAAGGGGAAATCAACGTTCATGAATTATACACAATTTCGCTGTTGTTGCTAAATTGGCCGCACATCCAACGTGACAAAACTGTGCTCGTCATGCACTGATGTATATGAAGAACGATTGTTAGGTCAATATATACACATTATCGGTACAGTGAAGTGATATGGGCTGCAGTATCACGCCGAGTTGACGATGTCAGATCGCCGTATCAAACGAGCTGCCGCAGGCAGCGAGTTGGATGCGGCGATCTGACATCGTCAACGAGACGTGATACTGCAGCCCATATCACTTCACTGTACCGATAAAGCGTTTATTATATGACACATTTTTGGTTCATCCCATGTCACAAAGGGCAAAACTACTTCGCTACACCATCCCATGTCATCACATTGTACATTCCCAGTCATCACCCGAAACTCCCAAATTGATAAATAGTTCCCAACTTCCGGTGACCTAATTTCACAGGATACTGATACGGAATTCAAAGGATACTGATACGGAATTCATAGAATACCGATACGGCTCACGACCAGACAAGCATTTTTCCGACTACTCGGAATTTATTGCCAAACAATAGTGGTATTTGTAAGGGATTAGTGGTAGTCATATAATAAATGAACTTATGCATGTCTTGTGAAGAATCGTATTGAGGAATGTTAAAATACGAACATATTAACACAAGATTATCCATAATAAAAATCTATCCATTTAAAAACAGAAAAGAAATATAATGTTTGACATCTTTGACTGATTATGACCTCTGTTTACAGGCATGGTTGACTCCTCTATGATGCCTCTGATGGCCTACCTTGTCGATTTACGCCATGTGTCGGTATACGGAAGTGTCTATGCTATTGCTGATGTTGCATTTTGTCTGGGGTTCGCTATAGGTGAGTATCATTGTAATTTTATGCATTGCACACTAGTCATACCATGCATATTCCAATTGTAGAATAGTAAACTGCACCCTCCCCCATTGTTGAAAAAGACCAAAACAATTCATATTTTGTATTCAGAATAACTTTACATTTCTTTCATTAGACAGCTAAAGATGTCGATGGTGTGTAATATTTAACCCTTTACCCAACAAAACGGCCAAAAACGCCCAAATAAAGCTTCAACAGCCTAAAATATCTTTGGTCTGTCTCAATAACACCATACAAATATGGATATTATTGGAACCGGTTCATTGACCACATTGTGATGGTTACAGTTATGCCCTGTGCCAATGCATTCTCTTATATATGCGAGTCGACCATATGTCGCCTCGCATATATAAGAGAATGCATTGGCCTAAACAAAAAATTTAACACTTTTTACCATTTTTTCTTACATTCTTTAACAATTTTATACTTTTTTCTTACATTTTTTAACAATTTTAATAATATTTTTCTACATTCTTTGACAATTTTATCATTTTTAATATGTGTTAAGCCAATGCATTCTTTTATATATGCGAGGCGACCTATGGTCGACTCGCATATATAAGAGAATGCATTGGCACAGGGCCGTTATGTTTGGTAAAGGGTTAAGGTTTGCAGAACCAGAGTTCCAAGCACTATGTGTAGATTTTGTTAATTTACGTTCTGAATTTCTATTAATAATATAAATAGTAAAATTTAACCGTTTTGAAACAGGCGCGTAGGAAGCTATACATATGGGGGTGTATATATCTACAATAGGTGTCCACTCAATGTCATACACTCCAAACGTATCCAGACGAGCATCATTCCCATGAACAAATTCATTTGAAACCATTTTCATGTCGATATTGTCAAGTCGTTCTATATATATGTCACACACCATCAAGTGATTCAAACGGTCTTGACTCATATTGGAAGTGGTTCTTCACCCGCATCGCAATTGAGCAAAAACGCGTACTCGTGTTTTCCGTTCCAGGATATCGCGTACTGCGTAGCCGCGTATGAAACCACAGCTTTAAAGAATGACCCCCCCCCCCCATCCGCATGATACTATATATAAGACACTATTTCCTATATAGTATACTATATGCGGGCGGAGTATATGATTGGTTAGGTTGAATAAATAAGAAATACAGTTTAAGTGTTGACCATTTTCTGGAATTTGGGGGGGGGGGGTACTTACCCCATTACCCATCCGGTTCCTACGCCCCTGTATTGAAACTGTATTTTAAATATTGTAAATATTACCAACGTGATAATTGCTAATGTTTGAAGTTTTCCAAATTGCACAATAAATACTGATTGGTAATCAAACTATTTTCAACCTACCTGTCGATCTGAAATGTCCAATTGATGCCGTGTCATGCATGCATAAATGCATGTCATTTACAACTGTTAGCAAATCTGACCAACTCCCAACCGCCACGTTACGGGATATTTACGCACGGCTATATACCCGATAGGAGTAAGCACTGGTGCAGTGAAATATTATAGAATTGAAGTAGTGGGCGCCATACTAACACTTATAAACAGTATATCCAGATGGCCAATCAGGTCTAGCACATTCTCAATTTAACTAGTATACTTGTAAATGTATTCAATTTTATTGCATTATAGTTAAATCTGGCTGTGTCAAATCCATAATTTCATTGTATTATAGTTAAATCTGACTGTGTCAAATCCATAACTTCCATGATTTGTGGAAACTATAGAATCGTGCATCTAAGGTAACCATTAAAGGCTCACTTAATTTTCTCACCCCCAGATCACATTATATAAAATATATGCCATTCTATTTACCATTTGAAAGAGGAAGCTTCAAAACATTGTATTTTCAACTTATTCTATGTAATAAACTGTGTTTATATGTCGTATTCGTACGTATACATGTCCATTTTTTCAGGTCCGGCTGTTAGTGGTGAAATTGTCAAGGGGATTGGCTTTAAGTGGTAAGTCGTGTTGCCACCGATGATCTATATCTATATATATTTGCGAATGTATGTCTGTCCACTATACCACTATATAAATTCACATAAAACCATATTGGGGCTGCCAAAGGGGTCTAACAAGTGTCAACAAGGAAGATACTGGCGCAGTTTAAAATTGTCAAAAGTGGAAAGCGATGGAATAGAGGGGGGATTGTTTCGTCAGCACCCGACAATGTTTACATGTGTAGCCATCCTTTTATTTTATAAACCTTCCATGTGTCGACAATAAATGTTTGCTTCGTTTTAAAAACATTTCGCCAAATTAATTTGACATATCAGCCTTTGACTTCCTCATCTTCCCATCGGTATTAATGCAGCGTTCATACGGCTGTTAACATTACCTGGCAAATTGTCAAGAAACGCGTAAGATAAATATATCTATAGTATACTTTTCAGTGATACATTTTGGAATTTCAGAATAGGTGCCTGTGATGGATTTAATGCTTATTAGAGCGATGCAATGACGTTAGTTACTGCACGATCAAGCCTGAGTTTAGTGTGCCTGTCATTTGCAGAATGACGCTACCCCCATAGCCATAGCGGGCTATCATCACTAAATTCATCTTCTGGGAACCTGTTTAGGCCTCATCTTCTCTGGAAAGTTTCTTTATTATCAAATTTCTATAGAAACTTCTTCACATACACTCTTAGATATAACAATCCGTATATGTCGTTCATAGTACCTATATGTCTTTTAGTATCTAAGCAATAGTACCGAGAAGGATTAGGTTCTATATATTTATATAATACCTAAGCATTTGGTACTAGCCGATCTCGGAACCAAAAGGTGACCCACGTGATTGCATCACATTTACAGTATATAAAAATGGACGGAAGACACAAACTAATATCAGACTTACACATTTTATGTTTGAATCACCCTCGGGCTCGGCGTACATGCTGTAGCGTGTGCCCAATTAGGTACGTTGTTCTCTGGCTGGAGGTATTTAAGAATATGGAAGTGAACTTCTCGGAAATTTATCAACATATTTGTGTTTGTAATTGGACCTAACTTGCTTCTTAATAAAATTAAATATTGTTAGCACTATGTGGATTATGTTTGTATATGAACGTGACAAGACGTTATAACCTCCGGAAATTAACGGGCGCTAATCAATGATATTTTCCTCTGCAAGAGAGCAGCAATTTTCAGTGAACTGAAGAAAAAAAAACACTGTGATGAATGATGTACTACAAAAAATATATTATATTTCTTGAGCGTTCTTTGAAAAAAATACTTTGAACCAGTTGTTGACAAATGATATACTAACTTCACAATATGGTTGACTGAGAGCCAGCAGTTTATGGGTCACCTTTTCATGGCTTATATCCAGTCTGGTGTGAATGGCTTTTATCTTGTGTCAACTTCCAAATGAGTGATTATCCTATGCGTGAGTGGTGACCTACTAACTAGAAATAGTGTAATGGTCTGGTAGGGTTTGATTGAGGCTTAGAATTATATTGTCAACAGAGTTCACGTGGGTTACGCTGGCCACTGCTAAACCATACATGTTGGTATCCACACAGCCAACGTTTAAGCAAGTATATATCATTTGTCAACAACTGGTTCAAATTAATTTTTTCAAAGAACACTCAAGATATATAATATTGTTTTTATCGTACACCATTCATCACAGTGTTCAGTACATATTCCCATATTTGATTCTTAGATATGGACTTTGTTTTTCTTGGATAATTTCCTGTAAATTTAATTTTGTTAAATCTCAATAAAGTTCACATTTTATATTTCTAAGATAATCCACCATGAAGTATACTCTTAAACTGTTGCATCAATTGGCATGGTTTCTATGATTACTAATATACATGAACGAATTCTGTATTTGGACTCTATCAAATTTTTGAAAAATTGGATCCACAAAGACCTTAACCCTTTACCCAACAAACCTGCCAAAACCGGCCAAATAAAGCTTCAACAGCCTAACATATCTTCGGTCTGTCTCAATAGAACCATACAAATATGGATATCATTGGAACCGGCTCCTTGACCACATTGTGATAGTTACAGTTATGCCCTGTGCCAATGCATTCCCTTATATATGCGAGTCGACCATAGGTCGCCTCGCATATATAAGAGAATGCATTGGCCTAACAAAAATCTTTTTTTAGCACTTTTTACCATTTTTTCTTACATTCTTTAACAATTTTATAATTTTTAATGTGTTAAGCCAATGCATTCTCTTATATATGCGAGGCGACCTATGGTCGACTCGCATATATAAGAGAATGCATTGGCACAGGGCCCTTCTGTTGGGTAAAGGGTTAAATACCAGACAAACTTGCCAGTGTGTGGACGTACTCCATACTACTAACTTTGAGACGAAGATGCATGTTTTGCAAAAATAGAGCCAAATATGGCAAGAGATTTTCAACAAAGTATTTATCTGGATCTATCTGGCAAAAAATCTTGAATTTCACATATCATCTTCATTGTATGTAGAATCTGAGCAGTTATTAAGAGACAACAAAAAACAATCCCTTTAGGTATCAATAACTGCAAGTATAATTAATAATTTCACACAAAACTCCAATCATCAAACAGCCTATTGTCTTGTCTCTATGAGAGGAGGCTTCATTTGTATCATAATGTGGAGTTAGATATTTAATTGCATAATATAATGCAATACCCCATATACTAGAATACAGAATAAAGCAGTCAGAAATATTCCAGCCCAATGAAACAACTGTTGATATGCAGTGTGGTCCACTCAAGCAGGGAGCAATCAACATACATTAGGCCACAATGTTAAGAGATATGGTGGTCAGCTTTAACATGGTTATGAAGCCATGACACAGAACTCATCTCAGCCCAATTTTTCATTGAACAACAAGAATGACATGAAAATTCTCAAATAGAAAAAATTATTTGTGGGTAGTTGTCTTTCTAAGTGAAAATAATCATAAAATTTCATGAATCAAGACAAATTAAGTCTCCTTTCATGATCTTCAGATATGATATCATGGACATATGATCTGCAATTTTGAAACAAATATAATTTACGGAAGTAAAATGAAAACAGTGAAATTTAAAATATTGTCCATGCCATAAAAGTGAAGTAAATGAGATTATAATAACCATTTGTTCGATGGTTCTTAAATATTGTATCACAATAATCGCTGTTACCAAATTTCACAAATAAATTCCTGATATACTTTGAGAAAATCCATTTAGAAATACCAGGAAATTTTGGCCAAACGTTCATCTGACCCTTAATCTTTAATACTGATGTTCGATTTCAGGATGTTGTGGATAATAGCAATTATTAACTTGGCATATGCACCCCTGATGTACTTCTTAAAGGATCCACCGGGAAAAGTGATTGAACGATCAATGTGTGCGGAATGTGTATAAAGGGGAGACCGCAATGTCTAACAATCTGAATGTGCGCAGGCCCCTTCGACGCTGAGAGAGACTCTTCATTCCTCCACATCAATTAATTGATTATATACATATATTGGGGAATTATTTACAGAACAAGAGAGATAATATATTGTGCATACATGTATGGATATGTGCATATGTTTAACTGATATCACGGCTTGTTTTTTTTCATTTATGAGCTAAAAGAATCGTCATGTAGGATAATTATTGATGTCAATTTTTGTTATCGAGCAATCAGTGTGGGATATCGTGAAACCATTCTATAACTGTTTGACGCATGACCAGATAAAATAACAAAGATCTATTTTGCTCCAATTTTCCTCAAATAGTTGGTCCCATTAAAACTAATCGCTGACAAGTATGGATTCAGAACATTCCCCTTTCTCGGTTCGAAATTCCGCATTAATAAACTTTGTCCTAAGTTCTGCACGGAATAACATTCCAAATCAAAATTCCGAGAATTGAGGTACGATCTTCACTGTACTGTGTGTGGCTCACCTGGTGTTAGGAGGGAGGTAAAATGACAACATTTAAATGGGAATTCACTGTTAATTTTCAAGACAAGATTACTCAATATTTACAAACCGTAGAATAATTCTTAATGTCTTGTTGGAATGTTTGAGCATATATCTAGTGACAACGCAAAGCAGATTTTTCATTTTATGTTTATTTGTGTGACATTTGATGGAAATATTATAAACAAACTTTCCAAAAATGTATGATATGGTCACCTGCGCTTTGATCAATCTTTTCTAAAAAACATTAACACTGAATTCCCCATTTAAATATTGCCACTTTATGGCCCTCATAACAACATCATTTTCCACCACATAAAGTTCAAATTCACCTTCTTTGGTAGTGGGGAAACCGTCTGACTTCCACATCACCTAACGAAAGCTCGAGGAAACACAACTGAAAGAAACAGGTGAAGATTGTTTTTGATTTTCAATTTATTTTACTACGCGCTGTTTCATTGGACAAAGACGTTGTGACGTTGAACATTGTTATATATCTTTATTTTGTCCGTTAGATTTTAACATAGGGCCAGGGAAAGAAACTTAGGATTATAAGTGACCCGCCATATCAAATCCAGTCGTAAGTCGGGATTTTTTTTACCCTGTGGCAGTGCCTTCTCTTATATATGCGAGTCGACTATAGGAGAATGCATTGGCCTGACAATTTTTTATCATTTTTTTTAAATAAATGTTTCTTACAATTTTTAGGAAATAAAATAAAAAAAACATCCGTTACCATGCAGGGAGCCCCACACATGTAGAAGCATATAGAAGAGTGTCGTCTGCTCATGTTTGTCTGGGGCTCTCTATGGGTGAAATTATAAAATTGTTAAAGAATACAAGAAAAAATTATTAAAATTGTAAAACATTGTTAGGCCAATGCATTCTCTTATATATGCGAGGCGACCTATGGTCGACTCGCATATATAAGAGAATGCACTGACACAGGGTAAAAAAATCCCGACTAACGACTGGATTTGATATGGCGGGTCACATTATAATAATTATTATCTTAATCCTCTTTCAGTCGCTGATCATGCATGACCAATGCCCTGTACAGTACGTTACATATAACCAAACGTCGAAGAGCAACCCAACATCAGACGATGAAGAAATGGATTACTACGAATACTAAAGATGTAGCGACTTTCTTGGAATACCAGAAGCTGTCTTTGTCAAAGATTTGGTCGAGAATATTACATATGACGGGCCATAACCTTCAGTCAGTCGAGTGTTCACTGTTCAGGCGACAGCACAATGATGATTCAGAACAAAGACTTATGGATGTCATGGTGACATCGTGATGCTTCGAAACGTAATACAGTAATGCCCTAAATAATCGACTCCTTAACCACAGCATAATTATTGGTAACTTTTCAGGATTTAGTCGGAAATATGGCTTGTTGCCATTCACCGGAAAGCTCTCACTGAGAGCTTTCTGATGAATGGCAACATGCCATATTTCCGACTAAACCCTGAAAAGTTACCCATAATTATTTAGGGCATTACTGTAACATAAAACACCAAATTTCATACTCTCGTCAACGGCGCAGCCATAATCGCTCACTGGTCCAGTTACCACCACGGTCAAGTGGTCCTGTTAATATGCTATGATACTGGTGGTCCTGCTGAATTTCTATGATGCGGGTAGGGCAAACTGATGCCGTTACGAAAGAGTACCGTTGTGTTTGTTCTAAAGTTCGAAACATTCGAGAACATATATTTTTTGAAAAATATAATAATGCCTGCGCTGGGGTTTCTTTAACGACGTGAATAACAATCCTAGTTATAATCGATTTTCAACAACTAATACAACCGATATTAGAAATATATATTTCTCAATAAATATGTGTTTGACTGTTTGATACTCATTAGGGGTTTGATACTCATTAGGGGTTTGATACTCATTAGGGGTTTGATACTCATTAGGGGTTTTCCTCGATATGTTCAGATTATTGAACACCGCGAATAGAACGTTATAAACAAATATAAAACAAAAACGGTACTTTTTATGAACAGCATCAGTTTGCCCTAACACAATCATAGAAATTCAGCAGCAGGACTCCACCGCATTAGCAGGACCACTTGACATGGGGTGGTTATGATGACGGGGGGTGGAGACACTGTGGTGACGGGGTAGAGACATTCCTGGTTAAGCCACCCCTCTTATTGCTCGACCACATCCTCGACTCCTTGGACATAAACGAGCTTGTGATATCGGTTGTTACAGACGCCGGTTTACGTCGGATATCTGCCCCATTACTCTCCTATAACGGAATTTATTCGCCCCCATATATGGTTCACTACATGCACTTGAAAATCCCTGTCCCATACGACCATGCAGATCTGGCAATTCCCAATTATAGCTACAATAGCCATATATGTAGCTATTGTAGATACATATGGCTATTGATGACGGATGAATATGGTTGAAGAGAGATAACCCAATCCAACAAACAATCATTTAAATATACAAGAACATGATTTGATTATACTCTTAGTAAATTAATATTGTTTGCCATGTCCATGTATAATCAGGGTCCACGCTGGACCGAAATTGACTTTTGCCAAATAATTTGCCAAATGACAATATTTGTTGCCAAATTATTTGAGCAATTTCCATTTGCTATCCCCGATAGTATCATTTTCTGCAACCTTCAGTCTTATGTTTCGACACTCGCGGTTTGAACGACTTTTGTTATCCACAGAAAAGTAGTTAGTTAATAATTAATTATACTCGCGTCTATATTGTGGTTTATCATACAACAATAATCCAATCACCGAACAATACAATGGTAGAAAGGTATCTCAATCAGAAGGGCACATCACAGGATGATTAGTAATCCCGCCCACCATCAGAAATAATGCTATATGATTAACTGATCTTAATATGAATTAAAAATATTTTTTGCCAAATGAAAATATTTTTGGCCAAATGTGAATTATTTTTGCCAAATTTGGCAAGTGGAAGCGCGAACCATGTACAGTATAATTAACAAAATATTCCAATACTGTTACTTTTTCCTGACAACTGTACCTAAATAGAAGATTAGATCATATATGAATGGCTGCGGACACACTTATCACAGTAGCGATGGCATAGTAGGTGTGACAAATAATTATCATGCAATTTTGGCGACAATTGGTCGTCATATTCCTGTGCCATAGCGAGACATGTCGCCCGCCGCACATTCACACAATGAGTCTTTTCCAAGCTCTATCAACGTCGAGATCGACATCTCAATGATTTATAAAACCGAATGTCTTGTCGCTGTTGATCGTTACTCAATACGCAATGTTATATTTTTAATGCTAACACACAAAGACAATTCTGGACGATCGGTCGTGCAATTTTATGTATCGTAGAGAATACAATGTGGCTAAACGTAATGAGTAGAGATCAACCTTGGTGAAACTCAATGGGTTAATTGGTCAGTCGACTCACTGAGAATATGCGGCGCGCGACACGACTCCCTATGGCATATAAATTATGTTGACCAATTGTCACCAAACTCTACCATAATTAATTGTCACATCTACTATGCCATCGCTACTGTGGTACGTGTGTCCACAGCCAATGGGTCCGAGACCCATATCACATATGCAAAACCAATATCTAAACATGCAGATGCACGTGCTTATCTGTGCTTCTGATATTCCGCAAGCTGGTGCAACCGAAATGTCATCGGAAGTGAGTTCATACATTATAACAACACAATACACCTCAACCTTAGTTGCAACAGCTCACGGTAATGCTTGCATACAATGCAAATTGGTAAAATATTGTGTTACGAAAGTCAAATGTAGATACATGTGTGTTATATACACAATGTGTTTGTATCGATTCATGTATCGCGACAAGGCTAGTTTCCGTGGCCATATATCGAGGAGGCGACATTGGTCGCCAAGTCGCTATATGGCCACGAAAACTAGCCGAGTCGCGATACATGAATCGTTACAAACACATTGTGCATATAACACATTTATCTACCATTGGTGTGACAGAATCCACCGCACAAATTACATTCTAGGAGTTTCTTAAATGCCAAAACTGTTTAATTTGCGTCCGACGATTAGCTTTCTTGAGTAAATTCTCCCAACCTGCAAAGGTATCTGTGCCACGCGATTAGCTCGCTTTACTACATTCTCACAACCTGCAAGTTCACGCGCATATGCCTAACGGAAATTGTATTCAATGGACAACATCTCTTACACTTATAATAAATTCTGAACAAATACATATTAGTTACTTTGTGATATGTTATACCATAATACCCATGATGGATGCCTGGTATGCAAGCAAATAATGTTAAATCCTTGGAACTATTTGTTTATAGACGCAAGAATATACGTTGGAATGTCGTTTTGATTTTTCACGCGATTGATATGACGTCAGTTCATTCATGATTTTGAACCATGCAACGACGTCACGAGCGCCTTGTATCGCAACTGCAGTAACGATACGGATGCTTTTATCGCCAATTCGTTATCGCCAATTCGTTATCGCCAATTGTATCGGGGAATTTCGTAGGAAATGGTAGATAAAATAGCTACACATAGCTGTTGTATCTATAATTGGAAATTGCCAGAACAGACCAAAAATGTGGTATCGCCATCGATGTATTGACGTCAAACAACTCGTAATGCAGGCCGCTTTGGGAAATTAATCCATTTTGATAACTGAAGCGGCATTTAAAAAAAATATTGTTGTTGGAATATGATGATATGTGGACCATCGAATCTGATTGAGTACAGTTAATGCTACCCATGGTTAACAGAAAACTGTTACGGACTCTGACGTTCCGGTTTTGGAGAACTGGTTTAGGTCATTCAAGGTCCATAGGAAACTTCAAATATGCGGCGACAAGCGCGAATAAAAAAAAAGAAGTAAGTTATATTTTAACTAATGTCGCGACGTGAATCTTGATACCTGTTAAATCGTTGGCTACCTTACTCGTATTTAAATTCGCGCAGTACTATTTTTTGCTCAGTTTTGAATTCGCGCACTTTAAATTCGCGCACCTAGCTGAGCGAATTCAAAACTGACAAAAATGTTTTCGTAATATTTTCGTGATATTTTCGTATATCTTTAAGTTGACGAAAGTTTCGGGTCTTGGTCATCGCGGTAGCTAGTATATGTGTACCTGTATATTAAACACATTCGCGGTGGATTTTCATCGTGCAGACTAAGTTGTCATGGTTTGCCTCTTTGCATTGTGAGCAATGGTCTTGATAGCGGTTGGTCGAATGTAAATTTATGAATACATGTACAATGTATATTCATTGTCTATTCATCCGTTCATTATATAGGTAAATTCAGCAACATGGCCCTCTTGTATTTCCTGTGGACTGGCCTAGACAAAACTTGGGAGTCGTACTATTTTTCGCTTAGTTTTAAATTCCCGAGAAAAATAGAACTGCGATAATTTACATACGAGTAAGGTAATGGAGCGGATAATGAGACAAAACTCTCACTGTTCATATGTTTGTGATTGACAAGCATTGATTACCGCGAAAGTTTCAAACATATCGGCGAACGCCAAGCGTGGGTATATCTCGTTCGCTTCTTATAATGAAAGGCCCACTTAAGGTTCGAATCGCGAGATCACATTATACACAGCATGTTCCAAATGTGACATCATTTGAAAGAGGATGCTCCTACATTGTATTATCAACTTATCACGTCGGATAAACGGAGCATGTTTCTGTCAAGGTACCGACGTATGTTCAGTGGTTAATTTCGATCTGGTCTGTACTGCCAGTTTATTATTTCCACTGGAAGATAACGCTCTTTGTTATTAATTATGATGCATTCTGGGGTAAATAACCGGGCAAGTCTTGGGGGTGAATCTGAGAATCTCCATCGCTTGATTGACTCTCCTGGGCCACAGCTGTTCCGTATTTTGGTGGAATGAAAATCTTTGGTTCTTCTTTCAAGTGGTATATAAAATGGAATATGTTGTGTATTATGCGATCTGGGCATTCGAGAGTTAATTGGGCCTTAAAGTGAAAAACGTCGACAGTGTTGCATCAATTTTGCATTCCGCAAGTATCGGGCGTGATCATTCGTCTATATACAAGTATAGTTCATGTAGCTACACAATCTACATATTTCAATAGCCATGTGCAGCCACACAAACTTTTAACTTATTTTGCCATCACAATTCACCTGGCTTACATGACCGGTTCGTCCATCACGTACACGGAAATTCCGTTTAGAAGTTTATTTTAATCCAATATTTTACGAAACCTGTATCTTACGAAACGTTTAACAAAGAAGATTGATCAAATATGCTATTAATCGAAAGGCCGACGCGACCAACGCTATGTAAACAGGGTGATAATGGGATTTGTCTCGGAGGAATATTATTTTGATGGAAGTGAATTAAGCGTACGGGTGGTCGCAGCTTGCCCTTACCACCAACTATTATTTACAACTGCTACTTTTCCTTGCGCCGTAATAAACGCGTGTTTTTCGCGCCGAGAAATCATGTGACTTTGACCGCTGAGTGCATTTCCTTAGTATCACACGTTACACGAACATTACTAATCTATGACGCACGACGAGTGCGTGAAATCAGTGGGTTTTAATTTGAGGCTTGAATGTTATATGTCGCTTTAAGGGTGTATAGCAAATAACTCTAATAAGTTGTGTCTGCATATGGATGAAATTGCGAGAAACAGCCGTTGCGAACTTCATAAACGATACGCAGGCCACGTGACCTCTAATGGAGAACCTTCGTTACAAGCTGCAAAACATAGTTCAGTCCCCTCGCTACGCTATGTCTGAACGCTGCCGGCATGTGCATTTTCTTAATTAAATCAAGCATTTTTATTGAAGTGTTTTGTCAGTTACAATTCATTCTGGCTTGATCTAGATAATTTTCAAATGAATATGGACAGTTCAGTTTCTCAGAATGATGCAGAATGAGTTGTAACCTACGAATGTCTCAACTAAATGTGACATGTAAGTACGGGCAGCGGCAAGTCCTGTGCAGGGGACTGCTCAGCGTGGAGCTCGCATTCGTTATAGAAAGAGATCGGGGATATGTATCTTCAGGGCCACTCGCACGTTTCGGGCCCCCCCCCCCCAACATTTCCAATTACAATTCTCGCTCATTTAAACAATTTCAAGTCACATTTCTACCAGGTTGATTGCGTACGTCATAACAATACGAGTGCGCATGTTTGCCAATGTCGGTTTATTAATTTGATTTTTCGTGCATTTCAACATTACGACTATTATATTTATTATGTTATTTAGTTCTGATAAGTCTGAAATGACATCTGATTTTGTCTAAATCTGTTACCAAATTTCGCCAGATCGGTATTTCGCGATTTGCGATTTTCAACCGCTCTCTATATATTGTCGGCAGTGTATACATACGATAGCAAAACATGCATACGGCCTATCAACATGTTTTAGTGCAATATTCGTTTTGTGTTTTGTGAGTTAAATTATTTATTTCATTTGTCATATATTGTAATTATGTTAATGTTTATGATTGGTCAATTCGGACCAGGCGTTACGTGTTTGTGTACAATAGTGTTTTGAACATGTGGCGAATAGAAGCAAGTCGTTTCAATGAATGAGAACATTTCAATAACCGCTCTCAATGTCTCATCTTTTCCCGGATAGCCCTTTGGGGATCAGTGTGTTGTCTATTTTAAATTCACATAACCTTCTGTCAGCCAACTAACCAACATATGGAAGGGTGCACGGTACTTTAAGGGTAAGTTAATACAATGGCAAGTTTGCACGGTATGGTTTGCAGTCATTTTCTCATAGAAAACGATATGTTGCCACAATATGAACGGAACAAGCACAAACAGTGCATCTGTGCCACAGCTAACTGCGTGCGAAGTAACATCTCTGTAGTTCCACTAGTAACGATGCTACCGGAATTTGCCTGTAAATATCATGCAATTATCTCGCAAGAATAAATCATACAGGTATTTGAAGGCAAATTACAATAGCACTGTTACTATTAGATAAATTAGATAAATGTTACTTTTCATGCCTTTCGCTTTGGTAAAGGTGCATGCTATGTGCACGGTTCCGTTCATATTCTGGCACCATGTGGTTTTCTATGACGAAATGCCCGCAAGAACATACCGTGCAAACTTGCCAGCGTATGAACGTAGCCTAAAGGGATTCAGAATTCGTATGTTTAGTTCAGTCGATCTACGGAACAATCTCGACCATTTCAATGAGATTGGGTTCCAAATTAGGTTCTATGTAGTTATAGCAACCAACAAGGGTGCAAATACCTAAGGCAGGTGAATGACGTGATATATTGTATCTATATCCATTCAAGATCGCGGGCATAGATTTTGGAGAAAGTGTTACGTGACTTCCGGTTAGCAACCGTGTGCAGATTTAAAAAAAAAACGCGGAATTGGAAATGAAGCATCGCGATAAAAATGAAAGTAACTATACTACTTCACAGATTACGAAGAATTCACATGCGGTTTAGGTCTATTAATTTCATTTAGACCAATTTTGTTGGTTCGCTTAATGAAAACGAAAAACGAAGAAGTCATGACGAGAATCCAGACAATATTTTACAAGGCACGACATGTTTTGTCAAGTTGGCATGTCGTCTCCGTCGTGACCACTGCATGATGTGACAAATTAGTCTTGGCGTTATAATTTATGTCGCCGAAAAAAGGCAAATTTGAGGCACATCATGTGTGGTTGCTCCAATACGCGTCACGTACGATTCATATTAATTCTCTTCTAAGCTGTGCCGAATTAAAAAAAAAATGGAATGTCTTTCAACGTTATACTATTATTTCTTCAACCCCCCCCCCAAGTAGACCTGACAATAATTAGGCTGATATTCAGTCATCAAGTGTCCGATAGAAAAATAGCTTAGATTCCGTGTGTGGTCACGAGGACAGCATCACACTAAACCACACCTCCTCGAAAGTTATATTCTGACACTGGAACAAATGTCATTCATTTATCGGATTGTTGCATGGCGTTAATCCTGCGACTTTCTGCCTGCACAATTCAACACCAGACATAACAGTTATCTTTTAGAAGGAGCCCCATCTGAATTTTCAAAAAATCTCAATTTCTAGCTATACATGTATCAATTTGAAGGACAACAAATCATTATCCCTTATAAATAGTGTATAAGCTGTAGTACTATATAGCAGCAACTCTTTACCATCACAGTGTGAGAGATATGTTCAAAGTATGAACAATAGTGCTTTATAAAACGGTTTGACAGAAAATATTTAAAAAAAACAGACTGCATTATCTATAATATCAACCCAACCAGGGAATGCGCTCAGTCTACCATCTGAAGTCATGACTGTCTGCGAGAAAATAAATAAAACATTTTTTCGTTGCATATGTTAGTTTTTTTCGCAGCCATTTTCAGAACTATTTTTATTTGGAAAAATTACCATGAAACTACATAATGTCTGAAAGCACGAATCAATATATAATGAGTATTGATATCTGCCAGGTTATTGAGAACGGGGCTGAATAATATTTGTTGTTTTATGTTGTTTGGGTCCTTTACACCGATACAAAAATAGTCCTGCAAATGGCTGCCAAAAACTATATATGTATTGAAAACAATTTTATTTATTTACTAGCAGACAGTCGTGCTTTCAGATGATAGACTGAGAGCATATTCTAGATAGTCAGGATAATGCAGTGTTTTTTTTTTTTTAATATTTCCCGTCAAACTGTCTATCGATCTGCACGAATAAATGATTGCTTTCTATTTTAAAAAATACATTAGTTATAAAGAATGATATTTTCATTCAAATTTAATGTCTGAAATTGGGATTTGTTTTAATAATTCACGAATGGGATGCCTCCTTAAGAAATTTAGCATTTATTTCAGTCAAACATTACAACATCGGGTACCGATGACAATGGTAGACAAATATAAATGCTCAATTCTACTTTTTAAATTTTTTATGTTGAATTTTATAAACATGTTGAAATGAAGAGATAGTCAAAATTACTTTGAAATACGCTCCGGTTTATTTTGAAATTCGACAATGTAGAAAATAACACACCGCAAGGCGTATAACTACAGAACCGGGTGTAGAACCGAACCGCATTCATATAATTACAGGGAATGGCGTGTAGTGCATGCAATTTATCGCTCTCGTTTCAATCCGGTGGCCAAATAATTCGATAAATATACGAAATATATGCACATAATACATATACAATATATCTATGTATCTAATATGTTACCTAACATTTGTCACGAATTTATCAGAATTTGCTCTGCTATATGTTGATCACATGACTGGCACTAACGCAGTATGATTTATATAACACATGTTTTAAATGCTTTATCTGGAGAGTTGTTAATACAAATAAGAAAGAGGGTTTCTTTCTCCATGTTTTTAGTGATGACTGTTTTACAATTTATGACCACCCCCACACACGTGTTCCCACTGTGAATGCATTATGTCCCTTTATATCGTAATGTTCTGTTGTGAAGAACTTACCACGCTAGGGTGAACAATGTTAACATCAACAAATAACAAATGTATAACAAATAACACTATAATGTATAACAAATAACACTATAATGATAAACGTCCAAACGAAAACAAAAATTAAACTGCTAACAACGTTGCATACTGAATACAATCTTTGCATGTTCAGTTTCAACCATTTCCAGAATGCATGAACGCAGACATTTAGACAACCCGAATCACGGTCCTACAAGGTCGCCGGAAACCTCTCAAGATCAAGAACAGGCTTCCACCCCTGGTCAAGTGTTCCTGCCATGATGCGGTTGGGTCCTGCTGAATTGCTATAATGATGTTAGGGCAAAATGATGTTATAAAAAAGTACCGTTATATTTGTTTAATTTATCTTTATCGCGGTGTTTCGATAATCTGAACATATCCAGGAAAAGCCATTATGCGCATCAAACATTCAAAAATATATTTATTGCGAAATATTTGTAATACTAAATGTATAAATTGTTGAATATTGACTATGATCAAGCACAGGAGCTTGGAATTTGGTCAAAACCCCTCTTTTATTGGCGGAACCACCACCCGGGACCAAAGGTCACGGAAGGAACGAAACAGAAAATTGTTGCCACCTATTTTGAACTCAACTGTATTCATACAAAAAATATATTTTCACTAAAAACTGTTGGTACCTCTTACACCTTGGATGCCAATCTACAACATTCCATAGGTATATTTTTCCAGTTCTTCGAAAACCTCACTTTATTTCGGTAATGTATTGTAAATTCACCAACGAACACAAATCTGCGACACCTACATCACCCGTTCTAGAATCTGAATGACAAATGGCTAAAAAACATTTTTTCCGGAATAACAAAGTCGGAACGAAATAAAATCGAAACCTAAATTTAAAGCCCGCGAAATTCAAAAATATTTGAAAGTGCGTCTGGTTTTCGAACTTAGGCGCCACAAAACTTAAATCTGTTTATGTTTGCGTCATACTATGCTCGTTTTTGAAGATCTAATCCCGATGTTTTGTGCATTTTCCTGAAAATGTCTGTATTTTTCTGTGTCTGCTGTTATCATCTCATGAAAATGACTACTCAAGAAGATATTCTTCATTTGACTGAATGGTAATTTGTACATATATTTCATATTTAATTTATTTATATTTATGGCACGACCACCTGGTATTGTTTTTTTCTTCTTGTTTTATGTTCGTTATGTACAGGTAGGCCTATATGTACTACTTGACTTTGTACTGCTACTGGTTGCAATGATTGGTCATAAGGGGACCAAAACTCTCTAGCTCCCTCTCTCTCTCTCTCTCTCTCATAGGAGCTTGTGTCGCGCTCCGTTGTATAGGCCTAAAATATCCATCATATAATAGTAATAGTAATAGTAATCAACCAACTGATTACTGGTCGAATATCACGAAGTAGAAGAAAAAGATATATAGACTCACGGGGAGGCCTGGTATATATGCCTATGCATGAAGCGATTCCTTTGTGCGTTTTGGTGCAGATTCGTTGCCAGAATATCTTAATTATTTCCACATCAATTGCTGTTTTTTACTAGTTCTGACGAACAAATATATGTCTTAGTTGATGAGAGAAGACATTTTTCTTGAGTTAGGTAACGATATTGGCCATGCATATATAGAACGAGTGTTTAGTTTCGCGTAATTCAAATTTGTCGATGTAGGGTACAAAAACTCGCCATTAATATGCCAAATACAGTAACAAAATGTAATAAGATTCTTTAATGTAAGAGCACAAAATTAACCTGCGTATTCTTCACAGTATACGTTTTATTTGTGCGTTTGCAAGTTGTATATAATACAAACTGGTTTACCGAATAACTAGTTTATAAATTTGAGTTAGTGATAAACTCGCTAACATAAATGTTATTTAATAAGCAACTATAAGTATTGTCAACTGTACCGGTACCAGGATCTATAAATAGTATACGTCACTCGTGACTCGTGTGTCGTAACGAATCAGCACCAAAACTCTCAAAGAATGGCTTTATGCATATGATTATATAGCCTGTGCTCATGAATTGGAAATTCAATTTTTAAATTCAAGACAGCTAGCCACCATCGGCATTGTGTTTCTCTAAATCAAAAATACCAAAAAAATATTAAAAACATTACTTAATGTAACATTCGCTGATGGGGTCATTGTCACAAGGCTCCGTGATCCGATCACATTCGTAGCCAGGTTTTTTAATCGATCACAAATGTAGCCAGCTTTTCTATGGCGATCACATTTGTAGCCAGATTTTCATATTCAGGCGAGCCTCAATGAACACGATCAGGTTAATCTAATTTTTTCTGAGTTGATGGATGAAAACAACTTGAATTTAGTTTTGATATAAGTTCATTTATAACCTGATGTTTCGTATCAATGTCGTTGGAATGCTCGAATTATATTCCAATATAAGTTGATAAACGAAGTCAGTTTTGGAGCATGACGTCGACATTTTAGTCACGAACGTGATGACGTCATATTTCTGGCAATATAAACCACGAATTAGAAAAGCTGACTACGAATGTGATCGCCTAATGAAATAAGCTGGCTACACTGGCTACGAATGTGACCGTCACTGACCTGAGTCTTGTGACAATGACCCCATCGGCGTAACTTTCATGGTCGATGAAACGAGTGGCTGAAATCCGACGGCGGCCATGTTTCTATGACTAATTACACGACGATCGCACCAATGTTACAGTCTCTAGCAATGATTCGTTCTCTTTTTGATACCAATGTCATGACCCATGAACAATTTAACGATGATCGGTTCATCGACATATAGGCCTAGCCTCTCTAGGCAGTGTTATTGATTTAATTATATATGCGGTGTTGTCGCTGAAATCCGACGGCGGCCATGTTTCTTTGAGAATTCACAGCAAAATGACTCGTTCCCATCTATATGTCAATGTCAACCTCCGTGACAAATTTAATTATGATCGGACTAACACTGCGACCTCTTGCCCACGGTGCTAAATGATGCAATTTTGAAATCCAAGATGGCTGTTGGCGGCCATTTTTTTCATGCAAATAAGCCCAAAATGACTCGGTGTCGTCTATATATCAATGTCATGATCGATGGACAATTTCGTGATGATATAGGAGCATCGACACAGGCTCTAGGCTGTGTTATTGATTAAGATTTATCTAGTATTATCACTTAAATCCACGATGGCTGCCAGTGGCCATGTTTTTATGCAAATGAGCCCAAAATAATTCGTTCCCATCTAGACGCCAATGTTATCATCCATAAAAAGTTCACGATGATCAGTGCATCGGTACGGTCATGTAATAAACATGTAATCAGCAGCTATGTTCGAAATTATAAACGGTACTTTCATGCTATCCGTCTCCGGATACTCAGATACTAGAACGGTTGATGTAGGTGTCGCAGATTTGTATTCGTTGGTGAATTTACAATACATTACCGAAATAAAGTGAGGTTTTCGAAGAACTGGAAAAAGATACCTATGGAATGTTGTAGATTGGCATCTAAGGTGTAAGAGGTACCAAAAGTTTTTAGTGAAAATATATTTTTTGTAGGAATACAGTTGAGTTCAAAATAGGTGGCAACAATTTTCTGTTTCGTTCCTTCCGTGACCTTTGGTCCCGGGTGGTGCTTCCGCCAATAAAAGAGGGGTTTTGACCAAATTCCAAGCTCCTGTGGATCAAGATGGGTTATTCCGTAATTTTAGGAACACCAGCGCAGGCATTATGATATTTTTCAAAAATATATATGTTCTTTAGTGTTTCATACAAAAACCTGTTTTTTCTCAAATCGCTCTGATTAGTCAAACACCGCGAAAATGATAACTTTAGAAAATATAACGGTACTATTTCATAACGACATCAGTTTGCCCTATTCGCATCATAGCAATTCAGCAGGACCACCAGCATCATAGCATATTAGCAGGACCACTTGGCAAGGGGTGGCTTCCTAGTTCACGGACAATCTTCAGGTACAATGGCAGTCGTCACGGGTCGTATCCAAACAACGTAAAGTCGTCATTATACATTCGTCTGATGCGCGATTTAAGGTCGTCTGGAATTTCCGCGTAGGCATTATCTCGTAGAAGATTCTTCTGCGCTCGTCGAGCCTCCCCCTCAAGGCTGTACTTTTTAAATAAGTCAACGATAAGATCCGATCGCTGTAATGTAAATGGTTGGATCGCTTCGAGCTCAGCCTGGGGGAAGACTGCTTTGTTGTTTATGCGACCTGTCAGTATGCTAGCAACCCAAATCCGATGCAAAATTCCCATAATAGACAGGCCACACGATGCATTGTTATTGAGGTAAAAATTGAGTTGATTTGGGATCAAGAATTTGTTCCTAGCTTTCCCTTCTTTGTCGTTTGCAATACGAATCTCGTCAGTAATGTGAAGCTTTTGTCCAATGTACTTCAGGTCATCGTCGAAAGTTTCCAATTTACCAACGAAATGAGGTTTAAAGTAACAGGGATCACACAACAACGTGATCGGGGCCCAATGCTGGTTAATAACTCCCGGATTGTTCTCGTGGTTAGCGAGATATGCAATAAATTCTGCGAATGTTGGAATTCTACTACAATCGCCCAGATTCAATGCATTGAAGATTGGGAATTTTTTATTTCTGAATCCGAGCATCACCAATTTATCGACATATCCAGACCATAACCTCGACCAAGGATTTCGCACAAACATGTATCGGAACACATCCGGGCTACTCCAGACCTTGGCGGGTGGCGCCACCATCGGCTTTCCCACTCTTGATTCCAACTCGTCCGATATTCCCGAGCGCAGTAGTGTGCTTGCTGCTTTTGGAACCACGCACAGAGCAGATTTCAAGTTAGTCCAGTAAATTACGGTCACTCTACCAGAGATTGCGTCAGAGTTCCGGCACCTGGCTTCGATCAGCTTCATCACCGTCACCTGTGGAAAGTGAGCAGGAGAAGACAATTCAAAGCAGCATGAACTTTCAGGAATATTAGTCAACCGCCCTGCACCAAATTTGGAATTTAATTACGGATCATGTCAATTTCCAAAACAATTGACCTAATAATACGTTGTATTTACGGACACGTATTCTTCAACATTTACGTGGAAAATACGCGCACGTTCGATTTAAAATATAGGTGTTATTTACGGATGAATTATTTTCTAAATAACACATTTATGAATGCGTTAAATTTCAAATATGCGTGCAGTTTGTGTGAATTTATATACCAAATAACACATTTATGGATGCTTTAAATTTCAAATATACGTGCAATTTACGTGCATTTATTTTCGAAATATAACACATTATGGATGCGTTAAATTTCACATATACGTGCAATATAGGTATAAATTATATTCGAAATAACACAAGTCCGATTTTTGTATCAACCCATATACCCTGTGTTACGCCGAGTTATGTAGTAACTGACGAGTTTTGTGGTAGCACACGAGTTATGTAGTAACAATCGACGAGTTTTGTGGTAGCTCACGAGTTTTGTAGTAAAATCGACGAGTTATGTAGTAATTTCAGGTTACGAGTTTTGTAGAAAATATCGACGAGTTTTGTAGTAAAAAACAAGCTAACGAGGTTTTTTTTTCTTTGATTTTTCAACTACATGTATTATGATTGAATATGCAGAGTGTTACTTTGTCAAATCACATGGGTATCCTCAAGAACGAACCAAGAACCAAGAGGTGGCGTAGAGTTGTCTATATTGCAAAAACAAAGTGAAACGATTATTGGTAACAATAACTGTATGGTACGCATGCATGACTCGCCGCTCTCTTTTGTTTCACGGTTACTGTTGGTTGCGTTTATTTCTTAAAGTGCACAAGCCGCGAATCCATTATGCACTGAGAGAAAAATGACGAACCACATTTGGTTTTCCACCACGATAGATAGTTTATTCTATTTCACCAAATACAACATGGTATTAAGAAATAGGACGCGACGTCTGACGTAATGCGGGCCAGGTTCAAGTTAATAACATGGCCATAGTACTTCTAGGTACGAAGTTTGGCTCAGATCTGATGAGAAACGAAGCAGCAGTGACGAGGGACCAACATCAAGTTGAGCTACAACGTCATTAACGTCCACCACACAAACACTTACACAAAAAAACATTGCATTTACTATATACGATTGTATTATAAGTCCAAACCCGCCTGTGAAACTGACTAAAAATTGTTGCTACATAACTCGACGAGTATTACTACAAAACTCGTTAGCTTGTTTTTGACTACAAAACTCGTCGATATTTTACTACAAAACTCGTAACCCAAATTACTACATAACTCGTCGATTTTACTACAAAACTCGTGAGCTACCACAAAACTCGTCGATTGTTGCTACATAACTCGTGAGCTACCACAAAACTCGTCAGTTACTACATTCTCTCATATATGCGAGTCGACCATAGGTCGCCTCGCATATATAAGAGAATGCATTGGCCTAACAATTTTTCATCAGTTATTATTTTTTAGAATTTTGTACAATTTTAATATTTTTTTCTTATATTCTTTAACATACTTATTTTGTAGGTTTAGTGCCAGGGAATCTTACGTTTATCATGGGCATCAAACTTATTACTATGAATTCTTGGTGATAGTTTTGAGTTGTAACATGCCCCTAAGGTTTTATCCAGTTTGTTTGCTTTTTGTTTTTTTTACAGACCATAAATTAGGGCCGACGTGATCGGCCCGTGGCACTGAAAGGATTAATACATTGATAGTGAGATATGATGTGCCAGAATAACATCCAGATGTAGGCGAATACTTGGGATTTAAAGGCCCACTCAATTTTGGAGTCGCCGATTATTTTTTGTATAGTTACTTATATTCGGTTTTAATAACAATCTATGACATAAAATATGATTAAAATGCTATAATTCATCACTATTTGAAACATCTGTGTCACAGAAGATGCCCACAGAGAAATAGAAAACTGCTAAAGACCCCACCCCCTTTCTGGCACACATAACGCAAGGGAATTCAAACTTTTTCAATGAAAGGGGAAGAACTCTATCTTTAATATATAGAGTTATTCCCCCTGCATTGGAAATAATACTGATTTTTACTTCAATCTTTATGACAAAACGCGTTGGCAACTCAACAAAAACATGACCACATGTTATTACACCGGATAAGTTGATAATACAATGTCTTGGAGATTTAAAATGATATATAATATAGCATATATTTTATATAAAGTAATCTGGAGGTTCGAAAATTAAGTGGGCCTTTAGACCCAATAAAACGTGAAGAATACAGAAACTGCTAATATAAGAATAAACGCATCGTAAATGTGACGTATATTCGATACATGGAAACTACATGAAATCGCCAAATCTGAAAACATCACATTTCGTCTAGTGTTGAATGTTCTCACCACCACCCGTTAACTCGGTATCGCCGACCGGAGACCGGAGGGTATCGCCGACAACAGAGCAATGGTTGAAACAGTTGAACCTATTTTCATTCATTCAGATGAATGTTTTTGTCGCCCAGTAGACCAAGTCTTCTCGGACTACAGCAGCATGGTGTGTCGGTTTGAATGATGCTGATCTTGGACCGAGTACCGCTGTTACAGCGTCATTTTAGAAAATACTAACCCCCACCATTATCTTCCTCGTAAATAGTTACCCATGTTAGACCCCTTTGGTGCCATCTAGATGGTCCCCACGTGAATAGAAGACAGACAGACATTCGCAAATAAAGATATAGATAGACGACGGATTTTGCCTTTCAGTAGCAAATGTCAGAAAATATAACCATCACTGGGGCGGATAACATTTTGTATTATGTCGGCTCTTGCGAATAGCCAATCAGCATCGATATATAGTAACGGTGTATAAACCCAAATTTTGGTCAATGATGACTGTTATATATCGGGACATCTCCATCTTCTTTACTATACTAACTCATTAATATTCATGAATCGTGTGCATGCTGCACTAACACGTGCTCCAGCTTCTCTACTATAAAAACAGTCGCGCGCGCCTAGGGAACATTGTATACTAAATTATAGAAACGTATACACTCGTTAGTCCTCAGTTATAGAGAGACAAAACATAACATGGTGTCAGAAGTGGGATGTACTAAACTGTAAATTGAACGAGGCAACATCTCGATGTATCACCTTCCATTTATGTATCTTTCCTCTTTGACATACTGTCGCTCTATCTTTCGTTAAAACGGGGAGGTGTTATATATCGGGACATCTCCATCTTCTACTATACAAACTCATTAATATTCATGACTTGTTTGCATGCTGCACTAACACGTGCTCCTGGTTCTCTGCTATATGTAAAAGCAGTCGCGCTTAGGGAGTATTGTATAATAAATTATAGAAACGTATACACTCGTTAGTCCTCAGTTATAGTGAGACAAAACATAACAATGACGTCAGAAGAGACCCATATGCAATAGATAGTTTAAATACGTCAAAAGTGGCGCCATTCGAGTCTGGGATGCACAGAAGGGGGGAGTGGCACCAAAATTGATAAACTAAGTTTAGCGCCGAGGGACCATCTAGATTGCAACAAACGGTCTACTAGGGGTAACTTATTACGAGATAGATAATGGTGTAGGTTAGAATTTTCCAAAGTGACGACGTTGTCAGGGGCAGAAAAAGGGGAGGGGTAGAAATTGTTTTTGCCGCCGATTGCCACGGAACATTTATATTATAATTCCCATGATATGATGAATCTAATGGTGTTGTTTAAACATGCCAAACGTGGCGCATTTCGCGTCAGGGCACACCGAAGGGGGTAAATTGATCAAACTAATTTTAGCGCGGATTTCCACAATTTATATATATTCTTCTCCATGATACAATGAATACTCCGAAACTAATTGCAGTATGAATGCGAAATCTCTAGCAATTGTAGGCATCTAAGGTCTACTCCTAAGTGTGCAATTTAAAGACGCCAAGTCCAAATTGCTGTCGTTTGGATGAAATATTGTGGGAGGGGCACTCAATTTGATAATGGGTTTAGTCGCCGATTTCCGCCACACATATACAATATCATCCCCATGGTACGAGGAGTCTAATGGTGTGGTTTACGAATGTCACAATCTCTCACAAGTGGGGCCATTCGAGTCAGGATGCATAGAGGGTGAGAGGAACACAAAAAAGATTAACAATATGTTTAGCGCTTATTTCCACCAGATTGATATATATTCTCCGTGATACCAGAAAGACTAATCGTGTGGTTTAGATAAGCCAAATTGGTGCCGTTTGGATGAGAGATACGGGGGCAATAAATTTGATGCGAATTTGTATACTCGCCAATTTTATACAAAAACTTATACAAAATCATCCACACGGTATGAGGAGTCTAATGGGGTGGCTTACTGTTGTCAAAAGTAGCGTCATTCGAGAAAGGATGAGGGGCAACAACATTGATAAAAATAATTTTAGCGCCAAAATCCACCAAATTGATACACGTTCTTATCCATGGTACGAGGAATTCAATCATGTGATTTAAAGACGCTATATTGGTGCTTGTTTGTGTGAGAGATGGTGTGGGTGTGGGATGGGCATAACTTTGATAAAAAAAAGGGATTAGTCCCCGATTAGCACCAAACTTATAAATATTTATCTCCATGATATCAAGAGTCTAATTGAGTGGTTTAAAGATGTCAAACGTGGTGACATTCGAGACAGGGGTCCACAGAGGGCGAGAGAGACACAGAACTAGATAAACAATATGTTTAGCGCCGATTTCCACCAGACTGATAGATATTCTTCTTCGTGATACGAGGAATCTAATCGTGTAATTTAATGACGCCAAATTGGTATCATTTGGGTTAGAGTTATGGGACCCTAAATTTGATACCAATTTGTATACTCGCCAATTTTCAACAATTTTATATATACTAATCTCTATACTGAGCTAAGTTTGTGGTTTAATGATGTCAAATGTGGCGCCGCTTGAGTCCGAGATAGGGACGGGCTGGTCACCACAACTGATAGAAATATGTTTAGTGCCAATTAACATCAAATTCATACACGTTCTTCTCAAATGATACGAGGAATCAAATCGTGTGTATTAAAAACGTCACATTTGGTGCCTAGATATATTTGCAAATATATGTCTATGTGTTCTATATATAACTTCACGGGGTACAATCGAGGTGGTACCAAGGCGTTCTAATAGTGGTAACCTTTTACGAGGAAGATAATGGTACATGTTAAAATATTAGAATAGCTCATGTTAATATTATAACACAATTGAGTTTGCCCATTGAAAAATATTTCCACAAAAAAATTACAAGAGATGTGGAAATTTATAGAAGGCCCGTTCAACAATAGTGGTCACAGTGTGCCGTCAAATATAATTTCTTCTGAGATGAAAGAAAACAGATCAGGATCCAATACTGACATCTGACAAGGTTATATCTGCCCAATATGCAGAGGATATCTTTCATGTTTTAGAACAGACTCATCGCCTAACATAATAAACAACTCAAAATCTCGCTCTGTGTCGGTGCACATGTAGCCGATATATTTGCATAACGACAATTCTTTTAAGCAGAGAATAATTAGTCAGTACATAGCACAATGAACAGAGGAGCACCTGGACATTTCTTTAAAACATCTGTATCTGCATGGAGATGTGATAACCATGTGTCCTCAAAATCTTAGTCAAACCCACTAGATTGATTGATACATCTCTATGTAAAACCTAAATGTCATCTTTTATTTTTGCGAACTAATGTGTTTATGATGTTCATGTTATAACGTCTGAAGTATACGCAGTTGTAAATAAATAAATAGTTCTTTATTGGTGCGACGTATTAATCGCGATAAACAAAATGACAATCGCTCCGATCCGACAAGGTGAGCTACTACTTATATTCCGTGTGTAAGAATCATGTTTTGTGATGCTATTTTGGATATATAATTTATGACAATATGTGTAACCAGATATCCACAATATGCAGAGGGTTTCACATCACGTTAACCTGGGAAACGCCGGGTAACACTGCTAGTACAAGAAAACCATAGTCAGAAATGGTAACGCCACCAAGATCATATTATTAGCCATAAATATAAATCATAATATAAAATATATTGGTTACATGAATGGACCGCCTCAGAATTCCGTTAAGACATGCAAGTAATTCTTCAAATTATTACAATGAACTACGGCTTATAAATTACTGCAGGTTTCTCATTCGCCACACCAGAATGCTTCTAAATGCGGATCAAAGCTAAGAGTGCATGGCACAGCCATTGTTCATAGACATTTTACAGATAGCGAGAATGATGCATGCTGGGAACGAAAGTATCCACAGCAAAGCCATGTGCTTACGGAGGCATGCGTTTATTATAGGGGATTTATGGTGGGCCTATAAAACTAATTATAACTTTGTTATCTGTCATAGTTTATGCGTGAAATTTTAAACATATATACCATGGACATATACCCCTTCCAGAATGTTGAAAAACATTTTCAGTTGCTCATCGTATTTTTATAGTCGAAATAGTCCGAAATTTCAGAAAATTGCGCTAACTGCTCAATGTTTTAATGTGTTACAAAACGTCTGATAAAAATAGTTCTATCGGGAATATTCACACCATTTTTTTTCAGAGAACATAGAGTAAACATAGTCCTATCGGAATATCGTAAAGGAGATTAATTAAAACCCTCAGACTGCCGAGACTGACGACATTAAATTCACTTTTTCGTGTCCCACGGAAATGAAACTTGTCTGTCCATTGATCACGTTATTTATTTGACATGGTATTTTTTTTTCTGTTGTATTTGAACACGTGCAGGCTGCACGATTATAATAACTTCAACCGATAAGCGCCGACTGATACCCGCGCAACAATTTGTCTCAAATAAATTGTTATCAAAACGCAGGTTTATGGCCGCGGACATAAGCCGATTAAGTGTAATGTAATTTATCCATGAACTTGACTGGAAAATTGTGATTCTATCACCATTAGCCACGAAAATGGGACCTCTAAACAGGCAAGTTTGATTTTCGGGGGACACGAACAAGCGAATTTATTGTCGGCAGTTTCGGCAGTCTGAGGGTTAATTAATCCCGAATTAAACGGAACTACTTTACGATAGTCCGATAGGACTATGTTTACTCTATGCATGTTCTCTGAAAAAATAGTGTGAATATTCCAGATAGAACTCTTTTTATCAGAAATGTGTAACACCTTAAACATTGAGCAGTTATAGCGCACACCGAAATGTGTTGTCTTGCAAGATATCCCATCGCTTTAGCTAAATTTACCTTCCTACAATATCCATAAAGAGGATCATATATTATATACCCACGGTTTTAATTATAGAATATAAAATATATTGGTTTCGCGAATGACCAACTCAGAATTCCGTTAAAATAACAATAACAACCAGCACCTATAACGAACCGTTTTACTGGACTTGGCCTACTGGTCGCGTAGTTCCGACTTTTAAATAAACGGAATTTCCAACTCTATAAATAAAAGCCCCACAAGAATACATTCGCCCTGTCCACCACGCAATATCAAAATCTCAGCAGCTATAGATACACCACAGGTGGCGTAATTACATCGGTGACTTTAAGTTTACAATTTGAGCCTGTCCTCACTCTATCGATACGATTTATCATAAACATATTATACACCGGTGGCGTTAACTTTACAATTTCGGCATCTACGTTATTCTATCGGTACGATTCAGTAAGGTACAAACAATCTCCATAAATTACCCACAATTCAGTTCACTACACCAGGGGGCTCCCAATAGGTTATACAATATTTTCAGGGGCTCCCAATAGGTTATACAATATTTCAGGCTATCAGATTATTTATATTTTCAACAACATATTATTCCACCGGTGACTTTAAGTTTACAATTTGAGCCTGTCCTGACTCTATCGATAGGAGTTATAATATTTTCATAAACGTATTATACACCGCTGGCGTTAACTTTACAATTTCGGCATCTACGTGATTCTATCGGTACGATTAAGTAAGGTACAAACAATCTCCAAGAATACATTCGCCCTGTACACCACGCGATATCAAAAAACCAAAAGCTAGAAACACCACACTAGGTGACGTAATAAAATATATGCCATATTATATACCATTTGAAAGAGGAAGCGTCACAATATTGCATTATCAACTTATTCGGTGTAATAAACTGAACATGTTTTTGTTGAGTTACCGACGTGTTTATATGCTTAAGTTTCATCTGTTTTGCAGTGCAAAGTATTATTTTCAATGGAGGGGGATATATCTTAAAGATAGAGTTACCCCCTTCCATTGAAAATACATTTTTTAGTTTGAATTATGTTGCAATATGGGATCCATAACGGGGGGAATCTTTCTATGATATCAACTGTTTCTCTATTTCTCTATGGGCACCTTCTGAGACAGACGTTTCAAATTGTGACGAATTAATAGTATTTTAATAGTATTTCATGGCATAGATTGTCATTTAAACCGTATATCAAAGCACTATACACAAAATAATCGGAGACTCGAAAATTAAATGGGCCTTCAACGTTTAACATGACCTGGGGAATAGTTACACAAGTATCAACCTAAAACTAGATGTGTTCCATGTATTTGACCTTCGGCAGCCAGGCTGTGGGCCTCATCTATAGCAAATATTCACGTAAAGTGATGTGAAACACTCCAGTAGGGTGATCAAACACAAATGTAGAATAACCTTGTTGAAAGTAGTAATTTTTTCAAATATTATATCCAGATTGACAACAGTCATTATTATATCTATATTTGCGAATGTCTGTCTGTCTGTGTTCTATACAAATTCACAGAGGACCATCTAGACGATACCAAAGGGGTCTACTAGGGGTAACTTTTTACGAGAAAGATAATGTTGAGGGTTAGGATTTTCTAAAATGAGGACGTTGTTGTCAGGGGCCGAAAAAGGGGAGGGGCAGAAAAAACATTTGTCGCCGATTGCCACGAAACTTATATATAATCATCACCATGATATAAGGAATCTGATGGTTTGGCTTAAATATATCAAGAGTGGCACCGTTCGAGTCAGGGATGCACGGAAGGGGAGAGGGGCACCACAATTTATAAACTAAGTTTAGCGCCGAGGGACCATATAGATGGCACCAAACGGTCTACTAGGGGTAACTTTTTACTAGAAAGATAATGGTGTGGGTTAGAATTTTCTAAAATGACGCCGTTGTCAGGGTAAGAACGGGGGGAGGGGTAGAACAAATGTTTGCAGCCGATTGCCATAAAACTTTTATATAATCATGCCCATGATATGAGGAATCTAATGGGGTTGTTTAAATATGTCAAACGTGGCGCCATTTGCGTCAGGGGTGCACGGAAGGGGAGAGGGGCGCCAAAATTGATAAAACGAATTTTAGCGCCGATTTCCACCAAATTGATAAATATTCTACTCTATGATACAAGGAATCTAATTATGGATTTAAAGACTCCAAATTGCTGTCGTTTTGATGAAAGATTGTGGGAGGGGCACTCAATCAATTAGATGATGGGTTTAGCCGCCGATTGCCACCACAGTTATACACTATCATCCCCATGGTATGAGGAGTCTAATGGTGTGGCTTAAATATATCAAAAGTGGTGTCATTCGAGTCAGGGTTGAACTGAAAGGCAGAGGGGCGCCAAAATTGATACGTAATAATTTTAGCACCAATTTCCACCAAAGTGATACGCATTCTCATCCAAAATACGAGGAGTCTGATCGTGTAATTTAAAGACGCCATGTTGGTGCTGTTTTTTTGGGTGAGAGATGGGGGTTAGTGGGCACTAACGTTTATCAAAATTGGTTTATCAGGAATCTAATTGTGTGGTTTAAGGATGTCACAAGCTCTCACAAGTGGGGCCTTCGAGTCATGATGCACAGGGGTGAGAGGAACGCAAAAAAAGAAGAAAATATGTTTAGCGCTGATATCCACCAGATTGATACATATTCTCCGTGATACGAGAAACTAATCGTGTGGTTTAGATACGCCAAATTGGTGCTGTTTCGATGAGAGATATGGGGGCCATAAATTTGATACGAATTTGTACTCTCGCCAATTTTATACACAAACTTATACAATATCATCCACACGGTATCAGGAGTCTAATGGGGTGACTTGAAGCTGTCAAAAGTTGTGTCATTCGAGTCAGGGGTGTACTGAAAGGGAGAGGCGCATCACCATTGATATAATTTTAGCGCCAATTTGCACCAAATTGATACACATTCTTATACACGATATATGAGGAATCAAATAATGTGATTTAAAGACGCTATATTGGTGTTGTTTGTGTGCGAGATGTTGTGGGTGGGCACTCAATTTGATAAAACAAAATTGTTTAGTCGCCGATTAGCACCAAACTTATACATATTTATCTCCATGATATCAGGAGTCTAATTGTGTGCTTTAAATATGTCAAAACTGGTGCCATTCGATACAGGGCTCCACAGAGGGCGAGGGAGACACGAATAGATAAACAATATATTTAGCGCCGATTTCCACCAGATTGGTACATATTCTCCGTGATACGAGGAATCTAATCATGTGGTTTAACTACGCCAAATTGGTACAGTTTGGGTGAGAGATGTGGGGCCTTAAATCTGATACGAATTTGTATACTCGCCAATTTTAAACAATTTAATATATATTCATCTCCATAATGTGTCCAAGTTTGTGGTTTAATGGTGTCAAATGTTGCGCTCTTGAGTCCGAAATAGGGACGGGTGGGTCACCACAACTGATATAACTATGTTTAATGCGAGGAATAAAATCGTACGTAAAATGTCACATTAATTTTGGTGCCTAGATATATTTGCAAATATATGTATGTCTGTATGTGTTCTATATATAACTTCACGGGGTACAATCGAGGTGACACCAATGCGTTCAAACTGTGGTAACATTTTGCGAGGAAGATAATGGTGCATGTTAAAATACTAGAATAGCTCAATTTAATATTATAACACAATTGAGTCTGCCCCATTCAATATAGTTTCCACACAAAAGTTACAAGAGATATGGAAATGCATATAAGGCCTGTTCAACAATTGTGGTCACAGTGTGCCATCGATTATAATGTCTGAGATAAAAGAAAACGGAGTCAGTGGCACATTACTTTTCAGGATCCTCCAATACTGACATCTGACAATGTTATATCTGCCCAAAATACAGAGGATATCATTCATGTTTAGAACAGACTCATCGCCTAACATACAAAAACTCAAAATATCATTCTGTGTCGGGCACATGCATTTGATATAGAAGCATAGCAACATTTCGTTTAAACTGAGAATAATTAGCCAGTATATAGCACAATGAACAGAGGACTGGGACATTTCATTCAAGTATCTGTATCATTAAAGTATCTGTATCTGGAGATTTGATAACCAGGTGTCATCAAAATCTTAGTCAAACTCACTAGATTGATACGTCTCTTTATTACATGATCCTACCCTTATTCCATTCAATAAACCCATTCTATAAATTCTGATATTAAACGTTCGTTTGATAACAAGAAATAGTGCCAGGTAACCTTTGACATCCGGTTTGTCGTCTATTTACTTTACATACGCTATGTCTCAAAATACTATGGCTTCCAATATTTTTCCAACAAGCAATAACACCCCCGTGTACGTGGTACGCCTTAATATACGCCTTAAAATACGCCAAAGAGTCTTTATTTATCTGGGACTATTTCTTTACGTGGACAAACAACGCATACTTACGTGAAACGTCATCGCATGTCTCATAGAAGCAGATGTTAGTTTATCATCCCATTTGTTGATTTATTGTGCATGTTTTGTAGAGTTTTTGGATCATGTAATAAATAGAATCTACAACTCGTCCACAGTTTAGGGTGCATTTACATTGCTATAGAAATGTATACAGATCTGTATGAAGTCACGTGTCGCGCATTACTGTGATCACAACATGATTACTAACAGTGAACGCGCGCTCATCAGTACTCTGGTAACTGACAATTCACTGCGAGTCGTGTCAGTTTAGGCCAGACATAAAAATGTATCAACTATCAACAGATAACAGCGATTTGGTATGTGCCGCAGGTATTTAAAGTGTATCATTATACCACTTGATAATGGTTCGAAGAAAGAATGAAAATCATGCAGTTACCCTACAACACCCTTTATTTGACCAAATGTAGTAAAATTTTCAACTGATGACAATTCCAATGACAATGTTGACCAGTGTAGGACAATATTGTTTTCTTAAATTACATGCAGTTTTTATATATAGCTGTTAGACAATAAATATGATGATAATGACTGGCCACGGGGAGGGACCAGGTCACAATCTTTCCAAGTGTTGGACATTTCCAACATTACACCCGCCCCTATGATAAGGTTGGAAAATTTCCAGCTGATGGCCATTCCAGCTCAAAATTTTGAAAAAAAGTAGGAAGTTATGCAAATATTGGTCCGAAAACAATACCCCCCCCCACCAAATAAAATGTTTGGAAATCAAACTACAAGATCATATTCAATCTATTGCTGGTTTGGAAATTACAACTAATGTTGTGTCAGGTATGAAATATCCAACCGTTGAACAAGTTGCCACGTCCCTATCCGTGTTCAATATTCGAAATACACGGGTTGAAATGACAACGAAAACTAAAACACATTCGCCAAGCCCGAGTAACAATTAATCAAAACTGATTTGCCTGTCGCAATGCTTCGGCGTTGACCGTGACGTATAGCGGACACGATTTTTGCTCACACGAACTAATACCGTTTTCTTTCTGTGTGCATTTCTATATCAACCCGTTTACACTAGTCTGCGTGTAGATCTATGTACATTTCTATAGCAATTTAAATGCACCCTTATAGCGCAATTTAGAAAACTCGTCCGGTAAATTAGGTCTTGACCTCGCCAAAGGCTCGATCCAGACCTAATTTACTGGACTCGTTTTGCAAATTTCGCTATAAACATGGGACTCGCTTTAGATCCTCTATATGTTAAACTCAATTGTCGTCTTTTATTTTTGCGAACTAATGTTCTCATGTTCATGTTATAACGTTGAAGTTTACGCAGTTGTAAATAAATAAATAGTTCTTTATTGGTGGGACGGATTAATCGCGATAAACAAAATGACAATCGCTCCGATCCAACAAGGTGAGCTACTAGTTATATTCCGTGTGTAAGAATCATGTTTTGTGATGCTATTTTGGGTATATAATTTATGAGAATAAGTGTAACGCTTTGAACAAGAGTATCCTCTATTCCCATCATATATCCATAATATGCAGAGGGTTTCATATTACTTTAACCTGGGCAACGCCGGGTAACCCTGCTAGTATTAATTAAATGCAGTGACTCTCGATGGCTAAATCGTTTTCGTTAGTTTATCGCCGATAGATGCGTCCAGAATCGAGTAGTAAATATTTACATTTGAGTGTAGTTCTGACGATGTTTTCTGTTGAGTGTTATACGGTCGATTTGCTTCAGATTTTCGTCGATGTTAGTAGAATGCTTTCCGATGAATGGCAACAAGCCATATTTCCGACAAAATCCTGAAATGTTACCCATAATTCTGCTGTGGTTGAGGGGTCAATTACTTTGGGCATTACTGTACCAACCATTGTCACCCACAATACAGTAGTTCTATCTGTAAGGCCAAAACAAAAATTAAACTGTTTAGGATTTCCCTATACCTACCCAAGAAAAAGGTGCCTACCGAAAACCTTTTTTTAGACTGTATAGACAGATCTTTTTTTTTGCTCAGTTGGAAGGGCATCGAAAGGTATCTTACCCATTTTAAAACCTCTCCTATACATGTATATATTAGGCTATAAAAATGTTTTAGTAGTCTAGTAGTGCTCCGACTAATTCTTGCACACTAACTTATCAGTGTCAACCAAGATATTTTTCATAAATTTGACCCTCAATTGTAAAAATATGGGTTTGTGTCATGAAATGATGCAACATGGAACATACAATGTACTTTGACAATAATGCGGCCACAACAAGTATAACCGGATAGTAATGTTGGATTTCGACATCCAGACACAATATGTATCGATGACTCACGTCACTAATAAAGGACCGATCAGTCTGAAACAGTGTAGACAATCAAAGAACCAAGCAAAGAAGCCTACATCTAAAGAACCTGGCATATAATAAGCATGACCCAGACCTCATTTATGTACAACAAATGTGACCCGCCATATCAAATCCAGTTGTAAGTCGGTTTTTTTTGTTACCCAGTGCCAATGCATTCTCTTATATATGCGAGTCGACCATAGGTCGCCTCGCATATATACGAGAATGCATTGGCCTAACAATTTTTTATCATGTTTTTTTAAATAAATGTTTCTTACAATTTTTAGGACATAAAATAAAAAACATCTATTACCCTGCAGGGAGCCCCACACATATATAGAAGCATATAGAAGAGTGTCGTCTGCTCATGTTTGTCTGGGGCTCTGTATGGGTGAAATTATAAAATTGTTAAAGAATACAAGAAAAAATTATTAAAATTGTAAAAAATTGTTACACACGGATAATAACATGATATCTGAAAGAGACCCACATTACTTTTTCCATTAAATATATGTGTAACTGAATAGAGTGGGGCATATGCCGTCTCATCAATTAGCCACCGTAGGTAAATTGTGATGGTGTCAACCTTACTAGGACAATATATCCTATCCGTTATCGTGATTTTGAGAAAGGTCTCTCATTGATCTTGAGAAGTTTCCGGCGTCCTTGTTGGACCGTGATTCGGGTTATCTAAATGTCTGCGTTCATGCGGGAAATGGGTGAAAACTGAACGCGCAGTGATTGTATTCAGTACGCAACGTTGTTAGCAGTTTAACCCTTTCATCGATCCTAATTTACGGTCTGTAAAATCGGACCAAATTATTTTTATTTTTTTTTTTTAAATGTTTGTTTTTTACATTTGTGTTTGGTTGAATTGTTTTTGGGTTTTCTTAAGCATGCTATAGCGAATTTAAAAACAAACTGGATAAAACCTTAGGGGCATATTATAACTCAAAACTATCGCCAAGTATTCATAGTAATAATTTTTATGCCCATGAAAAACGTGAGATTCCCTGGCACTAAACCTACAAAATACGTCTGTTAAGAATATAAGAAAAGATTATTAAATTGTAAAAAATTGTAAAAAATAATCACATATGATGAAAAATTATTAGGCCAATGCATTCTCTTATATATGCGAGGCGACCTATGGTCGACTCGCATAAATAAGATAATGCATTGGTACAGGGTATAAAAAATCCCGACTTACGACTGGATTTGATATGGCGGGTCACATTTATGTACAACAAATAGAGTCTATACATCTATACATGTTTTGTATTTGGCCATTAACCCCCCCCCCCCCCCCCCCCCCTGTGGCGATTCGATAGAGTAGTGATAACTTATGATTTCTCGACAAATGCATTTACAGAGATTGCATGTTTTCTCGTAGATTAGCGCGTTTCCAAGATAGATAACTCTTGAACAACCAACGAAGACAACACATTCGTCCTGTATAAACGGAATGGTCACATATAGTATGACAGTGACTTTGGATGGCAGCAGAAACGCATGTTACAATTTACACGGTTGTGTGGCTAAACCTATAGCTATACTTATATTATAACTACGGCAAATAACCTGAAATATTTCGAGTCAAATTTGCCGGCGTGTACGGGGGGGGGGGGGGGGGGGGGGGGGGGTTAATGACTCCAAAATGACTCGTTCATATCTACATGTCAATGTTAACATCCATGACAATAGTATGCACATAAATTCATATACAGCTGGTCGGAAAAAAACTTCCGAAAACAGACAAACATTTTGACGTGGGGTGGGTGTGTCCCAACAAGGGTCGAAAGGAAAAAATCGGCATACGTGCCTGAACATTATTTCTGACCCCACCCCACTGGCGTGTAATCATAATTATAGCATTAGAATTTACTCACCTTAGCCTGTAGGTAGTCCGGTGACGGCGCGCCAAGAACTAAATAGAGAATACATATTTATTACACACCATACCCTGAATAGAGAATATATATTTATTGGACACCATACCCTAAATAGAGAATACATATTTATTACAAAACATACCATAATTAGAGAACCCCCAAGTAGTTTTAAAGTGATACGAAACACTCGGCTATGGGTAATCAAATAAAAATGGAGCATAATCTTGCTTAAGATGTAGTTATTATTTACAAATATTATATCAACGTTGACCATATACACCGTCATTCTTATATATCAATTAAATGCAATGACTCCTGGTTGCGAAATATTTTCATTTGTTTATCTCCGATAGTTGTGCCCAGAATTTAGATGTAAATACACTTAGAAATTACTGTCGGTTCGACGGTTTCGGGCCGTCATAATAGACGTCCTCATGCCGTTTCATCAGTTTGACGGTCCCATACCGTTATTTTATGTGCCCATGAAAATTGTCTAAATTCAATATTTTCGTGATTCAAAGTCATTGCGTCAACATTCAATAGTATATTTATCGGCGACCATATTATATACGACAATGACTCCATGCGTATGACTGAATCTTACTCTACTGTTATTTAATATGTATATACTATCGGCATTCACACTGAATCGGGTCGGTACGTAGATTGATGAGCAAGTAATTCTACCGGGGTTAAGTTCCCGCTTTAGCACTACCGTAAGATCATTTTTTCGCCATTTTGTATTTGGCGTTGCATATTTAATCGCAAATTATTGTTTTTTTGGGAAACTGTTACCTTTTCCACTGTGGACAGTAACTGTTAAGACGGTCTGATTTCGGTTCCTTTGATAACCGGACAAATTTCAATTCTGCGAAAATCTGCTTAATCATTGACAATTGCCACTAAATTAGAGCGCAGAGATTCATTCTGGCAATCGATTCATGGCACGATCGGGGTCTGACTTCATTCGACTCAGTGATGTTGAAATTGACAGTGTGTGACTTAGTATCAAAACTACTCACATTTACTGACATAAGAGGATACGGGTACAATTAACACAAGATTCGATGTCAACCAATAGTGACAATAATAACAACGACTCAACGAGCAGCTACAGTATTACTATTATAATGTTGACAATTATGTTGACAGTGTTCTGAATTTTCATTGAAACGTGTGGACATGAGACATTGTCATCATTCGCCATGTTAACGTCAAGTTATTACGACAATTTACTGGCAGTACATTATTGGTTGCATGTTCATCTTTGGCTGACATTGATACTAAGTGGTTGTGATACCAAAATTTCATGGAAAATGTGCGACTACAGGAGAACATTGTCGCCAAGTCATTGCGCACAGTGATTATGGGATCTGCTGTTGTCTTGAATGTTCCAATCACATCTAGCCGTTATTGATATACAGTATAACCAGTCAAAAGAAGTGGTATATTAAGCGCGCTATTTTCGCGCCCAATATCGAAATAATATAGCAAGTGGAAACGCTTATAAGCATGTCGATTGTGATATTACTGCAGTATTTTGCGCTTAATATCTCAATATTTTGCGCTTAATATTGCGACATCTTGAGCTCAAAATTGTGACATTTAAATCAAATTATTGTTTCTTCCATATTGTTTATTGTCTAAATAGAGACAATGTTTTAGATATGTATATAATTATAGTTGCAAATGCTATATGGTATGTACACTATATGTACAATATATGCACATTATTTATCTAATATATATATAACACTATCGGGTTTGTATGAAATTTAGCGCGCTTAGTATCGCAATATTTTGCGTTCAATATTGCAATAATAAGCGCGGCTGATTTGTGGTATTGTGCTATAATCACGCCTTTTTCTAAATTAAGCACACTCAATATCGCAATAAAGGTGCGCCTAAAAATACCACTTCTTCTGACTCGTACCGTACTGCCATGATGTACGGATTCACCTGTTAAAACAAAAATTGTTTACAAGTGACTGGACAATTTCACGCCTTACAAGTTATCAAAAAGTATGCCATTAAGATATTTGACTTTTACATGTACATAAATTTGAGTTTTAACTGTGAAACATGTAGCTTTGTTCTTTTTATGGCTTAAAAGGGCATGCCAATTCATGTTTTAGAATGGTCGAAATTAGTATTTCTCATAACTGAATAGTTGATGGGTTGGCTCAACAGCTATTACTAGTATCGTTTTTTATTTACAGCCATATTTAAACAGTAGTTAGTGAAAGGCGAACACATTACGCGTGCGCAGCCTTTTCCGGATGACATTCTACGAGGCAGATAACAAGCTTTATCCTCTGCAAACTGCAAAGTTTCATAAGTATTGTCTATCACTTTATACATTGAGGATTTACATTTCATAAAAAATATGATCGTAACATAAGAACTAAGATGTATTTTTCAGTTACGAATAATACTAGTTTCGACCATTCAAAAACATGAATCGTAATGCCTACCGGGAAATTATATTATCATCATGGGAACCTGGCTAATTCTATGGTAAATTAGCAAATTAAGAGTAAATAATTGGTGTTGACCCATGACAAATACCATTGGTCTGACCTTTATTTTTTACGGTCTTGATATTGATTAAACGGTGCTGAACCGTAACAAATACAACGGTCTGACAGTTATTGGTTACGGTCTGCCCGTTACTTAAACGGTTTTATACCGTGGAACATGCTACGGTCTGACCGTATGTTTAACGGTCAAATGTTGGCAGCGATGTTGCGCGGTCTCAGACCGTTGAAACGACGGTATTTTTTCTAACTGTGTATTTACAATTGAACGTATTTGAGACGATGTTTTCCATGGAGTCGTGAGGTCGATTTGCTTGACATTTTCGGTGATGTTAGTAGAATGACGCATTCCTCCAGTTGGCATAGCGCCTGAGTACTAACTTACAGTTGCATGCACCCGAACAAGTCCATAATATGTCTTTGAGTGATATATTATACATAGAGGATCTCCAACTCGTTATGTTGAGATATAAGATTTTATGAAACTAGTTGGATAAATTTGATTCACAACGATTCGTAGACGAGTTGTGAATCAAAATTATCAAACGAGTTTCATGAAATCTTATCCAACATGACGAGTTGAAGATCATTCATATCAAATGAAAACAAACTAGATCATTATCCCCTTTTAAGGACATTGTTACCCCAATTTCCCAAAATTTTGATGGAGTCAAAATAAACGATTATGTTCACTTTTATTACAAAATCACAGTAACCAAACCCATTGATGTAGAATACCACGATGGATTATGTTGGAAAGACTATATGTGAAATTTATAGAGGTTTTTAAAATCTATTTTTTCGAACCCAAATCCAACAAACACAAAGTCCATATCTAAGAAAATAATATGGGAATGTGTACTGAACACTGAAGAATGATGAACAATAAAAATATATTCATATTTACCAAACGATCTTTGACAAATTTACTCAGAACCACTTATTTACAAATGGTAGATTTACTTTCTCAGTAATGCTGTCCAGAAGGTGACGCTTGATGGGTGGATTACGGGTCACCTTGTGTCCAGTGTCGCTGGGATTGTTATCAGCATGTGTGGCCACTGGACTGTAAGGGATTATTCCATGATTGGTGACCTATTTAGTGGCTACAGGGTGGTGTGAAAAATTGAAGCTCAACCCTTTACCCAACAAACCGGCCAAAACCGGCCAAATAAAGCTTCAACAGCCTAAAATATCTTGGGTCTGTCTCAATAAAACCATACAAATATGGATATCATTGGAACCGGCTCATTGACCACATTGTGATGGTTATAGTTATGCCCTGTGCCAATGCATTCTCTTATATATGCGAGTCGACCATAGGTCGCCTCGCATATATAAGAGAATGCATTGGCCTAAAAAAATAATCTTTTTTTTTAACACTTTTTACCATTTTTTCTTACATTCTTTAACAATTTTATAATTTTTAATGTGTTAAGCCAATGCATTCTCTTATATATGCGAGGCGACCTATGGTCGACTCGCATATATAAGAGAATGCATTGGCACAGGGCCCTTCTGTTTGGGTAAAGGGTTAATAAGTTATATTATCAATTCACCACTGTCAATAATTAACCAACTGCTTCCAGCTCCCCAGTCAGCCAAGTTTGGGAAGTGAATCTATCATTTGTAAACAGCTGGTTTTAATTAAGTTTGTCAAAGAACACTTGGTAAATATGAATATAACTTTATTGTTCATCGTTCTTCACAGTATTTAGTACACATTTCCATATTTTTTTCTTAGAAATTGATTTTGTGTTTCTTGGATTTGGGCACAAAAAAATATTTTTTAAAACCTCTATAAAGTTCACATTTTGTATATCTGAGATAATTCATCATGACTTAAACTGTTAAAATGGTGCATCTATGGGTTTGGTTGCTGTGATACTAATAACATTGAACAGAATCCTTTATTTTCACTCCTTCAAATTTGGGTTGAAAATGGGTTAGCAAAGCCCTTGACAATTCAAAACCTTTAAAAGGAGCTAAAAATGTATGCATGCTCGGCGATGTTCCCCTTTTTTGTACCTATGTTCATTCTAAGCCCCCCCCCCAAGTTGATAAACATGATCACGACAGGAGGATTTTCTGAAAAATTTATAATAAAAAAATGATAAAACATTCTTAGGCCAATTCATTCTCTTATATATGCGAGGCGACCTATGGTCGACTCGCATATATAAGAGAATGCATTGGCACAGGGTAAAAATTGGCGTACTGCTAACCTTTGCCCTTTCTTAGACCCCAGACCCATCTCATGGTACTTACTGCCCATACAAAACTCCCAGATTTATCACTTCATTACTATCTACTGTTTTTGTGTTCTTTAAATCTGTCGAACATTTCGCCATTATCATTTGAATATAAAACAATATGAAATTAACAACTTAACATGGCGAAACGTGAAATTTCGTAAAATTCAAATTTTTCTTATAGGAATCACTGAACTAAATGGTTTCCCATAGGCGACAGTGTTAACGTTTTGGACAAATTCAATGAATTGAAGCCTACAGGTCACTCCAATCATGTTTACCCAGCTAGATTGATACCAGTTGATCACGAAAATGCAAGAAAAAGCATATGTAATGTGTTTACTTTCGTGGAGGCTTATTCTGCGTCATTTCTGAGAATCATTTTATACCCCCCCCCTACAGCGAGAGCGTGATGTTCCACAGAGATATTAACCCTTTACCCAACAGAACGGCCATGTGCCAGTGCATTCTCTTATATATGCGAGTCGACCATAGGTCGCCTCGCATATATAAGAGAATGCATTGGCTTAATACATATTAAAAATGATAAAATTGTCAAAGAATGTAGAAAAATATTAGAAAAATTGTTAAAAAATGTAAGAACAAATTATAAAATTGTTAAAGAATGTAAGAAAAAATGGTAAAAAAGTGTTAAAAAAAAGAATTTTTTAGGCCAATGCATTCTCTTATATATGCGAGTCGACATATGGTCGACTCGCGCATATATAAGAGAATGCATTGGCACAGGGCATAACTGTAACCATCACAATGTGGTCAATGAACCGGTTCCAATGATATCCATATTTGTATGGTTCTATTGAGACAGACCCAAGATATTTTAGGTTGTTGAAGCATTATTTGGGCGTTTTTGGCAGTTTTGTTTGGTAAAGGGTTAAGGGGAGATGCACGTTTTGCATAAATCCAGCCAAAATGGCAGAGATTTTCAATAAAGAATTTCTCTGGATCTGGCAAAACACCTTGATTTTATCAGATCACCGTCTTCAGTGTATGTAGAATTTCATAAATTATTAAGAGACAGCAATGGATTTTAACATAGATGTGAGAGGCTGACAATACCTTTCTTTTTATATTAAGAGGGAGGTCAAGTGAACAATTTTGAATGGGGATTTCCATGAAAATATGCGGAGCAAAAGTTACAGAGTTGCACATACGTTTGAGTGTGACTTGATATGGTATTGGAAACAACAGGTATTTATCTGGCGGGTCCGCTTGGTAAATTATAAAATTTTGCAATAAATATATATTTGAGATTTTTTTTCTGGAATTACATCACTTGACCTACATTTGAAAAATCATTATAAAATTCAAAAATAAATACACCAACATTATCACACTGGAGATCCGTGAACTCGATCTACGGTTACGCGAACTAAGTACAACGGTCATTTTTTTTATTTTCACGTCGAAGCTACTGCACAAAATCGGTGAGTATGAAACAAAACAATATTATCCATATCAGATTAAATAAAACAGGTGTGAGTATGAACCATCAATGGGAAGAAGTAATCCATTGCCGAAACAATGTATTAATCGTGTCACAAAAGAAATTTATTTACCTTATTTCTTGAATAATTTCCAAATTTACGATTTCAATCGTTAGGTGAGACCCTGTCGGCTGTTCTCTGAATGTATGTTATTTGTCTCCAAATAGGCTAGCATCTCAGCATACTTATATGTTGATGTTAGATGTTATAACAAGATGAAAGGCCTGTATACGGTATGCATTTTGAAATCCAGTATTATTTCTGCAAGAACTTGTACAACGAATTTCGAACAACACGCACTTAGGTTAAGCAAACATGTTTAATAACACGCACACCGGTTTTCAATATTAGAAAGGCGCATTGGTTTAAACAAAAGAGTCAGCACTGGGCATTTCACATAACTGCATAAAAAGACGTCCGTTAATATTAGTGGACACCTTTACTAAACAATCCATATAAAAGCACAATCGTAATACCATGTTACTACAATGGTACTACCCTGGTACTATCATGGTACTATACCGTGGTACTACCATGGTAGTGTCGTACTTACATGGTACGATAAGTTATATTTCCCATGGCACTGCCATGATTCATTGGAACTCTACTAGGGTAGGGGCCTACTTATCATGATACTACAATGTCATTTTTGAACTACCATGTCAGTATAGTACTACCACGGTATTCTACCATGGTACAACCACGTTAAATTTATATATACCATGTACTATACCATGGCATTGTACTAAAGTACTCCACCATGCTTTTGGTTACAGTTGGTACTACCATGCATTGGAAAATATTTGAATTATGGCACATTGCATGGGTATATATCATAAAAATTACACTTTCCGTCCGTCAATGTTAACCGTTGTTCGAGTTCTCAACCGATGTTCGAGTTCGCGGATCTCAGTGTGATTATAATGGAACAAGTTCCAAGCGTACCCGCCAGATAAATACACAATGTTCCAGTCCATGTTATGTTCAATACCACATCAAGCCACACTCAGAAGTATGTGCAACTCTGTAACTTTTGCTCCTCAGATTTGCATGGAAATCCCCATTCAAAATTGATCACTTGACCTCCCTCTTGAGTAATACAATATTTGTTACATGTACCTGTGTCCTTACCCAGACTTACCGGTTAGAACTGTGGACGTAAACAGTATCACTCTGAACGCCATACCTGGTGTGTCACTGGTGGGTCGTCCGCGTTCGACTGGGTAAACGAAGAGACCGCGTCGTGTCAAAATGATGGTTCACCAATCACCGAGAATTTGAAATTCCACATGCGCTCGATCCTCCTTCTGATTGCGGGGCGGGGCTAAATCGAGATTATCCGTAATAGTTAGAGCACGCGAATAGTTCTTTACCAGATTAAATCGAGTCGAAGACAATAGATTTATTCTGGTAAAGAACTATTCGCGTGCTGTGACCGACTTAGAGCACAATTGATCCCACATCAAATGAAAATGTGCCATTGAACGTGTTTGACCACGACGCACAATCCGTGCGATGGCCGCGATTGGACACAATAGCCGGTTAGTTAGCCCAACAACGTGATTATAATGTTCCTATCGCCGTTGAATGTGAATCGATATGTCCGAGACAACGCGGACTGTTCCCTCTTTAAAGCGCCCATTGTTAGGCACACGCACCTCACAACAGACAAATCGCACTGGTGCTTCGAAGCAGCTTCAATTGCCAGAGGCCACAGGGGCACGAACAGCGCTCTGCTTTCCCCCACCACACTGCCACAAGAAAACCATAGTCAGAAATGGTAACGCCCTCAAGATCATATTATTAGCCATAAATATAAATTATAATATAAAATATATTGGTTACCTGAATGCACCGCCTCATAATTCCGTTAAAACAACTAATCCTTCAAATTATTACAAAAAACTACGGCTTATTACTGCAGGTTTCTCAATCAACAAACCAGAAAGCTTCTAAATGCGGATCAAAAATTGTGTTCCCGCCATAAAATCTTCAAGTGTGTATGGCCCAGCCATTATTCCTACCTAAGCATCGAACGCAATTAACGCGGCCATAATAGTTACATACTGCAACTATAAGACATCCAGCGAATACACACCCCACGAAAACCCGAAATGTGTTGTCCTGCGAGATATTCCATCGCCATAGCTCAATTTGACACGGCCAGGTTAGCCTTCCTACAATATCCTAAAACAATAAAGCTTCTCAAATCATCGGCATAGTCAATATAGAACTTTCACGAACTTGGACATCGACAATTTATAATCGCTCTACATAAGCATGGTGAGACCTATCATCGAACACTGTAACTCTGCATGGAGCCCACATCACAAATATCAAACCATTGTGTTAGAGAAATACAAAGAAAAGCAACGAAATTAGTTCGTCAAATCAAAACTCTATGCTACCGAGACCGAATGATAAGACTCAATATGATGTTTTTAAAATATCGAAGATTTAGCGAGGATCTAATCGAGGTATATACACTGGTGAATGGTCATTACAATATCAATGTCTGTGACCTTTTAGAAAGACATTCATTAGGAAGAACAAGAGGACATAATAACAAGCTACAGATGCCAATTGTTAACAAGGCCATAGGAAAATATATCTTCACACAGAGGGTGGTATATAGCTGGAACTCTCTGCCAGACTCCGCTGTTGATGCCCAAACACGCGACCAATTCAAAATATACATGGACTCATTCTTACAAGAATTAGTTAGTAATATGTTCAAGTTACGCACATGTAAATATCGAATGACGATACATATATTTGTAAACAAACATTGCATATTATGTTATTGGACGAAAAGTCGCAAGACTTGTTCCGTATTATGATGATGATGACGATGATGATGATGACGATGATGATGATGATGACGATGACGATGATATGATTTATAGAACAAACCACTATTAATGATGACCGTGTCGTTATTTGTTTAAAATACGTATCAATTGACATATACGCACCTGTTCCCTAATTAAAATCAACATATTTCGACCATTTTAGGAGAACTCCGCGAATTCGGGGAACTCCGCAAATAGGGACCTACTGCAAATTGTCACTCTGATCAGCACCAATTAACGAACCGTGGCGGACTCAGCTTGTATCCCGATTAACCTCTTTAACATACGTATAAATTGAGATATACGTACCGTTCCCTCATTAAAATCAACATATTTCGACCATTTTAGGAATCTCCGCGAATTTGGGGACTTTCGCAAACACCTCCGCAAATAGGGGACCTACTGCAAACTGTCACGGCGATCAGCACCTAATTAACGAACCGGTGGCTGACTCGGCTGTCTCACACTACACTCAGACAACACGTATCAATTGACATACGCATTTTACAAATTATATTTTTCATTACTTCTATTTGTAATTGGCATAGCTTATCATAAACCAAAATCAACGACAATAAATCAACGAAATTGAAATTCCATCTACAGCTTTTACCGGGCTCGGGATCGCAGTACAACTTTAATGCGTCCAAAAATAACAGGAAAAACCCATTATCTATTTATAAAATGCCCAGCGGACCACAGCTTTCTAAAATTTGTAGAACAGTATACACCGGTGGAGTTAATTATACGCCGTTACTATTTGCGCACCTCTGATATACTAATCAGGCACATTTATAGGGACGGTGTATAAGGGAAGAGCGGTGGGGGGTGCATGTCATCTGGTATAATAATTGAAGCTGCATTGAAACGACCGCGCGATTTGTTTGTTATGAGGGGCGCGTGTCGAACAATGGGATATCACTGAAGTTTGCCAGCCTTGGAATTAGGGGTGATTTACCAAACATACAATATATATACACCAACAGGGCGAACGGAAGGCGGTGGCATTAGTAACACATACATTGGTTGAATTATTTATTAACTACCATAGAATAATTACATTTATATGATTATTCCACAAAACTAATCCAGTACCGAAAATATTCACAGGTACTCAGGACCACTAATCCAACGATGAAACTAAACGAATTAACATTTACTTTTAGAACCACTAAATAGTGATATATCCAATAATCCAACATAATAACCACTTCACTATATAGCGCTCCACATATCCGATATAACTAAAAACAGAACTTGTATCTGGATAATCTGAGGAACCAATGGACTATTAGTAGTAATTTCGAAAAGTGTGCGTGTAAATGCGACACGTTTGTCACATAATAATGATTTGCAGCCGTACCTTTGGTAAAAAGCAAGTTGGTTGTTGGTTTCATGTCCAAATTCCTTATTATCATGCTGGCAGACAGACTTCTTCGGAATTCATGATCCACTTATACAATGTATATAATATAATAGTAAGACACAATCATGCGACTGTCACATTTGACTATCGAAACACATCTGCGAGTGTAGACTGGTCGATGAACGGTTTGACCCTGTTTGACCTAGAACAAGTTAGTTTGTATACCATATTGAAGAGGAATATATCCTCTATAACATATCCAAATTCCGCTAACATTCGCTTTGAGCATTTTTTTGTAATTCAAGATGGCGTCCAAGATGGCTGCCATTTCCGTTAAATTAGTTTGATGCAATCTTCCCATATATATACACATGTATACATTTTTGCAAAGCTAAGATATAACGCCACTTTTCTGTACCACAATTAGAACTCCTCGTTAAAGATGGCAGCCAAAATGGCGGCCGGAAGTGATTTGTTACCCTTTTTACTAGTATCTTTAAGATAAGTTTCTGCTGTTTGGAACTGTGACTTAATTTTTGAATTAAGCATGTTAACTGACCTTTGAAGAAATGAAAGATGCCAATCATGGGGCACCAACCCAATCCGATCACTCAAAAATTCGATTTTACAGAACGCGGTATAACATATCACAAAATATCACCATTGGGATTCTAGTTATATTTCATCAAGAAATTGAAGAACTGCGTCAACGTTAGTGATGCTTTGTATTTTTTATTGGTCTTCTACCTCAATTGTACCAAAATTGTCGCTTTGGCTCAAAATGGCGACCAATATATAAAAAATGGCAAATATTGCCACAGCGTACCGTGCAACTGCTTACAAGTTGTGGTTGATTGACTATTCTGTCTTGTATATATTGAATACTAACATTTCTGATGCATATTGGATTATTGTTTAATTGTTACTATCTTAACACTGAAATAGCCAGAATTAATCGAACATTTATCTCACAAACTTGACATCAAAATCGGCAAAAAATCACTGTTACGGTTTGAACCATTTCTAAAAAGTAAAATGGAACTATCTGTGGTAACAAATGTATTTATTGTTTTTGATATGTGCTAACTGTGTTATACTGAGGTGATTTACACAATTTTGCTCAAGATGGCTTGCAAAATGGCAACCAAATTTGGTTAAAATGTTGACTTGTCACATTTATTCCGAACATTATTCTCTGCTGTTCCGAAAAGGCAGCTTATTGTGACTCACTTGGTTATTAAACATGTTACTTTGTCAACTAAATGTTCTATTCGTGTTAACCCAGTGCCTTAAGAGGGCATGGACAGTTCGTTTTAAGGGATGCAGTGGATTTTGCCGAAAACTTTCTTGGGATTCTGTCCATGTTTGTTTTAATGACATATTATGGACTTATTCGGGTGCATGAAACTGAAAAGTCAGTATACAGGCGCTGGTGGAATGTAGCATTCTAATAACATCATCGAAAATCGAGAGTCGCTACATTTAATTAATATATAAGAATGGTGGTGTGTCATGTCAATTTAGATACAATATTCGTA